>JACCIB010000001.1:8447500-9920000 GCA_018906965.1 Philotrypesis tridentata | reverse complement strand
AAATAGTGCAGATAGATGTTTGGTGAATGCCTGCTTTCAGAACTTAAAATTTATTAATATTTGATTTTTTCATAAATTTAGCTCTTTTAATAATTTTGAATTAATACGAAGATATCAATGTTTTTAAAGACTTTGGGAGTATTCAACTTTTTGAGGCCTACTGTAATATTGAGTAGCTTAATTATATTGAAATCGACTGAAATTCTGTATCAGATAACTGTTTAATAATTTTAATCAATCAAATATACTGCGCAATTTTTATTTTTTCTTCCCTAATGAGTTATCGGCACCAAGCCGTGTTCTCAATACTGCGCAATTCGGAACCGATGAGATTCGAAAATTTAATGAGAGAGTGAAACATTTATTTAGAACGACACTGCATATTTCATCTTAACGCGCTCGCTTTCTAAGAACTTTTGTTACTTTGAAAAACCATGAGCTGGAATACGTAATTTATAGCTCGAAACTGTTAGGCTGAAATATTTTTTGTTTCACATTTAGCGCCCAGCTTCGTTAACGGCATTCCAAAGCCGCCGAGAACATCTCTAATGCAAGCGCCTATGATCGAAAGTGGAAAAAAATTCTCGACGCGCAGAATCATGAGCGCATCAGCGATTGCGTGCCTCGTATATCTATAATCGCTTTTTTATATCATCAGAGGGAGAGAGAGAGAGAGAGAGAGAGTTCTTCAGTACCTCATACGTATATTATACATATATTTTTTCTTTTTTCCCGCCGAACGGGCGAAAGCGGATCATCTCTCGCTCGCGCGTTAATGTCATTTTTCGCAAAGGCCCCTGCAGGCCCGACACGTTACAAAGCTCATCAATTCATCTTCATCTCCCGCACTCGCGCTCGATCGATTTTCTAACGAGAGGCTTTCGCAACAACGCTGATGCACACATGTAAAGCTACATGCAGACATACCTCCGCTCGTCTCTCTTCGTCGTCTTCGTCTTCTCTCTTTCTCTCTCTCTCTCTCTCTCTCTCTCTCTCTCTCTCTCCGCGTCTATTCCGAACCGGTAGTGATTTGCGAAAGGGGCAGCAGCAACAGCAGCAGCAGCAGCACACGTGTGCGTTTTGCTCCTGCATTCTGCATATTACGCGACGGGCGCTCTCGTCGGCAGCTCGTCCCCGATGATAGATATAACCGCGTCGCCGTGAGGCGTAATTACATTATTGATAGTCGAAGGGGTGAGAGGGTGATTCCGCAACGATTCGTTTTCAATTTGTAAAACATAATTGAAACGAGGCTGCGCCGCGCGTTGTAGCTTCGTAACGAGCTAAGTTAGCTAGAGCGAGAGAGAAAGAGAGAGAGACACCCCCCCGCTAGCTTTGAAACAATGACGTATATATATATGCATTCTCTACACCCTCGTTCGTGCTGCTTTAACCGTGCAAGTAGCCGAAAAATCGACGGCGCACGTGCGCGCTACTTCCTCCGTTTTCGAGGCAACCGTGCGCGACGGCGTTAATTAGCTCTGGGTTACTGCGCGCGCTCGCGCGCTTGTGTCAGACGTCGACGACAATCACGCCGATGTAGGGGGCGAGAGTCGCACGTAGCGTGACGATCCCTAGCCGTTTGACGCTAACCTGTTAATTGATAAAGTCAAGATTGGCATTTTGAAATGCAAATTGTCGAATGTAATCTTGAAAAAATAAATAATAATCATGAATGCTGCGATTGGGGTAAACTATAATCGATCGTTGAAGCTTATCATTGTTACTGCAGTGATTGATGGTGAATTGTCAGTTCTACAGTTTGTATATTTTTTGCCAGTAATGTACTTATTATTAAGGGAAAAACCGAGTAATTTTTGTTTATTGAACGGGTGGTCTCGGAAGATAATAGTTTTTATGGATTCTGTCGGTTTCACCACACTAAGTTTTTACATTTTACAAAAATAATACATTATTGTAGTATGAATATGTATTATTCAGCGATGATATGAATTATTTTAGTGAGAAACCCGTGAGTGAGTTAAAATTAAAAATATTTTTGATGTGATGCAAAAGTAGAAGATTGAAATACGATCAACGTGTATGCGTCCTCCCTTTGATAATAACGCTGTACATTTTAATGAGGTAAGATCTATGTCAAACGTGTACATTTTTTACACGTTATGACAAAAAAGTTTAATATCGAGTCCATTTTCAATTTCGTTGTCCGTAGTAAGACATAAAAACTCAGATTTACGATTAGTTAGGATAGTTAAACCATAAAAACTCTCAAAATTATATAGCTTAAATTTTAAAAAGTCACGACTGAGTTGACTGTAACATTTCGCTGTATAGGTTTTTTTCTTAAACCAAGCACATACCCTTTTTCTATTTAGTGATCTCGACGATTTGCTAATGCAAGCTAAATATATATTACAGGTCACATTGCACGCTCAGCAACATTCGGCGACTTTTTCGATTAAAACATACTTTAGTCGAAAGAGCTTAGTTTTGGGTTTCACAGCTGTCTCTCCGCCAGTCAAATTACCGATGTCATTACATCAACAGTTGAATTACAAATACGTTTGATTAAAATCTCTCTAATCCTGCGGATCTCTTGCAAACGGGCTCCTCTGCGCGCGTCTGTCTTATCAGATCTCATTTTGGGACGAGCGAATCCACGGGATGTTATTAAATTTGAATACATTAGTGCCCCCCTGGTGCTGGTGGTCTTGATTAATGTAATTAAATCTTGTAATCCTGAAAATTGCACTCTTCCAAAGCTTTCGACTTTCGGCTCGAAAGTTATATATGCGTTATAAATATACAGAGAAGCCCGGGCGAAATATCGCGTTACAAAGTGCTCGCATTAGCCACATTGCTTGTGGCGTGTGTGCAGTCCATGTATATAGTATGGATATACGTAGCCCGTTATGCGTATATAACACACGCAGCTGTACAGGCGAAACGAAATTTAATTTTAAAGTAACGAAAGTGCGCGCGCGCCCGGCTCTCTCTATATGTGCAGCGTCGATTTCTATCAAGCCGCGCTCAAGCCGGGCAAATTCATGCGCGCGGGGGACAAAACAGCGAACCAATCCATTTAGCCGACGCGTTGCGAAAAAGCCACCGGCGTCTAGCTGCTATATAGTAGACGCGTACATACTCCGCACTGAGAGACATAGAGCGAGATACATATGTATGTATAGAGCTTGCTGCGCTTGTGTGTTTGAAATACGACGTTAAAGGTAATGCTTTCCGCTCGTCAGAGCCGATGCCTGATGCTGCCGGGCGCCGTTTTTTTCTCTCTCTCTCTCTCTCTCTCTCTCTCTCTCTCTCTTTCAATTTGCATGACAAAGTGGACATTTCCACCAAGGACACCTCTCCCCCGCCTTCCGCCGCGAGCCTAATATAAAGAATCAAGAGGATCGCCGTCAGCTCTCTCTCTCTCTCTCTCTCTCCGCGCGCATCTAACTCGAGCGAAATAATACATCGTCCTACGTGTGTACCTTGCGTAAGGAAGGTTTATATCTCATAATAGCACATAGGTACGCTATCGGTATATATACACACACACACACATCCACAGAAAAAGCGCCGAGTCACAGTGGCGTTGAATCAATAAGTCGTGTGCTACGCTATACTATATATCGACCTCGTTGAATATATTTCGGCTTGTATATCGCCATACACTTACCCAGATCCTCGCGGGTACTTTATCTAATGAATGTTTTGATTAGATTTCGGGCCGAGCGAGAAACGATGCCGTCGGCCTTGCCGCTCTATAGGTATATTCCCATACGTATGCACTGTTATGCACGTACACGTATTAGACACGTGAGTATATTCGATACGTGCACACAGCCGTGCAAGAGCGAAACCGCGACCCCCCCGAACAATTGCGCAAAGACATAGTCCTCCGCGTTGCGATCCAGTTGTGCATAACGTATATATATATATATATAAGTATACGAGCAAGAGCGCATCGCTGCGCGGCGGGTGTAAATAAAAGAAAGCCGCGCGCGAATCTCGCTCATTGCGTCACTCTCTCGTCTCTCTTTCTCTCTCTCTCTCTCTCTCGGTCTGCGGATCTCCGTGTGTACAGCAACATACACACGTGTACACGTACGTCCTGGAGGAGGATTCGCGCGCGGGGGAGGCTGCACACATTAGACACATATATACACACACGTGCTGTATACGACGTTTCAAATTAACCGTGCGCTCGCGCATGGAAATGCGGTTACGTCAGAAATTACGCTCTCTCGACTGCTAAGCGGCATTCCGACGGTTTAGGCGCACTTTTCGAGAGAGAGAGAGAGAGTAGAGAGAAAGAGACTCTCTCTCTCTCGCTCGGATTGTCTCTCGGAAGAAGGATGGCTCGGCCGGAGAAGATTTACGCCGAGTGCGATTATTTGGCTTTTTTAATCGAGCCGTGAGCGCGCGCGCGCGCGCGCAGCTTTTATTTGCTCTTTCGAGCGTGTAATAACAAACATTGCTTAATTATACGGATATCTCTCGCTGTCGAATTAAAACCGAGCGCGCTCGCGCGTCTGTTTATCCCCTGTGTCTGTATACATATATAATATATCTATATATATACGTGTATATACAGCTGCAATTAGAGCGTTGGCTCTTGCGTTATATGCCCGGCGAGGAGAGGACGAAATTACCGTGTGTGCAGCGCTGCGGCCTCTCTCGCGCAAGTGACAAATTCGTCTGTCGCAGCTCATGAAAACATGAATCATGATTCGATACCCGCCGCGGTGTCTTATACCGCACTTATGGGTCATGCGATACCAATGCATACGCGTGCCTCTCTCTCTCTCTCTCCCTGCGCGTGTGTTCGCGAACGACCGGTCATTACGCTCGCAACGGCGGCTACTCTCGCGCGCATATAACTCGCGTCGTGCGCGCGAGCCAGATGCTCCAAGATGTTTATCGCGATACGCTTCCCATATTTATCGCGACGCGCTCGGCAATATTCTTGTGATACACGCTCTCTCGCGAGGAGAGCGAGCGACGCGCGCGCTCGATCGCTGCCCAAATTTACGAGATGAATTTTCAAGAGGCTCGCGTATTGCATAGCCTTTGATGCTTCGCAGCTCGCCAGCTCCTCTCTTTTTTTTTCATTTCCCGCGGCTTTGTGTATTACCGCGCGCTCCATTATACAGTTGCTTTAATTAGTCCGCGCGAGAGCACATAAAGAACTGCCGCGCGCGCGCGCGCGCGCACGGCTCATTTCGAATTGTTGAATACGTAGGTATTTACATTTTCGGCCGAGCGCGCGGCCCAAACTCCCGGATTTTAGTGAGAGCACGCGGAATTCGTAAAATGATAATGTTGTTATAGATTCGCTGGCACATGTTGTTGCTGCTCCTGCTGGTCCTACTGCGCCGGTGTTGTTCTTGCAGTAAATTATTCGCTGTTCGGGAACTCTCAATTTGCGGTAACATACCTGCGCGTGCGCGAAATTCGCCGTAATTAATAAATCATAATTGGTCTTTGGAAGATGAATATCGCCTATTTTTGATAAATAATCACATTCACGTGGAATTAAAGGTAATTGACATATTTCACCGGCGCAATAAGGCCAGTGAAAAATTAATAGTTTTTGGAAATTCAAAATATAAGCCATCAGGCTGTCATTCACGAATCTGTGTCACGTAAAAAATGAAACAAATATACGCTCGAGAAAGATATGTTTGTGGATTGTTATAAAATAAAATGAGAATCAGTTCGTTGAAAATAAAAACAAAAAATTCATCTGACATTTCGAGCGCTTTTATTCTTTCTCCCATCAAATTAATATAATAAACTCATGCTATACACATCAAGCGCAAAATCTTTATTGCAATTTTTATAAAATAAGTCTCTTTTTCCGCGCGTGCACAGCGCGGCGTCTCTCGTTATAACGATCGTCGTAATATGCTTTGATAAATACGTACTCCGAAGGAGCGCAGATAAAATCATTGTCTTATTTACCTCTCCATAAAATACACATGCATATTCGTATGTACGCACAGGAAAGCGAAGAGCAACAAACAGTCCGTACCTCCAAACCATAAAGCTGCTCTATACAGCCGTTTCATCATTCACCGCGTAAAGTGATTTCGATTGGCCCACCTTCTTCCGCGTACGCGCGGAGAGAGGGAGTGAGAGCCAGAGCGCGTATACACGAGAGGGTCCGGTTCTGTCTGCAATTTCGAGGGTCGAAATGGAGAGCTACCTACCGGCTTTCGTCACATTGCCGTGTGCACGTTTTGCGGTCTGAGAGTGAGAACGGCACGCATATACGTATATACACGTCAAGCTCTCTCTCTCTCTCTCTATATATATATATATATGTATACACACACGTATACGTTTCTCTGCTTTTCCCAGGCTGCAACAGGCGAGAGCGTCTCGTTCCATCTTACAGTCTCTCGCGTGAGCATCTCCGAGCCCAGCGGAGCACGAGGACGACGTCTATCCGTCGTGCAGCCGCACGAATATGCATACGCTTACTCTCTCTCTCTCTCTCTCTCTCACCCGCGCCTGCGATTCGAGCGACGACTCGGAAACGCGAGATGTACACGCGATCCTCGAGATTTCGATGATGACGTGTTTTCCCGTACACTATACACGCAGCTACGCGTCTAAATCTCCTCGAAAAGAGGGCCACTGCGCGCTGCGTATATGGCGCGCGCGATGCGCGCTTATTGCGTGTGCAACTCGTCTCGCGGTATATATATATGTGGAGGGGGATATAATATGCTGTTTTTACAAATATTCCATATCGCGTGCGCTCGAGTTACGGGCAATAAAAGTTTTTTCATCGGCCCGTGATTGATCGTTGTTTGCCGAGCGGCCACTTCTCCGCGCAATTACGCGGATAATTTCTCGTCGACGTGTATACTGCAGAGGCCGCGCGCGCTCGACTCCTCGTGTATCGCGTGTACATTTTCGGGGTCGCGCACTCCTTTTTATCTCGGATACACGACCGCGTCTCTGCGATACACGTGTGCGCATGTGCAGTTTGTGTATGCGCACGGCAGACGGAGGCGTATATAATGGAGCGTCTTCACCGCCTCGAGGCAGAGAGCCGCGCGAGCGCGAGCGCATAATACGTGTAACGTATGGAATTGCTCGTAACTTTCACGCTGTAAGGTGTAGACCGCGGGTATACGTATATACACGTGTATAAATGGGGGGCTCTCCCGCGAGATCGGTTCTCAAGGTCAACGGCAGAGAGAAGATGAGTCAGCTCACGTAAGAGCCGTTTAATTCGAGTTAATTAATAAAAGGGAGGAGGAAAAAAAGAAGCGCCGAGGCACAGAGAGCGCAAGCAGTGTGTCCCTGTGTATGTATAGGAGCTGCGGAGGAAGAAGAATGTGCGCAGTGTTATTGAACGCCATAAATTTCCAGCCCAGCACTTTCAGCGCTTTTCTTTTTATTTTCATCTTCTTCTTCTTCTTCTTCTTCTTCTTCTTCTTTTTTATTTAATGCGCGCGCACGATCGCGCTACATACGCGCTTTGCGCGGATAATTGATCGGCTCGACTAATAAATAAGCGGAGACGCGGACATAAAGCACAGCTCGGCTTGATTTCGGCAAGTGTGACTCGGCCGCGCGCGGCCTACAACGCAGCTGTATAGCGCATACGCGCGATTTATGCTTCCTCTATAGACAATTATTTTAACATTCATAATGGGCGCGCAGCCACGAGAGAAGGGCTTTCCTTTACGTTTCTCGCTGCGCGCAGCGCGAAAATGCAATAATTCATATGCGGGCGCGCTTTTTACATAAGCGTCTCTCTCCCGCTGCAGCGCTCGGTGTGTCAAGACGAATCGCGAGATTTCGTTCGGTCGCGAAAGATATCGGCGCGCATCGTGTACTGGAATGTTAAAGCACGAGCAATGAATTTTAAACGAGCAAAACGGCAAAAACGACTGCATTCCGTCGGAGTCGATTACGCAAATAAAAAAAAAAAAGAAATACGAACTGCGGCGCGCGGGCACATCCAGAGAAATCCGTCGCGGGAGAAAGAGACAGAGATGGAACGCAGCGAAAGAAGAAAGCGCATAGCCGCGAGAGAGTCGTCGAAGAAAAATAAAGAAGACAGAAGAAGGAGGAAGGAACGCAACAACGTGGGGAAGAGGAAAAAATAATCCATTTATTTGCTATAGTGAATTTATTTTTTCTTGTACTTGTATCCCTCGCCGGCGGGCGAGTGGGCCGGATAGGAGGCGGTGCCCTCGTATCGAATCATCGGCCTGTAGCCGCCCCCGTCGGCTACGTAGTCGACGTACTGCGTTCTGCCGTCCGGAAGTAAAACGTGATAACTTCCGGTCGCCTCGTCGTCCTTGCGCATCTCCCGGTGGCCGAAGTCCACGCCGGCCTGCGCGTCCTGCACCTCGTACGAGAACTCGTAGTTCACCGGGTCCTGCAAAAGTCCAAAGGCACTTGCGTATCGTTTCTGCATTGCCAACGCGATTCTCCTTGGTCCCGCTGCAGCTCTCTTCTGCATTGAAGCGGAGTCGCGACGCGCACGGAATTTTATCTCGCTACCGCGCACGACGCTATCGTTCATCCGTCGTCGCGCACATCGGAGGTAGAGGGAGTGCGCACGAGCCCCCTGCGCGTTTACTCGCGAGTTTGAAAATATGATAAATTGTTTAATAAAGGTGACGAGTGTACCGTCGAGTTGTAATTGAAAAAGAAAAGCGGCGGCGGCCGCTAGTTATAAATCAAGTGTGTATCGAGTTATCGCGTACACGTTCCTCGGCGATTCGTCAAAGAAAGCGCTGACGATGCTTAAAGCTACAGTGCGCATAATGTGCGCATAAGTACTAAAGGCTTATAAAACATACCCCAGCCCATTCGTCGGGATGACCCTGGTTCGGCCTTGCACCGCCACTCGGCGGTAGGTATCCGGGTCCTTGCGGTTCACTCCGAATTCCGACTAGCATTGTCGCCAACAACAGTGCCTGAGGACAAAATGCTGCGTCAACTTAAAGCTCCTTCTTGCCTGCCTCTCCGCTTCTCTCAGCCCCGCTCTATACCCCTAGTCTCCAGCTCTCGCTCTCGCTCTCGCTCTCTTCAAGTTGAAGACTATGCCTCGCGCATGTGTATATCTATACAGACGTAGAGGTGCGGGACGATCCTTGGCATAGCTCTTGAATGCCAAGTAAATTGAGGCTGGGCTTTGAGAGGGTCAGGCCAGGCGGACGCGCGCGCGTACGGCAAAGGGTTTATGGCAGTGGAGAACGCGTGACGCGTCGCTGACAAGAGAGCTCGAGATGCTCTGTGAGCGGACGATGCTACGTGATCAAACGAAATCGCACTGAAATTCACTGGATTCGCTGCGGCTGCAGTTCGTGGGAACATTAGAGTAGTTTTCGCTTGCATAATAGATGCGTCCAGCGAATTAACTCGGCTCTCGGCTGCTAATCTGCGCTGCTCGGATTTCCCATTAAAATTCGAGTTTCTTTTTCCGGTGCTCTGTACGCGACGATTCGATTATTCATCAAGTTACCGCGGACTCTTCGGAGAGTGGGCGCGCAGCACGAAAATAGTCATGGAAATACTATGCTATTCATTGCTGCACAATGTACATACATGTATAAGCAGCTTTTAAATGAGAATTATAATTATGATGAAATGAAGGATACACCTGTCACCAAATTATAACGTGATATTCAATCAAAATGCAGCGAATAACGGATATTCCGTTGTTGCTGATAATCAAATGTCATCGAGTTGTACAACGAAATTTATGATTGAGTAAAATGAAAATGCAAATCGCGTTATACGTACGTGCGGCATTCCAAATGAGATGACTACATGTTCATCGCCCGATCCGAGTTCATCGTTTATTTATAGATATTATGAGCAATTTCGAACGAAGGAATAATTATATGTAAAATAAATGTACCTTAAAAATCATGGGTGTAAAGTTGGAGTTCCAGGCTGGGGTACACGAAACTGAACTAAGGCTCCACAGAAGCTATCGGGCGTTTTATATACCAGGTCTCGAGACTGCAAGCGATGAGTTGAAATAGAGAGAGGAGAATACAGTAATTTGTCGGATTTACAATACAAATGTAGCACTGTGATTACATTTAATAAGAAAACCGCAGATTTGTGACAGCGACGATGACGCCAGACTAGACGCGCTTGTCTGGCAGGTTTGCACGCGTCGATTTCCTGATCTGCACCGCTCTTTACAATTGACGCGCGTCGCGCCGACAATTCACTCTATTACTTACTGTCGTACTTGTTGCACCGTAGCTTCTGCACTGTATTACAAGTGTGAAAGTAAACGGCTGAAAAAAAGTATATAAAGTTTTTTCTTTATCGAAATAATTTAACGAAAAAATACAATTAAACAACAATATACAGAACTTAGCTTTTTCGGCTTCGATTTAACGAGCGATATATGGGCGCCAAGTTCCTCGGGAATATATATCCTTTCTATACTGCTCGGCGTGCCTGCATCACTATCATGTGTTGTGCAAGTTACACGTGGGACGCTAATGCACGGGCTTATTTTACACATGCAATGGATTACGCCACGATGCACTTTCCTGAGCCATCTTCCTCTAATAGTGATACAGATTCTTGATGGTAAGCAGGCCTTTCTATACCATCCTTTAATTCTCGGATTAGACACGAGTGTGCTACATAGCCGGATAAACGAAGCCGGCGTTGATATAGCACGCAAGATCAAGGAGCCTGATTAATTTTACGCTACAGTCACAAATACGTACCTATTTTTTTACTCCTGCGAAGCATTGGACTATAAATTTTTGGCAGAGCGATTGCTTTTTTTATCGGATAATTTGTAGGGTATTTTTACAAATTGAATTATATGAATGTCTTGTATTTTTGTACATTATTTCTGGATAGATTGTAAAAAAATATACATCGGGCTTGTGGTTGACCGCATACTTTATTACTAATGCGGCATTTTTTTGTGCTACGGAAACTACACACAATCTTTTCATCTTCATAAACATAATGCTTTCTTTTTATCAATAAATAATATAAACTTATAAAATATAATTGAACGTACAAAATTGTGAAAAGTATTGTAGAATACTTTTTTAAAGTTACAATAACGTTAATACTGGTACTAGCACACTTTGTTATTTCATAACAAACAACGTGCGATATGAAAATTATACAATGCAGGAAAAATCTAAATACAAATAATACATGCTTATTATAATGATGTAGGCAATTAATATTGATATCCACCATTTGCCGCTGCGTCACCTCCGCTACCGGAAGGGTAACCACCACTGCCTCCTCCTTGGTTTCGACCACCTTGATTGAATCCATTACCACCTGGGCTACCAGAGGGGTAACCACCACCTGTAAGAATGCTCATTTATAAATTAACTGAAAAATAATAATATATGAATAAAACGTATTTACCATTACCGCCACTTCCGAAGTTGCTGCCACCGTTGCCTCCCGGACCTCCAGATGGATAACCGCTGCTACCACCCCCTTGACCTCCTTGACCTCCTTGATTTCCACTGCCAAAGCCAGATCCAGATTGAGGCCCTCCGGACGGATAGCCTCCGTTACCACCTTGTTGTCCGCCAAACTGACCCTGTCCTCCGGATGGTCCTCCAGATGGATATCCATTGCTGCCTCCACCTCCACCAGAAGGATAACCGCCAGCGCCACCAGCTCCTCCACCAGAAGGATATCCACCTGCGCCACCAGGTCCACCAGAAGGATAGCCGCCAGCTCCGCCACCTCCACCCGAAGGATAGCCGCCAGCGCCACCACTACCTCCTGAGGGGCCACCAGAGGGATAGCCGCCGGCGCCACCGCCTCCACCAGAAGGATAGCCGCCGTCACCACCACCACCACCACCACCAGAGGGACCACCAGAAGGATAACCAGCAGCACCTCCGGCCCCAGCATTAGCTTCGCCTTCATATCGGATTTGAGGTTTAAATCCATCTTGATCCGCTTCATATTCTACAATTTGTTTTCTGCCATCTGGCAAAAGAACATTAAATTCGCCCTGTGCTCGATCACCATCGCGCATTTCTGTATGTCCGAAATTACTACCTGATTGGTCGTCTTTAACTTCGTAAGAAAATTCGTACTTTGCAGGTTCCTAAAGTAACATAGGTTTTCGATTTTTTTAGAGGATTTTCTATATTTTAAAACATAAGATGTTCATACTTACGTCGTTTCCTTCATCTAGACCATTTCCTCCAGGACCACCAGAAGAATATCCATTTCCATTACCATTAACAGCTCCAGAAGGTGGTGGTCCATAGCTGTCTTGTACTTGTCCACCAAAACCACCATTTCCACCTCCATTCGACCCACCAAAGTTGCCAGATGGTCCGCCACTAGGGTATCCACTGTCTCCTCCAGGAGGTCCATAACTACTTGAGGGTCTGCCTCCATTACCACCTTGTCCACCAAATCCACCGTTACCATTCCCTTGTCCCGAAGGGTAGCCATTAGATTGGCCTCCATTTCCTCCGCCAAAGCCACCGTTACTACTTGATGGTGGTCCGTATGAATTGGAAGGTCTTCCACCTTGACCACCTTGTCCTCCCTGGCCTCCAAAGCCATTGCCGCCACTTGATGGTGGTCCGTATGAACTGGAAGGTCTTCCACCCTGACCACCTTGTCCTCCCTGGCTTCCAAAACCATTTCCGCCACTAGACGGTGGTCCATATGAACTTGAAGGTCTTCCACCCTGACCACCTTGTCCTCCCTGACCACCTTGTCCTCCCTGACCTCCAAAGCCATTGCCGCCACTAGACGGTGGACCATAACTGCTTGACGGGCTTCGTCCAGCTCCACCATTTCCACTGTTACCACCGAAGCCGCTGGATGGTGATCCTCTGCCTCCACTCTGACCACCGAAACCACCCCCGTTTCCATTCGAAGGTGGTCCGTAGCTGCTGGAGGGCCTTCCATTTCCTCCAGCGCCATTTTGCGAGCCTCCTTGTTGACCAAAACCACCGGGCTGACGATTATTTCCTCCTCCAAATCCGTTTCCACCTGATGGGGGCAAGTAAGAGTCCGAGGGTCTACCTCCGGAGGCACCTCCCGAAGGTCGTCCTCCAGAACCTCCAAAACCATTTCCACCGTTTCCACCGTTGCTTCCAAATCCGCTACCTCCTGCTGATGGAGGCCCATAAGAGCTCGAAGGTGCGCCTGTGTTTCCAGCGTTGAATCCATTTCCACCCTGTGATGGACGACCGCCGCTACTACCGCCGAATCCGTTACTACCTCCGGGTGGTCCATAAGAGCTCGATGGTCTACCTTGTCCAGCACCGCCTTGACCTCCGAATCCACTGGCTGGTGGTCCGTAGGAGTCCTGGGGTGCGCTTTGGCTTCCACCACCGAAGCCTCCAGAACTACCGCCTCCAAAGCCACCAGGACTTCCGCCACCGAATCCACCACCTCCTGCCGAGGGTGGTCCGTAAGAATCGGAAGGTCTTCCAGCATTTCCTCCGCCAAATCCACCGTTACCACCGGCCTGGGGTGGGCCATATGAGTCGGAGGGTCGAGCACCCGGTCGACCGCCTGATGAGCCACCGAAGCCGTTGTTGCCACCGCCTGGCGGTCCGTAAGAGTCTTGCGGTCTTGCGGCTCCACCAGGAGCGCCGCCGTTATTGCCACGGCCGGGCGGACCATAACTGCTCGAGGGTGCATTTCCAAAGCCGTTGCCTCCACCTCCAAAATTACCACCAGCCGCTTGACCACCGCTGCCGCCTTGGAAGTTCGGAGGCCCGTATTGATCAGAGGGACTCCCGCCACTTGGTCGGCCACCAGCGCCGAAGCCGCCGCCTTGTCCTGGAGGGAGGTAGGAGTTTACTGGTGGCTCTGGACGTGCTGCACATAACGTTAGCACAGCTATCAAACATATTACCTGAAAAGCCATAAAACAGTCTCGGGTCAGGCTGGGCAAGTTTTTTCCTTTTTATTTTCTAAAACGATATTGCACGGGAAATAAATTTGCTTTCAAGCGTTGATTATTTCACGGCTGGTATAGCCGCGCGCGGGGCGTTTTATCGTTTTATCGCAACGTGCGATGTTAATTCTCATAAATCGCGTGGGGCTTTTAAAGAAGCGCAATATCGCCGCGCTACCCGAGTAGAAAAGCAGATGCGAGCGATCGTGGGCTTAAAATAAACACAGAATAAAACTGCGCGGGAGGGAAGAAAGGGGATAGAAAGAAAGAAATGCGGAGAGGAAAAAAAAAACTCACCTTCTCCATGATCGACGAGTAGAGTCGCAGAGTAGGAGCCGCAGGCGAGGCCAAGCTATCCGTCCAGCCCGTGGACAATAAGTGCGTAGGTGGGGGCAGTCCCAGAGGGGAATCCCCTTTGACGAAGCGGTGCTTCGGCAGACCCCGTCCCTTTATAAGCGCACCACCGTGCAAGCGCCGCAGCTAAACGAGAATGACAAACCCGCGCTCGTAATCGACTTTATATACTCCCCCGGCTCTGTCCATGGCGTTAGATCATGGATTTGGTGCAACTCCGCCGAAGATTTACAGCGAAGATCGTTATAACTGTGTCATGACGGTGAATCTATCGCTTCGCTTTGCCGGTGACGCTGTGTGGTGCACCTACGTGTGTGTGCATGTGTGCCACCGCCACCGCAGCAGCCGCTTAATCGCGGGTGGGGAGGGGGGGTAGGAAGGAGGGGATCCACATCTCACAAGCCTCTGCATCCAGTGCGAAAGAGAGAGCGAGGAAGAGAGAGAGAGAGAGAGAGAGAGAGAGAGAGAGAGAGAGAGAGAGAGACGTCTCTCTGGTAGCAACAGCATCCCACCGATAAAGGATTCCCATACCCCTCTCTATATTCCGATTCGCCGCGGCTTCGTCTGCAGGCACGCTCTCGCTAGCGCGCGCGCTCGCGCACCACAACAAACTCAAATGAAAGGGCAACTGCGCAAAATCTAGGACGACAAACATATATACACCTACAATCCGCGACTGTATGAGCATTTTAAGCCTTGGCTGCGCGCGCGATGGCGCGATCGGGGTGATGAAATTAATAGGAAAGCTGGCGAAATTCATGCAAATCTCTCCCGTAGCGCACGCTCGCTCTGATCTCTATATAAAGCGCCGAGGCAATCTCGATTCTTTTCCCGCAGCTTTTCTTTTCTTTCTTACCGTTTTTCTGCTCTTTCACCCGACGAAATAACACGAAGAACTCGGCACATTGTCCCGTCGATGATTTCCATCCCGCTATGCGCCATGGAGAAGAGGCAGAGTACGAGCGATTCCGCAAAAAGCTGTAAAGAATCATCTCGGCGCGCCGTGCGCGTCTTGATTCATGGCTATATTACACTATATAGCCGTAACGCCGCACGCAAGGGCTGTTAAAACTTACCAACGTCGGACAGAGAGAGAGAGAGAGAGAGAGGGAGAGGGAGAGAACGAGAGAGCACACAAGGAGCGCATAAAATTTTACGACCCAATATAATCTTCCTTCGAAAATTAGCCTATCTCTATTCGCGCGCTCCCCCCCCCCCTCTCTCTGGCTGCACTGATTGCTAAACAAATGGCAACAATAATAAACATGTCTCGTTAATCGAATAAAATCGCGAACACGTTATAATTGCGCAGCCACCGTCGCGCGCGAAAGAGCCTCCATTTTAAGCGTGCGCGTATCTAAATATACGTATATATCGTACTGCACGCTGCGAGCAGCAGCCTGATTAATAGTTGGCGAGTCGAATCGCGGCAGCTCGCGCTCAATTATTATTAAACGGGCGCAACGAGCACATGTGCGTCATAAGTACGTACACGTGTGAGATGCACGTATAGGGCAACCGGTGGTCTGTGCACGCCGTACGTCTGGGGGATCGGAGAGACGTGGGCAATTTACAAACGCGGAAATGTATGCGCGCAGCCGCGAGTATTGCGGAGTCGAGAGATGCGCCGAAGGAGCAGCGTCAGAGGGTACAAGGCGATATGTAACGCGAGATCTCGCGGGCCTGCAGTGCGCGGCGATTATGATAAGTGCATGATTGCTCATGAGAACCGAGGCAGGCGGCGCACGCTTCTACCCCTCTCGCCTCTCCGCAGTCAGCGGACGAGTGCGACACGACGTTGTTGCTCTCGCTATCGGGGCTCGGGGAGACTGCAAGCGCCGAGCGAGTAAGTGCTTACCGTTGAACAGCTCTCTTCTGCATAATAGACTCGAGAGAGAGAGAGAGAGAGAGAGAGAGAGAGAGAGAGAGAGAGAGAGAGAGAGAGAGAGAGAGAGAGAGAGAGAGATATGAAGAAGGCGTTTGCTCGAACGTTTTTGATTCTGCCCGCTCTTGATGCACGCAGGTGGTATAATCGCATTTGTAGTCTCGGAGCCAGAAGCGAAAAGAGCCGCTTGCACTTTCTCACACGTGGATTTATGCTCTTTAAAGCATTTATACGAGGATTGACGCAATGGAGCAGCTCCTCGCGGAGGAACTGCCGTCGTCTTCATGTGGGATGTCTGACGCTGCATGTAGCTCAAGATACATGCTGCAGAGGACCAGTTTTCTCTCTCTCTCTCTCTCTCTCTCTCTCTCTCTCTTTCTTATGAGCTCATAAGCGAGCTCTGTCTTAAGCAGCTGTTCATCGGGGGTCTTATATTTCCAGGAGAGCGCGTTAAGCTCTTATTGTGAGTATACACTTTCATAGACGTGTCAAGCTGCTTTTGATGTCTTTTTACACGTGTATGTGTGTGTGTGTGTGTGTGTGTGAATATGTGATTATACACGTACGTGCACCGAGTGCGAGTGAGAGAAAAATTCGACTACGGGATGCAGCCGCGACGACGCGAGTTTCCTCACACTCCATCGCAGACACAGCTCTCTCTGTGTTTATACACATATTTTATTGCTTTACGTCATTCCACATTTAATATAGCTATCGTCGATGCCATCGAAAATAGTTTATGCAAATTTATACGCGCGGCTATGCATCTTTCTCTCTCTCTCTCTCGCGGTCGCTTATAAGCGTGCCGCGCGCAGTCTGTCGTCTCGCGATTCCTCGCGATAACCATTTCGGAAACTCGGCGCTCGCCGCCGACTATCGCGGATTTTCACCCTTTCTTTTTTTCTCTTTTCTCATCCAGCGCGTACAGGCATACACGCGCACGCACACACACACGCGCGCGTATACGCAAGCGGCTCGACTCGCATTTTCTCGAGGCGCACGCGCTCGCGCGCGCCGATACTTTCTCCGGCACGCGCGCGCGTATGCATTGTAATATTTCATCGCATCGATCGCGCACGTCGCAACGAGATTTTCCTATTTTTCATCAGCTGCACGCGCGCTGTTGTATAACGCGCAAAAACATTTTGCGACACGCCGTTCGTACATACGTATACAGACCGTTCGCACAGCGTTCATAGGTACCTATATATATACACATACATGCATAAGTGAGCGCTACAGCAGCCGAGAATAACAAATTGATTCGGAGTCGACGCCGGCGACGAGATCTCGAGAAATGGCTTTTTAGGGACGACTTAGACAGCGAGAACGGCGCGCAGCGTCGCTCGATATAGCTCAATTTCCCGAGGGCGATGTGGAAAGGTACACGTATAGGTGCGCACACACTGTGTATACACCTCCAATCCGATCTCCCTATGCAGATTCGAGCGCGAGCTCGCGTCGCATTGACACGATCTTTATTGATATTCTCGTTGCTCAAGTCGCCCGCGATCTCCCCGCCGAGATTGACTGCGCTCTGTACGTACACACACACACACACACGCACACACACACACAGATACATACTTAGCACACACGTACACGGCTATATTTATTGTACACGCGGCCGATCGGTCGTGCGCATGTCTCTCTCTCTCTCTCTCTCTCTCTGCACAACGAACAAGGCTCGCTTTTGTGCATATCGGGGAGAAAAAAAGGCCGCTCGTACATACGGATGCGAGGCGTAAACGGAGGCACCTTGGCAGAGAGAAAGAGAGAGAGAGAGAGAGAGAGAGATTGCATTTTGCCGAGGAAATCAAGTTCCTCTTAGCTCGGAAAAGAGTTTAGAAGATTCGTGCGCACGACTGTACAGCTCATTGCCAGCGCGGTCACGTATATACCATATATGCGTCGGCTGCGCGACCGGAGCTCTGCATCATTTTTGCGCCTCTTACAAAATGCGAGATATACGTTGTGTGTGTTTGTGTATGTGTGTGTCTGTACGAGTAGTTGGGGGAAAAAAGGTGTATCTCCCGGAGATTCACATACCGCGAATGCAAATACTCCAGGCTGTACATGGCGCGCACTCGGTATATAGAGATAAGAGCGCGATATCGTACCTAAATTCGCGAGGATTAATTTTGAATAGAACGCCGCCGCCGCCGCCGCCGCCACTCGGCTATATAATGAAATAGTTGGCTACAGCAGCATTCTTCAAATAAATGGGAAATCCAAGCGTGCGCGCGTTATATGTAGACTATTTTGAAAGGACAGACACTTTATTTATGTGGCATTTCCCACACTAATGATCTTCGAAGGTATATATTTCAAAACTCGTCGACGCGGTTGCCTAATTGTATCTTCTCCGCGCGCGCGCGCGTGTGCATGATACACGCATATCTGCGGAATATCGCGGAAAGGAAGCTATATATATACATATATGTATACACACACAGACACACCGAAGCAGACGGATTCGTCGGCACGGAGTGGCTATGTATATATAATATAGTTAACCAAGCGCGCGTAGAGAGAGTATAGGTGCGATATCGTTGCATATAATACGATCGTTCGCTAACACAGCGAGGAAAAGAGATTCTCTCTCCGTCTCGCTCTTTCACTGTACGGCGCAGCTACGCTCAACGTTTCGATTTCCAAAGTGCGGGAGCGCGCAGCTGTTGCCGCCGCCGCCGCTGCTACTGTGTATTGCATGTATCCACGGGCCCCCGTGAGGATGTATATATTGAAGCGTCGCTTGAGCAATCCGGCTCTTCACCTGATCTAATTTAGCGGCCCGACATCGATCTGCAGCTGTCTTCTTTCTCTCTCACTCTTTCTCTGGCTCTGTCTGCAGGCGCTCGGATCTTGCACGTTGCGAAAGGGACACGCCGCCGTATAGTGCATAGCCGCGAAGCTTCGCGGCGCAGCTTCTTCGCGGATAAACGAGCTTAGCGCGCGATTCGCACAGCTCATCGACACAATGCTGCGCGCGCGCGCGATGCCGATCGAGAACAGATGCGTTACACTCGCGTCGTGATGCGCATTCGCGTTTTGTAACGCGCGCGTCTCTTATACACTACTGCTATTGAGTATACTGCGGCAGAGGCTCGAGGCAGCCCCGCGAGGAGCTTTCGTTAATTGCGCCTCGAATTACGTATGTTTCTTTTATTGGGTACAAATAGTGCCTGTCTGTCCGTGTGCACGTGTTTATATGGCTTGAACCGCGAGTTACCGATTCCATTCCGAGGACACGAGCGCGCAGTCTGTGTATATTTCATTTTTAAGAGGGGAAGCCGCATCGTCGTCGAGAGTCTGCGCGATAGAGAGTCTGGAAAAGCGGCGAGAGATCGAAGCTAAATTTCGAAATGCGAGACCTGACGAAATTCATTTTGTATTCTAATAATGCCGAGAGTGAGAGAGAGAGAGAGAGAGAGCGTTGATTCACTCGCAACTGCGCCGCAGTGCTTTCGATATATTATTCGACATGAGTACACGTATACCTGCCGATTGCGGGCGATTTTCTTTTTTCAAAATTCCAAATGCAGGGACTGCACGGCGCACACGGAGCGGTGAGAGAGAGAGGGATTCGAATTTTCAAAAGATAGGCGAGATATTACAAAGTCAAAATATATCATGAATAGATCTCGGAATAAGCGCTGATACACTCGGCCTTGTGTTTTACATGCAAAGAAGTTCGCTTCGACGGCAGAGCGAATTTCGTTGCGAGGACGATCCTCTCAAGCGAAGAAACAAGGGAGAGAGAGAGATAGATGGAAGGGAATTTCTTTTTAATAAGCCAATTCAAATTCAAATCTAATTACGATCCAATACATATACAAAAAGCTGCGAAAAAAGCCGGACGGAGCTATACATGAGAGTACATGCGCAGGCAGTATAGCCGCACGTATGTATACCCCGTAGCCGCAAAGTTTTTCCCCGCCGCAACGCACAACAAGCTGACTTCTGGAAGGTGGAGAGCGAGGGAGAGAGCGAATTGCTTAAAATAATGCAGTCCCTCTGAAATGGAATTTCCCATGCGAAAGTTGGAATTAACTTCATCCGCACAAAGTTCCTTCCAATTAATTAAGTCGCGCTCTCGCGCTCTGGCGCTGCAGCGCCGGCGCAACGGCGGCGGCGGCAGCAGCTGTTTAATACCACAAGAGGGTGAACATCGATTACGCAACTCGTGCGCCCGCGCGTACTATGGAACTTGTAAATGGTGTGGAGCAGTCTCGATAAGGCGCATCTGCCTTGGAAACTCGCTGCTAACAGAGGATATCTAGGTCTTTCCAGAAATCTTGCGTGCGGACGAGAGGAGACAAAAAAGATAAACGTCCGCTCGCGCGCGTGCAGTGCGTAAGTAGTTCTAGCGGGGGTTCGACCAGCCGAGAGTACGAGCGAGTTAGCCAGAGAGAGAGAGAGAGAGAGGGAAAATTCGTGCTTGCATATATGGCATAGCTGCAGCGACGGTGATTCATTACAAAATACAGAGATAGACGTGCACTCGGGAAAGTTGGCTCTTTAACGTATCGTTTCGCGGTGTACTGGTAAGTACGTCGTCTCTCCGTATAATACAGAGCCGGGTATTAGTTTGGGCGCAAGGTGTGTCCTTTGTTTCGAGCTTCTCTCTCTCTCTCTCTCTCGCTCTCTCGCGCGGTGTTGCAGCAGCAGCAGCAGCAGCAGCACAGCGGCTCCGCGCATTAGCCTCAGCAGTCCGTAATTAATTATTATTGAGACGGATAAGAGTATTACCTCCGGCAGTGCTGAATACTTAAGAGCAGCCCTCGTGCTCATAGGAACGTTAATTAAGTCTCCGCGAGGGAGAAGGGGGGGCGCGCGCATGTATGGAACGCCGTAGTCGCCGCTCGAGATTAAGTGCACGAAATTATGGCTTACGCCCTTGCTGTCTACCTTACCGATCCGACGCATAATCCGATTAATGTACTGGAAACTGTCGAAGGGACGCGGCTGCAGTAGCGGAGGGGGAGGGGGGATGAGCTTTTCCGAGCTACACGCTCCTTCGTACACCTCGCGCTCGTGCAGTGAAAAATCAGAGCTGTACGTTGAAATTATAAATACTTATATAGTTGAAAAAAAAAACATTTTTTTTCTCCCAGCAGCTTGATACGTATTGATATGATAATTCAGCGTTACGTAAAGCAGCCGCTCTCGAGAGGAGGCTGTAATTTCGTCACGACTCTCGGCTCTCGGAGGAAAGTCCTCGCGGATCGACTTGCAGAAGTCCTCTCTGTATAAGAGAGGTTTTCCGCGAAGGACCTGAAATTGGTTCACTTCTGCATTGAATTGCAGATCGTCTAATATATAAGCGCTGATTGTATATACTCTCATTCGGTGTGTATATATACACATCTCGAGCGGGTATATTATAAACTCGCGCTCTACTATGTATAAACAAAAATTCAAAGCGTCCGGGGATAATCCTCGCTCTGGATTTATGCCGAGTAACGATATTTTGCGCTCTGCCCGAGGAAAAAAAAAATCCATCTTCGGTTTCATTTTCCAAAGTACGATCTCCGGTAAAATGTATGTATACACGTATATAGACGGCGCGTCGCTCCGAGCCAATAACGGAAAATGCTGTCATCCCTTCTGTACGCGCGTCTGCAGTGTGTGTGTGTGTGTGTGTTTGCGTGTACACGTATATCCTCGCGCGCATACGTCTCTCGCGCAGTGTGTCTCGTTTAGGCGATGCATTGCACAAGCGCAGAATCCGACGGGACGCGGAGGATGATGCAGAGCGCCCGCGACCCAGATGCTCGAGAGAGAGAGAGAGAGAGAGAGAGAAGAGTAAACTTTATACTCTCTAATCGCATGGGCATCGAAGCCGAAACTTTTGCAAGTCCCCCGCGCGCTAAACTTTTACTTCCATGGTCCTGCAGGATAATCTCTTCCCTCCATTGCGCGCGCTAGTTTTCGCTTCGCCAGACACCGCGATCATCCGCGACCTACGCGTACACGCGCCTCGTTCTCGCTTGTCTTTCCTCGGCGTGTATCCCTGTGATACAGTTGTACACGTATCGCACTGTGCGCGCGCGCGCGCGAGCGTGGATTCGACAGCGGATCGGCCAATAATTCGATTTTGGAAGAGAGCTTTTCATCACACTCGTTCTCCACTGCTCTGCGCTCGATCGCTTTCTTTAATTGACTATGTATATTTCGGCACGACGATAGTAATCAGTGTAATTGGCCTAATTCATTTTCATTGGAAGTCTATATGGTACGACTCTCGCGTGTAATTGATCAGCTTTTGCAGGCCGTATAAATATATTAGTGACGCGAATTTTTCAAGTGGACTTGGTACATGCAGTTGGAAGCCCAGAATAGGGCGGTCGAGACTACTCCATATTTTAAGGTTTAAACTCTATTTTTCCGGGAGTGTCGTCCCACTTACTCACTCTCGGCACTAATGCAATTCCCGAAATGTTTAAACTTTAATCGGTTTTCCAGGGGTATAGAACGTGTGCAGTACATAAACGCTTTTATATCCGGTACGCGCGCTAACGACACCACGAGGATTCGAAAAGCACAATTTATTGGATTGAACTCTATTGCCTATATTGGGATCTCGTTTCACTTAGACTTTGCGGAAAGCGACAGATTGGAATCGGGGTGTTTAAACTTTCTCGAGCGAATGTGTGTGCATGTGTGTGTCTGAGATAGAGAAAGAGGGAGGAATGGAAAAAATGTGCCGCGAAAGATATACCTATATACTATCCGCGGGATTTCTCCTATTTCGAAAATCTTGTATAGTGTATCCGATGTGTGCACTCGAAACGAACCGTCATTCCCATTAAACCAAAGTCAATTAAACTTTCGGTCTTAGATGTGTATATAATTCGATTAACGCGTAAGTCGCGGAATATACCGGAAAAACGAAAATATTGCAAGAAAAAACAGTACAATAGCTTATAAATTTAAAACGAGTAAAAAATGTTTTCTGATGCTCTTACATCTGTCCATTTTAGTCTAATACATCCTCTTGAATTTTTTAAACTTTTCCCTTCCATTTTCGAGTTAAAGTCGGAATTTCTAAAGACTTTTTTTTGCATTTTATGACTATTTTCATTATATCTATTCATGTAGATTCTTTACGAAGCATTTTTCACAGTAGACCTGTAGGATAGGATTTTATTTGTAAAATCTTTTGAATTTTATACGAAAATAATTTTAAAGTTATGTAAGGAAGATTCTCTGTATTCTGTAAATTCTCTGTGAGATATACTGGTTTAATTTTGTATTGCTTTAAGTCGAATTAAATTTTCACTCAGAACCCAATAGCTTCCTCAACTTTTTGTCTATATTTTTTTATTTACAACTCTTTAAGAAAGTATTTTTTATTACATACATGACTAAAAACATCTGCCGGAAATATATTATTTTCAAAATAAAAAGAAAATACTTACAAATATATTTTGTAACTATATTGTTTATGAATAATTTGACGCTTGTGTACGGTTTTGAGTAAGTTCACTTATTTCTAATAATGATGAAAATAATTTGAATAATGATCTAAAAATTAGTGGCAGAGTAACTTATTTTTCCTACTCACATAATTCACACGAAAAAAATGTTCTTGATCGATTTGCCAGAGAAGCCTCCGTATATTATACACATACGAAAGAGAGACGTTTCAATTTTTCGAAAACACTTGTGCGCATGGTTCTCGCACCGATACCAATCCTCGTTTACTGGAACAGAAATAAAGTATAATCTGCCGTCTTCGACGTTCTATCTTGCGCTGACGTCGCGGACAAGCGACATTTTCATTTTCTGCTCCGACGACGAAAATACCCTTCGATGCGGGGTCTCGCGCTCAACGTTTAGGTTTCGTTTTTTTCCTCCGAGAGCGAGCACATACGTCTACATCGAGATATCGATAGGAGATTGCATTTGAGCAGCCAATTAGAATGACAATAATAGTTAGGCGCTCGCGGAGCTTTACGACGACGATATCTCGTCTGCTCGTATAGACTCCTTGGTATATAAATGTATACTATACATAGGTATAGATATTTGCACACACATAGACACATCTACAAGAGCCAAGTTTCGAGCGCCAAGAGTCGTGCAGAATTATCGCGTCGATCGTTATTGGGGACACAGCTATATGCAGTACATACATGTACATTGCACATGTAATGTTTATTTCTCTTTGAAAGCTGTGCGGTATCGTATAAAGAGAAATAGAAGGACCTTGCATTGCCAGCGGGGAATTAATATTAGAATTATCAGGTGGTGTATACAATATACACATAGGCTAAATTATGTTACTATTTAAACTATTTTTGACCAAATTAATATGGTTTATGTGGTGTTAATTATGAGTTTCGTATATATCTAAAATACATTTTCGGTATACGCTCCATACAGTAAATATTGCTCGCGTAGTTACGCTGCTGCTAGATTAATTATTGTGGGCTATTTTTCTCTCCTTTGTATAATATTTTACTTTATAATATTTAAATATAAAAACTTAAAGTATAATACAATATATATATATATATAAATAGATATACTGTTATGGTTCGAAGTTTTACAAATCTTTCATGTCCTGTAGGTAATACATAATTGATACCAGAATAGATGAATGAAAACGCATGTGTGATTTTCAATAATGGAACATATAATTCAAAGATCTGATATTGTGAATTCAATACTACACGTATGGAAATGAATCACAAAAACAGAAATACAGTGCTATTTTGTAAGCACTTGAAAATATTGTACATCGTAGAAGGATAAATCTTTCTTCGACAATTCTATATTTACATGCGGACTTAAATTATATGCGCGAAGAACTTGGATGCCTTTCAGTACTCAGACAACAGTGGACACATTTCTTTTGCATTTGTTGCATGTAACCGGAAAAAAACTAACGAAATAACGATTTGCCCGAACAGCTTTACTTAGTCAATCGGTTCGTCAAATAACGCGCCAAATAGCTGTAAGCGATACACAATGAGCTCGTACAACCGCCAGAGGGAGAGCCCAAAGCTTCGGTAAAAAAGCGAGGTGATGCATCGAAATCGAAAGCTCGCGAATTGAACGGCGGCATATATAGCGGGAAGCGAGAGGACGGGGTGGGGCTCGTAACGAGCAAAGTTACAGGGCATTCATGACAGAGCATAAACTTTAATCGATGCTAAAGAGCAGCGTATCGCTTCGCTCCGATAATACACTCGAAATTATACATATAGCGAGGGGGGCGGGGGGGGGGGGGGAAGGCATCGTCGCCAGAGAGCAGGAAAATTCGACGGCGAACATCAAGGGGATGAATGATTGATACGACACGCGCGCCGTAGACGCGAGATACGCGTCTATAGCGAAGCAGTCGACCATAAGTGTGTATGCACATAAAGATTGAGAGGGCCATGGAGAACAAGTGGTCGCTAGCGCGCGGGACCGAGCCCCAGAGTCCACGAAATTTCACTTTGTGCTCGAGTAGCCGCTCGTCATCGAGCGCTCGAGAGAACTGTCGAGTGCGTCGTCGGCTCTACGAGAGTTCTTTGCTTCTTCTCTTCTTTTTTTTTCTTCTCATCTCAAGAGCCACAAATGACGGACGACCGCACGCGAGGCTTACATATATATAGATACGCCGAAAAGCTCCTTCCTTTATTGGAGCGACGAGGAGTCGTTATACACGACTTGGATTGCGTTCGAGTACGCAGTGAGAGGGGGAGTGAGTGAAGGAGGAAAAAACAAAGCTTTCTCCTCTTGGATCCCCCCGCGAGCGCGCGCGCGATGATTTACGCGTGCATCGGAGAGCTGCGCCGGGCGTCTAATTGAAGCCGCGCGGAGAAGACGCAACGAATTCGCCCGATTCGGCGATATAAACAAGCTCTCCGCCACGGCGACGACGAGGGAGAGAGAGAGAGAGAGAGAAGAGTTCGCCGCGAGAGATAATAATCTCGTTGCGTTAGGAGCCGCGCGAGCGGGCGCGCGAGCTCGGAATAGCCGCTTTGAACGAGCGTAATATTCCATTAATTCTCTCGTTCTACGAGCGGGACTCGGTGTCTCGTCAGATTTTATTATCTTCAGTCGCCGCGCGACGCGGCAGTCGGCACTTTCGTCATCATCCATCACCGCCTACTTACGTGTGCGAGCGCGTGTATTTCGCTATATATGTATTATATGTATATATATAAGTACGCGCGTACCTTTATACGTACGCGGCTAAATGGAGAAATAATGCGACAAGAATGTGGGCTGCATTTAGCGTGCAACCTCTCTCTCTCTCTCTCTCTCTCTCTCTCTCTCTCTCTCTCTCTCTCTCTCTCTCTCCGTATGTAACGAGCGTTAAAAAACCTGTCGATTGTCATTATTTTTCGAGTCGTAAATTGCACTGGGGTTATATATTTGTCATGGCTGTCTCATCCATCTTATGGATCGCCGGCGAGCGTTAGAAATTTCCAGGACTAACGTCGAAGAAACAGAGAGATAGGCTTGCATCTCTCTCTCTCTCTGTCTCTCTCTCTCTCTCTTCGAGCACAATAACAGGGATAATAAAGCTGAAATTGTATATAAAGTGCTTTATTTCTTACTGTTGGGAATGTACGAGCCTCTTATCGCCTCGGCTTTCAATTCGGGTACAGCCCGCGCGGATACGTGCGATATACACTCGCATTATGGACGTATGCACATTGATTGCGGCATATTTTGCCATTGTTCCAAAAGCACCGAATGCTCTCCCTTTTTCCGCGGGTGAATTGAAAAAAGTAAAAAAAAACACGAGACACGCGCGCGTCGCTGCCAAACCGATTAAGCAATAAAGCGCGTTCACGCACGTATAGGTATATCTGCGAATATTACATTTAATGCGCCGATTTGCCATTATCGGCTGTGAGGATCCTCAGAGGGATATATTTTTCGAGGCTGCGGGAGCTCACCGAGTGACTCTCAGCTGGAAAAAGGAGAATTACGTAAACCCTTTTGCGACTCGGCGGAGGGATATATATGCATAGACGAAGATGTAAAAGAAGTCCAGCGGGTAGATAGAAATCAACGTGATTTCCCTTCCTTTTCCCGATGCATATAACGGCTCATTATAAGCTCTCTCTCCAGTCCTGCTCGGCTCTATATATCTGCATGCAGCATGTAGGGATAGACCGAGCGATCAGCCGCACGTTCGCGAGCTATCAGGCATTGACAAGTTATTGGCGGCGTTTATGCGGTGCATATATATAGCTTCTTATCGGGCGCTTTAGATCGCTCCCGCGCGCGCGCCTCACTCTCTCTTTCTGTCGCGGGAGGGCCGTTGTTTATTCCGAGCACACTTATCACGCCCATCGGAGAGCCGTTTCGGAGAGGAAAAGCGATGGCGACGGGGAGTCTCCTCTCTACGTGCGCGTATGTATATCTATGTATAATCTGTACTTACGCGTGTGTATATATATATATATATATATATATATATGCACGTAGAGAGGCAGACAGTGCAGAGAGACGTTTATAGAGGACGATGTTTCCCGAAAGGAAGACCGGGAGAGAGAGAGAGAGAGAGAGAGAGAGGGAGAGAAGTGGCGGAATTTTCGCGCGGAATCCCGCGGCGAAAGACGCGGACAAAGGGGGAAGCGACTTTCCAAGCGATCGCTGCCGGCTTATTTGAATGCCGCAACATTTGTACCCGTCGCCCGAATACTCTCTTTTCTGCCGCGTGGCGCGTGCTCGTCTAACGCTCCGGATCATCTTTCGAGCAAATCGTGCTCGGAAAGTAGGTGGGAATTTAAGGGAGAAAGAGCGGGACGACGAAAACAAGACGAATAACTCGGGCGAAAACGTCGAGGTCAATATCAGATGAGTTATAAATATATATATATATTTTTTTTAACGAAAAGCGCCGCAGTAGCGTAGTCAATTATGGCGGGTGTGCTTTATCGTTAAATACGCGGCGGCTACAGCGCAGGGCGCGGGTCTATATATATGCGGCCGGGTGGCTGGATGCGCGCAGAGAAGCGACAGGTGACTATTTAAACATCGGCTTAATTACATTAGAGACACGGCGCTCTTCGCGCGCCACACTCCGAGATATAGAGCTATTCGGATCGCGCGCGAAAGTTACCGTTCGGCCAGTATACCTATATACACGCTTGACTCTTCTGCCTCTGCCGCACACTGCACACACATACTCTGCGCTCGCGAGCGCGGAGAAAGAGGAGTTTCAAGCCCGGAGAATAGTGGGGACGAGAAGAGAGAGAGAGAGAGATGCGGCGATGCAGACCGGATCACCTCATTACCTACGTGACTCCCACATCGTTATGCAACCGCTAAACAGTGGCTCTCAACGACTGCTGCTCCTCTTATTCTTCCTTCCGTTCTTCTTTATCTCGTCGCTCGCGTCGTCGGTGCGCGGGGACGCGCTGAAAACTTCATTGTTTCTTACGGACTCTCCGACTGACCGACTTTTTCCGGCTTTTACTCTCCTATTTTCTTTTTTCCCTTTTTCACCCCGACTCGCCTCTTTTTCAGCTCAGCTCGGACGGCGGTGTGCAGGTTCTTTCGGCTCGCGTCGCCTCAATTTCTCGGCCTGAAAATTGCGGATAATTGCGGCGCGCTATATTCGTTAGGGAAATTAGTCGTGTATGTGGGATCGATTCTTTCTCTTTTCTCGCACCTCGTACATGGTGCGCAGTACAATCTCGGTGCGCGCAAATGGAGAGAAAGAGGGAGAGAAAGAGGACCGGGACGCGCGGCTTTCATAAATTTTTGAGCGACTCACTCTCTCTCTCTCTCTCCCGGAATGCTCGAAAAGAAAATAGTGGCAAGAGTGCGGGAGCGGCGGCTGCAGAAAAAGCTCCGGCGAGAGGCGCATGCAGAAACCGCATAAGGAATTCCGTGCGGCGTACATATACATATATACATGCACACACAAAAGAATAACTCCGGCGCTCTGTTACGTGGCTAAGGGTGCATACAGCGTGGCGCATATAGCTCCACTATATGTATGCACGTTCCACGTGCGTATATATATACACATACGCTCTGTACGGGCTTAAAGTGCATTTTCGCGCGGGCGTAGCGCTGCGTGACATTTGATACGCTATCGCGCCGAGCGCCGGACACGTTGTATATCTTGCGTCTTTTATCCGGCGAGGTGCGCCTCGCTCTCTCTCTCTCTCTCTTTCTCTCTGCCCGCAACAATTATACAATCTCACGTTTGACGATATAATATTGTTGAGTTATACTTAGGCTTTTTTATCGGCTCGGGATAATGAAGCAGCTGTACACACGCGTATAATACAGGAGCCGCCACGGCAGTAGCGGAATTTTCAAACGAGACCTTAGCATGCGCTACTATTAAAATGTACGCGCGAGATGGAACACGGGGCTCTCTATATACCGTATGGAGAGAACGACTCGGAGCGCACAAGCAGCTACACACAACGATTTGCATAATTTTTTCACGCGTGAACGTGCCTCTGGGTATTGCGAGAGAGAGAGAAACTAAACAGCATCTAAGACGGCCGAATACCCGGGAAATTCGCCTGCAGCCGCCATAAATAATGCCATTAGCAATCCTCGGCCAAAGCTCCCGGCCGCTTAAGCTCTCTCTCTCTCTCTCTCTCGCTCCCTCTCTCATGAAAGTCATTCCGGGCATGTTTAGCCTCTGCCACTGCCACGCTCTACAGGTATAGATATATATACGGATGCGCGTATACATGTGCGCGAGGAATATAACGCGAGCAGATCCAGAGCCACGCGAGCGGAATAAGCTCGTGCAGGATTTATGTTGTAAGTCGCGCGTAGAGACCCGCTTTATTTTAATGGGAGCGGCGTCTTCGTTTTCCGGGAACTCGAGCCGACGATGCGCGAGCTCTAGTCTCTTTCACTTTCCCTTTTTTGAATATCATCGCGAGAGCGAGCTTCTCCCTCCACCCCACCCCCCCTTCCATCACGTAATGTACCCTACGATGATGTGTACCAGAGATGAGAAAGACAGTTTGCGGGTAATTATTTTGCATAAGTATAGTCGGTAAGGTGCGAGATGATTTATCGGGAGGGATTCCTCTCTATGCGAATAGTACTACTCGCATATATCTTGCGCAATAGTCGCAATTGATTGCTAACTACTCCTTTTGTGAATATAATTAGATGGTCCGCGCCGCATATTATGCTGACACTTTTTTCTTCTCTCCGAAGAGGACACTTTTAATTAAAGCTATACTGCTCGCAATTCTAGCAATTTTCCCCGTTTATTATGCTCGTTCTCCGTAATACAATTATGCGCGTCATTTTTTGTTTTCTTTCGAAGAATCCCGCACTGCGCTGCCGCGCGCGTCGTCCTGCTAAAAAACTGCGATGTACATTTCTGAGTAATTAAAAATTGTCGAATAACTCATGAAAAAGCTTTTTTAATGGAATGCATTTTTCCAGTGTGGGCTATAGACGTGCACGTGTGGAGGATTAAATTCGCGCGGAGAACAAAACTACGTGGTGCTCCACGTTTTTTTTCTCGCAAATTTTCCCGCGATAACGATGATTTCCCTCCGCTTTATACGCACGTCCTGAAAAAAAAAAAAATGGACGAGAACGACGGCCACACGCAATAACACGAAAACTTATTGGAGCATCAATGGGCTCGACGGGGCGCGGAGGCTATTATCAAGCGGCCCAGTGTGTGTATAAATCCTCGGCTAACATACTTTCGAATGGAGGATGAAAAAATAAAAGAAGAGAAAAACTGATACCGCGCTCTCGCGTTTCTCATCCCAAAAGCTCGCGCGCGCGCGCGCGCGAAAGAGAAAGAGAGAGGCCGAGAGCGCCCAATTATTTTCGTGCAACCAGCCGAGCTCCATTTACTTTGTACACCGCGCACTGCCGCAGTAGAGGATGAGGAGAGGATCGTATTCTACTCGCACTCTATCCGACAATCAAACCAATTAACGCGAAAATCCGAAGATTCCCAGGGGCCGCGAAACAGCGAGTCGGCGCGGCCAAATTAAATTCTACCGACCGAGAGACAGAGAGAGAGAGAGCGTCTGCCTCGAAAGGACGATACAAAAAAAAACAAAAAAAAAAACAAAAAAAAAATTCCCTCGGATCGAGCCGACGACAGTGCTTTCCATCATGCGCTCGTTCGATCGGGGCTGCTGCATCGCTACGTGTGCATCTACACGTATGCCGGAAAAAATGAGAGCTTCTCGAAATTCTCGGCCGTGCTTTTAACACCTCGACGTATATAACGAGACAGACGCGTCGAGCTGAAAGCCGGGCTGTGTCGCAGCACAGGGTCAGGAGCAAAGAAGAATGACGAGGTGCCAGGGAGAAAATAAAGTTTTAAAGACAGCAAAAGGTTGGGAAAAGCGCGGCGGTGCGGCCGCGAGTTCCTTTGTTTTGGTCTCGCGCGCGCCCGCCTGCGAGAGAGACAGAGAGACTGACAGAGAGGAGAATTGCAGCACAATGCTGGTTCTCTCTCTCTCTCTCTCTCTCTTTCTCGCACTCGCGCTTAAGGGACTCGTATAATTCGCCTCATTGTCGTACAAAAATTATGCGCGCCGAGCATTAGAGTGTAGCGCCGCTCTCGCGACAAAGAAAAATGGGACAGCCGAGATAGAGAGAGAGAGAGAGAGAGAGCGAGAGAGAGAGAAAGCGAGAGGGTAAAGTGCCCCGCGGTATACACTCCACGCAGCGAGAGAAAGGAGAAATGGAAAAAAGCGACCTCAATGCCGCTCGTTTTCGAGCTTAATAAGCGCGATCGCCTTTCGCTGGCTGGCTGGCTGACTGCCCCGCTATATATATATATATTTCTGTTTATTAATTCGCGCACGCCCCGCGCGTGTCGGGTGCCGCGCTGGCGAGCTGAGCTGCCGCTGTATCCGCGCGCTTTTTGCAATTTCAGCTTTGCACCGCCGCATTTCAATTGCAGCCCGTGAGCCCGCCGCGAGTCGTTATATTCGAGGGGTGTGTAACTGATTATCGAGCGTCGAGTGCAGTATAGCCCGCCGCCGCCGCCGCCGACAGATGTAAACAGCTCGTGTGTGCAGCTCCAACTCTTTTTTTTCAGAGAGAGAGAGAGAGAGATCTCCACGCGGTTTTTATTGAGGCGAGAACGCGCCGTTAACGGCGAAAACGCGCGCATCCGCGCGAGACGGACGAGGAGGGGGAGGGGGGAGGAGGAGGGAGGGGAATTTTAAAAAGGAGGGCGATGCGCGTAGGCTGGCTGTATGATAAATTTTGAAAATTGCAGATGACTGAAGTTAATGGCCGATCTTAAAAGCACTCGTAAAAAGGTATGTTCCGGTGTATGGAAGTACCTCATTCGAATGAATTTTAGTGTTGTAACTGAAATGTTTTATAGCTGGGCGGCACCTAAATCTTGCCTGTAATGTGACTTTTTACGGTAAATTTTTGCAACCCCAGCCGGTTGCTCTCGTATTATGGATACTTCGGCAAGCGAAAATGCTCGCTGTCCAATTTCACCTCTCTCTCTCTCTCTCTCTCTCTCTCTTTGCTTTACTTGTCGCGATATATATACGGTTATGTGTACGCTCGCGAGCGCGAGCGCGTTCGACATGAAAATGAGAGGGATTTTTAAAAGCTCGCTATATTACGCAAGCTCACTCAAACTCTCTCTTTCTCTGCAGCTCGGCTCCGCTCACTCTAAGTATATATATATATACGTATACGCGGGTATACATGCTGCACCGCTGCGAAAATTGTAGATATCCAGCGCCGCGCTCTCTCGCTGCTGTCGGGGCGTCTTATATTATTCAGGACTTTTAAAACCCGCGCGAGCTTCTTTTACAAAATGTCTCGAAGAAAGTTATGTGCACACATCAAGAACTCCCTCTACCTCTTTTCTCAACGTGTACAGCATCAGCGGCGACGTTGGCGGCGGCGGCAGCAGCAGCAGAAACAACAAAGATAAGTTTTCACACTCCATTATAAACATTTCATGAGTTCTCGCGCTTCGACGGAAGAACAACGAAAAAGCGAAGCCTTATAAACAAAAGCCAAAGAAAATTTAATTCTCTCGCTCCACCTTTCCATTCCCGTAATGGAAAAATATATGCCCTACTCTAAATTCGCAAAATAGCTAAAGCAAACATATTTGGCTTCGCGTTTTATTATCCAGCCATTTTGCACGCAGCAGCAGCAGCAGCAGCAGCAGCAGCAGCAACGCTCGAAAGAAGAAATAGTTTATATCCTTTGCTGTTTATAGAGCTTTCAAATTCAGGCTCTCTCTCTCTCTCTCTCTCTCTCTCGACGGCGGTGGCGGTGGCGGCGGCAGCCATTATCGGTCTTTTGCCTCGCCTTTGATCCGCGCTTTGAGCTTCTCGCGCTTGGCCCTTCTGCTCTCTTTCTCTCTCTCTCTCTCTCTCTCTCTCTCTCTCTAGCTCTTGCTCTCCTCCTTCTCTTTTTAATAGCCTCGCCGCAGTGTTTTGCAAACGGCCGCGAGCGCCATTTCTTTTCCGGGCGAAATCCTTTATTTGCGCGCCGCCACGGAAAACTGCGCGTAAAACTTTTTCGCTAGCCGCCACTTTCGAGTTGGATCGGGAAATGCAGCGCAGCTCTAACTCCCGCGGAGCCGAGAAAAGCTCAAAGTATCTCGATCCTCGGCTCTCGCTCGCTCCTCTCGCTGCCAGTGTAGCGCACAGCGCCGGGAACATGTTCATGCGGATACATAGGGACGCGCTGCTGCATTGATCCGCGTTGAATTACATTGTGATTTTTTATTTTCGCCCCGCCCCTTCCACTTCAATAGTATCTACACTCTCTCTCCCCCCCCCTCTCCCCACCCCCTCACTCTCTATCTCTATCGTCTCTATTCTTCTCGACTTTCTCTGCAGCGTTTTCCGCGCTTCCGATATCTATTGTTGGCCGACTCTAAATATTCGCTTTTATGCGTATACACACACACATATATATATGGTATACACACACACCCGGAGTTTATGATGAATCTACTTACTTGGAATATTCTCTCCCTCCGACTCCTCCGACGAAACTTTATTGTCCCTTTCAATTACACCTCGCTCTCTTTTTCTCTCTCTCTCTCTCTCGCCCGGCTCTTTCTCCCGGAATATAGTATATCCGCGAAGCTCATCCGTCTTTTTCTTTCCTCCCAATCAGCGCTGCTTTTTTTATTCATGACTCATCCGCAGAATTAACCTATCAATCTCTCTGTACTTTTTGCGCCTCGGCCTCTATCTCTCTCTCTCTCTCTCTCTCTCTCTCTCTCTCTCTCTCTCTCTCTCCCTCTCCTATACACGTATACACAGGTATATACACCCGTCGCCACGGCTATACGGAGTAATTCGTCTTTTTGCTCGTCGCGGCGGGCTTCTTTGCGCGCGTCTCTCTCTCTCTCTCTCTCTCTCTCTCTCTCTCTCTCTCTCTCTCTCTGGGCGTCGGCAACGAAGCGCAGGGAGCGCACGCCGCGGCGGCGCGGCAACCGAGATGTTTCTCGCGCGCGGCTGAGCTTCCTTCTCGTGCGCAGGAAGAAAATTGCGAGAAGCCACTCGAGTCACTGACCGAAATAACGCGTTGCTTTTTATCCGATGCTGCTGCTGCTGCTGCTGCTGCCTCCGATGCTCTTTTCTTTATCTCATTTCCGTGGAGGGCGCGGGCGCGGGCGGAGCGGAGAGCAGCTGGAAAATTCGTCCCTTTGCCCGTGTAAGCTCCAAATTGTTCCAGAGCTTTTTCTCCCCCCGCATCCCGAGAGAAGTTTAGGCGTATACGTCGCCCTCCTCCTCGTCCTTGCAGTACGTTTACAGTCGTGTGTGTGTGTGTTCGCGTTATCTCTCTCTCGCTCGCGGGAGTCGTCGTGCGCTGCAGCGCGCGGCTCGATGCGCCCCAGGTAGAGGACGCGCGCTCGTGCGCAGGTGTACGAGAGGTCGACCGCAGTCAGGCGCAGAACTTTGCCGCCTCGCTCAGAGATAGCGACAGCTGCATGCGCTTCTTTTCCTCCTAATGAGGATGCTCGATGCCGCGCGTTCTCGTAAAAATTGCACTTTCGTTACAATTGGCTTTTACACGCTCGGCGGGCGTGCATTAGCGTGCCGGACGATGGGAGGGAAAGAGGAAAAAAGGAGGGTAGAGAGAGGCAGAAAAAAAAAAGGCCGAGAGTATAGCGGCCTATATGTGCACGACTGGCTGCACAGCTCGATATCTGCGTCACACGCACATCCTGCATTCGCTGCTCTGCTCTGAGGGCCGAGCCAAGGTATACATATAGCGACGCAGCTGGTAGTTTATTGATCAGGAGAGACGCCTCTTGCTCGGGCTGGAAGCGAAGGTGCTAGAGAGAGAGAGAGAGAGAGAGAGAGAGACTGACTCTAATAAAAATGTCGAGCGCTCGGAGAGTCAAGTGGATTACGGCAATTTTCTGTAATTTTCTTTGGCCCCGCGAGTCGCTCCTGGCTCTAGATCCATCTATCGATCGGGTCTCGTCGAGCTGCAGCAGCAGCAGCAGCAGCAGCAGCAGCTCCCGGTCTCTGCTGCACTTTCCTTATAAACGAAAATTCGTGACGCGCTGCCCCCTTTCATCGGGCTCCCGACTGTACGGCTGCTCCGATTGTATAATGCCATCGGCGCCTTTCCTTTTTTTCGCTATATCTTTCTCTGCGTATGTACAGTACATGCACACAGAGAGCGAGAGCGAGAGCGAGAGAGCTGACGAAATGGACGGGACAATGGCGAGGAAATGTACGAGCGGCTTGCGCAAGCCCTAATGCGTCGTTCGATTTATTGTTTTCCTCTTTTCCTTCTTCTCCGCGGCGCACGTATGCGTATATATATATATATATATATACGGGGGATGTAATTGAGGTCGTCGCGCGCGATATCGCCCGCAACAATCTCAGCGCGCGCCCGTGTGTACGCGCGGGCTCTGGCGTTTTTAATTGTATGGGGGGAGGAATGAAGTAATTTGGATCGATTGCCCGAGAGCCAGCTTTGCCCAGGTGAAAAAAGTTTGGATCAGATTGCGCCGCCTCGCAGTGGCGTTAACTCCTCGAGCACGCGAGTCTCTCGCGCGGTAGTCGTCGCGGCGCGGCTGAAAGAGCCTTTTTTCAAAAGTTCTGATATCTTTGTAGAAATATTCGAGGTCCCGTATACTTTCAAGTCCGCACATAGCACAAGCGGTAATTATATGTTGAGAGAGAGAGAGAGAGAGAGAGAGAGAGAGGCCTAAAGTGAGATTTAATCCTCGCACACGTCCCCAGCGCATACTTTCATCGCTTCCCGCACCACAGAGAACGACAACGGCAGTGTGCGCGTCACGACACACATCGCACTCTACTTTATGCATTGGCTTAACTTCCGATTAGATTTCATTACAGGCTACGGGGAATACCGAGGCGGAGCTTGCGCCGGATTGACTACGTATACACATTCCGGCGCATTAGGTCGTTAAGCCATTCCTCGGCGATGCTGCAAGTCGCCTGTATATATACGAGAGACGGAAATGCGATGTTATAACACGTGGAATCCAATTAGCGGATGCAGCGTATACGTACACCGATCGAGCGGGGGACACACGCCAGTGTCTCCCATATGCGCGCATTTGCCTGGCTCCGTACAGCCGACTATACGTGCGCGTATACGCGTGCACAGCGTATATGCTATATACGCGTAGATCCGCGCGTATACGCGTCGAAAAAGCGCTTTATCAATCACCGGGTGAAAATCGTGTGCAGTAGCTGCCGGGGAACAAACAGAGACGAGCACGTATAGAGCGTATAGAGAAGATAATGCAGTTGGATGGTGCGGCGACACGTCCCCGGGCGCTCGCGTTAGCTCATCGCTCATGGACAGCTCTTCCGGGGTACGTCCCTCTCGGCTAAGCCCGCGGGCTAAGTGGCGAATCAAACCGGAAATGTATTATTCGCAGAAAGCCTACTTCGACACTCCCCCCGCTGTCGCGGCAAGGGGGTCGAATTAGGAAGAACGCCCGCGGCGAGACGAGCACGGAATCGCTCGGGATATATATCTGTCGCTCTATACAGCTTTGTATGGGTATATACCTTATGTGCGTGCTTATTATTGTCTGCTGGAGAGACTGATGGAACCGGGAAATTTTCCTCTTATTTTCGTAGCGCGCCGATATTTTGCAAAAACATGCCTCGATGCGCGCGCGCGCACTGAGTATCAATTTTCACTCGGTCTAATTTCTAGTTGAAATTGCCTTTGTCTAAAAGCATTCGTATTTTTCTGAAATCTAGTGAAAGCTCCGGCCGAGTGTGTTTTCGGAAGCGCCCACAATAACACATTTCGACGTACAGCTCACTATTATAACTGTACTATATACACTCGACTGTCTCTCGTACCGCGTTGCATACTCTTGCGTTAAAAGCTACTGTTTTAATCAGGATAATTAATAAAATGACAGATTAAATGACTTTTTGCTTAATTACGCATTTTATTCTCGTTATTAAAACACGAGCGAAAGAAGTGTTTTTCAGACGTGTATAAACGACGGCAATATGCATTTTATATAATACATTTCATCTCATTTTCGTCGGCAACCCCCCAAGAGAGTGCTGCGACATAAAAGTTTAAACGAACAAAGGATGCGTTAAGTATTGAACAGGTTCGTTTTAATCACTGTTATATTCATAACGAGGTTTGCCCCAACAAATTCGCACCGCGAAATGCTCTGAGCCGTGGCGTCGTGCAAATGTTGACCCAACAGTTTCTGATTAAATTACAAAAACTCGATGCATAATTCACCTGCAAAGCCAGATTACGAACAGAAAAAAAAAACGCACCGCACAAAATCAATCCCACATGCAGCCGTATGTCCTACTAAACGGTATACGCGTCTCGCCAATAATCGGATTTCACCGACGGTTATATAAGCTAATCGGCCACATAGCATCAAGAGCAGGGGTGCAGGCGGTGGTCGTATCATGCAGTAGTTTCATCGTTTATTCTTGATTGCGGCTAACGTCGTTCTTGCGTCGACGTCGCGATGTTGTTGCCGCGGCTGCAGCATCGATGCAGAAGAGAACGCGCGCGCGCACCAGTCTTAATTGGATCAAACGCTCATACGCGTGTACACGCTAACAAGCTACCGCCGCAACCGAGGCCGCGCGCACCTCTTTGTGCGGCCCGCAGTCGCATCGCAAGCTCTGTCTCTCTCTCTCTCTCTCCCTCACTCGATTCTTATTCAGGAGACATCGCGTCGCAATGCGTTATAATTGCGAGTTATCCGCGATTCTCATCGACAGTCAAGTGTCGTACAGCCATATAGTTGCGCTTTGGAAAAGGCACGCGCACTTTAGTCCATTCCGCGGGTTATATGCTGGATTGTTTACTTTCGCAACGAGAGAGCTTTTGCAAGTGGATTAATCCGGCCGACGCTGGCCGAAAAAAAAAGAGCGGGTACGACAAATATTTCAATCTGTCTCAGCTGTGGCGTGCATTTACTGCCAATCGGAAAATCCGTCGGGGAGTGCGTTTCTTTTTTTTTTTTTGTTTTTTATTTTTTACAATACTGAAAACGTGTATATGACCGCCCGAAGCGCTCGACGCAAATCGAAAATGTACTTGCCAATTTGCCTACGGTGATGAAATCGATATATAACACACTATGTCTCTCTCTCTCTCTCTCTTTCTCTACTCTCGCTCTATATTGGGAGAGCGCGTGTGTTACACACCGCGCTCCACATGCCAAAGCCATCGTCATTGGCTTTTCCGCTGATTCATCCGAAGCTTTTCCTTTCGAGCGACGATAATGCGCCCGGGACTCCTCCCTCTCTCGCTCGCTCCACACACTGCGTCAAACGAATGTGCGCTACTTGCGGAGAACGATTTCAGGATACGATATATCTAGGTATAATACGTAAAAGCTCGCACATGCGTTAGAGAGACGCGGAGGCGCAAAGACTGTTGCATTAGCGTTAAGAGATAGCTGGTGCACATATACACACGTGCGCGGAGTAGAGGTGTATGCACACGTATAGGTATAGAGCGCAGCTGGCAGTGTAGCGAGGATTTTAAATTTACTTCACTCGAGAAAACGATATCGCGAGAGGTGTGCGCGGGGTGCACGTTTCTGTGTGTGACAGCCAAGCCGTTTCCCCGGGCGTAACGCAATAAGTGTAATAACACGGCTGAGCCTCGGCTGCTGTGTCAAAGTAATACCAAGTTTTGAAGGGGCTACGTGAGAAGCGAAAACGAGGCGCGTGACTCGCTGACGTCTATACGTATACATGTACATGATACACAGATACACAGAGAGAGAGAGAGAGAGAGAGATGCATAGAGGCGGCGGCGTTCTCTGCTCTGTTGCCGCCACCGCCACCGCCACCGCTGCCGCCGCTGCTGCTGCTGATGGGACATCCTTAGCAGCTCGCAAATAAGAAACAAGATGTGCCGCCGTCGTCGTCAGCCGCGGCTGGGCGAAAAAATTTTCCCCAACTTTTTTTCACGTGTATATACACGGCTCGTTTTCTTCTCGCGATGAATACGGAATTTAGCCGAGCGTGCGCGCCTCATGCTTTTGCAATTTTCTCAAAGATCCCATCTCCACGGCTCGTGCGCGCCCATCGTACACGTATAGCACAAAGCGCGTCATGCGCTCCCGCGTCCCACCGTACCCGACCGTTTCCACTGTGCGTATTACGGACCGGAGCGCGTGACAAAAATCAACAAGTTTCCGCGCGGCATCTCGATTAGAAAACTAATCCCCGGCCACGTCGAGAGCGAGCGAGAGAGTTGAAACGCCGCGGATTCCGCAGTCTAGAGTCACTCCGGCAATGCATCGCGCAACACACACTCAAGAGCGCGATCAATCATAGCGCGTGTACTATATGCTTAGCCTGCGCGCGAACGCTTTAGAATACACGCGCACACGCTTGCAATGCGTTATGTGTATACACTGTGTCCTATCGCTCTTTCACGCTCTCTCTCTCCGAAATCCTTCAGCGTCGGCGCAAATTATAGCCAAGCGCGTATACATCCTCGCAGAAACAACACAGTTGTCAAGAGTTGCATTAGCTCGCGGTTCGCTTTGCCGTTATACTCTGACTGTTTGCCTTACTCCTTCACGAGCGCGCCGCGCGCGCGTACGTTCTGACAGGCCGCAGCCACGCATATACGTAACGCCCGCGAGTTCTAAACTCGGCGGTAGAGAGAGAGAGAGAAGCATCGGAGATCTCGCTCGTAGAAAAATCCCTTTGCTGCGGTGCGCTTCCCTCTCTCTCTGTCTCTCTTCCTCTTTTTTGACGTCGATCGACTACTTGGAGGAGCACTTATCCAGCTCGAGAGAGCGATTCCCTCTGAACGGCTGTATGCGCGTTTAACGCGGCTTGTGCGCCGAGGGAGAGGAGGGAGAGAGTACGCGTCTGCGAGCAGTGCAGTATACGTGTGTATATATGTGGGATAGCGGGGCGCGCGCGCAAGCTCAGGGAAAGCTCTCTTGCGTAGACGTGTATAAACAAGGTTGCGCTCTGTTTGCGCGGAGACCGCGTTATCCGTTTGCTCGCGGCAAATTAGCTAGCCGCGCCGCTGCGGGGGATGATAGAAAGGAAGTGCGCCACCGCCGCCTCCGTGACGGATGTAGGAGGAAGGGGAACGCCGGGGCGGCGCAAGTGCCGTAATCGTGGCTCCTTAAACAACTATGCCAACCCGACAATGCACCACCGGCGCACCCAAAGTTAGCTGCTAAAAATAATCTGAATGGATCCTATGTGTGTGTATATATGCGCATAATTCGCGGGACCGGGAAGTGCAAGAATGCGGCAACGCGATATTTCATCTGAACTCGAGCCTCGTCCGGGAGGAGTTCAGCGTCGAATATCCGATTATCCGCGCGGCTCACGCAAGCTCCCGGATTAAAAATCCATTTCCATGTTCCTGGATTTTCGCCGAGCCCGCGCGCCGTTTACGCATACAATTAACATCGGCAACAGGGATTTCGCCATCCGACTAAGCGGATCTTTTTCCCCTCTTCCCGCGGCGTATCGGCGAGATTGCAAGCCGCTCCAACTCCTCACGTCCTCCTTTCCTATATGCCGATTGTCGCTCATAGCCGACACGTAATAAGGACGCTCTCGACATATTTCCGTGTGTACTCTCCTCCAGGGAAGATCGTCGTACCGTTACGCGCTCGAGGATTGTATCCTAGAATCAAGCGAGAGGAGTCGACGAGTCGATCCCAACTAATCCGCGGCTTAATGCGTCATTCCGCGACTGACGAAAAATCCAGCGAAATCCTTAAACCCATTTCGCGGGCTGCGCGCGCGGAGTCAGGTCGTTTTCAATCCGCACCGGCTTACCAGCCAAGATTTCGTCGCGAGAGACGAGGAGGAAGCAGAGAGAAAAAAGGCGATTCCAGCCTCTTTCCCTCATTCGAGAGAGAGAGAGAGAGAGAGAGAGAGCGTTTCAGCGCAGGAATCTCGCCTATTTCCCGCCGAGTAAAATATGCAGATCCGACGTCTCTGCAGCGAAGCGCGAGCGACATTCCGGGGGGGGGAGGATGAGCGGTTCTCTCTTTTCTTCCGCCCACCCGCGAATGTGTATATATACGTGTATATACGGTGCGCGGGAGCTGCCGCGGTGACAAACGGCCCGCGGAATGAAAACCCCTGTAATGGACGAGGATCCGATCTTCTATTCCCACGAAGCAGTGAAAGTGAGTGTGCTGCCGCCGTCGCTGCTGCTGCTGCTGCTGCTGCTGGTCTTGCGTATACACACGTAAACGTTTGTCTGTCTGTAGGAAGGTGCAGAGGCTGTACAACACACGCGGAATGGAGCCGCGGAGATTAGTCGACGTGTCGGCGGGACTTTTGCCACAGGTTCCACGAGGCGAGAGCGTACGCGCAGCAGGCTCCGCCACATCCTCCGCGTGTTCAAGGTAGCCTATTGTTTAGCGCCGAGCGATGGGATTGACTCGTCGTCGCGCTCACTCTCGATATTACGGCGCGACGACCCATAGAGAGAGAGAGAGAAACGCGCGACCCCCTTCAAAGGTCGTTCGAATATACCTGCTGTTTATAGCCATGGGAGAGAAGAGGGAGGGGTACGTGGGGGGGGGGATCGGGAAAATAAAACGGATAAGGTCGCGACGATATACACATAAACTAGATTTTTATCCTCTATGAAATACATATATACTCGAGAAGTTGCGGCTTAAACGTCCAAGTTTTTCGAATAATTTTCTCGGGCTACGCTGTGACCGCGAAAATTGCCTCTTCCTCTTTCCCCTCGCGATTTTTCACTGCGCTCGCTCGCGCACTTTTCCTTACTTTGAAATACGCATCTCTCTCCCCCCCCTCTCTTTCTCGCATTCTCGTATTTACTGGCGTACCTTACAGTCGCCGGGAAATTCATGCTTTCATATATGAAATCCGCGTGAGATATATCGGCGATCGGAGGACGGAACCGCTGCGCGCACGTATTCGAGTCGCCTTTCACCTCGTCCTCTCTGCGACAATTCCTTTGCGTAACGATAATCGAACGTCACGCAATGACTCGCCTATAGATAAAGTCCCCTCGATATATTGTGCTTCGTTCTTTTTTTTTTTTACAATCCATCTCCGCGCGGCGCTGACCTCATCACCGCGAAAATTCGCCGCGCAATTTACGCGCGTACACGATCGCAAGACGCACGGCTATTATACTCGAATTGCGCAAAGCTAATTATACTCGGTGTACCCGCATCGCGCACGCACGTTTGCGTATCCGTGGAGTTTCGTTTTGCAGAATTCCGCGAGCCGCTTGCCTCCTCTGTTTTCCTCGGGAGAGAAGGAGAGTGAGCGAGAGAGACAGAGAGAGAGAGAGAGCCGGAAAATAAAGCGAGAGCCCGACGGAAAATGGCCGGGCTATACGCGCGCAGCACACGCAGAAATAAGAGCGAATAAAACCGAGGGGGCAGGAGGGGCGGCGAGTAAAAAGCGAAAATAAAGTCGAAAACGCAAAGACGTGGCTCGTCGAGCCGAGTAATTTGTTTGAGAATTCGAAGGGCCGCGCCGATACGCCGGTCGGAGGATTTTTTTATCGAAGACTGAGTAGCGTCGGGGCGGGGGAGGGTTGAGTTATAATATAGGGGACGAGGGAAAGGCGGCACCGGAGAAGTCTGCGAGGAGAGAGTGCTCGGGCAGAAAAGAAAACTCGAGGAAGCGGAGGGTTGAGCGTTCGAGTGGCGGACGTCGAAATTCGCGAGAGAGAGCCTTATGAATCCAGTCGCTTTCTGCAGCGGTAAAAATTTTCATCCGCGATTCTTCGACTTGCGCGCTGCTGCTGCTGCTGCTGCTGCTGCAGTTCTATCGAGGTGAGAGAATCAAAGTGCGCCCGTGCGGCTGAACCCGTTCTCTCTTTCTCCACTTGGCATTTTTTCTTCTCGCGCTCCGTGGGATACCGAGGCCCTCTCTCGGTTTCCCAATCTTTTCCTCTCTTTCTCTCGGCGTGTTTCAACTGCGAAGACGTTTTCTCCTGAGGTTCTTTTTTTATTTGAAAAAGAAAACACTTTATTTTGTACAATTGCAATCTACTCATGGAGCAACGAGACAATTACGCCGACTATAGGAGTGTGTACATATGTCTATGGGGTGTTTCAGGTAATATAACTATATATTGCACAAAACCTTCGGTACAAAATAGAGGGGAAAAAAACAACTCATGATTCGAAGTATAGAGGGAAAATCGTGTTTGGAGATATTTTCTATGATATATAGAAAAGGTAACTGTGTTTTTTTTTGTGATTGTGTGAGAGATAGAGCGCGTGCGCGCTAGGACACGCGCGTTATATATAGTTCAACTGCTTGCTATAAATATACATACTTTATATATAGATACACATGCAATGTATAAGTATACATAAAGTTTGCCGTATAAAACTGCGGGTATACGTCAAGTTCGTTCTACGTGTTGTACATACGTCTATACATATATATGAGAGCAAATTTTGACGAGCCATCGACTGCCATGCGGCTCGTCGATTTTTCCTTTTCGAGATATTAGTACGTGTAGTATTTGGCCTTCCCTGTCGGGGGGCCTCCCGCAGCCCGAGACAAGCGTTTTCCTCGGCACGCGCGCAATAATAACAAATCGAATGCGGACGCGATTCCTCGGAAAAAGCCACCCTCGGCGGCGGTCGCCTCCCGGAGCGAAGCGAATATTCGTTTAGAACATTGAGAATTATTACATGTAGAGATTAGATTTCTCGCAGCCATCAGTCCAGTTTTGGACGAGGGACGAGAAGAGGGATTGGGGGGGTCAGGGTGGAAGGAGAGAAGAGAGACGCACTCCCCGGATGCAGCGCGCACGAGGGAGGTGGAATCAGTATCCCCTGAAGGCGTTGCCTCCGCCGCCGGGGAAGCTCGGCTGTCCCTCGTACGACACTTGAGCGGAGAAGCCGTGCTTCCAGTCGGCCGTGTAGCGGACGATCTGAGTGCGGCCGTCGGGCAGCTGTACTCGGTACTCGCCGCGCGTCACGTCGCCGTCGCTTATGGCGTTGTGCGAGTAGTCGTTGCCGTAGGCGTCCTCCTTCACCGCGTAGTTGAAGTCGAACGGCATGCCGGGCTCGTGCACGTGGCCGTCGTCGTGCTGCAAAAATTCAATTGTACACATCAGTACAGTCTACGTGTATGTAAACGCACGCGTGCGCGCGCACATGCACGGGTATGCTGTGCGAGCGCGGCTGTCTCTCAGCGGGATAAGCCGCAATTTTCTGCTGACGAAATGAGCTATCGATTCGCTGTCGCGCGAGTATAGGTCCCCTCATAAAACGGGGATCCCGGTAATAAACTGATATTTAATTTTCTTTCTGGCGCGCGAGCTCGTAACGGCGACAGCTGTCGAATCGAAATTACATTCCGAGTCGCGCGCGCGCGCGCGCGCAAACAGGAGAAATATTAGTAGGCACTCTTTCTCTCTCTCTCTCTCTATCGCTCTTTCTCTAGCGCTCGCGCGCGTTTCATTCAGGAAGGAAGTGCGGCGTGTGTCTACGTGTGTGTGTGCGCGATCGCATTGGTTTTCCCTCCCGCCAACGTACAAATCGCTCGGAGCCTTCGCAATTTACCTGTCGCGAAGCGCGCCTCGCTATTTCTCTCTCGCTCTCTCTCTCTCTCTTTCCCTTTGCACTTTCTTTCGCGTTATTTTTTGCCCGCCCGTTCGCTCTCTCTCTCTCTCTCTCCCTTTTTCTCTCTCCCTACACCATCTATCTCACTTTTTCAGCCGCACCGATACAGGCAATCACGATCAGCTATCGTCTCCTCTTGCGACGCTCATCTATACGCTCGGCGCTCTCGTGGAAAAAAAAGAGACAGCGATGCGTATACGGTGTGGGTGGTGCTGCTGCTATTGCTGATGAATCAGGATTGTGATGGCAGTTATTTTCATGAATAAATAGGTTTCTTTTTGCACTTGCGTCAGCGAGAGAAACACGCAGACTCTAATTCAATTGAAAGCGGCGTGGCCCTGCGTATAGCGTGTACGACGTGTGTAGCAAAGTCGCACATCACGAGCTGCCATAAATTATCATAATGATTGTGATTGTAGCATTGTTTGTATGCGTGTATATATAGGCGGTTATTATAAATATGCGTCGTGCCGTCGGAGCTTAACTTTTTAATAAACCGCATCGACCACTATACATATTCTGCGTTATAGAGGAATAGAGAGAAAGAAAGAGAGACAGACGTTTTATATGCTCGCGGATTTCACACGATCTCGCGCGCCGATATTATATTATATTAGGTTCTTCTCGCCGACGCCGTCTCTCTCTCTCTCTCTCTCTCTCTCCTCACAACGTTATAATCGCAATTCGACGCGGGCAGCTCGCGCGCGAGAATCGTGCATTTGAGGAAATTCAATGAGCTTAACTATGAGAAAGTTCGAGTCACTCCGAAGCTAAGGAGTGAGATGAGAGAAAGAAATAATCAAGGAATCTCGATTTCACGCGTATCAGTCTCGAGCATCGAAGACAGCCCACTTTTCAAGCTGCCACATTACAATACGCTGTACTCATCGGAACATCCTGGCTTCTGATGTGCACAGGTGAGCCGCTGTACTCGTATTATACCTGCAAATACTATATGCACAAATTTTAGATGTTTGCGCTGCAGACATCTAAAATTTGTATATCGGAGAAAAAGAGACAGATATATATATATATAAAGAGAGAGAGAGAGAGAGAGAGAAAGCGGCAGCTTGAGCGCAGTGCCTATATATATAGGGATGAAATTTGCGATCGGCTAACACGCGACGAACGCGTACATGCCAGCCTTGTCTCGCAAGTAACGCAGGCGATAAGCCAGCGTTGTAAAAATCGGGAACATCAGAAAATCGAATTGTCAGCGAGATTATAGCGGCTCTACGCTCTTTGATTCACCTTCCCACCTCTCGCTCGCTCTTTCTCTCTACGATCGATCCGAGAAGCTTATTTCCAGCGAGACGACGAGTCGATATAACGTGAGTAAATCGATTTTAATTTGACATATATCCTCTCGAGAAATCTTGCTCGTTATTTGCGAACAGCAGTTTGCTACACATTTAAACACGTGCGCGTATGTGTGTGTCTGTATGTGTGTGAGTGTATGCGTGTGCGTTTAGACGACGAGCGCCAGCTGCAGCACCTCAAAAATTTAATTCCACCGGCGGCTCCGGTGCGAGCGTCAAAGGACTCTCACCTTCTCTCTCGCGATGGAATTAATTACACCTCCTGTATTATATAGCCACTAAATTCCTGCTAAACGACACACTCGAGTTAGCTGACGAATTCGAATTTCAAAGCCGGGAATTCAATCTCTTGCTCGGCGCTCTCGACGGCTCTCTCCCTCCATCGCTCCCCCCCCCCCTTGTGCGCTCGCTATATCTACATCGCTCGTCGCGTCTCAAACAACTGCAGCAATTCGCAATAAGTGAAACTAATTATTCTCGCAGCTTATATTGGCGAAAGGAGAGCATCGCGGGAGGTGCACGACGCACACGGCTGTGGGAGAGAAAGAGCTCGCGCGCTACGGTGTATTGTATGAATTATGAGTCGCTCTCTCTCTCTCTTTCTCTCGCCGCGGGAGAGTCGTGATCCCGAAAGGGTTAAACAAGATCGTGCGCCGAGGCGCTTCTTCGGCTCGGTACATGTATATATACGTATTTATGTATAGAGGAAAGCCCCGATGCCTGTACGTATATATAGCTGTATCGTAACACACACACACACACACACACACACACACACACACACACACACACACACACACCTCAAGCGCGAGAGAACGATCGATCAGAATTAAGAAGTCCGCGTTATAATAATTGTTATTAATTACAAGCGTTCACCTATCCGTACAGATAGCGCAATAACGAGTCGCAGGATTGATGGAGCGTGCCTTACATCCCCGAGCCCGTATATACGTGTATGTATAATGCGAGTATAGCTGCGGTGCTCTCGCACATGTATACATATAGCCTATATATCGCGTCCAATGATAAATCAGAAATTCCCTCGCGACGACTAGCGGCAGTTTATATACCCCGGCGCACCGGCGAACGTCGACAGCTAAATTATTTCCTATCGGGGCCAGCCGAGCGTGACTCTCCTTCGAAGAGGAGCTGCCGCCGCCGCTGCTGCTGCTCCTCCGACTCCGTCGCACTCTCGCTCGGTATACCTACGTTTAAATACGTGTACACGTATGCAGGTGAGAGTGAATCCAAGTGAGGGAGAGAGAGAGAGAGAGACTCGAATTATACGCGCGTGGGTGTGGAGGTTTGTACGAGCCAAGGATCCTTGTAATTCCCGGTATATACTCGAGGCTCGCGTAAAAAGCTCAGCAGATAAGAGCCGCAGATGTGTTTGTCTTCGACAGCAACTCTCTCTCTCTCTCTCCCTGTATCTCTCGATGTCGAATCGCTCGCTCGCTGCGCAAGGCGTCTCGCTTGTAAGTGAATTATACGTGTAGCGCGCTTTCTTTTTTCTCCACGCGCGCCCGCGCGCGCGCCTAAGATATTCCCTCGTGTTCCCAGTCGTCGCGAGCAGTGTTCCAGCTCGTTCGGAGTAATTTATTTCATTATTAGCACGGGGGAGAGAATGAGAGAGAAGCGCGTCTTTTACCGCGTCGCGCATTCCGTGGCTGCTAGTACGCCGCGCGCGGCGGCGCGCAGGTGCGCGTGCCGTATAGCCGCTTACGTTCGAGAAAGGCCCTCTGCTGCGAAATTGAGAGGCGAAATAGCGAGATATAGAAGTATTTCATAAGCTTTTCATAAGGATACGCGCGTATAGAGCGCAGTGCGACAGGCGACGAGGAGGAGGAAAAGTAATTAGTGCCTGTGCGTCTCTGTGCCAGTATGTGCATGCGCATTTTTTTACGGCCGCTGTGTGTGTGTGTGTGTGTGTGTGTGTGTGTGTGTGTGTGTGTGTGCAGCGCGCGCGAGGCTCTTAATTTACTTAATACGCATATCTATTTCCTTCAGAATTTTAATAAAGCAAAGTGAATTAAATTTTTGCCATTTTAATTACATCAAGGCCGACGTGCTGCTGTGTTGCTGTTGCGCGCGCTCGCTGGAAAGGCTCGTCCGCGCGCAGCGATACAGCGCACGCAAAAGAAATAGCTCAAAACGAACCCTCTGCAGCCGCGCGCTGCTCTGCACTCTTTTTCTCTACCTCTAGCTATAAACGTCTACACGCGCTATACGTAGCGTATACGCACGCATGCGTACATATATATATATAGCGCGTGTGCGGCGTGTGCAACGAGGCTACTCATATTTTTTCCGGTGACCCTCGCAAAGCAAACTTCCCGGGACAAAACGGGCGATGGAAAGAAATGGATACGCGACGAGAGATATCAAGAGAAAAATATCTGCGCTCGGGCATAAAGAGCAATTTTTAATGCGCGTTATATGGGACAATGTAACGGGCTCACTAGCGCGCACGCGTACATAATAATTGCGCATAACGAGAGTATTTATCTTTTCAAGCTTTCAGCTCAAAGCGAGCCCCCTTTAATTCTAATTAGTTACGTTTGATCGAGCGCACAGCTGCTGAGTTTTATTTTGATTAGTTATTTTGATTCCACGCGAGCATTTATTATTCGCTTTACTCGCTCCGGCGGAAATAAATAAATAAATAAATATATGAAATAATTTTAATTGAACCGCGGCGTTTTACAACTCTTTGGTAATAATTATTAAGAGCCGACACGCATACAGAGAAAAATGCGCGATATAATAAAATTATTGGAGCGACATTAAAAAAATTTGTTTACAACATACCATAACCATGATTAATTGCATTAAAATATAACGAGTCGTTATGTAAGCGAGTTAAATAAACGAGTCGATTTATACTTCGCTGATTATAACCAGCGTTTTGCAGATTGTATATATTAAGACGCGTAATCCAAAGTCATCCAGGAGCTGGCGAGCCGGAGAGGGGGAAAAAGTGAATAATTAGACGCTGCGCTGCCCAGATATCTAAACAAAGCCGGACTCGCGAATGGAGTCGTGAAAAATGCTGAAACTCATTAGGCGACAGTGCGCGGTATCGGGCAAAAATATTGCCGCGGGCTCCGCGATATATATACATGGATACACTCTACCGTAGAGACACGTGCGGAGCGAAGTGGCGCGCGCGCTCGCAAGAAGCGAACACGCGGCAAGATAAGCTCGGCAAGGGGACTATGTACATATAGCTCTGCGTTTCTTCTAGCGCCGTATACGTCCTTCCGTTAGCCGCGCGCAAATGCGCGTTCGTGCAGAGCCGATATCGCCGCTCGGCTCGTAAAAAGAGCGCGAATGAAAAAGACGAGCGTCCGGAAGCTCTACACATACCTATGCACATTTATATATTATACACACACACAGAGCCTGTGTATAGCGTGTCCGCGTGTGCGCGCAGGCGACGAAAAGCGAGTGGAGAGAAAATACGACTGGCTGCAGTGGAGGCAGTTCGTTAGATGGCCGTTTGCATTACGGCGGAAGTGCAGCGACGGCCGCAAAGTTTCGCTGCAGCTCGCGCCCCCCCCCCCCCCACCGCCCCGCGGCGGCTACTGCGGACTTGAGACCGCAAGAAAGACTTTATCGCCGGGGTATAACTGCTTTTGTAAATACGCTGGAATGTGTGCAATGCGGCTATCTTTATAAGCGAAGAAATATTTGCCGTCTGGCCGCTACTGTGTGTATACCGCTAACTCCGAATTTTCCCGCTCCGTCGCGTTCGCGGACGCTCGCGTGTAATGCGCGAAAGAATTTATTCGGCTGGGATCATTGTGTTTCAATTTGCCGGGCGACGATAGCCGAAACTCGGAAGGATGCGTATATGCATTATGCTTGATATTTACGATATCGACGACTCGCTACTGCGAGCGAGAGTCGAGGCTTTTTGCCCGTGACGACTTGTCATATAGCTACATGTATTTTGCTGATAGTTATGGTGATGCGATGTGCTCTCTGCAGCGGAGAAAAAGCATTTCCGTTATGTACAGCCGGGGAGGAGGGCGAGACCTGACAGATGAAAATTAGTTGCCATGTATACTCTCTCTCTCTCTCTCTCTCTCCATCGCGGCGGTGTGTGTGTGTGCGTGTATACACTCCTGTGTCCCAAGATAGATGAGTATAACTCGTGGCCCAACTGCGTTTCGCTGAATGTATTTGGAAACTCGATTCGCTGTGAATCGTATCGTCAATTGCCCCGAGCTGTCGAAAGTAAGGGGATTACGAGGCTGCTACCGTGCTCTCACGCGTTATCATCCACTCAAATTCAAAGTTCGCTCGATGCAATTTCCGTTAATCCGCTCGGCAATAGGCATCTCATAATCGATAGCCCCTGGGAATTTAATTAGCCTTATAACGAAAGATATTCAAAACCCCCTGGAAAAGCCTATTGTCTGCGAGCAGTGTGGATCACGAGAAGCCGATCGGACTGCATAATCGCGAAACAATGGTGAAAGCCGTTTCGACCTCGATATTCTGCGGCTGCCCGGATAGATCGGCTCGGACTTACCGTGTTACCCCCAGGTCCACTGGGCGAGGGATTGTAGTCGAAGCCCGGAGTGGGCCTTGGGCCCGGAGTCGGGTAACCTGGTCCAGGAGCAGGTCTGCCAGGTGGTCCCGGTGATGGCCGGATTGGCGGGCCCGTCGGGAAGGTGGGACTGGGCCTCGTCGGTGGTCCCACTGGGAAGCCTGGGGTAGGTCTGCCTGGTGGACTCGGACTTGGGAAGCCTGGGCCCGGTGGTTTGTTGTAGTCGTAGCCCTTTGTTGGTTCCGGAGGCAGGTACGTGTTGGCGTTTCGTCTGATGGTGCCAGGCGGCAGGTCAGCCAATACGCTCGTAGTTGTCGCGGCCAGGCACAGCAGTGCGAGCTTTTAAACAGAAATATCGAATCAGTTACATTTTAATGAGTCGTCGCAATTATTTTAAAGCACGTCGATTAGCTTCAGGACTTGCTCTATCAGAGTCAATAATTTATTTGATACGCCGAGATAAATTATTTCATTATTTATTTATTTTTCAATTATGCAGTCAAAATCAACTGTTCGTTATGTCGCGTTAATAATACAAATTAAAAATTAAAAACGATCAATGATTAATAATTTCTTTAAGTATTTTTAGAAAGATATTTGATTCGATATATATTTGATTTCATAACGTATAGACTACGTAATTATTAAAAATCTCGTGTTCTAACTTAAACATCGAAAGCGTAATCGAAAAAAAACAAAAAAAATTTTTAATTTTTGACCCGTCAATTCGGTTACCGGAATAATCCCGTTGAGAAAACAAAGACATGCGGTTAAACCAACTTTCCGAATAAATACTCAAACCGTATTTTGGCATTCATTCTCATCCATGAAAATCGTAGAAACCGAAAAAAAGAACGTAGAGTGTTTATTGGGTTCAATGGGTGGAAGGGAATTTTCTGCTCCCAAGCTCGGATAAGCGCGACTGCAGGCAGCTCACCGTGCCATCAGACTCGGCGGTGGGCAAAAGTTAAAATCGTCTTTTTTTTTTGTCATCGCAAGCGCCGCGGCAGCATCACGCTCGGATAAAAAGCAAGGCACTCTATCAGTCGGTCTCGCTCCTTTCGAATTTCACGGCAGATGAGAGAAGGTTGCATGTGTGTCGCTCGTGCATGCAGCCCCGTTTTCTCTCTCTCTCTCTCTCTATTTTCCTATATACTGTAGAGAATATACGTCCACGTGTGTGTGTGTGTGTGTGTGTGTGTGTGTGTGTGTATAAGCCTGTGTGTGCGAGCGTCAGTTGTCGCAATTTCTCGAACAATGCCCTGACCTTTCGAGCGATCAGATACGACGCGCTTCATATTGTCGAGGGAGCAGAAGCAAGCGCGAGCAAGCAAGTTGCGGAGGAGAGCGAGGGAGAGAGAGAGGAAGAGCCTGTGCAAGAAAATTGCCGTAATTTCTAGTAGTGCAGGATACGTCCTAGGATATTTCGTCGATATTTCAAATAACGCAGGACTGCACGTAAAGTGAGATACGCTACGTTACAGATTTCAACCTTTACTTCCGTTATATTGCTCTTATTACTTGTTTTTTTATTTCCGACCACGCTCTATCTGTCTGTCTGTCTCTCTGTCTCTGTGTCGAATATATATCGAATTTCAAAAAATAAATGCACTTTTCTTTGGTCTAGAATTCGAAAAAAATTTTTTTAAGCTAGAGCTTTCGCATCAATGGGACTTATTTCTGTAAGCCAAAAGATGATAAAAAATGCTAAGGAACATGGAAAATACAGAATATGAATATTTTAATATGAGGCACATGGAGGAAAAAGAAAAAATCGGCTATTCGGATTTTTATTATTTTTTATTTTAACAGGCATAACTTTTGATCAGAGCATCAAGTCTTGGCATATTTTTTTTTAAATTAAAGCTCTATAAAAGTACTTTATTGTAGTGTGATTTGATATTTTATTGGCGCCTCTGAAACATTCGTAATTGTTATTATTCCAGTATTTTCACGCATTAATTTTTTGTTAAAAAAAACTTAAAATGGCTCATAAACATTGTTACTAGTAACTTTTCCCACGTTCCTCTGCACTTTTGACTATCTTTCGGGTTACAGAAGAAAGTCTGATCGGTCCGAAACCTCTAGCTTTAAAAAATTTTTTTCGATTTCTAGACCAAAGAAAAGTGCATTTATTTTTTGAAATTCGACATATACTAGTCAGTATATGCATACTTAAGGCGATTACCCATCGAACGTTAATTTTTATCCGGAAAATGAATGCAGGACACGGCCTTAAGGTTGCACGCCTTAATCCATACCGTGGAGAATAAGTACAAAACATTTGGCCAGAGCGCCCTCTCCGGATACCTTGCATTTCTTTCTCCCTTTTTCTTAATTACGCCAAGCTTTTGAGTTGAATTTTAAGGCGCCTATTTGAACGCACGCTCGCGCAAAAAGCTCCGCGCGCGAGAAGAGGCTATACAGTCCATGAACGGCCGAGTATAATGTAAGTAGTTGCTCGACTCTACTCCCTTTAAGTAATTTTCTCTCTCTCGCTCTGCCAAGGCTGTGCGTGGGTGCGCGCGTACATATACAGGTATATGTATATGTATGTACGGCAGCTCGCTTGAGCGCAGTAGTCTCGTTAGAGGCGCAGGCTAAGAGAGACTATACGTCGAGAAGAGAGGGAGCAGGGGAGAGGAGATTATCGAGTCCCTTTGCAGGCATCAGGAGCGAACTGTGCGCTTGGGAGCTTCTCTTTTAATTCGCGAGAGCTGCGCGTGTAGAGCTGATGCAGAGACGAGCCCGAGCTCTTGCGCGATGCGCGAATTATATTCTTGGATATCGCTGTGCAGCTGCTAGTGAGAGAGAGAGAGAGAGAGAGAGAGAGAGGTGCGATAATATTAGGTAGTGTGCTCTTATAATGTGTACAACTTTACATATATGTACATGAAGGTGTGTGCGCGTCGGAGACTTTCATCATTTTCTTTTCGACTTTTTTTCCTCGGGATTCTTACGACAGCCTGGCTTATCTTATCGGAAAATAATTAGGGCGAAGGCTTTCATGCGGGTGTCGCTTTGGTTTAACAAGTTTTAAGCGGGTAAGGGGGAGGATCGCTTGGTTCAGTTATTTATTTTAATTTAGATTTTACCGTGAAAATTCTGGAATTTGACTTCGAATTCTTTTCGTAATTCAAAATTATTATGCAAAAACAGGTACACCTACATTAATACGTAAATTAAGCTAATGGAGATAATGGCTGGGTTGAAATTCTACTATGTGGATTAAACTTGAAGTTACTATTATGTGTATTTGACCTTAATTACTGTCTTTCAGCGAGTTCTATTAACGGAATACGTTACACTCGCATTTAATAAAACTTTGAACATTTTGACGTTAGCTATACCACTTACCGCGTATTTCTTACGGGAGTAGCTGTCATGGCTGAATGTTCGAATATTAAAAGTTTCAATTCTAAGTGAATGTGCGTTAATGGATTCGAACATTTTTCATAGCACTATTTTTTTATGCATTAGCTTTCTTCGAAATGATCAGATATATACGCGATACTTTCTTTGCTTAATTGGTGGGTCAGATTGCACGCTTTAATATTTATTTTAAATTTATTTGAGATTTACATTATAATATTATTGTAAATTCATGATTTTAGATCCAAAATTCATCTGAACTATATTAATGGTAGAAAGATTTTGGCTAATTTTATTTTTTATTTTTTTAATGAAATAATTTAGTTTACAAGTACTAAAACTCACTGAAAAATAATTAGTTCATAAAAATACAAATAAAAAAAAAGTATTTACTTTTAAATAAATCAATCTCGCATTTGATACTTATTTTGTTGAAAAACACCTTTGCATATTTTGATTATTATTATACCTCTACCAATGAAAATGGGTTTTCCGTGATAAACAGATATTAAGCATTTCCATTTAATTCATCGCCGTAGACACATTGGAATTCAAACATTTTATCAAGTTCATAATGAATTCTCAACCAATGTTCTTTAAAAATAGTATTTTGATTGTTTGGCTAATGATTTTATTAATTAGTTAGAAAGCCAATAAGTTTGCCAAAAAGCACGTAAATTGTCATCAGTTTAAGAAATGCATACAAAGTCTAATTTTGTTAAATAACGAAATGACATGGATTCTATTTGTCCCAATGACTGTATAGTATCACAGCAGAGACCGTTTATCCAGTCGTGCGCTTCCTTTATAAATAGTAATACCCGCATAAATATATACATACATACGTTGGAAACGTTAAAAACTACAGAATACGTAGTCCATCGCGTATAAGAATAGTTCCCTGCGTCAGATCTCCTTGACGTTTCGCGCTGTATATCCTGTCATTCTATTTCGCCTTTTCCGTTTTAATATCTCAGAGATTTTGTCTGCGTATGCGCGCGCGCGCGCGAGAGAGAGAGTGTGTGTGTGTGTGTGTTCGGCGCTAGCGCGAAAGGATCTGAAATGCCGTAATTTATACCGGCAACGAGAGAGCGATTATTCAAGCGAACGGCGACAGTTTCATTTGTCGAGCAACCAGTATACGCGGCAACGTATATAAGCATATACATATATACGTTTACGTGTATATATATATATATATACGTAGCTGCTTTGTCACGCGACTCTAGTGCGCGCGCGAGACTCGATGCCGTTGCCTTTGCCCCTGAGGAGCGTATATATATAGGGGAACGTCTCCAGGTCTTTTCAAACAATTATTGTTTTATACTCTCCGCGCGAGCGCGTGCATTATACACAGTATGTGTATATCGCGGCATTTACGGCTCCAGTTTATTACGCAAAAGCGAACCGGCGAGCGCTTCGAGCGCGTCGAAAAGTTGACGATTGCTCAAGGCTTTGTCTCGATTAAACAAACATCATTACCCGAATCTCTCTCTCTCTCGTTCGTGTCACGTTAATCACAAGAGGAATATCTCTCGTGATTCACAAGAGGTCTCTCTCAATGAAATAGTTGAATAAATTCCAAGCGCGCGCACCCTTTCACTCCGGAATCGAATTTTCCGCGTGCCGTAAATTTTATTTGCAATGCAGAAGCGCCGAGGAAAAATGAAGGTAAAAGAAAAAAGAGCGGTGAACACATGTAGCGGCTGCGGCGAGTAGTTTTTTAAAACGCTGAGATGAGATTTGCCAAAGCCTTTCGCTCTCTCTCTCTCTTTCTCTCATTGTGTATACTCTGCATATGTATGCGTGTATGTATATACAGATGTATACAGCGAAGAGACATAGACGCACGCAAGAAAGAGCACGTGGGCGCGAAAATCCACGCCGACGAGAGTAAATGTGTATATACCATAAAATACGCAAGGAGGAGCGCATAGGTGTACACACACACACACACACACACACACACACACACACACACACATATATATATACCACCCGAGGAGAATGTCCTGGCTTCCGAGAGCTTCTCTCGCCCGCGGAGGAATAAATATTACGCCGGGGCCGCGGCGTTCTATATATGAGAATACGACTCGGTTGGTAAATATTTACTTGATATTGGGGACAATTGTTGTCCGCCTCCGCTCTATATCCGCTTTATTCATCTCAATCCCCCGAGATACGCGTGTTTATAAGGTTTTATTTTTAGGTTCTTTTACTGCACGCGGCTCCGCAAGACAGGGAGCTCGCTATGGAATTCAAGCGAGATTCGACGTATACCTATATATGACCTCGCATATTGCTGTTTTCCTATTTTTCTACGCCGTGAGAAAATACGTTTCGATAAGTGTATTTTTATACGGCGTGAATAGTATCAGTTCGCCGCGCGGAATTGTTTTTTTTTTTTTGACCCCGCTTATTGGACTTTTTACAGCTCTCCGTGTTAAGATCGGACACGATGGGCCGGTGTTTGCGGGTAAATGCGAAAAATATTGGATTTTGAAAGCAGCGACAATTACACAATTATACAATCCTCGTAAAGAGCGTACACATGTTAATTGAAAGCGTAAAAGTCGCCGTTTTAATGAACTCAGCCGTAAATGTTAAATTCACAAACATCGCGATTCATTCGCGTCAATATAAAAAGGATGACTTGTGTCCGTTGGCACTAGTAAAATCGAAAAAATATATCGCACATAGCACATGTGCCGATTGAGAAGTCTGATCATGTTCGTTCTAGTCTGTATCTTCAGATAAATACGAAATCGAAAGAGGCACGTGACATGTTCAAATATACACATAATACACATTGGAATTGGGTCCTTTGCGGATGGTTTTCATCTCTGTCAAAGTGATCAATCTCCTTCCCCCGCCCCCTCTGGTTCGTATATAGATACAACGAGCGGAACAACGTTATGATTTCAAATAAATTTTCATTACGATCGCGTGGTATGAAAACCAAATGGTTACAATGAAATATATTTCATCCATTTAAATGTATAAATCATTTTTTCGCTCGACAAGACGCTAGTGAAGAATACGCTTCTTTAGATCTAAATATATACATATACCCACATACATATGCATTATCAATGTCAGATAAATATTACATTGAGCTTTTTCGAAAATATTGAAACAAATTAGAATTTCCATTGGGTCAATTGAATATGCGTTCACATCAGCTTTAATGTTTGATCGATCATTTCTCCAATTAATATTCATCAATGTGCTATATACATATATAGTGAGAGAGCGCGGGCAGCCGAATATAAATCTCGAATGGCGCTGTGAACGTTTCCGTTTATAGAATTGAGTGTATACGTATTATATACACTCGTTCGAAACAATCGATTGCTTTCAAGAACAATATTTCATTCGTTCTCGAAGTTATATTTCCCGCTCTTATTTCCCGTTTATATTACAAATCCATATATCGCTGACGGACATAGTCGCGGACGTCGAGCGCGGTATAAGCCGGAGCTTGTCTCGCAATAGCGAGCCAAAAAACGAGCGTTATTTTTCTTGGAAGCGCGAAAAAACACAAGCCATGCCTCCGCGTGTACAATAATACGTGTCCTCGATCAAAGACGCGGGAGGTGCAGACTATATAGCTCTGGGCCTGGTCATCTCGCAGACTGTGTACCGCCGCTCGAGCGCTGCGCGCATTACCTATATATACACACATAGCTCGGACAGCGAAAGCCGTCAGTGTCGCCTTATCGCCGTACACGAGAATACCGCAAAGGACGGCTCGCAGTGGTCCGATAAATTTGCCGACCACTGCGCGAATACACGCGCGCAGACACGGCCGTGTGCGCGAACAGTGAGAGACACACGTGAGAAGATAAGCATCGCCGAGAGCACTGAGGGAAATTTCCGAATAGCCCCGCGGGATCCCCCTGCAATGCTGCGCGCAGCTCGATATCTTGCTCCAGTATAGAGGACGCATGCGGCTGTATGACCCGGCGTGCGATTAGGCCGAGATGTGTGCTGCTGGCGCTGCTGCCAGCGCTGCTGCTGCAGGACACACGAGAGATGCGCTCCCGAGATACGACTCTCTCGGAGCTTTCAAGGCGTGGTCCTGAGTGCAGTTCGGCTTTTCGCTCCGGCCACTCCGTCTCCACTATATCCTTATACTGCGGCTACCGCTTGTGTTACACACGAGGATATATAGCTCGCCTCGCCCCCACTGTACCGGGCCGGCCGCTGTTACGCGTCTACGTCCCTGTCCGCGCGTCGACGGTTTAGCCCCCGAGATAAACTTAATTAATCGCGGCGCGATGTGTGCGCGCCGCCGCGCTGCAGAGCCATTCGCAAATAGACGAAGCTCGCGCGAGTTAAAAGTCGGATTAGTTTATTATGCGCTCTCGTTTATACTCTCTCTCTCTCTCACGGTGTACTTTACCTGCGTGGCTCTCGAGGCGCCTGGGAACATGACGGCGTGGCTCGTTATCCGTCGACGTCTCGTCCTCTCCTCGGGCACCCCTCTGTCTCGATAACGAGCAGTTAAAGGCGCGAGCCTCGGACTATCAGCTCTCCCTCGCCCAGTTGCAAGCCGATCGACTGCTCGATAAGCCACAATTCTCTTATCTTCCTCCTTGATAGCGCTGCTGCTGCTGCTGCTGCTGCCGTTACTTTTTTCTTCTCGTGAAAAAAGATCCCAAGTTAGAGAAACTGACGCACAACTGAGCCTCGCGACGGCTGCGCGAGTCGATTGCTTGGCTTGGCTTTCCATTTCGCGAACGTCGATCGAGACGACTGCCGGGCTCTCGAGAGCGTTAGGATATAGTGCGCGCCGGCAGCGTAAGTGTGGCATTGTTAGGCTTTTATGGACGATTGATCGGTGCTGGCAATCTCGATGCGAACGAGTGCAAATTCATGGGGAATCGCTGGCTGATGCGCGCTTACCCGAGATTTTCAACTCGTCAGCGCGGAAGAACCATTGATCCAGAGAAATTGGATGGCATTAATTTCCATGCAACTCCCGCACAGTAGGGTTTCATAAAGCTTTCAACGAGGCAGAGAAAGAGAGAGAGAGAGAGAGAGAGAGAGAGAGAGAGAGAGAGAGAGAGAGAAAGAGGGAGAACACCCTGTTAGTACAGCGTGCACAACTTTGCGACCTCCGCTCAACCGCTCTAATCTAAGTAACTTTCCTTTTAATTACATGAGAACTCGAGTTGGTAAGCTCAACTGTAATAGCCTCCGTTTTAACGCCCGTGCACTTGCAAAAAGTGTGTTGCGTGCAAGAAACCACATCTGCTCGCGTACGTATATGATTAACCAATAGTTGAGCTGTCGATACCGCATGCGTATATACACCACTGCAACTCCCAACGGAAACTCGCGTCACAGGCTCGTAGCAGCTCAGCTTATCGCGCACGAGAAAAACACTCTCATCGCGGCGGTCACGTTGAAAAGCAAAGCACCGGCGGAAAGGGTCAGAGAGAGAGAGGGTGAGAGATAGAGAACGAGAGCTCGAGGGATGAGAGTGTCGTCCAACGGTCGACGCGAAAAACCAAGCCAAACGATAACAACAACAGCGGCAGCAGCAGCAGCAGGAGCGACGGCAAAAACAAAAACAAAAACAACAACAACAACAACAAGAGGCAACGGTGCGATATTATCACATCTGAGGCTGCGCTGCTAGCACCGATTAGTGTGTACGCGGGCGCGTGCGTATGTACTTTGCGGGTGTGTCGCTTGCTGCAACACAAATACACTGCGGCTTCGAAGATGTGTATATGTACGATCCGTCCCGATCTTGAATAAAGACGCTGCCTGACTGTTCGCCATAGCCTCTCGCTGTGTTTATATAGCGTGGGCCTTAATAACGATGGTCCTTCGTTCGCCACCGTGCGCCAGGGGGGGAAAGGAGAGGACGACGCGCCGCAGAAGAGAAGAGGGCAGATCCTAGCCTCCTCCGCGCTCTGCTCCTCCCTTCTTACTCTCTTTGCCTTGGCGAGCCGCCGCCGCCGCCGCCGCCGTCGCCGCTGCCGCTCGATCTCCTCTCCTCTCCCGCGAGGGCAACTACGTCCTTCTCTTTCTCCGCTGCCGACGCCGCCGCCACGGCAGCGATGCACTGCGTGACGCGAGATACTCTCTTTCTCTTTTCTGCGACTCCTTGCACACAGACGTACACCTGTACGTGGATATACGTACCTCGATGTGAGTGTGTGTGTGTGTGTGTGCAGTGTATTATACAGTCTAGCATAATACGTCAGACACGTCTGTTCGGAAGATCGAGGAGACCTTGGGGAGCGTAGGTGTATGTGCTCCGGATGACCGAGTTCTCGGCTGGGTGACATCGATCGCGCGCGCGAGAGCCGAGTTGAGCGATCAGTAGAAACAGTCGGGATTGGTGGGACGCGCCTTCGATATACATACGTGCGCACTTTTCCACGGCAGCTTTATTGCCCGCGTGATTCGCCATATAGCGCGTTGCATCGGTAGGCATGTAGCGAGAACTCTCTCGCAAGTAGGAATTATTACGTTGTAATATACACGCGCACTCGAGCATCTCGTGTCGTAATAATGATGAGCTTCGCTCTAATCCGTTCGAGGAAGCTAGTATATTCGTGCCGCAAAGTGCCCTTTTCTCAAAAAGTCGCAATTTCTCGCTAAATCCACGTACAGATATGGGAAAGGGAGGCGTGCATCAGCAGTGGATGTATGCGAGCTGGAGATAACAAGCGCGAATAGACGTGTGTATAGAGGGGCGGGACGAGTGAGCAAGTTTTTTTCTTTCCTCCTAGAGAAATATAGCCAAATGGTTTTTCCTGCGGTGGCTCCTCCCTCTCTCTTTCTCTCTACTGCTCTCGTTAACCTTTAGCCCATTTGATGTCGAAGCGAAGTGTCTCTCGTTTCGTCCGCGCGGCACTCATCAGCGTAATTTGTTATTTCGCCGAGCCGCGGTTCTTCGCGCACATCCTGCCAACGCTTTATTCCCGACGAATCGTACTTTTGCTCTCTCTTTCTCTCTCTTGCTCTCTCATCACTTATTCATGCGGAGGCAAATGTGTGTCAGAGTTTGTCAGGCTAATTCGATTAGCCGTAATAATAGTACTGCGAGGAGAGATAAAATTTTCATTTCCTAATAGAGAATATCCTCGATTAAATCAACCGTGAAAAGCCGCGTGTTAGGAAGCATCAGTCGAGAGGAAAGGAGAGAAGGAGCCGACCGCAGTCGACAGACAAACGCAGACGTCCCCACAACCGTATATACGAGCTCCCCTTAGTGATTCATAAGTTTCATTCCGTGCCAGGTGCAGCGCGGCTAAACAGACACACGGAAAGGACACGATGGGATACACAGCCGCAGAGAGACCTTCCGCCGAGAGAATCCTCAAAGAAAGAGAGAAGGAGAGTCGTTGGCATGCAAGGCTCGCGACGTCGATTGCTCGTGTCAAAAAGTCGGAAGCCACCGCCGGGGGCACGAGATGCACGTGTGCGCCTCTATGTATACTATATACATGCGCTACCAGCGATCCAATCGAATGCGCGGTGGAGACACTCCGACAAAGAAAGTACTGCAGGAGCATTGTTCGCTCGGACGTACGTAAGGCATCGTTCTTTCAAATTTTCAGCGAGGACGAGGAAAAATTCAGTCCCCGCTGCTTCGGCGTCACGAGGACATAGCGGCATCGGCCGCGGCGGCGAGAGTCGTTGCGCGCACTGTATACACAACAGAGAGAAAGAACGATCGAACGGGGCAAACAAACGACTCTCCGTGGCCGAAAGTACTGCAGAGGTGTGCGCGCTCTGCGCCTCCAGCATCTCGCTTTCGACGCTCCAAATGAACAAATACCGGGTGAAAGGACAACAACGAGGCTATATACGTGCGGGCTCGTCGTGGCCTTTCTATCACGCGCAACGCCGTTCTGCCGATATAATGCGCAACCATGCGAGCCCGCGAGAGCACATCTCTCTCTCGATCCCCACTTTTTTCGCATCGAAAACAGTAGTAACAGGACGACAACGCGTCGCCGTAAGACGCGGGGGGGAAAAAAAAAGAAACAACCAGCGTTGCTCAAGTAGATACGCGCCGGCTCTATCCAGACGCGCTCGCGCACCTATACCGTGTACATTCCATCCGGCGTAATTGAGCATCGCGAAGTGGACGGTGCTGTACGGTGTCGAGTCGGCGTGTAATGAAGGACTGCACAGAGGCGCATTAAGAAATGAAATTCATCCGCGACAAAGAGTAGCGGCCGGCGGGGAGGTTATACAAGGGAAAAAGAGATATGCGCGCACGCGGGCTTTTCCGCTAATGGTATAACGAGAGTAATGTCAAAAGGGACCGGGTGTAAGCCCGGGCGGCATTATACATGGGGCGAGGGCAAAAAGTGCGAGCTAATTCTTTAACGGAGCGCAGAGCAGCGCGCGTGTCTCGCGCGTTATATTCTTTCTGATGCAGCGGCAGCGGCGCGGGCGTCGAAAAAAAGCTTACATTTCTAATTAGTCGCTCAGCGGGGACCGAGCCGTCACTGATACTGCACCTGCTGCGCGCGGCAAAAGTGAGAGGGAGCGTGTATAGAGCATTGTAGAGCCGTAGACGAGATGGGATTTGATGCATCGTGCGCGCCAGCGACGACGACTCTACTCATTTGGCTGAGATAGGAGATTTCGATTCTCGGTGTGTGTGTGTGTGTAGTGCGCACAGTGTACCGACGTGCGGCTCTCCGCGCGTGTATAGCTTATTACATTAGCGGCGCGTAACGCCGGGAAAACTACAATTATCTTCTGCGCGCTAACGCTTGCAAGCAGGAAAATTATATTGCTTTTGAAAGCTGCGCTGCCGTAGACGCGAGGACCTTATTACGAAGCGCGGCAGATCCGTAATCTTCTCTGGAAAAAGATGGCTTGTAATTAGACACTCGATTAATCAACTTTCGAGGCGAAGACAGACCGGCACACGCGGACGCATATACACCTACGCAACGAGCGTCGCCCGCTCTCACCTATATCATCATTAACGCGGCGACGCGACGTTACAAAACGCCTATATAACACGCACGAGCGGGAGGAAGGGAGACACAGAAATCCCCTGGAACGAGAACGTTTCGTTTCTATATCCCGCGACGGCATCTCTCGTCGTCGCTCTTGTTCGCATGCGCTCCCATGTATATATATATATACTTATCGTGGGTATGTGCTCCCGTAATAAGTCATTAGCATTCCGCTCGTTCGTGCGCGGCGCTCATACAGCCGGAGAGATATTTTCGCATATCAAGCGAGTAAGGTAACGCGCGCGCCACTCAAGCTTCCTCTCTCGGCACGCTGGAAAGGCACAAGCGGGGCAAAAAAGAGAAAACGACGCGCTCGTCGCGGTTCACGTCAAAGCGCCGCGGCTTCCTCCTGTGTAATTTGCGTGCAGGCAAAACTGAAAATCCGCAGTAGCCCCGCGGCTCGCTCGGCGTCTTCCTCCTCTTTACTCCTCGAGATCTTCTCTCCCATTGTGCAGGAGTCCCCGTGTACCTATACGTATATATCTATACAGATGCAGCCAACGCGCGAGCTTAGCAGACGAGGTCAACCGGGACGATATTAGTCCTTTGGAGGAGTTTGTACGTGTATAGCGTACGGTATATAGCCGACAGATTGAGCGCAGGAGCGTATAAGCGTAGTCCGAAGTGTGCGCCGGACAACTTATCTCTCCCTCTCTGGGCGAGAGAATAATTCGCGGCGGGAAGCAAATTGCGTAGTCGAACTTCTTCGAAGAGGGTCTAACCGCGATGGTGATTGGAAGGAGGACACACACGATCTGTAGAGTCATTAAACTACGTATAACTCTTTGCAGCCGACAGTCTTGCGCCTCCGCGGGATTCGCGAGTCAAGGCCGCGAATACATCCCGTGTGCTTGAGGAGCTACTTCAAGACTGTATGTAGCCCGGAGGGCAAAGAGCGAGAGAGAGAGAGAGAGAGACGCTTTGAAAAGAGGCTGAAACGTTGCGCGGCGCGCGGCGACGGCGCACAATTCATCATTCGATTATTAGCCGATTCATTCTCGCTCTTTACTCCCGTGGCCCACAGCTACTTCATCTCTCTTCGTGCACTTGCGCGCTCGGGGCGCACTCTTTTTCGCATTCTCGAGCCGCGACCGGCTGACTCACGGTCGTTCCGAGAGAGAGACGACGATTACAAAAAAGGGAGCTATTTCTTCTCTCGTGAGTGATTAGGCTCGCTATTAATAATAAGAAGCTTTTGTTCCCTCGCCTCATCATCGACGCCAGAGTGAGAGAGAGAGAGAGAGAGAGAGAGAGTGAGAGAGATGCTCTCCCACGCGGATCGCGTGTGAATTATCGACAGCACTCTTTCAATATATAACGTTTACGATCCCTCCCTTTTACTGCCCTGCTCTCCTCTGTATATTATACAGAGAGGGAGCTGAGCTTGGCTGCCGAGCAAAAAGAAATAAAAATCCCGTATTCTCACGCGGTAAAATTCGCGAGCAGCTTTTTTCGACGCTCATATATGAGTATACGCCACGCGCAGAGTATGTGTACACAAGATATAGAAACGGAAAGTTGATAGTGATCGCGAGAGCCCTCCTCCCCTCCCCCGTGTTTTTCTCCGAGATGAGCCGCGCCGTGTATCTCGACCGATGTATATCTATATATAGAGTGGAGCGGCGCGGCAGAGGTTAACGAGCACGGGAACTCAATTAAGGAATACGCTCTCGGTCTCTCTCTCTCTCTCTCTCTCTCTCTCTCGCGCGCGCGCGCAAACTTCCATTCCAGTCGTTCGAACTTTATCCTCTTTATTTTTTATTTTTCCTCCTGGATGCGGTGCGCGCGCGCCCGCGTGGCTTGCGGCTTTCGATGAAGACAGGCATTTTCGTCCCTTTCGCCGCGTGCCGTGCAGCGCATACAAACACACACACACACACACACACACACACACACACGCTTGAATCGAGAAGAGATTAATAAAGCAAAAGTGGAGCATTTCCGGGGGAGGATGGAAGTTCCCGGAGCGAATGAAAGCTCCTCTGCGAGCATGTATATACCTATAGCAGCTTTTTCTTTGGCAGACTGCCCCGGACGTGCAACTTTTATCCGCTTTTAAATAGTTTTGATAGTGCGATCATTGCGCGCGACGCGGCATATATAGCATGGGAGAGGAAGAGACGGGCGCCCGGCTCAATTATATACATATATGTATAAGAAGTCCGCGTGTGGGCTGCATACTGCAATTTTCTTTCAGACGCGATATTACATCGTGATCGATGCGCCGCTGATACTGGCGCGGGCTATATTACGGAAAAATCGGTGCTTTTAGGAATAGAGCGAGCCGATGCTGCTGCATATATATACGCTGTATAGAGTATGGAGAGCTCGCGGGGAAAATTCTGGCAGGAAAAATGTGGAAGCAATCTCGAGACGGCTGTTCGCAGGCAAATTCAGCGTACAGCGATGCACCGACAATTACAGCGCGTCGAGACGAGAAGAGCGCGAGTTCTTTCCTACTTGCCGTTGTTACTTTATTTTTTTTTTTTTTCATTACGTCGCAACAATTAAACCCTTGCACAATTCTTATAATAGCTTTCTCACTCGTCGCGCGCCACGGCTATTGCGCTATTGCAGCGACGTCGTCCGTTCCAGCGAAGATGAGGATTCGGAAAAGTAGATTTACGGCGCGTGGGTGCAGGCAGGGAAAATGAATATTGAAGAGCGCGGCACATTGAAAGAGGACGCCTGGTCGCGAATGCGAACAACGACGATATAAACGCGAGTGAAAAGCCGCCCGTCATCTCGCGCGCTCCTTATAATGCATTTTAATTAGTCACGGCTCGCGGCTCTTTAGCCTCTGCCTAATCGTTCTCTCTTCCACGCTAAGCCGCGTGGGCGCGACGATTCGTGTCCTTCTCTTTGGCGAGCGTACGCCGCGCTGCGATGGTAGATATACCGCTTGGCTGTATACGGCGCTGCGCTTAAAATTTTCGACGCACAAGCGAAGCGCATGTACGCGTGCAGGGTATGCAGGTCCAGCTGGCGAGAGGACGGGAGGAGAGGCGACATAATGAGAAAAACGTCGCGGGACTTAACCGCTCTCTCCTCTGGCAAATTGCGCTCTAACTCTGAATTAAGGGCATTTTATGTAAAGTCTTTCTCCTCGCGAAGACGCGCGCCTCGTATTTGTTTGCGCTCCCGCGCACGCAATTCACGAGCGAAAAATTGCGAATTTCTCGTTATGCGAGATGCCCCTGGCCGAGACAAAGAGGGGCCGGCTCTTTTAAGGAATTCATTACGCGCGCTGCAGCGGGAGAGCAGTCGTCTTCGCGCTCGGAGGCCATGATTCTTCGCGACGGAAATGCCGGAGAAATGAGTCGTCGTAAGGGGCGAATGTTACTGCAGCTCCCTTTGAGGGCGACGTTAAAAACAAAGAGCACACGCGGACGCTGCAAGAGTCAACTAAACGCTGGAGATACAACGCCTCGCGATTCCGCAGATTGCGCGGGGCGGGGGTCGAGCGAAAGACACTGCTCATCTCGGGCACGAGCGAGTTCCGCGTTGTGTAAAAGAGGAAATTCAGCGCTATTAGAATCGCGGCTGCGGTGCGCTCGACTCGAGCTGTACGCTGAGTTCACTATTATCCAAAGGTCGACGCGACGCTGCAAATGCAGTTTGAAGAAGGTCGGCGCGGGGCTGGTTAAAGGCTTGGTTCGAGAGCGCGGAGAGGAGGCTAATAGGAAAGGATCGAGTGTATACAAGGTGTGCTCGTGTGGGGCGAATTCTTGCCTCGAAGAGATTGTAACGCGCTTCTCGCAAATAATATGCGCGATAAATATTTGAATTGCGCGCGCCTCGCCGCGCGTCTCTCTCTCGCCCGCTCGCTCGCTGTCTAATGCACGCGGCAGTAGTAGGAGTATCTAAAGTAAGACGAAAGCGTTATTAAATCTTGGGCAACGTCACAGGCTGACGCTTGTTGTATATTAATCACTTTGCGCTCGCTTTCTGGGCCTGACGATCTCTCTCTCTCTCTCTCCTAACAAACGTATTTCTTTCTCGCAGCGCTGTGCAGCCTTGCAGCCTCTCGGATGCAGGGCAATTAAGCCGCGAGAGAAGTTGGTAAGTAACGGCGCGCGAGATTGAGAGGCTGCGGCGGCGAGGTGTGTGTGTGTGTGTGTGAGTGTGCACGTGCAGTGCGCGCGCGCCAGGTTATAAGAGCGATGAAAACAATGAAATGTCGATTCTTGTGTAGAATTAACAATGTACATACATTAGTAGCTTTATGCTCGCGCTTGGTAAGCGCAATTTTCCCCTCGGCGTCTCTCCACGCATACGCGCGGTTATACATATAATTTAACTCGCACATCGCAACCCGTTTTATTATATATTATAACGCATTGTCACTACACGTTACGTAAAGCGCATTATGCGCGCGCGGACATCATCTGCATAAACACTGCGCTCGCGTGCCGGGGTGGGCTCTCGCGCAAGAATGCAAATATCTATAACAATGGTAATTATCGACTTTCTTTTGTACAAAAGCATCAGCGCAACAATATATATTTGTATACAGGCGCACGGGAGAGCTGCCGCAACAATGAGCCGCATTCGCGTCGGCGCATAAAGTGCGGCTTCTGCCACGCTACGCGACGAGATCCATTCATTCAATTAGAAATTACGTTAAATTAGCATTCTTAATCGAATTCCAGGCTCGAAGCGTCACTTTTTCAGCTTCTTATCCATCGGTCGCAGAGAATGGCTATAGAGAGTGAGAGGAGGGGGGGGGGGAGAACGAAGCTTAATAGCAACGAGACACGATTGGCTTTGCGTGAGCGCATTGTTCGACGTTCGTGACATTTTATCCCGCCGTTAACCTTAAAGTTACCGCTACTCGTATACGTACAGAGCCTGCAGGCATAAACACACGCGAATACTATGTGTATACATACAACGTCGCGTCGCGGGGTGACCGGCCGGATCGTTTGCGTGACCTGCAGCACAGGCCCATCAGGGCTGATGCAGCTTATGTAAGCCGGCAATGCGGACGCGAGGAAAGAAAAAACAAGAACAACAGCAGCAGCACCACCACCAACAACAACTGGACTGGACGTAGTCGGTGCAATTGGATTTCCGGGTTCGAAGAGCCCCCCACCCCCTCCCGCCCTCACCCAAGCTTGCGCCGATGCCCTATATATGTATATGTATAGGAAGGAAGCGCGATTGCTTTTCAGAGGGATTGCTTGAGCGACCGAGCGCGCTGATTGTTTCGGGGGGGGAGAAGAGGAGTCTGCGATAAACGAGTCCCTCACCGCTGCCTGATGCGTGTATTTTCGTCTATCCTAGCGTAAGAACGTAAAGAAAACCGGAGCCGGCTCGTTCTTCTCGGAACCTGATGCGCAGGCGTACAGCGTATATATATATATAAATGTATATACATATACACATAGCGAAGCATATACACACGGCGATTATTCCACGTAACAAAGCTCTCGCACACTCCGGCGAACAAAGATCCCTGCGCGACGCGAGATTCTTGCGAAACTTTGACTTATACGAGCAGGCAACGCGTGTGGCACGTAGTATGAAGAATGACGATCGAAAAGTATTAACGATCGTTACGCGGCTGATGACAATGCCGCCCGGGCAGATCCTTACGTGCCTGGGAGGACTGTTTCAAAATTTGACGATGTCTGCGCATTAGCATGAATCTGAATGCATGAATACATTGCTGCGATGCTCGGGTGGGAGATTTGCATTGAAAGCCGCACGCGCGCGGCTCTCGATTAAAAGTAATTATCCGCGTTTTCTGCGCAAGCTTATCCCCGGGATTTAGTTGCATCGGCCAGGAGAGAGAGAGAGAAGCACTCCAGGGGGAGAGAGAGAGAGATAGAGAAGGGTAGAAGTGGCGAGGAAACTGGAAGAAAATGAACCCCGGAAACATTGACTCCGTGTTCATGAGCTGTCCCGGTAATTGTCGGTCGTGAGAGACCTTAATCCGGGGTAATTACGAGCCGTAATTACGAAGCAAAGCCCGGCTCTCTCCTCCGCACGACACAGCCGGGATTCTTATACGGCGCTTCCAATCTTCAAATCCACCTAATACATACGAGCAAGCTCGCGCGCGTCCGAAATTTCGATGCGAACCATACTATCTACACTGCGCTCGTCGGACAGAACAAAAAAATTCGGCTGCTCGCAAAATCGCTTTTTCTCGTCGATTTAGCAGCTACTCGGCGCGTGCACGCAAACACAAGAGAAAGAGACCAACGTCCTACGAAATTCACGACCATCACAATGTCCAATAAAGCCGCGTAGCAAAGTTTTCCCACACACATACGCGCAAACGTAAACGTATTAGCGAAATAACAGGTATATAGCAGCTCGCGGGAGAGATAAGGATCGCCGATTGTCCCCTCCTCGATGTATATATATATATCTATATATATACGGCCGAGACAGCGAGAAGACAAGAGGGGCTGAGCGGTAAAACAGCGAAACGTCGCCGACTCTGCAATCGCACGGGCGGAGAGAGAGAGAGAAGCGAAATCGGAGAAAAGAAGCCGGACGTCGAGAACCCGGAACTCGCTGTGTGTATATGGCGCGTATTCGGGAGCTACTCATGCGAGTGCGCTCTGGTTATCGTGAATGGAAACGTGATGCAGTGCGCGCGCGCTCGCGGAATTTCAGAAAAGTAAAACGACTCCCAAAGAGCTCGGCGAGAGCCTCGTTTTTATTTCGCTGCTTGCAGTGAGGCAACAAATTCTTTTCTCTCCGCCCCTCCCCCCCGAGGCTCAGTCATGGGCTACTTAGCGATAAATACGCATAATGTTGGGATACCTGATGAAAATTACAGAAAGTGTTTTCGGTTTTTTTTTGGTTTGTTTTTTGTCAGAGGGAGAGAGAAGCGCAAATGTTTTCCGATCTGGCGAGAAATCGCAAAGATACAAAGAAAAGATGCAAGATACGCGTGTAGCTTTAAAAGGCGTATGTAGATTCTTTGATCTTAGATGTAATATTTTAGGTAAATGTGTATGCTATATACAACATACTTTTTCAGATTGAACGTGTGAATTTTACAAAATTTTACATCGAAGTCTATCTATATAGATGCACGCGCACTTAGATAATATTTTTTAAAATACTTTTTCTGGTTTCAGCAAAATAGTTTTCTAAACACGATAGGTCTTAACAAAAGTTGAAAGAAAAATTATTAATTATTATTTAAAGTTTAAAAAAATTCTGTATTCTTTTTTTCAAAGATAGCATCAAGTATCTCATCTCAATTTTCAACAGATTCAAATGCCTACGAGTACGTCTACAGGTAGTTACGAGAAGTTGTAAAAGTTGATTGAAAACTGTTTTAAAGCCCGAGACGACTGACTGGAGAATTGTTATTTCTTCATATCGCGAAAATCGCTTTCATTATTCTTTTTTTTTTTCAACATATTGAAGCTGCCAGGATTTTTTAAAGCATAAATCATGCTCGCGGACACGTGTGCGGTCCGTATATAGCATTTAGCGCTGCCGATCATTGGCTAATCACCGGGGCAATTTGAAATATGAACCAAAGTGGTCGATCCTATTTTTTTTTCTCTCGCCTCAACACGGTTGGGGGTTCGGCGCATAAAGACTTTTTACTTCATAAATTATCCCATAGCGTTTAAGTGTTGCCACATTTTATTGCCGAGATGCACGCGCGCGCGCGTCTCTCTCTCTCTCTCTCTCTCTCTCACTCTCCCTTTGACTCTCTTTCTCTCGTATAGGCTTGGGATGCACTTACCGTTTCTGTAATAAAATGCTTTACTGGCGCACTATTAAGATTCGCTCGCGCAAGATTTCTCTGTACCGGATAGCTCCCGGCGCCTCCTCATACCACGCCGTTTCCATCAAATAAATTAGTTTATGAGTCGAAATTCGAGATAAATCCGTGATTTTTTCGTCTGAGCGATCCTTCGGGGCGGCGATAGATTTTTCTCCTCGAACTCAATGTTCGCATTCTATCTGTTGGCGGGGCGGGACGAATGAAAAAATTTATTCACTTTACGAGAGACTTCTCCATTTAATTGGCGAACGAATCTCATTTCAATTCAATTAGATGTCAATCTTACTCTGTCGACGAGCGCGCAGTTTAGCAGAGTGCACGGCTATACGAGCGAAGAGAAAACAATAAAATTCGATTGCTTCCCCTCTCCTTGTCTCTCTCGTTCTCTCTCTCTCTCTCTCTCTCTCTCTCTCTCTCTCTCTCTTTGTCCGCGCGTCATGCGCTCTTCATGTCCCCAGCCCAAGTCTACGTACTCGAGAATGTCGAATCCCGGGTCTTTAATAGCAATTAGCAAAATCCTGGCCTATCGTGCATTTTCATTAAAATTGACTTTCCAAACGTAATCTCTCGGCGAAATCGCTCTCAGCCTCCGCAGACGAAAATCCTCGTGATCTCTCGTACCTATACGTGCATACCAGTCGGGTATACCCGCGTGTTCCAAAAAATGACGAGCAACGCCCTCTCCCCCGAGCGCAGAAGAGAGCGCTCGCCGCGAGGAGGGGCAAGAGAGCGTCGTATATACGCGCAGCCTCGTTCACACTCGTAAAATCCTTAATTAAAAAGAAGAGAGACGAGAGAGAGAGAGAGAGAGAGAGAGAGAGAGAGAGAGAAAGAGAGAGAGAGAAAAAAGGCTGCAGTAGCGTATAGCGCATATAGCGAGAGGCAAAGGCAAACAAACGATAATGTACATGCACGCGCGAAAGGCAGCTCAGAAGCGGCGGCAGTGCAGCTCTCCTACGCTGGCGCTGCTCGCATCGCAGCGAGAATCTCTTGCGAATGAAAGTGAAAACTCCTCTGTACTCTGAGCAGTGCTCGCGAGTGACCTAGTGCCTGGCAGCGAGAATCTAGGCTGCGTCTCTCTCTCTCTCTCTCTCTCTCTTTCTCTCTCTGCAGCCGCTTCGAGCAAGAGAGAGAGAGACACACAAGAGGCTAAGTGTATACCTATAACAGTGCAGTTGAGATTCCTGCCGGCGTCGCAGGAGCCGCGAGTGCATACAGCAGGAGCAGGAGCAAGAGCGAGAGAAAGAGATGGAGTGGAGGATTACGCGAGAGCTGTATGTGCGTTGCTCTCGATGCGCTCGTTCAACCAAAGTATATATCGACGGGCTTAATAAAGAAAGGAGGGAAAAAGAGTCTCTCTCTCTCTCTCTCTCGAGCCGATCGCGCGATTGGCCGTTTTTTGCCGGTTTACGGAGCGCGATTCCAGCTCTCTATGTAGCGAGAGAGAGAGAGAGAGAGTGAGAGGGCGAGAGAGAAGAGAAGAGAAATTGAACGAGGAAGAGGAGCGTAAAAACTGCGTATATATAGAGGGAGAGTGAGGGGGAGGGAGAGAGATACACACGCCGGCTATATAATCTGATTGCTCGGTAGGCTTTTTCTTAGAGTCTACCTCGTCTATACCCGCGGCGTTTGTGTATACGGAGGAGCTTTTTGTTGAGATGCTCACTTTTTCTCTCTGTCTCTGTCTCTCTCCCTCGCTTTCCTTGGCGATTTGCGAGCGCGCGAAATAGTGAAAAGCCCGTAGTAGCGCTCGCGCTGCTCTCTCTCTCTCTCTCTTTTCTTTCTCTCGAGAGTATAATTTATAGATCGATAGCGATTGCGTAAGAGACGCGCGAGAGAAGCGCGACGGAGAATTCTTTCCTGCTCGTCGGGCTGCGCTACTGCAGTATATATATATAGGTATAACACTCGGCTGCTAGCTGCTGCGGTGGCGTTTATCGGGGGAACGCAATACGCAACGGGGGGGCTCAGCAATCAATGTAACGACGCGGCAATTCACGATGACGCGCTATGGATTATCAGATATCTTGCGTACACGCGCACACGCGTGAGAATCGACGAAATGAGGATTGCGCAACGTTCTCTCGTACACGCGTACTTATATACTGCACATACAGCGCGTTCGGGTATATCACTTATGCGCGCGACGCGATTATTCCATTATATCCGCGTCGAGCTATTATTCGAGGGAAGAAAGTGTCGGAGCGCCGGGCGCACGTGCTTTCGCATGAAATATTCGACGCGAGGAAGAAGCAGTAGAAGACGAAGAAGAATAAGAAGCAGCTGAAATTCCGAGGGCGGCGGCATTTTTCCCGAAAAATCGCGAAGCCTCCGGATTGAAAGGCGACGTGTACGTGTCTATTTACGAATATATGCACTCGGAATATCTGGGATTGCGGAGCGCGAGATTCGTAAGGCGCGCGCTCTCTCGGATGCAGAATCCGAGGCGCGCACGAGAAAAAGCTCAGCTTGCTGGAACAATGGCCTGGCGCTTTAGCCCGAGTTGAATATAACATCTGCAGAGCTGTACGGCGGCGTGTACATACGTATACGTATGCTTGCGCAAGAGACGGTAGGAGCGAAGGACAGCTTTGTAAAAACGCCGTGCTGCTGCTGTTCGCCGCGGCTATCGGCTGCTATACTGCTGCTGCTGCTGCTGCTGCTGCTGCTGCTGCTGCTGCTGCTGCAACGCCCGTTATAAAAGGGGGGCGCTCGTAATATCAGGGCCCTCTCATCGCTCGTTAAGAAATCATCGTCAAAGACCGCATTCATCATCGAACAAAAGACGCGGCGCGCGAGCGCGAGTCTAGCGAAACATCCGGTGAATTTAGAACTGATCACATCTCTTTCTCCCTCGCATTATATTCCTGTCTATATACATATAGCTATGTATCTCCGGAGCTTCAGGTACACACGTGTACAGAGACGACGAGAGTGCGCCTGTGTATTGTGTACACGTGTACAAGCGTTTGCGTAATTAAGACGCATGGCTCGAGGATTCGCGGGACTCGCGTTGTCGCGTCCTCTCCGACGAGGCTCGGGGGTTACAGAGCTCTCTTTCTCTCGTTCTCGCTCCGCAATACACGCGTATCGCGTAATGGAAGCGAGGACCGCGGAGCGCTGCAAAAACCGCCTGTGTGTAAATCGTGGAGTTATCCGGTTATGGATGTACACACACACATATATATATACACACCGATGTGCGATATCGAGATTTTTCTTTTTTTCTAATCGATACATACCATCGCGCGCTCTGGAGTCGTTGTAACCGGATCGGGAAAAGCGAACAGTGCACTCGGACATTCAATGCAAATCAGCGATTAAATCGCCCCGAATTTCCCCCGTATACACTCTGTGCGGCTGTACGCTTGTATACGTACATACGCGCAGCGCAATACGTAGTCTTCCTCTTTGTCTCTTGGATTACGTATTATACGCTTAGCGGACCGGCTGCCGCGGCAATCGTGAATACACGCATTAACCGTGCGGCCGTGCTGTACCGTATAACGGCGATTTTCTCTTTCTCGCAGGACTACAGAGTGCAGAGCGCATCGAGAGCTCTTGCGCAACGAGCGCAGCGATATAGCTCCGGGGATGAAAAAATGCATCTCCCGCGCTGAGTCTCTCTAATGCGAACAGCACACGGCGGAGAGCCGAAGATGACCAGTTCGCAACGCGCTCGCGTGCTCCTGGATAGAGGAAGTCGTAATTGTACTCTCTGCGGCAGAGACACGATCTCCGGGCTGATTGATAGTCTCTTTCTCTGTCTCCCGCGTTCGCTTGATCGTCCCGAGATTGTTATGTGCGCTTGGCTTTTAATGCCCCGCCGTCTCGTCGATGACGACGCGGAGAGAGACGCGCCGCATTAAAAACCCGGTGTATACGCCTCCTCGCGAGTTTCACCGAATCATCTCACGCACGTGATCCGCCGATGACGGATACAGCTCGCCGTTGTAAAATCAGTCGGAGCAGCGCGAGTTTGGCATTGAAACGTGTAATCGAAAGGCATCCCCCCCCCTCCCCCCCGAGCCGCGTCGAAAGCGATCCCCTTTCACGCACTGCACGCACGGCATCATCAGTCGGAAAGCGCGTAAATGACCGGCGCACCTCCGCACGCGGTGCCTGAGATGTACACACTACTCACCGCAAGACACACGCGTGTTTACACTCTCGCGGTTTTTGCCCTCGTATTCTTCTTTCTCTCCGCGCAGCTCTCGTTTATGCGTGTAAAATCGTAACGATGGCGAAATGTCTTCGCCGCGATGATTATATATAGGTGCCCGTAGGGGGTAGCCAGTGTGGCGGCGGTGGTGGCGGCGGCAGCTGTGCGAGAAAGTAAATTCTGACAATATTATGATTTATAGCGCAATGCACGCGCTCGCTCGCGCAGCAAGCTAATCAGGGCAGATGCATCGCGGCTGACAAGTTGACGAATCATTTTGCGCTGTCGCTCAAAACTCGCATAAATATTATGAGCGGCGCGCGCGCGGTGAGGGGGGAGAGAGAGAAAGAGAGAGCGAACTCATCGTTCCACTCGGATATACGGTAACGACCGTCGCCACTGCGCGGCAGCGGTGGCGGCTCATACTTCTGATTTATGCTAATGACTCCTTTATTATACAGTTATTCATTTCGCCTCGGCGCGAGAGCGAGAGTAGACGCTCGTGCGCTCGCTCTCAGTTTCTTTTCTTTTCTCTCTCTCTCTCTCTCCCTCTCTCTATCCTCTCTTGCAAAGCGGCAATTCGAGCCATTTTTTTCAGCCCGCTATACACTGCTGCCGCTGTTGCTGCTTTGTTTGCTCGGGAATTGGACTCGGGGTTAATGTTCCGCTGTATTGAGATCGTTTACGGGAATATTGCCGAGCGCTCGAGATTTATAAACCGGCGGTATGCGGCTCTCGTTTCCGGGCGCTCTCCGCAAAAGCGGAGAGACGCAGCTCGAGAGCTGATTTAGTCGAGATTTCGCAGCGTCTCTCTGAGAGAGAAGCTTGACTGATGGATCGATTATAGGCGGTCCCCTGGGTAGAAATTACAATAACCCAACCCAGATGGCCGAATCGCCAACGAAAGAGCAATGACGTTGACCCATGCGTACAACGATGATTGAGCAGCAATTCACCATCGACTGCTCTATGAACGAGCTAAGAGAGCGCTAACTGCAAACCTAATCTCAATTTTCTTTTTCATGTAGCTTTTTCACTTAAGTAAACGAATGTAGGCGAATGTTAATGGAAATAATTATAGAAATAATTAATTAATCATTGGACAGATAAAGCCGAGAGTCGGGATGGAACCTATAAGAACTTCTGGGTTACGAGTCCAACACTTTGCCTACTGAGCCGTTTCCGCTCGTGTAATTTCTTAAGTATAGATATAGATAGATCTGCTAACGCGTACTCAATGATTTTTCTCTAAAAAAGCAATTATCACGCAAGAAAAAACACAAAATTTTTTTAAGAAACTCACGAGCGGTCTGACAAATTTTTAAGTAATATGAGAGTGTGCCAAAGCGATTTTCATTCTGAGTGATTGAAGTTCTGGAAGTTACTTAACTAGTGGCTATGAGTGCAGAGCGGAAAAGTGAAAAAGAAATGTCATACTTAATCATAAAGCAACGATTCTGTACCACCAGTATTGTATTATAACCTCAAAATTGACTTTATTGTTTCATTTCACATTTTCGCCATTCATTCGCCATCCACGCATCGAAAAGCTTGACGATTTCAACGGGTACGATGGCGAATGGATGCTGAACTCGTTGGCCAACAAGTCGAATATTGGGCAGTCGATCGCGAATGGCTGCTCAATCGTGGCGGAACAAACTACCAGCTAATTAATTGCAAATGATTTGCTGACGCTCGAACAAAAGAATTGTCGTGTGTGTGTGTGTGTGTGTGCAACGCATGCGGTCGTACGTACACGTGTATATATATAGACATTCCGAACAGAGCAACGCGATCGGCAGGCGTAGATACTCGCGCAGAAGACGAGAGGTAGAGAGAGAGAGAAAAAAGAGTGTTTTCGCAGTCGTAAAAATAAATTACAAGTATAGCGTCGCTGCGTAAGTATAGGCGATACACGCGCTACAGCGTCCTCTCGATTGCCAATTAGCTGCTGCAATTTTCATCAGCTAAATCGCTAAATCCAACGTAGACAGCGCGTTACCCGCGCACACAGTTGACCCGAATCCCGTCGCGCGCACCACACTTACCAGCTATACATGTCGCGATATACATATAGGCGCTGCGCGCGCACACCGCGGCGCTGCCGACTTAATCCTCGCGCCTTAAACATCCATAATAATGATAACAACAATAATGGTAATAATAATAATAGTAATAATAGTAATAATAATAATAATGGGAGGCAAGGCGCACAAAATCACGGCGTGTAGCTTTACACCGCTGTCGCAAGAGCGAGCGAACGTGGCGGAGCGAGTTCGTGCCGCGGTCTACCGCGCGCTATAGCTCTCGCGCTTCAATAACCATTCATGGTTCGAATCTCGCCTGATGGTGTATAGTCGCTAAATGCCTATCGTCGCGTAGTCGCGCAGGTGCCTCCCAGCGGCGCATTGGAATGCGGGCGAGCGCACGCGCCACGACGACGACGACGACGACGACGACGGAGGTGGCGAGAGAGAACTACTCCAGCAGTAGCGTGCGTGGAATTTCGACGGCTCTTCCTTTCCTCGACTTTGCATTGTTGCTGTCGATGCCAGCGCCGCTGCTTCCTTATTACCCCCGCGAGTGCCGATCGAACGTGCTGCTCTCTCGTCTTTTGTTGCATCACACACATCGCAGACGCACACCTATATATATATATATGCATATCGACTCTAGAAGCGTATGCGCACTTTCCGCGCACGTGTATTATGCGCTGCAGCCCGTCACAGACGCGTCGGAGCTTTGACGTCGAGAGAGCATTTCCGGGAAATTCGACGTGTTTGCCCAGAGGAGAGCGCGCGCGCGCGCTACAGTATACAGTCGCCAAGTTCATTACGAATACAGGATCGATAGATCGCAATTAATTTGACGCGCCGGGGCTCTTATCAATATTGGCCCTCGCGTCCTCGTGCGTAAACTAGCTGGTGCGCGCCGACGAGTCGGTGTGTAACCAAAGCTCAGACGCGCGCAGTAATTTATCCTCGATTATTGACGTTCTCCGCGCCGCGGGTGTACATGGGTGCGCGTCGTCGTCGTCGTCGTCGACGTCGTCGTCGCTGCGCTGCTGCGGGTAAAAGAGCGCCTCGAAGCTCCGGAGAGGCGCCTTTGCGACTTTGTCGAACTTCCACCCCCCCAGCTGTATATGTATATACCGCCGCGCGACTTTCCGAAGAAAGTCAACTCCCGACAGATTCGTTAATGTGCATAGATACATGTATATATTGCGCTCGTATGTATATACAGACTCGCTCGCGATTTCGGGTATGAATATTAATTAGGCGAGCCAGCTTGCGCTGCAGTATGCCGCCGTGTGTATAAATGTTTTTAGCCTCGGAGGTGCGGGCGAAATTTGCATCTCGATTCATTCAGGAGCGGAGAGGCGAAAATACACATCTATCACGAGTCGTCGTCGTAGTCGTCGTCGTCGTCGTCGTCGTCGTCGTCATCGTCGTCTGGCATTCTCTGCATTGCTTTGACGCGATAAAACACGATGCTAATTGGACTGTATATACATCAGCGGTGCGATGAATTTCATTGAAATTAAAAGGCTTTGAGAGGCATGAAAAAGAAACGTTGATCCCTCTCGCGCGCACTCTTTGATACATAAAGCGTGTAACAAACTTCCCGCGGATTTCAGCACGAGAGAGATAGAGAGAGAGAGAGAGAGAGAGAGAGAGAGAGAGAGAGAGAGAGAGAGAAGGAGGGGGAGAGAACACGGGGCTGCAGAAAACCTAATGCGCCGAATGCGTATACGAGGGTCGGGCCGGGGTCAAAGGGAGGGACGACTGAATGCGGGGGGAAGCTCGCTCGCCGGCAAAAAGTCGCTTCAAAGGGATTCCTGCTCCTTCGAGCTCTGTGTCTTCTTGCTCGTGTGTGCACGCGGCTGTGCGGAGCCCAAGAGTCCGAATCACTTTGATTAACGTGTAACGTCCTTCTACGGGCGCTTTCTTTTTCTAATTCGTAAATTATCGTAAGCACGCCTCGCTGAATTCGATTTTGCGGCGGCTTTGAATTAACGGCGCGTGCGGCTACCGAAATTCAATTGGACAGCTTTCGCGGCGCGTAATGCGGACAAAAACCAGCGGATGAAAAGACCAACCAGACTCACCGTCTGTGTGCTATCATTTTTGTTTGCAGTTCGATAGCCGATGTAAAAGTTATTTATTACACAGTGGAGAACAAGGACTTCGCAGTTTATTTTGATTTGATTCATTATTTACGAGCAAATTAATTGCTTCTATTTATTTGCTAAATCAGTCTTCTCGACTACAATGACGATGACTGACGTGTACATACTTTTACCAGTTGCAACCGCCGAGTGGATTTCGTTTGGCTATATAATTAGAGTGTTGTGCCATGTAACTCACTGTATAAATTATTCAGCGGTAGAACGAAAATGAAACCATTACAAAAGGTAGTGGCGAGACCATATTATTATCTGAGAGTGAAATTGAAGATTGAGCAACGCTGTGTACACCTTAAACGCCGATCGATTTTTCTTAATAAATATAACAACCTAATTCCCATGTACATGCCCCGCAATATTCAAATGAACTCCGTACCCGCACGTATTATACGTAGTAGACATTGACACGCGATAATAATAAGCCTCGAAGTACACTCGGATCATATCGAAATCTGTGTAATGTACAGTCGCGCGGCTCCAAAGAATCGAGTCATCGCAAGTTCGGATACAGGGCTAGTCCGAGGAGTATGCGTATACGTGCACGTAATAGATTCACTTGCCGCTCTCCGCGCGTTGCGATAATCCGTGGCTCGTCGCCGTCGCAACGCACATTTTTCATCATTATACGCTCTAAGAACTCGGCAAGAGAGGAGGCAAGAGCTACATTTTTCCCGAGGCTGTAAGACGACGTGAGTACTCGGTGTCTAGGAATAATAATGCGACACGATGAAATTTCGCGAATCCATCAACTACAACGGATATTTTCCAGAAAATGAGCGACGATGCAAGAAGCGTCCGCCTCGCAAAAGGGGTAAAGAGAAAGAGAGAGAAAACGAAGCTGTTCCGATGGATAATGAGAGGCGATAAAGTCTCTGTCATCCTCTCGTGCTCGCGCGACGCACACGGGCTCGGAATTTATGGAGCCGTAGATAACAGCTGATGGGTAAAAAAGGAGAGGGAGAGGGAGAGAGAGAGAGAGACGGAATGAGAAAAGAAAACCGTCCGATTTTCTATATTCGTTCGTGTTTTATAATCGCTATAACTATTAAGCCGCGAATGAATTATATGATCTTAGGATACGCGAGAGCCACTATATAGCTTATAATGTACACCCGGCTACAAGCGCGCCACTACATAACTGTCTATATGTTTGCAATTAAAGTTGAAGGATAATAAACAAATCCGCGCGCGGCGAATTTATCTGCCGCGGCGCGCGTGTACGTGTATACACGTGCGTGTTTCTGTGTGTGGGTATATTGACTACTGCTGCAATTAACTATATATATTCGCTCGCTCGCTCGCTCGCTCGTTCAGTTCGACTATATATATAATACATACGTACTATCCCAATATAGATATATGGCTGCACACCTATATAGAGAGGAGACGCCGCAGCCTGTTTAATCCGATAATTTATACGCAATTATTCGCTCGTTACGGCTTGAAAGTAGCCGCGAGATATTCCATTAGAGATATTTGGGAGATTGATTCACGGCGCTTTGACGAAAATTCCGTCTATCACGGCTAATGTACGCGAGAGAGGCGGGTATAGCGCGTGCGTAAAGGTGCATGCGGTAAAAGCATCACGCATTATATCGAAATTATTGAATATTTAAATGTAGCGATTATGCTTTATGCGGCGCGTTGGATCTTATCTCTCGACGCTGAATCGTGAATTATGAGTCGGCTAATTATCCTCGAAGAGCCGAGAGACGAGATACCGATCGCGTTCGCCAACGCGTTGAGCAGTGTTCGAGAAGAAAATTTTCAATTTTCCTCATTACGAAAGGTGTATATGTAACGCGCGTCGATCGTCATTAGACCTGCGGACTCAATCCTCTCTCGTTATTAGAGCGACGAATTTGGAAACGCCGCGTCGTTTGCGAAACTGCAGCCAGCTGCCCGGTTAATTAGATACGCGTCGCAGCTATCGCGCGTCGAGAGTCTCATTAGCCCCGATGCGCATCGCGAAATCGACGCCTCGTCGCCGATTACCATCCGAGCTATCGATGCGCGCGCTCTTTTAAAGTTAACGGGAAATAACAGACGGTAGAGCGATGTGTACTCGCTCGCGATTCTTATAGTATACAGAGCATCAATCTCTCGCGTCGATCAGAAGTCAATCGGGAGAATTGAGAGTCGATAGTTTGCGATGAAAAAGAAAAAATAATTTTTTTTCCCATTCTCCCGACCGTTCGCCGGTGTATTCTAATGAGTTTCTGCGCAATCCAATTAGTCGCGTTGAGTGTGCGCGCGCCTGTACTGTATACTGGAGATTTCCATTCATACGAAAAAATTTACCGTTCCACAGTCAATCGCGATTAATCTCGCAGCAGATGCACGCGTTGGGTTCACGCGACCCTATACAGTACGTATATACACGAGCTCTGTAATGGAAAGTCGAGCAGTCGTTAACGTAACGCTGTAGTGTACCTTGTAACGTTAGATAATCCAACGGTTGTATGCACATCGGATGCGCACTCCGTATACTCCGTATCTCTGCGTCGATGCATTTTTTAACATCTCGCTCGGCTGCGCATCACGCGATAAAAGTGAAAGCCGAAGCAGTATGGAATAAGAAGAGGAAGAAGACGTATCCCGTGGAGAGGCGATCTCGAGAAAATAACGGGAATCGCGCTCCGAGCGAGAAGCTCTTCTCTACACATACGCGCTGCAGTATAACCGAGTGACCCCTACCCGCGGCAAATCGATCTCTCCACACCTGACTGCAGTCTCCATGCAAATTATAATATTATCTCTTTCCCCCCCCCCCCGTCCCTCTCCGGCTCTCGTCTGCGCCGTCGCTTGAATCTGACAGCAGAGATGCCGAAATAGACGTCGAGAGAGAGAGAGAGAGAGAGAGAGAGAGAGAAGCGCGTTATATACCGCGCATCTTCCAGAGAAACTCTCTCGGCAGCCGTTCGAAATAGCCTGATTTGAATATAGACCGACTGACTGACGATTGACTGTGCGATGGCGCTGCGCCGAGGCCGTCTGCTGCTGCTGCTGCTGCTGCTGCAGATGTGCCCTATTATGCGACGTCGCTCTATGACAATTAAATCGCCGCGCTGAAATTTCGCTCTCTATCCCTTGACGTCCTCGGGAATTGATGAGCGACCTATTGTGCCGGGGCAAAGGTGCTTTTGACAAATGACACTTTCAATCGCCGCGCTCTCATACGATTTGCGAACGGCCGTATAAGTCGCGGGATATATTGTATATATATATGTGCAGTATTGTGTTTCGATGCGTGCGTGTCACACGCGGTTTGCCAACGATTCCTCGGACGCTTCTTTCGTATGTGAGCAGTTATCTTCTGCGGATACATATATCCAGTTTCATAATGGTTTCGTTGTAAAGGAGAGACGAGTGGCGGTCGCGCAATATACGAGACGAGCTCGGCGCAATCCTTCTTTACATCGCGAATGCGAATGTTTCGAGCGTGTACTCTGCCGGGGCTTCTGGATTTGGAAAATTCACGATTTCATATCAATGTTTACGCAAGCGTTGCGTGTGGAACGAAGAAAAATTTTCCGGATGAGAGCGCATACGGGAGTCGCACATCTTGGATCGCTATATAGGCATAAACGTGAAGCTATGTTGGAGACTCGAATGTAACGATGCGCGCAGTCTCTCTCTCTCTGTATATAGCTGAGAACAGTCGCTCATCCTCGTAACGCAGAACTCGTCAACCCCAATAAGGTGCCTCGTTAAATATATACATATATATACATGCACGTAGATGCATGAGCTTACTCTCTCTCTCTCTTTCGCGCGCGTTCTGATTCGCGACGTTACGACTCGCTGCTGTACACGCGCGTTTACGCATTATTGCACGTTACATAAACGGCCGTTCGGATAATCGCAAACTTGTATACGCGGCATACGGCTGATTGTCAAGAAACGGATGCTTCTCTTCTCATTCTAATGTAAAACCTGTGGTCTCTCGTCGATACACGATGGTGACTCTGCGTTGGCTTAGAGCATTCTCGTAACGAACACCAGCGCTGACAATCCATTATTTGGCAGCTTCCGTCAAACTAATTTGTCGATTTTATACATAAAATGCATGCATAAAATGCCTCTAGAACATAAGGTAGTTTAGTTAAATAAAATAAAAAATTTAAGAAATTGCGATGAGAGCATAGTACAACTTGGAATTTTCCACAGTCGATGCGTACTGTGCGTAAGACTTTAAACATTTAGTAAGATGTGGACGTTAAACAGTTTTATCGGTGCATATCAACTGAAGCTATACTTTTTTATTCGGTGAAAAAACTCATTTTTTTTCAACGTTTACGAAGCTCTAAATTCATGGCCTTAAAACTTTTTCTTTGAAAAAGCAAAGTTGTAAAGATTGATTTACAAAGAATAAAATTATGAATAATTTATTTCATACAAAGCATAAAGAACATTACAGCAGTTTTACATAATATTTTAATAAGATTCCCTGATGAGGGTCGGCTCTCGCAGTCAATTAAAAATCCAACTTATTGCACTTCTGAGCAAGTAATGTTCAAGTGCCATTCGACATTCAAATTGGCAAATTACATAACGAGTGGTAAATTTCTCTTGGATTTTCTTAATTTCATTTGTGTTTTTTTTTCTATAAAATCTTCGTCGTTCAATATATTACAGAAAATTTGATTGTTGAATTTCATAGGATTTAATTTTTTTTATCAGAAACTTACATCGAATAATATTTTGTTAATATTTTACGATTTAAAATCCATTTAAAACAGCAATATTCGATCGGAACAATAACCGGTAAATTAAATCAGCGTTTGTCCGTCAGTACGTATTCGCACGCACGACGCAGTGAACGAACTATTTCAGACATTTAATAATCCTAAAAAATTTAATATACAGAGCACTTGATATACATATGCGACAACATATAATAAATCATTCAGATAGGAAGTATTCGAATTAAATGAAACATAAACTTTAAGTTACTGCGGTAAAATTTTTTTGTAAGAAAATTTTAAAACATTTATTCCAAACGTATTTCCAAAGCGATTTGCGCGAGAAATTGAAAATTTCGCCGTGACAAAGTTACCTCTCCGCGCGAGGTCACGAAAAAAAAGGTCAGCGCATAGCGGCTCGCATTCGCGGCACGTCATATTTTTCGCGACGCGCTAAACTCCTCGCGAAATACTTGCAGGAATAGCCGTCGTTCCTCGCTCGGGGGGGAAGAAAAGTCGGCGTCGTATCTCTTACATTCATCGCGCGATTCCTCTTTCCGTTGATCCAGGGTTAACCCTGACCTCGTCGGGCCGCGCCACCGCTGCTGCCGCTGGCTCGATATGCAAATATTGTGCATGATCTGCGCGACTGAAATGACGAGACGAGCTTGCTAGACATGTATATGCATGTGTATGCGTAGACGCCGGGGTGGGAGATAGAGAGAGAGAGAGAGAGGAATGCAGACCTGCTCCCGGATGAAATCCTCGTCGGCGCGGCTAAATATATATAAATCGTTCTTCGTCGGCCGTGTGTATATGCAAAATTCGCTGCCGTCACGGTCGTAAAGCGCGGCTCGAAACGTCGAGGAAATCTCGCGGTTGCGCAGCTGGAGATACGGACTCGGAGGATTGTGGAATAATTCGCGTTGCGCGAGAGACTATGATTCATGCGCGCGTCTCGTGTGTGGCTGCATTATTATACGTCGCGCGGAGAGGATACGACGAGAGAGTGAGAGAGCATCAATGGACGCGCAGAAAACTTTGTCGAGGGCTATACATGGCTGAGTGCATTTAATAGCCTCGACCTTTCGCATGGTTATTTTATTTCAGGATCGTCAAGAGGTAAATCACGTGATGATAGCTTGTTTGTCGTTCGAGTTGCAGTATCGCGCATTTGGCTTGTGCGAAATTTCGAATTCGTTAATACTTTATCGATCGACCGACATCTTTACGGGCTGACTAGTCGTTGGAAACTCTACCGCGAGTTGCACTTTGTAAATATGGTGTATACGCCATCGTAGCTGCAATTACGTCTGGAGAATCGGTAATCACCAACACTCGAAAATTGAATACACACAGAGTCTGCGGAGCTTAATTGACCAAATAAGATTTACGGTTATGCGTATAACCACACGCGGGGAATATCATTTGGCGGTGAGTGCAATTGTCAGCTTGCGCAATGCAGTGCATATACTGCGCGTACGTATAACGCTGCACGGGTATGTAAGGATCGCGCATAAGTTACACAGCGCGCGAGCGCGCGTACGTCGATTGGCGCCGATAACCCGCACTTACGTTGCATAAAAATCCATCATCGATCCTTCTTACAAAAGATTTAATATCCAGCGCGCGAGAGCAGTCGTGGCGGCGAGCGAGTGCGAGGGAGAAAAAAAGAAAAGCGCGGGGCGAAATATAGCGGCGCGGCGCGCATTCTTCTGCGGCCGCGCGCCGCTAGTTATTACATTGTTTATACCCGATATTTCATTGGAAAGCCTGGCGCAAAAGCGGGGGTGTGCCGGCTTTAACGTCACGGGAGCAGTTGGCGTACGAGCGTTTGATCGAGAGAAAGAGAGAGAGAGAGAGAGAGAGAGGCTCTCTGGTGTACTCCGATTATCGAGAGACGATCTTTCTCTCACTCACTCACTCTCGCTCTGCTATGTATATATAAAAGGTCGTTGGATACGTCGGCGTCTCGGCTGGAGCTCTCGAGAGCATTTCAGAATTAAAGAGTACGAGAAAGCGATTCTCACTCTCTTTCTCCGGTCGTAGCGTTAGGAAGGGTCAACGAGGCAATAAAAATCGCTGAGAGAAAAAGATGGTGAATTACTGGAATATCCTCGTCGTCCTCTACGAAATTAACTCCTCTTTCTCACTATCTGTGCCGCTGCGAGAGAGGATAGACGCAGTTCTGATTAAACTATGGAAGCTGCGACTATATTATAGAATGCGGGAGGGGGAGACACTTAGGAATATATCAGATATATAGCAGCTGCCGGCAGCACCTTGTCCCACTGTTTGGAGAGCATGAAAACGCATTAAGCGCATAATCCCCGAGTCGCCTCTGGTGAAAGAGAGGCAGAGGCAGCAGCAGCAGCAGCAGCACAGCCAGTTGTGTATAAGGGCATCAGGAGGAGAATCGCTCTCGCTCGCGAGGACGATCCCGAATTCCAATTTCGCTGCTGGCTCGATATGCCGTGGCGTTATATCTCTTTTGCCTATATACACTCTATACGGTATTGTGGTACCCGGAGAGCGAGAGAGCGAGAGAGAGAGAGAGAGAGGGGGGGGGGGGAGAGACGGATTCGTAATGCGCGCCGAAGAGCTAACAGTATATACACCGCGAGCTGCTATAATACCAGGGGTATTGAGACACACGCGCGTTGTTGCATTCCACCACACGTACACACACGCAGACACACACGTTCGACACGTACGTATAGAGAGACAGAAGCGCGAGAGGAGATACAGGTGCGCGAGAGGGAAATATATACCTGCAACTCTGTGTGCTGGATATAATACACAGTGTGTGCGGCAGCGGGACTCACTTGGTGTGTGTGTGTGTGTGTGTATCATCGCGATGGGAGTGAGCTCGCGCTGCAGTAGCGATGGAAGATTAAATTTCAAAAGTCAAAGAGAGTAGCTTCGCGCGCGAGCCTTTGCGAGCTCATTATACTCTTTTCTGCGCTTCTCTCTCTCTCTCTCTCTCTCTCTCTCTCTCTCTCTGTAGCTCATTTTCTTTCGCTCTCCCGGCTATGTCATATCTACGTGTAGTCTCTCACTCACTCTCTGTCTCTGCGTTCTTTCAATTCCGCGGGTCGCGCGTTATTTTCCTTGTCCACGGCTGACGAAATTAACGCGCGCCGGTGGGACGAGGCTCGTAATCACGAGCTCGATATTGCCGCCGCGGCCCGCTTTCTATATGGTTGTATATAAAGCGACCTATAGCGCGACCACCCCTCGCCGGGCGCGTTATGGCAATAAAGTGCACGGCACATATACACGCAGGCGCGTCATCTCTACACGTATACTTAGCTATATATAGACACACACACACACACACACACACACACGCTCGCACGTAGTTGCGGGAAGGAGAAAGCTCGACAATCGGTGCGGCTGCCGCCGTCGTGCGCGTTGTATATATACCGCAGTGCGCGCGCGGAAAAAGCCAAAAGAAATATATAACAAGGCTTTATCGCCGTAACCAGGCGCTGCGCTACTGCTATTCTGATGTACTTTTTATTGTTGCTTCGACGCTCGTGCTCGTTTCTTTCTCTCGCCCGCTGTATGTAGCGTGCTGCGGCGCTGCGTCGCGTCGAGTGCATAGGTACACACGGCGACTTTTTGATTTGTTTTCCTCTCGCCATCCCGTCCTCGCCCCCCCCCCCTCCTCCGTTAATCGCTCGGCGGATTCGACGCGAGAACGCGGGCCTAAGCCGATCGAACGAGAGGATTTATCAACGCTGTACATATACAGGGGGAATATAAATGGGGGTTCATTCAGCTCTTTTTCATCGCTTGATTATTCACTCGTTCGTGCGCTGCGGCGCACAGAGAGTCTCGCTGAAAATATTCACTGGCTATTATAGTCCAATCTCTCAGCAGTATCTCGGATTTCTCTGCAGACTCGTGGACTGTATGTGTGTGTGTGTATATATACAGAAGAACTTCAGATAAACTTCAAAGTACACGCCCCGCGAATCTTTCTCTCGCTCGACAATTACGAACTGCCGAGAAATGTCAAGGAACTCTCGTCGCCCCAGCAACTTTGGCGAATTTTCATTTTAGCGCAAAGCCGCCCGCGAAAAAGCAAGTTGGCCAACTCCACACCCCTCTCCATTGTGCAAACCGATTCCATAGCTCTCTTTCTGTCTGTCTGTCTGTCTCTCTCTCTCTCTCTCTCTTTCTCTCTTTCGGTCTCGCTCTCGCAAGAGAGAAACAGAGAGCGTTGCCAAACATAACAGCCGAGCGCGCCGCTCGTGAATTCATTCTTTTTTCTCTCTTTTCTCCTCGCGATATCTCCTTAATTAGCCGCGATGCTCTTGGATTTTCAGCGCGCGCTTATCTGGCCGTCAGATCGGCCGAAAGTCGCGCATAGTTATCGAGCTGTCGGGAGGATTTACCGTACACAATATACGTATAGGTATATACCGTATACGGCGGCGAGTTGTATACGGAATTACGGTGACGGCTCCGAGTCAGCAGAGAGATAGTCTCGAATGGATATACTCAGTGTATACACACGTCAGAGTGGGACAAATTTTCGCGATATCGGAGAGCTTATGCGATTGCGTACGAGAGCCTGTGTGTGTGTGTGTGTGTGTGTGTGTGTGTGTGCAGTGCACACGCGGGAGGAAACGACGCGACGTAGAGCACGTGCGCATTCGTGGAGGCCGCGCGCTAGCGAAAGAGAGAGAGAGAGAGAGAGAGAGAGAGAGAGAGAGAGAGAGAGAGAGAGAAGCCGCGCCTCAAAAACAAGAATGTCCTTTGTGGGCTGGCTCTCGTGCGCCCATTGTGCGCTGCGCGAATCCTCCTTCTCGCTCTTTTTTAACGCCGCAGCCGCCGCCGTCGTCGTCGTCGTCGTCCTCCTCGTCGTTCCTCTCCTCTCATATTCTCGAACAATCTTCGCGCGCTCGTCGTTTATGCAAAAATTAAAAGGCCTTTTTTTTCACCGGTCCGCAGTGGCGCGGCTCTCGTCGTAATTGAACAATAAACGATATTTATAATGCGACACGGCATTTGCCTGCGTGTTAAAAAAAAGGGAAAATAAAGGGAAATGCAGAAGCGATGTGCACAGGAAGCGGATATGGAAAATTTCATTTAATTCGAGTGATTTTGAGGGGGGGTGGGGAGGAAGAGGATGAGGGTATGTAAAGCGAATGAGGGGCAGGATTCTCGATTCATAATTAAAAAGTGATAAATCACCGAGGAAAATTAAATTCTCCGACCGAGTATGGCAGAGCCGTTCCACGAATATGTTTAATACTGTAAAGCAGCGGTCGCGTCGGTATTACCAATTCATTTGCGAGCACGCTCGAGATTTATCTTTTCGTTACGTACGCGTACACATCTCTTCTGTGTCTCCCTGCCTCTCTTTCTCTCTCTCTCTCCCTCTCACTCGCAAAATAAAAGCTTCGTGTTCGCTTGCCTGTGCAGTTGGAGAATCATCAAACCAATTTATTCGATATTACTGTATAGGAATTTCAGTTTTAATCCCTGAGCTCTGTTGAATAGCTCGCGGGGGATTGCAGGGGGAGGGTGGGACGAGAACCGATAATCGTTTGTCTATTTGAGTGCATTTCTGCCGGGTTGTTTCCGCCGCGGCGCAGCATCCGCGGCGCGGCATCAGACGAAATCGGCTGTTTTTGTGTGCGGCACTGTTGCAGCTGCCGTTGCAATTCGCTTATGAAAGCGAACGACGCCGCCCGCCTCCGCAACGTTTGCATTTATTGCAATGAAACGCGAATCGCGCGCAGAGGGGGATAGCGCCTATGTATAAAGACTCTCTCTGTGTGCGCGTGTGCGTGTGCGCGCGGGAATATAAAACGGGATTTTCACTGCAATGGCCTTTTTCTTTAATTGCTGAATGATTGTTGAAAAAAAGGGGTTACGGTTACCATGTTATCCTATGGAAATTTCGCTGCGTATAAGCTCGCGCGAGGTTTGAACTTTATTTGGATAATATGTTTGAGCTTGTGGAGGGAATCCGCGAGATCTCCACGTGAAAATTTAATGCAGCGTACATACAATTTTGGTGAACTGAATTTGAATTGTATCGTTTCAGATAAAAATGCCGTTATACTTACGCAAATTTTATGATTCATTGCAGTCAAATCAGTTGCTCTTTTGATGCACCGTATAGATCACGGCTCGACATTAAAATTTTTATTTGACTTTTGAAATGCTTAAAGGCTCGTAAAGATCCTGTTTGTCAGTTTAAATACACGCATTACAATGGTGAACCTTTTCAGAAATCCTTTCCTTCGAGATTAGACGTTATCGCGCGGCGCGAGACTACCGTATTGTTTGAATAAGCAAATATGTTGGCAGGACTTATATATAGCAGAGCAAACACGCTCAGCGGTTCAATGTTCATATTTACGCTTTATCAGGTTTCGTCAAACACTGCCTCATAATTGATAGATTTTTCATTAATCCAGCCAATATAAGCCCCGTATAAATGACTCGTATATATTACGTAGAATCACGTAAGTATATAAATCGATAAAAGCCCAGTCATCGTCAGCGTGATCGCACATCTAACGCATATATACTGAATCGGCGACATTTACACTCATCGCAGTCCACGTTCTTCCCAACTACTCGCACCTAATTGAAGCTAATTCGATGCCGCGGTTTATAATATACATTCGCGCATCGTATTTCCGCGACCGCCATCGAGAGCTCTCCAAGCGTTTTCCCCCGTTCAACTGTATTATTTAGAAATGCAATCGAACCCTACGCGCGCATTATCCTTCCCCTCCCTCACCCCTCCCCCACGATATTTAATAAGCGTCGGCGGCGGACCGCAAAGCGCATTTCTGACAATTAGTGCGCCTTGTGTATTTTATCGCGCTTTGCCCGAGAGTTTCGCGTGCCGTTAATCTTAACAATAATCCACGCTCTCTCTCTCTCTCTCTCTCTCTTTTGCTTCGCCCTCCTGCTTGAACCCTGCAGTGTGTATACGCGTACACCAACGGCATCTCTTTATACGGGCAAAGTTTATACGGGCAATTACAAAATAACAGCTTTCCGGTTTAACACACCGGAAGTAATTCCGGCTAAGCGCATCGGTTATTGTATACCGAAGGATTCTAATATTCAATGTAATATCGCGCTTATATTGCCCGCTCCTATCCGCTCCTCTCTGTGCGGGCTCTCGTTCTCTGCTTTACTTTGTGAAGAATCGCCGCAGCGCAAATTCAGAGGAGCTACGTGTATGTAACCTACAGCAAACTCTGCAATAACTTTTATGTGTAGCAGCAGCGTCGCAAACACACAGGGCACATGCACGCGTATTAAAAAGGACGTACACATAAATTTACACACAAACACAGGCACGCGCACGTGCAAGATCGAGGTAATTAAATGTCGCAGTCTTCAAACAAGCTTTAATCCAATCCGCTGTACAAACGTGTCGTATCCGCGCGCGCAGGTTATAATTTCATTTCGACGATAATCATATCAGCGTACGAGAGAGAAAATTTCCGAGAGGCACGAGTCAAATTTCACAGTAGTCCTCGCGCTCCACTCGTTTTGCCTGCGCACACAAAGCACGCGAGTTAAAAAGTAGAACGAAGTTTGCAATTAATTCCTTTTGTGCCTCTCCGCCGCCCTCCCTCCACCCCCGCGACCTCCAGAGTCAACACTCGTCGCGCTCCGCACTAATTTGGATTCGCTTAAAGTATATGGAGGAACTCGCGGAGCGTACTTTTCGGTGTCTATCACCGCCCGCAGAGGCGCGAACGCGCCATGAATCACTCGGCTCGCGTTGCTCAATCATCGGCGACACGCGCGCACACGCGCTGTATATAGCTTTTTCTCTGCGGATGAGCGATGACGAGTCGCATTCGCGAGACACCGAGATATTGCGTGTGTCGACCTTGGCTGTGACGTGTCTACGTCGCTATTGTACCAATTTGGAAGAGACGTCCCTTTCGGACGTATGATTTAGGTCTCATCTCTCGGCGCAAGTAGAAACGGGCCGGCTGTGATCAGACGCGCCTCGCGCAATGGCCTCGACTTATTTTTATACAAGCGGCAGGCGCGCTTGTATTCCCTTGGAATTTCAGCTGACGAAATTCAGAGTACAATACAAGCTGGACGTAAGAATCATCCGAGACGTCTCCTCGAAATTCAGCAGCCTTAAAGCTAGAATATTTCCATATACGAGTACACAACGTCAAGACGCACCGTTGCTGTTCTCGCCATCTCGTCTTGACGCGCTGAGTCGTCCGTGCCGGAATTACATATACATTATATACTCCCGGAGCAGCAGCTCGTTCGCAAATTCACAGAGTAAATTTCGTCCGGGTGAGGCTGGGGTGACGCGGAGAGGGAGGGACGAGGTAAGGAGAGGGAGAGAGAAGGCAAATACCACGTAACCCCTAATCCCATCAAAGCTATATCAATAGGATACGGCAAGAGGGGCCTTATCCGCCTATATAGCCGAACGGTTCTGTCTCGATCGATCGTCTTTGACGATGGGGCTTAGCTCCTCGAGGTTTACACTGCTGCTTACATGCCGCTTGCTGGCTAATGTCAATCACCGATGCGCGTATCCATCCCCGGCACGCAGACGCACGCGCCAGACACCGCGTCTTCGACCCATCTCCCGGACTCTGTGTCCAATATAACGGGGAGATCCATTAAATCGATTTGGCTTTCGACCTCAGAAAATTTAACTAGCGAGACTACAGTGCTGCTCTTGTTACGCAAATGTCATAATGGCGAAAAAATAAGTTTGCGTATATTATAATAAGTGTACAGATATATTATTCATACGGGAATAAAAAGAATGAGGTAATTTCGTTTCGCACTCGTGGAAAAGCTATTTTTTTCACGCTCTGCGGCTTCTATATATACAAGAGCTGACGAGATACAAAAGAATAAGAATAAGAGGAAGAAGAAGAAGAAAGGAGAGAGAAACTGAATGAGTTCTATGGATTTTCCTGTATACTACACAATTGCAAATACACGTTCGATGTATAGAATAGCTAACGGAAGTGGTGGGCGTATGACTCCGGAATGGCTTTCAGCTGGATCAAGTACGCGAGCTATCGCAAGAGGATTGCCTCTCCATCAGCGAGCGCCTTTGTCTAATTCGTTATGAGATTGGAATTCTATACGGCGCGGTGACAAGACGGATGGGCTAATCCTTGGGAAATGATTGCAGCCGGCATATGTGTGTGCGGGGAGTAAGGTGCAACGCCAATGGCAATCCCCACGCTTAAACTCGTCCGATGCATTCGCATATACGTATAGAAAGAGAGGCCCATACGCAGCTGTAAGCAAAAGCTCTTTCCGACGTGTGCAGCTAAGTGTCTCGCATTACCTCCTACCACTCGCTTTCTCTCTCTCTCTCTCTCTCTCTCGACCGGCTATTACATGCTCGGCTCCTCGAGAGAGCTCCAGCTGTTCAATACAAATTGCTACAATCTCGGCAGTAAATAGCGTACTACTGCCGAGTTCGCTCGCCAGCTCGACTTGCTAGTGCGCGAAACAATTACCCACCTCCGAGCCGAAGAATCCCAACTGCAGTACATGTATAGCAGAGCTCTGCCGGCGCTGTCGCCGTCTTCCTCGCAAAGTTGGCGCGAGCCGCCGTGTATCAGCTCCTCGAGATACTCAGCTCCAGACCTGCATCCCTTGCCCTCCGTGAAACTCCGAGCGAGATGTAGGGCAAGATGTCTCTTCTCCGACTAGAGCGAGAGAGAGAGAGAGAGAGAGAGAGAGTGGAGAGGGAGATAGAGGTATCCCCGTTAAAGCCATATCGAGTGTTGCAGAGCTTCAGCTCGTCGTCGCCCTCAAACTTGCCCAAAGGATTAGGCCAATTACCAAGTTCGTCGCGCGCCGCTCGCTGCACTTGGAGGCGTCACATTCTCGGCCTATTAGCACCTGCCAGCCATCGAGGTATTAAATCGAGTCGTCCTCGTGTCGCGACGATGGGCGCAGCCCCTCCGCACTCACGCACACACACGCACGCACACACACACGTATATGGAGACTGCGAGAGGCACAGAGACGAGAGATCGCCGCCGTCGTCGTCGTCGTCGTCGTCGTCGTCGAACGGAAGCCCATTAGCGATGTACGAGCTGCCTATATGTAAACTCGCTCGTGCGACTGCTTCCTCTCGATTCCTCTCTGCCACCCCCTCGACGCTATCTCGATTACCGCAACATTGTTCGTACGAGCGAGCTTACCCTTTGACTGCAGCTGGCATATCGATCAATCATTCGCGCTCATGCGCTCGCGCTACTTCCCTTTGTCTCCGCAGCTTCTGAGGTGCTCGTGCTGCAACTCTCTCTCTCTCTATACCTCTGTATCTATGTCCACACATGCTTGATTCATCCTCGACATTCGCTCGATCGTCGAAGATGGCTGTTTGCTTCGGCCGTTACGACCTCGGTTCTCCGTCTTATATGTTATACGAATGTGTGCGAGAGCTTGATTTAATCGCTCGCCACGACAGCGAAGCGACCGCCAGAGTGCTGCACACAGTGAGATAGAGAGAGCCAGAGAGAGAGGGGAGGAATAATAATATGGACAGTGCTCTCTCTCCCTCTCTCGTGCTTTTTTCTTTAAAGTTTCGCGGAGCTTCGTTAGAGAGCCGCCGACTCTTTACTTTTTTTTTTCATCTATTTTCCGAGGGAAGGAAAAAGTTGCGCTCGCCGAGCGCATCGTTTAGCATTCGAGCTGGATTACAAGTTCTTTGCCCACGTCTCTCCTCCCTCCCTCTCTCTCTCTCTCTCTTTGACAATGTTCTGCTTTTACAGATCAGTTCGCTGCTGAATTAGCAAAATCCACAAGATCCGCGGCGTGACTTTTCTTTGTCCGTCGCTTCGCGAACACGCCTCGAGCTGCGCTCCCCACCCTTCTTCTTACTAATGCATCCCCATAGCCGCTGGCAGTCTTTGACCCTCACAGCGTCTACGTACAACGCGTATTTCTCGTTAAAGGGGAGAGATCGCTTCTCGCGCCCTCAGCTCGATATGCGTATACCGCACTGGGAAAAAGGAAGCAACATTTCTTGCCGAATGGGATAGGCAAATCGACGCGCGTGTTATCCCTTATATAAACGAGTTATACCGTACCTACACACATATATATATATACCTATACCCCGCTCTCGTATCAAAGCTGCGCAGCGTCAATATAGTTTCGTAGTTTATCGGCGCTGAGGCCTCTGTCGCGCATTGCAAAACCGCTGGCATTTATGCGCGTATATAGGCATATATCAACTGTGGATCCCAGCCAAGCGCATGCCCGCACACGCATACGTGCTCGCGCACAGGCACAAAGAGATAGTTTCACAATGGGAAATTTTAAAAGGCGACGCCGTAGCCGCGTCGCCATACCGGTATAATTACAACAGCCATCTTTTATGCATAGCACTACTTTCATAAATATTTAGCGTCAATAAACGACCACGATCGATCGCGTCGACAGGACCAGGAAGTTGTTAAAAATCCCCCGTCGAATATGTGTGGCGCGCGATAAAGCTCTCCGACGACTCTCTCTCTCTCTCTCTCTCTCTCTCTCTCGCGCGAGCGCGAGCCACAAAATCCCCATCGACTTTGATATACAAGTTTCGCGCAGAGAAGCCGAAAGTCCTGCTCTCTCTCTATCTCTCTCTCCGCCCCCCGGTATAAATCGAATAACCAACTGCGGGCAATCTCGACTACCGGCGCGCGGAGGTTCGCACGTGTGTGTATACGCGTTTGCGTGTGACTGTGTGTGTGCGCGCGGCGCCCGGGGCTGGGACTGCAAGCGCGGCAGTGTAAGAAACTACTCTTTTCCCCTTTTTTCGAGCCCTCGCGCGCTCTCCGCGCGAGTATCATTCTCGCGAGCTTTCGCGATGCACAAACTCGATGCGCGCCTAAGGCCAGGGAGATTCGAACTTTCCGATTGAATTGCCCGGCGACAGGGAAATTGCACCGGAAGGGAGAGTTTCTTTAACGACGACGCGCTGCATAGGTGGCCCGTGAGTATCCGTGTATGTGCGTATTGCGACAGACTGCGCGCGCACACAGATACTCTGAGGAGCGGAGAGTGTACGTGGGTACGGTGGCTCCTTCTCGGGCGACAGATGGGGGGAGGATAGCTGTAAATTCGTCGGCGGCTGAGGCACTTCAGGTTCGCGGCGCATTATGCATTTATAGGGTCCATTCGCTCTCCTTGCACTCTCTCCCTCTCTCCCCCTCTCGCTTGCTCGCGGAGAGCCTTCAGGGCTATATAGGTATATAGAGGGACGTTTAATGGCACTTCGGGGCGTACATATATATGCGCGATAGTGTGCTCGCGGTCTATAGAGCGTGACGCGCGTACGTGCAGTTGACTCTTCTGAAATTTGTATTACGGCTCGAAGCTTTTTTCCAGCCATCTCCTCTGTCTGTCTGTCTGTCTCTCTCTTTCTCTACCTCTCTCGGTTACTTTATTGCCCGCAGAGTGTATACGACACGGCAGCGCGGCGTTTCGCAAGGACAGCCGATTTTTCAATTATGGCTCGTCGGAGAGGCTTTTCGTTGATGCGCCGCGCTATGCGCGCAAAAACGAGACCTACATGGAAATCTCGGCGAAACGAAGCGATTGTGCCTATGCACCTCGCCGTAAAACGGCTGCGCGCGTCGAGTGCATTCCTGCGACTTCGTGTACGACACACCTGCAAGCCAGTCAGATGCGCCCGGCGAATTTCGCTGTTGCTCCACGAGAGCATAAATCCCGAGCCGAGTGCTCTCGCTGGATGTACGCCGTTGGAGCGCGAGGGAAAGAGAGACAGTGAGAGACGATTGTTCGCTCTCTTTCTCGCTAAGCTCCAGCTACACGCGCTCTGCTCACCTATGCACACACACACACACCCCCACACACACACACACACTCATATGCATAGATATAATCCCTTTTTTCTCGATGCTCTGGCTTCGCTAGATGGGCAAAAGGGTATGATTTGCGAGCTTGTAATTACTTTCGGCAAGAGAGAAAGAGAGAGACAGAGACACACATCGAGATGTGAATGCACAGATAGGATTTAGCGGTTGCAAATTGGCTGTTATATAGCGCGGAGAGCGCGCACCGATGGCTCTTTTTTTCCTCTCCCATATTTTCACGGCTGTCTATGTGCGTTGTGCATTCCTCTCGTTACTTTTATTTGGATTTTGTCGTGCCGCACTTGTCCGAGTAGTTTTCCTTGACAAAATTACGGCGGGGGAGGGGGGGGGGCGCTCGCCGCGCGAGTAAAAGCCAGATCCTCGAGCTTAACAAACGGGATTACGATGTGGCGGCCTGCTCTCTGACCTTAATCTCATTTACCTTGAGGAAGGCAACAAATCGCGTTACAGTCCATAACTCGAAAAAGCCGCGGTCGTCGTAGTCGTCGTCGTCGTCATCGTCGTCGTTGCTGCTGCTGCAGCTGCCTGCTCTCCCGATGCGCCTCTTTTACGAGCCGTCGTCACTCTCTGCATTACTGTCGTCGACGTCTTGTTATACACACGAAATGGCACGCGGTAAACTCGTAGGAGAAAGAGAGAGAGAGAGAGAGAGAGAGAGAGAGAGAGAGAGCCAGAGAACAGTTGGTATTACAGAAAAAAACGAAGCGGATATTTGGAACAGGAAATTCCTTTTATCACTTCCGCGAAATGAAATTCGAATTTCTTCCTCTATTGTTATTAAAATATACATATATATATATGAGAGAGAGAGAGAGAGAGAAAGAGAGCTGACAGGCAGCATAGTCGGGCGTCTGTTGAAAACGTGCGTCGCGCGCTCGCGCTAAGTGCAATTTTGCCGCCTTTTCTTCCGGCGCGACTGAGTGATGTGCCATGAAAAAGATATGAGAGAGCACACCGGTAGAACTCTCAAATTCGATACAGACAGGAAGTGAGAGAGAGAGAGAGAGAGAGAGAGAGAGGGGGAGGGAGAGAGCGAGCAAGAGCGCATTCGAAAATCCGAGACGATTCGTCGCGACGATTACACCGTTGCGTCTTTCCCTTCTATCTCTCTCGAGGGAGAGAGCGCCTGTTTAATTAAGGAACCGAGTTAGGCGCTCTATAAACTGCCATTTCATTTTGGCCAATCCAGAGTTAATCGCGCGCTCGGGAGAGGGCGGAAGGCTGCGCGCTCGGCAAAGTCGAAGGAGGTCTACGCCTCGAGGACTCCCTTAAAACGCGCCGCTGTAATCAAGCGCCGTCGAAGCGCCTAAATCGTCCTCGCGCGCAAGCATTATATATACGTATATATATATATATATATATATATATCTATATACTGTATACTCAAAGAGAGCGAGAGACAGAGAGTAGGAATCGAGAGATCCGTTGGAATTCATTGTCTCGAGTCGCTGTGTTCGGCAGGAGAGTCCTCTACATGCTATACGCTGAAAACGCTGGAAATTATTCCCCAGGAATTTAATGGATATTTAAGTGTAGCTCTCAAAGAGATGGCGTCTCCTTCTTATATGTGCCCCCTGATAATTGAGAAAAAATGTTGCTCCCCGCACCCGTTTAATTGCTCGCCCGATATCCTACTCGCGCGCCAATCGCTCTTTCTCGCCGTGAGAAAATCTGTCTGTCGCGGAGCGCGCGCGAGTTAATTAATCATCGGTGCGAGGGGTCGAAGAGAAAAGGAAAAAAGCTCGAGCGAGAAAATCAAGACAAAACGCGAGAACATTCGAGAAAACGACGTTCATTACGATGAGAGGCGGCTCTCACTCTCTCTCTCTCTTTCTCGCGCGTGAAAGACCTTATAAAAGTGGATACTCCTCGGCTCCTTTATCCCAACAGTCAGCCGTCCTCGGCTGCCTCGCCGGTCGTCGCTCGCAGGCGCTACTCGCCCTCCATTCAACGGCTATGATACTCGTCGCTAGACGTTCAGGAAAATTCACTGACACGATTGTGTATCGGGTGCAGCGGCGGGGGGTACAGTAGTCGAGAGACTCGCGACTCGGCTCGTGGAATGAGCCTCGAGATCAAACAGAGGCTGTTTCGGCGAGCACTCGTCGCGTGTGGCTGGCGCTACCGGCAAACTCGTCATCGCGTGCTACCGCTCGTAATTGGAGTTTGGTTAGTTTTCAATAATTGCCGAGCGGAGCAGCCTGTCCATAGTTAGTTCTCTAGCCGCGTCAGAGGCCGCCGGTAGTGAGAGGAAAACTGATTCGCGCTCGCGCGATGATACATGCGAAAAGTTTGGCTCTCTAACGCGCGCCGAGGTAACTTTACGCTTAATTGATAACCGACTTTTCGGCGCGGGGGACGTAGTCGAAACTCGCGAGCGATGGAGCCCCGTCGAAGCAAGCAAATAGAATGTATAATAACATTGATATTTCTCATCGAGCTGAAGTGCGCGAGAGAGAGAGAGAGAGAGAGAGAGAGAGACTGAATTAGCCTCTGGAAATTCAAAGCACACACAACAAAAGACTCGCGCGCGCGAGAGGGAAAGGGAGAGAGGAAGTAAATAAGGGTAGGAAAGTTGGGGCGCGCGAGCTGCGCAGGGTGTGACGGGCCCTAATGGGAAAGTAAATAAGCTACAAGTCCTACGCGGCCCGAGGAGCTGCTGCTGCACACACAGAGTACAGAGAGAGAGAGGGAGAGAGAGAGAGAGAGCGCTACTGGCACACGCCCGGATGGAGGTGCGCCGAAGCAAGCCCTCCCCGAGCTGCAAACTTTCTCGATCACGAGGCGCCGGAAAAGTCGAGAACGAGCGCGCGTGTGGGGGTGGTGGCTCGACAGTCTGGAGGGAAAATTTCATTTTGCCGAAACTTTGCGGGCGACGTCTTTGCGCCACAGCTTATGCAGCCAGACGATACCCAGCCGAGCGCGGTTAAGAGTTCCTTGCCACGGCAGCTCTCACGCGATGCGTATACGTATATAGAACGCCTCCTCTGCTCACCGTCGCCACCCTCCCGTCGACCTCCTCGACTATATGTAGACGCTCGTAATGTACACACGTGCGGATATGGTGATTGGCTCGTTACGCGGGAAGATGCGATGAAATTTGGAAAATTTCCACGCTAAAAGGCGCCGAATGAATTGCCGATCTGCATGCAAATGCCCCGTGTGCCGGGGATGTGAGCTTCTCGCAGTGGAGGCGCAATCGATTGCCAGATAAGATACAAGAAGGTGTCAATGCGAAACTTTTCAATTTCTCTCGATTGCATTTTAGATTGAAGCTGAATTGCTGCGCAGCGTATATTGGTTCAATTGGCGATCGACGGTACGCCGCGAGAGTCATGCGCAGTGTGGCGCATGCGGTTAACAAATGCATAGCACGACTCGTACGCGCATTTCCAGTTTCTATTAACGGATGCAGCCACTTTCAATTCGTTATTATATAGCTGGGCGCACAGTTCTTTCCGGCAAAACTGAAAACGTTTGAGAAAATAGTTTCCAAGACTTGGCGAATGAAATTATTGTATTTCTGTGCAAGTTAGTGATATCTTTCGAGCTTCGAGGCATTACCCAACACGTTTACTATTCATAATTTTGAATAAATCGTGTTTTAATGTTTGCATTGTTGCGAAACGTATCAGTGCCAAGTACGAAACATTACGGAACCCCGCATATTGCGCTTATTTAGGTACACACATGGAGTACGAATTTAAGCATACATTCCGATTCCAGAATGTCTACTCAGTCTCTGTGTACTCTAACTCTCCGTACGCGAAATAGTGCACGTATTCAATTATACCTCGAAATTCGACTTATTTATTTATGCCACAACTCCACTATAAAAACAGGTATACCGCGCGAAGAAACTGAAGAAAGTGCGCGTAATGAATGATGCCTTGGAGTTACAGATCTGATTGGTCACAATTATTCTTAAAAACTCTGCGTAATAATTTATATCATACAATTATACTTAAAGCTATTCTTAAACGACTGGAAATACTATAAGCTAAATCAATGTTTTTAAATAAAGCTCAATGAAATAATGATTTATTTACTAAGAAATAAAAATAACTAACTGAATGAAGAAATATCGAGTATAATGAATTCATAATTAATGAAAGCAATAAGAAACTGTAGCAATAAGTTGAAATGTTGACGTATGCGTTGCGTGTATTGGCGGGTGAGGCTCTCCTATAACTATAACGAGCATTAAGTTAATCATGAGGAAGAAAGCATAGAGCCGGGGCTCCGAACAAACAATCGACTTGTCTGGAGAAACGAGGCAGAAGCCGAGGAGAAGAGGGAGGGAGAAGAGGACACGCTGCATTCGCACGCTCTGAGTGCTCCGAGCCGATTAGCTGTACTCCGACTAATCTCTAGGACGGATTCGAGCAATCGCGAGGAAATTTCCCGAAGGCGTATAATGCTTGAAGATAGAGTAGGTCTATTACGCGCATAAAAGTGAGCAGCGCGAGACAAGAGAAGGATGCTCGGCTACACGGCATCAGTGGATGCGGCGGCGGTGGCCAGGAGGTGGGAGTTGGATGAGGGATGCAGGAGGAATGCGAGCGAGTATCGGGGATAAACCACTCCTGCGAGTCATTAAGCAAGTTAAGCCACTCGAATGACATGTCCTCCCTCCCTTATATTGCACGCGCACGTCGAGTTCTCGTAAAACTTAAGCTTTACGAGAGACAGACGGCGCGGCTATATATCTGGTTATACAGCTTCCACTGCCTCCCACTTTCTTACTTTTGTCCCGGTTTTCCCCTTGATTAGCTCACATTTTGAGCGATGCAAACGAGGCCGCAAACTTCGCGGGAGGAGAGCCGGCGCGGCTCTTGCACAAGACGTAAGAGCCTTTGAAGCTTTCTTTAATGAGCGTGTAAGCTGCTGTGGTTTTAGCTTCTCTTTGTGCCACCCCCCGTCCTCCTCACCACCCCTCCAGCTGACTGTCTCTCTCTCTCTCTCTCTCTCTCCCTCTATCTCTTTCTTTCTCCTCTACATATTATATGCATACCAAGTGGCTCGCCAAGCCACCTTAGTTTTTCCGCGTATACTTCAAAGAAAGAACCTCGAGTATGCGATGCTGCGTTGATTTAATCGGGCAAAGATTATATACCTTCCCCTCTGCTCTCTATCGCACTCTCTTTACCTTCCCTCCCCCGAGTCGCTTTTAATTTTCGTAACTTTTCGAGTTTTTAATAATCCGGAAAATGAAACCGGATTACAGAAGTTCCAAAGCTAAACTTTCGCCGTCGGGACAAACTAACTTTGTCATTAGGAGCTTCTAAGGCTAAAATAGCGCGACTCTCATTGCCGGATGAGACGCGGCCTCGCCTCCCCGCGGGGATATGACTGCGCATACCCAGTCCCGATTTCCATATTAACATCGCGCTAATACATCCGCGTGCAAAAATCGCGATCAAAGTTACAGAGGCGCGGCATTCCAAACAGTCGCGGCGTACTTCCTCATCCCCGCTGTCGATCCTCCCAAGAGAGAGAGAGAGAGAGAGAGAGAGAGAGAGAGAGAGAGAGACCAGGGAGAAGATGGAAAAAAATTTTCTCTCTCTCTCTCTTCAATAATAACGCATAGGCGCTGTGTCTCCGAGTATCGGCGTATAGGAAAAAAGTGGAAGCAGCAGCAGCAGAAAAAGCGGAAGAAGGAAGGAGGAGCGGTTAATTAAAAAGTTTTTTAATCCTGTAGCGCAGTTGCAGCGGTGATGGCAGCAGCCCCTTTAACACGCTCGCGATTATTCAGTGGACGAAGACATCAATAGGGAGGTAACGGAAGAGTAATGAATAAGGGAGACCGGTCTTTCGCGCGCGCTCTATGCTATATATATCGCATGCACTTCAAAGCCATACACGGATATAGGACGAGGCGCGTGCGAGAGCAAATTAGACGGGGCGAAGTAAAAAGCCGACGGAGACAGAGACGAAAACAAATGAACAGCTCGGCTAAGTGCACGAACGCGGAACACTGACCGAAAGCCCAAAGATATATGTATTCCTGCGAGAGAGAGAGAGAGAGAGAGAGAGAGAGAGAGAGGGATGGGGAGGGAGAGAGCAAGAAGCGTCGCGGCGTTTTCGACAAATTAGGATCATTTGGATCTGCTTCCTCTCCTTTGCCCATAGCTTATATACACTCTCGCTATACATATAGGCATACATGTATGTATAAATATAGATCAGGCGAGAGGGAGAGCTCTGATGGTCAGATATTCTCTTTCTTGGTGTATAGAGCGAGAGAGGGAGAGGGAGAGAGCAATTTATCGCTGTCCGGGTGGATTGGATCCAATTTACTAAGTCGGCGCGTGTGAGTAACAAAGTTTACGCTCTTGACACGCGAGACGAGTGTGAACTTTTTGTCGCAACGCGAGGCTCTATACACACGTATAGGAGAGCAGAGCAGCTCGTCGCCGTTGCTACAACCGATGCAGGTGCAGTCTGTGTGTGGACTACGTATACCTAGATTTTGTGACGTTGATACTCGAGAGCGCGTTATGCTCGGCAGCTGCTGACGTGGGAGTATACCATCAGCGTGAAGAATTTTACAAGTTTCTGACTGACGTAGAAAGTGCTCTCTCTCTCTCTCTCTCTCTCTCTCTCTCTCTCTCTCTCTCTCTCTCTCTCTCTCTCCCTTTCCCTCCAGTGTGCCGCCAGCGCGCGTACATAGAAAAACGCTAAAACTTTCATGCTTTTCTTCTCTCTTTCCCTCTCTCTCTCTCTCTCTCTTTTTCTTTCGTCGACGTCGAAATTTTCCTTTCCGATAGCGATATATATATATATATATATATATATATATATATATATATATAGACCCGCCTGCGCTTTACTCGCCACTTTCTGGACCCTCGACGCGACTAATTACCCACAGCGTCTCTGCCTCTCTGCTCGCTTTTTCCGAGGCTGCGCAGCGCGCGCCGTCATTGTTTTCCCGCAGTTTTTCGTCGCTGCGAAATCCGAACGCGTTTCGAAAGGCGACGCGAGCGAGTTTAATGCATAAGTATATATGTATGCGTGTATAAATTCAAGCGTCGCCTTTATTATGAGAATCGCATCATATATATATATATATATATATATATATATATATATACACACAAGCAGCGACGCGCGCACGCACCTAAGTACACGCAGAGAGCCGACGGAGAGGGAGAGTGCGAGCACGGCCGAGAGAAGAGGCGACTCTCTGAGAATGTTCCCGCATTATATCGAGTCGCGGCGCCTCTCTTATTGTTGTTACTGCGCGAGCGCGCGGGTTGCGTCGAGAGTTGCGGCATTATTGTGCTCGAGAGCATAAGTACCCGCCTTAATCACTTCTCGCTATACAGAATGTACGTTTACACACATCTCGCTGTGTAGGCCCCTCGCAAGCGCGTGTACGTATGACACACAGGAGGCTTCACGCGTCGATTATCCACTATATCTCGGGCGCTGCGATTCCCTCTCTGCATATAATATATCGACGCGCGGCATCTCTCGATCGCGGGAGGGCAATTTGGCCCGTGAGAATGTAACCCTTTGGCGCACTTTTCTTCTCTCCACCTCTTTTGCGCGAAAGCAAAGCTCATTGTTCGGCCGATCCTATCCCACCAGTCGAGAATCGGCGTACAATCGCGATTGATTTCAGCGCAGAGCTTTCGGACTCTATATATAGTACAAGCGCGCCAAACCCGCTCCCGCGAATTTAAGCGGAAAGTACATCAATGGCTCGCGCGTGTAACATATTCCAACTAGTTAGCGCCTGTAGAAAATTCGTCCTGAAACAGCTCATCAACTCCCGACTGCAACTTGTTTTCCGGCGCTTGCTTGCCGTGTGTATACTCAAAGCTTCTCTCTCTCTCTCTCTCTCTCTCACTCAGTATATAACATTTGAGCGCGCTCGACAAGCCGCGAACGAAAATTCATATAAAGAGTCGCCTGGCGCGGCTGGGCGGACGAGTAAAAAAAGCAGACGGGAAGAACAAGAGTCCCTCTTTGCCAGCGCGCTGAATAACGAAGTCGCCTACGGGAAACAATGGCTCGCTCGTCGCGATTGTAGCACGGCTCTCTCGTGTTATACATGCGGCACACACGGCCGCAGCTTCCGCGCGGCGGCTCCTCTCTCTCTCTCTCTCTCTGTGTAAGCGCGCGCTGTCAGACCCTCGGATTTTCTCGTTTTTTTTCTTGCTCGCTCCTTTTTTGTTTGCTTGTTTTTTTTTTATTCTTCGTTGCGGGCTTCCTTTCACGACGAAAAAGAAGCAGTCGCTCCTTTGTGCCCGCGCGGACAGCTGACAGATGCCGGCAAAGGTGTTTGTTGCCAAAACGCGTTGTCACGGAAAGTGCGCGCACACTTTTTGACGAGAGTGAGAAGGAGGGCGAGCTTTTTGAATTTATTCGTGGGAGGAGCGAACCAGGCGAGTTTCGCTCTCGCGGCTGTTTTTAGTTTCGAGAAGCCGCTCGCTACTGATGCTCTGCGCTGGCGGCGGCGGAAAGGTAAAGCGACGTTTAACGGGTGTATGAGTGTGTGTGTGTGTATAACGTTCCGGGAATAGCGAGAACAATTATACACGTGGCTGATGCGAAATTGTGACGTGCGAGAAGCGTCGGGTTTTCGGATGGACGGGTCGGGGCTTTTCCACTGATTGTTTGTTATGCACGCATCTCTTTATTCAGGTTATATACATTATTCATAATTAATTTTCTTACATCTGCGTCGAGGCGAGGGAAAAAGTCGAGATGTAATTGCTATTCTAAGCGGTATAATGATGCACAGTGTCGTCTTATTAAATATTTATATTCTTCGTTTTTTTTTCATCTTATCTGCTGCATTCGCAGTATGCGACTTGCTAAATCTAATGTGCGGTAGTCACATAATAGTTATTCGATCTCGAGTACACATTGTTCATCGGCGCGACTCAAACAAAAGCTGGCTCTCCGAATATTTTAACGGAGAAGATAAGTGTGCAGTACAAGCAGTAGCGCCAGCTACAAGAACATATTTCAACTTATCGATATGATTCACGTAGCGTCATTTCGCAGTGAGTGCCGAGTCTGTTGAGTTGAAATTGATGAAAACCGCTGAAAACTATCACAGCGACGAGAGAGAAAATAAAGAGAGAGGGAGAGAGAGAGAGAGAGAGAGAGAGAGAGAGAGAGAAGGCGAGCGAGAAGGAAAAAGAATTACCGCGTCGAAGCGCGCAGCCAAAGACAGAATATCGCAGCTGGCCGCGTGCGCGCGTGCATTCAGCTTACTCGAGTGAACATAATTATTTTTCCTTTTTGCAGGCTTGCGGGACGGCGTATTTTTCCTCCTTACGAAATCGCGTCGCTAAAGTGCGTCCACCGCAGACTACGAGTGAACGAAAAAGAAAGGAGAAAAAAAAAACTGAAATAAGAAGAGAAAAGGAAGATGGAGGGCAGGGTATATAGCAGGAGCAGCAGCAGAAGAAGAAGAAGTTCCCCCGGGCACTCGAGTGGCCGATTTCCTGCAAAAGAAAAGCTCGACTTGTGTAGGTGTTATATATATCGAGCTACTCGAGAAAACGACTCCCGGCCTCGGGGTGAAAAAGCCTGTATGTGTCCATCTGTATCAATCGCCTCTGTGCATGAGCGGTACATATGGGCGTTTCTGCGAGCAGCACTCGATTTCGCCTCTTTTTCTCCCCGGCGGCGCACCGTACGCGGGAGAAATCCTCGATGCGGCTACAATTTATTAATCCCTGTAATGCACGAAAGAGGGGCGGAGGGGAGAAAAAGGGGGAGGAAGGAGAAAAAAAAGGAAAGCGAAGCGAACTAAGAAAGCTTCGACAAAAGTCAGCCATATATCAGCGTATACATCCATATATACGATGTAGTGCTGCACCACGTCCTCGGGAGCATCGCCTCGGGAGCATATAGCGTACACTCGGTCGTCTATCCGCGAGACGCTCCCCGCGCCGAGAGAGAGGCGGTGGGGGGAGGGGGGCAGAGAGTCAAGTGTTGCCGGTCCGACTGCCGTCTGTCGTCCAAGTAATAAGTGTCGAGTGGGCTCAGTGCTCCGCTGTAGGGTGCAGCGGGAGGAAGGGGGTGGCTGGCCTCTCTTGCGAGTCGATCACTTGCCGTAAGAGCCCGCGTTGGGAGGCAGGTATTGATTACTGGCTCCGAATCCGTCGGTTGGCCCGCTGCTGTAGCCGGCAACGTTTCCCCTACCTGTCGACAGACGCCGATTCTCATTTATATGCATGATCCGTCGCTCCAGCCGTCTTTTGCTTCCGACGAAGCCGAGCTCGCGCTCCTATATATACATATATACTCCTGCAATGCACTCTATAAACGCTCTCGCCCGAGATATTTCGCGCGACGACAGCCACGTTCGCGTCGCTCTCCTTCGCGCGCGCTGTCTCTTAACGTAAACTGAATATTCCCGAGCGCTCGTTTTTTTTTTGTTCGAAAATTTTCGCGATTGCATTGCCCGAGCTGTGCACGTGGCGAGATAAGGCTGTGTGATGCCGTGTGCGCGCAGGGTGTGGCCGAGTCCGGCGAGAGGATCACGTAGCTGCACTCTCCAATCTATGTGGAGCGAGAGTCTCGATGTTGAAGTAGACTTTTCTGTTGAGGCGCGCAATTATCCCGGTGGCGCTTTGATCGCGAGATCTCACCGAGACGCGCTGTATATACACCGCGAGAGCTGACGAGACGACGAGATATCGAGCGATGAGCTTATACTCTTTTCTCAAGATACTCTCTTCACTCCCTCTCTCCCTCTCTCTCTCTCTCTCTCTCTCTATACACGGCGAGAGAAAGACGCGATGAAAGAAGGTACATGCGGAGCATAATTAAGAGGCAGCCGATGTGTTACTTAGATACGCCGCGCGCGCGGCCACTGTTCGACTAATGCACTGCGGGCTCGCGTAATTTTTCAAGCCGATCCATTGCTCCGTAATGCTCGTATATGCGCATGTATACATTACCCGCTGCAAAAGCTGCGATGCCGTTCGGCGACCTGGAGAACTGTGGCTGGCCCTCGTAGCGTACGTCTGCGACGAAGCCATTTGCGTCGTCGGCCCTGTAGCGGACTATCTGGGTGCGGGAGTCCGGGAGTAGAACGCGGTACTCGCCTCGCACGACGCCCGCGGCGTCGGCGCTCTCCTGCTGGCCGTAGTCGTTGCCCGAGGCTGCGTCTCGCACCTCGTACTCCAGGCTGTACGGCTGCGGTGCTCCGGCCGACTGTTGACAAATATCATCGCTGTTTACCCGCGAATTAATTAGCCCCTGGAATCGATAATGTCTCGCATGCTGCTTGCTGCTGGCGAATCTATATGTGTATACGTGTATACGCGCTCTTCTCATTATCGCAGCAGCGCGCATGACAATGCGGGGAATCGTGCAGGGAACGGCCAAGCGAAGAGTCGAGGCTACACATATGCGCGCCGAATTAATAATGCCCGCAGACGATGGAAAATAAACATTTCGAAACAAAGACCGCGTCGTTATTGCGGACAGGTGGGAAAGCTATTTTCAATGGGGGAGGAAAGTCGAGTGAGGTAGCGCGACTAGTGCGTATGGTTGGAACACATGGGGGGGGGGGGGGGACTGATGTTTCACGCGAAAACAGCAGGTGACAGGCCTTTGGAGACGTGCGGTCGATGATTGTTGTCGTTGAATATGTAAATACGCAATTTACTTGATTTTGTGTTTTCGATGCGTGTATTTACTCGCGCTAAAAGCAATTTCCAAATAATATCCTACGAAATATCCCGATTACGAAAATAGGCTTGATGAAATCCCCAAATGCGTGTGTATTATTACATCTTTTGAATAGAAAAACTTTAACGCAGTGGATTTATCTGTTATACTCGACAGAAAATCAGAAATATATTTTTGGGTCGCCAAATCCGAACAGAAAACGTTTCAACTCTTGCGAAGATTTTCACTACTAGAAAACGAAAAACTGTTATTTTTTTCCATCAGTTCCTCTCTTCGAACACCTATTGATATTGAAAGCTTCGCCACTCTCTCTCTCTCTCTCTCTCTCTGACTCTCGCTCCCTCGGCAAACAATCGACAGCCAAGTGACGCAGGACAGAAAAAAGTTCTTTGAGCTTGCTCGGCTTTCGAAATCGCTTCTCTCGCCCTCTGTTTGCTCGACGCATCGAATATTCACGATTTTGTGACTTTGCCGCCGCAGCCGCGCCGCGCGCCATACGCATTAGAAGTTAAACAAGCGCGTTTAAAGTATCGCTCTTGTACACGGGGCGGCGAAGCGTCTCACTTCCCCATCCAACTCGAATACTATACACGCAAGCCTCTGCGCGTACGCCAAAGAGCTGACTCGGGTGATTCCGAGCTTTTACGTCGTCGCGATCATGCATTATTTTCACGCAAAATATGCTCTCGCGTTTCGCTGTAGTTTGAAATTCCCCGCGAATATGTATATTTACGCTCGTCGTCACCGCGCAGCTGTGATCAGAGTCGCGAGCTCGATGCGGTTCATTCAAATTTTTAACCGCGACGACTATCTATCGAGCCCCCCGGCGATGCTCCCGCGGCTTTTGATTAAAAGAGCCGAAATTCGCGCGACAGCCGACGAACAATTAATTTTGAATAAAATCCGCAAGCGCGAGCGGTCAGCGCCATTTATTAGAAAAGACACTGCGGTCGATCTTGCGGGACAATGGGCCACTCTCGGCCGGGGGGGCGCGCATTTGTCGAGGAAAATTTCAATGGCCCCGTTTAATTTGACGCGTCGCTCGCTTTCATCGGCAGCTGGCATTATCCCCGCGAGCTGCAGTACACAAGAGCGCGCTTGTCTGGGCTATTTATAGAACGACGACTATGCACACAGAGGTGCGCACACGTGCATGCATGTATATATACGCAGCGCAATTTTCAATGAACTTTTTGCGGAGACGTGAAAAACACGCGGAGCACAGCGGAAGCGCTGAAATAGAGCGCGAGAAACATCGGGGCCGATGTCGCAAACGTTTGCGCTCGTCGTCCCGGGGATAATGCGCTCGCTCGCGGCGCAGTTATAATGCGCGGGGGGGCAGAGGGTGGAGGGAGACCGACGATAGCGTCGCGCGCTGTTTGCGGCTGAAATAATGAACTTTTCATTAGGGGGGACTTTTGTTCCGCGCGCTGAAGATACGGGGCGCCGAGGCGCGATGAAAGAGCAGTATATTTCACCGCGGTTATAATGGCTTTATCGTCCGGATTAGCTCCTCGCGCGCTGATTTATAGAGAACCTCTTCATTCCAATCGACATGTCTCTCATTATCTCGCGCGGCTTAATAACAGTGCGCGCGCGCAGTTTTTATTTTCCGGGGCTGAATCGTGCGCATCAGCTGTTGATTCGGAGGAGCTGATTTTCAAAATTTTAATTACTCGGAGCTGCGCGCACGAGAAGAGAAAAAGAAATTATGAGCCGGATGAAGGCAGAGCTGAACGGATCCACTGTGCACGCGCCGCGTACAGAGCTGCAACGACTCGAAACGCACTTCAATTTCGGCGCATTTATACCAAAAGTTTAGTGCGGCGCGCGTGTACGCCGAGTGTACAAGCCATATACAGCGGCTGAAGAACCGCATCGGTGCATCCGAGTCGGTCCATCAAAAAAAGAATATATCCCTCCTTTCTCGCTCTCCGCGCGCGCATGGGCTTTTCACCGAAATTATCAAGAGGAGTCGAGCGCGACTGCGGCGCAGCTCAAAAGCCGAGAGCGCGCAGCCGATCCCTTTGAGGCGCGCGCGCGCGGCGCGTGGAGGGGAAGCCGGGAGCGGCCGCAAAGCGTTTTCCACACTCCGGCTTTCTCCGCGCACCAGATTGTCGGCGCAGAAACTCAACGACGCTTTGACGTGCACGGCCTCTTGTTTCCCCCTATATACCTCGCTCGCCCCGTATACGCATCCCTTATACATATTTAATTAGGCGGTTCGGTTGTAAGCGCAGTAGCTTTATTATACTACCGCATCGCAGAAAAATATCTAAGCTTATACTTTCGTTATTGGCGAATCACGGGAGCATCGCGCCTGCACACGGACAAAGATATGGAGGCCGCCTTCGAGATTGGATCGGATCCGTTTGGCTGGCTTTTAGGGGAATAATTTGCCGGGGCGGGCGCGCGGGGCGCCAAAAAGAGCAGGAGAGCGAGTGAGAGAGAGGCTGGCTCGTAAAAAGGAGGCGGCGCCGCCTGGAACGGACGCGGAAGTTGTTAATCTTTAGCGAGTGTGCAATTAGTAGCCAGCCCTTTCTTATCCTCCCACGTGCACACACATGCGCCGTATATACGTAAACGACGCGCAGGACTCGAAGGACGGCTCGATCCCTGTGTTAGATTCTTTGCGGATGAGCCGATCGATGCGCCCCTATTATTGCGCTCACAACTTATAGGGGACTCGGTTTTCATCGCGCGCAATCTTTCTGAGCGAAGCAATTTTCTTGCCTCCCGCGGAGGAAGCTTTGTAATAGGAACATTTTCGGTCTCATCGTTAAATCGACACGAGAGATATACATATACACGTGTTCCGAGGTGTTGGGAATGCGGATCACGCGAAAATCTCTCTGCGAATTTGCAGTGTGTCGATTCTTGTGTCTCCGCATGTATAAATATGATACGTCGCTTTTCTTGGAAAGTACAATTTGAATTTCAATCTTCTAGAATTCATTCCGTTTCTTTTTTCCAGAATATTCGTGGAAAGCCGCTTCAGTTTTATTTGTGTCGACGTACTTTTGGTTCATTGAACGAGAGGATCGAGTTATTTCAATCGGACGTGAAATGATTTCAGGAGCTCGCGAAAATTCTATGCACATGAAAACTTGTTTACGGCATTACGTGACGTGAATTTGCATTTGCGCTATCCCTAAGTAGGGCGTTAACTATACATTCGCGAAACTATGATGGACTGCTTATGACACACGCGGCTAGGCATGACATCGGATTTACGGCAGCGGTAGCTACTATAAAATGGTATGTGACACGCGTGTCGTAAGTCGTCCTTCATAGCATAGCGTTACACTCGAGCACTGCATGAGCAGTCCATTTTTGCTCCTTACGATAGCAATAATGAGCTAAGGTATAACTATATAATGTACTAAATTTTGTTTGCTAATATTTCTCTCAAACTAGAAAATAAAATAAGAGATTCGCGGCAATCATTCGACTTTACTTGTAACCAACATTTCAAGACAAGTTACTGCGCTCTAACTAGGAGAGTAAACTGTTGATAGAGTTTGCTCATAAATTTACCTACCATAACTGAAAGCAGTAAGAGGAGTCAACGATCTAATTAATTTAGGTAGAGAGAGGGAGGGACAGAGAAAGAGGGAGAGTGCTATACATTTTCCTGTTAAAAATGCTCGGCAGACTAGCTAATGGCCGAGGCCATCTAAGAGAATTACCTGCCAACTAATTTTCTCCTGCAAAAATCAAAGTGTTAAACTTTCTGGCAATTCGAGCTCGAAACTTTCTTAATGATACACATAAGTCATTCGTTTCCTGAAATTCGGCGGCCCGCAGTTTTACGAAATAGAAAACTCACCCTCCCGTCATCGCCGAAGCCGTCTCCTTGGTATTCTTGATTGTAACCTCCGTTACCCTGGTAGCCTTGATACCCCTGATTTCCTTGGTAGCCTTGATAGCCCTGATATCCCGGGTTTCCTTGATAACCTTGGTATCTCTGGTTTCCTTGATAGCCTTGGTATCCCAGGTTCCCCTGATAGCCCTGGCTTGACTGGTAAGCCCCTGGAAATCCTAAGCCACTCGGCTGTCTCGAATTGTATCCAGCGCTGAAAGCTCCCGGTCCAATTCCCGTTGTCCTGCCAGAAGCACTGTTGCGCTGGCCAAACTCAGCGGCCCCAAAAGCCGGCCGATCGTACTGATAGCCGTCCCCGGGCAGCAGGCCACCACTGACGGCACTGCAGAGTCCAATCAGCAGGACAGCGAGCTGCGATAGAGAAACGTTTTTTGCCTGTTTTTTTTTTTATATATAAACTGCCGTTGCAGCCGCGACGAGCGATTAAGCTCTTGTTGACGCGATAAAATTTGCTTAAATTTTTCGTTATTTGCATGATTTTGCAGTAACGCGTATATATATCGCTCGATCCGCTCACCCGTTTGCGAACCAATTTTTTTTTTTTTTCGTTCCACAACGAGCGCGCCCAGCAGCAGCGGCGGCGGATGTATATCGTATACGCTCTCCCGATCGAATATCTGACATTTTTTATTGAAATTTGCATTCGGCCGGCTAAAAGTCCGACGAGCTTTTCATGCATATTGAAAAACAAAGCATAAAGCTCCGCTAAAGGAAACGGATGGCGACGCCGCGCGCGCGCGCATGCATGTATGGAGCGAGTCTCTCTGCCTCGAAAAAGCATTCGAATCGGTAACTCTCTTTGATCGAAAGCTTAGCGTTGCGGCGCGCGAATGAATTTGCATATAGAGTATCTAACGGCCAAGTTATGCGTCTCAGAAATTTGATTCGAATGTATCGAGCCACTTGACTGCTGCTACACGCGAATAAATCTAAACGAAAGCGACTCGTTTTAATTTCTTTCAAAGCGCGACCAATATACGCGAACGAAGAAAAAGAGAACGAAACTTCGTCACCGGCGAGAGACGTATATATATATAGTATCGGAAAGCGATTCCAGCGAAATAAAGCGCGCGGGACGAGGCGCTGCCGCGCGAAACGTCTGCGTCTCTTGCTGTTTCCAATTTTTCTCCCCCTTGTCTTGTACCTGAAGGCGAATCATAATCGACGGAGAGCTATGGGTACGCGATGCAGGCGAGAACTGAGACGACGATTCCACATTGGAGCTTATATAGCAGGGTTCTTTGTGTTACAGTTTATTACGTCGCGGACGAGCCGTTCGACGGCCGCCCCCTACTTCCAGGCACGCCGACGACCAAAGGGAGAAGGAGTACTTCGAAATCGTCAGAGGGAGAGAGAGGACTGGAGCATCCAGTCGATTCCGTCATTTTTGCCGCCGAAGATGAGACGATGAAGCGGGAGATCGATACCGCGCGCTCGCTCTCCTCGTCGACTGCGCGAGAGGTGCGTATATAGACGCTTGGAAACTTGGCACGAGAGCGTCGCCTGTAAATACAGTCGCAGAAGTGTGTGTCTCTTGGGAAACATCAATGTCAACTTTGGCACGACGCAGCGTGAACCAGTATTTTCGAGTATATATAAAGGCGTGTACGCAGATCGAGGATAAATCATCGGTTACGGCAGAGCTTCCTCCCCACTAGCCCCCCAGCCCCCACCCTACTCCCTAATGTACCTGAAGAAGGCCCCGAAAGTGAATCCTCTTGCTTTCGAAGTCTCGTGCTTTCGCTTATACGGCTCGCACGTAGCGAGCACGTAACTTTGGCGCGCGAGCGGCAAGTTGCCGTGCCGAGGTGCGCGCGTGCGAGAGCCAGTGTGTCGTCCCTTCACTCGGCAATGACGCGAGGACGTCGATATTCGCGCCTCGGCGAGCCTGATTGGCACCTTCGCGGCCCCGGCAAATTACTCCGGCCTAACTTACGACGACGATAAATAACAATTAGAGTCGGATACGTGCCGGACAAAAATGACGGATTGAAATATTCGGCGCTCGATAAAAACTCGTCGTCGCGTGCATTGAGCGCGTATATATACGTAATAATAAAAAAGGGGGAAGGGGAGAGCGGGAGGATGGGAGCCATCGTTCCCGCATTATTTCCTCATTACTCGCGCTTTATTTATGCGCAATTTATGCGAGAGCGCGTATATAATCTGCCGCCAAGTGCGGTAGGCGTGCGCGGCACTCTATATGTATTTTTCGCATTAGTCACCGAAATACAGCGCGAAACAATAGCCTAGGCTATCCCGTCCTGAGCGCAAGCGGATTTAAGACCATGACGCAGTGCGGTGCGCGTCCCGATTGCGCCAATTAAATACTCGCGGCTCTCTTTCTCTCTCTCACTCCCTCTCGAAGAGTCGTACGTAAAATGTATACGGCGAACGAATTTATATAGGCGGGCGTTGCACGTACAGACACACTGCGCTTCTGTATTTTCACTGGGCCGATGGCCACTGCGCGCTGCAGACACGGACATATACGGACGCACAAGCCGCGCACGAGCATAGCCCCCCCCCCCCCCACACACATAAGCGCGCGAAAGATCGTCGCATATTTAACGCGCTGCATAACCGTCGTAGACTCTCCGAGCCAATTATGCATGGGCACGCAGGCTGCAGCGTTTACGAGAGAGCCGGCTATCCGACATCGAGTTTATGCCCGCGCGTGTAACGCCGCATTGCACGCGGCAATTGTATTTAGTGCCGCTACTCTCTCTCTCTCTCTCTTACTCTATAGTTCTACGACTACATGTGTACATGTGCGCTGTGTATAAGTCTACGTGTATGTGTATGTGTGCGTACGAGAACTGCTTGTTTCCCTAGGCTGTATAAGGCCGTATCGCACCTGGGGGCCGAAAAAGCTGACTCGACCCGCCGTGCGATGGGGGATGAATATTTATGACGGAGAACTGCCGCTGATCCTACATATACCGCGTGCTCTCTCTTCCACCCGATAAATGCGCGTTCTTCGTCTTGACGTATTAAGGGAAAAAGAGAGAACCGCAAAGATTGATGGACTCTTTCTTTATTGGACGTCTCGCTGTGCTCGACTGTTTCCACTTGTTTTCTTTTCCCGCGTCTTTCTCGCTTCCCGTTACTGTATACACGCTCTTTCGTGCTACAGAGGGAAGAAGAGAGAAGGAGAGAGAGAGAGAGAGAAAGAGAGAATGCCAGGCATTACGGTTAAATAACAGATATACGCATGAGGGCTGGGACGTTCGTCGCCAGTGAAAAATAAAATATTGAAGAAACGCTGAAAGTTCCGCGAGCGAGATAGCTTGCGTGCAAAAGTTGAGGAGAGAAACGTCGGCCCCCGCGAGAGCTCAACTTCATTCATACACCCTCCCGACGCAACTTTCTTATCGTCTCGTTTATTATCAGCGCGAGTCATGTAAATTTACGTGACGAGTTTGTATGCACGCAGACGACCAAAACAGAACAAACGGCGTGTGTGTGAGCGAGAGCGCGCAGCTATACGTGTGCATAATGGGCTCGGGGTCTGCGAAAAAATGTTCTCCAATTTTCTCCGTCGGGAAAAGCGCGCGACTTGCGTAACGAGAGAGAGAGAGACGCATACTCGCCGCACATATGCTCCGCGATAGATCATCTCCCGGCACATATAGGCATATATGATTCTTGAGTAACACCGAGTTAACGGCGGCCTAGTGTCGGCCCGTAAGCGGCGCGCGATGATACGCTTAAAGAGCGACTTCCTCGACTGGCTTTTTTATTTTTACCGCTATGCACGTGTGCACTCCCCCGTCGTACACGAGCAGTGTTCCATACCCGCGTCTATATCTCTTGCGCAAGTATCTCGCCGAGATTTTCTTCCAAATCTCGCTTTTTCTCTCGGCACGCAGCGGGAGAGAGAAAGAGAGAGAGAGAGAGAGAGAGAGACGAAGATATAGAGGGAAAAAGACAGCAGCACGAGCTCCTGTGTACGGCGGCCTCTTGATTCAGCCGCGCCGACACGGGCTCAGTGTCATAAGTGAGTCGTTTGCAGAAAGTTGCCCGACGAGCGGCGCGCGCCACGCGCTTGTTTCAGGGCAGATAACACTTTTAGAGCCGGGTATAACGTCGTACAACTTATACGACGCTGCAAGCCGGCGTAAAGTCGATTCTTCGGAGATAAAGCCGGCTTGATTTACTTACTGTTTGTTCTAATATACAACCTTTTTTCTTTCTTACTTTATCGCGTGCGCGCGCCCGTGCGGCTCGCGACCGTAAAACTGTACATATAGCGTACAAGCGGAGAATCATTGCCCCCTAATGCATTCGGATTCAACGCTCCGATGTAATTTATTGAATCGTGACGTGCACACCGTGCGCACGACTGGGAGGATCTGTCACATGGAAACGCGCGCATTTATTAATTAGCGGATTTTTTTCTCCTTTTAATAGATACGGGCCTCGCCGCGGCTGATGTGCGGGTAACACAGGTACTGCACTGCAGCTAGAGACAGAGGAGCAAGCGAGAGAGCCGCATTATTATATCCGAGAGCTTTCGGACGGGCAGCTCTGCTGCAGATGAGTTGCGGTGGTTCCGAGAGGGAGCAGCCTCGGAATCAGCGTAATACGCAATTACGGGAAATTACGCTGATTTTACAATTTGACGGCCGAGATTGTGCGTTAATAACGCGCTGCGGTGAGGCGCCGTTTATCTCTCCCGCTGCGTATTTCATGTATAACATAGGTTTTATAAATTAATTGCCAAAATCAATCTTAAATTAACTGTCGAAGATTGAAGCGGGCGCGCGTGTAAACGAGCGTCTCAAGTTGGCCGATGAAAATTTAACTTGCCGCGCGCGCGCGCGCCCAGAACTTTCTTATAAGCCGCAAGTTGGCGAATTATCCTGGCGGACGAGAATATAAACACAGGCCTAACCGCATTACAGCACTTTTATCCTCGATTAAATTCAAGCGGTAAGTAAAGACGCAACTTTCGCTTTCTCCCGCGCGCGCGTTGGCGGAGGGATGCTTCTACGTGCTCGCATAACCGCGAAATCAGGTTAAACAATGAAAAGTCAATAGAGCACCTCGTAACGATCGAGAGCCTCGAGGCACAAGTGTGCCCCAGTGTAGAAGAGAGAGAGGGGGGAAGAGAGAGAGAGCTAGACTGATCGACTGATGAATGCTGTGATCCGAGCGAATCGAATGGTAGAGGACAAAAAAATTTTAACAAAAAAATTATATTTATCTCTCTCTCTCTCTTTCTCTCTCTCCCTCTCTCTCTCTCTTTAAAAAGCACTGGTTCGAAACTCTTTTAGAGCGCGACAAAGCCGAATGGGCCCTCGCTCAAGGCTAAAGGCCCCTGTCCTAAACTTTTCTCTGTAAATTGTATATTGTTTTATTGTAAATTATTAGGCTCTGTTAATCTTGTAAAAATTTCTTAAAAACGATCGCTATGCGTTATATTGTTAAAAATTGTAAAAATGAAAATATTGTAAAACATTATAGATATTGTAAAAACTGTAGAACTGCAAAAGGTGTAAAACTTTGCAAATTTTTTAATTTTGCCTGTATACTTATATGCCAAAAATCACATAGGGTTGTACCCCATGTCCAAATAAACTAGCAATTAATAAATCTCTCTCTCTCCCTCTCTCTCTCCTCTCTCTTTCTTCGGAGAAAAAAAGTAATACCATTACGTAAAGGTACACAAATGCTTGCATGAATTATACAACGAAAATATTGGCAAATATTGAATTTAATTAAGCTAGCTACTGCTTATACCTGACTTTCTTAACAAGTGTACATGCATATAAGTAGAGAGAGAGAGAGAGACAGAGAGAGAGAAAGACACTTATGCGTGAACGATCTTCACGGAGAGCGCTCTCGTCACGCGATGCAGCTGTTGGAAATTGTCGCTCCGGCAGAGCGACGCGCGCGCGAGATTTGAAAATTGATAAACTAATGAAGAAAGAGTTGCAAAGAAAGGTTGAAAAGAAAAAAGGAGGCGAATATTAGCGAGCTCGTGTAAAGGCATCGTTGCCGCGAGGCGAAGGCCGTTTATCCGGAATAACGGAACGTCCTCTTTGACAGTCATGTATGCAGCGGCGCGCGGAGAGAGCTGCATTATTCAGTGTTTCGGGGCACTTTTTTGTCCAGGTCGCTGTAAACAGCGCAAATGAAATGCTAAACTTATGGGAATTTTTCCATCGGACTCTTCCCCTCTCCCTTTCTCACTTCTCTGTATATGTGAAGCGTTGAGCTGCGCGCCAACCCCACCCCCCCCCCCCACCCCGCTACGGCCCCTACTCATATACGCTCATCCTCTCGGTAACGCCTTGTACGGCAATAAAGCTCTCGGCGTTGACATCTTTATTCTCGGTTTATGCGCCTTCGCGCTCAAAGCGTTTCTTAAAAAGGGGGAGGGAAGAAAAAAAGCGAAGAATTCCCTCTTAAGCATCGCGCGGGAGCCGCGCGCGGCGCGTCTTTAAAGCCCTGCTGCTCTACTTTTCATGGGGCATCAAACTTTTATACACACGCGCGCTGCCTGGTATGTATATAGGTATACGCGTATATGCATCGTGCGCGCGGCTTCGATTTTAATCGGAGAGTTTATTTCGAGAGCTCAATCCGAGCGGCTGTGTATCATATACACAAGAGCCCAGATTACGCGTCGAGGGAGTAGTATATAGACGCGGTGTGCTGCCGATGCTGCTGCTGCTGCTGCGTGGAGAGTTCGGCACTTCATTAGAATAATCCAGTGAGAAAACAGCGTTTGTTTAGACAGGCTCGCCATCGCGTTAGTGAGGCGGAATGACAAGGCGCGGCCGCGGCCTGACATCGAGAGAGTTGCCGAGAAAACACTTTGGACTGGCGCGTGCCTTCGAAGCTTTAGAGAATTTAAGCTGGCGAGTCGCATATTTTATGATCGGGAGCGAGAGCGAAGATGAAATTTTAAAGTCGATCGCTTATTCACGCTAAACTAACTCTTCATCTCGGCTATATTTATATATACACATTGTCCGTTATTGGATAGGTGAGCAAGCCAATAACCCGCGCTACAGTTACGGTACGGTAATGGAGAGGTTCGCATCCTCCGTTCGATTCGATGTCCTGCTGCACACACATCCGTGCGCGTATACATTTTTATTCTCCGGCGAGCGTATTCCTCTGCGCTATACGTTGGCTTTGTTTTGCTTTAAGCTTATATTCAATAGCCAGAAATCGATTTAAAAGCCTCAAGCGAAGGAGAACCTCATCTCGGCGGAATAAAACTCAAATACCTAAGAGCGAGGAGTTTAATGGCTCGCAATTTTTTTACGACTTCTGCCGCAGTGCTTACGTTGTATACGCATCCTTTTCCAGCTCCTCCGCGCGCGCGCGCGCGCATGTACGTAACAGCGACGCAATTTACTCAGCGAAATTACAGTTCTCGAAACTTGGCAAAGGTTCCAGGCCATTGAAGAAAAAAACAAAACATTTTCCCGATGATTAGCGACTCTCCTCGCCTCCTTCATTCGCTAATGCATGCGCGCCCGTCGAACGTACCGCACAGCGCGTATATGTATGCACGTACACGTGCGCGAGATCCTGATGCGGACAGAAAACAAAAGGGAAGAGAATGGCGTTTAGATTTCCTCTACAATTATCATAAGCGGAGAAAAAAATGTAGCGCGCACTACATGTATAAACGCGAGATACAGGCGTCGGGTTTGGGAACACGCACACACACGGTAGCTTTACGATCGCTCGGCCCACTTTACAGCTTCCTTCCGTTCGACGTTGGCACGAGATTCATCAATCGAGTATCACGCTCGGTACCGCCCAATTTTTCCATTCCACCCTTTTCGCTATACCAGCGCGTTTTACTTGGTCGTAAAGCGAGAGAGAGAGAGAGAGGGAGCTCTTTTTTTCGCACGTGTCGGAGGAGGTGCAAATGGGACCGACGTTGACCTTCATACGAAACGAGCGATCGAAATCGCCGCTGCCGGCTCGTTAAGGCTCGTGTTTACGGCGCTCGGCGTATCTTTTTTTTTCTCGCTTCGATCGCCCCCTTCGATGTGCGTATACGCGAATATACATGTAGGTAGACAGACTGTGGAAACGATGCTATCGTTTAAAAAACGCCAGCTGTACTCAGTGGGCTCTCCGATAAAGTATATACGAGCTCGGCGATATTAGCCGATCGGGCGCGCGAGCCGGTCCCTAGCCCTCTTTGCAATTTCGGGATGGGAGAGAGGCGCAATTTCTCGACTCGGCGCGGAACATAAGCAATGCAAAGTTCGGCCGCTTTTCCAGCGCTCGGCGGGAGAGGGGTGGGTTAACATGGTGTGGCCCCCGCCGAGTCGCACGTGCTCCCGATTGATTTTCCTCGGTGCCTATTTTGAAATTAAAAAACGGCTCGCAGAGAGTTCTTGCGCGCACGTGAACGTCAGCAGCGCTCCCGACGGCTAATTACAATTAGCTCCCGCTCCACAGTTCATTAGCGAGAGTCCTGGATAATTGGTAAGGGATTCGGCTCTGCTCTGTACGTATATATGTATGTATGCGTATTGTACATATAGATTATATATATACGTAGGTACAGCCGATGCTCGTAAAGTGTTGAACGCGACGGCGCAGAGTGTAGGGGTTCTCTCGGTGGAGAATTGGAATATCGCGAGTCAGAGATCGATATTCGCTAGGGCGAACCTCCTCTGCGCCTCCTCCGCCGGCACACGGGGTCGGGGGATGACTGCTATGGTTTAACGGCGTCGGCCGGAATCGCATTAGGAATTCTTGCCTCGGTCGGCGTGCCTCGCTGCACTTTTTCCTCGCCGCGAAGAGTCGAGCAAACTGTATCACGCGGCCGCCTGCAAATTGCGCTCGATAGCGATAGGGGATTTGTGGAAAAAGTAGAAGGAGGATTGTTGACGAGAGGGAGAAAGCCTCGCCCGAGAAAGATTAAATTCAATTCGATGTACAAACAGGAGGGGGGAGAGGGGTGGAAGTAATCGAAAAAATATTACCTTTTTTTTTGCATAACAATGAGAAATTACGATCGTTTGCTGTATGTAGCACAATAGCTATGGCTATACGAGCTCGACGAATGCAATAGATGAGGTATCTATAAACGCATGTGCAACATGCAGACGATGATGACTGCTTTGATAATGATGATGGTTTATTCATCAACCAATCGCAACACGCCGCATTACCATCCGACTGCATGCATGCACCTGATGCCATGGAAGCATCTGCAAAGTCTGAGGGGTGGGAGTCGGGGGGGGGGGGGGAGTGAGCCACAAAGCAAAGTATCAGTATGTGCATTTGAATTCCGCAAGTGTCTAGCGGCATGAATGCATTGTAATTGCCGTCATAGAATATTGCTTACTTGATGCTATATTGCTAGGGATGCTGATGCCTCTCTTCGCTCATCGCAAAACGCTCTGGGCGTCATAAAGTTATGCTTTACAACGCCCAGAGCAAATGCATCTGCTGATCTAGGGCCGAAGAGTGCGGGATATTTTTGGGATTTGAATGTAAATACTCTGTGTTTAATTTTATATATTATGTATGTATGAATTGATTATTCGATTTGGTTAAATTGGCAGGATTCCCTAATAATTGCTGGGCCATTTATGCCAAAGTGCCGGAAATGAACCTTTTAATGTTTCAGATAGTGGATGTATTAATCTATTACCAGATGTAATAATCTAAATTTACACTAACACCCATCATTCCTCCATCTGTTTTATTAATCTCATTTCTCGATTTGGAGCCGGGAGCATTAAATAGAAAATTTGGTATTGATTCTCTGGGTTCCAAATTTAAATTCAAATAGCAGAGATGAGAAACGAAGGTATTAAGTTTTATTTGGCAATAATATTTTTCAGCCGAGAATCTTAAACTATTTAATTGAATGTATTTTTCTATTAGAGCCTTGAGTATATCGAAGTAAAATTTAAGTTGGCTTAGTGTAATTGACTATACTGTGAGGTAGAAACGATACAACTCGAAATCCGCTTTTATAACGGTTACTACTCGAAAACCGCTTTTAAAAGGTACACCTAACTGGAAACTGGCTTTTAAATGGGAACTAACTCTAAAGCCGCTTTTAAAAGAGAGCTAACTGAAATTAATTCAAATAAAATGATGATTGAATAAATATGTACCGAAGGTTTCTGTTTGGAATTGTTAGGGAAAAAATGTGCGTTTGAAAAATATTGCAACGGATGGTATGAAAAGAAATGAATTATTTTTAATAAATATACATCTAAATCGGCGCTTCTGCACCGATAGCGCACATGAATTGAAAATTTTTTTTGGATTTTCGCGAAAATTCGCTATAATTTCTTTACAACTTTGTGTACAAAACGTTTCTCGCGAAACGGCCTGCGCGGGATCGCGTTCGGGGAGAAACGCCCCATAAAATAAGAAAATAAAAGGATCTCGGAATTTTCGGTGGGAAAGCCCGAGCTTAATACATAAAAAAAAATTGTCTCAAAAAGTTGCAGCCAGTGGCGCATGAAAAATGATACGGTCGGTTATTTCAGCGCGAAACGATCCGCGCCAGCGTCCTCATTGCCGCGCTGCGTCCGTATATATATATACGGGGCGCGATGACGGACTCGCGCGCGGTATAGCGCGCAAGAAGAAATTCATGAGAATTCTCCTTTATCGCCTTAAAGCTCCCGCGATTTCCGCCGTTTGATTCTCGGCAGACGCTTTATACATTCTCCCCTCCCGTTTTCAGCTAGCCGCGGAATATGACTACGATTGCACTGTTTATCGCCGCGGGCGCTCGAATAATAAAAATGGAATTTCCTTCCCCTCCTCTCCACTCCCCCGCCCTACCCTCTTTTTCTCTCTCCCCTATATACAGATATACAGATCAAATGACGCACCAAGTATAAGAAAAATTCCAGCAGTGCTTTCATCTCTCTCCCGTCGGAGGTTAGCCTACTTTCCGACTTATTGTGCGCCGCGGCACTTACTTTTACGTTCGGTTGCGTCGACGTCCTAAAGTCATCTGCGAGAGATTGGAGAATCAAGGACGATTCGTCGGGATTTTCAAAAGGAGAGATGCGGTTGGGAGGATGGGGGAAGGGAAAGCCAATATTTTTACGAGCTCATTCGTGGCTGGGCGCAATAAATTCGGGAGAGAGGCGAAGAGAGGAGAGAGAGAGAGAGAGAGAGAGAGTTACCCTCGTTTATGTTGTCGAGTAAACGCGAAAGTGGCTGCCGAATAATACGCGCGAAATTTGAGAATAAGCGACTCGTCTTTATACTCTGCGAAGGGAAATTGAAGAACACGACGAGGATTTTGCGAGCTTGTCAAGCTTTACGAGACTCATCCGCGCTGCGAGTCGATCTATTGAAAGCTGAAGTAATTCCAAGTTACTGGTGCACTCCTCGCGTTTACACCTCATAGGCGCTGCGCATATAGTAACGCGAAAGACAAAATGCGCGTTAATACGAGAAGAAGAAGAAAAAAAATGAAAAGCTCGAATAACTTGGCTCCTTATCCGCGAACAATCTCTCGCCGTAAAGAGCTGCGCGCCCGCCACCGTCGCCGTAAAAACGCCTCGGTCGTGCAAACGAGCTTCCGAAGAAGCACAACGAAATATAAACTTTCTCACCCCACGAGAGATTTCCTCTTGCGCGAGGAATAATGCGCCGCGGGGAAAATTGTTTCACGAGCTCGAGAGGGCAGTTCGGCTTATATTACCGATGCAGTAAACAAAAATGGCGACCGCCGAGTCGTTCGTCGCCGCGCATATTTCTCTGGATAACCGAGCGCCGTATACACACCCCCGCGGCTCGCCGAGCGCAGAGCTTTACGACTTTGCTCCAGATCCGCGCGCCTCCTCGCTCCTTTTCTTCGGCCGCCTCGGCCGAGACCGCGCCCGTCTTTCAGCCTTTCCCGCGCGCGCCTTGCGCTCCACGACCCCGACGCGCGTCGCAACCCCGACGCTTTTATAACTGGGTAATTCCCGCATTTTCCGCGAGCCTTTTAATTTACACGCTTATGCTAATATCCTGCAGCTCGGCCTCTACCCTTTCTTCCCCTCCCCTCCTCTGTCCACCCTACAGGCCTTATTGTAAATCCCGGCGAAGCTCGGAGCTCGACGATTTCCTCGTAAAAAATGTGAAAGAGATCGGTATTGATTTTTCTTCCCTTGCGCGTAGTTATATGTAGTAAGCTGAATTTTTAGAGCCTGTAATATAAATATAGCCTCTAAAAATTCAGCTAAATCCGCAAAAGCATTGTTCATAAAAGTTATTGGTGGATTATACATATATATATGTATATAGATATAACTTCTTTTATAATAATTCATGTGAAACGGCTATAGTTGGATCAAATATAATTTGCTTCGACGATAAGGACTATCGATTTTTCAAAAAACTTTTGCAGTGCTAGAAGTTCGAATTGGAAATTCGTACAAAAAGTATACTCGATCTCTCTAATGGCATAAAGTATGACCGGCTGCGAGCATGCTTGTTCGAGTAAAAAACGGCTAAAGTTCGACTGGAATTTTGGGTCGCTGGCTACCCTTTCAGCGATTAAGATATTTGACGGGATTAAGATATTTGAATCTTTCTAAATTACAGTTTTAATCAAAGTATACGTAGTACATAAATATCTGAGTATTTTATTTTGAAACATACCTATTTTTTATCCATAAAATCGATACTACAGAAAATCAAAGCTGTATGTTGCAAAGCTTTCAACCCATTCTATTTACTAGAAAAAATCAAAAGGGAGTAAATAAAAGGGATTTCAATTCGCGTAAAATTTTTCGAAATTATAACTTTTTTTGAGTTTGATCGTGCAAAATGTCACGAGAGCAGGACAATTTCGGAGTAATTATAACCGAATAATGGTGCGTAACGCACATCGCGATGGGCTTTATACTGTCTCACATTTACCGACCTGAATAGATCACCTCAATAGATTGCGCTGACGTGAATTTGGCACGAAATCGATTCTCACAAATTATGCGTATACTGATTCGTCGATTTCATTTATACTCTGTAACGAACGTAAATAAATAAACAAATATCTATACAATATATGTGTATATATAAATTATCCTGTGGCTAGACGCCACGGCGGCGGTTAATTGTAGGATCCGTATCGCTCGGTAGAGCTGTTATAATTTTAGCAGTATATAAACCGATGATTTTATTAAGCGCGCCTTCATGCTCTCGATTCTATGCTATCCGGTTCATAAACCCGAGGGCGAGGCTACTCCTGGACAGTAGCCACGTGCACTCCTCGTTGCCGCGTATGTCGTAATACGGATCGTTGAACTCGTTGTCGTTGCAGCGCGCCGACTAGTATTATAAAATCGCTGCTCGTAGATTATATACAAAGCTTCAGTGAGCGCAGAAAGCTTTATTAGTCCGGCTCCATATATGCTTCTGCTGCTGCGGCTATAAGTGAAATAAAGCATAATTCATTTTCGCACTTTACTCTCGCTATATGCAGATATCAAACGAACGCACCGCCCGCTCTTCTCTCATCTCTCGAAATTCACACTTTTTGACGATCGCTCTTGCAGTTTCATATTAATGCAAGAGCATAAACAGCTTGATGCAAAGCAGCTCGCGTTGATATAAACAGAAATATTGATTTCATAAAAAAGAGAAAATATTGTGAAAAATGGACGCGTAGAGCACGTCTATAGCGTTGTATTAGCAGTATACGTCTGTTTCTTCATTCGGATGTATAGCAGAACAGAAGGTTCGTCGGGCGACTCTAAGCGTTGTGCAGCCAGTAGTCCGCGCGAAACGTGTTCCATATCCGTTCAGGTCGCACGCGTACATACGGCGCTACAACTATTTTCCTCGCCATTGGCACACTAATGCTAACACCACACCGCAGAATGTTCGGGAGCAAAAGTCATTCGCGTCACGTAGACCAAAAGACGCTCGTACGTATACGCACGCGCACACGCGCACGTGCGCGATGCCGCGAAATGAAACGTTTTGAATTTAAGCGAGCAGATTTTCTAGATCGCGCGCTGCAGTAAGAAAATTTGAGAAGCGAAGACGCTTGCTCGAAGCGCTTTTCTATACTCGCGTCGATTCTGTGAAATATACCCATGTCTCCAAGGTATGCTGCAGTAATTTCGCGATCGCGAGACTGAATTTTCGTCTCTCCAGCATAAAAGCGCGCAATTTTTTCCAACATTTGCCGGTTCTTTTCGCGGCAGGCTTTTCGAATTTTTATTCATTCTTTTTTTTTTTTATTTTCTCGTATTATACGCGGGTACGTCGCGTGTCGCGAGCGAGAACATTATTAAACGAGCGTTGCGCGCTCTCAAGCGCGGTGCTTTTCGAAGCTTCGATCTCGAAATTCGCCGAGGCGAAAAATTTTTCATTATCATCGCTCTCTCGCTCTCGTTTCGTTTAGCACTTGCTCGCGAGAGCATAGAAGAATAAAAATAAAAATCTTTCGAAATTCGCTCTCGCGCGCGAGCGTGTGTACAAGTGCTGGAAGACCGTTGTTGCGCAACGGCGACGGGAGAATCGTGATATTCGCGCGACAAGAAAAAAAGGATGCAGATCCGCGAAATTCTGTCATAAAAGCGATGATCACGCCAGGCGCGCAAATCATTTTCGACGGCGGCGGCGCCTGTGTATGAATACATTTTCTCGGGATTTAGATGTGACGTAACGCCTGCATTACCAAGAGCGACGTGAGACCATTTGCCAAGCGGTATTCCCCGGCTGTGCGTACATATACGCGTTAACGAAGTGCGGCGGCGGTGGCGGCCGAACGTTCAATTTGTTGTTGCGCGAAATCGATCGATCATTTGCTGGCAAAGATGATGCGCGAGCGCCTGAAATTCGATTTGCGCGCCCGAGGTAATTTCTCTCTCGCTCTGTCACACTTTATCTCTCGGTATATTGGGGAAACTAAATGGGAATACGATATTGCGCATTATATTCATTGTTTCTTGGGCGTCGAACGTTATACAACTTTATTTTCAGCGGTGTAAATTGAGATAGCTGTGTCCAAGTAGATACGTGCCGTGTTTGGCAAGACAAACAAAAAATAAAGAGTTTCTCTCTAGATTTGAGAAAACTGCCTTGTCGTGTGGCTGGCAATTCATTACTTGTCGTCGAGTGTAGCTCTTTCCAATTCCTTCGTAATTTTCATGCAAAAGGGGGAAGCGGTCGAATGGTCCGTCTGCTCGGTACCTTTAATCGGCGAATGTACAGGGAAGAAGCCGCAAAGACAAGGAGAAAGACGAAGCGCGCGAGCGCTTTTCCTTGAGCGAGGAAAAAGAAAGGCCGGCTCTTTCAGAAAATATTTTAATCTAGCAGTCGAGAGGGGTGGACGCCGCGGCCAAAGAAGGAAAACCTGTATAATGCACCCTTGACGCAGGAACTGCATGACTAGTGATAAAAAGTAAAGGGGATGAAAGGAACGGCGGCGGCGGCGGCGGCGTGAAGAGAGTGAGAGTGAGAGAGAGAGAAGGATAACAGCTGAGGAGCTTTGAAGTACGTATATAGAGAGAAAGGTATGTACGAAAGATACTCGAAAAGGACGTGGCTAATCTAGCTTCAATGGACGCCGACGACGAATCGGACGTGTATACGGCGCTGCAGCTCTCGCGCGCTCGATCATTCATGTTGAGCAAGTTAAAGCCTTCTCCCCTCCCTCCACGACTCCTCTTTCTCTCCCTCTCATTCTAGCTTTTACGAGGTGCAGCCTCGTTCAGGCTGTCGTCTATACATGTATACGAGCAGCCTTTTGTTGAAGACTGCACAAAAGCTCTCGCGCTCTTTCTCTCACTCTCGCTCCCTCTCTCTCCCTCCCTTCCGTAGTATTTGCCTCGTTCTTTCTCCCGTCGCTCTTTTGGCTCCTCCATTTCAAGACAGCGAGTGTGCGCATCGAAGCTCGGAAGTCGCGTATACGCGAGGATGACGACATAATTGCCGATGCGATGATCCACTTCGACGGCGCTTCTTCACAGCTCGACCTCTTTATTCGCCTTTTCTTTTCTCGCAGCCAGACAGCTATAGCACACTCTATGTCGTATATAGCTGTACGAGAGTTTCTTACCTCACAGGGTGACTCGACGCTATTGCCTCATTGGATTTGATGCGATGAATTTTTTCTCTACACGCGCTAATGTACAGCTGAGCGGATAAGTCTGAGGTGCCAGTTGTACGAGCAACGCATACTTCACCTATGTACTTAATCCGCATCCTGGGCGAGCTGCATTAGACTCGTATTTTGACGATGATTGATAATGAACAGTTGAAATAACACTCTAATGTAGATTATGAAATAATCAGTGTAATTATGTATCTTGCTCGGTAATGATTTTTCCTATCACATGCGTAACATTATGAAATAATGGACTTCGGAAAAAAATGGGGAGGATGCAAAAATCTATTAGATCCGCTATATAGAAGATTGAAAAATAATCGACTTTTTTTCTTCTTTTATATGTATAAATGCTTCTTAGTACAGATACAAGAGATTGAAATGTAATCTCATGTCTTCATTTTCCTTTGTGGTAAAACAAAAAAGCATACGATGACGATTACCGGATGTTCCCAAATTGCTTTACAGTCCTACGGCACTGGTGACTTGTAAGCGTGATACTTTCATTTGTCCTCAGTAACTTGGATAATTACTTTGTTTGTCAATGTTTTGAATCAAAGTGACCTAATGTTTCCTAATTATTGCGATTCAAAAAAATCGTTGTATTTATTTTTTAGAAATTTTCAAGTTCAAAATTCCTTACAAGTTATTCCGTACAATGAACAGTTTTTGATTTAAGATCCATTGAATTTCTATAATTCAGTAAAGGACAGTGGGAAAAGATTCCATGAGAAACCGTATTTTCTGATATTGCGATTTCTCAACTTTCTTTTATCATTTAATTAATCCCAAGGCATATATTATACGAAAAAACTTGTGAGAACTATTTCGATTAAAAAATACTGAAAAAAATCCAATTTAATCGAATAGCCAAAATAGTAAAGAAATGAAATTCAATGGCGCACTATAAAACCAGCAAAAAGTAAGTTTCCGGGAGAGCGCGGGAATAATTACGCGCGTTTAATACGCATACATACATATACACATCGATTCACTAAGTTTACAACGGCTCATTTTTCGAGCACGCAGTATTAGAGCGCCCGCGGCAAGTTGGTTCGGCAACGCGGCCGCGACCTGTATAATTAAGCCCCGCGCTTGGTCGCGAGATTAATATAGCGAGCCACAATTAAGTAATTATGCAAAGCCGGGGATTCCGCGTGTACAAGCTTGGAGTATTAATACGCGTGAGCGCGTGCGCGCGCGCGGGTAAATTCAAATTTGCCCCGCTCTGAGAAATAATTCCGACCGATCGAAAGGGCGCGGGGCATTCTACTCCTGAACGACGCGTATTATAGACGTGGTCTCAGCATAGCTATCTTGCCCGTATAGTTATGCGATTCCGCTGCACTAACACCGCCGAGATATGGCTGCTGCTATTCGCTGAAAACGCCTAGCGATCACATTCCAATGGGAGCAACCGATCGACGCTCTCCACTGTGCATATGTATACAATGCAATACAATACAATAGAATACAACGTGCCGCGTGTAGACGCAGGCTAATCCTCGCGAGCCATTTTGCGCTATATTCGTCGTAAAATTTAATTTGAAACGTCGCGTCCGCCCGCAAATTAAGAGGCAGTAAGTTGCGCGCCTCGGCGTGTGTTGAACAACACGTGTATGTATCCCCCCCCCCCCCATCGCGCGAAGAGCTTGTAATTATCAATTCGGCTAGTTTCCAATTGCGCTGTTTTAAGAGGCAGCTCTCGCATGTTTTCCCACGCGGAGAGCCCGTCTGTATATGCGCGCGCGGCTCTTCACTCACTCTCTCACAGCTATATATACGTATATGTGTATATATCGCTCGCCCGCGCGCTTATTACTCCCACTACTCTGGCAACAGCTGATCGGGCTCGCGCTTGCGTGAGAGGGAACATCCTATATACTCCGCGGCAGCCTTGCCACTCGTTTTTCTTTCTCACCGGAGGAGAGCGCGAGTCAATATATATACCTACATTTTTTACGAGGTGCGCGCGCGAGTGCGGAGAAAGGCGCGCGTGCCATCACTGAAGCGCGCGGCAACTCTCGGCTGCGCGTGAATGTATAGTTGTGTGTAGATAGATGTACGTATGTATATATATACGCGCGTACGCAGATGTATATAGCGAAGCTTGCGCGATCCTCAAACCGCGCGGATGATTAGGGTGGAAACGAGAGCGTCGGCGATGACGAAGCCGTCTCTTCGTTCATAATACCGATACGCTCGATTAGGTGATCCGCGCAGCGAGTGTATACGAGCCTTTTGACGGCTGTCTGTTATTGTTACACGCTTTTTTTTCTCTTCTCAATCGTTTACGGCTCTTTCAAAGTTGTTAACTCTGTCGTTGATATCTTTTTTATGCCTCCCTTAATTGCCGCGCTGCTCGATTGTGAATTCCGCCGTGAAAGAGCGACGAAGAACGTTATGTGCATAGCGCGCCCGGCGCTGCTCGAGCTCATTCATAAATCGTGGAAAATTAAGGAGTCCGACCCGCGCGTTTACAATGAGTTACCTCCCGGCTAACGGCCGCGATTCCGTCATTAAGCCTTCATAAAGTCGTTTCGAGGTCTATGATTTGGATACAGCAGTACCGGAAGTATGCGCGCACCTTGAACGTATCACTTATCGGCGGCCAGTATTTTTAGCGCCTCGTCGCGTGTGAGCGGTTCGGGGATCTTTTTTTCCCGACTCTTTTAAACGCGAGGCCCGTGTATTGCGGATTACCCAAATTGCCCGGTCTTTTGTGCGGGGGATGCGAACTACGAAGGCTTTCGGGTACATGTAGGTGTAGTTGTAGACGCTGGGGGTTAGTGCACTGCTGTTAGACGCTTCACTTACGTAATGCAACGCTTCACTGCTCTGCACTGGAGGTACGTCAGTGTACTTGTTATAGCGATAAACTATTAATGATAGCGGCATTAGTGTTGCGCTGCTGTAGCTATTATTTACTCATTTTTCTGCAGTATTAATTTAAAATTAGATTTTAACAATCGTAAATTTCAAGAGTCTAAGAAAGTTGTGAATTAGTAGCTGTTTCCTTGACAAATGATGATTAGGCAATAATTTTCAGCGAGAAGATCCGCTCGTTATGATATGACAAACGTGTGCGGCATTAATTACGGAGAAAATATGAATTTAACGTTATTTCGTAAAAATAATTTTCAAGCCGAAAAATGCGCTACGTGACCTTTTCAGAACATTTAAAGTTCGTATATATAATATGCTCGACCACGGAATATAATGAAGGCGTTCGCCTGACCTATATTAGGCAACATCCACAAATGATCTGCATTATGCAAGCGTTATGTAAGAGAAGGTATACGAACAAAGGTAAAGCGATTCTTGTTTAATTAAAAAAAAATATATTTCATACAAAATCACATAGTCACATTTATTTTACAACCAGAAAAGTATATGAGTAAAAAAGCGAGACTTCACAAAAAATACCTCGCTCATTTACGTCCGGTAAAAAATCTCAAAGTCTTACTTAGACCATTTGATCGACGAGGTTTTACTGCTTATTACATTTATAATACGCAATTAAATAATTTGTATTGACGTAAGCAAAACTAAAATGCAGATACGGTTAAGGTATTTCCTAGCAGTCCCTGACCCGAGGCTCATTGACCAAACAAAGCTTGATATAGTATCTTAGTCTAACTGTCTAAAAAATATTGCGGTGGCAGTTGCATCTTCATAATCATTCACTTCAACAATTTATTTGTATTGATCAAATCATCGAAGTGAGTTGTTAAGCTCTTAACAATATTCTGCCGTTTAATTGAAGCCGATGACAAATGAACACTGAGCTTGGTGAAGAAATAATTCGAGAAGTGTAAAATAACACGCGCTTACAATTTGTCTAAGAGTGATGACGATTTGAAAAACCTTTTGGTATATATATCTATGAGATTGATACCTGCTTGAGATGTATACGAAGGTTGGTGATGAATGGTAAGACTTATCGCATTCTTGACAGAAGTAAAATTAATCGACTCTTATATTTATTACGTTCATCAGCGCGTCTCGATAAAGATGAATGCAAGAGTTCCATCATGGCTTCGTTGATACACGACGAAAATTGAAGTTATTACACATCGAGGTAAGAGAGTTAATAATATACAAGAAGAGGAAAGCAGACAATTCATCAGGCATATTGCGCTTACCATTTAATACTCCGAGATCGCGTCTCTTTGTTCTGCAGTTCGCTTTCAGAAATGCCGAGTCTACGGGTCTGCGGTTCGATCGAGCGAGCGATTGACAAACATTGGCAAGAGATAAGATCGTCAAAAAGATTTCCAAAAGAAATGCTAAGAGACTATATATACGGTGCAGCGTCTCACGCCCGACGCCAAAATGAAAACTCTTTCCAGAGATCGAGAAAGATAAATTTGCTTATTCAGTAGCCGTCAAAGGGATTCGCACAGAGTCAATAGAGAGTCGCAGCGTCAACTGGTAGGTCCGCACAAGTCCGAAAGCGACAGACCGCGACGATGAGTGGTGAGTAGCTTAGTGGAAGGGCACACCGTATTGAGGTTGAGGCGATGGTGACGGAGCAAAGTAACCGCCTCCATTGCCGTGGCCTGAGTCAATAGAGTTCGAGCCGAACTGATAATTATTGTAGCCCCCATTGTTGTATCCAGAGTTGCCTTGATAATTGTTGTAGCCTCCTTGATTGCCTGCAAATCGAAAGTAACTTTAGTCGAGGATTCGCTTCGGCAGATGCCGTAACCAAATATTATTCGTCTCAATCGTATCTCGGACAGTATTTCTCATTACTCGCTGTTATCGCTGATTTATTAAGACATTTGGATTTTAATAATTCCGCCAAATCTAGCATGAGATAAATCAAATGATTTACGCTGTTATTCGTTGTAATAAGTTAGGAAAAATCACAACACGTGTTGCCCTCCAGGACATATCTGTAACTGCTGTAGATAAAGTTTGAAGCTCACACGTACGTGCCAGCTTCAAACTTTGTTAAAATCGTGTAATTACGAATGTTGACATGCAACCTAGGCCCAGAGGGAGTGTTGATTCCCATTCCCATAAATAATGCTGGCGTGTGAGTGGCTTCACGTTTCTAACCACATTACCCGATAACGCCTGACACATACACATTCGGAAGAACATGTCCATGAGCATGTACGCAGCCGTATACACAGATATACATTTAACATCGACTTGGGCTTGGAGACCAATACGCCCTCTAGGCCAAGTTTGCATGTCAACATTCCTAATTCAAATGCCCTTCAGCGAGACATTCAAATTCGCAACTTCAAACTTTGCAAACTGGCAGACAATTATGTATACAACGAAGTGTCCCCGTAACAAAGTCCAACTCGCACTGGCAATTCTGTTTTCATTTTACTAATTAAAAGCGAATCAGCAGTTTTATTTTCCCTCCGTCGAATTGGGACGCGCGCGAGAATTGAATTTCCACTCGACTCTGCTTATTCCCGAAGAACGTTACCTCCGTTATTGTATCCGTTGTCGATGCTGTTGCCACCTGCGTAGTCGTAGCCGGCGTTGTTGCCGTTGGCGTTGTTGTAGCCCTGGTTGCCGGTGTTGTACTGGTCGGGGAATTGGGCGACACCCTCGTACCTGACGTCCGCGTGGAAGCCGGTGCGCCAGTCAGCGGTGTAGGTGACGATCTGGGTACGACCGTCCGGCAGCTGGACCCGGTACTCGCCTCGCACCGTCTCGCCGTCGCTGGTCTCCCGCCTGCCGAAGTCGTTGCCCGAGGCCGCGTCCTTGACCGCGTAGCCGAACTCGTACGACTTGGGCTTTAATGAACAGTATGCGATGCACATGGCGTTATCATGCATTGTTTTCACCCATTGTCCTATACGTGTATACTGGTATACTAATACCATGCCCGAGCCAATTAATGGCTCGAGCCATAAATTGCGTTGCCGGTCATTAATAAATCATAAAATTATTCCTCCTCACCCCCCCCCCCCCTGGCCAGCCACGAGGCCTGCCTACTACTTAGAGCCGAGGGAGAGAGAGAGAGAAAGAGAGCGCGACAGAGGCAAAATAAACGACCTCATGAAAAATGCATTCGACCGCGCGGAGGATAGAAGAATACAAATGTTACGCCAGTTTAACTTTCCGCCGAGCGGGAATCCATGAATCATCGGGGATTCGCAATTCTCTCTCTCTCTCTCTCTCTCTCTTTCCCTCCTCGAATTTCAGATCGCTCGTCTCGCTCGCCAGCACAAAACAACGGCTAATCGCCCTGTGCAGCGCATATACACGAGGCGTTCCATAATCCGTTGAAGAAGAAAAAAAATGTATGTGGGTACATCTCTCCTCGGCTCTCGTCGCGCCTCGCATTATCAAAGTTGCGAAACATCTCTGTCTCTCTCGCTCTCTGCACTGCGACGCGCGACCTACGAAATTTTCGAGTCACGAGTCAACGATTTGCGCTACAACGGAGGCAAGCGAACTACAGCAACAACAGCACACAGACACACGCTTGTAATAATAACGATAATGGCTCTCGCCGGCTGAAGGCTGATGCACGATTAGTCGGCTCCCCCGCGCGCAGTGCGCGATCGTGTTGAACGAGCCGTACAGCCGCGCGCGTTCTATACGAAGGCGATGCGAGCAGTTCTCCGCGCGGTGCATAGACGTATCTCGCTCTTTTGTTCGCTCCATTTTAATCTCGTCGCGCACTTACCGTCTACGCGATGTATGTATATTGTGTCCGCGTAGGATATACGTCTATACTTGCCGGTATCACGTGTGCAGCTATACAAGCGCCTATACTGCGGCTGTCGAAACGCGGTGCGCGGGAGGGCCCCATTCGTATTGTCCAGGCGAACATATGCTGCGCGCGCGGCTCGTAAAACTCGTTCGAGGATGTATAAGCGGCGCTCGGCGGCGTCCCGTAATTACCAGCTGTATACGGCGCGGGCGTCTTTAACGCGGATGCGTGTGTGTAAGGGTTCGCGCCGCTGACGTGACGCAAGACGCTTTATTTCGCGCGCGCGGGGATATTCAAATGCGACGGCGCGCGTGGAGTATAGAGTTCCATTTTTCAAATACAAAGCGGCGGCACAGATATGCTTATGGAAATAATGCACGACTGTGCGGCGGCCGTAAGAGAGAGAGAGAACGTGTTCAAAGCACACTTATTGTAATGGAAATAGCTACTGGGAGCGCACGCACTGTGGCTTAATATTGTAATAGAGCGTGTATACGCGACGTCGTCCACTACGACTGCGGGGGATAAAGAGAAAGAGAGAAAGAGCGAAGAAGTGGAACGTGACGTCGGCCGCGCGATCGCAATCGTGTGTTATGCTGTAGATGGGCTTTCGTTAACGAAGAATATTTTTTCTGAGCGCGAGCCAGATATCAGGTATAGACAATTCTCCGAATGACTTTCTGCGGTTTGATTTACGATCGCGCAACCTTGAGACTTTCCCCCCGGTGTATGAATTTCATGCGGAGAATGACGGCGGGGCGCTCTCTCTCTCTCTCTCTCGCGGCAAAATTGAAAACTTTAACGGAATAACGAGATCAGCGTTATCGCTAAGGTATTTATTGCTTGTACAAGAAAGGCTGGACGTCAATTTTTACGCTCGACTTCGAGCTCCTCTCGCTCGTCGCTGGCGGGAAAGCTCATGAAAGTTAAAGTGCGTGTGCGATCGAGACCGCGGCGGACGATGAGTCGGCAATAATCCCCCGGCTGGCCTCTCTATAGACACTGCCGATGCGATTGTTTTCTCTCCGCCAATTCGAATCAGCCTTCGCGGACTCGCGGCGCTTTACTCTCTTTTCCTCGAGCTAATCCGATGTGCGCGCAGTGTTCAGGGCGACTTTTCCGACTCTCGTGTTATTGCTCAATAATTTCTCGTCAATTTTTCAAATTCCACACGCGTCTAGACTCGTCCGTACAGACCGAACCAGCCGGCTAAAATTAGCAAGAATTTTCAATTTATCGTAAGTCTAGCGCAAACCGCAATCGCTAATCCCAAAGACATACATTCAAGTTTAATTTAAGCTCGAGTTGAAGCTGGCGCGCGCGCCCGTGGTGGCGGGGAACTTTGAAAAAAAGCCGCGGCACTGAGCACACCCGTGATAAGCCTCAAGGGGTTTAATCGCTAAACTTTCGCCCGAAAGGTAATTAAAATCTTTGTTCCTCGCGGACGAAGCTCATAAAGTAGTTTACAATCCTTACAAGGATAACGAACCAGCGTTATCGCACTCGAGGACGCAGAGGGAGGGAGAGAGAGAGAGAGAGAGAGGGAGACTCGCAGAATCGATCTCCCTCTTTCTCTCTCTCTCTCTCTCTCTCCCTAGATTTTTTTCCTTTTGTTTATTCAATCTTCTTATCTCGCGGTCGTGTCGAGAGGGGACGAGGAAAGAAAAAAAATGAGAGCTCGCGCCGATCGTAAAAAGCGAATATATATACTTATGCACGCCGTTCCCAATTGCTGGCAGAACTCCAGGATAATAAGCCCGGGGAATGGGTCAACAAATGCACTTCGGAATGGGTTAATACACGACCGCAGAAACGCCTACGCGACGCCTCGCCGTCGCTCGCGCGAGAAAAAAAAAGTGCGCTAGTAGGAGCCAGGCCGCAAACGGGCGCTTCCCATAATGCACAGGCTACACGCGCACACGCGACGAGAATCTTAATGACGCGGCGGCGGCGGCAACTCTCGTTGCTCAAGAATTCCCCCATAGAAAACAGCTCTCCTCGTATATATAGTACTTTCCACTATCCTCGGCGCTTATTTTTTTCTCTCCTCTACTCGAGTATGTCGACACTATATATTATATACACACACGTATATATACATATATACGTACACACAGAAAGGCGGGCGCGATCGTTCGTGTCTCCGCTCGGCGATCTCTCTCGACAAAACTACTATCCTATAAAAATCATATAAACGCGAAGGAGACACATCGCCTCGCGGAAAAGAAGCCAAGCAGCAGCAGCAGCAGCAGCAGCCGTAGCGGTAGCAGCAACGGCAGGAGCGGGAGTAGCGGCAGCAGCACACTTCATTTCTCTTTTACGATTATACTTGTTAAACCGAGGCGAGCTTTCAATCTGCCGCGTAAATATCCGGCTCATGTGCAGTGCCCGGCGACCAATAAAGTTTTACGGCTTTTGACTCACTCCTCTGTATATACGCGATGCAGCAGCAGCAGCAGCAGCAGCAGCAGCAGTAGCAGTAGCGGCATAGTAGCACAGAAGCAGCAGCAGCGTATATAGCCACGGCGTCGTTGTCGAGATCGCCTCCCGTGCTTAGCGTCGTAAAGCGATGCAACGCTACCGCGCGCGCGCCTCCATAAAGCCACGACGACGTCGTCGTTTGAGTAAGGGATGGACGAAATCAAGAGCGTTCTCGCTAGCGCTCTCTTGTCTCGAGCCACAGAGAAAGTTGTTTTGGCTGCTTCGCTCTCGCTGTATATATCCCTATGGCAAGCGCCAGAGATTTATCCGCTGCGATACACGCAATAGCTGTTATTTGATGCTGCGCCAGGATTAGATGTGCGCGCGCGCGCCTCGCTATTAGGACTATGTACTAATGGTGAGAAGATAGAAAGTAACGCTGTGTACATACGTTATTGTGTGCATACGACGCGATGTGCTCCGGATTACGCTGCCCGAGCATCGAGGGGAGGGGATTGTGAAAACTCGCGGCGGAGCGAGTGCGCGCGCAAGCCCCGGCTAATTTGGGAGAGGAAAATTCCCGAGTTGACAGCTCCGTACGGAGTGGAATTTATTGGCAGCTGTACTCATCGAAATCGCTCTTGGGATATAAGGATGCCGCGGCAAGCGCCCGCGTAATGGTTAACGATCGCTCCGCGGCTCCAAATGAGCCGCGTAATCGTTAAGCAAGCCGCCTGGAAATTCGATGTAAGCGCGTTTTAGAATCGATCCGGCAAACGGTAGTGATTGACTCTCGAGATTCATTTATTGGGCGTTTAAAAAATTAAGTGAAGTGGCCCCGCTTGCGTAACGCGATCGGGCACAGTTTTTCTTTTTGACTCTCGCTTTTCGTCTCGTTCAGCGCCGCGTCGATCCATATCCTTCGGAAAATGAGTGTAACTTGCGTTAAAGAAAAAAATAATCAAGTACAATAGACAGATATACGTTTACTTTGTGCATTAAGCAATTACTAATAGTACCTACTGTCTAAAAATTGTAATTAATGATCGTTGCTCAAGAACGAATCCGAGGGCCCAACGAATCGCCGAATATCGGCGATTACTATGCGGTCTACATGAAAGTAAATCGGTTATACGGTGGCGGGGGGGGGGGGGGATTATTCGAATTCTTCACTCGAAAGTTCAGCGAGCTCTCCGCGAATGACCGAAACAATGTGCAAGCAATAATCGATAGAAATCCAAGAGCCGTACGAGTTCAGTCACTTTATTGTAATGCGCGAGGTATTAGCAAGCTCAAACAACGCCGCGGCGCATTGCTTCGCTGCAACTCTCAGCCGTATATATACAGGCAGTTTCTACGAACAGAGGCGGAAGTACAATGGCGCGCGAATACGTCGAAGAATGCAAGTGTAAACATCGTTAATCCCGCAGCTGCTGCCGTTGCTGCTTCCTTCGTCGAGTCTCTCTCGCTCGCTCGCAATTTCGCTGCTCGACTCTCGAGACGAAGCTCGCATCCTCCACACAGAAGGCGGAGAGAGAATCAAGCTCTATACGCGCGCAATTAAACTCAAGTAAGGTCGAACATCTAATTCAATGGATCTTATCTTTGGAGCGCATTTTTGTCTCTCGGTGTCCCGGCAAAAAAGCAGTGGAATGTATATAAGCTCGATGGAATAAGCTGGACGCGCGTATATATATATATATATATATATATATATATATATATATATATAAATCGTGGACAGAGTTTTTCTCGGATAAGTAAGAGAGATGAAAATTCTGGACGAAGCACTTTAATACGAACTTTTTTTTTAACCGAAACACTGTCCAGAATATGCCGAGTATTGTGCAGCTGCGGAGGAGGGAAGGGACAGCCATAAATTTTATTCAGGTCCGGCACATTGTCGGGCGGGCTAAACAAATATATATCGGACGAGCGCGTGACCTCGCTACATACAATTATTCCAGTTTTTGCTCCCGGAAGAAGCATCGCGAGGAGTCGCTCACGTTCACGCATACATTACACAAGCTGCATTATAATACGGGAATTGGGATTCTCGAGACACAGTGGGAGGGGCGAGGGGGGCAGAGAAAGAGAGAGTATATAGAGGGGTGGGGGAATAGATATGAGCATAGAGACTAGACGACTAGTAGTCGTCGTCGTCGACGTCGTCGGAGCCGGGGAAAATTGCGAGGAGTTAATTGTCTTTCTCGGGGAGGAGCCGCTGTAGCGTTAATCGAGCTCCGCTAAGCGCGCAGCGAATGTAATTGCTCTTTTACGACGATTGATGTGCCGCCGTCGTCGCAGCCGCCGCCGCCGCCGCCGCTGCCGCACAGAGTCGCAGAATCGCGTCATCTCGCGCATAATTAGTTTAACCGCGCGCGTGCGTCCGTTCGTTCGCCTACTCCTGTATGGATAATATACATGCATAGCTATATGCATATACACGCTCGCACGCCGAAAGTAGTTCAGACTCGCGTAGAAATTCCAATTCCCCGAGGATTCCTCTCACCTACATGTATACATGCGCGTCTGCTGTATTATAGATACATCACGCCTTAGACAACGGCGCCGCGGAGCCACTTGAAAATTGTGTCAGCTCGAGCTCGCTTCGCGAACTATAAATTTCTCTCTCTCTCTCTCTCTCTCTCTCAGTCGCTCGCTCGCTAGCTCGCTCTCAGCTCATCAGACATGCATGTAGCGACGATAGCGTAACATTCGCGTTTGTTTCCTCCCATCGATTCCCAACTCCAGCGCATCCCGCATGTATAAAGATATTCGCATCCACTTCGGAGCTGGAGCAGGAGGAGGAGGAGGAGGAGGAGGTAATAAATATTGGATCAGCTATAGAGAGAGGCATCTAACGTAATTATGCTCTTACCTGGCTATCGATGTAATCCTGATGCTCGTCGTGGCCGCCGCCGCCGCCGCCTCCGCCGCCGTGGTGGTGGTGATGTCCTCCGTCGATGTCAGCACCCCCCAGAGGAGCGCCGTAGCTGTTCGTCACGCCGCCAGGATTGTACTGCTGCTGGGGCGGCTGCTGGTAGCCGATGTTCCCCTGTGGTCCCGCGTAGTTGCCGGGCACGCCGTACTGGTTGCTCAAGGCCGGTGGCTCGCACCTCGCCAGACCGACGCAAAGCGCCGCCGCCACGATCACCTATATACATGTACGTGCACGCGAGCGCAGAGATCCAGATGGACATGTGCGCCGAGGATTGATTAAAATCGTCTCGACTCCTCGCTTTCCGCGAGCCAACTGCTGCTGTTGCTGCTGCTGCTGCTGCTGCTGATGCTGATGCTGACCGGGCTCGCGTAACGACCCGATTATCCGATTAATTTACCACGGCCAGTCGTAAAGAAAGCCTATAACGATGATTTTACCCGTTTAGAGCCGGTGCGCCGGAGGCAGCTCGGCCGCTCGCTCTGCGAGAGTGGTATCATTGCTTAGAACGCTGCGTTGCGGTAAACGCGTGATTTACGACGTCATCACTATCTCTTTACTCTTTCTTTCTTGGCGCGAAGAAGCGCCGGTTGCGTAAGCGCTCACTTCCCGATTCTACTGCTACTCTCCATATAGCACTGGCCGCTCGACCGAATATGCAGATGGATTTTTTTCTCTCCCCTCAGCTGTCCGGGCACGTGCGGGAATGTTTTCTTGTCTCTCTCTCTCTCTCTCTCCCTCGGAAGATTCTCGAGCACGGGAGACAGGGAGAACGAGAGCTCATTTGCCAGGGGCGTCGGAATGCAAAAAATTCAAATAATACGAAGCCCGAGCACTCGAGGCCCTTGGCAGCTCGCCACCCGTCCGCGCTCGAAGGGCGCTTTAATTAACATTTTCGCGAAACGGCGCGGCTCTGTACGGTCAGCGGAAACGAGCTTATTTAGGGCTTGCGTCACACGTCTGGAAATTAGGCCCCCCACCGCGATCGTGTCGCTCTCCCCGCGCGCGCACACACTGACTTTTGGCTTTCTCTATGAAGTAACTATACACAGGTACACGTACATTACAGACGCGCGCGAGCCGGATAACAATCTGGAGCAGAGCGTGAGCTTAAATTTTTCCATGCGCGATGCGCTCATCCATCCATCTCCCTGCGGATTTGCACATCTTCGCTCGTTTGTGCGTCGCGTCTCGGAGGTGTTGATTGCGGCACGAGCCGACGAGCCGCGTATTTCAATGCGAACAAGACGGAGAAAAATAAAAGAAGCGCAGCCCGCTCGCGCGCGGCTAATTAGAAAATAAATTGTACCTTATGAGGCGCAGACCAGAAGAGCGCGCGCGCGCGCGAGTGCTGATCTCTTTCTCTCTCCCCGCGTCCCTATATCTCTCTTACTCAGCGGCGCGCTGCACTACCGTGTGGTTAGCTAAATAATAGAGTGCGTTCGCGCGCGCGGGGCTCTGCATTCTGTGCGTCTCGTGTTAACGAATGTGTGTACTTCTATGGTATGGCTGTACTCTGCGGGTAAGAGGAGCTCTCCCTCTGTGTCTCTCTCTCTCTCTCTCTCTCTACTGGTGCAAAACGGCGGCAACGAATAAGTAATACGCGCGGGAATGGCGCACACGTGAGAATCGACGAAAGAGACGTACGAGCTCGAGTTTTTAACCTCGAGCAACGCTAATGACAGCCGGCGAGAGAGGGAGAGAGCGATTCGTCCTCAGCGTTTGCGCAATACAGCTTTCTTCGATTGTGCGCCGCCGCTTCTTCCGCTCTATCCTTTCCGCGCTCCGTGAGGAAGCATTGATATACGGATTGTTGCGCTTATTTGGCGGCCGTCGACGCGACCTTTCTCACGAGAACTTGGAAATTTTCTCCGCCAACCGAAAGGAATACAAGACGACTGTGTACAGAAACACCGATCCCCGGTGCCGGGTGTGTCGCGCGCGCAGAAAATAATAATTGCCGATGAACGGAATGTCGTGTGCGCGCCTACAATACGGGTACGCGTCGGATACTGCACGCACGAGCGGAAACTCAACAGCTCCGCGGCGCGATACACAAGCTCTCGCGATAAAGGTATTAGAGACTCCCCGTGTACTGTGCAGCTCGTCGACTCGTCCTCCAGCCCTCAACGTATTCGAAGATAATTTTCCATTCATCCGGGATTCGCTTGATAGATATAATAACGGGCGCGCGTTTATAACGCGATTGCGATTAACTGACGTTCGATCGATAAGCGCCCCCGCGGATTGGCAGCTCGTCGCTGCTAAATCGACTTAACGAGCAGCTTACCGCCCCCGACTACCCCCTCCCTTCTCTCTCTCCCTCTCTCTCTCTCTCTCTGGCACTGCTCGTCTTTCTCGCTCTACAAACCCCTACCGATAATGCGGCATTTGCAGTTCCGTGCAGCCCTTTATCTACCACGTGCATCCTCTCTCTCCCTACGACCGTGGGTATGTATGTCTATATATGTACGGTGGTACGCGCATACGTGGTGCCCGTATATACATACGTATATGTATATCCGTGTACGACATTCGCGTAGGGGGAGATTGTGCAAAGTCGCGAGGAATTTTACGGCGGATCCTTCGGCGTCGAGCCGATTAGGCTTTCGGTGCTGCGCGATGCGAAAAATTTGCATATACAGCTGGCAAGCGAGAAGCTTGATTGGGAGTTATCGCGGTATTTAGCACAAGATGAGCTTTTACGACGGCCGATGTGTATCTCTCCGTGTAATCCTGCTGATGAGCGCGGAAGAATCGCGTTTCATTTCGCTGACGCTCTTGCGCAAGAGCGGGAGAGAGAGAGAGAGAGAGAGACTCTCTATATATATATTATGTGCATGCAGAATCCGGGCGAGCGCGCGCGAACGTAACCGCCTTAATTTATTAAGATTGAAAATCTCTCGGATCCGCATACGCTTGATTAGCTTTTGCCTCTATTTGTTTTTACGGCTCATACCTATAGGGACGAGCGCGCGCCCAAGTCGTGTACAAGTTTCAAATGACTCTGCAGATGCTTTCTCGCGGCGAAAATCCTCCTCGGAAAATTGGGAAATCATCCGCGAGACTGCGCAACCGATCAGGAGAATCGCGATTTTAACGAGAAAAACCGAAACTGTCGAGTCATCCCCGCAAAGTGCATAGCCATCGCAGGTCAAGTCGCGAGGAGGCACTTGTGTATTGTACATGCACACTATAATAGACACACACGTCGACGCGAGAGCCCGAAATAAAGTCGATCCCACCGCAATATATCCAGCTGTCGGGCTGTGCTTCATCCTCGCGCGCAAAAGGACCGACCGAGCGTGAATCGTATATGTGTACGGCCAATCGAACGGCGGATATTGAAAATAGTGTCTATCTCCCGAGAGCCGCTTCGCTCTTACTTTCGCTCTCGCCTGCCTTTCATTGTCTGCGTACAAAAGGGAGAGAGCTTGAGGGCGAGAGAAAGAGCGAAAGAGAGACGGGGAAAAAAAGTTGGACAGATCCGTATGTGCATGGAAACCGCTGCTTAACTCCCTTCTCACCCCCTTCTTTACCAGATAGCCCATTCGCACTTTTTATATGAGCGCCGCGTTATATGTATATGTATATAGCATTGCGCGTACGTGTGGCGCGCACGATTCGCGTCAAAGCTGTACACGTGCGCGGCGGGCCAAAAAAATCGAATGAAAACCGAGAGGACAGAGCGTTTGTTTGGCTGCTCTGATAGCAGCTTGACCGTGAATTCCGACTGACAGTGACAGGCGGCTCTGTGTCTCTGCCGCGATGCTTGATGAACGCGCCGACTATGTACCGGGCTTTTCGCCCAGCTCGGACGGAGCTTTGAAGTTTGGCTCGCGGCTCAATTTCGACGTTCGTCCCTAGCGCGCGCCACCCGAGGAGCGATATTAGTACGGCCGATTTTTTTTTTCTCTTTTTTCTTTGTTTGCCACAGTGGGAGATTTGGAATGAAATTTTCCAGCTTTCACGGGGGTGTTGGGGTGCACGCGCTGCGAGCGGACGAAGCCGCATAAGTCGAGCTTGACATCACTGCAGGCAAGCTTTCGCGCGTGAATGATGTTAATTAAAACGAGTTTCGCTGCATATTATAATGTAATTTATATATACATATCCGCTAGAGTATGTGTACGCGGGTATTGAAATGAAGCGAAATTCCTCATTATTATCGAACCATTGTGGCTGTTCATGCACTTGACTGTAGAAAATTCGGTTTATTGAAGCTGGAATTCGGAGAGATGAATTTACGTTAATTAAAATTGTTATTAATATAATTGACGATTTGCGGACAATATGTTACTTTATCATATTTTTTTTTATTAATTTCGGTAATGCAGCGCTGTAGATAAGTGTTTCCAATAAATATCGAGTTAAAACTATCGCGTGATACCGCAAAATTCACCTCGACAGAGCTTGCGCGTAACGAAATCACTAATTAATGCGAGACGATAAACTGAACCTTACTAGAGACAATATCACAGAGCTGTACTCCAAATGCGTCTTACAGCTTAGAGGAGGACTGCAGTTCAAGCGCAACGGCACAGTCCAAAGTCGAGAGTCACACTAGCGCAGAGTTGTACCGCTCGGATACATGAAAAGCAAACGAAATCTTAAAGCAAACCGTTATCCGCAGTCCGCAGTCCGCACATCAGCCTCGTGTCTTCCTCTTATAGTCGGTATTATGCACTCGCGAAAGCCAAATTGCAAAACCGCGAATCTTATCTGCCGGCACAGCGTCGTCTCAGCAGCAGCAGCAGCAGCAGCAGCAGCAGCAGCGGTTCTTTCTCCTTCTCGGCGTAGAACAAGAAGCTGGATATATCCTCGCGTCTCTCTCTCTCTTTCTCTCGTGTGTATAATATTCTTTACCTTCCGCACAACGGTATCCATAGTCTTGGTAAAAATCGAGCCTCGAACCGTTTCGACTGTCCAGGGCGAAACGTTAAAGTGCGGAGGTGCCTGGGGCGCCGGTAGGCTTATATATGCTCGGCTGCCGCTGTGCTCCTCACTTCCTGTGCCTGTGCCTCGCGAGCGTAAGCGCAACGCGCCGCGGAGGAGGGCGCATCGCCGGAGGACGAATCTGGAGCCGAGAGCGCCGTCAGGGAGAGTAAAGGAGAGGGAGTAGTAACGCGGACGATTCCCTCAGACTCTCGGCGAGCGCGCGGGTAAGTGCCAACTTTCGTCACATTCTCGAGCCGATGATGGATTCTTTTTTTTTTCCTCCTTTCTGCCTCCACTTTTTTCCATCTCCTCTTTTTTGGACGAGAGCCGCGTGCGTGGAGCGCACACTTGCGAAAGATTTTTCTCGAGCCGACAGCTCTTCCCCTTCAGATTCTCGGCGATGGGCCTGTCTACGCGGCCGTACTATACGCTCTTCAACGAGGAGGATGAGTTGTTTATTGCGCTTCGTGGAAGAGCGCTCTTTCTGTTGTCTCGTGTGAGCCAAGGCGATTTCAACGCGTGTTCCGAAAAGTTCCAGCGCGCCCGAAGACAGCGGGTCAGGGAGACGCCGCGCGCGGAGTTTCTGGTTCGCGTTCGTCTCCGCAGCGCGCGAATAGCGGAGAGTACGCGATGAGTTATGAAGCGCATCATCCTGAAAAATGCGATGCGTATATTAACATACACGCGATCGCTGAGGCGCAAAACGTATATATTCTTCTTTCGGCCAAAAAAAAAACAAGAAAATAAATACTGAATTGCTCAATAGGTGGCTGCGTGAAATTATAAAAATGCTCTCGCGCGCGCGCGGAGCCGTAATTGAGCTCTTTGCGAAAATTACGTCTCTTTTTTAGGCTTCTTACGACTGCCTTAGCAGGTAAGAATTGTTATGTAGAAGATACGCGAGGGATCGTTACACGGACTAACAGACGAACGCTATGCGCGCTCTGCTTCCATGTCACTTTCGTTTTCAAGACGCGCTTCTTCCTGCAATTCATTAGGACTGGAATACGCGGCGCGTACGTCTTCCAGCCGAGGAAGTTTTAACTTAGTGTTATATGTGCGAACTTGTTATTTAACCGAAAATTTAGTGGCGTGCTCTCTCGCTCTTATTGTTGCCGTTAAACCGCCTCGCTGCGCTCTCGGATAAGTAGATAATGTCCGGATACGGCAAGGCGCGCGCTCGATGAATAATCGCGTTATCCCATCATTGTGCAGCGATTGACAAGACGCGAGCGGAGAATCGGAGGGAGAGGAAGGAAAACAAGGATGTAAAATCCCGGGCGGGTCAGTAAGAAAACAAGTAAAAGTGGAGCAGACGCGGTTCAATAGACTCGGACGTGAAATGCGAGGAGCTTAATGTAAACAGCGAATTGAAGATCGTCAATGAATAATTCAGGCAGCAAGAAGCGCAAGTACCGCGAGTACCATACTGACTGGCTACGACTGAGAAGAGTTGCCGAAAGAATTGGGACTCGTTATGCACTGTATCCTTTTCCACTGTGTCATCAGTGCATTATCATTTTACTCGACTGTTTTCAACATAGTTCGATCCCCATCGCTAATTGATATCTCACTGACGGCGCACATGATGGATCAGTGGAAAATGAGCTATGACAAAATTCTCGTCAAACTCCTCTCGCAGAAACGCTCTGGGAAAACAAACGGGTAACTTCGCACATCTCATCGTAATCGAGCGATAGACCCGAGCGATTCAGCTTCCGAATCTATCTCCGAATGTCGTAGCGTTAATTACCGCTAGGTATATGAGCAGAGGAAAGTTTAATCCTTGTCGTCGCGAGGCTGTTTTACATACGGAGCTCCGAAACTTTGACTGACGCACACGCGCACACGCGCCCGTACTCGATTTGCCCCCGTTACAAGTGCATTCGCAGCAGCTCAAAAGTTACAATATCAACTTGCAACTTCGTAACGCGCTGCATATTACATCGTCCTAAGCGCTTCTAACTTTCACTCGAGAATTTTCCCTGGATCCTCTGCATCTCTCTCGCTCGCTCCCTCGCGCAGCGTCAAATTTAAGCGTCGAAAAACTGGCGCGAACAGCCCGAAAAAAGGAGCTGCGCGCCGTGGAGCGAGAAATTTGCGCTCCTTCATTTCCAGCGATTTTGCCAGAGCGTGTGTATACGCGCGAGCGTATGGGTGTGTGTGTGTGTGTGAGCGCGCGCGTGTGAGGCAACCGTGGTGTGCGCGGATTCACGAACGAAGAAGCGCTCTACACTCTGCAGCGGATCGCGGAGGCAAGACGCAGAAGGAGAGCAGACAAAAAGAAAAAAAAAACGAGAGGAAAAGCATCGCCGTCTCTGTTGCACTAGCTGTTTCCGGACTGGCGCGATCCACGCGCGCCGCGTGCGCCCGCGAGTGTATAGCTGTATATATAGGTACGTGTGTATACCGCGCTTGAGCCTCTCCGAACCATATGATTTTCCAGTGGGTGAGAAGAGAGGGGGGGACCAGTCAGCCACAGGATGGAGAAAGCAGAAGCGCGCTCGCCGTGTTACTTCATCTCGTGGGATAATCCATGCCGTGTGTATGTGTGTGTGTGTGAACCTGGTCTACGTGTACACAAGTGCGTCTGTGTGTGTATGCGCGCGCGCGTAAGTACGCGCGTCCGCGAGCGCTCTGCTCCGCTTTATCCGAGAGACGGCTAATTAGGTAATTGAGACTTCGTTAAAATGAGCGCGGGCGTCTTTGTGCGAGCGGGCTTCTTCGTTTCTCGAGAGACGAGAGAGAGAGAGCACAGTTGCCGAAATGCGTGTGCGCATTCTGCGGATGCTCTCGTTCTGTAATCGATGCGCGTCTACAAGTGGAGAGAGACGAGCATTTGTAATGTTTAGGGGGCTACACGTTTGGTGATGAGTATATGTTTTCTTTTTGCGGCTGCGCATATTGCGTTAGGCGCGAGTCGAACGTTAGGAAATGAATCGCTGAAATGTGGAGCGACGATCGCTTCTCGGCAAGTGTTAACAAGGGTTCGTTGTGTTCCGATCTGTTTCGGCTTTCAGTTCGCACGCTACAGATTGATTGACTACTGGTTCACTGTTTGTTGGTATTTTTTTATTTTAAGGGATCGAAACTGAAAGGGAACAAATTGATGACAGCCAGAAAAAAAATAGGGATGAAAGGATTCGTATATACTGTGAGCAGTTAATATTTTCAAATTTTCAACGTAATATGATAAACGCGTTTTCATGTGCATGCAAATTTCATCTCTGCTTTTCGGTAGTATTTTTCAGTAGAATTTGCAGCTTCTTGTTATCATACTTTTTTTCGCAATTTTTTTTTCGCCCTTAAAGCATCCGAGGCATCTGAAAATTCAATGGACCTGCTCAGCAGCTCAAAAGCAGGAAAATTATTACCTTGATTAAAAGTTGATTCACATTTTTTTATCCTATTATTGCGTCCGATAACACCAACGATTAATTCAGTTTTTACCCTTTTTATGCTGACTTGGATCTTTTATCAAACTCTTATCCTACTGCTTTCCTTTTTCTTAAATGTGTTGGAAATATTTGTTGAGGTATTTTGAAATAAAACATATTTGAAGAAGAACGTGTTCGTATCTACAGATATATACGTATAGGATGTGTGGTCTATTCTTATTTTCAGTTTTGACTCGATGGATTTATGTATTCTTACTTTGCAGCTTACAGCACGTGTTTGCCAAATCCCTCGGTGCGTAATATACAATTACCTCCTACTGCTGTATTTTACCTCCTACTGTTCAACTTAGTATCCCACTACTCCAAAGACGCTCGAACAGCTCAATATTCCATTCACTTTTCAGATATGGAAAAGGGCCATTTTCGTGCTCGTATTCGAAGGAAACACATTTACCAACACATTTTTACGACATCTCCAACATTCTATTAACAAAAGCTATTTGACATAGGAAGAAAACAAAGGTCATGTTATTTTACATTTATTTACATCCGAGAATAATGAACATTTACATGAAAGTATGTAGAGTTGTCGAATTAATATGCTGCAGAGGTACGCTAGATATCATCCTTTCTTTTAGATCTATCCGGACTCTTAAACTACAAACCATAAAATTTAACGATTTTCAAAAATTTTCATTGCAACAAAGTTTAACTATAAATTTTTCATCAACGTAAAAATGTTTTATTACTCTTTGTAACAAACAATATTACGACGGACTAACTTTAAAGGCTGTTTAATGAGCTCGTCGTTCGCGGGACCGGCGAATTCCTGCAATTTAAAATTTTTAATTTGCGTCCAAGTGATATTAATTATGCGAAATAATAATAATAAATTTTTTTATCGCCACTAAACAACAGCGCGGCCAGAATTCTTGCGGTTTTCATTCAAATTTTTACTTCACTCACGCCGTATACGTGCAGAGCATACGCCGATACGGTGCTTAATTCTTTATGGGAATAGCAAGCATCTACATATGCATTCTACAAAGTAACAAGCAAGACCAGTCTTCTTCGTTTCATGCACATCACTCTGCGTTTCCGCTCGCTACGCTCGAAACACCTTCGTTTCTTCATTTTAGCAAATATTTCGGAGTCATCGAGGCGTAAATGCAAAAGGATAATGCGCGACAAACGTACACGGTATTCCAGTAAAATTTTCTGTCTACTGCGCTGCATACCAGAGACAGCGTCGCATTTCTCTTGGACTATGCATCAGCTGCAAAAATATTCCCGTTGCTGATGATGGAAAATTGTTTGAAAATGCGAGCTGCTATTCTTCGAAGCGCTGTATTTTCGTCCCTTGCATAAACAAGAAAAAAAATTGACTTTCGCGGATACGCACACAATATATGCTATCTCATGCCTTCCACGGGTCATATAAAAAAAGTTTATCATTATATTATATTTGATACGCAAACTTTTTTACATCATATTCAATGGTGCTGTCTTTGTGCCTGAAGCAAACTTTTTTATGAGTAAATTTTATGACATTTTTTGGCGAACATGATTGCGTGGAACATTTGAGAGATTTGAGTTTGCAGCGCAAAGAATAATAAGTTTCACAACTTCGTTTTTGTTGAGGAACTTGTGCAAGTGAAGTTTTCAGAAGAGAATATTAAAGTTGTATTCATTCTTTCTGGCCTTTATTTGTAAATTCAGCCTCGAATAGATAAGTTTTCAATACACGCTGTCTGCTGGCGTATCTTCACGCGGGCTGATGCGATTTCTTACATGCGAAAAAGTAAAGTATTTCAGGACAAGATTGCTCAAAATGAAAAGTTTCCCGCTCTACACGCGGTCGTCAGCTCATGAATATTAATTTTAATCTCATTTCTTTCGCCATACATGGAAATACTTTCGTTATTTTTATTTATTTCTCGTATATAAATGTTGTACACGAACTCTTGTTAATTCAATAATATCCAATATTTGTATAATTGGAGTTTATTATTTTATACGTAATTTATATTGCAAAAACATACCTGATATTCATCGTAGCATAATGCATTATAAATTTTGATTGAAAACCACAAATTTATACATAATAATCAGGGTCTCTGTATTAATTAGTATTCGTTTTATTATTTTCGAATCATCCAAACAATGACGAAAGGTACAGTACAGTCTTTTCGCAAGGCCATTTCGCGGGTAAGAAAGCACCTACTCTTTGACCCTATTATTTTACAATTAGTGAACCCTATAATTTTTTTTCTTTTTTATTTTTTGAATGACGAACGTAATTTTAATCGAGTCAAACAAGCCTCGCGCCAACTACAACCTTCCTACGCCAGTCGAGCAGATGATTTGAAATTCCAATTCAGGAAGGTATACCGGAACGACCCCGACCCCTTTCTTTTTCTTTACTCTCGGCGATTAAATGACACGATAATGTCCTCAATTTGATGAGCTCCCGCGCGAGCGTGCACTACATATAACGTTCGTTTGAAAAATTCGCAGTAGATGTTATCATGTGTGAAATAAGTGACATTTATGAAATTATAAGCGAATTTCGCGAAATTGCACGACACGCCGTCATGAATGATATTCCGAGGAAAAGCCAACCTGTCGATCAATATCTGTCGCTTTTTTTATTCCGAGTTTGATTTCCTGAATTTTCCGACAATAACAGCGTTATGGAGTACTCGATGCGCCAGTACTCGGCCCCTATATGATTTATCAAATTGCGACAGATTCGCGCGCGATTCGTCCGCCGGAGAATCGTTTTTTCTTTTTTTTTCTTTTTCATAAATTCAAATTTCATTCCGCAACAGAATAAAATAAAAAAAGAAAAACGACGCACGTATAATGCGACGGCTTTTGAAGCCCGAAAACGAGAGCGCGTCCTCGCGCCGCGCGGCAGGGCGCTGAAAACTTTTACAGCCGCATGCAGACTGTATTATATGCATTTCATTAAAGTCCGTAGAACTCGGGCTGCAGTCGCGCGCGAGAGAGATTCGCCAGAGAGATTCCCCCCTGCGCGGAGCGGCACGAGCCAAGGTCCGCGCTCGTGACGATCCGATCGCGGGACGGCTATACGCGAGCAGCGGGCTGCGCTGCGCAGCCTTGACTCAGAAAAAAAAAGTAACAGCGAAAAGAGAAAAGCGATGCGATAAAAAAGCCAAGCAGCCAAAACACAGAATAGCGCGTAACGGTTTCTCGCGCGCGGCAGCTCACAGGAAGCCGAGCTAATCAGAGCCGCCGACGCTGCGCGTTGTATAGCTAACGGCGGCGAATTGCTCGCGCCACCGCAGACTGTATAACAAGGTATATAACAACAAGAGCCCGGAGTAGCGCAGGAGAAAAATGCCTTGTCGTAACAGGCAGCGCACGTGTAATGTAATCTCTTTATAAAAGGACTCCCCGTAGCTATGTGTTCTCTCCTCGTCTTCGTCTTCTCCTCGCCGCATCAGCGCCGCCGTCGCGCTCTCGCACTTCGCCCATACCTACTCCTCTTCTTTTTACGAAACGCGCCCGCGAGCGAGTAAGCCTTGAGCAACGCCGAGCCAGGCCGTAATTATCAAGCAAATAGAGTCAAATTTAAATGAGATCGTATCTCGGGCACGCCGCGTAAAACTCGAGCAGCCGCAGCAGCAGCAGCAGCAGCAGCACGTACTAGCGTATACGTACACGCGAAACAGAGTCTCCTTACGCACGTGCGAGTGTGTATACACCAGCGGAGAGGCGCCGCGAGCGCTCGCATGAAGTAAGCGCGTCTTAATTAGATAAAAAAAGGCTTTCACTTTTTTTGGGAAGAAGACTTCCCGCCGCGCGCGACGTTGGCGCGGACGCAAACTCGTCAAGGCGTATTATAATATACGCCGTATAACCGCGATTATCGTTGGCTGCGGCGGTTGCTGTACGCAGCCCGGCTAGAGAGAAATTTCGCGATTGAGGCACCTCACCGGCGAATATCTCGCCTTTCGGCTTTAATTATGTCTGCGTGCCTGCAGCCGAGCGACGATGTGCCATGCTCTCTCTCTCTCTCTCTCTCTCGCTCTGTACTTTCAGCTTAATGAAAAATACTCCGTTTATTTAACGCTAACGACGTTAAGCGCGGCGGAGGAGGAAAAAGAACGGCCGGCAATGTTTCCAAGTCTTTTTATTTAATTAAATGAAACGAAGCGACGTACACGGAAGGTGAAAGACAACACTCTTTGGAAATCTATGAAATTAGGTTTCGCAGAATAACAAGCTAGGCACACACACACACACACACTCGCATAATTTACGAGAGAGACAATGCGGCAGTGGCAGACGAGAGGGTGTGAGAGAGAGAGAGAGAGAAATGTTGAGACGTCGGCCGTGATCGGGTAGCTCGGCGAGTCAATAAGGCCATTAGGCGTCACGCCTCCAGAAGTCGATCCAGAAGGCGCGCGCGGAACGGGAGAGCCTGGAGCGAGAAAGACGCCGGGCGCGTAGCTTTGAAAGCTTGTTTTTCTCGTCCCCTGTTATTCTCGCTCGAGCGAGAATCTCAGCTGGTGCGAGCGCGCGCGCGCGCGGGGGGCACACGCTCGAGCGCGCAAAATCCGAAATCCGCCGGCAAAACTGGCCAGCCAGCCGCGTGCCTTACGTAAGTTGCCGTCAATTAAAACTTTGCCAGGTGGGAGCTTGCGCGCACACACCCCGACAGTTTACAAATCGCGGAAGTTTTGCCCGGCGGGCTATATAGAGAGCGCAAGAGAGACGGCGGAGAGAGAGAGAGAGAGAGAGAGGGAGAGCAAAAGCTTAGCAGCGAAGCAGCAGCAGCAGCAGCCGGGGACACGTCTACTTAACTAACAATAATTAACTTGGACGCTTAAGCTTTAATTAATCTTTCCTGCGACTCATAGATAACGTCAATTACAGGCTAGCTCGGACGCTTAACGTCGATCGTGATTAAATTGTTTCCCGCTCACTTACGCCGAGCGCGCAAGTCCGACGCTTCTATAGCTACCCAACTTTTATCAACTTCCTGTACGTGTAGCTGTGCGCACGTGTGTGTGTGTGTGTGCGCGTCTGGGTGCACTGCAGTCTCCGACGATACGGGTATTATATACATAATCGTGCGCTGCGAAATTCACCGGTCCGAAATCGAGGATATACCCGTGCGCGCGCGCTAGATCGGAATATAGTATAGTATATAGCAGCTGCTGATCTCGCAACGGTGATCGAGGCCCGTCGAGAAGCTTGGAGGCGATGCATATGCACAGGGATGGAAAATTATTGAAGGTAAACAGACGCCGGGACGAACTCTGCTCTACGATGCGCCTTTGACTCGTGACCGAGATAACGTCCGCGATCTTCTCACGCCGAGAGCGATTATGAAAGCCCAGAAAGCCGACGCTTTGTGCTCTGCTGTGCTGTGAACATAATCTATATAGATCCGACTATACGCTACATGTATACGTGTATATTATGCTCTACATAGAACGAGTGTTTACGTACACGAGTCTACATAGCGCGATAGATCATCTGTGCCGCGCGTCGAGCTTTTGACGGCTGATGAGCAATTGATATCTCATTCTCTCTCCCCCCCCCCCTCCCGTCCCTCTTTCTCCCCGTCTCGCTCTCTGCGTGCGCGCGCCGTAATGTTACACGCGATATTTTAACGACTTTTTAATCACTGCTCGCCCGGCAATTCGCGTTTATTCATACCGCGGAGCGACGAGTTTTATCATTATTACCCAACTTCCCGAAAACGGTGTATACTCGACGTGTGCGGGTATGGGGACCATACATATTTCTCAATATAATGGAACGTGCGCGCACAGGGCGACCAAAAAACAAAGAGAGTAAAAAAATCCGCGGCGCTTTAATTAAAACTGACGGCTTTAATCATACTCGTCCCCCCTAATTACTTTTCGCTCGATATGCTGTTGGAGGGCGAAGAACAATTTTAATTAGTCAAATCCAATATTAATCATCGTCAAAACTTAATCCCACTATAGCGTGAAAGGGTCTCTCTTTCTCACTCTCGCTCCGGCGTTCTTTCTCCATGCGGGTGATATTTTCCACGCGCGTCCTTTCTCTCTTTCTCTTCGCTTCCTCTCTTATATCCCCGACTCCATACGCTGGTCTTTCGCGTATCAGATAATCTCGCGGCATCAGCCTCTAGGATATAGCCTGCTGGAGCTGCAGCTCTCTCTCTCTCTCTCTCTCTCTCTCTCTCTCTCGCTCTCTTTCTGGCGCGCGTGCTCGTTACACGTAGAAAATGAATTTGCTCGGCGCATAACGGCCGATCGTGCATCGCCTTGGAAATTGCAACTGCCCTTATAGCCAGACTCTGTCTTATCCGAGCGTGAAATATACCGAGGCGTCGGCCGCCAAGACGCTTTTCGAATTTTTACGAAAATATACCTTCTTCTCCGGATCCCTCACCCTTTCTGATAGACACGCTCACATACACAGTGAGAGAGAGAGAGAGAGAGAGAGAGAGAGAGAGAGAGAGAGAGAGAGAGAGTCCCGAGACTGACGAATAGAGTCTTACTTCCGATGCGTGCGGGGAGACTTAAGCGAGAGTCGATTGAAAGAGACGAATGCGCTGCTCCTTTACTTTTTTCTTTTATTATTCTTTTTTCAGGGGGGGGGGGAAAGGTATCTTCTAAACGGTCGCGCAATTTGAACTCGCGTTGGTTGGATCGACTACTATCTAACTATAATTTGTAATGTTTGCGAGGGAGAGATTGGGAAAGAGAGGAAGAGAGAGAGAGAGAGAGAGAGAGAGAGAGAGAGAAAGGATGGACGAATACACGATCGAGTTTTTTTCTTGTGCCTCTCAGCCCTCGATTTGCGTTATTCAATCAGCGTCGCCGCAAGATTTTTCCCCAATTTAATAAATACACGTTACGTGACGTTTCTCTCTCAAGATTGAAAATGCCGGATCCCGTGAGAATTCTTGTTTCTCATTTGCTGCGCTAATCAGTCTAAAACTGCAATCATGAAGTTTCGTCTCCCACAGATACACGCTCGCACTCGCGCACTCACACACATACAGAGACTGGGACACACTTAGCTCTACGTATACGTCTTCAGTACTTCTTTTTATGTAACGCTCTAGCGCGCGTCGTCTTCTCTTATTCGGTGTCGAAATATCACCACACCGCGTGCACATAGCTGTAGAGGCATGAAACTCCTTCCGCGTCTTCTCCGTGGCATCGTGTGTACACACACACACACACACACACACACACACACACACACACACTGTATAGACATCAGGACTTTTTCAGTGGGATAGTGGGTTCCCGCGAGCGAAACCTCACTTTCCGCTAATACGTTATTAATTACTCGCCGCCTTACGAAAAACCGCGCTTGCGCATGGCATACTACACACACACACACACACACACGCATGTGTAGACATATATACATATTGGCATAATGTAGTAGACGCGTGATTGATTGCGCGCCTCATATATGCATCAAACGAAGACGCAGCTCGTGGCTTGGAAAGAAGGTGGGCGCAGCAGGCGGGCGAGGGGGAAGAAGAAATCAGTGCTTCTGAGCAGGCTCGTCGTTCCGGGCGTAACTGATGTCCGCGTGATAGCCCGTATCGTCGGCGTAGTACTCGACTCGCTGGACCCGGCCGTCGGGCAGCAGCACATGGTATCGGCCGTTCGTCTCTCCTGGCACACGGTGACTCTCCTCGTGTCCAAAGTCACTGCCCGCCCCGTGATCGATTACCCTGTAGCCGAACTCGTACTTGCTCTCCGGCTCCTGTTCGCAGCCCCGGCAATGTACAGAGGCATTCGTTAATTGTTGTTTCACCCATACGTCGCTCGCTCTGTACACACCTACGTACACCTATAGACAGAGTCTGTACGCGTGTGCGCGCAGAGCTTTTTAGAGAGGGGTGGGTTGGGTTGTGTGTGTGTGGGGGGAGGGGTGAAAGTTAAGCGGCGATCAGAAGTTGGGAGATTAGCGGAAGCGCGACGCGCCGTCCGGATGATGGATGCGGCGAGGGAGGATATGCTGATGCGTATGGATTGGCTCGTGTTATCAGCGGTGAGGCGTGAGAGGTTCTGCTTTGTTCGATGGGGAGTGATTTGCCCGGCTCTAAAATCAATAGCCTACAGCCAACCGCCTTGTTTATTCGCAGCCTCATTCTCCGATTCCGCGTATAACGAAAACTTTCGATTCATCCATCTTCGGGCTTCTCCTCCGCTGCAGCGCAGCCGCCCGATTGGTTAATCTTTTAACTGCGCGCGCGCGCCGTGATATAGAAAGCAATTAAAACGCGCGCGAGTTTCGCGCACACGAAATCAAGCAGTTGGTAAATTACGAGTAGCAAGTTACGCCGTACATGTCGCACTTACGAACGACCGGGATAAAACTTTAATTCGCGGCTCTACATCGAAACAAACGCATAACGCGAGCAACTGCCGCGCGCGCTCTGCTCGTTTTATTTTCGCGCGACTCCAGCGTCCCGAGAGCGCGCGCGACAGTTTTGACACGCGATTCGACAGCTGCGGGATCAAGTTTGAAGCTGCTTTTAATGTTAATACATTTTTTAAGTCATCCGGTCTTCTGAGAATTTTAAATTTCCGGCTTTCTCTCAATTTTGAAACTTTCATATTGACCATTTCGAAGTTGGAAAGATCCCGCTATTTTCGTCGGTTTGCTGGAAAACTTTTTATGGAAAAGTTCTCCCTCCCTCCTCCCCCTCCCACCCGCCGCGGCTACAACGTTTTTTTTATTAGCTGTAAAAAATTAAGTTCGCTCGGCTTTTTCTTCGGCGCTATCTATCGGAAAAATTCAGCCGCGTGTGTAAAAAAAAAGAAAAAAAAAGAGTCGACGTGGCTGATGGAGAGGTGAAATATTTGTTGGGCAGCCCAGTGACCGCTCTTTTCCTCTCTCTCTCTCGATAATACCGGGGACGAGTAAAAAAATGATGAGAACGATCGTATATCGAACCTCCGGTCCGGACTCTGCCTTAAACTCCTCGAACGGCTGCGTTGATTGGCTGCCGTACTGCTCGAGCCGGGAATTTGACTCCGCTTCGTTGGCGAGGGAGTTGGCGTCGTAACTCTGCGAGTCGTCGTCGTCGTCTCGAGCTTCGTCGTCGACGATACGATGGAAAATCGCGTACTCCTCGTTTACCGCCTCGTTAATGACCTTCCTCATCAGCGGACTTAGCACCGAGTCGTCCGTCAAATTCTCGCTCGAGGATGGTTCCGTCGCTTCTGCGCAAGAACGAGAGAGAGAGAGGTAAAGAGTCTTTCGTTAGTCATCTCTCGTCATTGTTTTCGAAAAGGAGAACGGCTTATTTTCTCATTGTCACGGAGTCGACGGCGCGGCTCTATTCCAGTGCTTTATCCGGCTGTATTGAAAAGACTTCGGGGTCGATATCTGTCGGCGATGAATGCTCTTACCTCCGCCTTGAAAATTGGCCGGGTCCTTTTGAAGAGCGGAGCTGCTCCGGGGACTCGTCGACTCGTCCGACGTCTTGACGAGGAAGTTCACCATTGCGAAAGCTCGTCCTCGCTCCCGCTGTCCTCGGCGCACGAACGGACTCGGTAGCTGAACCATCTCCGCGTAGACTATCTTGGGAGGCAGAAAGTCTCCCGCCGAATCCAAGCCATTGTGAGGCCTTCTTCCATTCACGAACGTTCTATCCCTGCAAAATAAGGGAGTCAGAGAGAGAGAGAGAGAGAGAGAGAGACGCTCGCGATGGACAGTCATGGAGAGACAAACAATATTAGGGCTTGGAAAATGAGCAGCTCGCAAAACGCTTACCGGATGATCAACCGCCTCCTGATTGGATCCGCAGCGCCTCGGGCCCGTCTCAGCTGCTTGTAGTGCTGGTCACGCTTGGCGGCCGCGCTGTTGGTCGACTGCTGGTGGGCCACCGGCTGCTGCAGCGACCTCCGCACTCTCGGCTTGTAATCAAGGGCGGCCGACTGCTCTTCCGGCCGAGCAATTAGCGCCGGCTCGATTATCAGTCCGCCGTCGGACTGCCGCTGCAGTTTTTCCGCGATCATCGTGGCTTCATTAACGGCGAGCCGCCGCTGCCGCCGCTGTTCAGTGGGAATTCGGCTAACGACGAGCGACGGAAGCAAGATCAGCAGCGACACCAGTAGGTAAGGCATTAAGTGGCCCTTAGTCTGCGTTTTAATAGGCATTGTTATTTTTTAATTAATTTTCAGAGTATCGATCGAAGGTGGCGCGCGGAGGGCAAGAGGCGCCTGATTGCAGTAATGAGAGCGTTCGGCCCAGCGAGAAAGAGGAGAGAGAGAGAGTGAAAGGGCAACGAGTCGCGATGCCGTACAGCCACGGATAATGAGAAGTTCGCAGGATGCGAGAGTGTATAATTGAAGTGAGCGAGGATGAAGAAAAAAAGATTCTGCAAGTTAGAGTGTTTACACACGTCGTTAAAGCCGTGCGGACTCCTGGCTGTGGAAACGTTCGCGCGCGCGCGCAAAAAGCGTCTCCAATTTAAGGATAATCAATTTTGCAGCTGTAGAGCGCGCGCTGCGTACTCTCTCTCTCTCTCTCTCATCGATTCATTTTGCAAATACTTTGTAGCGCGCCGCTTGGCTGCACTTGGCGCCGGGGAAAAAGAGCACCGCGAACGAAATATAAAAGCGAGGGACGCGCGCTGCAGACGGATGTATAATTGGTGTAGTCGTCGTCGCGCGCTTGCGTAAATTGCGCAATCGTCGCGCGAGCGCGCACTGAAATGAAAGAAGAACAAAACTGTCCGCCGTCCTCTGTGTACAATATGTATATTCGCTTCAGCCTCTCTATGTGACTTCGTTAAAGGCGCAGGCCATTCTCTCTGCTGCTGCTGCTGCCGCTGCCGTTTCTTTTTTACGGACGCGACTTGATCGTCGGGGTGCCATCTCGTTACCCATTACGGCCTCGCGCTAATAAGCCCAATTGGAGAAAAACCACGATGACCGGTAGCTAGAGAGAGAGAAAAAGAGAGAGAGTGAGAGAGAGAGAGAGAGAGAGAGAGAGAGAGAGAGAGAGATAGCGTTGTACCATTATGCGCAGTTAGCTTGTCTTTTTATATATTATCTCTCTGTCTCTCTTCTTTCTTATTCCGTGTAGCAAAGCCTCAATATTACCGTCTAGCATACTCGCGGGATTAATCGCTCAAAGAAGCTTTCTAATTAAGCTCTGGCTCAACGATTGATTAACAATGCCAAAAGAGCTTTCGTATACACGCGCTCCGACCTCAATCCGTCGATCGATATACAGGTTTTATATATAACCTCTATCCCAATACATCTATATCTGTGTGCATAGCTATAACTGCAGTACGATCGCTGCGCGCATAATTCGATATTTGCACGGGAGGCCGTGTAATATCGGTGCCTGTCTCGCGTATTTTTTCAATCACGCGATTCGACATTATAGAAGATCGCTCGCGCCTAATCCGGCTGCGGCGCACGGACAAAACGCTCGAGGGGAGCAGAGTAAATTTATCTGTCGCAGCGCGGCAACTATAATCGCGCGATGGGGGAAAAAAGTGGAAAAAAATGTATATATAGCGGCGCGTCGCTGCTCGATTATTCCGCGAGAGAGCTACTATTCCTTGCCAGGTGGCTGAGAACGAGCTTAGTCACAGAGAATCTGATATCGGCGGGAGTACGTACACTGTGAGAGTTTATTTAGACTCTGGCTTGGTTATCGCCGGGTATAATGTATGTATATACCGGAGATGCCTCGCTCGAAAAGTTAAAATCGATCGCTTTGTCAAAGGATAGCACTACTCTACTATAGTGCAGTTTTAGACTAGTTTGGAAATCTATACGACGCAGCGTCGACGGTGATACGCTTGATTATTAATTCACTCCGGCACAGAGGATCGTGAATAATTTCGAAAGTGAATTTTCCCAAGTGTAAAACGCAAAAGCCTTCGCGAGTGAAAGAGAAACAGAGCTAGAGAAATAGAGAAAACCTATACTCGCGGTAAACAATCAGTTGACTCGCGCTAAATTATTGGCACGTACGAACGGGTTGCGAGTTCTTAGCTATGACTATTGTACTTTCGCGGGGATTACCTAACGAGCAAAAACAACTCGCGGAAAATTGCTCGTATATGCAGAGAGTGAGCTCACTCAAGCCGTGCGGTATCGCGCAAAGTCGTGCGCAGGCTTTCGCGGAAATTACACATTCGAGGATTTAACCCTCGACAAGCGCCCGGGGCGTACTCGCGATGAATAATATTCGTGTATACGGTGCATCACAAAGGTGAGGAGTCGAAACTCCACCATATAGCTTCTGTGTACGACCGCGCAAAAAGCGTATCTGTTTGTACAGCGCCCGCACATACGCGGGCATGTATATAGTGTCTAAGCGTTGGATGAAAATAAGATGACTAATTGAGGGAGTGAACCCTGGAAAATTATATAATAATGAGAATCGACGTTTTCATATACGAAAGAAGCAATTAGTGCATTTGGCTTGTAGCTTTTCGAGTCTCTGTATTTCCGAGCTACTTATATGAGTTACACATTTCACTTTGCTATATGCGCAGGCGCTGATAAAAAAAAAATATATCCTTGCATGGCTTGTGCAGAATGTGTAGGACGTTTTATCAGGGGACGTTTTAATACGTGCAGCATGCGATGCAACTGCGAGATATGGATTGTGAATAATGGATATAATTCGGAGCCGCGGGATATAGCCGAGTTTATTGTTTCGCTTTGGACGAACTCTGATTTTTAGCAGATTCTCCGATTGACATGTCTATACAGATTTATCGCTTGCTGTTTCAATCGAAATGAAAGACCATATGCGTAGACTTTGTTTTTTATGTTTAGGAATTCTTGATAGCAGCGGCACGCGCGAGAGATCTGTTTTTAATAATAACCTCCGCTGTAAGAATATTTCTATAAACGCTAAAAAAGGAGTGGTGAATATAATATCACGATTAGCGCAATCCAAATTAATAAATCATTATCAAGCGAGAGGTGGTTTTTAAGATCATCGCGACTAATCATTATGCAGTCAGTGATCATCAACAATCTTTCAGCATAAGCAGTTCTCGTACAGCCAATGAAATATCGATTACTTCTTTACGCCGCGTGTAATACTTTTATTATTGCAGCTTCTGTTGTAAGGCAAACTTTAAAGTTGTCGAGTCGAGATTAAATATAAATCGGTGACTGTCATTATCTTATGCCGCAATTTTCTTCCTTGCGATACATGAGCAATTGACAAAACGTTATACTGCCTGTGTAATTGACCAATCAGCTCTTCCACGTATGACTCAATGAGTATGGCACGCATAGAGAATAGATTTTTTTTTCTATTTCGCATTCATTGCGCTTTTTTATCTTCATTTTCGTTACTCGAGTCGTGCATTGTAGTTGTAAAATAAAAAAAGGTCATCCATTAGTCCACAGTTTTTATCTCTATGCATACGCTATACGCACCGTTCTAGTGCGAAATTCAAATGTTTAAATATACCATTCGCAACCGAATGAACCGATGCTTAAAATTTCAAATGCTAGAGAATAACGTTACGAGCTTGTATAAATCTAGAATAACACAAATATCATACCTTTTCAGGAAATTGCACTGTGGGAAAATACGCGTATATTTGCGTAAAGCGAGTGGCGCATTTTGCCAAAGAAAATATGAAATATTGCCCCAGCATATTGCGCTTTAAATATTTTAATGCTAATAAATCTTGGCTTATTTCTCATTGCTCGATACAAAAATAATACAAGCTTGTCATAAAAGAGATTTCAGTTCAGTATTTTAACCGCGGCGTGAACTTTTCGCGCTCAGACTCCGGATTAATCAATATATCGATGGAAAGCTCGTTTGCAAAATATTCGACGAGTAAGAATCTTTGGTTGGAAATCTTTGATATCGTTTCGTCAGTTGATCGTTGTACGTTTAATATTTGTTCTGTAAAATAGCTAGATAATACTATTTCATTATACCTATTGGGGATTTGTGCTTTAACGATTTTTACAATCGTTTTTCCAGGTTTTATTTACGAACATACACTTATTGTACACACATATGTGTATTTAAACATGTATAATTGTCTGATTTTCTAACAAATTAGTTTCATAATTATTTAGAAACAATGCAAGTAGTTTTATTACTTCTACATTTTAATGGAGATAAAATATTTATTTTTTAAAAAAGAGTATTTTAGTAAAGAAACCCCTAACTTTGTGATTTATTATGCTCTATCTAGAGTACTTTTAAAAAAAGATATTTTTTTAATTATAATTAAATTACTTATATGTGCAGAATTTTGAGTGATTCAAGAAATCAGTTATTAAAATTCGACACATAATGTAATTTAATAATTAATAGTAATGTTAAATCTAGCCTGATAGAAAATTACGCAGTGGTTTGCTCAAAAACCCATGGACCGTAAAATTTAAAGATCAAATATGAGATTTGAAACAATAAATCAGTTCGTTGCGTAAGATGATGGTTCAATCAAACTAATCTGTAATATATGCTTTTGAAGTAAAAAAGTTGGATATATTTATAACTGTGAGTGCATAAACTTTTTACTATTCTTTTAAAAAATATATCGCAAGCGATAAAGTGATTATAAAATGTAGATCGTTAAGCGATTACGCGTTTAGAGTCAAAATGTGAGCGCCATGCTGGAAATATCATTTTTATTGACTTTTTCAGGAAGGAAATCAATATTGTTTTGTTCTCTGAGATTAAAGCTTGAAAACGAGGCACACGCATTGACTCCAAAGTAATAATGGTTTTTTGCCATTCACGGTTGAACAATTTTAGTAGGGGTTTTTCTATTTGCAAAACATTCTAAAAAAAAATATAGCATATATAAATAGTGATGAATGAACCACAGGAGGGATTCGAAGAACACGTTTTTTTTGCACGTGCAAAATTTGGAATTCAATGCATTGGATCCTCGACATTTCATTTCCAGTCTACCGATCCTCCCGCTGATTTATGGCCTTTCAAATTTTACCGTGGCAGCGTTTTCAGTCACAGGAAATAGATTCGTTCGAAAAATGATTATTCACAACTTTGATATGCTAACCAACTGGCGATCAGCATGTGATTTCAAATTGAACGAACGCACAATCTGTTACAGTTGCGCAATTCGAAAATGGCAAATCGATATACTTGAATAAAAATTTTTATTATTTTTTGGTCTTCATCTTTTTTTTTACTTCGATAAACAACCATTCGGAAGCGCGTTTAAGTCTCAAGTAAACATAGACACTTTCTCCAGCGCGTTTTCGCTTTCTCAGAAACTCTGCGTGACCCACTTAAAATTTGTCGTAAGCATAGACCAGCTCGTGTGATTTATGATCGTGAAAAATAATGAAGGAAACCAATATGTTTTTTTATCAATCTGTTTTTACAACCAATTTCAAAGACCGATGTTAAGTAATAAAATATCTTTAATTAACTTCGCAGCATAGTCATTTACCATATCACATCTATCAAAATAGAAAATGTACGGCCTCATCGATTTTTTTAAACGTTCCTATAAAATTAGATAATTTATTGATTTACAAGAAAAATAATGTCGTTGTATCAAGTACAAATAATGTATTTGATGATTAAAAGAATTAGATTTATTCGCAAATATGGTCGCATAGTTCAAGGTTTGTTATAGTTTTATAATTTAATTAATCTGTAACACAGAATAGAATTGAATTTCTATTAAATAAGTGATATTTTAAGTAATTTCAGTAGTTTTGACGTATTACGCAAATAATATCGTGCGAGCTTTTTTTAATTAAATTTTTTTAGTCGTGTATTTATTTAATGATTCTAAGTATAAAATGTATTGTTATTTACTATGCAAGTCATTATTTAAATATGTTTTGTGTAAATTCATACTTTTCTCATTGAAGAAACATATTTCTTTTAAAGAATACAAAAATAATTATAATTTTTAATAAATAAGTCGAGAAAAGATTTTTTCATTTGCTTAATAAAATTTGTTTAATGAATATTTTTCATGATAGGTTCTCGAAACATTTTTGGAAAATAAATTATATTATTTTAACAATAGAAGGAAAATATTCAAATTTTACAATTACTATTCTGATTAATTGATCTTAAACTGGACTGAAGTGACTCTTCAGACTTATGCATTACTTCATATTATAATGCTATAGATTGTTGTAAGAGAATAATCGTCAATACAATTAAAGTTAAAAGTTCTGCGATACCTATCTCTCGCTTTATCTCTCTCTCTCTCTCTCTCTCGCTCGCTATCTTCCCCTTTCTCTGGAGAATCGATAGCATCTCATGCCCATTGATCCACTCAAGCGGAGCAGCTGCTTTTATCCTTCGCGTATACGCAATTAGAAGTGGCAGCGACGGCGGAAAAGTGCTGCGGGTGTCGACGTTCAGGCGCACGAGATCGAATAAAGAGCAGCGCGGAGACGACGGCAGCAGCGCTTGCAGTTCCGTCGCTCGGGTCTGCCTTCTTCACGGCGCCAAGTAAAATAAAATGAAAGGAATTGCGAGCATCAGCGTAATTGAGGGAAATGAGTTAGACTCCCTGGATCAGTCGACGTTACCTGTTTATCCCCCGCTCGAAAAAGTTGGGCCCTTCTCAAGACTTTTGTCGTTTGACAAACTTCCCTCAACTCGTTCTCTCTCTTTCTCTTTCTCTGTCTATCATATATATACACCTATAATTGTGTGCACAACCGAGCCGGTATTCTCGCGGTGGTCAACTTGTGCACTTTGCCAGTGACTCGAGTGACGTTTACATGGCGCGGCACACGATTTGCTACTTGGTCGCGTCTCTGGGAAAATGCGCTTCGAGCGTTCTCTTGAGAAAATCATGAGTCGGTAGTACATCTACTTCTTTCCACTGAAAAGCTTCCGGGAATTATTTAGCGGCCGCGGTAGCGAAAGTAAATGGTCATTAGAGATTTTCGCGTAATCGTTCAGCAGCGCACTCCACACATGTACAGTCCCGACGATATATCGTCCACTATGGGTAATACGAGACGCGCGAAATTCAGCACTTCGCATCGATGTTCCGTCACTTGATACTCACGCAGTGTAACGCCATAGCTCGTCTGGCGTCCTTTTTCCTCTATACGCGTGATGTATATCCCTCGTCGGCTGTAGCACCACAGGATCTTTCGTTTCTCGATCTGTCTATCTCGCTCTGTTTGCCCGTTATTCTATTTCAAAGCCGCAACACCGCGAGATCGAACAGTTGGCGCGCGACTACCTATATGCGCTCTTCGGAAGCGGCTCTGCCCGACGCACCGACGAGTCGTTTGCAAATAAAGAGGAGACGACGAGGTGAGGACGTTTTTACTTTCATCAGTGCCTGCGCTTTCGATTCCTGATGACGATGGTCAGCCGTAAACAATCGGATGAGGCGACGAGACGACTTTCACGCGGTCGCGCGCGCGCGCGCGCGCGTGTGAGTGCGTGTCGTCTGAGGCTCGCGCACGACGTGTGGACTAAAAAATTAACGGGCCGATAACGGTTTATTTGAAATGCAGAGAGCCACCGATCTCCTATAGGCATCCGCGAGAGCCGCGCGAAAGTGAACGCGTAACCTCAAGATTCCAGAAGGCCCATGTAATAGCAGCGAGTCCAGATAAATACATAAATCTAAAGAAATCCGAAAGTTATTGCGTTTGGCATTTCGGCTCTGTGTACCACAGCTGTTATCAACATATGTATACGCAGCGTTGGGCATTGCCACACGCACGCGCGCCGCAGTCGGGCGTTGGCACTGAAAGAGCAGAGTATTACGAGAATTCTTCGTAACTCCGACGCTCGGCGGGCGAGCTAAAAGCCGATGTATATATAAACGCACGGGGTACATAGGGAGTGGAGCGAAAGCTCGGTATATAAGACGCTCGGTCTTCAGCCCGTGCTTGCGCGGAGAGGGAGAGAGAGAGAGAGAGAGAGAGAGAGAGAGAGAGAGAGAGAGAGACTTGGAGGCAAGGTTGAGGACCTTGGAGAAGGAAACAGACCTTCATTAATATTTATGCCCCTCTCGGCCGCCACTGCTTATTCCATTTGCAATGCTAATGACAGTCGGAAAGGTACACGAGTGTGTTGGTAATAATACCTGCACACTAGCAAGGTGTACAATGTACATGCAGATGTCGCCGCTGTCCTCGTTGTTTTATATCAGCGCGGGCTGCCTCGCTTCATTTGTTTCGGCGCAACCGACGAAGAATTCTTCGCGCACTTTAGGGCAGTCTGCAGCCTGCGGCGTAAATCCCTTTAGGGCCGCGAATCATTCTACATCGAGAATGTCGCTCGCTGGACTCTTTTACGAGCCAAGGCGTCACCTCTGCTTTATCGTCGCTGAGCATGTGTGTGCGCGTGTGTGTCCGGGTATGTGTGTGTGTGTGTGTGTGTGTGTATGCGTGGGTGCTCGACGCGTTCGTGTGCAGGAAACAACGTGAAATTGCAAGTCGAAAATTTGTTCGAGAGGGCACGAACTATTGAACCACATTTTTCTAGCTTCTGAGAAAGACCTTAAACACCAAACAACAATTTTTGTGCCAAAGCCATCGCTCGCTAAATTATTTCAAGTTGTTTGTCTGTAAACACTAAATTGTATTATAAAATATGAATAAATCTATTTTTAAAATCGTTATGCAGAAGTGCTGCTTGTCATTCATTCGCTCCTAAAATGAGAAAATCACTCAGATTAACAACACAAAAAAAATTTTACCTTTTTTCTTGCTCATAAATAAAATCAAACAGGTCCAGATTATGTGCTTTCTTTTTTGAAAATGAACCATATTTTGATGACTTTAAATCGCTATTTTAAACAGATTTGCTCATATACATACAGAACTTGGGGTATCTTTATTCTTTTGGTCCCGGGCGCATTGTGTGCCGCGCTGAATTTGAATGAAAACTGTAACAGGCGCCTCTTCTCCTCTTTTAACTTGCAAATTCAGTTACAAGAGAAAGAGAGAGAGAGAGAGAGCCCGATGAATCGGGGCTAAGAGTCGGGTTCTCGCTTTTTTTTTCTCGGTTTACCTATTCATTCGATTATTATCCGTGATTATGTCTCATTATTTCTTTTTCATTAGCCCACGACCCTCCCAACCAGTGTATATAATATTTTTTCTTTTAGCTCCCCGCGTATTTGCGTTGATGGGAGGGTATTTGCAAACGTTGCTTGCAAAAACAGATGGAATTCCGAGAAGATTGATATTCTATCGTTATTTTCGTAAACGCCATTAATAACGGAGGCGAGCAGCAGCAACAGCACCAGCAGTACCCGCAGCGGTGAGGAGAGAAAGGAGAGGACGATGCAGCAGCAGCCTATTATGTTTTGCTCTGCATGACTGTCGCGCTCATTCTCCGCTCGTAATTACGTCGCTTGATTGTTATTGACCCTCGGACCCTCTCTCTCTCTCTCTCCCTCCCTCCCTCTATCTCTCTCTCTCTGGCACGTCGATAGACACTCTCCGGCTTAATGTTTTTCGACTAAGTGGGGAAGCGCGCTCGACGTATAAAATAATATTTGCATCCAATTAATTCTTGTCGTGCGGCAGAGGCCGACTCGTTATAGAGCCCCGCGGGTCACGCAGTGTCTCTCTCTCTCTCTCTCTCTCTCTCTCTCTCTCTCTCTCGCTGCTGCTCTCGTTCCGCGCAGTGTCGGGGCAATTTCCCGAAGTTCAGACCAAAAATTCGAGCGCGTATCGTAAACAGCGGGGCTGACCATCCAGCTGCGAATATTTGTCGTGTGTTGTATATTAAATTTTTCCCTGCTTGTACGCGAGCATCGAATACCGGCATGCAGCCAACTCGCTCTCTCTCTCTCTCTCTCTCTCTCTCTCTCTTCTCTCTCTCTCTCTGTCCGTCTCTCTCTTGCATATTTTGCTCATCGAGAGATTTTGATAATCATATGTTAATTAAAATTTTAAGCGGTTTCGAGAGGTTGTTGTAATACAAATAAAAGATCAGAGAATAAAAATACCACGGTTAACTGAAGTCAAGCAGCTTAATCGCTTACCAGACTACGCACTAGCAGTTCAGATATCATCTCCGAGACTATTGTGTTCGGTGGGTCTAATATCATTCGTTTACACGTGGAATAGCCGGCTCGTAGAAACAGATAGAGAGAAAGACAGAGAGAGAGAGAGAGAGAGAGAGAGAGAGAAGTACTTAAGATTAAACGAATCGATCGCTGCTAGCCGCAGTAGTCGCATCGAATCAGTTCCTTCCTTCTACTTCTCTCTTCCCGTGGCGCTCTGCAGTTGCAATCTTATCTAAGACGGATAGTCAACGAAATTTAGCAGCTCCGCAGAGCAGGGGATGTGGCGGCTTAATTTCAAGAAAGATCGGGAGAGCTTCTCGACGAAATTATCATAAATTCCGCATCAAGCCGAGGGAAAGAGAGAGGGTAGATTGCAGCTAGCCGCACCTCTTTATACAACTCCGCTCGATTTTACCACGCGCGACTACGCAGCTCAGATATAAATTTCATTGGACTTTGATTGCAGACTTAGTCCCCTATATATATATATATATATACACACTTTCCGACTATATCCTTTTTGCACTTTCTTCGGGGCGGTAGGGGTCGAGTTCCAATCATATTTTTTCCTTCTCACTCGACTTCTCGGCTTTTCTTCCTCTCTCAATAGCGCCCAGTGGAGAGAGAGAGAGAGAGAGAGAGAGAGAGAGAGAGAGAGAGAGGGAGGGTAGGGGGAGAAAAAGGATAGCCAAGAATTTCTGCAACGACTACGCGGATCAAGCCGTCATAAAGGAGATGAGAAACTACGAGTTTTCTCGGTCGATCGGAGGAGATAATAATGCAGCTTCCCCTGTGATAATAGAGAAGAGAGAGAGAGAGAGAGAGAGAAAGAAAGAGAAAGAAAGTGAACTCTTCTTCGTCTTTCTGTTGACTTCTACGAGTGCGTACGCAGAAAATGAAGGGATCGAGAAAGAGCTTTTAATACCGTACGTCCCTTAGAGGCATAAACTTTCATTTCGTTGTTTTCGATTTTACTCCTATTCTTAAAAAACTGATTGCTAATTGATTCGGGAAATCTGTGATAATTATATAATTATATATATACATGATAATTATAAATAAAATTTTAAGGGACAGTAAAATGTTATCTATAAAATATAAGTATGTAAAAATGATTATTCTTGATAATTATGAAGTCAGTATTTTCAATTGAAAACTTCATTCCGTAAAACGAGGAAATCAAAATTCGAAATCATTTTACCTACAAGAATGAATTGAAATATTGATCTTATAACTCTAATGTAATCTGCATATCTGCATATATTTGATTAAGCAACAAACTTAATTCATTGCTTAATTAATTGATTAATTGATGAGATCGAAGACATTCCCTACTCAATGCAATAAAACTTGATTACAACAAAAACTTCGTTATCGTTCATTTAATGCATTGAATGTTACCGTTACGAAGAGATCACAATGAATATGGGCAAATTCGCCAAAAATATCCAAATAATTTGTTGGAAAAAAAATATCGCCACAAAAGCGGACGTATGACACTATTTTTTAAACAGTTTGATACGTATGTGCGTGAAATTTAAAAAGCGAAATATGTTTTCTTTGCACATTGCATACTTCTTAAGTACCTAAATATATCTCCCATATAATCATTCTTTCGTACGGAAAGAGAGTTTCAATTTAAGCTATATAGAGCATTGAAATCGAATTGTTATAGATTCAAAGTTATTGGCACTTGAGCAATTTGATCGATTTTTAAAATTTTTCATAAAATCGTTATCTTGCAAAATAGAAAAATTGATCGAATCAACCTGCAGGGGTATTCTTTCATTGATTGTAAGAACTTTTTACGTTTACCAATTTTTTTGAAAATGTATAGGTTTTCAATTAAAAGTTGATCAATGTTTTCACGAACAATTTGCATTTGAGATACCAATGCTATGATTAAGCGCTAATAACTTAGTTCTTTTATGAAATCATTAAGCCAATTTTGGTTGATTATAATAGAAAAAATTGCAAGCAACATCTAAAAACATTACAATACTAATTTTATTATCTACATTTTAAAGTTATTTTGCCCTCTCTTACAAAAACTGTTATTGATCTTTAATTTGGCATTTTTTAAATATCTTAATAGTACTATGATTAGTAGAATGAGATTTTCCAGGTATAACCGCATTATAAAAGATTCTAGAACGTTTCATTTTCTTCCATCATGCATAATCGGCACTTGTATTCTAATCTGATTCACAGCTAAATGAAAATTCACTTTCCGTCACTTTTATACAAGGTTGCTGTGTTAAAAAATGGGAAGCTTAATTAAAAAAATGTTATAACTAACTAGTTTTATAATTTGATGTTCACTTATTTCTCGTATACCTTGACTAATTAAATAAACTAAATGCTGTGATAAAACTGATAAAAATTTGTCATATGGTTTGAAAGTGATAAGTGGATTTTTTCAAGTCGAATATGGATTTGCAGTATGAGTTGTTGTCAAGTCAAATGATCGAATGGCAAGTGCGCTTTGTGAGCTGGGGAACAGTTTAACGAGTTTATTGCCATAGCGAGCTGTAAAGTGAGCGGGCAATATAAGCCATTATTTTCCGCCTATAGTGTGGGAAATAATATCAACTGATATTTTTAAGGTTAAAAAGTAGTCACTTTCACCACCATTATTCGGCGTAAAAAACTGCAAAATCGCGCATTTGTTACGGGAAAGCCACTAATTTAATTATAATAAATAATAGAAATGAAAATGCGAAAAACTGCAACTTCATTTTACTCCATCATGCATAATTATGTCGATCATTTTGCGAAAGAAACTTGTAATAAATAACTCGCAAGATCGCATTTGAATAGTATTTCAAAGAGGGGTAATACAAATGCCGTTCAGCTTGACATTTATATATGCAGGCTTGAAGCTTTGTAAAATATCTGATAATTACATGATAGAGGAGAGCAATAAGGACGTAAATTTTCGTAATTCTGTTTTTATTATTTGTTACAAGCATAAATTAGTTGATTAGTTGATTTTTCACCTGCTCCGTTATGTCGCGAATTTAAATGTTTAATTGGCTTTCGGATCTCTCAAGTAGTATGCACTAAGTAGTATATACTTTCAACACACATCGTTGGAGATCGTTTCCAACAGTCTTATTTGGTAAGCGAATCGCGCAATGGCACCTCTCATTTACCTTGAGTAAAAAAATATCCGCATTCAAAGGACTTGTAAAAATTGTGAACGTTGAATCGTCGAATAAACGAAAAGGTCGTTTACGTCTCGTAAAAGTGTCACTTTCACCCTTGATTAAACTCGTGGCTTCGCGCGGTTAGCACGTGGGCCCGATATTCTCTCCCTCTCTCTTTCTCTCAACGTTAGTTTATCTTTGCACGCGCCAGCGACTATAGTCCGTTTACTCGCGGCTCCTTCTCGTCCTCTAGCCAGGCGTTTATAGGCGGCAGATGCGCGTCCTCGCTACTTTCATTTGCCATAAAATCTGTCTAGCCGCGAGTGATGAACTCAGTGCTGAGCACCCACAAAACTACGCTCGAAATTGTATTGACTTAAGTCGTTTTACCTTCGAGAAACTTGCTTTTCGTCTTCAGGAGTCTGTGCCTCTTCATTATTGTGCAATGTCTGAAAGGGCTTGCTTTCACTCAGGTGCGTGGACAGATTTTGCTGTTTCAATGGGCGAGATCACTGAATCTATAAATTTTCAAAAGGCAAATTTCCTGCGAATTCTTAGGATTTCTGTTGAAACAAAGGCCAATTTTTTCTATTAAAATTATCCTCAGTAGTTGTATTAAAATATTTTGTTTGTTCAATTATTTATATTGTTGATTAAAATAAAATTTTTATAATTTAACAAATTTCGATTATAATGTTAATCATTTACATAAAACTGACTGGCAATTTTTCAAGATTTCAAATTTACAAAGCATAGTTTTTATTTGGTTGGTTGTATATAACTCGACTACAGGAAGTTGGTCAGCTGATCGTAATAGCCGATGACGCAGTCCAAGTAATGTATGCCTCAGCAATTTGTGAATAAAACACGGTTCAGACATCTACACATAACATAGAAAACTATATGGAACAGAGCATAACATTGGTCACCAATGTTCAGTTGGATAACCTCTTTATGGCACAGTATAAAATACAATGTGTTCCAGACTAAATTGCACCAGTTAATATAATTTAAAAAAAAAGAGATATGTATAGAATGAACAAAGCGGTTACAGACCGTTGTCAGGTTGTGACCAATTGTTCTTACGTGCAAGTATCAAAATATACAATGGCTGGTATACAAAACCGTTTCAGTTACTACTTACCAATTAGTTATAAAAAATAAACGGCTATTGGTCAGTTAATCATGTGGAAAATGACGCTACTCGCTCATTTTACACTTCTTGGGACTGATTCCCATTTTACTACGTCAAAAGTAGCACCTTTTATCTCTCCTTCCGCTCAAAATGAGTATTTATTGGATTCAGGTTTTAAGTATTGGGAAATACATTTTATTCATACATCTATTTAAGTCATTCGGGAAATAAAAATATCTTAACAGAGTATAACATTTTTCAGTATTAATCGGCTACTTCCCATAGTATTAAATGCATTAAGAAATAATCAATATCAAAGGAAATCATAAATTTCTTTCGTTACAATTGAACATTTTCATTAGCTTTTCTTTATTTGTAAGTCCTTTTCACAGTCTGAGAACCGGTAAAAATTATCGCACCTCTCATTGTTAGTTATAAACGGCTACAAATAATATCAGCGGATATAAAGCGACTAGCAAAGAAATAACGTTCGCAAATGATAAAAAAAGAAAGCTCGCTGTCTTATTTATTAAATACCAGTCGCTTCGTACCCTCGAGTACAAAACAAGTCCGACGAGTGAAAAGAATCTTCCCGTCAATGGGCAAGATTGAGGCAAGCTATTTCTGAAGACTGGCTAAAATATAGTCGTATATACCTGTATATACCTGGTCGCAAGAGTGAAGGAGCTGACGAGGGCAAAACGATGAGCCCTCGATTTAATTAGTTTTAAAAAATTGCTCCATCTCTCTTTCTCTCTTTCTCGACTCTTCCAGCATAAATTATATGAGAGTCCCGTCGCATTATATTGTATACAAGCGCGAGAGAAGACATTTCCAAAAGCCAATTGCACCGCCTTCTTTTCGCGGCCAGTGTACAATGCTGCACTTGCCTCGGACTGGAACATTTAATACCACGGGAGAAAAGGAGTGCAAGAAAGAGCGAGAGGAAGAAATTTTCTATTGCAGCATATTGAAGCCGTGAATGAGGAGAATGGGGCAGTGAAAAGAAGCAGTTTAATAAACAGACCTTCTTTTTTTCAATGGCTTGTACAATGCCGTGATGCGGAATGCATAATAAATTACAGAGGAGATTGATGAAAAACGGACGCTTCATCACTCGCGGAGCGCTGCAGCTTGTAATTTTTCAATGAGATAAAAGTACTGTTACGAGGTTGAAAATTCTTCGTAATTTGCTAGGCGAATTCGATTCATCAATACCGTCTTATAAATCGACCATCTCTCAATCGATATCTCCTTGAATTAACGATACGCTCACTCGCATCACATTTAACATTCTTAAGCGCAAAACGAGTTATCTAATTATTTTCAATCAAAAATAAAACAATAAGCTGTATCGATCGCTCTCGATTAATTAACTAAAAATGTCGAGCAAATCGATACTGGCCGCGGAGCTTATGTTCGATGATACCGATCTTCGTCCGTAAATAATGCAATTATTTATCATAAACGGCGGTGCGCGTACATATCGGAAAAGTTAGTCCCGCGAACGATCCGCGAAAAAGTTGGCTGACACCAGCCTCGTGTGTATGCGCGGAGAGGGCATTCGCGCAGTAACCATAAAAGCTCTCCCTCCCTCCCTCCGCCCCTCGGGGGGCACCGCAGTTATTTACGGAGCACGGCTCGTAAATATGCGTCATCGGCGCGCACACGTCCTCCGCAGTTACTCGCTTTGCGCAAGTCGAACGCTCCTCGGCGGCGGGCCGCTCGCTCGCTCGCTCGCTCGCGGTCGATTTGTTTTCGACCACTTTTTTTTCCCAAAGACTGGCCTTGATTGACGGCGGGGGGATAAAGTTTGCTCTGTTTTTTCGCTCTTTATTTTCTCGGGGGGGGGGGGGGCGGCGGCGCGGAATTTATTTTCAATTTTCGCGCGCTAGAGCTTGCGACAAGCCCCGAGTATATTTAATAAAAAGCAGGCGTGCTCGTGAAAGGCCATCGTCGAACTTTCCGAGAGATATAGAAGCTCTTCTCTCTCTCTTTTTCGCCTCGGTCTATCAGCTTTTCCCATCGACTGCAGCGCGCGCGCGCGCGCGGAGAGCCAGCTATAGCGCAGCCGCGGCGGCGGACTTTGTTAGAAAGGCAAATTGCACACGCCAAGTGTGTGTGTGTGCGCGCGCGCGCCCGGCGGAGAGGGGGGGGGGGACTTTCTTAGACTCGGGAGCGTTATGCACCCCGTGGCCGGGGCTCTCTTTTTTGTTATTCATAGTCCGCCGCTAACAAGCTGCCGCCGCGCGCGTATTCTTCCGCGCTCCTCAAAGGAGTTCGGCTTTTCCGTTTTCTTTTCCAGTTATCGCCTATAGAAGTTTGAGTGTCGAAAGCGCGAGTCGAGAGGGTTCCGCGCCGTGCGGTTTATAACTTTGTTAGCCGCCGGAGATTTGAATTCTCCCGGCTCCCAGAGTCCCTCTTTCATACATAAGACAAGCACGTCTTATTCTCGACTCTCGCGTCTAGATATACTGTCTCTATCCGCAGCCGCGATATAGCACGCGGCGGCGCGCGGCGCAGTCAATATGGGATGTATAGAGATACACAGTCGAGCGTGTAAACGGGAAAGCCGTGCGACAGGCGTCGGTATAAATATCTTACTGGAAATATAACGACGGTAATCCCCAGCAGACCGAGCGCGCGAGAACACAATTCTTCAATCATCTCGGCTGATGCAAGATTGATAAGGCGGGCGTCGGGGCCGCGGACATAAATCGAGTCTCCCTTATCTATAACCCAAGCCTCTCTGGCTCTCTCTCTCTCTCTCTTTCTCTCACTCCTCTCGATACAGCAACCGCAGGACGGACAGCTGCGCAGAGACGGGAGAGGCGGCTAATGCCGAAGGTAAGCGGCAAGTTGCCGCTGCCGCGGTGGAGAACAATGAAAAATGAGGGAGAGAGTCGAGCAAAAGTAGTGCCTCGACCATCGGTCATTGCCACGAGAGATACGTCGCGCACCTATTGATTCCGGGGGGAGGGGGGGGGCGGCCAATGCTCTACCGCGCGCGCAGCATCGCCAGATGAATCGACGCTGGCTGTGCGAGAACACTGCAGTCACGGCAGCCGCACATTCAATTACGCGCGCTGCGGCCGCACATATACCTTTTGACCACCTGGAATAAATCGGTGATCCGTCTTCCACGTGTGTGCGAATGCGCCTGTCCGTGTGGATGTATATTCATGCGAGCGAGAGTCGCTGCAACGCGTATATATACACGTATACGTCCGGTTTTATTAGGGAGAAAATTTCGCGACGTCAGACTTTTCGCAGGATGATCGCCTCGGCGGCTATATGAAGGAGCCAAGTCGCTTTATATACGCGGGGATTGATTGACTATCGGCTGTAGAGAACATTGTCAGTTCGCGGTAGATATTCCTCTTCATAAGGCGGTGGGCGGAGGACGAGGAGGGGTGGAGGAGGGGGGGGGGGGAGGGGAGCGCGCGCGGGCGCAAACTGTAAACTCCAATAACACGTCTTACTTTATGACCGACGCAGATGAAGTTTGATCGTCCGAGAGCGAGATATATAGCCCCTAAACCGGCATATCAGCTAACGCCCCGCGAGGCCTCTAAATAACTATCTCACGCGCGCGCGCGCACCCGCGCGCCTGCTAGGGCTGCGACCGATAAACCCAATCAATCGCTAAATACTTGAGGGTGTCGTTTATTGCCCTCAAACCCGCTTGCTCTATGTGTACGTTACTTCATGAATTTATATCCTACTCTCCGCCCCCCCCCCTTTCTCTCTATCTCTCTCTCTCTCTCTCTCTTGTATGACCGACATAGTATTACGCAAGATCGTATATTTTATATATTATAATTTATTCATTATGTATAATTTTTAATTTTTTCTATACAGACAAGCAAATAAAGGTCTATCTATCTATCAATCTCTCTATCTCTATGTTTCCCGTTATTTACGAATCTCTCGAGTTTTATTTGTGCCATAAGTCGCATGCTTTAAGCGGATTAGGCTAATTTTAATATATAATTACCATTGTTGCATGCAGTTTATGGTAATCCAATAAACTTTCCGTAGCGCTGCTTTTACCCATTCGTGCACCGCTGAAAGTTACGCAAGCTCAGTCATACAAACTCGCGCATACAATGTTTATAGATGTAATCACGGCCCGAGGCTTAATAAAAACACAATCAATCATTCAATATGTCTGTGGGGCACAAGAGCCACTTAAAGCTCGCGAAATAACGCGCGATCGCCGCTAAGGAAAAACAGGCTCGGCGCGCAGTCCTTTTCTTCTCTCCTCCTGCGCGCAGCGCACGTGACGTTAATTGTGTGCTACTGCTGCTGCGGGAAAAGCGAGTAAGAGCCAAGACTGCGCGTCAGGTGATTTGCATAGAGCTGCCGCCAGCCGCAGAAATGAAGCAGTTTGCAATTTCAGCGGTACTCAAATTCTCTTTTACCCTGCACCTCCTCCTTTTCTCATTTTTCGTTTTTTTTTCCCTACTTTTTTCCTCCCCCCTCTGACCCGAGAGTCGCGTCTAATGGAGGGTTGCGATATAGCGTGAAAATTGTGCGCCGCAGCGCAGCTCTCGGTGTAAATCTCGTTTGCCTTTGTGTACACGTATACACAGAGCGTTGACTCGGTTAGATCAGAGAGCAGTCCAGAAATCGTCGCTTTCCAGCGAACATTCAAGCAAATCTCGGCGCACGCGAATCAAGAATCGGTCGTTACACCGAATTCCCTCGGGCTATGCACAATAGGAAATTCAATCTGCGTTACATTCCTCCGCAGTTTTCCATAGAAATTCCGCGTTCAATTCTGCACAGGCGCACACGTGCACACCCAAACGAAACGCATTAAAGTGGAAAAGTATCAGGAATATAGCCATAAGCGATGACGGTTTCAGCAAAAAGAATCGGATAGTATTGCGTAATAGATATACTTATAGGGTAGATCAGCGACGGCAGTAGCAGCAGCAGCAGCAGCAGCGACTTGCTAATGCGCAGCCATCGGACTTCGTTACACCGGTTACACGTATAGAGCGTGTCTGGAGGGTTAGCCTGGCGCAATTCAGCCGGTACTCGCACACGCATAGCTATTATAATCAGCCATCTGCGTAATTGTATTAGGGAGCATTAGCGCGCGCGGCTGCAGCGCCGGAGTTATCTCGGCTGCAGCTTGTTCGCGGTATTGTACGTCTTCGCCGGACTAGCAGCGTCGTGTTAATGGCGAAATTAGTCGAGTAGTTTTTCCGAGCGCGGCAATTTTAATCGGTGATGCGCGCAGGCGTCCGCTGTGCAGCGATGCGTGCGCGAAAAAAGAAAATCGCTGAAGCACGCCGTGCCTCTCTTCATAGCTCTACATAATTGACCGACTGCGCTGCTGCTGCTGCTGCAGCGTCGAATTAACTCAAGAGCTTGATTATATTGACGGGGGACTTGGGTTCGCCTCTATACGTATAACGACGGCGGCGGCGGCGCGGCTCGTGCGCAGCACAACGGTTGCGGCTTGCGCGACTGCTGCTCTTTGATTGCTGCGGCTTCGTTTGCGCGCGATGCACTCGCCGCAAAGCGTAACTGAACCTCCCCTCGCACGTATACGCGAACTAAAAGTTTACGCGCCACTGTAGTGGCTGCATGCGCACACGCGATACACACGCCGCACACAGCGGATTATCAAAATAAGCGCGGGCGTAGAGAGAGAAAGAGAGAGATGGAGGCTGAGGCAGCAGTGCGATGGCATACGCGTAAGCTGGTGCAGCGAGAAGAGAAAAGTTCATCCGAGAGAAAGAGAGTATACCTACCTTTCGCTCGTATTAAATGAAACATTCAAAAGCATGAAAATTCCGCTGACTTTGGAGTCCCCGATAGTTGCGGAAATCCACCGGAGAGGAGCCGGCGTACGCGCGCGCGCGCACCTCGTCCGCTGCACCGCTCGTCTTTTTTCATATAGACGAGCTCGCCGCGCGATGGAAATTAGAATGAGTAAAGAGAACGAATGAGGGCCGACTGAATATTTAACAAATTTAATGAATATTTTCTTAGAGCAAGAAAGTTGCATGGGTGGGTGGGGGGGGGGGGTCGAGAGGGTATAATAGCGCTTCTATACAGAAAAAAGAAGAGGTGCGTCGCTCGAATGGAGCAGCCCAGGAGGGGGTGGAGACAAATGAAGAGAAGCCCCGTGTTTATGTATTATTCAGGAGAACGTTTTTCTCATGAATTTTTAAAAGCTGGCCTGAAAATGTTGATTTTTCACACGACGCGTCCATATCTCGGGCTTTATACTCTCTCGAGCTGCGCCCTGTGTTCTAAATTACACGCGTGTCTCGATATGCACACACTGCACACGTATACACACGCCCGTATGTATAAAGATGCACATAGCGATGCAGATTTGCAATCGATTTGTCTTTCGAGAGTGGACGTCCCGGACGAGGAGTAGGTGAAAATTCAATCTCGTGAGTCCGGTTAAAATTGCCGTCGTCCCCTTGCATTCCCTTGACTTTTTCTTTGTTTTTTCGTTTTTTCTTTTGCGAAACGGGTAACTTCGGCCTTTCGGCCCGTTGGCGCACAGGACAGGCGCGGAGATAAGCGAGTAAATACTCGACGAGGCTTTTGTTTTAGGGCTTCCTCGCTTTTTATGTAACTGAGTTTTTATAATATATTAATGATCGTGATTTAATACTCATAAACGTTTAGCCTCTTCATTCATCAAGCGACGCTGCAGTGACAAGGCGAAAAAAGTCTTGCATACTTTCTTTTCTTACGTGTCGCATACACGCGCATACACGAGACTATCACAGCGACGTATCACTACGACTGTATCGTGTTCATCCTCGCTGGAGAGTAAGCCTGCCATGAAGCATTGAAATACACGGTTTACTTAAATAATCCGCAGCGATTTCTCGCTCTCGAAGCTGAGCCTCCGCGAGCTTTCAACTTCTAATTGCAATTTTCACTCCAATCATTGGCGGCGTAAGTACAACTGCCTTATTGATCCGGCGCTGGGTTGCACGCGCCCATGACTTTCCCATCGCATCGTTGCCTGTTTTTAATGAATACACACCGTAAGCTTCGTTCCACGTACTTCCAGCTGCGGTTTAAGCTCAATTTTTTTCGCGTCTACGCGAGAGACAGAGAGAAAGAGAGCGAGAGAGATGTAAATCGAGGGAGACAGCGATTTCCGCGCGCGGCGCAGAGAAGAAACGAAGGGTAAGACGCGCCGCGTCGCGCAGGAATATTCGAGACAGCAGCAAGCAAAGCAGACTTTAGGATGCTTATTTAATGCGACCGAGCGAAGAACTAAGCCCGGGTAGGGCAGGATTTTCACAAATCCCGGAAAGAAATAAGATACAGCGGCGCTCGGACCGCTTTACACACGCGCACTGGAGCCGGCGGTTATGTAAATAGCTGTTTGCCTATACCTCCGCTCCTTATTTCTCCCTTTTCCACCTTCCCTCTCCCTCCATTTCTCTCGCGCAGTCGCGTAAGTTGGTAAACAACAATACACTTAACCGGGACGAGACTTCCACTAAGTAAGCTCCATTCTTATCCCCACGACGACGACGACGACGACGACGACGACGGCGGCGGCGATGCTGTATACCGCATTCCATTCGACGGGAAGAACCTTCTGCGGACCGGCTAAGCGAGAGAGGGAGAGAGAAAGCTAAGAGTTTTCCGCGTGGCTCCGTGCTTTATAAACATAAACACGCGTATACACCAGAAAGACAACGTGCGGGGGAGGGGATGGCGTTGCTCCTTATTAACTAATCTAACTTTCGAGTTCGCAGCGCTTGTTTGCTCCGCGAGAGCATTTCGCACATAAAAAAAGAAAAAAAAAACGTGCGAGAGAAAGACTACTCGCCGGCTTGTTATAAACTTTTCCCTCGCGGACGGTTCGCGATACGATCATCCCGAAAATTGACGAATATTCGAAAGAAAAGCGCTGAACGAGTTTTTTTTTATTTTTTCAACGCGCAGCAAAGGCCGATGAGTAGGTTGTACGAAAGCATCGATAAATGATCGTTACAATTTTTTAACGAGAGACAGAGAGAGAGCGAGAGATATGTATTGCCTCTTTGACCGTGAAAATTGCCTCTCGTTCGCGGGCTTCCCAAATATTTGCGCTCGCGCTCAGTCGAATATCGAGCACACACAGGCATATATAGCTTCGTCGATCAATTCTATCAAAGCGACCAAACATAATACAAGCCAATGTCGGATACATAAACATTCACCGATGAAAATTTGAGCTCCGCGAAAAAAAGTGCAGTGATATCATATATCGCGTTGCGCACCGCTTATAAATATATATAGAATCCCCGCGCCGCGGTATATGTAATACTGCCAACGGCCCGAAGATTCATCGAGATTTCGTCAGCTGCAGTGCTGCGAAGCCGACTAGCCAGCGAAATACGTCTTTTCATTAAATTCTCGACTGTATAGATATACCTATATATCTAGAGAGAGAGAGAGAGAGAGAGAGAGAGAGAGAGAGAGAGAGAGAGCGAGAAAGAGAAGAAGAAAGAGAGGCCGGAGAGCAAAAAGAAAGAAGATGAAGCATCGTCCATCGCGAGAGAGCCGGGAGTCGACGAGCGATATTACATCTCTAGTGGGGACCGCCGGCTCCTCTGCGCGAGCTATATACTGCGGAACGCGCGCTCGCGCGAGAGAGAAAGAACCAATCGGATCGGAAGCTGCAGCGAATAAGGTCGTAAGTAGGGACATAAAGGTTACTGACGGCTGTATTAGTCGGCAACTTATATATCGCGCGAGATGAGATCCTTTTCCTCTTCCGCCCAGTGTCTCCCGCACACACCTACAACTAATATACACCGCCATATATATATATATATCTGTATAGATATCCTCACATATATACGCGCGCGAGGAAAAAGAGAGACGCGTCCGAGTGGAGTATAGCACAGCCGAAAGAAATATATTTCTTGCCGCTATATAACGCCGGTATATTACGTTGCCCCGAGACTATACCTAGCGCTGTCGGGTCATAAGTGCGAACGAACTCAACGGCGTAGATATATGTAGTAGTGTGTGCGCCCTTGGCTGTGTCGCGCGGAAAACTTCTTTATACTGCATGTATACGAGAACCGCTGTAGTCGGAGTGACAGAGAAAGAGATAAGAGAAGCAGAAATAAATATATATATATATATATATATATATATATATACACGTGTGTGTGTGTGTGTGTGTGTGTGTGTGTGTCCTCTTTATAGGCTGCGCCTATACACGTCCTCCTTCGCGCGTATGTAGGCGCTGCGGCAGACGATTTCTTATCCGCGAGCAGCGACTAGACTCTCCGATGTTTCCGCAAATAAGGTCAGAACGAGCGAGTTTCCCTATATATACACCGACAGCCAACTTACACACACACACACACACACACACATACTCGCACACGTACGCGCACACGCAAACGAGAGGTTCACCATTAAACGGCTTTTTGTCTCGTTACAGCTCGCCTCAACAAGTGCCTCTCGCGGCGGAGGATGTGCAGTCCGCGGACACACAGACACGCACACACACACACACACACACATACATACGAGCGAATCGACGTTTTCGCGAAATCTGCATCGGCGACCGAGAGGCGCGAGTCGATTTTCGAGTTATTGCATTATACAGCATACGTATATATAATAAACGCGATAATAACGTGTGCCTACTGCGCGTACAGAGTCACTTCTCTCGTTAATTTGTCGTTAACCACCGCGCGCGCGAGCGGACGTATCGGGTGAGAAACTCGGTACGTATAGTCGCGGGAAAGCTGTGTCGCGCGCGCGCGCGCGAACGAGGCTCGTCGAAAAACGAGTTTTGCAATGCGCGAATGCACTGGTACACTTTTTCCCCGAGACTCCTGCTCGACAATCTAGTTCTACAGAATGCTAATGACGGCTTTTTAATGCGCCTCCTCTGCACTGACACGCTTCGACTCTTTGTAAAATAATTAGTTAATCAGTCGGATATGTTCTCGCTGTGCTTGGCCGTTCGACGCGCTTCGCCGAGTTCGGCGTAAAACGTAAAATGCCTTACAATTGTGACGGGGGGGAAAGTGTGATCGGGATGGAAATGAGTGTGTAAGTGAGAGACAAACGAGTGGACCTTCATTTTCTTTTTCTTTCAACATTCTTATTTTTACAAACGATACAAATGTACACAGTACTTTTTATTGAAGAATCGTTGACTGACACGTATGCGCTATACACGTAGTCGCGTGGCTTCTTACGTCTCTAAAATACACATTAAAAGTACAAAAAAAAAAAAATTAATATTAAATAACCAGGAGAACGTTTACCGTCGACTCGCCGGTTATAAAACTCGTTCGCGATTCACGTGCCCTCTTGCGCGTGATTTCTTACCAAGTATATACGATTACGCATAGAACTTAATCGTAGGCGCGGGATAATATGAAATTTACAGACAATACTTTAATCTCTTCACCGTACGCTTGACGAAGAGCGAGCTCCGTCGACGACGAAACTTATGGATCTCTTTGCTTTGTTTCTGGTTTTTTGTTTTTATACAAATCTCTCGGGGAGTATGCGAGAAGATAATCAGCTCTCGACCTTGGATGCCGTATCCTCGTCGTACTGGACGGACGGGACCATGGGCGGCTTGAAGCCGTACTCGATCTTGGACTGGCGGAAGTTTCCCTTCTGGAATCTCTGGAGAGGCTCGTGATTTCGCGACTTGCGCGAGCCCGTCTGCAATTGCGGCCTCTCGGGATACGAGATGTAGGACTGCTTGGACTGGAAGCCGAACTGCCTCTGCAGATGCTGCAGCGGCGGTGGCACCGGGCCGAAGTAGTCGTCGCGTTGGGGTTGCGCGTGTCGCCTGTGGAAGATGCTGTTCGAGCCTAAGGGGCTGTACGAGGGTGGGACGTAGGAGTGGAAGGGCAGTTTCTTGTACTCGGGGCTGTCCTTGCCCTCGTGGAAGGGGATGGACGGCTTGTCGTAGACGTAGCCCTGGAAGATCTGACTGTGGTTGAGGCTGTTGCCGATCGGCTCGTTCTTGCCGAGGTGGCCGTGTGAAGGGAAGGGTGGGATCGACGAGGCCAGAGCCAAGTTGCTGTAGAGCCCGTGGTTCTGGGGCTTCATGATCTGCTGGTAGCTGACACCGTGGTACTGAACGCCGTAGGGCGCGTGGACGATCACGGGCTTCTCGATGTACTTGGTCACCTCGATGGGGAAGGGCTGCGAGATCGGTATCTTCTTCTCGATTATCTTCTCCACGGGGATGGGGATGTGCACCGGCTTCTCCACGATCTTCTCGATGGGCACGGGAATGGGCACGGGTTTCTCCACGGGATAGGGATGAGGAATGGGGATGTGGATGGGCATGGGCACCTTGCGCTCGATCACCTTCTCCACGGGAATGGGTAGCGGAACTACGGGAAGCGGGAAGGAATGAGCGACCAGCTTCTTCTTCTCGAACGTCCGGTAGGGTACCCGCTGCTTCTTGAGCTCACCTGGACCAACATCCTGGTGCGGTTGAGACTTCTTGTCCATGACCATGACTCCGTCCTTCATCATGTAAGTGCCGGGGGGTATGACGTAGACAGGCTTGTCGGGATTCTTGGCGTAACCGTCGCCGAGCTCGTAGATCTTGGTGAAGAGCTCGCTTCGCGTTCGACTGGAGCCGTGCTTGTTGCCGAGCTCGGCAAGACTCGTGAGATATTTCTGCTGATCGATCGTCGGCGGTTGCTGCTCCGTCAGCTGGAGCTCGTGACCGGAGGCCGGAGAGCTGCTGTATATCTCGATGGACTTCTGAACCTCGACCAGCTGGTCTTGCCTCTGCGTTGGAGGCTTAGGTGTGGTGGAGGTCTTGGCCGCCTCGTCGTGGACGCCACCGAAGGCTGGATTGACCCCCACGTAATCGCCACCGGGTTGAACGGTATTGCCGATGATGTTATTGTCCTGAGGAGGAGTGTCTTCGACGTGCTCGTTGACAGGAGCGGGTGGCGGATTTCCGATGAGATGAGCGTCCCCGGACACGACAAGGGAGAGTCCCGCTTGGATTGGATTGAGTATGTGAGACGAGGCGGAGTCGGAGGCTGGCAGTGGATTGGCCGTGATCGGCTCGTCGTCCTGGCACTCGAAGGTCGTGCTGTATTCGAAAGGTCTGTGATCGTGTGACTTGCTGTGCAACTCCTGGACGACAATGGGCTTGGCGAATCCGTGCTGCTCGCTCTTCTGGATGGTGGCGATGAGCTCCTGGGCAGTCTTGCTCGAGAGGACGGTGTGGGTGGTTCCGTAATTGATGAGAAGCGGATTGGCCGTGGTCGCTGGTACCTCGGCGCTCGGGTCGATCTCAAAACTGGAGCCGCCGCCGACGCTGTTGTCCTGGACGGGGGGGAAGGCGCTGGAAGAATAGGCGCCCAAGCCGGGTATTATGTCGGGCAGGTAGGGCTTGCTGTTCTTCGGGCGCGTTCGCCCGTGGAACAATCGGCTGATTCGAGTGCTCGGGCTCGGTTGGGGCGTCGTACTGAAAACCTCCTCGCTGCTGCTGCTGCTGCTGCTGCTGCTGCTGCCGCTCGAGTGGGTCCTCTGTCCGAAGCTCCCGACGTTCTCGACGACGAGACGCGAGTTCTCGTCCTCGGGGCTGAGATTGTTATCCTGATGCTGGAGGCTCGCGATCGTCGGCGACTGATGGCCGTTGGGGTAGAAGAGCTCGTTGCTATTGGTCGATACGGGCTCGATGAGCTGGGGATGCCCCGTGATGTAGTTAACCTTCAAGGGCTTCTCCCGGCTCTCCCCGGATTCGATCGAGCTCCGAGAGACGCCGTCGAAAGTTTCATTATCTCCGTTGGCATAGGGCTGCAAGAGTTTAACGGGCTGCTCGACGGAGCCGGACTCGCCGCTCTGAAATAAAAATCAGTTCGACTTAACGGCTTCTCTCCGCAGCAGACTCGAGCGTGTATGCACAGTTGAATAAACCCATATATTTTCAATGTAAAGAGCAGGCCAATTACGGCTCTCGTTCAATGGAACCGGAGAAACAAAGCCGCGTCGGCGTGGAATAAATAAACATCCGCGAGCTGTAGCGCGGCAAAATTTATCTTCCGTATCGCTCGTGCAGCAGCGAATACAATATGTGATATAGGCAATGTATATATAGCTATACCTTCTCGCCGAGCGAATCGTCGAGGGGCTTCTCGCCGAAAGCGAAGCTGGCCGAGGCGCTGCTGTGATCGTCTTGAGCGGCGTACTTGACGAACGGATGATAGCCCCATTCATCGGCGACGTACTTGACGTCGGTCGAGGCTCGCGCGGCATTCACGTAGTATCGACCGTGGGCGTGCTCACCTTCGCGGGACTCCGACTTGCCGTGACCGTCGCCCAGTGTCTTGTCCTCGACCTCGTACTTGTACCGGTACGACGCTGGATTCTGCAAAAAGTGAAAGCGCTCGCTTTATTCTCTCCTTCGCCTATTATATACAATACGCTCGCGCACGCAGGCAGCTCGCCTATGCACCATCGGCGCTGCGCAGAGACGGATCTTTTCACACGATTCGCGGTATTCGTATACATTATACTCGCCGAGAGGAAATAGCGTAGCGCTCGGTAAAAAGGCTCGAGTGATATATTGCGCATCGCCCCGGGGGGGAGAGGGGAGGGAGGTGATGCGAGACGCGCACGGAGAAAAGTAAAAGAGAGTTCTCTCCGACGTCAATTCGAAATGTATATAGGCGCAGAAGGCTGATGGGCGCGGACGGCTCTCTTGCGAGAAAGTGTAGCGTCAACAATCGTCGCCGTGTCGGCCCGACGAACGAGCTCTGGGGTACTTATACACACGCCTGCGCTGCCCGACTGGTGTATAACAAACGAGCGAGCCGCGGGCAGTTGTTTCTAGGGCAAGCGTGCGTGTATGTGCGTGTGCGCGCAGCGCACTATATATTTATGTAGACAAGGTGTGCGGATAAATGGAAAGTCGAGCGGTATAATCGTCGTCGTTGTCGTCGTCGTCGTCGTCGTCGTCGAGAGAAAAAGAGAGGGAGAGAGATGCAGTTGGCGACGTTTCCGAGTCGGTGAGCTGGATACACTTGTGTTCGCGCTTGCTTTTCATTTCGCGACGATTCACACGCTCGCTCATACAGACATACGCACACAGCTGTGTCGAAAGATATAATGCCTCCTCTTAGTGGCCTGGCGATCGCCGCGATATTTACGACTGTAATTGGCGAAAAAATTGCGCCGCTCGGTTATTAAAAATTCGAAGCGATCGTGCATGCGCGTATACGCGAATGACTCGACGGACGTCAATCAGCCGGTTTACGACCGGCGCTACTTGTTATATGCGCGCGCGCACACGTTCGCGCTCGCGTTGATTTTGCCATTAAAAAAATCAGCGAGTTCGATAATTTGTGTTTACCTCCGTCCCGCCTCCTGTCGCACGAGCCGCGCACACACATTTCTCTTGGCGAAGGCCGCGCGCCCGAGACGCCGGAGAGCGGCAAACCGCATTGCCCGCGAGTCCCTATAATCGATCCCGACGATTTAACGCTTCGGCAAGTCGATCGCGAACTTGATATACCTATATGCTCCCAGGCCTCGCCGCAAATCCGAAACAACCGTGGTCCCATTAGAGAGCGTTTCTCGCGGCAATAATATAAAAGCCTGGCGCGCCCGCGCGCTTTTCCCGCAAAAGCGCGCGGCACTTGCGGTGGCACTGCGGCGCTGGAAAGAGTCGTGGCAGCTCCCGGTGTCCCTTATCACTTATCATCGAAAGTTTTCGCGGTAACCGCGCGGGCGCGCGCGCGCGCGCCGAGGCTATTAAGACGACTACGCCGGGCGAGAGAGCAGCCAGAAGCAGACAGTAAGCGACCGTTAATAATATCTTATAAGTGCGCTATTAATCCTGCGTCGGTGTCGCTATAAATCTCCGAGGCGCTGCGATGCTTCATAAATGCTGGAGAGACGCCCGAGAGAGAGAGAGAGAAAGGGTCGACCGCGCGGTCTCCCTCTCACCTCATACCACCTTGTCGGGCTCTTCGCCTCCCGCCTATATTCTTGACCCCTAGAATGCACACAGCCGTAATAAATGTCTCCATAATAAAAGTTCCGCAAACTTCTAATAGATAAAATTCAATGGAAGAGACGTACATATATATATATATAGAGAGAGAGAGAGAGAGGAGCCAAAGTGCACGGATCATTTAGCGATTTTCCCTGCGGAACGCGAACAAGCGCCTCGCCCGATGTGCCCGCGCGACGCGGCTCGCTCGGTCGAGGCGAATTTTCTCGATTGATTTAAGTGGGGAAGCGAAAAACTCGGAATTCCCGATAAGTCGCGAGACAAGTCTAGTCGTTTACCTCCGCTTGCCGCAGTTGCGCGCGGGCTGCGTATAATAGCCACTGCTGCGTTTTCTCACGGCTATCGAGGCCTCATCGCACGCGCGCGTCGAGGCGCAAATATTTTCGCGCGAACAAGGCTCGAGTTAACAACCGATTAGTTGTTTTTTCAATAGGCGAGCACTTACAAGCTTCCATTATTAAAAAGTCGGCGCGCAGGTGGCCGTTGCGCGGTCAAGAGAGCGAGAAAGAGAGAGACACCTAGACTCGCGGAATAATTGCCACACGGGGAAAACGCTCAGACGCTCCCGCGGCCCGAAAGAATGCAAACTTCTCCCATCCCGCGAAGCTAACCGCGCGCCGCTAAAAACTCGTACAACTAATTCGACCCGAAAATCCTGTTAAGTCCGGCAACGCGAGTCGCGGCCCGCAGTAGTAGCAGCAGCAACAGCAGCGTATAATATGCTTAATTTGCCTTTAAAACGAAATCCAGTTTTGCCCTGCGCAGAAAAAGAGAGAGAAAAAGAAAAAAGAAAAAATACCGTGTACCAGTACGCTCGCAAAATCGTAATTAAGTTCACCATACAAGTCTCTCTCTCTCTCTCTTTCTCTCTATTCCTTACAACTCCGCGGCGTACGCGCGCACGCACCGCGAAGCGTTTCACTCTTCCAGGCGGCCGAGCGTGTGCCCGGGATTTGTAATCCGCGAAAATTCGCGAACGAGAAATCCTCACGTGCGCGACACGACGAAAATATGCAGGCCTGCGCCAGGCGGTTTTCCCTCCCAAACTAGTCGACCGCGCGTCGTCTCGCGCGACACGCGAACACGAGGCGCAAAAAGGAAGGCGCCTGCGAGGGAAAATGCGAGCGACGCGACTCGGCGGCGGAGGAAGCGAACTCGCCGCCGCAGCCGAGAAGACGAAGTAAAAAGGGAAGCGCACGAGCGAAAATGGGACGCGAGTGGGAATGGAAGGCGAGCCCGGGAAAAAGGAGGTGGAGCGCCTGTAAGGAGGTTATAGCGTAGCAGGTGCAGCAGCAGCAGACAGGCCTCTGTGCGCGCGTACATGTGTGACGCGTGCGTTTCGCTGGCAAGACTCGCGGTCTGGACAGTCCGCGTCACTTTCTACTTGCCGCAGAGCCGATGCTGCGGCGTCTGCCTGCGCGCAGCCGCGAGAACTTTTCGGCTCTCTGCCGCCGCCACTGCCGCGCGCCGCTCTACGATAAGTAATTGCCCGGCGCTCCGGACGCACGCCAAGGAGAGCATTAAACGCGGATGCCCGGATTTTTTTGTTTTTCGCTTTATTTTAAGAGAGGAGCAATGCCTTCCCTTTTTTTCTCTCGCCCCCCCCCCCCCTCCGGCGTGTGTATTACACAGTGTGGCTCGAGAATCTCGTGTGAAAGTCAAACGTCTTGTTTTTCTTATCGATTATTACGGTGCAGCTGTATATTACTATACATACTCGTGTACGTTTATCATTGTGTATTTATTTTTTTTTTTTTGCTTTCCTCCGACGCTCGAATTATGCTTATTACCTTAGTCGGCCGGAATTTAGGTCCGGGCGCGCGCGCTTGGAGCGATGGAGCGGTAGAAAGTCATTGTTATGTATTTACCGATATCATCTCCTTGGCTCCCGGGGAGTGTATGACGCTCCTCACATTATACTTTCACTCGAATCCAGAAATGCGCGAGATGCTATTTTTTGTCGAGCATCAAAGGAGGAGAGCGGTTATAAGCGTATACAGTGGCGTCTAATTGAACTTTCGTTGTAACCCGAATCTATATATATATATATATGGATACATAGAAATGTGTGCCGGCAAGACCCGCTATAAGCCAACTCCCCTTGGATTATGTAAGCGCTCGACCTGCACGTTTCGCCGGATCATTTGTCACTAGTTTCGCAGTGCAATAAAAATTCATTCAATTCCAGCCGGCCGAATTCATTAATCTTGCACGAGGAAACGAGTCGCGCTGGTCTCGCAGATTCGTTATTCCCATATATGCGCCTCGTGTGTGTGTGTGTGTACATATGCGGCCGCGTATAAAAAAAGAGGCGATACCCGCACCGAGCTACGACGATTACGGGTGAGCGGACTGTATACGCTGGTATAACGCATACATATATATGCAGAAACGCGCGCGTGTGAGTGCGTACGTGTTCGGCCGTGGGTTTATCTTGCGATATACGCACCAGCGGCCAGTGTCTCGGCTTCTTCGTATACACGTATATATGCCCATAATATGTGCTCAACGGTCGTCTAACCCCATGCGCTTCCACGCGATGGCCCCAGAGCATCGTCATTACGTGCAGCCTCTGCGAGATAATCGGGTTTCCGAACTGCGCGCGCGAGAGTCGGCCTTCCGTGCTCTCATTGTTTGACGAACTTGCGCAAACGAGCTTATACAAAGCGCTAATGGAGTCCGACCTTCGATAACTCGGGGGGGATACGAGCATACACTCGGTACGTCTATGCGCTCGCGTATACTCGCCCTGTACAACGCGTGTGTGTCATTATCATAGCGTTCTAGCCGGCCTCCAGACCGACGCGACTGCTGTACAGCAGCGGCAGCGACTCGACTCGCAAATCTGTTGTTCTCGCCGAAATTTCTCTTCGCGGACGGAAAGAGTCGCTCACGAATGCAATCGTGTCTCGGGGCGAGACGTACGCGCTCTTTCCTAATCTGGCAGTACGCAGGGTACACGCGTCTCCTTCTCTCTCTCTCTCTCTCTTTCTTTCTCCTATAGGTATATACATCTCTGCGTCGCTCCCGATTCACTCGGCGTCGTACGTCAAAGTTAAACCGTTCGAATTCACGGCACCGATAATCCCGTAAGCCATCAATACGGAGGCGGGGGCGAGGCTGCACACACATCGGCGATCGACATCCGTCGCGCTTGGCGCCGAAAATAAATCGCGTACATCGTTGCTCCTCCGCTACTCGTCTCGACGAGCACTACGCAAGACGGGCCAAATCGAATCTAACGAAAGCCAGCTACGGAGTCTTTGTACGCGTGCGCGAGAGTGTGTGTGTGTGCGCGCGCGCGCGTGTGTATATAAGAGAGAAAAGTCGAGAGGATAGAGTAAACACGAAATCTCGCTGCGCCGGCGTTCCCCGGAGGAATAGCGTGAGCTGCGCGCGCGACTCATCTCGAGAGAGAAAGAGAGAGGAGAGAGAGAGAGAGAGAAAGAGAGGAAGCGAAGAAAACCTGTCTTCTCTCGGCGTGAATTCTTATCAGCGGTCATCTGCGAGAGGAGGGAAGCAAGACGTTTCCCGGGAGCGGCAATTTGAATTCTCGCTCGTTTCGCGCCCCAGTTCGCGACCCGTTAAATAGACAGCTGCAGCCGAAGAAAGGCGCCGAGAGCTCGGGCTTATAAATATGGAAATTTCGAAAGCGGGCTGCAAGCTCTCCGCCGCGGATCGATTAAAAGTTGCGCGCCCCAGCCCTCCCTGTGTACGGGTACACTGTACTACACAGCGATGCAACTACGTATATACACACGCGCGCACACCTTTGCAGGAGCGCTCCCGCTTTCTCAGCTCTGACGCGTGATTGGCGTTCCCTGCGTGACTTTTTTGCTCGCCTCCTTTTTTCTCTCGCCCCCGCGCTTAGACTTTCTTTCCTTCTCACCTCGCCTGTGTATTCTTGTCGCTTCGCCTCGACGAGCTTGTTTCCTCCTTCGCGCGCCTGCTTTTTCTCATTTCAGGAAACGTCCGGAGAGATGCCACGATAAAGTAAAACACCTGAACCTCCCTCCACCTTCTCTCTCTCTCTCTCTCTTTCTCTCTCGCGCTGGCCACGCCGAGGGAACGCTAATCTCGATTTTCAGCTGTACATATACTCGGCAGCAAATCGTTCCCGCGGATAATCGGGAGTTACGCGCGAACAATCGCGCTTGATTAGGTCAGTGGTCAACCCATTGATTGCTTGACGCACACACACACACACAGAGACACCCACACACGCGCACACTAGGGGACGCGAATGGGCGGCGGGTAAACAGAGGCTTGAAAAAAAAGGGCTCTCGCGCGCGCGCGACCCAAAATCCAATAATTACGTTTCAACATTTATTACAGCTGTCACGTCGCGCGCCGGCCGTATATGACGCGCGCGCGCGCGCTCTCTGCACGCGGGAAGCCGAGAGCCGAATCTTCGGTTAATGGAAATAAGGATTCCGCGGTTAATTGAAACGGAAAATTTAATTAAGAGTGGAGGGTGAGCGCCGCATGGCAACTCGCACATGCTATCCTTCTGGCAACGTTGTTCGCCCTCTCTCTCTCTCTCTCACTCTGCCTCTATCGGTCCGGACAGCGCGCGCGTGTCCCACTCTGCGATATTCGCCGCAGCGGAATCTCTGTCACGCGCTCTCGACTCTGCTCCGCTCTGCTCTCTGCAGTTACGCCGGAACCAGACGTGCAGCTTTTGTCTTCGCGCTCATTTTTCTTTTCCCTTTTTTCTGTTTTTACTATGTGCGCCGTTCCCGTTTTCGGCACGCGCGCAAGGGCGTTTTAGAGGCGTGATAAATGGAAAATCGTCGGGGACGCGCTCTCTCTCTCTCTCTGTCTCTCTCGCCCGCTCGTCGCTGCGTGCGAGCCGGCGGTTATTGAGATATCGATCTGCCGGCGTGTGTTTCAATTTGTAATTTTCCTGGGGGTTCTCTGCATGAATATTTGCAGAAGGAGAGGGCGGGGCGGGCGGAGGAAGCGGAATACAGAGCCCGAGATATGAAATGCATAGGTTTTCGAATATACATTGTGCGTTTCCATGTGAGCGCGTGTGCTTACCTTGTCATCGTTGCTCGGTTGCTTCGCGTAGCCGGGCGGCGGAGTCGCAGTCGTGGATGCCAGCAGCACAGCCAGAACCACCTGAGAACAGAAAAAGCGAGAAATTCCGTGATATTGATTAGGCAAGGAGGCAGGCTGCGGTTTCGCAGCGCGCGCGCCCGGCTGGAATTTAACACGCGAATTTTAGTATTTTTACAATTGCGCGGCAGACATAAATAAACAGGATGTGTATCCTTCGATCGCGATTGCAGAAGCGAGAAACGAAGTAAAAAGAGCGCGCAAGTGGCCGTAAGTCCCTACCTAGATGTAAATGTAAGAAATGATTATTGTTTCTGAATCGGCGACGGAAACGCCGGCGAATAGGCTTCCACTTTTTTCTTACCGTTTATTTATAGTGATCATGTTTACAAACGTAACGACGCATAACGCAACCGCACAACGCTATAGCTTGGTTTTTCTTCGTTTTACATCGGCGATTGTAAAAAAAAAAATGTTTTACCGTTAAGGAATAAACGAGCCGATAATTCGACGAATATTTGCGGCGAGGCGGCGGCGCACGCACAATTAACCGAGGAGCACAGCAAAACAGAAGAAGATTATCCTCTGGCGGTACGCGGCAGCGTTGTGTAGCAAGTGGCGTGTATATATATATATTGTACATATAAATCCCGAAGAAAAACGAGTCCGTCACGTCGCCTGATGAAAATCCCGGGGAAAGTTGTCGGCTAATATAGCGAAAGAAGCTCCGCGCGGAAGCCGGCGCGCCTTCGCGGAAAGTTCGTCACGTCATATCGTCGCTCGGTATAGCGAGCGAGTAGCGTCTTTCCAGCAAAGTAAACAAGCGAGCGAAGCTTAATTAAGCCTCTGTCGCGAGCGACGCCTTATCGCAGATAAGCAGCGAGGCGCGAAGCCGGATAACCGCACGGCCTGCGAGCTTCTAATCAGAATCGCGGCGACGCCGGTGTCTATTGAGTCTGGAGAGGGAAAGAGAGAGACAGAGAGAGAGAGAGAGAGACGTGCGTATACATAAATAGCTTACGACTTAATACCACCATTACAGGAGCTCAGTCTCTCCGTCTCTCTATCCGACGAGCGATGCGCACTCGAGAAGTTTGTTACCCTGGAAAGTATTAGGAGCGGCTGAACTGCCGTGACAAATGAAAGAGGAGCGAAAAAGGAAGAGGGAGTGAGAGAAAGAGGCGCAAAGTTGTTTTGAGGGGAAGCTCGGCGTTAACTTGGCACAGCCGGCGCTGTCGGCTGCAACGCTCTCACTCTCTCTCTCTCTCTCTCTCTCTCTCTTTCTCTGTGTAGAAGAGAGTAACTTCTACGCGCGATACTTGTGCCGATGACAAAAGTTATCTTAGCTGACTTACTCTTCGCTCTCCCGCAAAAGACTTTTCAGTTTCATCGCGCACTTCATCTTCGAAATGAGTTTTCTCGCGCCAAGGCGAGAACGAGAAATGCGGTGCGGCTGCAGCTCTATATCTATATGTGTACAATACGCTCGCGCGCACACGCATGCCGCACCGCGGCGCAGCCCAGAGTTCTTGCTTCTTTTTTCGCGCACAGCTCGCGCATGCATATGGTAAATAGAGGGGGCGATAAGCTTCGGGAGTCAGAGCTCGGGACTCGCGCGCCCGCGATTGGCCCTCATTAAAGCAGGTCGAAATTTGCATTTTTTTACGAGCCGGATTATGATCCACTAAAGGTAGCAATGGATTTTCCTCGGGAGATCTAAAATCCCGCACGTCCCCGAGGCGCCGCCGCCGCCGCCGCCGCGCGTCGCCGTCGCTCGCTCTCCCTTATACGAGCCCCCGTAAACTTTTTTCCCCCAGCGGCCACAGCCGTAACTCCTTCGCGAGCTGCCATAAGGGAAAATTCGTCCGTACCCTCGGGCTAGATTGCCGCTATCTTGTACAATGCTTTATAGCGCTTAACAAGGGACCGCCACCTTGTGCACTGCAGCAGCAGCAGCCCAGGTTTTCCCGTGTCGCAAAGCCTTGGAAAATCAGCCTCGACTACGGGCATATTTCAGCAACCAGTCCCTCTCCCCACGTGCTACACGCCGGGCCACTTGTCGGACCTTTGCGTCTTTCGCGCTCCGCGCATGTAAGGTCCTGCTACGATCCTGCAACGCTTGGGAAAAGCTGCTGCTGCTGCTGCTGCTGCTGCTATGCACACTAACGGCGCCGGATACTTGGGCTTCGAGCTTCAGCTTCGTTAACGTGAAATTTCGCAGTTTAAAAGGTCGTTAAATTCTCCATTGGCCATCGCTCGGGAGCATATTTTTATATAACGCAATTTTACGCAGGTATATAATATCGCCGGCAAATTATATGTGAAAGACGCTCGAGCGCGGTGTGTGCGCCCAGTAGATACGTTCCGGGTACGGCAAGGCACTCGAATTACGCGTAATCACGGATGGCCGAGCGCACGCTCTTTTCCCAAAGAAAGCTCTTATATGGCATGACGCGGGAGTGTGCAAGAGAAAAAAAGTGTGTGTGGGTCAAAACTGAGTGCGCAGCACTAGAGTACATATGTAATAAGAAAGCAGCGTCGCCCTCTAATCGCGGCCTCTGCGCGCATCAAAGAAACCGCGCGCGTCTCTCGCTACGCGTCGACCTTCCGTCACTCTCTTTCTATCTATCTTTCTCTCTCTCTCTCTCCATCTCTCTCCGTTCTCTCGACTATAGCTATACTCGAGAGCAAAACCAAAGACAAAGGCTACAGCTCCAAGAGAGCTGAAGGAATAAAGGGCTGCTGCTGCTGCTGCTGCTGATGTCGGCCGAGCGAAGGAAATTGAGATTCTCCGCGAATTTGAAAGAGAGGGAGAGAGAGGGTGGCTGCGCTCGATTTGCATAAGGCAGCCTTTGGCTGCTCCCCCTTTCCTCGGGTCATAATCCGCTGCGCGGCGGTTTCGCTTTGTGGCCGCGGGCACGTACATCGGATATAATATTAGGCTGCCGGCTGCCGAGAGAGAGAGAGAGAGAGCGTCGCGCGAGAGAGCACTGTTATGGAAATCTCGAAGCCGGGATATTCTTCCGGACGGATCGCTCCTTGGAATCCGCTCAAAGCGAGCCCCCGGGTAGGCGGTCCCCGCGCGCTTCTCTCTCTCTCTCTCTCTCTCTCTCTCTCTGCATACCGTATACATATGCGAGCTGTTCCGGGGGCTGTGTATACTTTTTGAATCAGGCGGTATAAAGCCGACCGATATGTGTGCCCCAACTTTTTTGCTCGACTTTTTTTATTCTGTCTACCCCCTCCTACCCGCGCGGGAGAGAGCATCCTCTCGCGCAGAGCGCAAGAGCTGATGGGAAAGTGTCGACCGAGATTCCGGGGATTTCCAGGTCGGGATGAAGCGCCCGGAGAATATGGAAGTCCGGAGCGAGAAGAGGAGGATGAGAGGAAATGTTGGAGTAGGTATATAAGTGTATCGAGCGGCTGTGCGCGCGAGCGCGTACACACACTGCGGCTCTTTTTTTTTCTCCACTCGCTCTCTCGTTGAATTATAAGCCTGTCTTTTCAGCAAGCGCGCTTCAGCCGGCGAATCATCGTGAAAGCGGGAAAAACGTGGCGATTATAAATTTTCCAAGTATAGCGAGCACTCCTGTACAGCCGTGCAGCACCGCAGAGCCCTGCAATGGAAGCGGCCGGTGCATTCTTCGTCGCGACTGCGGCGGCGCGGGCGGCACATGAAAGGAAAGGAAAATAAAGACGTCGCGATTCGCAGTAGCAGGAACCGCGTCAAAGCTCTCGTCTCGCGGCTGGCGTACATTATGTATATCGTGTATCGCTCGCGTCCAGATGAGGATGAGAAGCTCGATTCTGCGTCACAGTGTGTATCCTCGGAAGGAAATCTTTTAATCGCGTAAGGCTCGTTTGGCCGGAATCGGCGGTGACTCTGTACTGTGCGCTGCGCAAAGAGAGAAAAGAATGGCAGCGCACAGAGCGAGAGACGGAAAAGAAAGAGGCGGAAGGAAACAGCAGCAGTAGCAGCAGCAGCGGCAGCAGTACAGCGCGTAAAGGCGCGTTCATTTCTAAGTTCGTGAGCTGAGTAGATTGAAGGCTGAATAATTGAGACAGCCGTAGGTAAGGAGAGAACTCGCGGGAGGCCCCAGAGACCTGGCAAAGGCCTTGCCGGCGCCGCCGCGCGCAAGATGGAAAAGTCCACCCGGCAGAGTGTGCGGGACGACGGGGGGGGGGGGGGATATATGCTCGTAAAATATCCAACTAAAGGGAAAAGCTCCCGAGAGTTACCCGTAGGTAAAAGGATATGGGGCGGCCACTAGCTACGCGCAAGCGCATCAATCTCGGCTTATTTTCACCGACCGGAGAGAGAGAGAGAGGGAGAGAGAAACAGAGCTCTTTCTCTACATATACCGCACACACTTCGCCTTCTATTAGCCTGCGTTAACTCTCTCTCTCTCTCTCTCTCTCTCTCTCTCTCTCTCTCTCTCTCTCTCGCAGCCTCTGTGTACGTGTGTACATAAAACATGTGTTCGCCAACGGAAACGCTGTTTGTTAACTCTTGCTGGAAAATTGACCAATTACTATGTATTACATGTATAAATATTGGCTAAACGCTTACATTAATTTCGAGTTTTAGACAGTTTTGTATGTAAAGAGTGCAAAAAAACAAGAAAAAAAAAATTGGCAGCCCCGTTATCTCAGGATGGGGCTTCCGGCGAAGGTCGTAGAATAAAAAGAACATAGTAGGGTCAATTACGGATCTTTTATGCGGGCATATATTAAACGTTCAGTCATGCGTGCAAGAAAAGTCGAAGCATCCGGTTATATACGAATATGCTGCGCAGCTTATCTTATCGGATGAACTTTCTTGCGGCATTAATTATTACGGAATGTTTTCTGCTCGCATCCTTCGTGTGCACGAATTAATTTGATTTCTAAATCGATCGAAACTCTCTGATTCGTGTCCAATGGTTTTTAATTCGTCGGAGTCTTCGATTATATTGCCTGTTTTATTGATCAATATCTGGTCGTTCTCGGAAAGGTAAGTTTCCTCGTAGAAGACGTGTGCATCGGGGACGATCTAGTTCGTCGAAGCTTTGCACGAATATAGTCGCGCATATTGTGTGTATAGATATAGATCCACGAGCCTCAAAATAATAATTGAGTATAAATGATGGATGATGGTCGAGAGCCGAGCCGAGTTTTATTAGAAAAGAAAGCTGTGTAATACGAGGCGAAAATTGATCTCGAGCGTTGACAGCGACGAAATCATTATAGGACACTTTTTTCCGTTTTCAAACTCTCATTTTTCATAACGAGCCACTTTCGTTTTTCCTTTTTATATCTTGGAGCCGCAGATTGGAAGGCAATCCCGTATATAATACACATCGAGGAGAGAGAGAGAAAGAGAGAGAGAGAGAGAGAGAGAGAGAGAGAAGCCGGGAGGAGTCGATCGATAACATACGCGGCCGAGCATAACGCCTTCTGCTCTCGTTCCTTGTGCTTGCCAACCTACCCATACGTGGTGTCTACACATATATATATGCGCGTGTGCATGTGTATGGGTATATAGACGTAGATTCCATTGTTTTCATCCGGGCTGCCCGAGATATCCGCGGCAGCGAGAGGTTATTAGGATCGACACTCGATTCATCCTCCGTTTCTTCGGCGTCTCGAGTCCATTGTTTCTAGGGTTGCGGCGCATTGTTTCACTCGCGGCGGCGTTGCCTTAACGAAGAGCGAGCGCGGGCTTCGCTTTTTCGGAACGTCATGTCCTGCCGTTCTAACTGATTTATCTCGGTCTCGCCCCGACACATATTAGCCGGGGCTTTCCGCGTCGAATATTAATTTTCCGTACATAGCCGCGCGCGCATGTAGGGACGTTTGCGCATGTGGCTCGTTATACGAATGCCGGTGTGTGTAAACTCAAACTCGATTGCCGACGACGGGGGCTGTGTATGATGTACTAAACGCGCAGACGCAGATGACAATGCGCTACGAGGAGGAAGTCTGACAAGTTGTGTATATAGATACACGCAAAAGCGGAGTGGAATTCGGTGCGCTTAATTGTCAAACCGGACGTAGTGTAACGGAATGATTCGGCGCAACGACGACGACGACGACAATGACTGCACGACGGGTGCAACCTCGGCAGGTGTGCTTCACGAAATCGCCTGCGCTGCCGTCGCGGTGCGACTTATAATTTACTCCAGTTGTGAATGGATCGGCCGCGGTATAACGTTCACGGTCAGTTGCGCGCGAGACATTCACCTTGGCGAATTGTCGGAGAAATATATATAGATATAGACGTGGGCTCGAGTGTACGTGCATGTGTATACGCGTGTATACAGAGGTACACCGGTTGGACGGGTTGCGTCGCGGCGTATAACTGTTTTACCACCGCTGCGCTCGCATGTATCGCTGCGCAGCATCTCTCGCGTAGGCGCGTACAGTACACGTACACAATATACGAGTTTCAACGTGTGCAGCATCGATTCTAGATAACTGCGCTGACTCGCATTTCTGTCTATACATATATCTGTGCATACACATCGATACGGGAAGGAAACTCTTGATTGAATACGGAGAGACGTTCGCTAGTGTGATTCGCGAGATAAGAACTGACGTTCCGGTCTCTCCCGCTCTCGCACTATCTCGGCTGCACTGTCAAGGTCTTCGGCCACTAAGTGGCTTCTGCGATCTCGGTGCGCGGAAAAGAAAGTCGATTGTAATTTACTCTTGGAGAAAATAAAACGACACGCGAACCGTCTCGCGCGAGCCCGCGATGTGTACATATATCTGTTATTGCGCAATGCACACCGCACGAGATATAATTGCACTTATAGACTATAGAGAGTGTGTTTTATGGAAGTATAAGTATCGATTACAGAGTTCTCACATCAGCGTGTGTATCTGTACGTGTGTGTGTGTGTGTGTGTGTACATATCAGTCAGTGGAGCAAACACGTGCAGCTCAAGCAAAACAGCTCATTTTCTTACGCTCGCCGCCGGTTAATCCGACCTGTTTTCCGTTAATGCCGCGGCGGCAATTGCGCGAATGACGAAACGCCGGCGCACGCAGTCGCTATATATATACATATGTACGTATACGCGTGGGCATTAACGAACCGTTGCACCGAATCAAGCCTAACGTACACACAACTTGGTTCTTCGACTTGGAGTACCGGTCGTACAAGCCTATTTAACATCGATTAGACTCTCCCAATCTCGGCGCGGCAATTTCGCCGCAGCCGCGGTGGCGGCCAATCTCGATTATCCGCGAAATTACGAAAATCCAAGCCGACGCGTCCCTTTTCGCGCATGAAAGATCGCTGGCGCGCAACCGCGCGATATCGGTCAGTGGGTCAGTGAAAATACCTATCGGCCTGAATAATATCGACTTCAGCCGTCCGATGAAAGTGCAGAGCGTCTCGTCGTTATATATACAAGCTGCACGTTTCTAACGCGCGCGTCCGCAGAGTGTGTGTCTCTCTCTCCTTTTCTCTCGCCCGATATTTCTCTGTCTATGTATCTGTCTGTCTGTCTCTCGCGCAGGCGGACGAAATTGCGCAACAGCCCGGCGACGCGACACAAAAACAGCCTCTTTTCCGCCATAACGCGCTTACGCGAGAGGGGTTACGCAAAAGCCAACGAGAGCCAACGAGCTGACACTAAGGGGGCAAGTGGGCTGCAGTCACAGGCTCGTTCGGGCGATTCGTTCATTTGTTAATTTTAATTGCCGAGAAAGAGAGAGAGGGAGAGAGACGTTTTTTTTCGCTCTATAACTCGAGGCGTCTGATCTCGCTCGTATAAGACTGAAAAATCGCGTTTGGCGACCGTGTCGAAAGCAACTCGCCCGGAGTGTACATAGATATAGGACTTCTGCTTTCCGATGGAATATGACACGGCTCAAAGGCACCCTTCGGAAATTCCAGCTTTACACGCGATATGTCAAGTTCTGCTTTTACACCTTGACTATGCGCTTTCGCGAACAACAAAGAACATTGGCTTATTGTGCGCGCAGTGTCATTTACGCGGGAAAAATGTATAAAACGGAAAAATCGCGGATCGCTTATGGTCGCGACGCGGGGGAATTCTAAAAATCGCTCGCGCGCGGATTCCGGGCTGTGCGCGCAGAGCCACATTGACGTGAAAGTAAAGCCGATTCGAGAAATGAATTTCCAAACTCTTTTATTTGTCCTTTCATCAGCGGCACGAGTGTTGGCTTTTTATAGCCGTCATTTTTGCGAAACGCCTACTATACTGCGAGCGCATTCAATTCCGGCAACAATGGAGAACACACAGCAATGATTGTCATTGAACTCGGGGGAGATATTTTATGTAATACGCGCGCGCTATCGTATAACTAGTAACATTTCTTTTTCTTTTTTCTCTTTTTTTTTTAACACACGCCGATTTTACGAGCTGATATTATCCACGTGTTATCATCGTAAAGAAAAAAAAACGATCGATCGACTCAACGATTCGCAGGAGTATTATTTGGAAAACGTTATTTCTCTCGTGTATATCTCTTTTTGCTCTCTCTCCCCACGCGATTTCATTTTCCGAAAGAACGGACCGAGCTCCATCGAATCTTTCACGTCCATTCGCATCGCCTTTGTTTCGGCTGAACGTCTTTACTTGCCGATCTCATTTCTATCGAGTTTATATATATATATATACACACACACACATAGAGAGGGAGAGAAAGACCGTTAGAGTGTAGCGTCGGAAAAATCGCGGATCCTATTGAAACTCAACGGCGCAGCTTAGGAGTCTAAATCTGTCCTGGATGGCACACGGAAAATAAGCCGAGGAAAATTGGCTTTGGCTCTTTCATTAGCCAGCCGGTGGCGCTCTCGGGAAATTTCTTTCCTTAAATGCAGGTGATAAAAATGTGCGCGCTGCGGCTTTATACATATATATATATATATATGTATGTGTGTATATATATATATATATATATATATATATATATATATAACAAGCCTCGCGTGAACCGCTTCCGTGCTGCGCTGATTTAATGCTTTATTTCGCATCGTAAAGCATGCAATTATTGCTCCTCGTGAATTTTTATCGATATAATTTTATGTTGCAAAAATCTTCATTGACCAGTAAAAAATAATTAATTTTTTTTTACGCATTTCAAAATCGAATTCCCGCTAGCCTTTCTCGCGCTTGAATTCCGCGTGTTGAAACGCGTAAGGGCTGTTTTTACACAATAATTTATCCACGTCAGATTCCTGCTGTAATTCTTGATTTACAATTCCGTAGCAAAACCCGACTCCGTATACACACGCATATATATACATATATATATATATAGACTTTGACGGCGCGCGCGAAAAGCTTGACTGGTGCGTGTACATATACATATAAGAAAACTGAAGTCGCGGATAGTGGCATAGCCACTGCGGACCACTTCTGTCTCTGTCGAGTAGAAACAGCAGCGGCGGCAGCAACAGCAGCAGCAGAAGCAGCTCCGGCCAGGAAAGTTAGAATAGTTCTCATTTCTGACATACTTTCCTGGGCGTTTCAAGTCGTTTGGGATGCCTCGCATCACTTTGTCGATCCACTTCGCAACGCGGAGCTCCGCGCAGAGTGTAGTGTAAATCTTACGGCTACGGCCGCGGCGCACTACAGCGCTATATACTGCGAAGAAAATTGTTCGGCATTGTAAACATTTCAGTGGCCCATTAAAAAAGATCGTTCCCCTGATTTACAGCCTCGCTATACCCGAGCAGCGCACCGCGGTTCTCCAGCTAATTTTTTAATTGTCTAATTTTGTTTTTCGCGTCGTCTCTCCGCGCGCGCGCACCGCAGCAGCCGCAGCAGCGGCGGGTAAAAGTTAGATGTATTCCGGCGAGCTGCAGTGGCTCTTTCGATTTTTCGTTCCGAAAAGCCGGCGCTGCACGCGCGGTAATCGCTTAAATCATCCTGGGGGAAAACTCATTTCTGGCCGACTCGAGTCGTCCGTGCAGGCGGTGGCGCGGTCGTGAGTTTCTGCAGAGTCATCCGAAAAATGGCCATTTCCGTTTCCGCAACTTCGGGACGGAAGGGCCAAAGTAAGAAGTCGCCGGCGACGCCACCGCCGCCGCTGCGAGAGGAGAGAAAAGAAAGGAACTGGACAAGCGAGGAAAAGGAGACGAGATCCTGGGAGCGCGCGGAAGAAACCGGACGCTCGGGCGTATTTGGCAGAGTTGCAGCGCCGGCCGATTCGCCGGGGATGACTTTCTCCGCGGCCGCCGGGAGACAGAAAGAGCGAGGAGAGAGAGAGAGAGAGAGAGAGAGAGAAAGAGAGAGATGAGCTCCGCACCACGTAGAGGGGCCCTAGTGAGGTAAACAAGCTGTCTATATACCGAGGAAAGTACCGCGAGAGTGACCGGCTTGATTTGAGTTTCAAGGTTGACGTGGCGCGGATACGCGCTGTCTTTCTGCGCAAGTACGTAAGTATGTGTGTGTGTGCGCGGGCCAGGGAGGCGGAAAAGGCTGCAGAACCCGTAAAAAAGAGTACTTTCTACAGGAGCGAGGGCATCTCGATGAACCGGATAGCTATATTCTTTTTTTGCTCCCCGCCTTTTTTTACGCGCTCGCGGGCGTTCCTTTAAATTTTCGTGTAAAAAGCTGATAGCTACTGCTGCTGCTGCTGCTGCTGCTGCTGCTGCTGCTCTCTCGGTACGTAAGTCATCGAGTGCGCGGCGCGAAAAAAAGTGAGCTGCTCTACGACGCCGAGCGATTCCGATTAATGGGGATCAGGTGTCGCCTTTACGAGCATCTGAGGCGCACTATTCCGCGAACTGGGTCAAACGTGATCGTTAATTCGAGGATGAGAGTTAACCGAAATCGAGCCTTGCTTACCGCCACCTTTTTTTAGCGCTATGCTATACGCGCGATAGTCGCGCGCTTACCGTTCGTTATAGATAGAAAGAGAGAGAGAGAGAGACAGATATATAAGGCTAAGCTACTGTCTTCATTACACAAATTGGTATTGGTCCGCTGCGCACAAGCTTTTTATCTCGTAGGCTGGGAGAGAGAGAGAGGGCTGCGAGTGCCGTGAAAGCTCGCGCGATTATGACGTATAGATGCAAGGGAGCTCGATCGACCGGAAGAGAAGAGAATATATGAAGCTTTATTTAACAGATTGCGATTGAATCGCCGTGTTTTTCTCGCACTCTGACAATATCGAGGAACAGAACGAAGCGGGAATGAGAAGGCGAGGATTAGCAAATAGGCGAGCCCCGGCCCGGTTAAAAATAGAGTACAAATTAATTACCACCGAGCGAGGGATCAGCGTCATGTCCTTCTGCTTAACGCATGAACAGCTTTGCCGGCACTCTGGTCCGTTATCAGGGAAAACGTCGCCGATCTCGCCGCCGCAGCTCCTCGTACGTCCTCTCGGCGTCCTCGTAAATCCTCTCTCGACTCTCCTCTCCTTGATTTCTTCCCCCACTCGCCTCACGGAGCTCGGAGAATACTCAAAACGGATCTCACGAAAGTCGAGAAAAAAAGTCTTCTCTCTCTTGCTCACTAGCTCGCGTCGAAAGCTCGGAGCGGAGGGATATCGAGGTTGACCGCTCCTCGCAAAGCTACCCCGACTCGCGTCCTCGCGGTGTCTCGTACAAAAGCAGCCCCGACTGCAGAGCTCGCCGTGTGTGTGTGTGTGTGTGCGCGTGTGCGTGCGTACGAGTCGGTCCTCGGCGAGCTGCTTCGCTCGACTTAACTCTCCTCTTGCAGCGAAGCTCGAGTTATCGTCTCTCTGCGAGCTGCCCCACTACCGTTTCGCGCGCTACTCGCTCTCGGACAATCGCGGGCGCGTGCACAGAGACAAGCTGTACGGCCGGAGGATCTTTGCGGAGTAAACGCTTGCCGAGTGGACGCCTCGAGCACACGGAAAAGCCCCTCCAGTCCTCGTCAGCATCGGCCGCTCTGCCGCGGGTGTAACCGTGTCTCTCGCTTCTCTCTCTCTCTCTCTCTCTTGCGATACATAGATGTTGCGGCGGTGGTGGTGGTGGTGGTGCTGCTGCTGCTGCTGCTGCGAGTAAAAGGGGCGTTGCGCGGCGTATAGAAAGGAAAATAAAGGAGCGAGTCCCGACGGAGAAAGGAGAGAAAGAGAGAAAGGGATCGGGCGTAGGCGAGAGAGACGCCGCGGAAAATCGCGGGAGAGTTTTACAGTACGAGGAAAAATCCGCGGGTCGTGCAGCGCGCGGTGAAATTCTTCCCAATTTTATTCATCTATTCTTCTGTATTTAGGTCGGCTACGCCGGTCCGCGCGCGCGCGCGCGCCGCACACACCAGCGGGCGTATCACGCTCGATCGGATTAATCGGCTTGAGCTCGATTCGAGCGCACGCGACGCGCTCGATTCGCCACGATGAAAAAACAGCGCGCGCGAAAGAATGCCGCGCGCGAATGCAAAGGAAGCTCCAGGAGCGAGAGCGAATGCCATCGCTGATAAGGCGCGCTCTATATATATAGGGGGATTGAGTCGGACGAGGGAATCGGCTTGTTACCGAGTGCTTCTCGGCTCTTCCGGCTACCACCTCCACAGACGCACGTACATTCCTCTATACGCGTACGTATAAAGACACAAATGCAGATGCGTATAGATATAGATGTATAAGGCGCACTCTCGACTCCCCTGGCAAGGCGTGAGTTGAATTCGCAGAATGAAAATAAGGGAAGGAAGGAACTGTCGATCGCGAAGGGGGCTAAAGGGGGGGGGAGGGAGGGGAAGAGCGCGAGATGAAAGAAGAAGCCCCCTCCGCCCCCGCGGCACTGGCGCGCGCACGAATTTCCAGCGCATTCAGAGGCTCGCTTGTGAAAAATGCCTTTTTCTCCGCACTGTGCAGTGTAGTGCGCGCCAACGAGGACGAAGTTAAGATTTTACGAACGCGACGAATTCGAAGCGCATTTACCGGGAGAAATGTCGTCGCTCTTGCAAAGACGAGATTTTTCTTTGTGAGCTAATTTTTTTCGTGCACATATATATATAGGCCAGATTGCGGGCACGCGAGTTTTCGGCGCAACGTGTACAAATCGTCCTTTCGTATGGGTTGCTACGTCGGACTCGGATATTCTTCGTGAATTCGGTAATGCGTCAACGTGTCAGGATCGTACAATCATTCGAAAATTTATTGATGGCAGAGCCGTGTTGGATTTCATTATTCAAGAGGTCTTATAGCCTCGAGTATAATGTAATTAGAATCTTTTAGAACCGAATTACTTCTGTCTGAAAAGAATTGCCTTTCTTCTTATAGAGCTTTTTCAATTTTTCTTGAGTTTCAGCGCAATTTCCATCTGTCTCGGCTCGAGCGAAGATTATTTTGGATTTTCTGCGAACTCGTTAACTCCGCGGGCATCAAAAAGGAATAAATCGAACACTTGCACACCTAATCCAATCACTTTTATAACGCGAAACTCTTTATCGTATACGGCTATTTTTGAGAAAGCGAAAAGTTATCGCTCGCTTCGGATGAGTGTGCATTATTTCCGAAAGGTTCGACTCTAATTCTGAGAGACAGCGCGGCAACTGAAATTCCCCGGCTACAGAGCAATATAATTTGTCCGATCCCCAGCCAAATTGCAAAGTTGTGCAGAAGCTGCATCGGCGCAGCGTTGAATGAAACATTTCAGGGACAAATTTTCGCTCTGCTGTAAACTTTCGCCGTCGGACTATACACACAGGAATCTAAAAAAGAAACAGTTCGAGCGCATACATAAGCAATGCAGTTTAACAAGCGCGCGGACAAGCCGCAGGAGCGCGAGGCGGCGAGAAGCTCGGTGTACACACGATGTACGCGTGGTACGTCTAGAGTAGAATAACGACGACAACGGCGATAACGAGCCTCCCATTATCCGGCCAGATTTTCGATATCCTAATTAGCTCTTTGGCGCGTGCCATTTATAGGCTTGGCCGTGCGTCTAATCGACGCGTATATGCACACATACGTATATATACATACGTATACGCGTGCAGTACACAGACATCGAAGGATGCCTCTCTCGCTATACGGCGCGTGCCACTATCTCGTCGTTCCGATCTCTCTCCCGTGCAGCTCTCGGGCTACTACTTCGCGTGCCGGCTGCCCTCTTTTAGCTATCGCACTCCACTCCGGCTAAGCGAGCGAGCGAGCGAGCGAGAGAGAGAGAGAGAGAAAGAGAGCTTTCTTGCAGCCAAGCGAGATCGAATCTCAGACACGAAGCAGGAATTTCCAGGTGGTCCAGTCGCTCTCGGGGAAATAGTTGCTGCTGCTACTGCCGCTGCCGCCGCTGCTTTCCTTAATCGTCAGATGTGTGGCGCTGTACGTGTATTTATAACTTTTCGATCTACATATCGTTTCATCGAGCGTATCTCGCGCGGCGACGAGAGAGCGACGAAAGCGTCGATTACGTCGATTTTATAACGAAACGAGATTGCTTCTCGGGCTACCGGAAAGACACGGGGCTCGGATTAGCGTACAATATTCTTGAGAGGAAAACGGAGAGGCATATACGAGCTACACTCGCGATAATCGCCCACGCGTAGTCCGCGCTATACCTCCTGGGAAATCGCTTCCCGAGCCTTGGATGACGGTCAGTAGCGCAAACACACCGCGGCGTAAATGCGTATCCGCTTCCGTAGCACACCCTCTCGAATAATAGTTACGGTCTTCAACACACATAAACCTTTATGCGCGTAAACGTGCACACCTATATATGTATTTCGAGCTAAAGCTCGAAACGCACGCGACGACGCACAACGGCGCGCAAATCGACTGCGCGCACGCCTGATGGATCCGACGCATAAGCGGGTCAACAGACTCGCTGTCGTTCACTTTCGAATTTTCGCCTCCTAGCTTGTAATCCTTTTGTCTCTCTCTCTCTCTCTCTCTCGCTCCGTCTCTGTCGTTCGAGAGAGGAGGACTCCGATGGACCCGCGTCGACTCGCCCGTCTTCTCACACACTAATTGCGCAAGCGTCATGCGGAGCCGCGTGAAAGGCGTGTGATGCATAATCGCTTGCATACGTATGGACAAATAAAAAAAAAGAGCGCGGAATTATCGCGACGAACTCTGCGGAGAAATTTATCGACTGATTCGCCGGAATTTTTCGCAACGTCGATTCTCCCGACGGACATCATTATAGCGCGCGCGCGGATTCCGAAATATAAAACACAGCGGGGAGCATTAGCCTGCTGTTGCAGGTGCCGTCGATGAATAATTACGGGTAATTATACAGCCGAAAACAGAGATTTCCAACGGCACGAGCTCTTGCGCATTTGTTTTTTTTTTTTGCGGTGCAGGGCCATTCTTCGATGTATATATACATACCGTGTGTATATATATACGTATCCATTTTGTATATAAACACCTGTGCGGCACCGTGCTGCCCGCTTATGCGTCGACTCGTAAAACCACTCGGGATAATGAGCGTCTCGCTCCGAAAATAGCGTCGCTGATGCTCGCCTCGAGCGAAGCGCCAAACTCCTCTGCGATTAGCTGCACTCGAGACAGCTGGACTACCGGTGCGCGTAACTGTTGAAGATACGAGGGCGGTGGGGGGGGGGGGGCTCACGGCTCTGTGTATACTGATATGGTATCGAAAAGAAAAAAGAAACGGAGGCGAGATATCGAGGGTGGGAAGAGAATGAGCGCGGGAGAACGCAAGGTGTTCGGGGATTATAATCGCAACTGCGCTATCCGCGGAGAGAAGTGTCGAGGTCTTAACGACCGCGCCGCTCGTAAATTCGACCGGCCAATAATTACAGGACGATTTCAATTCGCACGCGCCTATACGCCGCCGCGCAGTGATCAGCGCGTTTATGATCGCCGAGTGGCCGAGTATAAACCGCCTAAAACGCAATAAAGTCGTACACCTTGTACAGGGGCCGCACCCACACTCGATGATGCCGTCTCCATTAAAGCGCTGTATCGGCGTATATCGACGCAGCTCTAGACTCTCTCGATCCGCCGTGCGCATACACGCACGTCTATATAATACGTTTGGAGATTTAAGTCCTCTCGAGATTGGGATCTGCTTGCACAGGTGAAAGTGTAACGTCGTCGGAAGCAGGTTCTCTCTCTCTCTCTCGCATCTGGCAACTGCCCCCCGGGCAGCTCTCGGTCGCCGCAATGCTTTATGCCGCTGCTGACGAAAACTGGACGCTGCGCCCGAGTGTACTCGACTCACGTATGTGTATATAGCTATATGTGTATACACACGCTGTGCCGTGGCATAATCGGACAACGCCCGATAAAATCAAGAGTTCTTTTCCTTCTGCTTCGTATGCGACCTGTATAGACGGGCTTTCGAGTAGCACCGCCGCCGCCGCCCGAGAGAGGCTTTTTGGCAGAAGCGCGTGACACGAGATGCGAAAAGAAAGGGAAAGAGAGCTGCACATTCTCTCTCGGGCGCAGAGAGAGAGAGAGAGAGAGAGAGAGAGACAGAGAAAAGAAGAGCGATCCCCAAGTCGAGATAGCAGTATGACAATTGAATTTTTATACGACTCTAACTCGTGCGGATATCGATCGAATTCGATTAATCGATCGCTTGTGCGTATATATATATATATTTTTTTTTGTACATGCGGATATCGATCTTCAACAGCACGAGTATAGGTTACATTTTTCACTCTCACCGCTCTATCTCTCTCTCTCTGTCTCTCGCAATTGAAACTGTAACCGATGCGCAGAATCGCTATTCGCGCGCTCGTGTATGTGTACCGCGAACGCTCGGCTCTGCAGTAGCGCATACGCCGAGTGGAAAGCCCTAAAAGCCCTTTTATTACATTATAGAATCGAGATCGAGGAGAGCGCAGCGTTACACAGTCTCTGCGAAAATTCCTTGTAGCCCTTCCGATCGGTGCAAGTGCAGGAGGGAGGGAGAGAGAGAGAGAGAGAGAGAGAGAGAGAGAGCGCCGACATCGAATTACACTCCGGGGATTCTTGTCGCCGGAGAATGTGCGGCGCGGCGCGAATACTTTGCGCATTTGAGCGACGAAATTTTTCCAGCGCGGTTTTCGGGACCGCCGGAGGAATTTCACCTCGGTTCTACACACGAGACGTATATATGCGTACATGTATAACGCGCGCGTTTTCGGATTCTGGCCTCTCGACACAGGCAGGCAGCTCTCTCTCTCTCGAGTCGACGGGATTTTTTTTTTCATTAAATCTCACGAAAAGACATAATGTATTTTAATCCTCTGCGCATCGTCTTTATCGCTATGTTACGCCACGACGATATATATCTATATACATCGTCACGATTGGGTGAGCGCTGCACGATTTTTTTTTTATATCTTTTTCATTCCTCGAGAGCGAACGAAACGATCTATTTTGAATTTTCTGATGAGATGTACGGGAGAAAGAGATAGAGAGAGGGAGAGAGAGAGAGAGAGAGACTCTACTTACTTTCTACTGTAGGCGCATTATACGCCGCGCAATAAATTTCGCTCTATATTCGAGTAAAAAGCCGCGCGCGGTAGTCGCGGTAAACAACTCTTAATAACGAAAGATCTGGAAATAGCTACACTCCTACGTGACTGGACATTCCTCGGCGGATATTGGATTCACGAGCGCGCGAGATGCGAGAAGCGGAAAGGAGACAGGGGACGCTCCGACGAAAAAAAAAGGGGAAAACTTCAAACGTCCAATGCGAGATTGAGTTGTTCTCCCGGGCCCCGTTTCGTTTTCTCACCGCCCAAGTCTCTTTCTCATCTCCCGTCTATCGCGATACTAAGTGGAGCGGTGAAAAGATAAATTCCGGAGTTTCTTAGAAATCAAGCTATAGAGAGCAGTAGCAGCCCCGCACACGTCTTCCATACGTACATACAGACAAACACGCACACACGTACCAGATAGATATCACTTTTGCACGAGCGCGATCCTGTTTTATTGAAGCGAGCTGCGTACAGCAGTGTGCGCGCGAAAAATTAGCCGGCGTGGCGACTGTCGTACGTCGATCGTTGGCTCGAAAATTCGCGCCGCGCATTCGCGAAATGCGCCGGCGCCGTGTCTCCGATGTAACTGTGTTGTACGCTCTCGGGACTGATTGTCTTCGAAAGTTCAGTCTAACGAGGTGTTGCATAATTTTAAACACGGTTATACTCTCCGTACATATGCGCGCGCGCGGCGGCTGGATTGGAGGGCAATGCACAACGCCAGGCGCGGCCGCTAATTCCGAGGTCGCGCGCGTATTGTCAAGAGAAGCGCGCGGATACACTATTAATTATGCATGTGGCTAACTTCCCTTGAATTGATAATTATCTTATCGTAATCTGCATAAACTGATACGCAGCTGATTCGGAATCAAGTGTAACGGCATTGCGCGGCTTGATTCGAATCTCCTGTTAGCAGCGGACTTGTGCACAATACATGCATGTTGTATATAGTCGACGCTTGTCTAATAAGCCGTACGCGAAGGCTCCAGTTTGTAAATAGAATAATGAAATGTAATATTGATATGTTGTGATCGGTGAGAATCCTTGCAGGTCCAACAGTAGCATTTATACAGTTTTAATTAAACAGTTAAACATTTACAATTCGCATTTCCGCCAATTTGGTTATAAAATTCGATGTAAAGTTTCCCCAATTAAGGTACGGAAATGTAATCTACGAATTCAGTAAAATGATACATTATTGCGCGAAAGACACGGTAAGTATTTCGTACTTTACTGTTATTTGATTTCCGCTATTAGTCACAGGCAAATACGTCATTTTATCGTCTGCTGCATTAGGAGCGCGAAATTTGAATTTTCAATCAACTTTTAGACCGTCTTAAGTGACCAGGCTAATGATCCATAAAATCGTAGAACTATATTCTTCTGCCATAAATACACCTTTATAAAATATGTCAAGGCGTATCGTTTGTCCAGCATGTACTGAAATAAAATCTTGTGCAAATTTTGTAAGTGATTTTCCTTGTAAAGCAGTGCTACATAAAAGCAGAAATTGCACGAAAGGGCGAAATCCAATATCTAAAGTATTCAGTCTCACACGATGCAAATCATTAGTTACTCACTCTCGCATTGATGGGGACGCTGCCCTGGTTTACAAATCCTGTATTATTTTATGCTTTCAAGACCTATCGTTAAACTTCAAGAAAAATTCACTAATGATGTTGAAAACTCTAGAATGTAAACAATTGGTCAATCGTTCCTTTTTGCAAAAAAACTATATTTTGACTGGAAATACCACAAAAAGCGTTTCTTGCACATTTTTACGGTGTCTCAAAAATTATTACGAAGCTTCCTAGGAAGGAAACAATATAAAGACCCGTGTATGGAACTTAATACTTCTAACAAATTTTTACCACATCTCAAAAATTCGCTATTACTAAACTTCCTAGGAAGAAAGCAATATAGAGGAGCCATATATAGATTTTGTAGCAGTTTAAGTGTTAACAGAAGTCTATCGGTATCTACAGAGTGAAAACGTTTCTCTGAGGGGCTAAAAATGTTGCAGAAAAATTTTGAATAATTGAAAGGCAATCGAAGAAATCCCAAGAATAGTTTAAAATTATTTTAAGGAGAAAATAAATTTTTCGCGCATGATTTGCTGTACAATGAATTGTATACCATATCATCTTCTATATAGTCTCTTAAAACATCGTCAGCCACTTCCGCCCGACGCGGTTGACTAAGCCAATGTTTATACATAGTATCACACGTTAATGCAATAGTATATCGAGCGCCCACTAGAGGGAGAGAGGGGGATGGGACGGGGAGGCAAGGGGAGAGAGAGAGAGACAGAGAGAGAAGCTAACAGCAGTATATATTCGTGCACATAACGAAATCGATTATTCTTAAAGCCTGCCATAAAAGCCGGCTTTTCGCGCATAAAAGAGCCGGCGTGGCTGAAAAATCGCGCCTGTGAGAACGGGACTGCTACGGGAATAATGTGATAACGCTCGCGAGCCTTTTACGTCGGCGAAAACATTTATTTTTTACTCGCGAAAAACGATGGCGGGAATTTTTCCCCCTCGGTGATTTAATAACTTATGTCGCCCGCGGAATCTCATATTATATAGCTCTATAAGCTCGGGCTACTGTCCGTCTTACTCAATCGTGCAATAAAAGGTCGAAAGAGCCGGCTGCTGCTGCTGCTGCTGCTCACAAGCGATTCCCCGAAATAAAGACAAAGATATAGAAACACGGGAGACACATTGTCCACCGCGGGAGAGGCCGTTTTCCACCGCAAACCGCACGAGAGAATTTCCAGACTCAACGTACCGCATGAGTTTTATTACATCGGGAGTAGTATGTTTGCAGAGGCCGTAAGTTTTCGTTGTGTTGCATAATTATTCGTCTTATGCAAGTTGATTTATACCGGCAATCAAATCATAAGGCGCTGCCGCAAAAAATTCTTTTAATAGATCCAATCGGCTGTGCACAGAGTCTCCCGACCAGTTACGGCCGTACCTGGAAACGCAGCCGAAAAAGCCCTTGGGCAATATGTCCCACGATGAATCACTCACCACATACTTTCTTCCGTCCGTCTAACCCTGCATCTCCACAAATTTATATCCCCTCATTAACCCAACCCAATCGTGAGAGTGTAACTTCCCCAAAACAAACTGAAAGGAGCGTCGAGGACAAGCCAACCCTCCTCCCCCCCCCCCCCGCTCCCCGTCACCAACCCTTCGCTCGGTAAACGCTGACAGCAGCTGGAAATTTCATCATTTCTATCTATACTCCACGGGCTCCTAATAAACGTCTCTCTCCCTCCCACTTCATGTATACATATATCGAGAGAGACGAACCCGCTCTACCGTTCTACGGAAAAGCGCCGGAGGCACGAAAAGTTGAGCCGCACAGCGTTCTCCTTCTCTTTCTTGTTTGCGCGATAGCTATCGCGGAATCCCCCGGAAAATCGAGCTCGAGAAAATAGAATCCTGTCTCTCGGCTCTCTATATCAGGTCCCTTTAGCTGCTCGAGTACAGAGTCGTTTCCCTTGAGTTGGCTGGCGACGCCACGCGGTTAGGCGGTAGGGAGCTTTCGGCGAAAAATTATGAGACGCAGCCGGGAAAGTTGATCTCGACTCCCGAGTCTATATAGTCACCGAGATTGACCGAGCGCGAGCGCGCGCACTTTCTTTTTTTCTCTCTCTCTCTCGCGTGGTCACCGCTGATTTCTTTTCTCGGGGACTTTTCTTCAATCGCTCTCCTCGACGACCCGCCGCACTTGAAAACTCGATCCTTATTTTTATCGATGGGATTCGTCGCTCTGCTCCCTCATCTATATAACACACTCACACACCCACACATACACAAATATATATATGTATATATATGTATGTATGTATGTATGTATGTACATGATATAGAGAACGGGGAGAGCGACCTGTTACCGAACAAGAAACAAGGAAAGCTCTAATGATCAGAAGCTCTCAAGCTCAGGCCCTATGAATAATACGTACACAGGCCGGAGGTTCCCGAGAGGGGGAGGGTGTAACGGAGCACTGTTGTATCGGAGCCATTCATCACCGGTCTCGCGCGCAGAGAGCGAGGGAGAGACAGAGAGAGAGAGAGAGAGAGAGAGAGAGAGGAGGGTGGGCGGGAGGGAGAAGTCGTCACCGCGCGCAAGTTGGGCAACAGCTGCGAGTCGCGTTGTATCCAGCCATAATTCTGCGTTCGCCGAGTAAACTCCGAACATATTTCCATCTGCACTTTCTTCGGACTTTTCTCCCCCTCTCCGTCCCTCGTGCCCCCTGATATCTTCCCCAAGTTGTTCGTCCTCGACGACGACGACGACGACGACATTTGTCCTCTGCGGCTGAAAGCTGCATGTGTCTGCCGCTATCGTATATACTCTTCTAAACGGCGAGCGAAAGTTTTTTCCTTCCGCGCGCTCGCTTTTTTCGCTTGCGGAAACGAGCTGCTGCTGCTGCTGCTGCTACCGCTGCTACCGCTGCCGCTGCTACGTCGGAAAATAAAGTAAGCCGACTTTCGATTTGCCTCTCTCGAACGGTCGCTCACGGCACAGTTGACCTACTTCCGCCTCTTTCCCGAGACTGGGATGAAGGATACCCTCCGGCAAAGGGTTGCCGCCGCTACTGCTCAGCTCTCACTACTGCTGCTGCTGCTGCTGCTGCTGCTGCTGAGATTTCTTACCCCTCTGTTTGATATACTATACGTAGCGCGCAGTAATGCGTTTTCAGGACGACCCGGGGAGCTGTTTCGGAATATCCGGATTCTTGTCTTATCGTCCCGCTGGATTACTCGCTTTTGTCGGGGATCTGTCTCTCGCTCGTGTTTTTCCGCTTTCTTTTTCTCAATTCCCGCGCTGCGGTGTGTATACACGCGGCTCAACGTCGCGAGACCCGACTTTTTGCAATTCATTCGCATAATATTTCCAGGCCGATGAAATGACGCAGCCGACAAGACAATGTACATATAATGCGTAGAGAAGAAAGGACTTGGGAATTTCGAAAGCCGTCTCCCCCGCCGGCGATTCTGTAAATACATCGGTAAAAGTGGAATAAAGGTCAGCTGCGAGGCAAAAATCTTTGCGCGCGTTTAATGCATGCGCGTGTGACGAAGTTGACGGCGGTTATAGTTGCACATTACACGCGAAACGGGAGTAACAAAAAAAAAAGGTGCGAGCGGGTAGCCGGTGGCTCTTCGCCCGGAGACATAAAAATCCACGGCGCGACAACGTAATAACCCGCGCCGCGCGATGACGATCTATATCGCCCGGCGATTATTACATCAAAAGCGGCTGGCCTCCTGTACGCGTATATAGCTGCACTCGAGGGTATGTATTTTGCATTTAATGATGTTGTAAGACGGAGACGACGAGAAACGCCCCGCGTTAATTAAGTCTTATGAGACGGCGCTCCGCGCGACATTCTCTATACACACCTCAACGGGCGAGAGGATCCTTCTCTTTTCAATTTCTTTTTAATTAATTAAGAGCCAGCGTTATATACGCATCCGTATAAATAGCGCCACTTCCGAGCTTCATTGGTATATAATGGGCTGTTTGGTTACTTACTGCAATTAGGACTTGCGCGGTGTATACATGAGTAGGTCCAGGAAATTTCGGAAACAATTACTCGGACGGAAAAGTACCAAAAAATTTTCTTGAAGGTACACCTATCCACACCTGATTTTTGTCGTTCCTTAGGTTATTCTGAAACAAAAAAACCTCGCGCACATGGCCGATCGAAGGGTACTTTTCTTACTTTTTTCTGGAACAAAAACGACTCGAAAAATGAGAAATAATTAAAAAACAAGAATTTATAGATTTTTTTCTCAAAACTTTTAAAAATATTTCATTAGAACAATAATGACTTAAAATTCATCAGAGAATGCTCTGAAATTTTTTTAGAATTTTTAAGGACGTTTTCGAAATACGACACTTTTGTACTAATGAAATATTTTTAAAAGTCCATAGTTTTCGAGGAAAAAATCTATAAATTCTTCTTTTGTTCATTATTTCTCGTTTTTTCGAGTCGTTTTTGCTCCGCAAAAAAGTATACCCTTCGGTCGGCCATGCACGCGAGCTTTTTCTCTTTCAGAATGACCTAAGGAACGAGAAAAATCAGGTCTGATAGGTGTGCCTTCAAGAAAAAATTTTGCGACTTGCTCGTGTGAGTTGTTTCCGAAATAGGATGGATATGAACATATATACGTGCAGTCGAGAGAATCAGAGTTTCTATCGTATATATAGAGCTATTTTCTGGGATTAGCTCGTTGCCAAGAAACAAGAAGTGTTAGCGCTTAATCCGTTTCGTTCGGCGAGTTCTAAAAATAACACTTGGAAAGTGTCCTTTTTCGCAGCTCTCTTCTTTTGTATTTTATTTTCTTCTTATTTTTTTTTGTTTTTTTTTTTTGTTTCTTTGTAAAAGAGAGTGAGAGGTGAGAGCGTGCTTCGCGCGTCGAGAAAAACTCGCGACTATATTTTTTCGAAAAAACAAAAGCAAGCGTAGAACGATACTCGCATTACACCCGAGCATAAAGAAACGCTTGTGCGTGTGTGTATATATATATATACGTACCAGCGTCCAACAGAAGGGAGCACACACGGCTCAACTCGGTTTCGCCAGCATTTTAGCATTGCTAAGAGGAAGCCTCTAACTTTATACTTTCCGCCGTTTGGACTCTCTCTGTATCGATCTTGCTCTCTTTCTCGAGCGCTTCATCGGCCTGACGACGACGACGAGGAGGACGACGACGAGGACGACGACGACACGACTCGTATACCACGGCGGAGGCCGGAGAGAGTCTTCGGCGGAACATCGAGGTCGCCGATTCGAATATATAAAATCTGTCGCGCGCATCGCCGACTCTGATAGTCTTTCGCACGCGATGAGCGCACGCACGGATCTACAAACGTGCAATCGTATATATACGTTTCCAGATAAAGCCCCTAAACGTCTGCCCGATCTCTATCTCGCGGGGACATTAATTCTGTCGCGCGAGTTGCTGTTCCCGTTTCGCTATCTCGCACCTTTTGACCCCCCCGTCGAGCTGGACATAAATTAATTTGCACGACGGATATGGAACCGTGGGATATATGCACGGCTCGATCGCGTGGGGAGGACTGCAAGTCAAATTGCTACCGATCGCTCTCTCTCTCTCCCCCCCCCCCCCTCTCTAGTGCTGGACACGTACGCGCGCACAATTCGCTCGATGAGAATTAAGGGTTCGGAGATGAACAACGTGTGCTGGTTATACGTACGCATACAAATATAGAATGCGCGCGTAAATGGAACACCGAGATTTAAGACGAGTGGTCGAAAAAAGCGCGATGCATTATTCACGAGGTGGGGCGTATTTAAAAACCAAGCGATCATCGAAATATGGCTACTCTCGCGAAAGGACAATATATGTAGCCAACATTCTCGGCTCGGACGCGGAGCTCTCGGAGGATCAATAGCCGCGCGATGCACTTGGATATGGCATTGGGATTAATTATTCCAGGCGCGCGCACATTCTGCCTCGACTTCTTTTATCTTCGGCTCTCATCTCTGCGCGACACAACGGCAGTTGTGTCAGTTCGACACGCCGAAGCTTATATTGATTCGGACGCTGCAGGGATAAAAAAAAGACCGAATAAAAATCGAATTTCGCCTCGTCGAAGCGTCGCCGCGCCGTCGCTCGATCCCTATATAACGGCAAAGAATTGATTATCGCGGAGAGCGCCGCGCCGCGCTTCTATATCGGCGCGTCATCCGAGCTAGCAGCTCAACTAATTGCAAAGTATCAATTACGCCGAATGAACTCGCTCTATACCTGGTATATACGGCTATATATATATGTATATACGTGCATGTACACTCGAATGCCGTGCAGTCATCGGATCCGTGAGCGCCGCGCGACCTTTTACTGCGCTAAAAGTACTCTCAAAGACTTGAATTTATTTCTCTCCCCCTCCGCGCTAATCGCTCGCCTTCAGCACTTTCCAGCCCCCCGGCGACGAGTGCGGAGCCGCGCTCGCGGAAGCGAACCTTTACTCTCGCGATCTGGAGCGCCGTCGGCAATTTTCGCTCTGTTTATATGCTACTGATGAATTTTTATATTTATATATGCAAGTGCATTTTCGAGAGGGAAACGACCGACTTGTTTTAATTGACATTACGTGCGGTTATAAGGTTTTTTTCTCTCTCTCCCGCTCGCTCCACGGCCGCTATGGTTATTATATACCTGCTGAAATCCACACGAATTCTTTGTCGCAGAGTATACGTTTCTTCTAACTTGATTGTAAGCCGGAAATATAAAAATATTACGCTGTAAAATTGAATTAATTAATTATACGTCTAATGCAGTTATAATCACAATACTTACCAGCTTTTCGTGCAATTCCGGAGCCTTGTGAATTTTTGAAATTTAATTACACGCCTGGATTCCGTATACGCAATAATTATAATTAATGATTAAATTAGCGCAATTTCGAATTTCCGAGCAATTGAGCTGACGGTACGCATTGTCATTAAAAGAGTATAAAAAAAATTATAGCGAACTCGTTATGCAATTTTCCACGATGAAGGTGCCAGAAAAGAGATTACTCACATCGAACGGGCTTCTTCAAAATCGATTGCGTCTGCCTTGCCGTCTTCATCGAAGAAAGTGCATCGCCTCGAGCCCCTGGTGCCGACACCACAAGATGTCGTGGCTCGTCGTTGCGGTTGCCATCAATCAGGCGGTCCTTGCTTCTTTTGCACCGCCCACTACTCCTTCGAAACCTTTAAAAGGCCGATGGGATAACAGCGTCTTTAATCCTGTCGCTCGACTAATTAAGCAGCTAAAATGTCACGTCGAGCAATGAGGACGTGGATTTTTTAATTAAAATCTGTTGTACGATGACGACGCTATTTTCGAACCGGTAATCGTAGTTTCAAATGAAAAACTAAGACTCGTTTGTGAGACAAAATAAAACATGCGTAGGAATGAGATAATTTAATAGAGTTATATAAATTAATTTTAATATTCATCAATTGTGTATCAATGATACAATAATGAACTTCGAATAGAAATACACAATTTATTAAAAATAAAAATACCGCCAAAGTACAATTAGTAAATTAAATTAATAAAAATCTATATCGTTGAAAAAAAGAAATGTAAAAAAATGAGTAAGCGAGCAATAAAAACAGGCATAGGGTGGAAAGTTGATTGAGTTAGTGGTGTTTGATTTCACGTAATAAATTTATTTTAATATTCATCAATTCTGTTTCATAGGTACAATAATGGAATTGGAATATGCACTGCATTGGAAATTCGAATATCGAATTTCGCCAGAGTCGAGTTAGTAAATTAAATTAATAAAAATACATTATTTATAAAAAAAGTGTAAAGCAAAGTTAATTTTATTGATGTATGTATTAATCATATAAGAAGAAATCAACTGCGAATCACAAACTCAATATTTTTATATTTACATACTTTACATTCAAAATAGCCTCGTAAAGTTTGGTTTTTTGTTAAATTATTACATATAAAATCATATATGTATATTCGCTACCAAAAGTCGAAGGGCTACCATTCATTCAACAAATAAACTGTCTCGCCAGAAATTCAAACAACGATAAAATTAAATTATTTATATCCTCTTCAAACACAAGTTTATATACATACGTATATACACTGACTCACACATGAGTATTGTTTATCTAAACTTTTTTTGTAAAACATGTACACACATATTATATGTTGTCCACTTAGACCTTAATTAACATTTATTTTTTAAACACAAGTTGGCAACACCTTAAACTTGCATAACTATATATTTTTTTTAGCGATCGTATTTTTTCTTTCATTATAACTCTTATAATTGCCCGTGCGCACAACGATAAAGTTCTGTCTTATTTTTCTTTCTCTTCTCATTAAATTCTCTTCTTTCTCTCAGTTTCAAATGTTCGTCCACTTATTGATTCCTAGTATAGGCACTTGGACATATTGTTGACAAGTACTTTTGTCCTCACTAGTACCTCTTGAATACGATGAGGTTTAGAGCAAGTATCAGTAAAGATAGGCAGGGTACGTGGCTGCCTGAAACGAAAAAGAAAGCACAATAGCACATGGTCCACACAATGGAAAAAAAAGAAAAGATAAAACATAAAACAGAAATAGAAAAAAAGAGAATAACCGAAAGATGGAACTAATTCGACGGAGCTTTTAAATCCCGGCCAGCTGCGCTAACGACAAAGCATTTGCAGAGAGATTAGGATCCGCAAAACTTGTCGGTCGCGTCGCCATACTCTCGCGGACGTTTGTCCTTCGTGAAAGATAAAGCACCGGATCCTAATTTCCCTTGGGCTGCTGCTGCTGCAGCTGCGTTTCGTCATTGTAGTTAATGGCTTGTGGGAGACGAGCCTGTGTGCTTTCAACGCAGTACTAGCACCAGCACCACCAGCAGCAGCAGCAGCTCAGGCAAACTTTTTTTCAAAGGCAGCTTAAATTAATTACCCCTCGCGTTATGGCGAAAAATATTTCCCAGCCACGCGCGCGCTGTGGCCCTGCAACTTTAAAACTTCTACTAAAAGCTACTCACGAGTCGAGAACTTGAGCGTATATCCTCGGTGGCGACTTTTTTATTTAATAAAGGCCAACGGCTTCTTTTATCACTGAGAAAATTGTCGAAACTAGATGCTTACACAAAGGCTAATTATTTAATAATGCGTATCATTACCATTGTAGACGTATTCTCTGACGGACGTGTAATTGGCCTCCGGTATGGAAACCTCGCATCGAAATATTGTCGGGAGTTCGACTTTATCTGCCTCCAGGTGTGCTATGGCCTCGGCGTTGAACCGCCCGTCCGTATTGTTTTTATATCTCTGCTCTTGATTCTTTATGGCTTTTCTAAATAACAGTGATTCAGACAAGAAAGTTGTGAGTATCAATTATTCCGACACTGCCTTTCAGTCGTGAGGAAATGCGTAATTAAAATGTACTTGATTGAAAGCAATCCTGGTGAAAATCGGCCCAAGTTTTGAACAATAACTGACAGACATTCTTATTTGTACGCTGTTACTCGACACTTGGACTGATTTCTACCGATGAATTGATCGTTGCAAACTAATACTAATTAAGTTTAGTAAACTAAAATGTTTCAATTACATGGGACTCAAATTTTGATGCATAAATAATATCGTAGAATGCAATTTCAAATGATTAGCAAACTATTTTCTTGGTAAGCAATTAATAACCGCATCAGACCGTAAAATTGGGATTTCATTCATAAAATAAATTCCTTAAACTTCAAAGCCTTAATTAAATTCATAATACATAAACGAAGCAATTAGCAGCATAAAATTGTTCATATTTTACTCGGCTTAATTGAGATATGAATATCATATACGGCATTTTTATAGAATCCAGTTCTTGATAATCAATAAAGACGTTTATAAATTAAAGGATTCATTTTATACTTAATGTTTCTCTTTGTCTTTTACATGCATCTGATTTAATAAAGTTTCAGTGCAATGTTAAATTAATCTTTGCTAAATTTTGACAATTGGCTTTCTGTGGTTTCTAGAATAATTTATCGATAGAATTTGGTTTCGTACTCAAACTGAATCTAAATTTTCTCTGTTATTATACCTAATAATGCTTGAATTTTGGTGATTTGTGAAGTAATAATGTAGAACTACGTTAATAACATTTAATAATCGATTGTTCGCTCTTCGAATCTATCGAGAGCTGCTTCACTCGCAGAATCATTATCGAGAATTACTCCAGGGAATGTTTTTTGCATTACATTTTAAGAGACTCTAGCAAGAAATATTTGCTTTCGCATTCTACATTTAATTAGCACAGTAAATAAAAACTGGATAGACAATAAATCTCTTTTTATATGTTATTCCGAGCTCTTTTTTTAAAGTGAATCAATTCGAGTGCCACGTACAATGCTCCGCGACTATTTAGATTCTCACATATTTTGCGGTAACAATAAAAATTTGTTTGCAACCACTAAATCTTTCGCGGAGCGTAATAAAAATTCGTTACGATGCGCGTGCTCAAAAATTATGTCGGTTTTACGTCAAAAAGTTTTTCTGAACAACTGAAAATTTCGCCACACACACGCCTTCTCTGCGGGGAGAATGATAAATTTTTTATTTTCTAGCCCGCGTGTATATCCCAAGTGATCTAGCTGCCGTCATTTTCCCAGTGATATACACGCACGGCAAAATAGACTTGTCTAGTTTTGAAAATAAGCCCTGTCAAGGCTAAAGTGAAGAGGGAGGTGGCGGGGGGGGGGGGCGCAGAAAAAAATAGCATAAAAGAAAATAAGCCCTGTGTGAAATGCGTGGGAGTCTAGATGTGAGCGCTTGTATCGCATGCTTATATAGCGGCCACGGAGTGGCCTGTCTCACCTGTCCCGATGAATAATGATCTTAGGCCGTGGATAAAGGTCTTCAGCAAGACAAGTGACGGTGAGGCGGTTCGCAGTTTTATTCAGTACCGGCTGATGCAGCCGTAAGCTTTTTTCCGGCGCTGTAAAAGACGTAAAAGAAGGCCGTCCATTATAGATCTTTTTATTTCGAGCTTGATAGCAGTGTAGAGCTGCGGCGACTGCGACAAAAGAATTTTCAAAATATAGGATCGCTCGAAATAATCTGCGCGCCAAAAAGCCATCCAAAAATTCCATTAAAGTAAGTGAGAGCTAGCCACCGTGAAACAGAGAGGAAACAAAAATCACCGGCGCAAACAAACGAAAAAAGGCGGCTCGTTGCAGTCGGATCTCGGTTGTCCGAGCGAAGAAAAACCCGCCAACTCTCGTAAAAGTCACAATTATTAATTTATACGTCGAAACCCCTTGGCTTTTAATCTTGTGCGACGGCTCTTGTAACGCGTCTACACACACGCATATAGACACGTATATGGACATGTGCACAAAGCCGCGTCTACACTCGGACATTAGTGCGTATACACTCGGAGAGAAAGACTGGCCAGAAATACGTGGCCGGCAGTGGTATCTCGACGCTTAAGCTCTCGCGCTTTAATATGCGCAGCGCGTATTATGTCGCGCGCTGCACCCAACGCCCCATATTCCAGCGTCCCTGTAATTCATGCATATTCATGCGCGTGTGTGCGCCCAAGCCACAACGACGTCGGCCACGACGACGACGACGACGTTGCAACTCCGTTACACACACACACACACACACACACACACATATATATATATATATGTATATATGTGTGTGTGTGTGTGTATATAAATGTGTACGTGTATATAGGGTACACACGCCCGCGCACACATACAGACATATCTCTACGTACATGTATACATATAAAAATGCACATATATATACAGTAATTGCATATTACATACAATAAAATGCCACACTCCCGCTCCACTTCCGTTCCATTCCACCTTTCCGTTCGTTTTCAATTTTTTCCCGCGCCCGCAGCTTTTTGTCGTTCGTCGCTTATGGCAGCGTTGCAGAGGGAAATCGATAATGTGCTTAGTAATGCAGTGCACATCGGATTACGCGAAAGGTTTACCGATCAACCGACAAACAACGGCCAATGATGAATTTAACGTGTATACACACGCAGCTTTCCGGCTGCTGCTGCTGAAGAGGTTTATTTCTGAATGGTGTAACGACAGGTTGAGAGCGAGATCTTCTAAAGACGCTTTTCTAGCGTGAATTAGCTGATACTTTACTCGCAGCTTTGCCCTACATTAACTATGTCGTTGATGCGCTCGCTCAGCCCTTGGCAAAGTGCTTTTAGCGGCGGACTGGTTGCTGTGTTGCCTACTATCGTCTCTCTCTCTCTCACACATACACACGCACACACGTAGACACAATGTATCTCTCTCGCCTCCGCTAAAGTGCTTAAGAATCTGTTTTGGCACGCATCAACATACGCGCACATACGTGCGTGTACACCGCACTTTAACTGCAAAGCCTAGTTTCTCACAAGCGCTTTTCTGCGGGCAATATTTACTTGTGCTCTAAATGCGCAGTCGTTGTACGAATTCTCATGTGATTAGCATTGCACTCAATAGAGATGTTGATATTTTACCTCTTGTTCGCCCCTTTTCGATTTGAGCATTTCAACTGTAAATGAGAGTGTCGAGGCCGCGCGATCTGAATGCCCGTCAAATGGAAAAGCGCATGAATAAAAAAGGAGGAAGAAATGAGGGGGGGGGGGAGGGGTAGAGACAGAAATCTCGAGCTGAAATACATGGCTCGGGTAGATAATTTGTTTTATCGATTTTCAATACGCGACGCGAATAATAACCCCGAGCTTTTTCATTAGGGCCGGCGCTCCGCGGTTTTACACAAGTGCTGCTATACTGCTGTCGCCGCCGCTGTCCCCGAGAAAACAACGGTTAAAAGCGCGTAGAGTCGAGATGCGCTGGTATACCGCGTGAATATAGATATATATATATATATATGTATGTAAGTAGCTCGCTTGGACGATGCTCGAAAGGCTGCAATCGAGCCGCTTTGCTGGAGTCCACTTGAAATTACACATTCCGCTGGATTCGAAAATAATATCGCGGTGAGTTGATTGATTGCGTGTTTTATCGAGTGTGTGTATATATAAATGCGCGGTAGGTAAAAGCGCGGGAGGGGAGGGGGGGAGGGACGGGGCTCGGGTCTTCTGTAAACCTGATTGAAAATCGATTTTTTAATTTCAAGTTTTTCACTTCATTACCGAGCTGAATGGATATACATAGACGGCGAGCCTCTGGGGAAAGATGTACGAGCCTGGGCTTTAATTTATCGCGGTAAAACTGGGGAAATACGCTCTCTCACGCAAAAGAAATTCGTAAGTGCACTTTATCAAGCGGCATTATTCCGCCCCTAAGTCATGAAACGTCAGTCTCACGCTCTCTTTCTCTCTCTCTCTCACTCTCTTTCGCGCGGAGCCGTCGAACGCTGCGCATACATATATAGCGACGTGGCGCATATATCTATGTATGAGAAACGATCAGAAAAGCCGAGCGACGAAGAAGGGAAACAGAGAAAGAGAGAGAGAGAGAGAGAGAGAACGAAAGAACGTAGGAGCCCTTGGCATGGTTTTTCTGGCAGTCTCGTATCCTCGTCTATGTATATATCTGCAGGCCTCGCCACACACACATATGCACGCACATCCATACCTGAGCCTCCGTAAAGAAGAAAAGTCACTTTTGGCTCGCTCGCGAAATCGCTCAGCTTGATCGATGGGAATCTTTTAGGGCTATGGAATACGCACGCACTGAAACATCCATCGTTTCCCGGAGTAAGCTCGACCGCTGCCGCGTCGTTTGACCGGGGTGAGGGGGAGAGAGGGCAGCTTATAGTCCTGTGCTCGGGACATTCGTCTCTTCCCTCTATAGGCTGCGCGTGATACGGCACCAAAGACAAAGTGATTGATTGCCCTCGTTTGCTCGGATATATATACGTGTGTGTAAACGTATATATATATATATGTAGCTACGTGATACGATAAAACTTTGCTGGGTTTAATTTTCCATGACGATTAATAAGACGAAAATGCTGACCGCGTTCGATGGTGACTTATCGATTGGCCACAGGGCAACTACATGTATTTCAACGAAATTTCGACGAACTCGCTACTTGAAATTTAGTGTGGATAGCAGAGCATAACCGTTCAATGACCCTGATATCTACTTAAGGAATTAGCTCCATAATGGGATATGTTATCGCGTAAAAATTAGAAGCTTACGTGCTCTGAATTTGATTAGAAGTCTTATTTGCGAAATCCTTGGATTATTTATTGAGAGAATGAAGAAGACGTGACTCGAAGACGAATTGCACTAAGTAGTTATTAAGCTTAAAGTCTAATTTTTGGCTTGAACGACTTAGCGAAAGTTAAAAAAAAGCACACCTCGGTTGAACTCGATTCTAACGTTCAGCAGCATCGGAATGATCCTCGAAAGTATACTGAAACGAGTAATTTCAACGCGCAAATACTATTAGGATTTTGTCTCACAATTGCATTACGTTCTTTAACGCAATTAAATGCCTTGCCAAGAGTCACTTTTTCTCCCCCAACCAGACTGCGCTGGTGTCGCCATAAATTAAATTTCCAGTCGGATTATATTGGCTAGAAAGCGGCGACTATAGAACAGAGTGGGTCGTTATCTCTCCCCGACGCTTACGAACAACAAATATACTCGAAACTTCCTTCCCAACTGCTGTGTGTATATATATATATGCAAGCGCCGCCGGATAGACAACTGCTGAGAGATAGATCGCGGCGCGGCGAGCGAGGAAGCGAGCGAGAGAGCGGGAGAGAAGAGGAGGAGAGAAAATACTGGAAACCAAGCCGCTAAATCGAGCTCCTGATTGACGGCCGCGAAATATCGTTCGTGTCTCGCGAAGCGATTGCCGCATCTGTCGAGTGCAGTGCGGGGGCCCGCGCTGCTGCGGTCGCTGTGCTTGTGCACGCGACCGATGCAGCTGCGCAGAGCTGCAGACATAGCCGAGAGCCGCCTCCGTGTGCTATGGGCTGCCCGAAAAGTTGATGCTCCGCGCGTGAAACTTGCCGCGCGTTAGGCGGATTTCGACGCGGAAATCGGATCGCGCGCTCCTCGCTCTCGGTTTTTCGAGCGACCGACCCCCGCCGCAATAGCTCCCGCTTACCGCATTACTTTAATTCGCTCGCCGCCCGGCTGCATAACGTCGTTAAATACTCCCCAATATCGAGCTCGCGCGTAACGTCGACGCTAAAGTGGAACCGAAAGAGTATTATCGACGAGGAGCTAGGTCGATATGCAAGCGTGTACGTGTACGTGCAATACATTGCTGATTGCAAAGCAAAGGTATTGGTAAAACTCACAGTAAACGAGCATCTTCCTGACGGCCTCGGCCTCGTCGAATATCGTCGATATGAGACACTTGACGTTTCCGCTGAGCTCGTGCCCGGGTCGGACGAGCTTGACCGCCCTGTACATTGTGCGGGGGTCGTCGCTCGCCTTGAACGTGACGTCGATGTACTTCTGGAACTCGTCGCTGCCCGACGGCTGCATCCCGTGTATCCACTGATACAGCACATCCTGATTGACGAACCACTTGATGACTAGGCCGGCCGTCGATGAACTGCCGAGCTCGTAATTGCAGTCGAGGACGATCGGCTCGGAGCTGCCCGCTTTTATCAGGTACGGGATGTCCACTGTCGTTATGTTGATGGACAGCACTCCTGTCGACAGACACACCAACGCGGTAAGCGTCGAGATTAGATCATCATCGTCGCATAGAGTACCGAGCAAATATTTTCTCCCTCTCCGATCAACACGCTCGCGCGCGAGGGAATGCTAATCACGCCGGCGAGCTTTGCGCGAGATGAGAAATTTTCCTGCAATTTCTGCTTCTCGAGCGATTTCGCAGCTTGGACGAGGGCAGGGGGCGGGGGCGCAAGATAATCTGCATACCGCTTTCCGCGAGAGTTTGCGTACCGACGAATGGAAATGCAAGTTTTTCTCGCAAGTGAAAATCGCGCATTACGTGTATGCAATCGCGATGCTGATTCGGAACGAGAAAGTCGAAGAAATCGAAAAAAAGCCTCGACATCCATGGAGAGACTCGAGCTGCGCGATATATCATGCCGCGCGAAGCAAAGCCGATACGGCTCTCGCCGCAACAACACACACATATTTTCTCGACAAGCGCATCCCGTTATCTACCTCCGCTCTCTCTCTCTCTCTCTCTCGGTCTTTCCCGCGCTCACGTCGTTCAATCGTTAAATCAAGCTCGACTTTGGATTCCCGATCGAGGCATCCCTCCCCCCCCCCCCTGCACGAAGCAGAGCTCGGCTATCAGCGTTTAAAAATCACAACGTGACTGCGTGACAGTCGCGGCGCACTGAGCCGACCTAATCGATCATCGACAGCCACGAGCGCAAGCTCGTGAAGAACTTGCCGTGGCAAAGAGGGGGGGCAGCAGGGGAGAACAGCCTCTGAACCGATCTCGTAATTACTGGGAAAAAACACGGCAACGATCGTGAAAGCTCTATGGCGATTCGATCGCTAAAAGGTCCGTTGTTTTTGCGCTCGGAGAGAGAGAGAGAGAGAGAGAGAGAGACGAACAAAAGATCGAGGAAAGGCCAATCGACAGGTCGACTGGAAACGAGTACGATGCCTGCGTTGTGTGTAGAGCGCAGTAACGATATATATAGGGGAGGTACAGGGGAGGGCATATAGCTCTCGGAGAAATCGGCGCGTCGACGACAGCAGGCGATCCGAAACACGCGAAACGTTTATACGCGCGGAGCTGCCTTAATAAGCGAGAGCGAACGACACTTTACGATGACGATGGCGTGTGTATAACGTCGCGTCGCTGCGCCCCGCGCGCGCTCCACAACAATCACGCGCTGCACGCACACACGCCAGTTGATAGCTATCGCGAGAGATCGCACAGAGGCTATGCATACAACAAGCTTTTCCACCCTCGCCTACCTCTTCCGATCGATACCTGCCTGCCAAATTAAGCTATTAAATACCTACTCTCTTGAAAGCTTTCCCCCCCCCCTCTACCCCCTCCCCCATCTCTCTCTCTCTCTCTCTCTCTCTCTCTCTTTCGACGGAACGCCCTTTGTTGGCGCGCGTATTCAGCTTTTTTCGCTTGCATTTTCCGTCGATCGCAAATTTTAATTGCCGCGCATGCATATCCCTCTGCCTCCCCGTCCCCCCTCCCCCTCGCGCGCGCGCGCTCGCAGTTTTTCTTCCAGAAATCGCCATGAAAATCTCAGCCACAGTTTACTTAATTAAAGCCCGCGGAATGTTTAAAAAAAATGCTCCACTATGTAGAAAACACAGAAGCCAGCGCAGTAATTACACAAAGAAAAATAACCCGGGCATCTCGTAGCGTTGCCAGCGGCGGCAGCAGCAGCAGCAACGAGGCGAGAAGAAAAAATTTTCTCGCCAGCTAGAAAAAAGGTGAGAGCAAAAGTATAACGCAGCTCACGGAGAGTGAGAGAGGGTGAGCCTCTGTTGCACTTTGACTGCTCTCCGGCACTCGTCCGCAAAGCTTCGACACACAGCCTGCAAGCTCGAGCTCCCTACGCTCTCCATTGTCGCGGTGCACATCAAAGGGCCTTCATCAAAGCAGATACGTTGAAACTTGAGGAAGAGGGTGAGCAAGAGGGAGCGAGAGAGAGAGAGAGAGAGAGTTTTCCCTGGACCTCAGACGACGCGTAAGCTTTACAAGAGCCTCGAGAGCCGTCGCAAGTGGACCACGGCGCGCGAAGATTCTCGCTACAGAGCACACGCGAATTTGAGGGGGTTACGCGACTCTCTCGTAGAGGGCGAAACACTCGACGCTTTTGTCCTTGACGAATACCGTCACCCGAGGTTACACACGTAAACACGTACACACACGGAAACACAGACACACGCTCATCGCAGTTGCATAGCCGAGTGCATATATGTATATATATATAACTGTACGGGGTGGAACGTGCAAGTTGAGAGGTGCGACGTCGAGTACCGCATACAGCTCGAGTGTTCCATGAAGGGTGAGATCCACTGCACTACACATCGACGAGGGAATATGGTAAACATTTCGTGCGGCGGCTCTTTTGGATCATTAACGCCTGCGCGTATACGGCAATTCGAAAACAATGCTGTTTAACGGAACGCCAAACCGTATTGTTTGCGTTAGTTACGCCAAGTAAACGATCGCTTCATCCCCTGTATATGTTTCGTCGTAAAAGACAATTGGTCCGTCGCTCATCGACTAACTGTATATAAAGCGAACGCGTTCGTTAATCCACGCACTTTCGCGTCTTCTCAATTTCGTCCAAAGCGAACAAAAAGAAATTCTCCCCGAACGAACGTACGCGCCAAACGACGGCCTTTCTCCCTCTTTCACTCTCTCGCGCCCCCTCTCACTCGCGCGAGCTTTTTTTCTCCGGCGCAGTGGCGGCAGCGACAGCAGCGACAGCAGCAGCAGCTAAAAAGAAATCATAATGACGCGTGGAAATGCAGCGGCGCGCAGTTCTCCCCTAGCCGTGCTTTTTCTCTAGCCGGGAGATCAAAAGCGCCTCAAGTGCGAAGTAAGAGAGCGATTCGCATCGGGTATATGCAGGGTGAGCGCGCATTTTCTTTCTTCTCCCGCTGTTAACCTTCCCGCCTCTCTGTCTCTCTCTCTCCCGCGCGCACGGCAGGCTGCCTTTTTTCCTGCTTCTTTCACCGCGCTTTCTTTCCTTCTCCTCTCTTTTACCCTACGTGCGCGCGCCCGAGAGGCGACGACAGCCTCCGCGATTATAAAAATAGTAATTCATTCGGCGGAGTGCTTTGATATTCCGTTATTTTTTTTTTTTTTTTTTGCGAGACACGCGCGTATGTCATGTCGCGCGTAAACGTCGCGACGGAGAAAGCTTTACGACGTGGCACAACTGTGTAGGTCGAAAGAGAGAGAGAGAAAGAGAGAGACACAAATATTTTACAGGATGTATAGGAGAACCTCGACTATTGGCCCCTTCGAGCAACCGAAGTAAATATATACAGGAGTAAAGGGCTTCTCTCTATGACAATTTTCTCACTTAGCCTCACTGCGGAATTAGCAAGGGCAGAGCAGGAGAGAGAGAGAGAGAGAGAGAGAGAAGAAGAAAGTAGCGCGAGCCGGTGTCTGACGAAAGAACATCCTATTCCACTAGTTTAGCCGCAGCCTGGGGAACTCCGTTATTTGCACTTACCCTACATTTCGCGCGCTCTGCTTTCTTAGAGTAAAAGTTCGTGTAGTTGCGGAACGTACTGTTTGAGCATTTTCTTCGGAGAAATTTCATTTTACACTTTCGAAACAATATACCCCCGCCGACGCGCGACTCGCGCAAGGAAGGAAGAAAAAATTCACCCTCCCATTTCCCCGGCTTTTCTTTTGCGTAAAAACGTGAGCTCCGCTTTGAAGTCTCCGGCTAGGTTTTTAGCGGTAACTCTTTGTGACAACGCCATCGCCGCCGCCGCCGCCGCCGCCGCCGCTACCACCACCGTCGCCGTCTACGTCGCGCGAGACTAGCGTCACACGCGGAAATAAGAACCCTTCAATTGTCTTTTTCCCCGTATTTTCGGAGCGCAAGATTCGCGCGCGCACGAGAGAGAGAGAGACAGCTCTGTATAAGGTAAAATTTTCTCTTTCGCGCACTTGTACTGCACGCGCTCCCGCCTACGTATATATGCCTTTGAGTATACACCGACTCCGCCGGTTTATCACGTGTACATAGCGTGCGTGCTCGACTTTGCGTTAAAGAACTGCTTAATATCCGCTGGGTTCGCGTGCGCACGTGGAGGCCATTTACTCAATAAAAATTATGCCCTCCTCTGGCGTAATAAAATTCCCTCCCGTTTTTCTCCAGTTCCCTTTTTTCTGCGCGCGCTCTGCCACGCGCGCGTATATGTATGTGTGTGTGTGTGTGTGTCTCGCGCCCTCGCTCCGCCGTATAATACTCAGCAGAGCTGCTCGGCTTTCTTTTGTTTTTCACCCGCATCTGCTTGATTTGCAGAAAGAATTTTTCCAGTTACTGGATTTACGTCGGGGGGTGTCACTGCGTACCTATCCCGGACTGGATAATCGACGAGAGCCGAGACAGAACGCGGGAAATGAAAATAGCGTTTCAATTAAAATTTTTATTTATACATTCGAATGAAATAAAAATGCGTACCGAGGCTCGCTGTATTCCGGGCGCTCGGCTAATTCGCCCCGTGGAGTTAGAAAGCGAGAGATAGAGAGACAGAGAGTTGAAGCAAAAAGCAAAAAAAGAGAGATAGACAGCACGGCTTTCCGCTTGTGTCCTCCCGTCCGGCACGCGCGCGTTATCCATACACATTCATATTCAGGATGATCTCTTGGCTGAAAGCTTGCCACTGCGGCAAGCTCTCTCTCTCCTCTCTCTCTCTCTCTCTCTCTCTCTCTCTCTCTCCTGTCGCCGAGAGCGTGAGCCATCGAAAATGCACGGGTCATCGATAACGGAGGCGTTGACTCGGTGGCGAAAATCCGGACGGCGCGGCCGAATAATGCCGATATGCGCGCAAGTTCGAAGCGCGCGTATACGCGCTATTTCCGCCAGCGAAATTCTGATCTCGACGAGTCGTCGGGCCGTAATGAAGCCATTCAACGCCGACTCGCGTATAGTATACGTGGGGGTAATTTATATATACGGGGCGGGGGAGGGGGAAGGGAGAAGCAGCGAGGTCGAGGGCCGCTAGCGCGACGTATATGGCCTCTTCAAGCGGCGGGATTAAATGGCGAGCACGGGGCGGCGACGTAACACCCGGCCGACAGCGTGTCTTTATATAGGTATAATACCGGTGGGTAATATACGTATTACATACATATATAGACGGCGAGCGGCTAGTAGTCTGCCGGAAGAGCGCGTGCTCCGAGTGCCCACGGCTAAAGTTATACGCGAGTAGTGGCGCGAGGGAGGAACGAGAGACAGAGAGAGAGCCCAGCTGATGAGGGGAGACGTGGATAGATGAATGTCAAGTCATAGCGACGTCGCCGCGCGAGAGCGCCTTTGATTATCACGTACGAGAGAGCTCTGTCTCTCTCTCTCTCTCTCTCTCTCGCGCGCGCGCTGCGGTCGGAATAAATTTCCGCGCGGTTACAGCGCTCGCGGTTTTCAAAAGCTTATGCATGCGTTATATACGCGGCGCAGCGGCCCCCGAGAGAATGATGAAGCGCCCACGAGGATTTTAAAGAGACTAATAATCGCTCGCTCACTCGTTCGCGGGCCAATGTTTTGTTCGAGGCCGCTGCCGCCGCCGCCGCCGCCGCCGCCACCACCGCGGCGTGACGCGAGCCAAACTGATATTCCATAAAGGATGATCGTCAAATTTGGTATTAATCAGCGGCGACGAGGAAAAGAGTTTGATGGATGGCCGAGTTGATTGATTGTATTTGCCGGATAAAACAGGAATAATCAATCAAACTTACGGCTGAATTTTTAATGACGTTGTATCCTACGTGCGCGGCGCACACAACCTCTCCCCTCCATTCCCACCCCCTGCTCCTCCGTCGCGTAATTTAACCCAACTGAAATTTCAATCGGAATCAACTTGCAATTCGCGATAATTCTGACGCATGCCATTATGAGAAGTTTTCATACTCATGTGTATGGGTGCAATGAAAAAAATAAGCATCATTAACCTTTCAGATTGATTTGATCTTTCTTCCATTGTATCCCCGCTGTCGTATACGAAACGAATTTGTAAAGGGAACGCTCTATACTATTTAATTTCGTAAACAGTAACCTGACGTACGATATGCAGCTCGACATTAAACTCGTCTACTGCGAGTCGACGACAGCTATACGTATTCATCGGACGGATTACACGGCAAATATTGAAATATGCATCTCTGTCTATTATATATATTGCAGCTATACGTACATGGACAAAATTTGCGAAATGTGCTATCGTCTCTGTTCACGAGAAATCTTCGCGGGTGTTCAAACACGAGCTCGTCTCGCGTAGCACGTAAAACAGAAATCTAAGAAATTCGCTGAATCAACGCGGATCGACATTTTTAATAAAGCTTTAATCTAACCGATGAAAATCCGTATCTCCTTTGGCATAATCTCGCGAATGAGCGCTCGACATGGGCGACGCGGGAGACGCGCAGAAAACGAAAGCAGCTCGTAATTCATGAGAGCCCGCCAAATTCTGTCCGACTTTTCCGGCATCAATTTTCATTCGTCGCCGCCCGGTATAGCTTTAAACCCTCGCTGCGAATACGTATAAGTGTGCGGTGCCGCGCTCTCGCTTTGGGAGGGAAGCTCCGGGAAGCAAGAGAATTAAGTGCAACAAGCCTGATACACAATGTATAAACAAGCGGTGCGCCGCAACGGCGCGGAAAAGTTTCAGCGCACACTAGGCGGCAATAAGATTGGGCTGCTTATCTAGATTAACTCCGGAGCACTCTCCCTCTCTCTCTCGCTCTCTTTCTCTTACGCTACAATAAAGTACGTAACTCTAGCGTACTTTTCGACTTTGTGGCCGCTTTCAGCGCTTCTCCCGCAGCATCGCCGCTATACAACGAACCACCACCACCACCACCATCGCGTATAGTTCTCATGCACATACACCGTTGCACGCAGACACAAGCGTGCAGCAGCAGCAGCAGCAGCAGTCTCCTATACGCGACCGTCGGGGCGTTAGCTCTTATATTACTAATGAAGATCCGTGGCTGCGAAGCATTTACCAAATAAAGATCTACGATGCAGGCACTAAGTTTCACTCAGCCGGCTGCGTGGAATACAAATGGAAATCACGCATCGCGCGCGCCGTCCTTCAGACCAAGCGTTCCCCTTTAACGATCTATCTCCTCGACTACTCCCTCTGCGTGTGTTTTAATAAAAATACGAAAGCTCGCGCGTATCGTTTTCGCCTAATTTTATTCATCGCAGCCAAGCGGTACTGCTGCTACTGCTGCAGCAGCAGAGAGGCAAGGGCGAAAGATAGAGAGAGAGAGAGAGACAAAAAAGCTCGAATGTATACGGTTAGACTTGGATTTATTAAACAAAGTTTCTCACGCGGCCGAATTAATAGCGAATGAAAATTGCAGGGGAGCTTGCAAGCACAATGAGGCCCGGGCGAGCTCGTTTTAATTTCTAACGCGCGTTTGCAGTCCGCTCTCTCTTTCTCTCTCTCTCTCTCTCTCTCTCTCTCCTCTCTCACTTCGCGCTACACAATCAATTTTAGTGCACTCTGTAGACACTTGCGATTCCTCACTGTCGCGGGGGTACAATGTCAAATGTGAAATCCCGCTATTAGGGGGAATACGAAAGTCAAATGAAAATTCAAATTTCGCCCCTCCCTTGATGAAGCGTGCTCGCGGTAGATTATGCAAATAGCATTACGAATGATCGCGAGTTTGTTGCTTTCCGTTAAATAATTATCTACTTTTTTCTTCAAGTTGGAAATTCGCATTCAAATGTAGCGTACGCCGGCGCCCGCGGAAACGCGTTCAAATCGCATGATTGCGAGGCATTATTCAATTGTCATGCGCAGCCGTGATATATTCATACGCAAGCTCGAAACTTATATACTAAAATGGTGGATAATTACGCGACGTACGGGCGAAGTGTACTCCCTGCTTTCCCGTGTAATTTCATTTTCATTCCTAGTTACATGTGAATTAGTGATTTTTCTCGTTCGCTGCACTACCCTGCGACGAGAAATTAAAATTCTTACTCGACTTTCCAGACCGCGCCGTTGCAGCGCGACTTCATCTTCGCAGCTTCTTCTCCACGAGCTTTCTTAATCAGGACGAAACTTTACGATTCCGCGGGGCGTAACGAACGCAGCTAACGCGTACCAGCCCTTTTATTTATCACACATAATTTTAAGCTTAAATCGCTCGAGTCATCGGCGAGCTTTAGCACAGTTGAAAATCGTAAGAGGCTTTGTTTGTGTGAACCATCAATATCGGAATCGAGAGATATGTTTTTAGTGGGGAGACAGAGGGGGTGCAGTACTCGGAAGCTTCCACCTTGTTTCGCGGGCCTCGCAACATTAGCGATTAGCCGGTCGCGTACGCAGAACCGTACCACTGTTATTGCACGCTCCAAATCCTACGGCACGGGCTATATAGTTTCCGCGGATATATCTCTCCCGCGGTCTGTACATGATGCATGCTCGTATCTACGCGTGTATGTATATATACATACATGTAGAGGGAGAGAGAAAGAGAGAGAGAGATGGAGAGCGTGGGAGGGCGCACGTACCGCGTGATTTGAATTTGCCTCCCGAATCGTGGGAATTAGCGTGGTTTTGCTAATAATTGGATGCGTCAATATTACATGTTCCCTCGAGTCGGCGGGCTCTCTCGGTCTCGACTATAGTCCGAAGCGCGCAGAACTATACATCCCATTCAATTTCAGTGCCGGTATTGCGGAGGGCTGTTCCTTTACTGCGCGTTGCGCGGATCTCATTTCCCACTTGGCGCAGGGAGACTCATATCTCTGTATATATACTGATGTATATACGTGTATGCACAGGCACGTTAAGCGTGGTGCATCGAAGCGGAGAAAAAATTAATTAAAGGTGTCAGGAACAATTCTTACATATATACGAGAAAGGTGAAGGACACGCGGAAGCGAAACACGTGCCGTCGTGAAAAAAAGAGCAGATCTCCTTTCAGCTTTTCTCTCCGCGAGATGTGTGAGAGATATACCCCCGGAGGTTCGGAGTCAGCGAATCTTTTTTGGCGCGAAAGCAAGTAGAGTTCGCTTTAATCTCGCACGAGCGCTCGGGGAAACCGGTGCGTGCAGCAGCGTTTTTTCTTTCTTCAAATTATACAGCTTGAGCATTAAGGATGAGAAGCACCTCGGCTCCGGGAAAAGTCCTGAAAAGGCCGACGGCAATATTAATGAACCGAAGAAAGAGAGAGAAAGAGAGATAAGAGGGAAGATGAGCGGAGAGCTTGTATCGAGCGACGACTAATTTCCTTGCGTTTAAGCCTCATCCTCCTCCTCCTCCTCCTCCTCCTCCCGCTTTTCCCGAAAGCCACGTCGACTTTAATAGAGCAAGAGCTCTACGGCTGTGTAACAATAGGAAAATCGCTTTGGCCTCTCGAGGGACGCACGGCGAGCTAGTAGCACGGCTTGCAGCTGTAACAAACTGCATAGACGGACAGGGCCGCCGGCAGCCGGGGAGAGAAGACGGAAGATCGGCGAATGGTGCAACAGGGAGAGGAGGGAGGGGAGACTGCGCAAGATGCCGCTCTCGGGTTAAGTACAAGTCCCTACGGGATCTTTAAGTCCCGGCGATCTTGAGGTGGCTGCTGCTGCTGCTGCTGTGGAGACGCGCGCGCGATAGTTGCCGGCTCTTCCTCACGGGAGTGCTTGTCCGGAAAGCGATAACTGCATGGGGGGTTCGCCCCCCCCCCCATACTCTCCCTTCTCCGCTCAACTTTTCCAATAATAATGCGGAGGGAGTGGCTTGCTCGTCGCGGATATGATAATCGGGCGAAATGGACGAGGAAAGTTTGCCGGCCATGAGAGCACTTTTCTCTATCTCCCTCTCACTCTCTCCGCGCGGCGACGTTTTAACTTTGGCGGGATTTTTCTCAGCGCGGGAGCTTTGTTTTGCCCGCGCGCTTATCCAGGAAGTTTCGCGGGTACACCGCGGCTCGGTTTTCGCTCTGTGCCGTATAGCGCAACGCGATTTGTTACGGGAATGAGGTGGCAAATCGTTCCTGTTATGCGATGAATCGTATGCGAAACGTTTTTCTGCGCGTGCCTGCATGCGTACGTGTGTGTACACGCATATTATATCTACGCGTGTAATGTGTGTGCTCTGCGAAGCTTTTTGTTTGCCTTGACGATTAAAAGTTGCAGTGTGCAAACAGGAAAGCTCGTATCAAACTGTTTGCTCGCTGAACAAACAGTATTATAATAGCTCCAGCTCATAGCTTATATTATTCAGAAGGTGAGAGGCTCGTTTATTTAAAAAGAAAATATTACCCTGCTGTACGTGCGAACTCGCTCTTTCTCTCTCTCTCTCTCTCTCTCTCTCTCTCTCTCTCTCTCTCTCTCTCTCTCTCCCTCTTGGTTATATTGCGCGGCGAGATTTCAATGAAATGTGCGATACACTTGGCATCGCTGGATGCGGATACGCACCGCAGTATAAGGATCAACCGCAAACTTCTGTCAACGACGTGTACACGTACGTGCACGCAGACTAGCGAATCGGAATACTCGTATCGCGCTGCTCAATGAGGCGAATCTCGAGCATCGTCGCAATAGCGTGCATATCCGCGCGCAGCCACAGGCAGACAAACAGATCGACGGGGGGATACGGGGCGGGAGCGGCAGCAGCAGGAGAGGGACTGCGAGAGGCCGACTGCGCGGAAATCCTCCTTCGATAAACAATCGCGCCTCGTTTCCCGCGCGCAGCTACTCCGTCGTCATACGGACAAAAGGCAAACATTCACCGAAATTCCGCTCTGCATATATACCCCCTCCCCCTCCTTCCCACCCTGTTGTTCCGAGTTCACTCACCTGATGTCAAAGCGACGATCAACAGAAAGGCCCGTGGAACAGCGAATATCGTCGGGCTGCGCGAAGATCGCATATTGAAGGGCTGCTTACTCTTCTGCTACTGTCTCTCGACTCTGCTAAGTCTGACTTGTCGGCACTAACGACTGCTTGTACTACTGCAGCTGACGCTTAGTCGTCGTCGTCGTCGTCGTCGTCGTCGTCGTCGTCGTGCTCTCCTTCTCATTCACGGGTAAAGTTTGCCTCGCTTCATTGCCATCGCTTGTCATTGACTCGTATCGTATCGAGTCGCGCATCATTTTCCTCCTTTCCAGACGACAACTCGTTCGCACTGCCGAGAATCGAGAGCCTCGCCGTTGATGAAAAAGGTCGAGTGGCCATTAGCTAGTGAGCGCTTTAGCCAAATCGTCCATCAGCGTAATTCAAGGATTAATAACGCAAATGGCTTGGAAATTCGATAACAAACATCGGATTACGAGTGCTCTCTTTCTCTCTCTCTCTCTCTCTCTCTCTCTCTCTCTCTCTCTCTCTTTAAGAAAGAGAGAGATGGAAGAGTAGAATTCACGCGACCGAAGTACAATGGGCGCACTGGAGCAGCTCGATTGGGAAAAGAGGCCAATCCAAGATTCTATCCGACGCAGACTCCAAAACTATTATCCGGAGCACATATCATCAGACTGAGCGTGACTCCCGAAACGTCGGAATAGAAGCGGATGCGGGCGATTCAAAATAGTCGAAAGCTCGACGTCTCCATTTCCGCGTTAAAACCGCCGCACAGGTCGGAGCAGGGCAAGCGAAGCAAGGACAGCACTGCGTAGACTCTGACCCAGAAAGCTCTCGCTCGCCGGAAAAATGTGAGAAAGTGAGCGCTGGCACGTCAGCACGCAGCGGCGCAACTCTGGTAGAAGCACGTCTCACGAAGCCGATCAGGGCAGCCTGCGGCCGATCTGCGCCACTTGTGCGAGCGCATGCCACGGTAGTCGAGACGGCGCAGCGACGAACCGACGCAAGGACGTCGCCGAGTCGGACTAACGCTCGCTCCCTTTTGTCCAGTGCGAGCGCCCCACCGACCGAGTCTCCCAGCGCCGTCGCGCGCAACAATCCTCCCCCACCCCGGGGCGCGAGAGCTTGCGCGCGCGCACACCTGTGGTGCTCTCTCTCTCTCTCTCTCCCTCTCCCTCATCCCTCTATCTCTCCCTCTGTCTCTCTCTCTCTCTTTCTCTAAAACTGCCTTGTAATTTGCCGGCCCCCGCAGGAAAAAAGAAGGCTTTCTCGATTAGAGCAAACAACAAGCGCGCGCTGATTCTTTCTCTCACTCTCTCTCTCGAATTATTAGCCGGAATATCGAATTACGCCCGCGACTATCAAGACTTGTCACAGTCCCGGTGCGAGGAGAGGACAAGTAAAAGGATACGCGGGACGCCAGCGCGCGAGCTATCTGCAAAATAAAAGTTTTTGTCGGGACCGAGGATCTTAATGGAGACGAAAGTTGACAGAACGAGGCGCAATTTGCAAGAAAATGACAATGCGGTGCCGCTCGGCCAGGCTACGCAAGCTTGCTTATCTGCGCGCTCGTAAACTGTAAAATAATGCCGCACGCTCCCGCTTCTCGAGACGCTAGTGTGCTATTGTCGAATTTACGGCCTGACGTGCAGCCGGACTCGGGAGACTCTGCACACAGCGACACAGACGCCCATACCGACCTTTTGACGTGCAAGATCTGTATAAAACGCGAAAACTCATATACAAACGCACACGCGCGCACAGACCGACAGGCAGACTCGCATGCCGCACAAATGACTTTCGAGGTGGAATTCAACGCTGGCTTGATAAGGCTTATTTGATGAATTCTCCGCGCGAAGATTAAATACTGTTAAATAATGCTTCAAAGTGAAATTATCGAATTGATGATAAACTTGGGGAAAGGGGAATGTGCGCTTTATGTGCGAATAAAATTGCTCGTTAATTCGTTGATAAAATTTGTACAGGGAGAGAGGTTTACCGATCGAGAAAAAGCTTGAAAGCAATAATGCGTATTATTGATTTTGAATAATTGACGAGAGCAGAATACACAAATAAATATATCAGTAATAATGTTATTCGTCCGCGGAAATGGGACTAGTGACGTCGACGGAATGGAAAAGAGGCGGAGAATAAAGGGGAATTGAACAGGGCGATAAAAATGAATTAATTTATCGGCAAGCCACAAAGTGGCAATTTATTAAAAAAGTGTAACTTTTTATTTTGTATGTAACATACGTTCGACGTAAGCTAACACATCAATAGATATATATATATATATATACTTTTTGTGATAATATTAATTCCGTCCCTAGACGCATCGACTCTTCTCGATATTTTACACGATAAACCTTTATTTTTTGCTCACATACTCGCACGCAGTCAATAATTAAAAGCTAGAAACGACGTCGCGTTACTTCCTACGCGCGGCCGAGAACGATAATTTAATACACGTGTATTTTATACAGGATTTTCATATTTACACGAATTCATAAGTTATACAATACATATTATATATAAATCTGTGGTATACGTACTTTGGTGAATGTTCTTTAGATTAGTATTTAAAACGTGATTCAGTATAAGAAATATCGTGCATTTTTTCTTTATATTATATATATTTATAATGCATTACGTATTTTTGAATATCAGTATAATTACACTCGATCAATGAAAACACTATGAATCTAGCTGCTTGTCGTACTTTATGAACTCACAATTTACTCCCATTTAATATATGCCGTATAGACTTTGCATTGTATTATACTGTACAATTGTGTGCAACTTGAATGTGCGTATAGTACAATATGCACGCGTTCATTTCAATCGCGAAATTCGTTTCGTTCAATGTAAAATTCAACTTATAACTACGTATAACGGGAAATTAATTTGAACAGCAGCGATGATCATTTTGGTACACTAATTATTGTGATTAGCTGTAAGACTAGGAAAAAATTATTGTTACTTCTTTAACGCGTTTAATTGAGCTGCGATGAACAAAATCAATCAAGCATAGTTTCACGCGTCATTGAAAAATAAACGAATAGTTTGTCATCCGACACGCAGCGAAAAAAATTTGTCGACTTCTGTTTCATTTTTCTGTGAAAATCATGAAACAGTCTTTTGACATATTACGAACTTTTTTCATTTCAAACTCGCCGTGCCCATGTGATTGCGATGCGCGAAAAACATTCACCATATATCACTTTCTCGTTTTCTTTTTTCAGTGTACGCATCTATAACAATAACGAACAGAGTGAACATTTTTTTCTTTTGCTTAGACTGTCGAGCCACATAAATCTAGCGATGTCTTCCGTTAGTATTGTCGCATTACGCTGTAGAAGAATATCCTGGATACTCTTTCTTCTTCTTACTTAGCTTTAACATTTCCTCAGTGTTGCGGGCCAACTTCCATATGCTACCATGCATATCGTCATATCGATTCATTATATACGTATATATTTGTCTGTATCATCAAATCGCAGTTACTTGTTTACATATTCACACGCGCCTCTCGCTGTTTATATATATGTACAATTTACAAATACGCAAGTGACCGGTAAATCAATGCAATTTCCCGTCTCTTATGATAGATATATGATTCAGTAGATTCATTATTTTTTTGGTGCATAATTGATTAGCTAGATGTATGCAGCGTATATTAACGATCCGACTCGAATACTCCTCGTCTGTGAATACTCTATGGTCTGATGGAGTGGTAAGTATATCCTGAAACATAAAATAACAGGAAATTCAAGGAAACCTACTTTAAGAACTAATGAAAGTTAAATGGTTGATTGAGCATATTTCAATAGGTAAAATTTAATAGAATTTTCTAAAATTAGCGCAGTGAATTAATAAATAAACTCACCAGATCAGAAGCGCTTTAATTTCCAAGTAGTACAAAAACGGCGACGTTCATCAGAATGACAAATAAGCTCGTCCTGGTTCGGCCGGCCGAGTTACCTGAAACAATGAAACATTGCGTATATTAATCAAACAGCTACGATAACAATAAAAAAAGAAACAATTGAGCACGTGAGATAGGCATGCTCTTGTAGGATGAATTGAAAAATTAATAAAGAGATATCAGATTCAAAAGATTTTTTTCGCTGTTTTCGATTACGATTGATAAAAGATAAAAAAATCCGGTCCAATAAACATGCACGGGGCCTCTTTGATCCAAACAAACAGTTTGAAAAAAAAAGAAGATAAAAGGGATCCCTTTCAATACTCTTTACACAACTATATATATGGGTCGTACTCGAAACTTTATTCAGGCGCACAAATGCTTTTTGATGGAGCGTGAAACCAACGTTCTTCAGCTGCTTTTTTTTCAAGGCGCTTTTCGCAATGGAATGACAGTCGCGAGGGATAGCACTGTGTTGACTGGAATTTTTCATGAATTTATAGCCAATCCGATAATATTTAATGTTTGGTAATATGACTATTCAAAAAAAAAAAAATGTTCATGGGAATTGTCACCTTTTGTAGAATAAAGCGATAAAAAATACTTCTTCTAAATGTATTCAACAAAGAAATTTGTAAATGATTGTAGCGTTTATACACTCATTAAGTTATTAGCTGCATGTCAGCTAAGAGAATGTTATTGAATGCTATTGTTAATTTAATTAGTAGTTTAATAAGCTAAAAGTATTGAATATGTAAGGACTAAATATCGTTTACCACGATAATGACGTGTGGTAAGAAATTTATGCATAAATTAATTACGCTTACACCAACTTGTATACTAAATAACTTCGATAGCTTTATGCCGTTGTTATCAAGTAAACTACTTGAGTAAATTACAAGTAATCAAGATTTCCTTAACTATGCCGTTATTTTCCTTACGGCCAGATTCGAACGATAGAAATATCATTTTCGTGACAACCAGCCGTGTGTAAATTCCTCAAAGCTCGAAACGTGAAATTGCGAAGAAAAGAGAAAGACAACGAATAACTGTTCGCTTGTAAGTACTTTTGAATAAGTACAGCAATCGCGTATGGGAGTTTACGTTTCCGTTATCAGTGCGGAGGAGCGACGCGGGAGGGGACGTTTTTCGTATCGATCGAACAGAAGCTCCTTCCATCGAGTCATTTATACAGGCAAGACGTCGAGGGAAGGGTAATCTCCGGCAGCATTTCTTGGGAAATGAGTCATCCGTTCTGTAGCCAGTTCTCAATCTTGATTTTTCTGTATCGATTTGTCGCTATATATATACACACGTACACTCGTAGGCTCGTTCGAGAAACGGGGCTTCTAGGTCTATACACAGGCGCGTTCCACAGCAGAGAGACGCTGTGCGCGCCGCCTTTCGCAATCCGGGCTAATCAAGGAGAATAAAATTCCGGAAACGCCAATGCCACCGGCAATCCCGCGTTGAATATGACGGCGGCAAGCCGCAAATAAACAGAAGTCCATTCCTGCGGTCGGCCCAGCTAACGCGCGAAATACAATCGGCTTAAATAGCTCGCGCGCACACGTATTACAGCATGTAATGGAAACATACAGAGGCTGAATTTAGCGCGCATCTTATTGCTCTGACCTACATCCGGCTCTCTCTCTCGCCCGGCTTACTGCCTAAAAATCCAGCGCAGACAGGAAGGGCGAGAGAGACTCGGTACACGTACTATATACACGCAGTGTGTGCTGTGGCCGCATTATGCACACACGCACACATTGCTGTCGCATAATCCATAAAGCGAGTGCTACAGGGCGCTCGCGTGTGCTCATAATTGCCGTTACCTCGTTTCTCAAGTCGCTACACGGTTAATGCGACCCTAAAACGCATTTCTCTGCATCGCGCACTGAGCCGGCGCACAACGCCGGCGGGAAAATAGAAGAATAAAGAAGAGGGCACAAAAGATCTCGCCGCGGCCCATTTGGGTGGCCGACTTAAAAAGCTCGAAAAGACTGCTGTAGCTTTCTTCTCTCGCCGATACAAGTGGGACGAGCTTCCGCAACTTGTGTGTTTACGGTACAGTATATATTCCTTTGATCGCGCAGTCATGAATAGGGGAGGAGACGACGACTCGCTGATTTTGTACATATCCGACTGCGCCAAGCTTTTTTTTCAAAGGGATGCTTTACCAGTCTGCCTCTCTCTCTCTATCCCGTTCCCCCGCCTCGCACACGACTGTTGGCTCAATCGTGTAGCAATTAGCCGAGGCTCTTGTGCCGCGGCTTTTCCACGTTATCGGATTACGTATTTTCGAATTTCCCGCCGAATTGCATTTGGAATTATTCTTCCCGGAGCTTTTGTGTAGACTTTACCGCTTCGTTACAGGGCTTCGCGCAGATCGGGTATTATGAGAGAGAAAAAAAAGAGGAAGACCTTTATTTTATTTTTTCAACGAGAGAGAGAGGCAGGTCTTTTATGCAACTCGAGCGGAACGAGCGTCAGCCTCGAAAATGGATTTTTTTTCCAATTCGAGCGCCGTATAAGCCAGACGGCTATAGGCATCCGTGCGGGGAACATCGTTGTAATTAAAATTTCTCAGCGCGGCGGCGGTGGCACCTCGAAAACTCGATCTAATAATTCACAGGGTATGTGTGGGTATATGCAGAGGGAGTACAAGCGCGCAGTAGGTCGCCAAGCCGCGAAGCGATAACTAATCGCACAGCCGACCCCCTCCCCCCCTCGCCTTAGCAACCAGTGCCACATGCATCTCTCTCTCTCTCTCTCTCTTGAACAATATCGCGCATAAATGCAAGAGCACTGGTGTACCTTATAGTGTACATAATTCGGCACGAGAGACGGACCGAGACCGCGACTCGCAGGTGCGGAGAGTCTGTTTCTCTCTCTCTCTCTCTCTCTCTCTCTCTGTTATCTCCTTGCACGTACACACAGACACACACATAGAGTCTACTTCACGAACCTTAGTCTGTTTCCGCTTCCGGATTATAGAGTAGCGGCAGAGAGAAGCCGCAAGTTGGAGGGAAATTTAGGGAAGCACGCTGACACTTGCGCCTCGCCTTCGGACTATACTGCGCTGGCACTGCGCGCTGTGGTGCCACGCACGGAGGGAAGAGTCGAATCGATCGAGCGCGCGCGCGCGCGCGCCGCGCATCACGAATTCTCCGGCTGAAAAATTCAGAAGACCCGTGGCGCCCGAAAAACGCGGACAAGGCAAAAATTCAAATCGACAAAGTCATTATAATACCGGCGTCTAGCCAGTTAAGCTGACGGATGATAAAGATGCTGCACGAGAATCTATGCGTATGCATTGTATACGTGTATATACATACGTACGCGTGTACACGCACATTGTGTATGCAGTAGGTCTGACCGTAGCGTTTGGCTCTACCACTGCTGTGTGCAAGCACAATTCTTAGCGTCGCGAGAGCCCGAGCCAACAAGTCAGACACGTATGCACTTTGCGCCAGAATTCGGCACAAAAGAGCGCCTCGCGCCAAGGCGCAGACAGTGAGTAATCGAGAGGAGGGTGGGAGGGGGATAGAGAGAGAGAGAGAAGGCGGCGAGATGCACTTAGAGCGACACTTAAAATTTCAGAAGCTCCCGACACGCCTCGCGCCAGAGCCGCCTCTCGCGTTAACCTAACGAAACTAGTGCGCAATTTTCGACACTATATGGACGAAGAATAAATAAGGCTTTTTCTTCAAGCGCGAGCTTTCTCGTATGTGCGTTTGTGAGTGTGTGTCTGTGTCTGCGTCGAGTCCACGGAGTGAACTCTATATAACGATAGAGCGAAAGACAGCGAGATGCATTTCTCGACGGCGTTCGAATTCGGTTAGCCGACGATTGAGACGAATAGCGCAGGGGCTTTTCAATTTTCTTCCTCACTCACTCCCTCCCTTTCTCTCTTTCTCCTCTACCTCTCTTTCTCCCGGCGAGTACGAGCCTCCGCACTATCGACATAAATGGATAAATCTCGTTTCCTTAAGTCAACATTAATCCCGATCGGGCGCGCGCGAGGCCCCGTAAACATCGACTACGCCTTATGCAAGTATATATACCTGTATATACTGCTCACACGACTCGGCGCAGAGTGCGCTTTCTCTCTCTCTCTCTCTCTCTCTCTCTCTCTCTCTCTCTCGCTCTCCTTTGGGAGCCGCTGGCGCGAAACATTTCTTTATTTCGACGCGGGCGCACCGGCAGCTTCCACCACTACCGGGTAAATACGTTATTCATCCTCTATAGTCGAGACTGTACCGGCCGCGAGAATTGCCTCGATTTCGTCCTCCGCAAGCGCGATTCTTTGTCTCCTTTAGACGCCGAGAGCCCTCCGCTACTTTCTCCGACTGCAAATTTTTAGTCGTTTCTTTGAATTTTGCAAAAGCCTTCCAAGTTCTAATCCGTGCGAACGCGATAATTCTTGCGTAGAGGTGAACCGTTACCGCTTTCACTGTAAATGTAATAGGAAAATTTTCGATTTGTCGATACATTTTGTACTTTACCGGAATTTATGAAATTATATCATGAAATTCAGAAATTATTCTACTATTTATTATTATTATATACCGAAGTTTCCAAAATCGAAAGCTCAGGAATTTAAAAAATTTGATGTTACATGACTGACCAATAGGCAACATAGGAAAATTCTCGTAAACGTATAATTGAATTTCATAGTTTATGAATCTTCAATCTCGATCTCTATTGCATTTTCACTATATTTATTCTTCAAAACGCAAAAAATTGAATTATTCGCGTATAATCAAGCAACCATGCTAACGCCGGTAACCCCAATAATTTCGATAATCCAATATTTTCTTATCAATGGACATATAAATATGACGGCATGCGGCGATACCGATAGAGATGAAAAACGAAACTGAGTATATACATGTACGCGAAGGGATAGGGACAGCGCATAACTGTAAAATCGCGAAGAGGCCACTCGTCACGTAAACTCGCGTCCTCTCAATAGGACACTCGGGCGTCCATATATAGAGCGTCCCCTTCTGGGCTGCTGCGCGAGTCGGTCTCCGAATCACAGCTTGCACCCTCTTTCATACTTTGCGGCGAACGAGGCAGTAAAGAGAGCAGGAGTGCCTCGGCGCTATCAACAAGAGATAGGGATGAAGTCTCGCGAGGGAAGTAAAGCCCGCTGTCGCCACCACCACCGCCCGGACGTATATATAAGTATATATATATATATGGGACACGACGAGCCGAACCCGAAGTAAATGCCGCCACCTCGGCTTTATACGCACCGAGTTTTATATATTACATATACGCGCGTCTATTCGGCTGTGCTCTATACCGGCACTTCGAAACGGCCGGATCGCAAATTCAACGGCGAAGAGGAGAGCCCTCGATAAGCGAAAAATTTTTCTGTCCGGTATTATTAGTATAGCTTTTGCTCTTTCTCTCTACGATGTATATACCTAGGCTGTCTGCGTGTGTACAGATATACGTGACGCAGGAATTTATAGTCTCAACGCCGATCCCCGCACGTATACGTACGCCCGGGAATTCCGAGCAGGAATTCGCCGTAGGCTCTCTATCTCTCTTTGTCTGTATACATGTGCCTTATTGAAGCGATCGCGTCGCTAGATAAGGTTCGCCCCGAGAATACTGAGACCGAGTGAACGCGCTCGTTTATTTCGAGCGACGAGAGATGCGGCTTCTCGAATAAGGAGCGGTGGGGGGGGGGGCGAGGGGAGAAAAAAGTGTTTCAACAAATGGAAGAGCGAGCGGCGTTTCGTGAAAAGTAAACTCGCGAGCGAGAGAGAGGGGCAGTATTGCGCGCTTCTTTACACACAATACACAAGTATAGCGTGTATACGTATAGCCGCTGCGGAGAGCGAAGCAAATTGCGAATTGTTGGAAACCGAGCTTTATAAAATGAGCTTCTTTGCTAAAGTAGCATCAGAGCTGCATAAGCTCTTGTATACTTTACAAGAAGATTCGGTAACTGGCTTTTATAAGAATTCTATACATATTTTCCGCGCCTGTGTGAGAGCTACACCGACGCCGCGCGCGCGCGAGAGAGAGAGAGAAGCTATAAGTTTACCGCGAAACGCTGTTTCGCTATTTTCCCAAGCTTCTCGGCGCAAAGAACGCGATAACTATAGACCTGTACACTCGTATATACCAGTTTGAATTTATCGCTATATACGTATATAAGCCATGAAAAAAAACAACAGCAAAGTGTACACGAGCGAATTTCAAAAGCTAATGATAACACGGAACACTCGAGCGAATGAAGCGCCGCGGATTAGTGCACTGTAGCCGAAAAAGTTTCGTTCGTCGGAATAAAAATTGCCGAGCCGTGTGTGTGGAGGAAAGTTCGCAGTTGCGCCGAACTATTGCCGCGCATTTTCGACAGGCCAATGTTAGCCTAGACTATATATATATATATATCCGGATACGTGTACCAACATTGACAGGCACATGGTTACGGGCTTTCATATATTAATTAGGCTGTCCGTATAGTTACTTTGAGTTTGCAAGCTCATGGCGGAAGCTTTTTAAAATTGAACAGGGAATTGAATCGCGCAGAGATGTACACTCGGTACAATAAATAATTTTGAGGCTTCAAAGGATGAGAGAGATAGAGAGCGAGAAGAGAGAGAGAGAGAGAGACGCAGATGTACAACGAAATTTCTTGGGCTCAAACTAGATTTAACGTGGAAACAGAAAGGCAGAAAATGTCTATTCAATCCCAGTCGTCGCCCTGGATCAACGCCGGAAGATAATCGAGGGAGAGAGAGAGAGGGAGAGAGGAAAAGAGACTCTGGGATTTCCGTAATGAAGTTAAAACTGAGACTAGCACCCCGAAGTTAACCTCTAGAATATTATATATACGTACACAGGGTGTACCAAAGACAAATTCAGCCGAGAGATCCGTTTGTCTTTCAATTTCGAAAGCTTCTTCGCTTGACATAATACAGCTTCTCTCTCTCGCTCTCTCTCTCTGCGGGCGATAATTTTTTAGCTCTCCTTGCGCACAATATGAATAATTTAGCATTGAGACGATGGGAGGGGGAGGTGTAGGCGAGGTGTTAAGAAGCTCGAAGTCGTCATGGAAATCGTATATTGATTATGCAACCAGGAGGGTGAATGCGGGCAGGCTTTGCGCCGGCTCAAAGTGTTTAGATCCGGCGCAGCTGAGGTTCTTCGCCAGTCAGCTGGCGCGCGGGAATCTCTCACGGGCGCAAGCTGTTCTTGGATGTTCGAATCTAAACCTACTGCCTTAATCCAAATCGTATGAATACGGAAACCGGTACGTCCGATCTGTTGATGATCAATAAAACTAGATACTTGGCCAGGAGTGCCGAGAATAGGCTTCCGATCCCCTGCAGCAGCATCGTATAATGCTCGGCTTTACTACTCCGGCTTAAGTAGGCATTAGAATCCGAAATGACGTACCCTCCCAAATTCACTGCCTCGCCCTCTCTTTGTAAACGTAAGCTCCGCAACTTGCGACTCGTCTACTGCGTATACATGCTGGATTGCATCTCTGCGATCTGTCTTGGTTAAAAAATTAAAAGTCCATATTTGAACGGACCTCTCGAGAATATAAATGCACGATAACGAGATAGCTCCAGTAATCCGTATCGCCTGTTTGTACGAGGTAATTCAAACTAAATAGATTATCAATTTAAAATGTTCCTTCAAATTGAAAGATCTCGTCACAATTTTTTTTTTTTTTTTCATTAATAGACTTACTCATTTATAGACGCAAATCTACAAATCAGTATGCACTTATGCAGGCAAGAATCTAATAAGTCAATTAACAGTTTAAACGGTTTACTTTTTATAATAATCCTTCTCCATTTATCTTTTACACTTCAAAACAGTCTAAAAGCATACTTCCAAATGAATAAATATCAAATAATCGTCGATAGAGACGTGGAGAGCTTGCTTTTTTTCGGTCTGCACACGCGCTGCAACTTGGCGTTTCTATTATCTAGGAGAAACGACCATGTAAATACAAAACGACCTTGCGGAGAGAAAGGAAAACTTGTTCAGCTGGTAAGTACGTTTTTCACGCGCGCGCGCACATACACGCATATACGCGCACTTGCAAACACGTACTCATATCCACATGGGTCAGACGTAACGCCGTGAAGGGTATCATTTTTCAGGATATCATGGTATTAAGCGAGGGAAATCACATATACGTCATCCGCCTCCCCCACATGTATATACGAGAACTGGCACTCGCGCAAAGAGCCGAGCGAGGGTCTGCTAAGCCGACTTGGCCCGGAAAAATTGGCGGTTTTATCAAAAGACTAGCGCTGGAGTAGGGCGTACATAGAGAGGGAAACGAGTGAGTTGCGGCGCGATATTCAGCCTAGCACAAAGCTCGTCCCCTGAAAGGCACACTGTCGACACCTCGACTTTTATACATCATATCTCACGGATGAAACAAGCCTCTGTCGATGAATTAACTCCCTCTGCCGCGCGATACACACGGCAAGAAAAAGCCACGGCTCTCGGAATTCTTTTCAGGCGCGCGAATGATACGCATCTCGCAATTTCCCCGCGCGCTGTTCTCTAGCCGCGATGGTCCTCTGCCGCCGCGTATATGTATATACGTACGAGATTCTAGCTCTAAATACACGCAACCGAGAAGCCGGTCGCAAAAGCAGATTAACGAGAACAAAGCTGTCGAGTGAAGTAAGGGGTAAGAACGCGCGATAAATTCACCCGCGCTCAAAGGTGCAGCAATTTCCTTTTTAATCAAAACACGGCGTTACTCCTGGATAGACTGCGCACTGCGAGTTTCGACTTTTTCTTTCACGCCCGCGCGCGCGCACGGGGGGAGAGGGAGAGAGAGATCCAAATATTTACTCGAGACTTTTTACCACTTCCGGGGGAGGGCGGCGCGCGCGCAAAGCACTAAATTAAATTCGGCCCGCTCAGCGAGCAGCTATCGCAATTAATCGCCTCGCGGCTCGGGCTAAGAGTGCAACGGGGCAAGAAGTAGCTGTGGAATATACAGACGAGAGAGATTCGTCTTGTCGCTGCGGCTGACAAAGACGCCGCGATATTTTTGCCGAGCTACAGTTTCTCTCTCCCTCTCTCACTGTCGTTCTCTCTTATGGCGCAGTGAAGAACCGAGAGAGCGAGAGAGCCGGCGAATTAGAGGGCCCCCGAGTCCTCGACTTACGCCCGGAATTTCCATTAGCACGGCAGCCCGGAGCTTAGCTCGATTTGCGGCGCGAGCGATTATTCGTTTAATTACTTCCGTATTTGCGTGGGGTAGGGGGGCGGCAGGAGACTCTGCTCTTTCGGTGCAGCACGGCTGCTGATGCTACTGCGCTGCCGCTGCTTTGTGACAGCAAATGATCGCCGAATGAGTAGAGGAAGGGAGAGAGCAGAGAGAGAGAGAGAGAGAGAGAGAGAGAGCTGGGAAGACAAGTTGGGCAAATGGAGAGGAAGAAAAAAAGCGGACTCTGTGCATAATTTGAGGGAGTTTGCTTCTCGCAAGGAGGAGGATTGCGTCAATTTTTCTCGGCTAATATTTGCTCTGTGCTCGAAACGTAGGTCATTAGCGATCACGCGAGGTGTTTCAACCACGTCTTTAAGGCAAGCAGTAGTCTTAAACGTATATAGTATTTGACCGTTAAATAATTCCGAGGAAATTTTTACTCCGATAAAGTGGCTGCTCGTAATAAGACCGGGTAACACTACTTGATACGTACACGGACACGGCTACGCAGCTTCAATTACGTTTGCAGATGTAGTTAAGCCGTTTCAATAAAACTTTGGCTCGGAGCGCGTGTGCACGCACAACGCGCGCGCACCGGCTGCAGCAAAAGCTCGTTCAACTAAATACGCGATTACCCAGTGGAATTTAACGCGCAATTTATGAATCAACTTTTTGCCACCGTAAATATCTATATATATATACATACACGCCGAGCTTTAATCTCATTTACAAGAGATAAGAACTTTTATTTCCGATCATTTTCAGAAGCCCCGAGAAATTCGGAGGGAAAAAGAAAAGAGTCACACTAATTGAGTATAATCCGGACGTTCCCTCCGAAGCGAACTCTCCGAGCATAATAGAAGCGAGGGAGCGGGGGGAAAAAAAGTCAGGAAGAAAAAAGCGCGCGGAACACTTGCCGAGTGTATGAAAGCTCTACGTACCGCGCGCGGCGCGCACCGTAGATTATATAGCGCGCGAAGAGAGCGAAATAGAATGTAAAGCCTCGAAGCTTGCGAGAGGTGCAAGAACAACGTTCGCACTTCTCGAACGGCTTACTTTTTGAGCGTTGGCGAGACGCGCTATTTCCTGCGACGTCGTCGTGCAGTTTTCCCGTTCGCACCGTGTGCTGAGGAGATGGGGGAAGGGGGGAGAGAGGGAGAAGCATTTTTCACGAGTGCAAATCGCGCGAGCAAGAGTACCGGGAGGGGTGAGGCAAAAAAAAACGAAACAACGTCGTCGAGTGCGAACGAGAGAGAGAGAGAGAGAGAGAGAGAGAGAAAGAGAGCGAGTTGAAAGACCTGCGCTGCTAGCCGTACGTGCTTCGTCATTGCCTTGAAAGACCAACAAGTTGAGGGAGTGAGAAAACGAGAGAGAAAGAGAGAGAGAGAGAGAGAGACCTAGAAAAAAATGCCGAGAGAGGCAGCGGCTCGGGGGGGTCTCCGGTACCAAAGGGCCTGAGCACAAAGAAATCGCACTGCTGGCAATATTGGTGTGCTGCGCCCACATTACTTATACGCCTACATATGCATTCGTAGATTATGCATATATATACAAAATTTCCGAACATTCGTATACGCGAAGCAAAGCTTTTCTCTGCGCTCGCCTGCTTCGATGCCTTGTTATTCAACACGTCGACGCGCGAGTCTCCCTCTTTTGTTTTTCGCGTTCTTATATGCCTCCTTCGCGCCGCGCCTTCCTCTATATACTGTGTAGCCTTTCTTTGGCACGTCGTTCCATGCCACACGCTATATATATATATATATATTTCCCTTCTATGTACTTCTTCTGTTTCCGTATACGCAGGAAGGTATAGGCGTCGCATATATAGTCTCTGCTAAAAACGTTCCACTGCTTTGAAAGGGTTGGCAATAACGCCCCCCCCCCTTTACATTCAGACCGTTCGTAAATTACATAACCCTTATGTAAGCAAATATTTGCTATAGCATTATTCGGTGAATATATTATTTGAGAGAGTGAACAGCTGATTATAATTTCTACTGGTTTATATTATTAATATGTTTTTAAACGAGAAAGTTCACTGCCGCCTGATGCAAACTGCTGCTTTCAGATTTGTCAGACGTATTAATTATTCTTTAATAAATATAATCATGTTAAAATCTTTGAATTGAATTAAGTTGATAGATGTTGTAACGACCTATCGATTAAGCTCGTATTAAGAGAAATGAAATGTTGGACTGTATTTTTTTAAAGCATAATTTATTAGATCTGATTCGGCGCCCATACAAATTAAAATTTAATTGATTAATCATAGACTGGTCGATTAAAGCATTCATCAGTTTTTATACACAGATACAGATTCTATAGTGTACTTCTCGGCCTGCCGTTTTTGCTATAGCAATTGCTCTGTTCATTTTTAAAGAACTTAAAATTGGAAATCCTTACCTTCCTACACATCCTTTACTTGTAAAATGTTCCCTCGTCTCAAAAATATCTTCTAATTGAATGGAATATTAACCTTAAAATTTGCATTGCAGGGCATCTCAGCAATTTTAGGACACCCTCCCCGAGAAGCATAAGAGATCCTCATCGAAGGAGGTATATAAAACTGAGTACAATCGCCTGCAGGACTCCGAGCGACCCTCACTCTATACTGGTCTTTGCTAAAGGTTGTTTTCCGCTTCAGGTTAACAACGCCGCACCATCCACGAGGTTATGTAACGTACCGTTTAAAACATAATTTAAAATTTATCATTTACGTAGCGTATATCGTCTCTCTTTTTCTTCTCACCGTTGCAAAAAAGACGTTTCTGCAAACGTCTAGTTATTTGAAGTGCTATACGGGCTTGTGGAACGTCGATATAACGTTACACCGTGTAGGCTGATATTTAATGCGCGCTTACGTAGCTGGCTGGGAAAATATTGATTCAGGCACACTGAGTCTTATGCATAGGTCGATTATAAATCGATATCGGAGGAGCGAGAGGGAGGAAGTGGGAGCTGCCGGTGCATTTAAGGATAAAAAGTTACCTCGACATCGCCGCTACGGCTGTTTTTTCAGCTTGAATGTTTAAACTCTTTATGCATACATTTGCAGTCCCTCTCTCTCTCTCTCTCTCTGTCTCTCTATATCTTTCTCTTGCGAGCCAAAAGCGGAATGTATAAGCGAGACGACGGCAACACTGGCGTGTAAAAGCAGCAACGCGCAGATGCCCGGAACAAGCGGGAGAGATCTCGCCGCCGCTGCTGCTGTGTGAGCTGTTTTATTCATAGGCGAAAAATTGAGTCTTCGATAGATGTTTCTGCTCGATTTGCGATTTCGGAAAAAGGTCGAGCTCGCCGCGGCAATAGCGGAATCGTTACCCATGCCCTGCGCGAGAGATTTCCAAGTCCGAATCCGTTGTTTCGCGCGAGCGCGGAGAGTCGGAGAAAAAGTGTTTTAAATATAAAAACTCCATTCGGCACTGCGCGAAATATTACCCGCGCTCTTGCTCGACAATCCTCGACGAGCGTTAATAAACCATCCCTTTTTTTTGCGCCGCACCAAAAAATACTGTATTTTTGTCGTCCGCTGTCCAACCGGCGCTGCTGTCCCCGAAAAGTCCTCGTATTTAAATGAAAAGCCATTCGTGCGCTGCCGCGGGAGAGAGAGAGAGAGAGAACGAAAATTATAACACCGAGCGCCACTCTCTCCCACTTTTTCTCGCTTTTTATGAATTTAAAAAGTAAAGCGTCACGTGCAGTCATTTACAATGGGTCCGTGTGCGAGTTGACGGACTGGAGAGCAGCATGGGCAGAGTGTACGTCTATGTATATAACTGTATACGTATATATATATATATAGTGACCAGGCGCGCGAGACGAGAGAATAAAACGCTCGACGAATTAAAGAGTAATAAGCGCTTGGGGAGGCGTGCGCGCTCGATCCCGGGCCATTCATTTTATTAACAAATGTAATCCATAAGCAAGTGGCTTTTATTAAAATTCGTTTCTCATACATCATTCGGCGTCTTTTTGCGCGCGCGCGCGCTCGCTCATCTGTTTGCGCCAACCCGCCCCGCATATTGTATGTATATATGTATATACCCAGGCGAAGAATTTTTCGGCGAGCCGAGCAGTTGTTATGCATTCGCGCGCTCTTGCGTCGCGCATCGGACTACGCAAAAAGAAGACAAGAGAGACGAGAGAGAGTCCGGATAAGGAGTGCGCGCGTGTGGGCGGTAATGCGCGTCGCGCACGTATAAGAGCCGCAGCGGAAGTAGAGTCCGCAAGAAAGAAGAGCGCGCGAGAGAGAGAGAGAGAGGGGGGGGGGACAAGTGTGTATAGACTGCGGGAGAAATGTTAAAGACGGTGGTAGACAAGAGATAGCTGCGGCTGTGGCTGCAGAAGAGGACTATTATTTATTGCGACTGATTTATAGGCTCCGCAGGCAGTCCTCAGCAACGCCCTTAGACCGTATACGGTCCCGCTATGTTATTCCCTCTTATTCTACCTCCCATATATACACCCTCCCTCTCCTCCCGCCCCGCGAACGCATTCTCTCTCTCACTCTCTCTCGCTCTCTCCTTACACTGCAGTCTCACGTCTATATACGTCCTCTTCTCGAGCCGAGCTGTCTCGGCAAGAGGGAGAGACTCTGTGCGCGCGAGAGAGAGAGGGAGGGAGCGAGAGAGAAAGCGCGTCGAAACGCCGGAAACTCGAAGAAATTTAGAGGTTATCGCTCCGCGAAGCCTCTGGCTTGGATATTGCAACTGCCGCTGCTGCTACTGCTGTGTGCTACTATGCTGGTGCACGAGCTGCTGATGCATGTATGCGCATACGCTGATGCCGGGATATGCCCACGCGCTACTGGAGCAGCGGTGCAAGATTGAGCAAAATGTGCTGCAGCCTCTCTCCCTCACTCTCCCCTTCCCGTTCGAACGACATAGAGAGCCACTTTGTTTTTTTCCTCGTGTTTTCTACCGCGTTCCGATGCCTCCACCTCCCGAGGAATTTCTTGATGGGCTGCGTTCCGCTGGCATTTGAAACGCTGCTGCTGCTGCTGCCGCCGCCGTTTTTCCCAAAGATACGGGGGGGAAAGCGAAATTTTTTCGGCGTTAAAACGGGAGGCGCGCGCGCGCGCGAGCTTTTGCCGGGCTATTTTTCCGCAGTCGCGCGACTGCTTTATCAAACGCGCACCAGCAGCCAACGGCTACAGTTTCGAGCGTTTCTTTGTGCTCATTGTACTTTAGACAATTTGGCATGCGGCTGGCGGCGTAAAAAGTTATTGCGCCTTGTAAATATCGGGGAACAGTGGGAGCTCGATGAAGCGGCGGCTGTGCGTTTAAGCACGGTAAAGCTCTCGTATGTGAAACAGTTTACGCGTATAATGGCTACGTATATACAAGCTCATTATGTATAATGAACTTGTGTGCGCGCAGGTACACATCGAACGCTTGAAGGTAAGTGTTTTTGGCAAGGGATTTCATTTTAATTCATTTCAAATCGTATTTTTAGCGGCTTTTTTTCGTTTAATATTTCGTTAAATTTATACAAAGTTTATACGTACCGAGAGCTCGAGTCGGAAATATCATATTATAATCTTTATGATGTCATGCGGTGCAGTGTATTTCTTTTTCCTTGTTTGGTTTATTTTGAAACGATATATGGTCATCTCTTATTTTTATTGTGCGAACCAATCGATACACCGTAGCTTGATTTTTCATTTAATTATATTAAAACTAACAAAACAAAAGTTTGATACTAGCTAGCCATTATTTCTATTTCCTGGAAGATGACCCGATTCCACGAATTTCCATCGGGTATTCGTATATGTGCGCTCGCATTGCTACCAGAGTTGTACGTATTACTGCGTGGCACGTCATTATTTCAAGCGCGGACGAAATTTATGTTCGTTTCCGAAACGAAACTTTTCGGGAAGTATGTAAATACCTTGCAAATTACATTAGCGAAGTTCATTCTTGCATTGTTGGAACGCACATTACAGCCTTTTGATTATTCGCTGAATGCAGTTTACCAGAGAGAGGGAAAGAGAGAGAGAGAGAGAGAGAAAACAAAAAGATGAGGAACAGCACGCATTATTCCTGTGGAGGCTGAAATTCGGAAAAGACCGGAGCGAACCGCTGGAAACTTGGGTCAAACGTTTATTCCATTTTAAAACAAAGTATTCTGCAAAAGCCCGAGCAGTTTGCCAAACGAAATAGCCGGCAAAAGAGGCATACCACGTACGACGGCAGCATCAGGCCTCACGATCCCACTTGCAATTTCCCATTCTTCCTGCCTCGAATCGAATCTATTCCCGAGCAGCAGCAGCAGCAGCAGCAGCAGCAGTAGCAGTAGCAGCAGCAGTGGCGCGTATGTGTTTTATCACCAGGCTCGATTGAGATGCAGCGAGCGTCAGCGGCAGATTGTCGCATCGTCGCAGTGTGTCTCCCGCGTCTTTGTCCTCGCGTACATATATATACAGCGTGGCCGGCTTGGATGCTGCAAGTATCTAGGGTCGCCGCACGTCTGGCCTGACGATCATTGACCATTTGCACCGGCTCTTTTTACTAACCTCTGACGAGGTGCTTGCGCCGCTCACCGCAGGGGACCCACCCACACACACACACACACACACCTACGCTCATCTCTAGGGCTTCGAGTGTACAGGGCGGCTGTGTTCGGCTACTAGCAGTGAATTTACCCCCGCGTTTTCTTCGATAGACCATCGCGGCGCGCCTGTCTGGCTGACTGACTGACTGACTGCGAATGCATGTGCAGGACGTTGGATGTGTGCGTGTGAGTGTGTGCGCGCGTTGCAGGTGTGAAGAGCTTCATGAGGGGGGGGGGGGGCTGAAAGCGAATGCACGTTGTATCGGCTTTCGTGAACCGGGTCAAAATGGCAGAGGGAAGCGGCTTTACGAGGGGATCGTTCTGGAATTTTGTGGCTGTTTTGTTGAGCCGAGGCTCTCGTCGGCATGTTTGTGAAGTATTTTATCTCTGCTGCGTATACTCGTCATGCATGTGGGTGGGCGCGCGCGAGCGCGTGAAACCGCGAGCGGCGGGAAAAGTAAAATTCAATTTTCGCGGGCAATTTTTCGCGACGCGACTTGCGCTATTAGTCGTTGTATCGGGGGGAAACTTGTGTGTGTGTGCGCGCGCGCTTGTTTGTTCTTGGTACCGGGATAATAAGCCGAGCTAAATTCATGCACCGGTGCGCGAAATCTCCGCGTATGTTTGTATAATATACGCATTGGGAAGAGCTCGAAGCGCATGAGCGTGAAACGAACGAACGAACGAACGAACCGAATCGCCGCCAGCTGTCGCTACTTTATACAGCGAGTTTTCTATGCGGACGCGTTGAAAATTTTCGCTGTCTCCGTATTTTTCGCTGCGTTCTCCACGTCTACCTCTCTCACCCCGTGCGCCGGGCTATGGTTTTTCCGTGAATTCCATTTCCAAGCTGCGACTCGCTGTAAGTAAAGCAGTCGGAGGGGGGGGGGGGACTAGAAAATACGCCGGTCGAAGATCGTCGTTTCTTTCTAACTTATACTGTATTATCCGCGTACCTTGCCTGCTTCCAGCCGTTTCGAATTTAACAGCTGAGCTTGCAAGTATAGTCGATATGGATTTTACGGGAGCTAAATCCGTAGGTATTCTCGGAAAACTAAAACTGGTTAAGAGTTTCCAGACAGGAGAAAATTCATTGAATCGATTACGCAGACTATGTAACGAACCATCCGCAGGTATATCAATATTTAGTATTTCATAATTCTCAAATTAAATCTTCCGTTAATTGTTGGATAAATATTTTATTTCAGACCAATTACGCAAGTATTGATCTTGTGCATTCTGAGAGACATTGACGGAGTATATTTGTAACAATGCTCAGACTATCTTAAATAATCCATACCTGAATTGTCGCAAATGAAACAATCAAGCATCGTCTACATTCAATTTCTCGAAAAGCCTTTTCACTCAGGGAAAAATCTCTCTGAATTCAGGACTTATTTAAACCTTTATTCCGCTCGGAAAACAAATCTTTTTCTCGTCCGCCCGTCGCTCCGGCAGCCGGAATAATTGCATTTTTTTTCAATTACGTCGAAAATTCCGCGAGCTCTGCGTTGGACATGGACCGCGGCGTCGTGTTATCCGCCGCGCCTCGTTATATTTGCAATGCAAAGCTCCGTTAACGGCTCGTTTATAGAGACGGGAGAAGCGCGCGCGACGAGTTGGAGTTAGGGGTCGCATGAGCTGCGTTCACTAATGGAAAAGCATCGTAAGAAATTACAAATCTATCAGACTCGTCAAAGGTCTCGGGGATCGTTTTATACTGCTGATGCTGTTCTTCGCTTCGCTTTTATTATTTCGACTATAGTCCGCTTGTCGTGCATCAGCGTTTCTACAATGGACTTCAGTTCGGGCTCTGACACACCTCGTCTATATTATAACGCTCATACATACCGGCGGGCATCTAATTAAATATTTCCATTCAAACATTTTGCCGAGCTGCATTATCAGAATTTCGACTCTATATACAATATGCAAAATTCTATCAAGTTTTCACGCACAATATATTTTGAGCCGGAGCCGACGGGCGAGCGTCAGTTGCCTTTAAATTCAATGAAAGCAACTTGACTGCATATTGAATCGTCGGGAATTTCAGCCCCGCGGAAAAGCCAGTCGCCGCGGTATATGCGCACAGCGGCTCTGACGAGCTGTGCTCACCAAGTTTTCTTTGATTAAACGAACTAGTGTATACTAAACGAGCAAATAACGAGAAAACCACCAGAGAAATCCAAGGCGCACGACTCTCTCAACGGGTTCCTTTGTATCGCCCTCGAGTGCGGCACAAAAGTGCGTATAAGTACGTATACACGTATATACACCCTTCACACTTTCCGATCGACGGACTTTTCTTTTGGAAACCAACCACGCCCGATTTTTCGACTGCGCCGCATAATGGCACAAAGTTCAGCGCGCTGGACTCTAAACGTTGCTTTATAATAAATACCTGCACAACAGTACTCCCGGCCTCCCGCAAACAAACCAGATGGTTAATGGTCGGCTTCATGTATACACATGAAAAGGGAAGCCAAGGAAATTCGAGGAGTGCTCAAAGGCACTCGTGGTTAGCTCTTACAGATTCGTGTGTACACAGAAAGAGAGAGAGAAAAAAAGAAATATATATATATAGGTTTATATACCTATACGTGCAGGCAAGCGGAGATATCGAGGGGAAGAAGAGCAGGGCACAAAGAGGCCAGCGCAGATATAATAAGTGAAATCGCGTTAGCTCTCCGAGACGGCTGGTAGAAAGGAGGAGGAAAATCATGCGGATAATAAGATCCTGATAAATGGATGAGCAGAAATAAGAGATTAATGGGAAATCGTTTTGAAAGACAAGACGATGGGTAGGCCCTTGCTTTGCATTCAGTTCGTGAGAGCGTTCATTATCTCGGCCACTTCTGCGAGGATGATCGAGGAAAAGGAATACTCTGCGTGTTTTCCTATATCTATACGAGAAAATTTATTTGCTTTTATTTTCTTGTTTAAATATATTGTGCATCCTTGTACTCCTTCGATACTGGCGGAACACTATTTTTTGTTTGTTTGTGCTGATAAAAGTATAAATCAAGATTTTTTGTTGAATTTTGTTACTCCCAAAATTGAATTAATTTTCTGGGCTTCCCCGTACAGACGATGCCACTATTCAACCGTTGCGTCGTCGACACTTGTGTCCCTCGACTACTCCTTCTCTTTCTCTCTCGTGTTTATAATGAGTTATACGCCAAGTTTATAGTACAAGAGTGTGAGAGGAAGAGAGATCGTACAGGTATACATATACATATACATACAGGAGACGTCGGTGTATAGCGCGTCTAATAAACTCGCTGCTAATATTACCTGGTGCACGCGCGAGCGCGGCCCGCTAGATTGCAAAATTAATAAAGCGAGAAGCGAATGATGCGAGCTAGACTAATAAATAGCCAAAGTTTAGCCGAGCGTCTTAATAATGTGCTCGAGTGTACCCCTGACTACGATCCCCTTCATCGAGTCGCATGAGCTAAAAAGGGCTCTATAGCTATAGACAGACAATTTGGCGGCGGAACCAGGAGGGGGGCGTGAGGGAGAGGGCTGAGATCGAGAGCAGCGATAGTCAAATCTTCGCAGCGACGAGACTCGAGCTTGTTTACACCTGTCAACCGGCTCGATTAAAAACGTATCGGAAGCAACGTGAAATCCATCTGATACAGTAGTAAGTTATAACAAAGCCATCCAGCCGAAACGACAGTGCGGGCTGCCGTATGTGCGCCTTTGAAAATTTCGGGCGAAGGCACGATAGCCGCGGGGGTGGGCGGGGAGGGTCCAGTCCGAAATAGGTCAGTGTACAGCTAGGCGCCGATCGAGCGCGATAAAATCGTGTGGCGACCCTCTACACGTGGCTATCTCTGCTCTCTCTCTCGCTCGCTCTCTCTCTCTCTCTCTCTCTCTCTCTCTCTTGTCATTGTCAAAATAGAAATCCGGAGCTCCGTATCCCCGACACTCATAAAAATCTTGTCCAACGACCGGAGCAATAAAGAGACCCGGCCGCGTCTATTTATTCCTTGCGTTTTATCTCCTCACCTTCTGCTACGAACTCTGTATGTGCGCCGCGCTGCCGTTGCTCTTTCGCTCTCGCGTCCGCTTATCGTCTCTCTACTCTTGCTCTCTTCATCATTTATTTTCCGAGCTCGTCGCGCCCGTTCTCGCTAGGTTTATTATACGAGCCTCGGGTGCAGCGGAAACAAATTATCGCTTCTGCACTTGCCGCGATGCACTCATGGCGGCTACAAAGCCTCGGATTGTTTTCTTTATATTCGACAGCTCTCTCTCTCTCCCTCTCTCTCTCTCGATTCAATCGAAAAGAGAAGATTAGGCGGACACGCTGGGTTTGTTGCGTTATTCTATACCTTTTGTGCGGACCCTCTGTACCGACCTATATGAAATAAAAAGAGAAACAATTTACAATCAATCCGGCGCAGAGAATCCAATATTCTCGTTTTCATCGCCGACAAGAGAAATAAAGAATCCTCGGCGAACAACAGTCGAGTTTTTTTTTTTCAGCCAAATGATTTCAGCAAATACAGAGAGGAGAAAGGGCGCGAGGCACAGGGAGGGAGGGAGAGCTTTGTGAGCGCCTCGTAAAAAGCATTGCACGCGCGCAATCCTCGCGCTCCGGTCTCCGTTTCCAGGTAAAAAAGAAGAGGTGGAGTAGAGACTGCAGCACGTATTACTCACTAAATGGGCCTTTATTCCCATCCCGGCGTTCGGCCGCGGGCGGCTTCTTAATTATTTTATGGACAATCTGCCCCGGCTCTCGCTTGGGCGCGCGCTGCCGCTGCGGTGGCTGGGAGCTTTCAACGCGAACCTCAGCTGCAGGTTTAACGGGCGACGCCAGCGGAGCAGGCGACAGTCCTTCGGCACTAACGATGAGTTAGTGTTATACTGCAAGGCGAGACTGCCGCCCGTTCGCTCGCTCGCCTGCCTGCCTGCCTGCCTGCCTGCCTGCCTGCTTGCCTGCTCGCCAAAACGTACACAACGATCGAGCTACGTGCGCCTTTTATCTCGGCGAAATCCTCTCCCTCGCAGAAGCCCAAACGAGATTCTCGAATAATAAATTTATTATCCAGCTTTGTTAAGCGCGCCACCCGGCCTCATTATAAAACTCCGCCGGGGCGGAGGCATCTCTTTATCTAGCTTCCTTCATTATGCACGAAAATCCCAATTTTTTCATTTACTTGAATGCTTTGATAAGTAAGCGGAAAGCTCGCGGCAAACGTCTGGCTCCACTCTTTTCCTGTTTCACGAAATACAAATAGAATCGCGTTACCGCGACACTGAAGGAGTCAACTTATTTGTTTCATTGGTTTTTCTTTTTTTTTTTGGTTTTTTATTTACGTCGATAGATGTAATTGAATAGTATAAGTAAAGGAGTTGATTACGTAATTGCATCCAATTTAAATGTAAAACGGGCTAGTCGAGATTAAATGTATGTTCAAATAAAGTCCGTTGAAAGAGCTTTAATTTTAAAACTGTTTCCAGATTAAATGAACTACTCGAAGGTCATATACTATTGATTAATTTATTTATTTAAATGTATATATGGAAATTAATGAATTTCACGTATTAATTAATAAGTAAAACAGTAAAGTAGAAGTATGTTTGAAAATTTTAAATATTTGGATCAACTCACGAAAATAATTAATTTATTACCTTTCTATTTAAATCCCTTCAACTTTCCATCTGTTTCAGTGATTCTAATGAACTTCTTTTTTAATTTTATCATTGCTGTGACTGTCTCTTCAGAACATGTCAATTAATATTTCATCACTACTCAAGATATCATTAAAAATTAATTTGATGACATTTAAAAGCATGTACCTATACAAATCATAACTTAATAAATTTATAACACATAACTTAACATTAATAATCGCACATTTATAGGAGATTGTGACGAGAAAGTTTGAATTAAAAAGAGTTATTCGAAACAATCAGTCGAATAAAAAGTTGGGAGAATTCGTGTGGAAAGGAAAAATTCCCTCGATTTGTATGAAATAGTTTTTGTTGTACGAAGTCAGGTAATTTTTTCGCTTTTCCAAGTACTTAAAACTTTTGATTTGAATTTGAAACAGCAGCTCTTTTAGAGTAATTTACATAGAATTTATACATAAAATCTTGACAAATCCCCATACATACGGAACGTCTGTAATCGCATAATCGGAACTTTTCACAAATCGTTTTACTTTTTTTTCATCGTATTTCACGTATCCTCGGTAAAACAGTGAAAAATATTCCGTTCCACTTAAGCGAACGAAATACCGTTGTATACTCCCGTATAATTTCCACACACTTAATTTCGTTTAATCGCTGAATTCATTGGCGCGAATCGAAGCGCCAGTCGTCTTACGTAGCCCCAGCTAAGAAGTTTCCGCGCTAATTTCATTTCATTCGTCTCGCCGCGAGACAAAGGTTAGATCAAATAATATTCCCGCGCGACCGTGTCTAAAATTCCACTTTGAGCGCATACGCTTATGAAAATCAAGTCTCGCTCCAACCCCCCCCCCCCCCCGTCTCCCGCCTTCAACCCCCTCGCGCGTCCGTCGGGCTTATAGCACGCTGCGGAAATTTATGCGGGCCGCTTGCATAATCCCTTTAAATATCAAAATATGCTCCGCGAGCAAGCGAGCGAGCGAACGCGTGTGTCTGTATACGCGCGTGTACGTATACAATATCGCGCGCAGACATGTACGCGACAAAACATGCGCAATGCGCCCCGTTTAATCGCGCTGCATTCAGGGGGTGGCAGGGAGGGGGGGGGGGCAACGTCAAAGGGCCTTTGGCCCTGCAACAGTGGAAACGCGCTGCTGCGTGCGTATATACGTAGAGCCGACAGCAAGAAATACTCAAAACGCTGTACATATTCCTTTGTTGCCTCGTGCCGCTCTCCCGCTACATGCATATATATACGCGGGGCTCCCCCGCACGTGTACGTTCTTCCGATGGAGCTAGCGTCAGGAAATGTACACACAGCACTGCAGCTGAACCGTGCGACTGTGTATTTCTGACGCCGGCATGATACTGGCACGCATATTCTCTCTCTTTCTCTTTCCATATATATATATATATATATATATATATATATGTGTGTGTGTGTGTGTGTGTGTGTGTGTACATATGCCTATACGTGTGCACGTGTATAGGTGGGTGTATGCAGGTATACAGTGGCGCCAGTACAGCGGAATGGAGAAGAGCGAGCGAGAAAGCGCTCGAGGCGGCGTAAGCTGTCCCTGCGACGAATCGATTTCCCGTCAATAGCAGCACCCCGGATTTGGATGATAAGCTATCAGAGCGTGATCCTTCATAACCCCCTTCTATCCGCCCCCCCCTCTCCGCCTCCCCTTCTCTTTTTTAGCCTCTGTCCTCGGCGACTCTCGTATTATAGTCCATGCCTTCTGCAGAGAAGCTTTATACGGCTCGAACTTTCCAATACCACAGAGAGAGAGAGAGAGAGAGAGAGAGAGAGAGAGAGAGAGAGAAGAGAGAGAGAGAGAAAAAGAAAAGAAAAAGAGAAAGGTGTCGCTCTCGACGCTTTTATCGCTTCGTTTACGCGATTGGCTACACGGCGACTTATTTTTAGGGGAGCTTTCTCGCGGAGCACTTGCGCTCGGTAGCCAGTGCGACTTTGTTGACGTTCGGCGATTTTATGCACTTTGTTTATGTTTCCGATTGCTGGACGTTCTCGTTGTGGAATTCTCGACGCCGTCCGTGTGTTTACGTGTGTATGCCATATATATACGCGAGTGTGCGACCGCGTATACGCGTGGAAAGCTTACTGCAAAAGTCCATCGTCGGATTCAATATCGGAGGGCTTGCTTCGTTTTCGCGGGAGAGCAATAAAACACTCCTTCGCTCATTGGGCACTCGGGCCACTCGAGACCAAACTGTCTTACATGTAGACTATTTTTTGTATTAACCCGTTTCATTTGGTACAGCCAGCAGTAAAGCTTTGTAATTTCATAAAAGATCTTTACACCCCGGCTTGTGTAACGATGTAGGATCCGAGAAGAGCTTTTGCTTTTTCTCAATATCTGTGTGTGTGTGTGTGGCTGTGTATATATCCGGACTCCGTTCTAGTTCGATAGTTCCGCGTATCGACGAGTGTCGTAGTTTTTTACACCGGGGCTCGTACGATTTTTTTATGCGTTATTTACTTTGATTCCGCTCACCGACACTTAAACTCGAGGACTGCACCGGGCAGTTTTGCTACTGCTGCTGCTGCTGCTGCTGCTATCGCTGCCGTGTGTACCGAGATTCCCGCATTTGCGAACTTTCAGCCCATTAGACGGGAAATTGTCGGAGATGTAAACAGCCGATGCTATAATTAACGTCGAGTATTCAAAGCGAAAACGCTCGGACGCTGCTTAAGTAGTCACATCCGAGTCCTGTCAGACGGTGCATCCGAGCGTCTAACGAAAAATTCGATAATTCGTGCTCGACTCGCGAGAACAGGAGGTGAGAGAGAGAGAGAGAGAGAGAGAGAGAGAGAGAGAGAGAGAGAAGAGAGAAGGAGAGGAAAATGTCGAATCGGCAAGATTAAGAGGGAAAAAACAAGAGTAAGCAGAGGAGCGAGTTTTGATATTCAGCCAGACATCCGAAATGGCCCTTTCACTTGATATTCCGCGGCTCCTCTGTCGCGCAGCAGCAAGCGCGGCTTAACTCCGACTTGAAGAACCATTAGCGAGCGCGCTCGCTGCTGACAAGTCCCGAATTTGAGAGTCTGTCGTTTTTAACGATCATCGCTGCGATTTAATTAGCTTACTTATCTTAATTGGCTTGCTTTCTCTCTCTCTCTCTCTCTCTCTCTCTCTCGCTCTCGCTCTGACTTGTACTCCCTCGGGGGCCATGAGCAGTTACAGTGCACGCGCAGCCCTGGCAATCTATAATTAAGATAAGAAACATCGCGAATCCTATCTTGAGAGTGTGAGATCGCTCGAGCTTTGCCAGTACGATGTGGCAATTTTTCGCTCCTCCCGCTCGTTTGCCTCCTCCTTGGCTAACTCGCTAGCTCTGATCCCGATTGAAATCGCTATAATACGCGGAGATTATCATGGGGGATAGGATCTCGGGACACTTAGCCGACATCCTTATTATACTTGCGTTTCTCGTTCCAGCTCGCTCTTTCTCGCGCGTTGATTTTCATCGCTCGATTTCCATCTCTGATTCCCCGGGAAACTTTTCCAATTTTTACTGAGCCAACAGAGTGAGAGAGCGAGAGAGACACAGAGAGCTCGGAATGAATATAACGATCCGATGGCTTCTATACTGTATCTGTGCCTCCGGTCCAGCGAATTTTTCTCTTTTTCCCCCCTTTTTTTCCTCCACTCGACCATTGTTTTATCAAGTAGCTGGATAACAGGGCTACGTGCGAAACGCGTGAAATCACAAAGCGAGAGCGGAATGGTCCGGGGGGAGCTTTTACCATTGTAGTCCCGTCCTCCGATTAAAGCTATAGACTCGGAGGTATATTTTGCGTCCTCCAGTGCGTAAAAGGTGAAAGAACCTTTTCAACCTTTTTTTTCGTTCGCGCTCCACAAATGCGCGCGGGGCGTCCGCGCGGGGCTTCCGCGCAGCGCGCGCCCTGTCACGGAGAGTTAGTCAAATATGGGTACACGCAGCGAAAAACCAAAATTGTTAGCCACAACAACAAAAATGACGAAGCGCCGCAGCAGCGTTGAAGCGTTAGGGGCCGTAAGCCAAAGCTACGTTTACAAAATCCAAAACTAATGGTCTGTGTGTGGGTGCGTTTGTTATATATGTACATGTGTGCTGTGATCCAATGATTCGTTAAATTACGCCTAACGAGGTGAAATATATGCTTCGAAACTATATGGTATAAGTATGTGTATATATAACGGTCAAGTCGTAGAAACAAGCTGGCGGTAGAGAGCAGTTCTCATTGTACTTGGCGAGTTGTTTGGAAAACTTGTATTTTCCTCATCGCGGCGATGCTGCGCGCGCCCTCTCTTTTCTCCCGCTCTCGCTAGCTAGCTCGCGCGCGGCCGCCACCGCCGCGTCAAAGTTTTCGCAAAATTCGCGCTGCAGCTCTCAACTGCAGTATACCGTACATGTATACGCCTTCCAGCCAATGGATCACGCAACTTTATCCAATAACCCACACGTACATTCCCATACACGAGCGCAGGAGCTGCGTAGCTCGCGGGTAGATATTCTATCCGGTTCCAGTTCCAGGCTTCCGCCCCTGTGCGGCTCTATATAGCGAGCGCTAAAACGCATATATATATATATGTATAGGTGATAGCTCGATGCGTTGCAGTGTTGCAGAGAGCGAGCTTATCAGAACTCGGCCATAGCCGCCGCCGCAGAGCAACATTCTTCTTTCGTGAGGGATTGACTTGCGAGAGACACAGGAATTTTAAGAGAAAAGAGCAACTCGGCAGTTGGGAAAGAACAACTTGGCCAATTGAAATTCCGCGAATAGTAGGCGAAGTTTGGAGCGTTCGCGCGTACTTCCCGCGCTCTCCCATCTCGACTCCCGCTCTTATTCTTTCTTCCCTCGGCCCCGCCACCCTCCGCCGACCCCCCGGCTCTGTGTTGCCTCTGCTCTTCACTCTCTTTCAATCAGAGTTTTGGAAAGTCGAGACAGAGTCGAGCTGGGGCAGGGAGGAAGCCCAGTGTAGCCGGGACGTCCATAATGGTGATTGGTGCGACAACGGCGAGCTGCTGTGCCACAGTCGCCCATCGCGTACGTATATATATGTATACACACCCAAGCTCTCCGGTCCGGGAGAGAAATTTTCGGTGCAACGAATGTGGAATGTGCGGAGAACATAAACGAAAGGCGGAGTTGGCGTGGTCTGGGTGAGTGCGGAGTATGTATAGACGAGAACGTGCTGAGAACGTGCGTGGAGGAGACGGAAGAACGCGAGAAAATAAGAAGAGAGAAAAGAGTATGGGTTTTTTTTTTTTTTGCTTGGATAACATGATCTTACCACCACCACTGCTAGCGTCAGCTTGTGAATTGTCAAGTGCCTGGATCTCCAGCTTTCGCAGCAGCTTCGTCGTGCCACCGGCGGTTATTGCGGTAGCGGTAGTGGTAGCCCTTCCTGCACAACAAACACCACACACCGCGTCCATCAAACTAAAGCTCAGACATGACGTCTCCAGTGCCAAAAAGCTCATGCGTACATAGTGTGTGCGAATTCGCGAGTTCCCACTCTCGCGTGGAAAATCTCTCGCCAAAGTCGGTAGGTACGCGCGCGCGCGCGCGAGCTCGACTGCTCCATCCGCACTCTCGGCGAATAATCAGAGAGTCGCGTTGTGAAACTGTACACTTTAGCTTCGTACATATAGTTCGCCATAAATAACGTAACGTTCGCGACACGGCTGAATCTATGTATCTATCGTCGGCGTAATGAGTGTCCAAATGCGTTATAGAAATTCCAAGCGATTTTTATGCTGACTCTCCTGATAGCATTATTCTCATGCACGGTATGACCTCGCGCTTTACTTTACGTCTAATAGTTTTCCGTGCATGTAAGCTGTATACCGCGCTCCGCGCTAAATCGCATTAATCATAAATGCGCAGATGCGTACGTTTATTATATATGTATATGCCTTTTCCGAGCACTCCGACCACCCTTTTGCGATTAACTATTGATTTTGCGCAGAGCGCCTTTTGCGTGCGATACAAGCGCCCAACGATAACGTGAGATTATCGAGTGCGAGCATAGATTCGAAGCATATGAATTTTGAAAATTTTTCAATTACATTCGCTGTCACTCGCGAACCGCCGTATTCATGTTCAACTATATTTGCCACCAGCGTGATCTGGTTTAATGCTTTTGTAAAATGTAATAAAATCGATTGGCAAAGGCGCCCGTGCATGATTAGCAATATTTATAAACGGCTATACTTGCAGGATTACTGGAAATTGTAGAATTTAGTCATTTTTTACTACCGTCATTCGAGTGAAATTTTAATCTATAATAATCCGAGTGACAGCTGAAAATTTTATCTATCTCTTAATATCCGAGAAAGGATGCATGCAACTGGCGAATATGCTCACGAATAATTTTTTATCAAACGTCTACTCTCACCAGATGAAAAAAATTATCATTTTGATTCGTTTTAATTCAATAATATTTTTCACGAAAATTATGCTGTTTAAACTATACTAAAAGTATTTCACTCAGAAATAGAATTGGATATTTTTTAATTAATTAATACATCGTTAGCCTCAATATGAAGGTACAAAGTTGACCATATAAAATAATGAATGAAGCAAATTTTTGATAATTTACTTTGGCCCGTGTGAAGTACATGACACGACTTTATTAGATAACTACGGATAGGTTATAATTATTAAATACTTTCTAATAATTGAAAAGAAGACCTTTATCACTTTGTGTTATTTCATCAAATTTCTAAAGATTAATTAATTACGTTTAAATTTGATTAAATTTCGTTATGATATACTATTTTGAAAACACGCCTTAAATTAGTTGTAATGTTGCAGAGCGCGAGCAAATTAAATTCTTTTTGAGACACATGCACGGATTTCTGTTCGCTTAATTTTATATTTAAAAATATGCAAATGACTGAAACGGTTTTTAAATTTTTCGAAAATTGGAAATGATTAAAGATGTTTCTGATTTATAAGTATAAAAATATGCACACGCGAATAAATAGATTTTATTGGCAAATTTTATAATCAAATTATTTGTGAGAAAAGAATAATCAATTTCGTTCATAATAATAGGTTCGATAAATCCGAAAATACGTACATGCATCGTAAAAAATTTAATGTGCAACAAGGGCAAGAAGTTCTTGTAATAATCAGAAAAGTTCATTCCTTGCTCTAGGTGCACAATATACTGCTTGTTTTATAAAAAAAATGCACGTAAAACGAGATTAAAGTGTGAATATTCGATGAGAAAAGATCATGCATATGCGCAGCTTTTCGTGCTATGAATAATGAATGGTGATTATAACATCTGATTACAAAGTGTATTTAATGTGAACAAATATTGACCCGTTTAAACAAGCCGACCTCATTAATGGCAAAAAATTAATTATTGATATATAGACAAACCTGAAGGGTAATGAACGAGTTTCTTCGTGGCATTATAGTTTACACTCGGAATCCCAAGTACACAGTTGATAACGACTGAGTCTGGAAGATCCTTATCTTCGAGAGTGAGATACGAAACAATAGTGTAATGACCATCTATCGTTTCCGTAATAATAGGTCTCGAGGACTCGATATCAGGGAAGCCTCTGCAAATAAAACAACGAATCATGCATCGTCACTTTCTAAAAATATTTGTGCATACAATGGACTACAGAAAGTATTGTACAACGCTTCAATCTCCCTCGGTATAACTCATTTACATTCCATAAAAAAATTGTGAAACAAAACTTGCGAAACATTTTTCTATAGTAAGTTCAACGCAGAAATAAAAAGTGTCAAACTAATTTCTCAATTTCTGAATTTCTCCATTACATAAAACTATGTCCTTTACAAAACAAAAATCGAAAAATAACTTGACTTTTCAAGAAGTCTGAATATTAAAATTTGCAATAGCATTTAAACAGTCGAAATTAACCGTAACCGCATTATCATGTAATAATCACCGCAACAGTTTTCCGGCAAAGCCCAAAGCAGACGAGCGGAATGGCTCGTAAAGGAGTATCGCGATGACCCGCAAGACGCAAGTTCGGAAACAGGGCGAAAATTCCCGCGAAATCTGAGCTCCATCGACAAACTGACACCCACGACGCCGAAACGAACGGTACGCTGTTCCGAACAAACAACCTGTGGCAAATTGAGTTCTTCCGGGCGTACGCGGCTTAATAGCGGCTTCTTCAAAGAGTTTCGTGCGTGTGTGAGAGACGCGGCGGTGGCGGTGGCCAAGGCCCGAATTTGCAAGTTCGCGGAACGCGCGCCCCGTGTATACGTATGTGTGTGCGTGTGTGTGTGTTTAGATACCGAGGGGGTGAAGTCGCTCGGCTGAACTCGCGGCGAAGTTGGCCGGCGCGCGTCTCGCTGTATAAGGACTCCCGAAACTCGCGCTACTCCTGCAACCCTTCTAACGCGATTTTCCGTCGACGCAGCCCGAGCTCTGCTCCCTCTCTCTGTCCTTCTCTTTCTCTGTGCAGTCTACGTACACGTACACCTCCGGCAAACTTGATATGCCCACTCGATGCGCGCGTAGGTGAAAATGAAATTGTCGCGTACACACCGAGAGAGACAGAGGCGATAGTCGACCAACTCGAAAGCCCCGGCAATTAAGCTGGAGCGTTAATTTCGCGCGTGTACGGGAGGCGACGGGAGTCGAGCGCGCGCGAAAAAAAAAATGAAAGGCTGCGCAAGCCCTCGCCCCGCCTATATCGAACGGGTTAAGGGCGCGTCAGGTGCAAGTCACACTCGACGCGGCAGCAATTGCAATCTCGGCGTCGATCTCGTCGCGCTAGGCATGCAATCGAGGCAAACAAGCACTTCCTCGTCAGCTCCCACTCTTTCTCTCTCGCCCGCATATGCAGTTGGCGTATATACTCACTCGACTGTGATATCGAGGGTAGGCTTAGGAAATAGCCCGACGGCGCTACACGTCACTTCCACGCCGTCATCGCCGTCGAAGTTCATCTTCTTCGAGCGCAATTTGAACTCGCTCTCCTGGCCGGTGGCTGCAATCAAACGAAGAAAAATCAAACACAAAATCTTCAATTGCAATATCGTCTGCAGCGTGTGCACTCGCCGCGTTGGCGATCGATGTGCATAGAAGCAGCCTACACTGGCAGTCGCGTATAGGCCGCGCGCGCGCGCGTCCGCTCGAATTAAACGCGCCGAAAGGATTGAAAAGTAAACCGTAAAGCCACCGCGACGGAGAAGTTGGCCGGCTGCAGCGCTCTCTAATGTGATTATCTTTTTTACGGAATTGGAAAAAAAAAACAACAGGGCAAACAAAGTTAGTAGACCGAAAAGTTTCGTGTGTACACACTGCGCGCATGCGGCACAAAAAATAGCGCGTACACAACTCTCAGTCCGTATTGAAAGCAGCGAGTGTATTGTAAAAAGTTTGCAGTAACAAACTTTCAATTACCAGAGAGAGGGGTGGGAAGGGTGAGAGAGAGAGAGAGAGGAAGCGGAGAAACTTGTATAACGCGACGAGGAAAAAAAGTAGCGGAGAGGGGGGGGGGAGGGGAAGAGAGCGCAGGCTCATCTCGACAAGGCGCGTTTAGTGGCAACTTCGGCCACAAATTCCACGCGGCAAGTCGATAGCTGCTGGGGCGAGCCTGGCATATCTCCGCGTGTAAAGTTTGCGCGTCGAATAAGCGGTTCGCTAGTCCAACTCTTTTATTTGAAATTCCCCGGCGGAAAGTGATTTTACTTTTCCCTCCGCTTTTCTCCCTCTCTCTCTCTCTCTCTCTCTCCCTCTTTCCTCGATCTTTTTACCTTTATATACATGTACGTCATAATGCTCGTCAGGCTGCTGACGCCCGCCCCTCCAATCGAACGATTCAAAGTCAATGTGCGAAGAGGGGCAGCAGCGAGGCGTTCCATCGCTCGCCGGCGAAGAGAGAAAGGAGCTTGAAAACTATTCGAGGGGAGAGCGAGAGAGAGAGAGAGGCGTGTGTTCGACTACACCCCTCGTCATCGTCCTGTGTGCTTCCCTTCTCCGTGCTCCGGCCGCGTCAGAACCGCGGGGAGGAAATTCATTTAGCGAGGAGCAAATGCCCTTCTTCGTCGCCTCTCGGCGAGCTTCTTTACACGCCGTGAACGCGTGCCGACTGAGGGGTGGGAGGGGGGGGGGGAAGAGGGCGAGAGAAAAATAGAGGATCCGCGCCACGAGCGAATATTTTCACGGGTATTACGGTCTTTTTTCAACCACACCGCCAGCCTCCGTCTTTTTTGCTCGACTCGTCCGCTCGTTTATGCCTTTTTTCCCCACAGCCCCGAACAACCCCGCGTCCCTTGTGGTTCCTATCTTTTTCTGGCACGCCGTGTGATCAACAGACAGTATCATTATATCCTTCCTTTTCTTCCTTCTTTCTCGCGTCACGCGAATTTTCCTGCCGCTGTCGAGATTCGCACACCTCGCCGCAGCGCGCGAGCGAGAGGGAGAGAAACGAGATGCGCTTTTTCTCTCGCTCTCTCGGCGCCGGGTTAGCGCAGAGAGGAGACAGCAGCGCGTAGCAGCAGCAGCAGCAGCAGCAGCAGCAGCAGCAGTAGAGGCATTAGGTGATGAGAATAAGTCTAGTCGTTCGCTCGATGCTTTGTCTTTTTCTGGCGGCGTCTTTCTAAGCGCACCGAGTGACAGATAGACGCCTGTTAACGTCACTCTCTATACCTTGCGCGCGCGCACCAAAGCTTCGCTCTGTGCATTAAAAAACAAGGAAATAGGGGAGCGCTAGAAGCGGAACTTCACTTTTCATTTGCAGGAAATTACGCGGCTTCGTAAATATTCCCGCTGGAAAAAATCGTGCGCTCTCTCTCTCTCTCTCTCTTTCTTTCTCTCTTTCTCCCGGAACCCTAGCACGAAGAAAATAAACGGCGAGCTATTTGCTTCAAGTACAAATTAACGACTTCGGACTGTCAGGCTGAGTTATGCCAGCAAAGTATTAATTAAAACTTTTGCAATATTGAGCGATTCTCATTTCGTTATGGAGCCCGACTTTTTTTTATCCTCGAGTTTGTAAAAAAGTGGTATCCCTTTTTTTTGTTAAAATAATCGAAAAAAAAATTCAAATCAGCTTCAGCAGAGAACGCGTTACACGCTACGCCACAGACGTGCTTCAATAGGAATAACGGTACATCGCGTGCACACACGATTATGCGCTAATTGCACACATCGAGTCGACTACTTGGCTTATTACTCATAAAAACACACAATAGAACAGAGAGCAGCCCTTTGCGCGTAAACAGAGAAATCACAGGAAGAGAGCCTCTCCAGCCAGTGAGTGAGTAAGAGAGAGAGAGAGAGACGATCAGAAACTACGAGGTCCCACAATAGTGAGCGCGCGACGCGCGTTTACACCGAATGAATGAAATCGGAATGTATCGGCGGGAGCAGTGGGCGCCGGCTGTTCCGCAGCAGTGCGTAAACTTTCCCGGTATATATACAACTTCCGCATGCTTCCCCGTCTCTCTCTGTATATGTATATATATATATATACGTATACTCGCGTTGGTATATGCAGAGCCATAAGCGCGTATATCTATAGGTTTGCGAGGACGGCTAAGTGTATGCACGACAGTTTGCGGTGCTGCTGCAGCGGTGGCTCCGTTGCGCTTAGCAAGTTCCATTTGCCTGGAAGAGGTAAATATACTTGCTCACCCGACGCGCTCCTATCTGCAGATTACGCGTCTACACGGACGTATTTTTGGACGCTCCGACGTTCTATACTAGCAGCGTCGTATACCTGTAGGAATTTTCGTGATCGTTGAAAATTAATTTTACAGACTATTTCTGTGGAATTTTCGGGGTATCATCGAAATTCGATGAGTTTCATTAAAAGAGAGAGAAAGAGAGAAAGAGAGAGATATGAAAACGACATCTCCAGTTAGAACATTATTAAATGAAAGTCGACAAATTTCTAATTGTGTGAAAAGAGTTTAATCAGTGGCTTAGATAGCTAAGATTTTAAGCGAATAAAACGCTCAACTTAAATTGTTATCTATAGACCAGCACAGTTCAGATAATATTTTCTGGATGATAGATCCTTAATTATGAATATTTATCTTTTAGTATTATCGATCATTTTTAAGAATTTCTGCAGTTTTTTCGTTTGGGTCATAAAGTTATGTAAACTTTGAAAAAAAACTGAAAACATTTGTATCGAAATTCTTTAAAAACAATTCGTTAGCTATATCCAACATATACCCAATATTGTGTTCGTACATGACAAAAGTTCTCCCGGTAACATTGCCGACCATAGAGAAAAACTATATTTTACAAAATTCACATTTGCTGGTCTTCGCAAATAACCATTGAAACGCGTTAGTTTTTACCAGAACAATACGACTTTTGCTACTTTTTGTGAAAATCTAACCTGCATAAGACTTTACACAAGGCGACGATATTATTCTCTTCGTGAAAATCCTCAGAATACTTCATTTCAATTCCGCAGTACAGTCTCGTCTCGTCTCGCTCTGCCCGAAATTGTTTTCTCTAATTGTATCGAGCTTTCCCTCTCTCTCTCTCTCTCTCTCTTCTCCTCCTCTGTTTCCCTCTCGGTTGATAACGTTCCCCTGCAAAGGGTCTCTTCGCCCACATGTATTTCTATACATACCCACACACGTAATATCAGCTCGTCGTCTCTGGCGTGCCGGAGAGAGAGAGAGAGAAATAGAAAGAGAGAGAGTAGAGAGAGTGAAAAGGGAACGTGAAAAAACGAGCGAGCGAGAGAGCGAGAGAAGAACGAGGCGTAAATAAAACAGCAATAGTAATGGATATAGAGTCGTGTGTGCGCGCGCGCCTCGGGCTCGCGGTGCAATGCCACCTAAGCCCCAGCCTGAGCTTCTTTCATTCCATTCTATTATTGTAGCGCCACGCTCGACTTTTATTTCTGCAGACGGAGTGATTCGAGCGCACGAGCACATAGCCAGGGAATGGGAACGAAAAGGTCAGGGTGGCGGGCGAGCTTGCAGCACAAAAGAGAGAGGGAGAATGACAAAGGTAGAAATAGAGAGAGAGAGAGAGAGCAGAAAAGAGATATAGGGATTCAAGACAGCAGGGCTGCAAGCTCACTGGGACGAAACACAGCGGAGTGGAGGCGAGAGCGAGAGAGCTTCGTATACCTGCAGAGAGAGAGACGAGAGATTGACTTTAAAATCGGTTTGGGCGCGAGAGATTCCGATTTTTCGGAAACCGAAGTCGCACAGCCGTGCACGATGGACCTGCGGAATCCACGAGATCAGCTCGTACGTGTACGCGCGTCATTATTTACAGCTGCAGAAGGATGATGTCGCTCGATCAATTTCAAAGATACAATAACGAAGCCGAGAGCATTTCGGCTGCTCCGATGAGTTATCGGCTATTTCCAGCCGGTCGCCCGGTACGCCGCGACAAAAAACGTGCCAGAGCATTCTTTCAAGCTCTCGCGGTACAGGCAGGTACACATGCGATGCGCGGGACTAATTAATCTTGGCCGCACTGCCTTTTGTGCTCGCCGTCCGGCTTATCCGCACACTGTCACGAGCTCTGCGGAAAAATTCAAAGACGAGAGAGAGCGAGAGACACGCGGAAAAACGCTCTACGACTCCGAATACGCGGTGCGGGAGGCTGCGCATCGGAGATCATCTCTTACATGACTAATTCTCCTAGAAAAATGCACTTTTCGGGTGACCAGAAATTGAAAACTTTGTTTTAAAGTTAGAGGTTTCGGACCGATGAGACTTTCTTCTGTAAGCCGAAAGATAGTCAAAAGTGCATAACCATACTTCTCAGCCATTTTACGTTTTTATTACAAAAAATTATTAAGAGAATAATAACAACTACAAATGTTTCAAATCATACTGCAATAAAGTAAGATAAAAGAGCTTTGATTTAAAAAAAATATGTCCAGATTTGATGCTCTGATTAAAAGTTATATCCGTTTGAAAAAAAAAAATCCGAATAGCCGATTTTCTTTTTTTCTTCATATACCTTCCATTTAAAGTTAAATTCTCATGTTCCATGGTTCCCATGTTCTTTCGCATTTTTTACTAACTTTCAGCTTACAAAGAAAGTCTGATCGGCCTGAAACCTATAGCTTAAAAAATAAATTTTCGGTTTCTGCACCCCGGAAAAGTGCATTTTTCCAGGCGTATCGATCATATACGTACGCGCGTATACTCATGTACATGTATACAGAGTACATTCCGAGCGCACGTTGTCGATGCCTGTTTTCTGGCTCGGCCCGTCGTTTTGCAGCTTCATTAGCAATCGATGCACACATCTCGTGGCAACGTAGGATCGAGAGAGACAGATATATCTATATATATATACATAGCCGGCAAAGTCGAACTGCGGCGCACATCGAGGCGCGCGTAATTATTTTATCCGTTTGTCGGCCGTAAGCCTTTCAATATGCACGAACGAGGGGAGTTCGACGACTGCTTAACGATTCAGTTCCGAGTCGTTATCGTGCGTAGCGCCTACTAATCGCCCGTAATTTTTTTTTCCACCTGATTATCGCTACTCGTTGTGCTGCGGCTCAAGCGATTCCGTTAACAAGTATACATATACCGGGCGAGATTATTTTGCACTATATATGCATTGTCGTGATAACATATACTCACAGTAGACCGTCATGGTACGCTTAGCGGACGCCTCGTCCTCGAAGGTGGATATGAGGCAGGTATAGTTGCCGGTGAGGTCGATGTCTGGTCGCGTCAGCTTCATGGCTCGGTACATCGTCTTCGGATCGTCGCTGGCCTTATAATGGAGGTCGATGTACTTGGAGGCCGGATCTATTGCAGCCGGTATCGTGCTGTAGATCCATTGATAGACAAGATCGAAATTGTTGAGGTACCACTTGACTACGAGGCCCTTCGTCGATGTGTTCTCCAGGTCGTAATCGCAGTCGAGGATCACGTACTCCTCGCCGACCCGTACGGCCGAGGGTATGTCCACCTGCTTGATCACCAGCTGCAGCGATCCTGTTAACAGAAACGTTCACGACTCCTCGTTAGACTTGGTAATTCAGTCATTTTCTCCGTTATTTTATATATATATATATAGCTCTAATTAATCGCACTTGATAAATATTCATGAAGGAGCAAATCAATGCGCAACTGCTTGCTGTTATTGATAGATTACTCTCTAAAATAATTTGAGTGAAATTTTCACTATTTGAATGAGTAAACTGTTTGTAACTTTCATGGTATTGAAATTTCACTATTTATAGCAAGAAGCAAGGCGGGAATGCTTATAGTTTATCATCGCAAAAATTGTAACCAGCGATATCTCAGCCAATTTTCGACCAATCAGGCTGAAAATTTAGGAGAATACAACTCTTATATGTACAAAAAAACGTTTTTTTTACTTTCGCGATTACCGGCCAATTGTTCAAATGAGAGCTCTTTATGCTTATTTTTACATGTATTTTTAATTAATTATGTTGTAATAAGTTTATCTCAGTCAGATAAGTTCCAATCGATCCAATTTTTTTTTCACAAACTCTCCTTATGTTAATATCGTGACGTCTAAAATTGGACTTATTTCCATTCATACAAAAAATAGGGTATGTCCACCTGCTTGATCACCAGCTGCAGCGATCCTGTTAACAGAAACGTTCACGACTCCTCGTTAGACTTGGTAATTCAGTCATTTTCTCCGTTATTTTATATATATATATATAGCTCGAAAATGATTAGAATTCAAGTTCACAAGCTAAAATCGAATTTTCACATTAAAATAATTCGTTTAACATCAGGCTTACGTTGCACATAAAAACGTTCAATATAAAAGTTGTAGACATTTTAAAAATACAATTTTTGACCATAATAATTATACATTTAGACCATAATAATTATACATTTAAAATGATTCAATATGTTGTAAAACCCGAAAACTAATTTTTAGGCACGACCGCAAGGCGGGAATGCCTTATAGTTTTATATCGCAAAAATTGTAGGCGATATCTCGCCAATTTTAACCAGCGACCAATCAGGCTGAAAATTTAGGAGAATACAACTCTTATATGTACAAAAAAACGTTTTTTTCCTTTTCCCGATTAGGAGAATATTGTTCAAATGGCAGCACTTTATGCTTAATTGTACAAACCATAAGGCTCAAATTCTAAGCACTTTAGTTAAATGGTACAAAAATGTTGTACATCTTTAAAAAATACAAACTTTTTCCCATTAACTTGTTAACACTCGAAAATGTTGTCATAACTCAAATTCTAAGAATTCAAATTAACAAGCTAAAATCAAATTTTTACATTAAAATATTCGTTTTTCATAATAAAACTTTTTACGTATACGTTTTACATAAAAATGTTCAACATAAAAGTTGTAGATATTTTAAAAATACAATTTTTGACTATAATCATTATACGTTCAGAGTAATTCAATATGTTGTAAAACCCTAAAACTAATTTTTTTAAATAAAAATTTCAGTTGATCTCTATTTTCTCTGCGACATTAACTCCAATCGAGCAAAATTTTTTTTTACAATCTCTCCCTATGCTAATATCGTGACAGAACAAAATTGAGCTTGATCCCATACATACAAAAAATATGCGAGCATTTTTTAAAATTTCAAACCAGGTGAGCGCGAAGCGCGAATGTAGGGGGACCTGGTGAGCGCGAAGCGCGAACGTAGGGGGATCTGGTGAGCGCGAAGCGCGAACAGTGGGCGAGCGCGAAGCGCGAGCGTCGGTCGTGCCTTATATGCAAAACGCGAAGCGAAACGCGCGAAGCGATGCAAGGCGGCAAGCCACTGAGACCTGAAGGCCCGAAGGGCCGAAGGTCGAATGTGGCGCGCTAGTTATCTTGTAAAAAAAACTTTACTGTTTTACTTACTGTTTTTTTCAGTCTTAATTCAATAAAAGAAGCTACAAAAATATTTTGACCGAAATTATACCATAATTTATCCTTTTATTAATTTCATAATTATACGAAATTGTGATCAACTGTTAGATCCATTTTTTAACAATTAGTAATGGAATTATTATTAATAAATACTTTATGTATTTCCGTAATTAAATTTAAACACACACACACACACACACACACACACACATATATGTATGTTTATACATATAAATTAATTACGGAAATATAAGTATTTTTTATATTAAAAATTTATAAAAGTGAATTTTTGCTAAGAGCAACCGCGTGTATTCTCTTATTAAAAAGTTTTAAATTATTTATTTAATTGGTGGAATTCTGTAAGATTGCGCAAGGTATCAATTTTTATAAAAGTGAATATTCACTGTGGAAACAGTGTTTATTCGCTTATTGAAAAATTAAAAATGAGTTTTTTAAATAGCGAATTTCTGCAAGATTGCGCAGCGCATACTAACTATTTCGCAGTGAAAGTCTTTTCACTTAATACAATAGTGAATATTCGCTGTGAAACAGCTATTATTCACTTAAGTTTATTTACAGAGTATAATTAATAACATAATTAATTTGACTATGTGTAAGGCGTATAGGGTCTCGATGTTGCGTCGAAACTCGCATTTACATCGGCGATGGAGTTCCGCGAATTTGCACGACTACACCTCGGCGTGTCTTCGAATCCCTCTTGGTCTTTGCGTCAGCGAGATTAATTGGAAAGAGCGCGGGGACCGCGAAAAAGTCATTCCGCAGCCGAGCACTTTGTCGTAAACTCATTTCGTATCGCAGGGGAGGATAAGGGATCAGCAGGGGCGCGGCCAAAGCGCGGAAACCGTCTTAATCGCCATTACGCTCGAGGAGCGTGCGCAAACTTGCAAAATTTATCGCCCTCGTAATACACAATCCTTGGCCGAAGTGCGCGAGAAAGAGTATCTGCAAGAGCGAAAAGGAGTGAAAGAGCGCGCTGCAGGGACACACGAGCATACACGAATAAATTACTCGCTGACATCTCAACTCTTGGCGTTTTCGAACAAGGAAATTCAATAAAAGTTAAGAGCCCTCGTGCACCCGCTCCGCCACCGCCGCGTTCACCAACTTTCCCTTCCATTAAACACTTTCCGCACAGCCGCGTTCGCGCGTATTTGCAAACATCAGTTTGCCGATTCTTCTCCTTCTCCGCCCCCCAGACGCCTCTCTCGCTCTTGGCGTCTATACCTCTAACTCTCTCCGAGTAATCACACTGCGAGCTACAGCCAGCTACGGGCCGTTTTTGTAATCTCGCGTGTGAGTATTTCTTGCGCTAGGATTCGGATATTGCCGAGCTATGCATAAGGGAACAATCGATACTCGGCCCTATATATATATATATATATAGGTGATTCTCTGTGAAATCGACCGATCAAAATTTAAATTTTTTTCCAACCATATTAAATCACTTCAACTTGATAAAATACACTTCCCTGAATTTTTTCAGATTTTTTGCACCGATTATCACTGAGCTACAACAGTTCAAAGTTAGTGAAATCAGGTTGTTTTTGATCGATCGATTTCACAGAGAATCGTCCATATATAGAGGCCGAAGCGAAGTTAAGTGGGTTAGCGTGGAGACAAAGGTGGTATAAGGAGAAAAACACTCTTGTAACGCATTTAAAAAGTTCCGGAGAATTCGTCGCTCGGGAAATTCAATTAGATCGCACGCTTAGCCGGGGCGGGTCGGGTATACTTTATTCTCATTAGAATGACTTGTCAAACTCAACTGCGGGGAGTGTAATAAGCTGATTCGAGCGCAGATAAGTCGACGCAATTTTGGATTTCGATGTGGGCAGTGGTATGAAATTGAAAAGCGTATATGCTATACATAAATGTAGAAACTGAATATGAAAACGCAACGAAAATGTGCCGCAACCGTTATAAGGTTTTTCCGGATTAAACCTCTCCACCTTCTGCGGGATGGAGATTTACCAGTTGGAAGCACGAAATAGTTTGCGGCAGAGAGGGATGTAAGAGAGAGAGAGAGAGCAAACTTTTTCCGGGAATGCGCGGGAGAGCGAATGAAGGGAAGCGTAATATCGCCACAAAAATTGCAAATATTTTCCGACTAGTTTCGGATTGGCCCTCGCGTCGCGAATAAACGATCGAGATTCAATTTTTTTTTCCCTCGATACCAGAAATAAATGCGGTAACCGTGTAGAGCTCACTGACACACTACAGCTCCCCGATAAATTATTATATATGATTGAATCCGTCTCGTTGTATTAAATGAAATTCCAGTAACCCAGTTTAATTAATCCAATCCAGCCGGCTAAAAAAGAGTTTGTGGCTCGCAGAACCGTATACGCTTCGCGCGCCCCTATTTATGCATACCTATATACGTTACGCGCTCGCTGAGAAAAAATATCGATCGAAACATTCACTAGGCTAATTTTGCATCGCATTATCCCGGCGAAAGCTCCACGTCGAAAATCCAATTGAACCGACGGCGGTAGCGCTCCCCCATCAGAGTTTGCGCAACGCGCTCGCAAAAAGTCATGCACACACGAGTATATATGTGCATATACGTTTAACGTGTAGACGCGCGTAATCTGTGTGAGTGAGCGCTTGTGTGTATGAGTGTGTGTGTATGCGTGGAGCAGACGCGCGCACGTATACTCCCGGGCTAGATGTACATGCCTTTAGAGGAGCGCGCGGCATGACAAAGTGCGCGCGTCCGTTTATTCGGAATTTGAAGCGCGGATTATTTCGGTCGGACGCGCGAGTGCGAAATCAATGTCAAAAGGCGCGCAGGATGTGCGGCCCGATGAAGCTCAGACTGCGCGCCACGCCATACATTTATCGCGCTTCCGTCCTCTCGGGGCAGCGCGCAGCTCCCCCTCGATATTCGTTTTGCAGTATAATACACCTGTATACGCGCGTAGACGCGCACATGGCATGACACAAGGGGGGGGGGGAGGAGGGACGCCACAAACATTTTGCTCCTCTGTGTACATCGTCGTGATTTGTTTGACAATTCGACGCGGTCGCATTTTCGCGAATAACATGTGCTTTTTTTTTATTTTCGGTATACAGCTGACTTCCCGGAAGACTGGGATGGATCGCCGGGAATATCAATCCGGACGCGCAGTTCGGATGATGAAATTGAACCGTGTGCGAGAGAGAGAGAGAGAGAGAGAGCTGGCTTTTAGAAACAACTGCGCCGTATCGGCCGTTCGGATGCGCTTGTCCTAATAAAGCACGGCGGGGGATACTCTGAATTCTTTTACCCCCCCCCCCCCCCGAGTTCTCTCTCTCCCTGGCACACACATCGCATGCACGAATTGGCCTCTAACGCACGACTGGCTTGTGTGTGGGTGTGTGTGGGTGTGTGTATACGTGCGCGCAGCAGTGGCTGCAGCGGGAGAGACGCGAGGCGCCGCGCAATATATTATAGGACTTCCGAGCACTCGGCGCGTGTATAACTCGGGCGCGAGCGCGATTAGCCGAGGTGTCGGCGCTGATTAAGTTGGCCGCATGCAAATCGCGCGCCGTATATATTTCAGGAGTATAGCGCGCCGATAAAGCGGCCTAAACGATGGCGCGCTACCACGCGCGGCCTCCTTGCGCTCCGCCAAAGCGAGAGAGAGAGAGAGAGAGAGAGAGAGAGAGAGAGCTCCTCCTCTAATTAGACGCGATTTATCATAATTGGCCGGATTATATCGAGATCTGAAAGCGTCGAGCCTATCGAGCCACACGTGCGTCTCTCTCTCTCTCTCTCTCTCTCTCTCTATACGTGTATACGCGCACCGCACGTACCTCAGAGAATAGCGCTGCCGTCTTCGACAGTGTGTGTGTGTGTGTGTGTGTGTGTGTGTGTGTGTGTGTGCGCGCGCGCGCGGGAGAGAGAAACTTATGCAGGCCTGATTTATATTTATTCTCGTCCGGTATATAATTGGCTCTCCTGCATATACTTTTGCCGCTCTCTCGCGCGCCTATACGTATACACTCGCCACCCGCTGTTGCAATCAGCTTTTGCGCGATGGAGTTGTTGCAAGCACCGGCATGACTCATTACGCGCGCATTTTCGCTAGGAGCTAGTTTACATTTCTATAGGCCCGCGTGTTCCAGCAATTTCGACTGCAAGCTCGGTTTATTAATTACCAAAGTTTTAATGCACCCTCCACTGTCTCGTACCCCCGCCACACTCTCTTTCTCTATTATTATTCACGCTCGCGCACAGGGAGAGGCTTAATGCCAGCCGCTGGAGATTCAGAGTCTCGAGTAAAAATTAATAAAGTTGTGTCGCGGATTCGCAGAATATACATGGAAATCCGCATGATGTCGGTATTCGTCGGTAGATTTTTATCGCATTTTTCATTTGTTTTCAATTTCCTTTATATTTATGGATGCTTGTATCTCTCGAATAAAGAATAATTTATTCGAATTTCCATATTTGCTTCTGCAATATATTGCACATATTATATAGATGCCCGTGAAATTCTGAAATGTCTGCTTCCATTGTGCTGCGAAAAGAAGAAAAAACTTTACAACTTGAATGAGTATCCTAGATCAATTAATAATGAGTGACTGATTTACTCTCTCTTTCTTACTGTTTGAGTAACTTACAATAAAGGCTTCAAATTAACGAATCGAATCAATAGAAATTGAATTTAAGTACTCCTAAAGAGAATACAGCATGAACGATAAAAGCACATTTTACCCGGCCTTGCAAAAAAGAGAAGAAAGAAAAGTTTCACTACATATAATGCAGAGCTAAAAAGCAGAGTCGTGACGGTTTAGCCCTCTCAACACACTTTTCCTCCCTCTCTCTCTCTCTCTCTCTCTCTCTCTCTCTCTCTCTCTCTCTCTCTCACTCCGCCGTTGTTATTACGCAGGCGGACTTATTCACAATGCAGCCGGCAATTTCTCGAGTCACTGGCTGCCTGCAGCAAATCACAAATGAAGTACAAAAGTACGCCTGTGCGAGCGTGCACGTGCATACAAGCTCGTCGGAATTCAAGCGTCGTTCCGCGAGCGTAGCGTGTGTAGTTTCCTATTGTCGACGGATATGTGCGCGCGAGCGCATTACCGGTCCCGACTACTGTCATTGCCTCGTCAACGCCGCGTCACACACGCGCCCTGCCTTTATGTTTACGCCGATCCTGAAGAATCGCCCTTTATACGCTTCTGTAGCCCCCCCCCTCCCCCGAAATGAGCGTATATATTGCCTCTTGTTTTTTTTCTTCGTCCATTATAATAATAAAAGCGCGCGCGCAGTCAGTCGAGCGGGTCAATGCCGTGTGCTCACGAAGGAACGTTATTATCATTGCTCGCGCTACATTTGTTTTTAATGACTGGAAATCGAGGCGATTCCCAACTTCCTCTCGTACAAGCGAGAGTGATATTTTATCACGGTGTGTACAGGCTCGAGGAGGAAGTCGTAGCTGGAATATATATAGGGAATGCGCCCCGCGAATCGACGAGCAATTGACATTTTACATTACTGATAGATAAGCGATAAATCAGTGATGTTATCCACGGTTTTACGAGTTTTAGAGAATAGAGGGCGCAACGCTGTTCTGCATACATTATTCAATTGACAAAACTCGGGGAAAATAAAATCCGTGTAGTACCTGCGCGCGAACGAGCGTTTCACGTTTTATATATTCCTGGCAGATAATCGATAAATCGAAAATAATGTCCTCGACAATTTTTCCGGTTTTATTTGGAATACAAAAGCCCTTAGGACTGTAAAACATTCATCAGGGTGTACCTATCAATTACTGCAGAGGGAATATAAAAGTTCGGAAAATCTGTTTTGAATCAAAATCGAATAGTATTGCGGATAATTAGTTTCCTTGCTTAAATGGAGTGCTAGTCGAATAGATGTAGAGCATCAGCAACAAATCAATCTTAATTAATCAGGCTGTATACGCTTCACAAGTCCTATTCTCATTGTCGATTATCACTCGAGCGAGAAAAAAGGAAAAACATATATTACACGTACATTGATGTATATATGTGTATAATGAACATGTACCGACTGTCGATCAACGTGTCATGAACTTTAATCGTGCGCTGCAAAATATATTTATGCGCAGCCAGAGCATTCGAGAAAATATTTCGTTCTGCTGTGCTCTATACATAGGTATGAAAAGCTTTCCGTTTTGCTCTCGATATAAAGGTGATTATACGAGAGAGAGAGAGAGAGATTTTTCGTTCGTTGGAAACGTCATACTCGGGACGCGATCGAAACGGAACAATTTCTATAGACGATTGAATCGCGGGCAATGCAATCAGTTTTTCTTGAATAGAATAAACGAAAAAAATTCGTTCCCAGCATATATAGCAGCCCTTCCAATCGATTAGTCCTGCGCCGGAAAAGGTATAGATCGATGGCGACATGGAGAACACTCGAAAATCCAAATGACAAGCCACCAATCAATTATACCGTCCGTAATGAACCGGTCGGCCGAGTAATTAATTTTACCCGGGGCTGCGGGCGGCTTGTGCAGCTCCTTCGCGAAGAATAAAATGGGGGAAACACGTTAGCCCCGAAGCGCGGAAAATTGTTGGACTCTCGCGCATTAAACGCGTCGAGGCGCAATCTAATTTCTTCTAATTAACCGAGCGCTTCCGAATGAATAAAAGTTGGCGCGCTCGAATCCAAAGGGAACAAAGCCCGTGGAATATAGAGAAGAGTGGGGGAGAGAGAGAGAGAGAAAAGGAAGCTAAAGCAACTTCATTGCGGTAATATCCATAAATTCAGGTGGGATCCAATTTATTATCGAAAAACGATTACGCGGTGGGAGGTTGCCACGAGAGAAAGAGAGAGAGAGAGAGAGAGAGAGAGAGAGAGAGAGAGAGAGAGAGAGAGAGAGCTGAAGAAAAAGGATGAAGCCCAGAGGAGGAAGAATATAACCCGCGCGCCGCGAGCCGCTACAACACGTGAATGCTGATCGGCAAGCGCGCATACATACGAATAAATCGGTATGTACGCGCGCCGCATACCTCGTCCCGTCGATTTATTATTTCGACTCTCGATCCGGGGGCGAAAAAAGAGCGAGGGACGCCGGGAAAAGCGAAAAAAGAACGAGCCGAGAGGCTTCGACGTATTATGCAGGCTCAGCCGATTCCCCGCGCTACACACACACACACACACCCACACACACACATCGGCGGATTCAATCCTCTTTTCGCGAGGTTAAACGCGAAAATTGCGTATGCAAATACGCCGGTGGAACAATTTGCGAAACTGATAGAGCCGCGAGAGGGTAAAAAAAGAAGGCTGCGGCGACGAGAGAAAGAAGGGACACTGTTCTGCGTACAGGAAATGAGATAGCGAGATCGAGGAAAATTGGCCGAAACCTCGGGAATGAAAGGAGGGAGACTACTACTCCGAAGCGAGGCGCAGGGGGTGCGAAGGGAAAACGGACGACGAAAAAAAGGGGGGGGGGTGAGAGCAAGCTCGGGGAAACAAGTGGCGACCGGTCTTCGATGTTGCGGAAAATTGCAGCGACTTTTCGCGGCCTCGACTAGTATCGAGAGTGCCGCGCATGCACGTACAGCCACGGCGTAATGACGCTCGGGCGCAAATCCATTTTTAGCTGCTGCCTCCGTTCTCTAATCTTCGCTTGGCCACGCGCAGCGAAAAAAAAAGGAAAAATTCTACTTTGCAACCGCCACCGAATCTCAACGAGTTTTCCTCCCGATCGCCGTCGAAGCACACGATCGTTACCTAATCTAGCGGGGGCGACAAATTTCACACACAGCCTCGGATTCGGGGATATACTCTCGGCGGGGGATAAAAAGGTGTCGTATAGGTAGCGATACACAGTAGGGCTCGGCAGTGCTGCACACGACGCCGACGACGCCTGGCAGTTCTATCTCTCAAGGCGAGGCAGCGGGGCGTAATGAGTTTCGGGCCATACGATACCTTGGCCCATCTCAAACTAATTTCTAACAAAGTTCGCGCGTGTCTCTCTCTCTCTCTCTCTCTCTCTCTCTCTCTCTCTCTCTCGCTCTCTCTCTCTCTCTCTTCTCGACCTTTGTCCGCGTTTACACGCGCCCCAGACGAGGAATCAAAGTTTCCTCAGGCCACGAAGAGCGAGTTTGGCTGTCTACTTCACGATTAGCTGCTGCTTCTTCTTCTTACACTTCTTCTTTGACTTCTACGCGGTCACCTTGTTTAACAACGAAACGAGATGAATACCAAGTGTGCCAGGGACGATCTGCCTCGCGGAACAAAGTATATATACAAACTAATGTGACGTTTTGCTACTTTGATCTGTATTATTGAGGGCACATCAATTATGTTTCAAACATGAATACACTAATATATTTCTTATCTTATTTTTCTATGCATTGCACATTTTATATTTTCAGTTAATCAAAAGTGGATCGTTCATCCTCAATAATCTTTCAATACTATTTGCTTGGGTCATGGGTCATAATTGCACTAAAAAATATCAATACCTATAAAAAAAGAAACGTTAAAAAAAATCTATACGCGCATATGTTATTTCTACATGTGTCAAGCGAAGCAATTACGACAATTAATTAGTGTTTCACCCTTTGGCCCGTAGGCGTGTATAATTACCGTGTCCAGCTGTAAGCCCTGCCTTCATTAACGCGTCCGATCAAAGTACCATTGCGCAGCCTGTAATCTGAACTATGTTATCTATTGGTTGCTGACATTGATTGGAATTCACAGAAGATGGTTATTTCTGCTATTAATGATAACGATAAGCTTGAAACGCTCGCAATTGCTTACCATAGAATTTTTTCGTATTAATCTGCTCAGATGCGGTGCAAGTCAATGTATTATTATACCAGATTTAATCGGCAAATATAGCAAACGTATTTATATCGCAGTGTAAGTTCCTCGCTATCGCAAATTTATAAATTCATTAATCGTGAAGTTGCCGTGCATATATGAGTCATTCCACGGGATACTGGAAACTTCTGGGGGCCTGGACTACCGAAAAATTTTGGGTAGGGCACACTTACCAGACCTATTTTTTCTGATTTCTGGGACCCCTTCGAATAAGAAACCGTACGAGTTGCATCATTATCGGTTGCCACCCGGGTTTCCGATCGAAAAAACCCAAAAATCTTCATACATTTTCTTTTGCATTTTTACTGTCCAGAGTATTATTTGTCTACTATGAATCCTATGGGACTTGTCGCTATACTTTATATATACAGAACGAAAGTGCAGCTCAAGAGCTTTAAATCGAGCCAAACATTTTTGAAATCGGATGTTCCGGTCACGAGTTACGCACCCTTCAATACTGCTAACTCTTTATAGGGCTCTCGCGAAACTAATCGATTTTCACTTTTTTTTCAAATCCTCGAAACTTTTGATCCAGCGACTCGATTTTAAAGTTTAATAGCTTAAATTAAAGCTCTTTTCCTCAACTTTACGATTTTTAGGTCCAAAATTGATTTTTCTTATCTATTGAGCTATATATATGCGTTCAGAAAAACAGTCCCCTTTAGAAGCATAAATATAGATCAACAGATAAAAAAATTTAAATTTAGACTTAAAAACCAAAAAGTAGAGGAAAAGAGCTTTAATTTGAGCTGTCAATCGTTAAAATCGAAGCATTGGATCGACAATAATAGGGATTTGAAGAAAGGGGAAAATGTGTGGTTTTTGGAAAAATCGAGCTATTTCGTGAAAGTCAAACCAAACAACTTTTTTCAAATGGTCATAAATTTTGATCGAGTGATTCGATTTTGACGTTTAATAGCTTAAATTAAAGCTGTTTTCCTCAGCTTTTTGAATTTTAAATCAAAATTTAAATTTGATATATAGTGAGCTATATATATGCTTTCAAAGAACCAATCGGCTTTAGAAGCATATATATAGCTCACTACAAAAAAATATTTGTATCAATAAAAAAGCTGAGGAAAACAGCTTTAATTTAAGCTATTAAACGTCAAAATCGAATCACTCCATCAAAATTTATGACCATTTGAAAAAAGTCGTTTGTTTTGACTTTCACGAAATAGCTCGATTTTTCCAAAAACCACACATTTTTCCCTTTCTTCAAATCCCTGTTACTGTCGATCCAATGCTTCGATTTTGACGTTTGATAGCTCAAATTAAAGCTCTTTTCCTCTACTTTTTGGTTTTTAGGTCTAAATTAAAAATTTTTTATCTGTTGATCTATATATATGCTTCTAAAGCGGATTGGTTTTCTAAACGCATATATATAGCTCAATAGATAAGAAAAATCAATTTTGGACCTAAATATCAAAAACTTGAGGAAAAGAGCTTTAATTTAAGCTATTAAACTTTAAAATCGAGTCACTGGATCAAAAGTTTCGAGGATTTGAAAAAAAGAAGTGAAAATCGATTAGTTTCGCGAGAGCCCTATAAAGAGTTAGCAGTATTGAAGGGTGCATAACTCGTGACCGGAACATCCGATTTCAAAAATTTTAGGCTCGGTTTAAAGCTCTTGAGCTGCACTTTCGTTCTGTATATATATAAAGTATAGCGCCAAGTCCCATAGGATTCACAGTAGACAAATAATACTCTCGACAGTAAAAATGCAAAAAAAAATGTATGAAGATTTTTGGGTTTTTTCGATCGGAAACCCGAGTGGCAACCGATAATGATGCAACTCGCACAGTTTCTTATTCGGAGGGTCCCAGAAATCAGAAAAAATAGGTCTGGTAAGTGTGCCCTACCCAAAATTTTTCGGTAGTCCAGGCCCCCAGAAGTTTTCAGTATCCCGTGGAATGACTCATATCCTGTCTAATTTTACTCGTTTATAATTTCCGAATATTAAAATCGCACATCGCGGCGACAGACGCTCGTGGAGGTCTCGGGATTGCTCAGCTACAAAAAATTTCCTCGTTGCATAATACGAGCTGAGAAGGAGCGAGAGCGAGAAAGAGAGAGAGATAGAGAGAGAGAGAGAGAGAGTTAGAATGACAGAAAGCAATTTCGAATTAATTTTCAACCAGCCGTTTCCTTGCATCCGACGTATTTAATCACACATCCCGTCAGCGAGGCTTTTCCCCAAGTTTTAAAACTATCGACTGCTCGAAAGCCACGTTAATAAACACACTGTGGTGCCGGCTTAATTAGCCTCGCAATTCAAGGAGCCAAGAGAGCGAGAGAGCGAGAGAGCGAGAGAGAGAGAGTGAGATAGGGAGGGGTGGGAGGGGGGCGAAATGAAATCAATCCGCGCACGTAGAGTCAATAAACCGTGCCGAGCCGCGTGTGGGTTTCGCCGCGGCGCCTTTGACTTAGGGGCTTATGCTGGCTCGGTACACACGGCGTGCGTTCGCCGGCACCGCCGCATGCGCAAATATATTGCGGCACATATACAGTTTTCGGCTTGGTATATAGTTCGCGCTCGAATACCTCGATGATTACAAGCGCGCGCAACCGAGCATTCGGTGCATTACAGCTGCATACACACGTATACGCCTGCATATAAAGCGCTGCCTTGACTGCTGTGCAGTATACGCACTGCAGCGCAACCCTCTATATCTATGTACTGCCGACGGCAACGAAAACCCTAATTGAGAGTAGATTCCTCAAGCCTCTACAGCATTGTATTGTACCGTTCCGATAACCCCCTGACGTCTGAGCGCCGAGCGCGCGTAGGCGTGTATTATATATATATACGGTCCAATCTGCCTCTGGCGAGCCGTTTACGTTCTCGGCTCGAATTGATGGATCGCTAAAACTGGGTTGCGCGCATTATGCGATCCCTGAATTTATTCTCCATTCTCGAAAAGAGAAAAACAGAAAAGCTTTCTCTTTTTTTTTATACGCGCGCTCGCAAACATAGCTTTTTACGGTTCAGTAATGCGTATCGCGCGGAAGCCATCTGAGGATTTATCGACGGAGACTGGTATCTCGAAGGGCTAGCTTCAGCCTTCCAGATATCGACTATAAAATTCTATAAATTTCTGATATTGTAATCCGATGGGGGTAAAAAGCGGGGCTGCGCACGATAAAAGTCACTGATAAATTACTGGAAAGCTGGAGCGTACGAGGGAGAGAGAGAGAGGAGAGACGAGCGTTTTAATTTGAATCAGTAGTGCGAGTCGTTGTTTGGTCAGACGCGCGAGCGTACAGCGCCGCTATTATTTCTCATCTCCGCCGTCTTGGAGCTCGGCTCTCATTTCAATGGAATATAGAAGTTTTAAGCCCCGTCGGGCAATAATAGCCTCATCAATAATTCTCGGGAGCTCCGACAATTTCCGCCTCGTCAAAGTAAACCATCATAGCGCTCGTAAGTTAATAACAGAGAAAACTTAGCACATCCACTCTTGTTTAACGATCCACTATAAATTTTCCGCCTTACCCTCCCCTCCCACCCAAGGAATACGTCCTTCCGGCGTCCTCTCGCAGGGGCTTTCCACCCCACCAGAGCTATCTGCAAATACTGCGAGAGGAGAGAGAGAGCGAGAGAGCACCGCGCTCGTCGCACTCGTATGTGGGTATTCCCAGCGACATTATAAATTCTCTTACTCGCTTCCTTCCTGAGCGAGAGCGAGAGCTCGGCGTGGCTCTTCGGTATTTTCCGACTACTACCTAGAGGGCGAGAGAGCCGCTGCTTCATAAAAGAGAATTTGCCTTTGCCTCCAAGTGTCAACGACCAAGGGAGGGGAGGGCGGGGGAGGGGGCGCAAAGTGCACGTTAATTAAACACGCCTGAGAATCAGCGTCGCCGTCGCCGTCGTTCCCGCCAGTAGTCGTTGCCGGCTCTCTCACTTTGCTTTTGCCCTCTCGCTACGTCCTTCTCTCCTCGCTAATGTGCAACCGCCGCCGCTGCTGCTGCTGCTGCTGCTGCTGCTGCTGCTGCTGCTGAGAAAACACACGAGAGACCGACGCGCCGCCGAGTGCGCTCTACCCGCTCTCCACACGTACGAGCTTTATACACAATTTATTTATATATCCGTAACGCTAAATGTAGCCTGAAATGAAACAAAATGCTGACAATATTTTCGTTTCCTATATAGCCGACATTTCCAGCCACGTACAAGCTCGCTTCCGTGATTGCATACGTTCGCCAAGCCCTGCGTCTTCATCTGTACTTCTCTCTCCCTCTACCTCCACCTTCTCCGCCCCCCACCGTTCCATAAGGCATCGCGTCCCCCCGCCCGTAGCTGCAGCAAACGGTAATTGAGTTGCGCGCTCGGAAATGTGCCTTATCGCTGGCCTCGTTGCGGAAAATTTCTCCCCGGCCCATCGACTTTAAGGAGCGTTAAGTACAATGGACGCCTTCGTACACATCGATGTCCTTGCCACCCACACCCCCCGCACTCCTCGACTCGCGCCCGACTACTCGAACATTCATGAAAATTCACGATAACACAGAGTCGAGCGAGACTTTGCCTTTGCTTTAGGTGATCGCAAGCCAGCTATGCATGGAAATCGCCCTCGAGTATAAACGGTAATGATTTCGAGGCGTGTCTATGGCTTTCCCCCGGAGCTGCGGCAGCCGCCGCGAGTTTTGCGGCGACACGCGCCCGCTTTGCCGGACGATTTATTTTTTCTGCTTTATATATTTTTCCACGACGTACGTACGTCGTTTCGCTCTCTGTACACCTATACTTTAAGCGGCAGAGGAAACTGCGCGTTAAAAACTGCTATGGCTATTCTAATATAATATTTGGCAAACGAGGAGGAAAGTTTTCGGTTCGAGCGCTTGGAAGAGCATTTATTGGCACTGCGGGCCGGAGCCGCAGCGCATTCCAAAGCAGCTGTAAGCTCCCCCCTTGCCCCCCTCCCCCCGCCGCAGTGTGTTTACAATTCAGTACAAAAGTTTTAAGCAATCAATGTCACAAGTTGCGTTAGCTCGTATACCCGGAATATTTGGCAGAATATTCCGTGAGGGTTATAAATGTTTAATCGCCGGGGCGTCGAGCTGGTTACGGATTTTGATTGTCGGCCCGCAGCATAAACGAAATCGACCTGTTTATTGCGAGCCGTGAAACGGCTGTTTACTCGTTTTCCAAACGATTCTGCCAACTTCCTTTTTTTTCTCGCTTTTTACTGCATTTAATGACCTTTATAGAAACGTTAACGCTACATACGTATACGCTGCGATTGCCGCTTAATTTTCATGCTGTAAACATCACACCAGCTTTGGTAATTGCCTTGTTAAAGAGAAAAATGTCATTTCGCAGGAGCGTGCGCCCAATGATAACGTTAACTACTTCGAATTTGGCTTTATATTTGTTATTTAATTAGACCGTTATGTACAACCGTAATGATTAATTTTCTAACAGAGACTGTTTCATGAAGCGAAACATAAATAAAAGCTCGAGTGTATACGCAGCGCAAGGATACGCAAACATTTGTTCATTTGATTAATTAAAAGTTTGCCACTGCGATTGTACATTTTTACTGGTCGAATTCATAATTAGTTATCGGCGCCCGCGTCTGCTGATGAATAATTAACGCGGCGCTTTGCGCGTTGTAGTCAAGTGCTCTTGTAAAACATAGAACAGCGCAAGTCGGAACATTAATATAAGCTTCAATTAGATTGCTCGAGGCCACCCCCCCCCCCCGTCACTCTTCCTACTCCTCGTAGCTCTTTACAAAGCGTATCGTGCGCATTCAATTCGACGGCTTGCCCGGCTAATGCAGCTCGGCCGCGCTGCATCAGCCAAGATTTTCATATTCATCTTATTTGAGATAAGATCCATCGCAACTTTCTAATTTGAAAAGTCCTCGCGAGCCGGCCTATTATCTCATCCCCTTTCATCCGCCAGTAGGAGATGTAAGGGAAGCGAACTTTCACATCCTGATCTATCGCGGCGCACGCGGGCTTTGAGCGGGCGAGTCTTCGCGAGGAAAAAAATTTAATAAGACGTCTAATGCTCTCGCTCTCTTTCTCGCTTGCTCCGCTTTCTTCTCGGGATTTTAGTTTTCTCCCGCCATATTTCCTCGGCTATCGCGCGTCATCTCCGCTTCTGCGCGTAATTATCGTGTTTAATAACTAGAAAACTTATTTGATGGACGACTCCGACGGTAAGAATATATCGCGAGCCCGAGTGAAACAGTGAGAGTAAATCTCATAATTCAAAGTATATCACAGTCGATTACCATAACTCTCTCTCTCTCTCTCTCTCCCTCTCTTTCTCTCTCGCTCCCTCTTGCACTCCGGTATAGCCAACAGGTTAGAGCCCCTCACGCGTTTGATTTTCCAACCGTTCCTATACCTACTAATGCAGCAGCGGTCATAACGCTTGATCCATTGTGCTGCTGCTGCTGTTGCTGCCCTCACTCTCCCCATTATACTGAGCGCGCACTCGTTTCGATTTATGTCAGCGAGCCGTATTTGATCCACTAGAGTACCATGTATTATGGCATTAAGGGGACAAAATACGTTTGACATCTTGAGAAAATCGATCTTGGCTTTGTACATACATTTTGTCACAGAAAATTTTCCATTCGTATACTCTGTTATTGTGCGCTTTTGTTTTTATTCTTTTATCGTCGAATCGGCCAAAGGAATTTTTATTTTTCTCTATTTTATCAGAGTACAAAATAAATATAAGAACAACACTATTTTATTCTTCAAAATCTTATCTTGAACGTCGTGAAGCAAGATATTTGGCGTATCAACTAGTTATTATTTTCAAAAACACAACGCGTTTACTTTTCTATGAGTAGAGACATGAAACAATAGCTTTTATTGCCGTGGGTGCTATATATCTAGTTATCAACATCAATAAAAGTATCAGAAAACTTTATTGATAACTTTGAAGCAAGTAAAACAAGTTTTATTGATTAAATAAGTATTGTAATCAGTAGTTATAGTTTGTTATGAATGTAATTATTTCTTTTATACTTTTCTTTTTAAAGTTGTGTGTTATTACGATAGATTATATCTTTGAAGAAATTATTTTTCTACAAACTTTGACTTCTTTTAATTATGGTTTCTCCCAGTGACCGCATTTGATAATTCAATCAATAATTCTCATTTCTATTTACAACTATTTAGCCAGTATTAAAAAAGTAAAAACAGATTTTTAACTACAAAATATTCATAACTCTAGATTGAGTAACTACTGTTCAGATTATTTAAAAATATATTAGATTTCAGATACAAAGAAAATGATACATCGACACGTTGAAATTAATGACAAGTTAACGAATGGTTACTCATTGAAAAATATATCTTCTCATAAGCCTGTACCTTTAATCCATTCTTGCGACAAAACTAGGAATTTCACGAATTTTCCTAAACATCTTAAGAATCGCAGATAAGTGTGCTCTAGACACATTTAATTTACCCCTATAAACATTGGAACACTGCGAGTGCTTATTTTTTAATTTATTATTCAAAGCCAACGTGCTCCCTTAGCCATGGCAAAGAGTTTCATTTCTCCTGTTGAGAAAAAGGGATGTGGCTCTTTAGCATAATGCAGAAGCACGCGCGAGAAAGCATTAAATGGCCCATGAGATTCCGGCGAGCGCGTGCTTAGACGGGGAGACTGTATTTAGGCCCCGGAAAGAGAGAGAGAGAGAGCCTATATAAGTCGGCGGCGGTTAATTTATATCGATGCCGGGACAAGCTCGCGTTTGCATTTATACCCGTCACTCAGCGCAGAGGAAGAAGCTTCGCTCTAAGTCGTCGGCTACGGATAATTACCGGTCGGTATCCGGCAACCCCCCGCAGTTTCTTATATACTCTCCCGAGCGGTGTGTGCTCACCCATTCTTATGTAAACTTTCTCGTTTACGCGGGAATAAACATTTTACGGGTATCGCCGGTAATTACGTCGATTTTACGAGGCCGAGCGCGCGCCACGCAATAATGCATATTATCTCGACGTTTGGTCAGAAAACAGCGTGGAATCGATGCCGGTGGAGAGAGCAATTTTAAGGTGGGATCGATCGACTCGATCGGCCCCAGCTCGTCCCGAGCATTACAGCTCGATAAAATTCTGATTTCCGATGTAGCCGTTCCCTCGTCTCCTTATATTCTCTATACCTCTCTCTCCCTCTCTCTCGATGCTGTAGACATATTTTTCAGGCGCGCGACTCCTCTCGCGACTGAATTATTCAGAGCCGAAGAGCGTGACAAATACTGGGTCAAAGAATAAACTCCGCTACGCGAGTGCACAATGTCTCGAGAACACAATCCTTATGCATTTGAATATACAAGAGGCGACGACATCATTAAAATAACTTTTCTTTTTCTAGCCGGGGCTCGTTATTATACTCGCAGCCTGTTTGCGTGAAACCAATTACATCGCAAGCAAGCCAGTACACTAAGCCGTAAAAGTGAGAAATTGCCACGAGCGCGAGACTCTTTATCTCTCATACTCGACCCCCTCCTCCTCCTCCTCCTCGCCACCAACCCCCTGTACTGTTCCGTTGGAAATACATAATTGAAAGCACAGCTTCAATGTCTGCGTGCAGCCATACACACATTGCAGTCGCAACATAAAATCAAGCCTCGGAAACCGAAGCGGCAGCTTCTCAAGACAAAAGTGCGAGAGAAAAAAAAATTGCCCCTTGTTAGCGAGTTACAGAAACTTCCTCACTTTCGCCCGTCTTTTAAAGCGACGAAGAAAGAAACAGATTGTACGCCTCGCTATACAATGAGAGAGGGAGAGAGAGAGAGAGAGAGAGAAGGAGAGGGAACACGCGACGTGTTTTCCGGCATTTCCATAGGCCACCAGTCGCTTTTGCTTTCGCTCTCTTTCTTTTCTCCTCTCTCTCCTTCGAGCTTAACTCCTAGCAGCGCAATTCGTTCGCTTTAGCCTCCGGGAAAATTTTTTCCTCTTTATCACCACGGCGGAGCCTTAAAACTTTCGGTCTCTCTCTCTCTCTCTCTCTCTCCTATACACCCGCCACCTCCCCGGCGTTTACGGCGCGCAACACTCGCTACAGCGTCCGAAGTTGCGAGGCCAGTGCAGCGATAATTGCCGGCCGAAAATCGTTGCCTTTTCCTTCTTCTCGCCCAACGCCGTCACTTCGCGGCGCAACTCATAATTTCATTTAGTTGGTTCGGCGCTACCCCAGCGTGTGTCCCGAATTCCCGATAATTGCGAGCTTTACGAGCTGCCACATACGAATATGCCCGGGAATACGCAGCGCTCGCTCGAACTGTCCGATTATTAACGTCATATTACACGTAGCGATGGGACGATAACAGCGATTGATGTTGATTAAGCAAATATCGCGCTCTCCTTGACGCAGCATAAATCATCAAAAATTCAATTATCAAAAAGTTCTGGCTAACCGAAGGAAGGAAGGCAGGAAGGAAGCCGTGAAGTCGAAGAAGTTTCCTGTTAACTGGGACGCGAGGCGCGCACGCTCGAGTAGAAATTATACACTTAAGTGGGAAAATTTAATCCCCCCCCCCTCCCACTCCCATTTTCTCTCTATCACCCTCCAGCCGCAAGTATAAGTTCATTATTGTCGAAAAGTTGAAGTTCACGGAAGGCCATACAGGAGTGGGGGGGATTGGGTCGGGGATGCGGGAGGCGCGCGAAATCGAAAAACACTTTGGCAAATTGACGTTCGATGCGGCGCGAACGATAAGGCAAGCGCGGCGGCGTGCAGTCGATAAAAAGTAGCTAGAGATGTGGGGGGAGAGACTAGTGGTACACGGCGAAGGAAAGCCGTGAGAAAAAAGCGTTAGTTACAAATAAACTTACGATCGAGTAATTGAACACCTGCGCGGATTCAATCTCACTGGGTGATCTCCTCGGCAGCGTCGGCTCTATATATATCGGCTAGAGCCCGACGTTCTATCGCGATCTCACTGCGCTCTGGCAGCGAGACTTTGATTCCTCCCGCGCTCCCTCTCACTCTCTCATTCTCTCTCTCTCGATCGAGCTTTTTCCTCGACGCCGCCGCCGCGCAGTCGGGAAAGAAAACTCGATGATAAAATGACACCACAAAAAGAAGGGTTGGGGAGAAAAGGAGCCGATCGTTCAGGAGAAGAAGGAGAGCACAGCGCAAACATTCGCGTGTTTACGGGACGAGAGGCTTTCTCGTAAAAAAAAGAGCTCTCGCAACGTGTACTCGGGCATCACGGCTGGAAATTACGGCTGGTAATAATTCAGGACGAAAATCGCTCGCTCTCTCTCTCTCTCTCTCTTTTTCCCGCTGAACGACGTGGACTGCTTTTTTTCGACTGCTCGTTCCGAGAGTGGGAGTAACTGGAGCACGCGCCGCTTGGGAGGTCGACGCTTCGATGCCTCTAAATAACTAAATGAAAGCGTCTGATATGGTTGAAAGCTCGTGGCCATTGAGAGGCCGTTGAACCCGCTGAGCTACACTACTAGACTGCTATAATCATGGCTTGATTAACCAGTGTTTTTTTAATCCTTCTCCGGATTCGGTAGCGCCGAGCGGAGTCTTTGGCTGCTTCTTCTTTTTTTTCTATTTGTTTCCTTTCTTTTTTTTTGCTTTTGCGACTGACATTCGCGAAGGCTATATGGGAACGTAAAGCTCTCCCTTTCCCTCAGCTACTTGGCATCGTCGTGATCAGCCACTTTCCTCCCTACGTCGTCAAGTCGGTGTTTACGTCAGCAGCGACCGGGGTAAATTGAATATTTTCGCGGAGGAAATTGCGTTATTGAAGTTCGCGCGCGTTCTCGCCTTCGAGAGACTCGAGCGCAGATTAAGGAGAGACCAAATGCCGCCCGATAAGCTGATTAGCTCGGTAAGTTGCTTAGCTTGATTTTTCAACTTTCCATTGAGTATACTTTGATCGAGTTTATACTGGCCGAGAGAGTTATTTTTCTAATTTACGGTTATACGGCTTTTCGAGCATAGCCATTTCTCCGGAAAGCTATTTATTTCTTTTTATTTTTCGACTCTACAACGTTTATTAAAAGTTGGCCATTCCTTTATAGCGGAGGATTAAAAACGCATTCGGTCTCTGTTCTCGGCTGCGTAAACGCGTGAAACTAATGAGGGACTGGAAGAGTGCAATCTTCGGGCAAAGGTTGCATTTGATCAGCAGAGCGTAATTTTTTCTACGCTCAACATTCATCAAGTTCAAGCCCTCGAAACTTGCATATCGCCGGCTGCTAATCCAATTAAAATTGCCCATAAAGCAGCTCGTTGGCCAAAGGCAAATGAAAATTGCATCGGGGCAAAGGGCTTCAAAGAAAATTTCAACTCCTTGCTTAAACTATAAGGCTCCTGCACGCTCGATCGACATCGCGTTTCCTCTGCGCTCTCGCAGAGAGAGGGGAGAAAGCATACCACCAGGGATCGGGCTGCTATACTGACCGTTCGGCGAAAAATTAATCAAGCCTGCCGCGCTGTTGCAGCTGCTGCTCAAGGCAAAAAGGCACTGCTATTTTTTTTCTCTCTTTCCTTCTGCTCTTTGCGCGCGGACTGCCGATCGTAGGTGGAACGCGAGCTTTTTCAGCTTTTTAAGCTCGCCCCGGCTTCTTTTCTTTCCGCGGCAGCGGTTCTCTCTCGCTCTCGCGTTTACCTACTTCCCCGTCTCCCCTCTCCCCTCCTCGCGCTCTCTGTCTCTCTCTCTCTCCTCTCGCCTTTACCGCGCGTTTCGCCCTCGCCGCCCTTCTCGTGAAGCGAGCGAGAGAAAGACGAAACGCAAGCTCGCAGTCACGTATAAACCATAAAGTAGATCGTACACTCCTCCGTACAAACGTAGCGCGCGGCGAGCTGCGAGAGAGAGAGAGAGAGAGAGCTTGCGCAAGCACGGCACTCTCCCACCCCCTCTACGCTCTTTCCGCGCGCACGAGGCCGGCTTTCATAATGAAGAAAGTAAATTCACTTCACACAGAACGGCAGAGCACGGAAATCTTGATAACGAGGGAAAAAATACGATTACTAAGCTCTTAGCTGCTCGAGTTTTCGCTCCTATCTGAAGTGAATCGTTTTTAAAAAAACGTGACGCACCGGGAGTGAGTTAGAGAGAGAGAGAGAGAGAGAGACTTTTTCGCAGCTATCTCGCGACGGGTTGGAGTGCGTGTGTGTGTGCGCGCGCGCGGCCGCGCATGTGTGTATACAGAGGGAGAGAGCCGTCTGGTAACTGCAGGAAAGCCACTTTATTGCGCGATCCTCTTCCTTTCGTGCTCATTTCTTTCGCGTTAATTGAAACTAATGCCGGCGGGGTGGGAGGGGAAGATCTGTAAATGCACTTTGAGCGCACACTTACCTCGACGCCGGCCGCGCTCGCTCATTCCGCCGCGACTGTCAAATTAAAATCTACTTTCCCGCGCGCTTTCTTTCTTCGACTTTCTTATAGTTTGATTAGCAATTGCGGGGACCGGAAGTGGAAACTTTGCCACAGGACAAATATGAAGGTCATTAAAGCTTAACTTTTCCAATATGTTTAACGGCCGCATTTTTAGAACGCTATAAACCACTGGAAAGAAATTCCTCGATTTCCGCGAACGGCTTCTCCTCGCGTTTTTATCCTCCACAACTATATCGAGTACGTACAATTTAATTGCAAAGATACATAATAAATAAATGCTCGACCAGTGCGGATGTTTGAGAAATTTACAGCTCAAAAATCATGACTATTGACGATGTAAATGCATTTTGATTTATCATTCATTTGAGCAGTAGGTATGTATTTCGGTATCGGGGTCACCCGTTACAATTCAACGCGATTGACTAGTCAGTGAATTGATAATAATCCTATTGAACGTTAATTTGTAAGCTAATGAAACATATACTAAAAGCAAATGAACAAATTTAATATATTTCGAGTTTATTGGCCATCCCTACGAGGGATTTACATCGGACAACGACGAGCGTTTTTCCAAAAAGTCACGCCATTCGTCATTCTGACAAATTGTATTTTTTTCCCTCCTCTCCGAGTCCAATATATTGCTATAGTGATCGCTGTAACGGGTGGGGGGAAAAATGTCCAGTCACACGCCCTCGAATCAAGACATCGCGCCAATAACTCGTCCAAATACAACTTCCGCTCACTCTCTCTCTCTCTCTCTCTCACTCTGCACGGCAGAGAGCAGGGCATATTTTTTTCGCGAGAGCTTTCAAGCCAACTCAATCAATTAGCGATCCCCAGCGTTCATTAATTTCTCCGATCGTAAGACCTACGCGAGCGCGACCAACTTTTTTTTCTCGCTACACCGGGGGGACCCGGCTCTATTTGCTTCCACGCGCCCTCTACTCTCTCTCTCTTTCTCCGGAAAGTCCGTATGCGAAGAGCTCGTGCGCGCATTTACGCTTCCGTGATGTCAGAGGGCTATATATTTCAAAAAAGCTCGGAGCTCCCGCAGTCTTATCTGCGCCCGCAGCTAGTCTCCGCAGTATTAGTGAGCGCAAGAGTCAGAGTAGAGAAGGCTCGGAAGGAGCGTAGTACAAAAGGGTGCGCGCGTGTGGCTTTTGCGCCGTTGTGCTTGCGAGGGAAGGCTATTCGCCGATTCTGATGCCTCGATCCCAAAGCATCCCTTCGAAAATTCGAATTCAGGTAGGCAACTTTCGATCCGTATCGGCGAGTCACGTGACCGTAAATTGTTGAGGCACGCGCGTGGATTAATCCGGTAATTATGTATTCTCGAGCGTCTCTGCATCTCGCTGAATCCATGATTTCGAATGGAGATGCGAAATGAGCAACGACGCAGGGCGAGAAAACACGAGATGGCGGCGCATTGTCGAGGCCAATTCGTGACTCAAAATCGCATCATAAAAGCTCGGTGACCTGCGAGTCGGCGCTCGCGAAGGGATCGCGTCGCGCAATAAAACTCGATCCGCGAAGGTACTTATCGAACGAGTTGTTCTGGCGCAGACTTCAACCATCGGCGCACGATGCAAACTAATTAAAACTTGATTACCGCCCATTAAGGAGTGTTTCTCCCTTCGGTATCGATCCATGTTCTTTATTAACGATATATTTCTGGAGATAGTAAGGTTCTGTTATCCTCCGACTATATATATTCGGGGATCCTAATAAGGGCTCATTACGATGAATTTTCAAAGTTATGCGATAATACACACTTCTGCTAAAAGCTGCTAATCGACGATGCGAGTTTCAACTTTATTGACTTTAATGACCGAGTCTCTTCGCGTACATGCATTTGTGGATGCGATCGATTGTACGAAGAAGCGTAGCAAGAGAGACAGCGAAAGAGAAGTGCAGTAAGGGTATAGCGCAGTTGCAATATCGTTTGTGTAATTTCATCGGAAAATGAAGTTAGGAATTACAGACGTCGCATAGAAGGCTGAGTTATATGAATAATTGATGGGGGCAAAGTTTCTCTGGTAGACAAGACTATTATGCCAACTGGCTTTTACGCGTGTACCGCCAACAGTATACGCATTTATATATAGTCATACGTCGGACGCTGGATTCTCCATCGCAAAGCTCCTTCTTAGATTCACGAGCCGTTGCGCGCAATTACACCGGCGACGAGCAAACAAACTGGCGGCGGCGGCGGCTACGGACTCGAAGGCGATGTAGACCGGATAAATGGTCAACCCCCGATGGAGTGACAATGGAGAGCGGCCGGGACATTGAATGTTGGCCCGAAATTTGCACTACTGCAATTAGACGGACCGGACAAGGCGACTCCGTATATACGTATATATATATTGTACAGTGTACCGGCCTCGACGTTAGAGCGGCCTGTCGCTCTGGGATTTGTCGCGATTAACTACATTCGAAAGACACAAGCCGTAGCTGCGGGAATTCGGCTCCGGATCTAAGTGGCACTCGCTGTTTGAGCGGCTGCGAGCGCAGTGGCCCGCTGAGAATTTTACGTCTGCCGCCGTGTATACACCGTTCGACTCGCTTCGTCCTGTATGCAGGTCGATGGCATAAGCGTATAGGACCCACCGAAGGTCGTCCGTATATACGACACGACGGAGCGACATTTGCTGTATTTTCCGCTGCTTTTTTTACCGAGCGCGCGCGTGCACGAATTGGATTATTCAGACTGTTCTATTTTCGAGCCGATAGATCGGCCCGATAAAAAAAGGTAAAGGATAAGACTGCTGTCGATGATTCTTCAATTAGGAAATAATTTTCGGTCAATCGTGTCGCATAGCTGCGAGTACTTTATTCGATAGCAGCGAAAGTTTCAGCTCTACGGATATAGAATATTCTAACGAACGAAATGCGAATGCTCGGCGCGCATCGGAATTGCCCCTATCTCAGTTTGTTTTTTCTCGGCTGCACTACATGTATAGAAGCAGAAGCAGCACTAGTAACAGCATATCGACGGCGTGTTTATTCGACTGAAGAACGCGCGCGCACGGTTACAATGGGAGAAATCGATGCGGAACTCTCGGTCGTCTTTTTGTCCGCGGGCGATTTAAACGAAACCTGATGCGCGAGGGGGGGGGGGAGGGAGGTGGGGTCGGGATGGGGGCAACGATGAAAATAGAGAAAAATAGCCGGAGGAAAAAGGAAGCTCGATCTTCGCGCGCAGATTGATCGCGGATGCGTAGCTACACTTCTATATATATATATTATATATATATGTGTGTGTGTGTGTGTGTGCATGTGTATATACAAGGGAAGGGTAGGGCACAAATTACGAGATTAAACGAGGATCCGATAGCGATTTTTTCGCGCACAAATAGCCGATAGCATAGCGAGGAGAAGCTGCCGCTGCTGCTGTGGCGGCTGCATGTGCGGTCGGGTTTAAGCCGCGGCCGGAATAGCTGGAGAGAGAGAGAGAGAGAGAGGGAGGGAGGGTGGCTTGGAAAAAAGTGGACGGCCAGCGATCGCCGAGCGAAAAAAGCTCCACTCACCAATCACGTCGAGCTTTCGCCCCGGCGCTCTCTCACTTCCGAGCTTTTTTTCCTTTCCGACGTTCTACTACTTGCTCTCTCCCTCCCTCCCTCTCCCGTCTTCGCAGACTCGGGATATCGGGATCGTTTACCATTTGCACTCGCGATAAATTAGGGCTTAAGATCGTCCGCCGCCGAAGCGGCTAATCGCGGAAAAAGCTCTGCGCTTAATTCTCTTTGCATTTGCGGCGAGCGCGGCGCGCTCAGATAGAACACGAGCTCCACGCCAGTCGAGATCGACGCAATAATTTCGGTGTTAAACGCCGCGGGGTACATATAGATCGTTCCCCGGTATTATCAGTCCATTCTTCAGCCGGAACGTAATTATTTTACGTCAGCCCGGCCCCCAACGTCGGTGTCTCCCTCTCTCTTGCTCGCTCTATAGAGACGTATACATATAGGCGATGAATGACGAGTAGGGTCGCGTCCTCACGTTTCCCGCATAAATCGCTCGGCCTCGCAGCTCCTCCGCGAGATGATAAAGCCATTTGCCTGGGTTACCTATAGGTACACGTGGCTCGCGTTACGCGCCTGTCCGTGTGCGCGAGTGTGTTTCTCGAGCTATGCATCAAATTCTCCTCTCTAAATCACATCGCGGCTCTTAACCGTTAGAAGCGTCCATTTCCGCTTTCAATAAATGATCGCAACGGCTCGCTCGCTCGTTTTATACACCCGAATCGAACCAGCAGCCGGCTTTCCCCCCAAACTTTTCAGACTGTGGAAGGATTCCAACTGGAATATCGCCCTTTCAATGCCCGTATACGTAGCGCGTGTATGCACATATGTACAGCTACGTATGCGCGTATACGTACGCGTAAGCGTTAGAACTGTATGTCTAAAGAAGAATAACGCGCCGAGCGAATTTAGATGTCGGCGGAGTGAGCGATCGGAGTTTTGAGGGTCTATTTTTCCTCTGCAGATCAGAAAGAGAGAGAAAGAGAGAGTGTGTGCGTCAGGTGCACGTGATGAGCCTCGGTAAGGAGCTTCCGAGTGAGACGTATGCCGCCAATCACAGGAATGATTTTGGCGATAAGCCCGACTTTTGTAAACGACTCGTCGATAATTCATCCCGAAATCTAATGCTGTTCATATAGACACTCGCGCAGCGTGCGCTCGTATACCTGCGCACATTATACACGTAGCGGCCTCTGCGCGCGCAGTCTAAAATAGTTTGCGCTTTCGAATATTGAAAATTGAAATGGAACATAACGCGCTGGTAACGAGATCGACTTTGACGAGTCTGTCACGCGCAACGTTTTCAATTATATCGCCGACTTGGAAATTCAATTACCGCGCAGATATAATTATTTCCGAAATATTTCGAGTTCGCAGGGCGCAGCGGCTTGTAACTGCAAGTTATACGCTGCGTAATGAACTTTGCGCTGCGAATAACGCGGAAACGCATCAGGCGCATTAACTAGAGCGAAAGAGAGAAAGAGAGAGAGCTGACCGTGGAGGGGAAAAAAAATAATGCCCTGCACCAATAAAAATTGCGAAAATCGGAGAAAAGGCCTCGACTCGGACGCAGCTATTACTGCAGCTCTCGGGTAATACACATTACACGCGCAGTATATAGAGTGTATAAATACAGCGGTGCAGCTGCGATTCGGTTAGACACTCACCGCGGAGCGCACCGCTAAATACGTTATACGGCGCGTTTCTCCGCACACGGAAACTCGTCGTGCTTCGCTGGCGATGAGCGCACTGCACCGTCCCAGCACATGGCCCCCCTCCCCTCTCCCTTGCACACGCGTATACGCGCACACGTAGCAATAGCTATACATGCACACGCGGCCCTCTATATATAATGTATACAGAGCGTCGCTGTTACGAGAGCTCCGCGCACTGACATTCCTTAACGGGGGATGTTGCGGCTGGCGTAATTTCGTTTTCCGCAGCCGCGCGCTACAACAGTGGGCTACTCCTCGCAAGACTCTGTAATAACAATGATAATCCTCGGAAATTATATCGTCCTTCGACATTGGCTGTGTAGAAGAGCAAAAATAATCTACGTAACCTGCTTCTGGTGCAATGACATGACATTATGCGCGAGGGGGAGGTAGTTGGTCGTGCGGCTATTATCGCAGGAAGAAGTTTAGCAAAGTTACTCGTACGAACGTTATACTCTCGAGACGCATAATCGTCAATAATGTACGAGCGAGATTTGCGGTTTTCCGCTCCGTGTAGTACCTGCGACGTTTATTCTATTCGTTAGAGCGTGTGCGAGCATCTTTTTGGATTACGTGCAGCGTGTAGGGTCTCGCTGATTTTTTTTTTTTTTTTTAATATAAATGCGGAGAGCGCAGTGACCGGAAGCGCGCAGCCGACTCGGCAATGGACTTACGCGAAATGCCGTCTTGATTTTTAAACAGCGGGGAAGATCGTTTCCTCACCTGAAACACAGAAATGAAATCTATATATAGTCGTATGCATATAGCGACATTTGCCAGCAAAAGAAAAAGAAAAAGTAGGATAACTTTTGCAGGAGTTGCACGGCTAAAGTTAGACATAAATATATTCTGCATATAACTTTATTGTTATAGGCAATAAACTTTGACTTGTATTCATTGTTATGTACTTGGCATAATGGATATACGGCAATAAAAATAGAGCATCACTCTTGTGCTTCCAATATCCGGTATGCATTAAGTGTGGCAGAAAACGTGATCCGCAGCTCAACTGCGCTGCAACTGCAATTTGTGTAGGATGATATATCTGTAGGTAAGTGCCGAATTGTTTAAGATCAATATAGAAATCCGTGCCCTGTTTCGTCGCGAGCGATACCACGAATGACCTATTAAATTCATCCGGCCTTGCAAAATTGATAACAAATTATGTTGCGCGCATACGTGCAAGAAGAAACGAAGAGATCGAAGCGCACCGAATTACATAGTATTCGAGTATAAATAGATCAGTGTAAAAAGAAAAATCTGAAACGTTCGTGTGTATACAAAGGGCATAAGAAAATTATAGCTCTGCCGCTGTTTAACGTTATATTAAAAAGAGGCTGTGTTGGAGAGACGGCATTATATCAAGAGCGTCATAAATATTAAAGCTTATTCAACATCTTTTTATCGTGAATTATGCGCTATATATACCATGTATACACCGACAGCGGGAATAAAACATTCCCTCTTTCCCCCTCCGGCGGCATATCGAACTTACATAGATAGACGCGTGTAGACGGAGAAAATTCCGCGATTTTATCGACAGGCCGAGCCGAAACGCCGCGCGGCTATCGCTCGTCCGCATCGCCCGCGACGAATCTCCCGAACCCATCTTTGCGAAGCACCGAAAATTACGACGGCGTACAGCGACCTCGACAACAGTCCAGCTTAGTGGGCGAAATCGAGAAAAATGAGGCGGCAAAAAGCTAAAGTGTAGCGGTAGCAGCATTTTTCGCTGACGTCTCGGCGCGACTGTCACTTTATATATATATATATCTAGATGCCGTCGTCCATCGATCTAGACGAGTAGCGAGTGTACGCGGAAGCAGCTGGCAATCTGCCGGTCATATATATAAATATACGTATATGCAGTTATATAACTATATACACATAAGGCCTCGCGAGACATCGACACGGTAATTGAGGCGCGTGCTGTCCTTTCCGCCTCGGCTGTCACGGCTGCACGCGGCTGCCTCCTGTCTTGTCTTGGGCCCTCCACCCCCTACAGCTCCCCTTTCTCCCTCTGCACACCCATACGGAATGCAGTTTTCTGTCTGCCGGCTGGTATCGCTCGCGCGGGGCCGCAGCAGTAGCGAGAAGGGACTGGTTCGAGCCGATTAGCATTTTCGAGAGTCACACTCGCCGAGTGTGCTTGAATTTTTGACAGCTTCGCATATAACGTATACAGATACTGTACACGTATGTAATATACATTATACACATATATATAGATGTGGAAAGAGCGGATCAACGGTTTTCATAAACTCGCGCGGCGATATCGAGTCCTATTGTATATACGATGCGCGAGAGCATTACAATTTAATGGAAAGTCGCGTACTGTTGAGAGCTGCGCGGAAATGGAATTAAGCAAGCGCGCGCGTCTCGCGTGAATGGTATCGATAATTCTGCTTATCGTTAATTACACATGCAGGATGAGTTCTGAAGTAATTATAATACGAAATTCCGTGTATTGCCGTTAATGCATGTATAATAATCTACGGAATACGCGGCGCCCCATACGCCCGACCATCATATACATATCGTGCATGCGTAATATCCGGAAATTCCGTATAAATATATATACATAATCATTACCGGATTGTTATAATTGTAATAATATCGTGGCGAACGTATCTATACAGACGCAAATGCACCGATTAGACTAAATTTAAATGTTCGCGTTCTAACTCGCATCGATTTAAATTTCTCCTCTTCAGCGTCGAGCAGACGCTTAGCTGCCGACAGGGCGCCACTATATCAATCGATCCTCTTCGACGACATCGGAAAATTCCAGCCCCCCTCGTGCACACAACACACACACACACACACACACTTACGCAAACTTTACACGCGTGCATACTTATACGGGTAGAGTTCGCCCTACTAATGCATAATGTAGAAATCGCGAAGAGACAGAGAGAGCTAGAGAGAGAGAGAGAGAGAGAGAGAGTATGCGCGTAATTTTCCTATGGCCAGAAACGTGTAATTAAAGCGACGTTCAGAGCATCGTCCGCTGTGTGCACGCTGTCTTACCCTCGCGTGGCTCGTGGCCCGTGCCTGCATACTCGGCTGCGCGCGATAATGGCCGCGCGATATGCCGGGCTGCTTCTTCTTCTTCTTCTTCTTCTTCTTCTTCTTCTTATTCTTCTTCTATACTCGAGCCTAGGACCGTAACGTTGCGCCGACCGAATTTCCTAACAGCGCCCCGAGCATACGTATGTATGGGTCTGCCAGTATTCTTTTACGGAGTCGCTCCGCTGATTTGAAAATTAATACGCTCCGTTTTGCAGCTGCAATTGTAGAGGAATTTTTTATAAACCCCGCTACATTGTACAGTGGCCCGCGAGAGTGCGCGAGGTTCGGGCTGCAGCGCTGAAAATTTCCGTATTATTCATTTTTTACGGGGAAACGAAGGCGCGGATCGAGAGAGAGATCGAGAGAGAGAGAGAGAGAGAGTGAGTGAGTGAGAGAGCCGTCGGTATATTAATGAATAAAAAAGTAAAAGCCAGTCGTTACGTTTTACGATAGTTTCCCGAGCTTTTTACAGCCGGCCTCGATTGCGTCGAGAGAAAGGGGAGGATGAAATTGCGAAGAATTCCCCCGTGAACTTAGTATTCCCTTTCCCTATGTCTCTGTATATACGTATTGACATACATTCTCGCCGCGAGCCGACTATATCAGAGAGAAAGAGAGAGAGCGAGAGAGAGAGAGAGCGACGTGTGTTCGCTGCTGTAAAAGCCAAGTCCTGATTGCATTAAAACCTGATCGAATTCCGAGTATCGGCTGCAACGAGCAAATTAAACTCCAGCCATATTGGCGTATCCTATTTATGCCCCGCGTCTATTACACTAGTATCGTCGAAAAACAGTGTACCGCACAATTTTCTCGAGCGCGCGCTATTTTAATTAACCGCTCATTTACCTCTCGCGCGCTAATCCATCGGCATTGCATATGTGTGTACCTTCGTCGTCACGCACGCCCACTCTCCTTTGAATAGAGAGGGGGGGGGGGAGAGAAAAAAGGCCCTCGAAAATCCCATCGATATAAGGCTGGAAACGAAAGTGCTCGCGTTTATCTATAGGGCGGGCAGGGACTACTCAGGAGTGGCGCTCCCCCTCCGCCCTTCCTCACCCCCCACCGAATACATTTCTACTTCAGGAATTACCCGCAGCAATTTCCGGAAGCTAGACACAGAAAGACCGTCTGTGCCCACGTGGATATATATAAATATAGATCGGCGCTGACCGGTTATAGCTGCCAAGTGGAGAGATAGGTGCGCTCGCTCCCTCTCGAAGCGCAATGAAAAGCCAAAGGGGGGCCAGTCCGCGGCAAGCGCGCGTGTGTGTGTGTGTGTGTGTGAAAAAAGGAACCGAGCGAGTGAGACGACGACTGACGCCGAGGTCCGAGCCTTTCTCGTGCGTGCGTGCATGTGTGTGTGTGTGTGTGTGTGTGCGTGAGTGCGTGTGTCCGTGTGTCTGCGCGCCGGACAGAGCCATTATCTCGACCGGAAGCGGAAGTGCACTCGGCTGCTCACCCGCACCTGGCTCGGCCAGTCTTCTATATAGGTATAGACGTACGCCTATACACACATTATACATACCTACACTCGCTTCACGAGTATACGCGCACGTCGTCGCATTATTAGGCGCGTCTCGCGCGCATCTGCAGAAGTACTGTAACCCTTTCCAACGGAATGCGCGGCCGGACACACAGCTGACTTTTCTAGAATGCGCAGTTCTCATTCAAATTTTTTTCCTTTTCACGAGTACTCTCCCCCGCATGTCCGCGCAAGCGATACGCTTGGACTCGTGAAATGGGGAAAAATTCGGGGGAGAGAGAGAGAGAGAGAGAGTATGTCCGAAAAAAAGCGGGGAGCGCAACTAGCCGTCGATCAACGACGCGGACGCGACTGGATGACTTGTGTCCAACGCAGACGAAGTATATCCACATCGTAATAACACATGTGTGAGTGTCTATCTGCAGAATATATATGTATACACGTATAAGAGAATCGCAGTCCGAATCTGACACGTGAGCACGGACGGACGTTTCCTCTTTCGAGATCGACGACCTCTTTCTTGCAGAACGAACGTACGTGTGCATATACCGTTTGCTATGACGGCATGTACGTCTGAAGTGGATGTGTGTATGTGTGTGTGTGTGCGCGTGTGTGTTTGTGTGCTCGCTGGCCTGGCAAGACACTCGCGGACGAGCTTCGTCGAAATTGGAAAGTCCGGAGCTTTGGCTGCCGACAGTAGAGCGCGCGCGCGCCACATTGCGTTTTTCTGCGGCGATTGCTGCTAGGTCGAGCTCGGCTGTCGGTGATAGATTTCTTGTGTACGTCGATGCACGGCTATGAACGATCCCGCGCCGAGAGGGTGAGACTGAGTGAGAGAGAAAGAGAGAGAGAGAGAGAGAGAAAGAGAGACGTCTGGCTCTGATGTATCTGGGAATAAATGCTTTTCTTATTGGCTACACACTCCGCATTAAAAAGATGATTAATTATCCATAGTTTTTCTCTGCAGCCGATGCTGATGCGCCGGCGCCCGTCTAACATCGCCAAAAACACACACACACACACACACACACATACTGCACACTTGATGATACATCGAGTAGAAACTCCATCGTCGATGCAGCACGAAATACACGGCCAAAATATTTCGACTTAAATAATCAACTCGTCGGCCGATCGATCGATCGATCTCTTTCACCTAAACAATGCAAGCGCTGTAATAAAAGCGGATTTCTCATCAAAACTAACGAGCATATCAGCTGCCGCGCGTTCTATCGGCCGGCGCGATAAAAAGAAAAATAGCAAAAAAAGTATATATGTATATAGAGGACGACGAACACAGCGCTAATCCGCGGATAAAGGGACATTTCGCAGGCGTTCCGCTTTACAGCGCGCTCCACTGACCCAGCGGCGCCAATGATTATAAATTTGAAATGCGTGCGGCGACTAGTAGCTCGCTGCTGCTGCTGCTGCTGCTGCTGTCGTTGCCGGACCTGCTTTTCATCGCGGGCGATAAAAGCAGCCAGCGACGACGACGACGACGACGACGACGGCGGCCGCGGCGGTGACGACTCCTCTCCATGCGGGCGATACTCTACCGCGAGAGCTACGCGCGAGGAAAAGTTATCTTCCCTCTTCGAGGCTATACTGCCGACGGGGTTATTATCGTTCCCTCACCCGCATATATAGGTATATCCGTATAAACGCGTTTATCCTCTCCATCATCGCGCGAGAACGAGAGCGCGCGAGCCTATAGGTAAAAGTCGTAGTGGCGAGAGGATCCCGGGGCAGTTTATGAGCGCGGAGCCAGCGGAAAAATCTATGTATGCGCGCGCCCTAGGAGAGTAAAAAATGTGCCGCGCTACGCGCGCGTTATATAAAAAGATAAGAGCCGGCGCGTCAATTTCGAGCGTATGGAAAATCCGCTCTCTCTTCCGGCTCTTTCAATTTAGCCTTACAGTTGTTCGTGCCGTGGCTATCTTCGTTCTTCATTAAACCGTGAGAGACGGAGAGGGAGAGAGGGGGAGAGAAAAAGGCATTGGGGAGGCTGGGGATGTCGCGTTATCATGGCTCGCGGCAAGCTCAAGTGTGAAATCAAGTAGGAAAGCGGATAAAGCCGGGGAAGAGGCGAACGAATGTAGTATATATATACGAGGAAAAAGAGAGGGTGGTCTATGGAGCTGACGGGCTGTGTGCGCCCCGGCTTTGGGGGAGTCTGTCGTCGCTGAACGCGCGCGAGCCCGCTGCTGCCAGAGCGGAAGCGGAAACCCGCGAAATTCTTCCTCCTACTATAACAGAGAGCGCTAGAAGCTACTCTCTCTCTCCCTCTCTTTCTCGCTCTCTGAAAGGGGAGAAAATGCCAAGCGCGAGAGAGAGAGAGAGAGAGACGAATTTCACTCGGTGTGGCAGCTCGCCTTAATCTAATGCAGAGAAAGGGGGTGAGAAAGGTGGCTCTGATTGTGTTGGATATATACTTTATACGGATTTGCTGGGGGATTATTATAATTCTTGGAAAATTAATGCTTGATTGACGCTTACACAGGCTCGAACCTTCTCCTTTCGAGAAGTCAATTGTGTATTCTCGCCTCATCAATGTCATCGTGTATTAATAGGCCATTGTACAGATATCACGGGCTAATCTTAGAATCGACCGTTATAAACCGCTTGTGATACATTAGAAGAAGAAGTGGCTTCATTATAATTTCCAATAAAGGAAGTGTAAGTAGATCAACTGCGAGAGCTATTTTCGCGAATCCTTATTCTTGCCGCAGCTCGCCCGAAAATAGCACCAAGTGTACATTGGATCACAGCGCAATAACGCGGCAGTGTACCGAGAGACGAGTCGTAGCTGAGATTTCGATACACAGTTCTCTCTCTTGTAAAAATACACGCAGTCGACGAGGTGCAATGAGTGCGCCGAAAGAAAGCCAAAGCAATCCCGCGGAGGCAGCCGTTCAAAGTCGCACGTCGAGAGAAGGAGAGAGAGAGAGGAGGGTGTCGGGCTTACAGCTTAATGAGTCCGCGTCGCCCGCTGAGCCCTCGAGTTAACACGTGCCTCGCATGCCCAGATTGCCCGGCACTTAAGGCTTCGTCCTCCCCACCCCCCCCCCCTCTCTCTATCTCTCGCTTTGCCGTTTAAAACCCTATACCGCACGCGCCAAAGCTCCAGGGGTATCTGTATACACCGGCTGGTATACAGCCCTCTGCGCACATACACAGACTCTATCTTATGGTGTGGGAGGTTGCAGAGAGGTAGGGAGAGAGAACGGGCTAAATTAATCGCGGTGGAAGCCGTTCAGCCGGAGCTAAGAGGATTCACGGGTCACCGCGCGTACTTCTTGAGTTATGCTCCAATCACGCGCGCGCGCGATACACAACTATGTAGTGGCCGCGCGAGGAAGCCCGAAAGTCGGAAGGAGGGTATAATCCTCGGCAGCACTGCGGCGCTATACTGCGCGCGAAATCGAGACTCTCTCCGGAACAGCAGCTGCGTCGCCGACACAGAGACAATGAAGTTGTCTTGAAAATTTGCCGCGGCCGCAAGTAAGACGACCGCGACTTCTTCTTCTTCTTCTTCCTCCTTCTCTTCTTCCCTCTAAAGGCGAGTCGGTTAATTCCAACCACCACTCGCCCCCCCCCTCCCCTGCGAGTAAACGATAGCTTGTCTTTAGTCCGGCTATACGGTTACGCTTAAGGTATAACGCATTCTCTCGGGGCGTTTACTCGGAATTAGGGATCCGATGATGAGACACTGCTCGGGGATATTATCAAGCCCTCACTCCCTGTAACTCTATAGTCGAGCTTGCGTTCAGATTTCCTTCTTTCCTTCGAGATAATTAATTAACTCTTTTTGTTCCACCCGCAGCGCGGATTAAGCCGCTGCTGTTTGTGTGTGTGTGTGTGTGTGTGTGTGTATGTGCAGTGTGTGCGCGCGACAAAGTATCTCGTCGCTGTTCATTATCGCGCTTCGACTCGCCGAAAGAATCTATTCGCGTAGAGAAGGAATCCCGCTCGATTTCCTCCTTCGAGGACGATTCAGTGGACTCTCTCACTCACATACACACACACATAAACACACACACACACACAAACTCTCAATCTCCTTAAACTGGACTGACGACGACAATAGCCGCAGCAAACAGCTGGTTGCATCGAAAAATATAGACCGCGCATCGGAAAGTGCATTGTCCACTGGAGAGCTTATACTAAGAATCCACGAGTTCACGACAATGGCTATTATTAGCTCGAAACGAGAAATGTAAGAGAGAAAGAGAGAGAGAGAGAGAGAGAGAGAGAGAGAGAGAAACGTAGGTGACGCAATGTTCGCGAAGAAAGTTCGATGACAAAATTTACGGAGAAGTGCGGCTTCTCGGAAATTTTTATGCTCACATGTGACATCTCTCTCGCAATGATCCGCTTTTAGATGCACTATAATTATCGTTTTACCTTTTCCAGGTAGGATACCTAAATTAATTACTGCATAATACATGAATTGTATGAGCTTGGCTAAATCTGGCTTCTTTAATTAATATTGCTGAATTTTATGCATGAAGTATATTAAGAGATGCAGCCGTTCATATCAAGATTTTTCATTTATGCATAGACTGTTCCGACACGAGCAGAGGCAGAGGCAGAATCAGAGAGAGCGAGAAAGAGAGAGAGAGAGAGAGAGAGATTCGGTCGCACGAACGTCTGTGCAAATAACGTCTACAACAGAGAGAGCGACAGAGAGAGAGATAGAGGTGGGTCTCATCGGCTCGAAGAGGACGGATTTGCGCTATTACAAAGATTGTTTTCCAGTCTGGCTGCTGTCCAAGACGGCCCCTGAGCGCGATCTAAATTCTCCCCCGTCCCCCAGCTAAAGCAAAAGTGATTTCGCCCGGACAATTAAATTAAAAGACCGGTTGTACGCCGAGCAAGAGAGAGAGAGAGAGAAAGCTACTGCGCCACTCTCGACTCTCCAACTTTTATCCATCGATCGGTTTATTTCAGCTCTATTTCCTCCATTTTCTCCTTTCCTTCCTTCGCGCGCCTATTTCGAATAAACACGAGGGCCTGCATGTATATACGTGTAAGTTGAAGAAAAAAAATTCGCACGTAACACTCGCGCAGCTCGAGGGTCGAAATTAAAAGCAGGCCGAGAGCGTTTTTCCCATGTACACATTTTCTCTCTCTCTCTCTCTCTCTCTCTCTCTCTCTTTCTCTCTCTCTCGGCAAGTTTTAAGCATTCCAAGTCGCGTCGCTACAACCTGGCACACATATATACTTTCTCTCACCTTCGTTCTCCTCGTCCCGTAGCGGGTAAATTCGTTCTATATATGCGATGAAAACTTGCAGGGAGAATCGACACTTTTGCATCGGATCGTGGAGGGAAGAACAAAGCTTGCGCGCGCGATAAAGAAAAGCCGACGATTATTCTTTAACGACTTTTTTCCCCGCCGACGTCTCGTTAACTTCACGTGCCTCGCGCGCTCGCGAGTCCTTTCATTTCGGCCCCTCTGAAGCTATACATTGCGAAACCCTCATCGAAAAGTGCATATCTGTATATGTATATATAGAGATACGCGTGTGTAGATGTGTGGTATCTATATGTGCGCACGACGACACGAGTCGTCGACGTCGCCGACGTCGCGCTGCTCCCCCCCGAGGGAGACAAGGGCGTTAGTTAATGCAAGAAAGGACGGCGAGCCGTCTGCTTGCACGTATATCATAGAGCATTCATTAAAAAGAATTATTCATTTCCTTCTCGGTTTTACGTGCTCTGTGTCGGTTAACAGTTATTCGCTCTAAGAGAATCGCTTGCGAAATCTTGAAAGAGATCTATGCGTCATACGACTCTTTTTGACGTTGACGTGCTCGGCTGAACAAAAAATATACGTGCGCGTGTTACCCACTATAGACGAGAACCACAAAAGCATCCGAGAAAAAGTATAGGACCCATCGACTTTATATAAGATAAATATGCGTGTGCACACATTCGCAAAGAGCAACTATGCTTTTGGCTTTTTTTATCAAGCTTTATAAACTGCATGAGATGAATCGATTTTAAATTAAAAACTCCTACTAAATTTTCTACCATCCACTAATATATGGAGCATTATTTTTATCAAACGCGAGAGATACTGAAAAAAATTTCAATTATGCATAAATGCGAATTTTATATTCCACGAGAGGAGTGAAAATTTCAAGCAAATAGAGTCAAATCCGCGCGGAACACGACGACTGACGATGCTACTGCTGTTTAAAAATTTAATACAATCAATGTTTGTGTGAGAAGACTCTATCGATCTCTCCGAACGGCTGGGGAAGGATTAAATCATAATTCGGTACATGTGAGCCGATTCTTGTAAGTTTCTTGATATTGTCTTATTTTTAATAAAATTTGACAGCTTCCTGATGAGGGTGACAATGTTCACCGAAACGTCGAAAACGGGAAAAATTGTGTAATCATATTTCCCTACAAACTGCCTCGGAGAGATCGATAGAGTCTTCTCACACAAATAGCAAAGAATACCGAGGGATAAATTCACGATAGACAGTGTATACACTAATTATATACAAATTTAATATAATCGGTTGCCAGCGATGTAGTCGAAGATTTATATATCATAATAAAACAGTCTGAAAAATATCATCCTACGCCCACGCGTCTACGTATACGATCGTAATAAGAAGGCTCTCGAATTAAAGCGAGCTATAGAAATCGCAAAGGCTGATCCCGAAATGACCGGCTTGAATTAAGGAGGCCGGCTATTACGTTCCATCATGAATAATAGCCGTGCCAAAGTGCCTTGCTGCTCCCGCGCTATAGCCGAGGTTTTGCTCGTTCGCATGCTTCTCTCTCTCTCTCTCTCTCTCTCTCTCTCTCTCGCTCTCATAAGCGACACGACTTACGAATATTTATAAGCCCCGCTGTCTTTGTTTACGCGACATTTTTGCTCGTTAAAAATCTAATCGCTTTTCATGCAATAACGTTACCTCGCGAAACTGGAGCGCGATCCCCAGTGATTTTCGGAGCTTTCGCTCTTCTCTAACATTGCCCAGACGCTGTGTCGTAATAAGAGAGAACATACACATGCTTACACACACACACACGCACACCATTAGCTGACACAGACTCCCGGAATGTGGTTTAATTATATACCTGCGCTCCGTTTTAGAACGTAAGCTGGTAAGCGCGAAAGCTCGCCGCGACTGCGAAGTGTCCGGCGCGTATCTTTGGCTAAGAATAGGCAAGCGGTTACTGCTGCATTTTCCCTCTTCTTACTCATTGATGACGCCGGGGTGAGGGGGGGGGGGGAGGTCTATGGCTAAAAGTACTAGACCTCGCAAATAAGCTTTAGCACGAAATAAAGTAATAATGTTGATGTTTAATTTGACGTTGATGAATAAGAAATATTGGATAAAACGACGCGATGGAAGATTAAGCTGACGGGATTCAGTATAGAGTTGCTTATAAATGTCTTTGATAATGCGTATATTGTCATTATTAAAATTTCATTGCAATGCAATCATGAAAGATTCGACGATCAACAAAATAATGCACGAAGCAAGTGGCAAATATCCCTTTAAAATCGCAATTATACTTCTTTAATAATCACTTATCGAATAAGATGACTGACAATATTATCTTATTGAAGAAAATATAGAGATGAGCGCATTTTAAATGAGATATTTAAAATACTTTTCTAATAAGAATATTTAAAAAAACTGTTAATTAAAATATTTATTTGAACTGGTATAATAATTACTGAATACTTTACAAATTGAATTTTGAAAGAGTTTAGCAATAAGTATTATTACATTAACTTATACATTGTCAACACTGATTATCCGTTGAATTGAAAACAAAGAGATTATCAATCTAGATTAATACGTCAACTTTGATAAAATAAAATTTATTATCTGCAGAAGGTTTTCAGAAGAGCTCAAAAAAGGATTTCAAAGCGTCTGCAACAGATAATTTCAACCAATGGAGACGTATATATATATATCTGACATTCTTGCTTTGTAGATCTTTGAACCACTTTGTTTATTTTCACGCAGAACCATCGTCGAGAGCTTTATTTCGTTACTGATGAATTAAGTTAATTAAAAGCAAACGCATTGTCTTTTCAAACGTACCCATCATCATCATATTTGTGTCCTTGACAACAATCGTCGCTCCACAGTTTCCGGACAAGAGCTTTGTACGTCACGATATATGCAGGACAATAAGCTGCATCGCGCATTCATATATACGCATTCATCTAATTCCGGCCACTAATTAACTATTTTACGACTTTGTCGCACGGGCACACGTATATATGGCAGAACAGTAAGCGCGAAAGGAAGAGAGAGAGAGAGAGAGAGAGAGAGACGAGCGAGAGAAAAAGAGTCTCAACTGAAATCCGCGGAGTCGGCACTTTTCGAGTGCCCCCTATACCGATGAAGAGTAGAGCCTCTCCCTTTCTTTCTCTCTCCCGTTCTCTCTCTCTCTCCGTCTCTTTGATGCGATTTTATATACGCGAGTCCGAACTTTGTGTGTGACCCAATTCTAACATGCGCCGCTTATTCATAGCGCGCGGTGTGCTTGATGCATTTAAAAAAAAAAAAAAAAACGAGGAAAGCACACGAGCTGCATTAAAGCATTGCGGCCACCGCTACACTCTTTCTTCTTCTATTCCCAGAGTACCTCGGTCTCTTAATCCTCGTCGCAGTGTAGATATATCTATGGTCGGCTGTGTACACGGGCGACGGAATACTTTTTTTTTTCCAGACGCCACACGAGGATTATAAGTGTCCGAAAGTTTGGAAAAGCCCGTTTGGCGCGGCGCAACAAGAATAATCGCTTTAGTTATTGAACGAGTTGTGCGGGCAAGCGTGGACAATAATGCGGGATTTGGAGAAGCTTAATTTCATCTAATAAGCTTCGACGCGATGTACGTAAGAGTCGGTGACTGCCGCGAGAGCTGCTCGAAATGCAGAGCACGCCTGTTTATATAATTCGAATGTTATGATCGCCACGATTTAAAGACGAGGGGAATGAGCGTGCAGCCGCCGCCGCCGCCGCCGCCGCGCGAAATTCCAATAAATTACAATGAGTCGAAAATTTAAATAACGACAGTACTGACACGCATGCGAAACGAGAGCAAGCGCGGGCGCGCGGGAATTCATCCCCGCCTCCGGCAAACGACGTCAATTCGATAATGAGAGCGTTTCATTCATGTCACTCGCAGCGAAGTTCAAAAATAAACATCACGATTTAAGCGGCCATTTAACCGGCTGCTCTATAGCTCTATCCCCCTCCTCGCTCTCTCTCTCTCTCTCTCACTCTTTCTCGCTGGCAACGTGTGTGCCTATAACACGACCGAATAGTGCTTCCCGCAGTGTTTTTTTTTCTTTCTCCACCTCCGTCGCCTCCCGCTCTTACTACTACTCCTTCGTCGCCTATATGGCGTAGTAAAGAGTATACGCGAGAAGGAAGAGAGCACGTGCAGCGCATAAGTTCGGCCGACATCTGCCGGTAAGGGTCTGCGCAGTTTCTTATATACGCCCGTTCGGTCGTTCGTTCGTTCTCTTCGCTCTCTCTCCCTCTCTCTCTCTCTCTCTCTCTCTCTCTCTCTCGTTTTTTTTCGCAGTGTTTTAACTGCGCGCGAGAGCCGAGTGCCATAGTCACGCTATTACTCAAACGTGAAAGAAATTTGTTATATTCCTGGAAATAAAGTAATCGCGCAATTTCTCTCTCTCTCTCTCTCTCCCTCTCTCTCTCTCTCTCAGCGCAGCGGAGGCTTCTCCTTGCCTCTACTGCTGTTGCACACACGTATACAAGAGCGGAACTCTCCTGTAACTCTCGCTTGCCGCCAGTGCAGAGTTATTACGGCTGCGCGCCGGCTCCGATTAATTGGCTCGTCACGTGCAGTATATATGTGTATATATTCACACGTGTATATAAATGTATGCAGTAAGCTTTTATCGCGGAAGTCGGAGCGAGTTGATTGGATTCCCGAGAAAATTGTACGCGAGAATCGTCGTCGTCGTCATCGCAGTCGACACAACGGTATGGGCGACAAATATTTTGCCTTTATTAATTAATTAACGTTTCGTGACGCGCTTCGCGTTTTATATAACACATAGCATGTATATCGGGAGAGGCCGGAACGAGCGACTATACTCGTCGCTTTTTTCCAAAGTTCTCCAGTGACATAAGAACGAGCGGCGCGCTGGAATATAAGCAAAAAAATGGCTAATTTAAAGTAACGAGAGCCCGGAGCCCGGTCGGCGCGCGCGGCCGCCTATATATATATGTATACGGGGGGCTCCGGCTTGCATGTCCCACGCGAGCATGGGCACGTTTCATTACTTTAGAACAGATAGTACACTCGTTTACCAACGCCGCATTCGCGAGAGCGCTCGCCTATATATACATGCACACACAGCCACATCTGTCTCTGTGCATAGGCGCGCACACGGACACGCGGCGCTGCCACCGAGTCAATGACTGCCTTCGCTTTATTCTTCCCTTCCTTCCTTCCTCCCTGCAAAATTAAAAATTCACTCATGCCGCATGCGCTCGCGAGTCGAAATTTCGGTTCAATCCATTACGGCTCGGGGCTTATCTCGTGCCGGCGATCGGTCGCCATCGCGCTTACGCTTCTAATTATCCGTATATATAACGTATACGCGCGACTGAGTGTACCACCTGTGTACATAACGTAGGGTATGGGGCGTAGTGGCGCCTCGAGCGAGTATTAGTCGTCACGTTGATTACGAACCTTGAAAGCGTCCGATAAGCAGGATGGAGAAGAGGAGCAGCGGGCTGCAGCCGGAGCTCGTGGGCCGGGCCATGCTGTCGCGTGGCCCCGTCCCTCGGAGCTTGCGCGGCAATCAGCAACGGACTATATCTCCCCGGCGCTGTCTGCGTGCAACTCCCGAATCTGGTGGCCCTCGCTCGCGAGCTCGAGGTATGGCCTTCCCTCAGCCCAGCATGTCTCCACTCACACCACAGTATCCGCAATCTACAGTCCCGATACCCCCGAGCTCGCCTCCTGTCTCTGTGTATTATACGTGTATCAGCGGGCAGCGATATATGCACTGTGCGGCGCGCGCGCGCGCGCGCTCGATTCAAACGTCCCGTCTGCGAACGTGCGCGTACAGAGGGCCTGAGGAGAGCCGCGCGCGTCGGTAATACACATGCGCGCGCAGTGTGCGGAGCGAGCGCGCGAGCCAAACTGAGCGCCGAGCTCTTCTCCTGCGGCTGGCAGCGGTGCAGCGAGCGCGGAAGCCCCCTCCCCCCTCCTGCCGCGCACGCGCCGCTACTCCGCTGTACTGGCCCGCGTGTAATACACCTCGCGTGTGTGTATAGCGAGAGCGAGAGAGAGAGAGAGCCACGAGACGCATCACCTGGCGCGATAGGGAAGTCGCCGCGTGCGCTCCGCTCTCACCTGTCGACCTCCACGCGCGCCGGATATGGTGCGCGCCTGCTTTCTGCCTTTTATTTTTCCTCTTTCGCTTTTCGGAGCCGCACGCGCGCGTGCTTGGGGGGTTGTTGTCGCAGGACTCCGACGGCGCTCCGAGCAGCAACAGATGGAACGCGCGTAATCGAAATAACGACCGCCGGCGCGAGCGCGCGCGAGCCGCCTCCGTGTTACAAGGGAGGACGGGCTGGGCTGGGGGGGCCGCGATTCATTCGCGGGGGAGAAACGTCTAATTGAAAATCGCTCGCCTGTCTTTACGCGAATTTGTGGAGCTGTCGAGATTTCGTTAGCGGGATTGAAAAGTTGAAACGAGCTCTGCGCATATATATATATATATATATATATATATATATATATCTATGTTGATAAAGGTTAATTCCGAGGAAATCGCGTTTTCCCCCTTTTCAGGGTCGTACCTTTTTCGTCCGTGCAAGGATCTTGGTAAAATTAGTCTTTTATTCGAAGAAGAGTTAAAATGTTGAATTTGCAGAATATCAATGATGTTCTTTTTTTGTGACTTTCAGTATTAATTTTCGGAGAATAGAATCGTTTATCGGTCCTGTTAGTGTGACAGGAAGTAATATTGTTATTTGAGATAAATCACAGTCGCGATAGTGATCTATACGGAGTAGTGTATGTATACTTACTATGAAACGTATCATTTTCGACCAAACACAATTTGATTTGTTCTACGATAACGTGAACGATATTACTTTCTGTAAAGTAGAAAAGGCATATATAGTTCCTTTTTTAATCGTTCTTGACAAGTTGCACAATTTCGCGAAATTACGCAAATCATTGTTATAGGATTATATTATATGCTATTATTGATTCACTTCAAGAATACATAATTTCTTTGATATACCTCAAAAATTAAAAGGAGCATAGATAAAACCACCATTTCGAATATATTTCGATGATTAAATTTGCATAATTCTAATGACTTTTGTTGACTGATACTACAATTTATACTGAATTGCTATTATTCCATCACAAAGTAAATTAAAAAAAAATAATAAACCGAAACATTGGAATAAACAGTTAACATGCATGCATTAAAATAATATTTTCCACAATCACTGTCTCGCACACGTGCGCGCTGGAATTCGCGGAGAGTCTCTTTATCGATTCTATAATAGATTCCCGGGTTAAGAAAGTACGAGCGCGGCGAGCCGAGCTTGGCTCTCGTGGAACTCAAAATTTAGTCGAAAGATCAATAGTGCATGGGATGCTCTCGCGTCCGAGTGCATTAATTGCAGCGGGAATTGCGCATACTAGGTCATTCTTAAGTAGCCCCCATCATTTCTCCCTCTCCACAAGCATAAGCCCTCGGTCATTGCGCAATCCGACTATAGTGTGCGCTAAAGCGCATGTGGTCGCGCGCGTACGCGCTCTTCCCTAACAGAGTCGCAAACTCGTGTATATCAAAGTCCGTACAGCCGTCCAACCCGTCGTTTATTAGCCGATTACTCGAGATAACGGAGGTAAAGCGTATTATAATGCGACGGCATTATTTTTCTTCTCCTCCTCCGCACGCGAGCGATGTACGCGCATCACGCATCGCATGGCAAATTTTCGCGACTTATTATTCTCCCGCGCGGATCGAAAGCAAACAATCCGATGCTTTACGTTACGTAAACATAAACTCTCTATCTCTCTCTCTCTCTCCCTCTCTCTCGTCGAATGTGTGTACAGCGCGCACATGTGCAGTTTATGCAACGGATGGAGGGAAGGGGGGATGGGGAGAGGAGCGAGCGAGAGAGGCTGATCTAAATATTCCGGTGGAATGACTTCATCGGGGCGAACCGAAAGCGTCGATGATCATCGCGCGCGGGCGCTATTTTTGCAAACTGTGTCGCGCGCGAATGCTCACACGTCTCGTAGGCGCAAAGGCCGTGGCCCGCAAGCCTCTACTCACATCTGTGTCATATATTCTGTTCTCTCCACATACACTCACACGCGTTTCCGCTGTGACAGTCGCGAAAACATTATGGCCGATAGAATTTCACGCTGAATCCAAGACACAGCTATAGCTCCTCTATACCCCCTCCCCCGAGTGTTTCACGTTAATCAGGACGGCATCTCGGAGACGCGGCACGTCGCTCGCAAGCTCCGCGAGCCGTCCCGTCAAGCTCACTTGTCGAGAATACACATTCTCGAAATTTCGATGGCGCGTATTATTAGATGACAGCTGGTTCTGTATTATGCACACCTTACGAAAATAAGACACTGATAATCTGCGACGTATCAGCTCCACCTCGTTTTTTCGTGCGCGCCGAGTGCGCACTCGAGAACGAATTTTAAACTCGTAAACAAGTTTTTGTTATCTGACGCTGTATCGTAACGGCGCGTTACACGCTATAGACACAGCAATTCAGAAATGCAGGGTCCTCAACGGGAAGTCATTTGCCGCTTATCAAAGTAGCACGCGCTGTTCTCACTTGTGTATGTATCTGTATATACCTACATTATACGTAGAGGCGAGCGGTGTGTTGCTTGGCTGCTTCTTGGGAAAGCGCGGAAGAAAAAAATTTACGAGAAACGCCTTAACTGCTTCGAGAGTAGCTTTTCCCGTCGGATTTTTCCGGCGAACGACGGCACACTCGAGCCGTTAACTCGCCCGTATAGATATATTCCGATCGATTTTCCGAGTGGAGGCATCCAGAAGCCGGCAAATCGAGTTTCGAGAAGAAAAACGCTCTCTGAGCTCGGGGGGGAGGGGGAGGAAGTGAAGGGAAACAGCCCGCGCGACGAATTAGGTCGTCTCCGCGGAATCACTCTTAATTGCAGCCCTTCACGAAAGTCAGCGGGGCTCGTTTAACCTGACACTCTAACATCGTCGGCGACACTTTCTCGCATAGAAGCTCGTGAAATTTTGAAGGCCGCAAATTACTTACATACCTATATATATACGAGCAGCCCAGCTGTCATCCTCCGAGCCATTAAATTTTTCGTCAAGCGAAAATCCCATTTGAAATTCCCGCGCATCATCTCAGATAGTATATATATGTGTAAATCCATCAAATATCGGAAACAACTCTTCCTAAAAATTCTCGTTGAAGGCACATCAATCCAGACCTCATTTTTCTCGTTCCTTGGGCCATTTTGCAAGAGAACAAACTCGCGTACACGGCCGATCGTAGGGTATACTTTTTTCCGAAACTAAAACGACTCGAAATACGAGAATAATTAAAAAAAAGAATTCATAGAGTTTTTCTCGAAAACTACGGACGTTTAAAAATAATTCATTCCAACAAAAATTTCTTAAAATTCATCAAAGAATGCTCTGAAAATTTTTTCAAATTTTTTAAGGACGTTTTTCAAAATGTCGTGTTTTTTATATATACAGCGCAATCGCAGACGTATTTTCGTCGATCCGTGAAATTTTGTAACTGAAGAGCCACATGCGGTGTGCATCGCACACCAGGTTGAAACATGGTTGAACATCTTTTTCTCTCTCTGTCTCGCGCGTTAAAGCTGTCGGGCCGATTGAAAGCGTGTAGTACTCGTCCGACTGGGTTTCGAGGAAAGCAGGCAGCCGCCGCCGCCGCCGCCGCCGCAGGTATCGGCGCGCGTTAAAGCTCGGCGCGCGCCAAAGTTCGTTTTTTTTAATTGAAAAGACGGCAAGAGAAGCAGTATGCACCTGCGCGCACGTGTATACGCGTGTACGAATAGGCGAAACAGCGTCGCGTCAAAGGGAAATCGAAAGCCACTGCAACTGCGCCGCCGCGTACACATGTATAGAACGGCGGAGGAAAAGGGAGCTCGCTGGTTAATCGTAACGCGAAAGCACGCACTGCTCGGCTCAAAGACTCCGCGCTAGAGTCGGACGCGCGCAATTAAAAGCCCGCCTTTTTGCCGCAAGGATATTTAACGGATTGCGCGTGGTACACTCTGTTACATGCGCGTACGTGCATGTATGCGTGTATATATAGACGAGCTCACAGCCAGACGGTGTAAGCGCGGAAGCGTTAAAATTTTCAGGTCGTTCGACATTCAAAGTAAAAGAGAAAAAATACACATGCAGAGTACGTATAACACACTCAAACAGGCGCAGACACACACACACACACACGTATACACGCAGGCGCGCTCTCGGTTAAGGAAAAACGCGGTACCGCTGATTTCGCTTTGATGTCTGCTCTGGCGTGCGAGCTTTAAAGCTCCGGCTCTTTCAAATGGACCACCACCCGGTAATAGGGGTGGGGGGGGGAGTAGGCTCGGAAAACACAAAACGCCACCACGGAAAACTGTGACACTCGCGGCGCCTGTGTTCTCTCCTCTGCCTCTCCTCTATATATACACGCACACTTGCAGCGCGGCGCGCGTATACCTGGACGATCTTTTGCCAGGCGAGGCGAAGGTTTTTAAATTGCGAGTCAACTCCCCGGGATGTATGCGTACATATATACATATACATGCACTCGGTGCCGCGAGCGCGTGTTTACCTCGCCGAGAAATTACATCAAAGAAGCGTTAGCTGCTTTACGCGCGCATAACATTTGTTTTCGCACCGTTTGCTCCTTCCTACAGCTTCTATGTGCAAGTGCAGAGCAGAGCCTTAATTTGCATCCAGTATATACACACTGCGGATGCAGCAGCAGTAGCAGCAGCGCAGCAGCAGCAGCCCAGTCAGCTGGTCTCTACCAGTCGACACTCGTTTAAATTGCTGATTATCCGATGGCTGTTTCGCCGAGCTTCGGCGAACACCTTGCCGCGAAATTAAAAAATATTGCGATAAAAATTAAGGCTCTTCGCGTTGGTCCACCTCTGCGCTCTTCATTATGCGAGTTCACGGAACATCGTACAGTATAATATAGATAAAAAAGAAAAACCGGGAAGAGTCAGGTGATTCCAATTTTTATTTCCAGTTTTAATTTCCGGCATTGCTTTATGTACTTCCTCCGGGTCAATATTTAATTCTCTTAAAATCGGCTCGGTGCGGGTGAAGAGAAAAAGAAAACTATACACACAGTTCCTAAAGCTGCGAACTCCGCGTCAGCCGTAATTCTATCTATATTTAAGTCCGTCGCGTGCGAAACATCGAAGATTCTCATTGTTGATTATTTGATGGGCTTTGAGTGCGCCTGCATGTTCGGTGCGATTTTTCTGCGATCCGCAGCCGCAACTCTCGCGCTCGCGGCTCCGTGTCAAAATTCGAAATGCATCTTTAATCGCGATGTACGGCACAGTCGCGTCCCGCCCGGCTCGCGCGGGATTAAACTTTAATCCTAGCTTCCCCGTTTCCCCAATCTAAAATGAAAAATCATATCGCAGCCAGGCTGCGCGGTCGCACAAAGCGGATTTCGCTTTCGCCTCAAGATTTCGAGTTCGCGCCGAGCGAGTCGTGTATATGTGTACGCGGCCTCGCCGTATATAAAGTTTCCTCTCTTGCGCGTACGCGCCCGCATGTGTATATATAGGTATATACAGGCGCACAGCGACTCGCGAGCGAAATCAGCGCGCGCAGCCCACGCGCCGGCGAGAGAGCGAATGAGAGCGAGGCGTGCAAAAGTATACGCCGTTGCGTATACACATGCGATGTGCACAGCCGCGAAGCTAAGTTTACTATTGTACTTTACGGCTAGGAAAATCATGCATGGCAAGCCAAGAGGAACGAACATCTGCCGCGGCGAGAGCTATATACGCAGCGGCTGCGGGCCGGTGTAAAAAAGAAAGCGTCTGCGCCGTGACCTGGAGCAATAGGCTGACCGCTCTATAGCCTTGGCTTCCTACTCCGCCGCCGCGTCTATATATCGCTCTCTGCGCGTACACACGCTTATTATACGCTTACACACACATATACACTCTTACGCTTTTCCGCGCAGCTCGCGATCCAGTTTCGCCTTTTCAATTTGAGAAATAGACTTTAATTCGGACATCGCGTGTCTCCCTGCCTCCCTCCCTCCTCACCGTCTCCGTCTCCATTGCGTCGCGACTCTCGAGCTCGGCTTTTTACGAGCCGCTGCGCACGCAACCTTCAAATCGAATCAGTTTCAAAATTCGCCCACCAAATTGGAGCTGTACTTGACGCTGTATATCCCGCACACTGTACGTATACAGACACACGGAGCTTTCGTAGTTAGCCCGCGGGGGAAAAGTGCGGGGACGCGTGTACCGCCGGCTCATTTAATCAGGCTAGTGAGAAAACAGCGCTCGCATAAAGAGCCGCGCGAGGAAAAAGTTGGCTTATTGGGCTGAGGCCAGCAGCGCAGCGAAATAACGCAGTTAGCGGATTCGCTCGGGCTGCTGCTGCTGCAGCAGCAGAAGCATCTCTCTCGCAATTCAAGCTCAACGACTGCGACGACGACAATATTCGAAGCAGCAGCGACAGTAGCAACAGTAGCAACAGCAGCAGCAGCAGCAGCAACGGCGCGGTGGTAATCCAATCACGAGCGTGTACGGCCAAGTTATTCCGTTACCCCCAGCGCAGTGCGCGCTGGTGGCAAACAATGACGAAGCCCCGTGTGAAAATGTGTTGCGAGGAAATGAAATTCTCCAGTTGTAAGCTAAAACGAGCGAGGGGTATTAAATGCACGCGTGACGCCAAGGACCCTCTCTCGTGCAGTATCCCCCCCCCCCCCTTGCACCCACCCTCGCCAAAGACGATCCGATCCGGAGCGAGCGAGCTGAGCGAGAGAGAGAGAGAGAGAGAGAGAACGGAACTGCGGACAACGCCCTCGCGCGAGGCTCCGCTCAACCAGCTCGACGCTGCTCGCGACCTTCCGAGCAGCACCTGCGCCCTCCCCCCAGATACCGTATACCGACCGAGCTCTCCTCTGCAGCAACCTGCTGCTGCTGAGCTGGCTCGATATACGCTTACGCGCAGCCATGCTATATATCTGCGGGGCGCGCAGGTGAGCTCAGGTGAGAGATGGATGAGCTTACCGACGCAGGTGGCGCGTCCAGCGCCTCGATGCGCGGCCATACCGTTTCGCTCGCGCGGCCGCGCGCTGCCTGCCTGCTTCGCCGTCTTCTCGCCGATTTTCCTTGCTCGCGCGCGCTTTTTTCTCCCCCGCCCCTTCTCGCCCTCGATCAAGAGATAGCCTCGGCTCTCTCTCGGCGGCGCAACATTGCATTATCGATCTCGCGGTGTGCGTACGCGAAAAGGCTGGAATCTATCGAGAGAGAGAGAGAGAAAGAGAAGAGCAGCTGTTTGTTCGGCTGCAGAACTGGAAGCAGCCGGCGTCAAAGAGAGAATTTTACTTTTGGTTGGTTTATATCCGGATAAAAAGAGCCGATGCGTTCAGCCCGCTGCGTTGCGCGCTGGTATATGCTATGTACCCCCGTGATTGTTCCATTCTAGAGCATTCGCGCGCCGCTCTCGAGGCGAGTTTCTTTTTTTCCCTTTTTTCCATTTTTTTTTTTTTTTTTATTTTTAATGGACACGCAGTCGAGCCATTAAACATCGGCTTTCGATGCTGCCGAAAAATTCGGGCTGAAATTCCAAATGAAAAATACGGGGCGAACGATGAATAATATACGCGCGCGTAGCGGGGGGAGAAAGTCAATAATTGCATTATAGCATCAGTGGAAAAAGCCGTCTACCGTCAGACCGGCGGGCCGCCACGGCGGGCTGGGGGCATAGCTCGTCTTGCTATTACCAAGCACATACATATACCTAACGTACAATGAAACATCAAGTTTCTCGATTCCCCAGCGAAAGCCCATCAGCCGCAATCAATCTCGCATCAGTCAGACTTAATGTATCCGCGGAGCGAGCTGAAAAGTACAAATGAAACTCGCGCGAGGAATGCGTCGCGCGCGCGTATAATGGCTTCTCTCGTCCGCACGCACACACCCGCACACACACACACGCGCAGATACGTGCATACTTGCGTATACGTACGCGGGCACGGGAGAGTGCGCGAAATACCAGCTTTTCGCTTTACGACTCGCAATTTCGGCTGTCTGAGAGAGAGAGAGAGAGAGAGAGCCGCGACTCTGGGCATCTTCCTCTCGAGGTCGTCGACCACTGAAACTCTCTCTCTCTTGCTCTCTTGAGGAAGTGGGACGCGAAACCGCTCTCCCGGAGCAGAGCGGCGCTGATTAAATGGAGCCTCGGGGCTTGTGGACAGCCATATCGTAACTTGCCTCGCCAGGCAAAAAAGCTCGGCCCGATGTCCGGCGGCGGCGAGCTTTAATGAAACGCGGGGAGACAGCGAGAGAGAGAGAGCGCGCGAGTGCGAATATTACGCCAGCTCGTAAAGGACACCGAGAGAGAGAGCTCTCTTGGTCAGTCGGGCGCGTCTTCTCCGGCTTTTTCTCGTCTCCCTCTCTCATGTTTCTTTTTGATACGCTATCACACAGCGTGATTCTTTTCATTAGCCGCGAGAGCTCGTCGCTCTCCTCTCTCTCTCTCTCGCCGAGTGCTGAGTAGACGGCACGGCAGTGGCGGCAGAGCGACACGGGGCTGCTGGCAAAAAATTAAGTGCTGATAATTTTCACGGAGAACCGGCGGAGAGCTTTAAGTGTTCTCGCGGAAAATTGGCTGTAAAAGCCGGGGCACTCGATTTCAAGTGGCGACACTACGAGCTCTCCTCATCGTCTCTCGTTTCCTCTCCCACACACACACACACACACACACACACACACATACATACACACACTCACACACACACACACGCACGCACACCCGCGCACACCTCGTTTTTTTTTCCGCGAAAAGCTGGTTAACGGTATTTCAACGGCTTATCGGCCGAATGACCGAGTGCGCGTGTATTTCGCGCGCTGTACGTGTGTGTGTATATATACGCGAGTCGCGCAGAATCTAGGCCAGTTGTCGCGTATATTTGCGCACGTGATGCGCGGCTTTTTGAAATTCCGCGAAGACTATTTTCGAGCGCGTGTATTTTGAGAGGCGCGCATGTCTCGGCTGCGGCGAATTCGGTAAGTGAGGCACTCGCGCTCTCGCTATATACGCTCCCGGCGTCTACAATGCGGATAGAGTAGGCGCGCGCTCGACTCGCTGCGAGCGAGGGGAAAATATTGGCGGCGGCTCACGCCGAATCGGTTTAATTCCATTTTAAATATTACAATAGTCGACGATTACAGCGGCAGCTAAATAAATCCCACGCTCGGCACAGCTCGCGCATCGCCGGCCACTCATCCGAATTAACATTTACGGAAAGCTTAACCCGATGGCTCTATCAGCCAGAGCAAATCCCGAAAAAGCGACGTTTCAACCTCGCGCCAATGCTTTTTGCTGTAGCGAGACAGAGACAGAGAGAGAGAGAGAGGGGGGGAGGGAGTGCAATTTAATGCGGGGGGTTGCGAATCAGACTGGCAAACTTCATCAAATCGAACATTGAAAAATTGGCCGTATGCGTGGAGAGGAGAACGACGCCGGGCATCAACCCCGCACGCGGCGGTTTTCAATCGAATAATCTGACCGCGCTGCATGTAATTTGTTTCTGCTTTTCGATCGGGCCGCACGAGTATCCAGCGGTGTGCTGCTGCGGCGATCGCGAGCGCGGCAGCTGCTGCGAGAGAGGCAGAGGGAGAGTACGCCGTTCGCGGATAAAGGGAATTATTGGCGGCTGTGATTTTACTCGAATCGCTCGTCGTAATTCAAAGGTCTCTTTAACGAAAGCTTGTAAACGCAACGCCCCTCCCCCGCCCCTCTCCGACATATCCGTGTCAATAGGAATTAGATTTTAACGGAATTACATTTACATGCGCGGTCGCGAGAGATGAAACATACGTGCGAACGACCCTTTCGATGCGGTTTATCGACGAGGTATTTCACGGAACATTTTGGGGTTTTTTTTTGTCGCATCGTATTTATGCGATTCTTCTTTGCTCTTTCGCTTTGATGAATCTCTGCCGCTGCACATTTGATACGATTATAAAATCGTTATAACTCTCTGAATTTTCAAAAGTTCATGCATTTTACACCAGGATCCGATGAAAAATTATTAATGCAGAACGAATCCGCACCAAGCGTTGCCCTGAATATCGATTTTTCTTCTCCCATCAGATGCGTGTATGATAAAACGATATTTGTCAAACTCGAAATTTCGCACAAATCTTGAAAAAAAGCAAATCCCAGACGTTCAATACCATTTCGAATTTCAATATTTCTTGGGTCCAAAATTTTCTCTATCACATTTCTCGCGTAGGAGCTTCTCGCCGAGAAATTCGAATATTCAGGTGCGGAGTTCTAACGGTTTACGATTTTTAAGCAATAACTTTTAGAACCAAGCCCAGAATTTACCAAAAATTTTCTTTTTCGTTTACAATTATGCCAGAAACACGGAGAAGGCACTGAAGTAAAATTTACATAATACAGCTGCAGAAAATTTACATAGTTCCGCTGTCTGTTTTTGCGATATTCTTTTCCATCTAAAATACCGTTGTGTATTAATTTTACACATAACATTTTCAGTATAACTGAGAATCATGTACAAGATAAAAAACTATCATACTACTATTTTCTAGTTAAAACCGATTGCACATAACTTTTGGAAGAGGAATTCTTGTACAGGGTTTTATATATTGAAATTCAATATAAACTAAAATCAATTTATTGGATTTCAATAATTGGTACACTACAAGGGGTATACGCATCAGTCACTAACGAACGACTAAAAACCATATGAAATGGATCAACTTTTTAAACGCTAATTTGTATTAAAAGAAAATTATGTTTGAACTTTACTCTGAACATCGTTGGAATTCCGTAAAGTCACAGTGTATCCATTAGAGTTCGAGACAAATTTATAATCAATCGCAAGGAGTCGGCGTAATCAGTCGCCTCAAGTTAAAGCTCCTGATGAAATACAGCACGTCGGAGTTTAATGTGCCCGGAACGCGTATCACATGGGCGCGCTCGGCGAAAATGCAAATGGCTCGCTCGATCTGCTGCATATCGTCGCGTCAGGGTGTCTGGCGCGAATATTTCAAAATTAATTCGTTTTTTCGTCTCGTCGGCGCCGTCCTAACGCTCCACGCGCAAATTTATTCATAGGGAGTAATTGAGTAGCATCCATATCTCAACAATAGCTGCGGCCCGCTCCCGGAAATTTATCGTGGCGCCCAACGCTGGCCTACGAATGTCATGAAGTTATATCGCTTCGCGATTGTTTTTGATCGTGCGTTACACCTGCGTAAATTCAGCCCCAAGCCTGCGGTTCGAGAAGAGAGGGATTTGGCTCGTCGCCGCGCCTTTGTGAATTGTGGCAAGCTCCCGATGCAGATTATTCACTCTTCGAGCATTCACAATTTTCAGAAAATACAATTCTTTGAAATTGAATTCTGAGTCTTGATCGAGCACTCGAGGTGTCAACACGTGTTACACACGAACGCCGGTCTTATATCTAGCTATCAATATTGTACTCGCGAGTGATTTACAAATTCGATACTCACTGCTAGAGACATAGCTCTTTGATTGCGGGGTATTCCCCCTGCAACAAAGAAACCTTCACCATGGCTGATTCTGGCAGCAGGGTCAACCAAAAAAACCCCACCGCTCAAAGAACATCGCAAGTTTCACAACCAACAATCAAAGTTAATTACTTAGCTGCAGCTAAAACTGAAGTATGCCCCTCAAGAAATCAAGCCATAGTAATAGACTCAATCGAAGGAAATACTATTCGTGACTACGCAATTGCAGTAGGAAAAATTATCGGACCAGCTAATATGATATCCATCTCACGAATCTCTCAAAATCGGATTTGTATATATCTGAATAGTGAAAACAAGGCAGAGGAACTAGTCAATATACATAAGCGGGTAAATATAAACAATGTACCGTTGGAAATCAGACCACTGAATAATATGTCGCAACGAATCCTGATATCAAACGTCCACTCAGCTGTACCTAATGCCGCAATAGAAGAAATATTTCAACAACTTAAAATTACACCAAAATCTTCAATCACTCGCCTTAAAACGGGACTAAACGACATTGGCTTCACCCACCTTCTCAGCCATAGGCGACAAGTTTATGTCGATCCTGCAGATGTAAAAAAAATTCCGCCGTCAGTGCAACTTGTTCACGATGACATCACGTACTGGATATATTTCTCATGCAACAAATTGTCTTGCTTCTTGTGCAGAGAAGAAGGGCATACAGCTAAATACTGCACCATGAATACTGACACCTTGCAATCGAACACTCCTAAGGACGTGCCTACTCCCAACAAGGAGCTCAGTCCAAATGAAATCGTGGAAGAACATGATAAACAACAAAGCTCCATTACGCAATTCAACTTAAGCCAAAGTCTAAATTTCAACATGGAACAAAGCGCCTGTAACCAGCTGCCAACCTCCAACAGGAAACGTCAAGCTGAACACTCACTATCCACACCTAGTGAAAATTCAAACATTAATGATGAAGAAAACAACGAAGATAACTCTCCTAAGCTGAACAAAACAATAATTATACCGAAAAATCAGGAAAAAGGAACTCTCTCGCAATTCAAACAACCGAAGAAAATAAAACAAGTAATGGAGGCACCTACTATAGAGGCTATCGAAGAACAACTTGAACCTGCTAAAATACACTTTTTCAAAAACAATTTACAAGCTCAACTAGATTTCAAAACCACTGCCACATTCATACACAACGCATTCGGAAAATCCAAATTTTCGAACATAATTGAAGAACTTAACATTACGAAAGCTCAATTATCTATTATGCTTTCAAGCATATTTGAGCACCTCACCGAAAAAAACCTCAAACATCGCATATCAAGAATTCTACTCAAACTCGACAAGGAAACTACAGTTGAGGACAATACTGAATCATCAACTGATGAATATTATTAGAAATGGATAAAAAATTATATAAAAAAAATCTTAAAATTCTTTTCTGGAACATGCGAAGCTACATCCAACGGTCCAATGAACTGTTATCCAGGAAACACGAATTCGATGTAATCATTTGTGTAGAAACATGGCTAACACATAAGGAGAACGTCCAATTCCCGGGCTTCATAACATACAGGCAAGACCGACAGCACGGAAGAGGAGGCGGAATCATAGCGTTAATACGTAAGAGCCTAGCTTTTAAAAAACTTGAAAACATACAGTCTCCAGACGTATCTGTCGAGCTTTGCGGTCTACAAATAACAAACGTTAACCCTGTATTAGATTTAATAATTTGTTATAGAGCTCCCGGATTGACACTCTCGCAAGATCAATGGGACAGCATTGTATCCAATGTAAATATAAATAATTCCATTCTGCTCGGTGACTTTAACTCACACAGTACCTTATGGAACTGTAACAGCACAGATATGAATGGAGCTAGATTCTCAAATTCCATAAACACACATAATCTCTATTTACATAACTATGATACACTAACTCGCATTGATTCTCATAGAAATACAAAGTCTAACATTGATCTTGTTCTGTCCAGCTTCAACATCTGCGACAAAATAAATGTAAATGCTTGCGATGAAACTTGGGGGTCCGACCATTTTCCCTTAGTTATAGATGTATACATCGAAAAGAACTTTTATGAAAAAAAAACATTTAAATTAAAATCAATTCGCACAAATTGGCATAAGTTTGAAAAACATCTCGGAACCTCTTATAATAAATTTCTTTCCGATGAATACGATACACTTGACGCACAAGGAAAATATCAAACCTTTTACGACATAATAGTTAATGCAATAACTAACGCGACTCCCAGAAAAAAACAAAACAAGAATTTTAAAAGGAATCCTGTTTCATGGTGGGATAGTGACTGTGACCAAATTAAGAGACTAAGACGACTAGCTTTTAAAAAATGGGAAAAATCGAATGATGTCCAAGATCTGATCGAATACAAAAAATGTTCAGCAATTGCTAAACGAACGTTCAAAGATAAAAAGAAAGGAGATTATATCCGTTTTGCTGAATCCATTAACTTCAAAACTAGCACTAAACGTGTCTGGGATAAGTGCAAGACTTGCAAAAATAAGTGGACAAAAATTCCAAAAATTTCCGAGAATCAAAATTTGCAGGCTAATTCTGAAATCAATACGGCTTTAGACAAAATTTGTCCACCATGGGTTCAGTCTCACCCCACAAGTCTTCCTTCGTGTCAAAAAAACGAATTTCTCAGTTCTCCATTCACCTTTGCCGAATTTAACGTCGCATTATATTCGAAAAATATTAAATCTGCTCCCGGATTAGACGGCATTGATTTTGAAATTTTGCAGAATCTACCGGTTGAATATAAACTACTTTTACTTGACATTTATAACGAAGCTTACAGAACTGATATATATCCAGACAGTTGGAAACATTCTTTTGTAAATTTTATACCTAAGACCGATAGCATAAGTGTTCGTCCGATCTCTCTTACGTCTTGTATGTGTAAGCTCTTTGAATCACTGGTTAAAAACAGACTTCAATGGTGGGTCGAAGTAACAAACGTTTTACCACTCAGCCAAAACGGTTTCCGAAAAGGAAAATCATGTACAAATAATTTGACAGATTTAGCTCTGACTATAAATGAGTCCTTCACAGATAATGCTGAGGTTCTTGCGGCTTTCCTGGATGTTCAGGGAGCATTTGATAACGTTTGCGTTGAAATATTACTTGAAAAGCTTGCGAAAATTGGATGTCCCCGATCTATGATAGCTTTCGTTAAATTTTTGACACATGAACGATTTATCCATACCGATAACCTAGCAAACAAAACGTTAACAAATCATAAAGGCGTTCCTCAAGGCGGAGTACTTAGCCCCTTACTATATATAATATACGTAGCATCTGTTACCAAAGACGTTCCGAAATCTGTACATGTCTCACAATTCGCGGATGACATTGCGATTTATGTTAAGTTCAGATCGTTAAGAAGAGGTAAAAGACTGATAGAAAATTCATTGAAAAAAATACAAAGGAATTTACGCTGTATAGGTTTAGAGTTAGCTCCCAATAAAACGAAAATAATTCATTTTAACAATAAAAGAATACTACCGGGTAGCGTAGAGATCGTAGTCTGCAATACATGCATTAAATCTACTCACGCAACTCGATTCTTAGGATTAATTTTCGATTATCAACTTTCATTTAAGCCACATATTAATCAGCTTATTGAAAAATGCTTCCGAGCAATGAATGTAATTAAATTCCTTTGTGGCACGTGGTGGGGATCGGATCCCGAAACTCTTATCACTCTTTATAAAAGCTTTATTAGATCCAAACTAGATTATGGAAATTTCATCTTTTATCCAAGTCAAACAAACTTAGCTAATAAAATAGAAAAAATACAGTACACTGCTATCAGAACTGCTTTAGGCTATCGCTTTAGCACACCGAAAAATGTATTGTTAGCTGAAAGCAAACTGACTAGTATTAAGGAACGAGCTAAACAATTAGGGATTCTCTTCCTACTTAAATGCTCGTCATATACTAACTGCCCTACACTAAATGTCTCCCAAAGATACACACGTACAGTTTATAAATCGAAAAACAAAAAATCCAATGTGCTTTTAGAATGCGTTAAATATACTAACAATGAAATGCTATGCATTGATTCAACCGAAAATCTAACTACGTATAATTACGACTATCACACCATGTTGACTAATATTCATGTCGATACCCAACTGGGTAAACTAGTTAAAAACTCAAAAAATTGTAACGAAATGATAAAAAATCATAATGTAAAAAACAATGCATTAGCGATTTATACGGATGGCAGTAAAATGCTCGAAGGAGTAGGTTCCGCTTGCGTCTGTCCCGACACAGAATCGATTATAAAAAGGTCAATTCATAAAAAAGCATCCGTTTTCACCGCTGAATGTATTGCTTTGAGAGACGCTTTCAGACTAGCTCTTAAATATAAAAATCGTAATATACATATATACACAGATTCCTTAAGTGCTCTTCAAGCTTTACAAACCATACACTTCAAAGTAAAAACTAATAAATATATCTTCGAAATAAGAAAAATGTACAGTACTTTTCATAAAAATAAACACAACACTAACATTAAGATACACTGGATTCCTGCTCATAGTCGCATCTCAGGAAATGAATTGGCAGACATCAATGCCAAAACAGCAGCTCAATCGACCGATATCGATATTCGGCGTATTCCTTTTTCTGACTGCTATGCAGAGGTCAAAATGCGTGCGAAAGACAACACTACTGTCAAATTGAAACCCCCAAATTGTACAACCGGGAAAACATACTTTGATTTGTACTACAAAGAAAATCGAGCTCCCTGGTATGAGCGCAAAAAGCTTTCAAGGTATCATGTAGTTACCATCAATCGTATAAGAGCAAACCACTACAACTTGCCACACTCTTTGGCCAGAATAAATATTATCGATAGTTCGGCATGCGACTGCGGAGAAGAAACAGGAGATATAAATCATCTGTTTTGGCAGTGTGAAAAATACAATGAGCAAAGATGTAAACTGCTAAAATCCTTATTCAAAATGTCCATGTTTCCCCCTTACAACACAGAATCGATAATGGTAGGACCAAACATTGCGATTTGTAACCTTTTGATTTCCTTCCTTAAACAATGCAGCATAAATATCTAATAATGTAAAACGATAAAAACAAAAGAAATTATAATGTAACGTAATTCACTGTAAGGCTGAAATAAGTCTCCCAGAGATTTGAAAGGCCCTTTATAATATGTATGTATATATTATATGTATTATAATAAATGAAAAAAAAAAAAAAAAAAAAATTGAATTCTCGAAATTATTGCTCGCGTGAAACGATCCGGCACAACTACGTCAGTCTGGTAATAATAAGCTAACCTCGTTATTTGTATTAATCGAGTTGAAACATTGTAGGAAATAAATGGATCAGACTTTAGTGTAAATTATAATTTAAAAGTATTAATTTACAATTATAAATGATAATCACTGTGTCGTATATTTAATCGCAACATTGGAGAATAATTTAATCAACCACTGAAGAGTTAATTCTTACCAGGTTACTTAATAAACACCAATGTAATAACACATTTTCTTGAACACTTTATACGTTATGATTTGTACAACAATTTAATCATTGAAATTTAATTTTATTAATTTATACGATAATTTAATTTTACTCAGGTGACATTTATTTTTCAATGCACAATTATTTTTAATTAATCTCTTTACAATAATAGATCTGGTAACTAATATACTTACGAAAAATAAATATCACATGTTAATGTTTGCTTTTTATTCGTATTTTCCGTTCGTTGCCAACGTTTCTGTATCAAGACCGAGTCGGCATAATGAGCATAAATACTAAGTAAATTAATGGGAAGTTTGCACGAATAAGTTAATATCGTCTCCGTTGGGAAATTTTCGGAAAATAAAACGGCCGAGGTAGAATAATTATTAGTGCGAAGCTTATACTTTTAAATGGCTATTAACATAATTTAACATACATTAAACATGAAAATAGAAAGTTGAAATTCTCATGTTCTACCAGTAGAAGGTGTGTATCCATCTCTCTAAAAGATACGTCCAAAATTCATCTGTCTGCTGATGGTTTCATTGAAACTAGTCATCCCTATTTTTGTAAAATCAAAAATCGATTTTTGAAGTAAGAACCGGTGCGCAAACCCACCTTGAATTTAAAGTTTAAGCAGAAAATATCAAGTTTTTGTAGACATTTTTTGAAAATAAAGAAGAAATCAGGAGAGATACTTACCAGAGAGCGCACAGTCGGTATACGCTCGGCTCATTTCAAAAGCAAATGAAGTCAGTCGAAACGCTCCGACAGCATGAGTATATAGAAGTAGAGACTGCATTTGAACGTTTCCTCCAGTTTCATTGATATTTCGCGTGCAATGTAATTTGGAATAATCTCCTGAATCGAAAAGTGTCGAAGAAGAAAATGTCACGCTTTTACAGAGATTTGTTGAGAATGAAAAAGGAAATCAGTGGAGCCACTTGTAGCGAGCGTAGAGTACACACTGCTCATTTCGTAGGCAAATGAATCCAGTTGAAACGTTTCGGCAGTAGCGGCAGCAGCAGTAGTAGCAGCAGCAGCAGCTACAGCAGCAGCAGCAGCAGCAGCAGTAGAAAGCGAATAGTAGTCAAGTAAAAAGTACAGAGAGCTCGAGAAAAAGAGATATACAGCACTCGGTGCTTCGATAAAATTTGCAATTAAGCGATAAAAATACTCCCGACTCTTTCATTAAGACTAATCCGTGCACTTTATCTCGAATCCGGCGCGAAACTGAAAGCGCCGGCAGAAACTGCTGGAACGGAGTGTTATTTTTAATTTCGCCCGAAATTCAACTGCTTTGCCTTAAAACTCAATTCCCCAGACCAACATTAAAGTTCCAGCACACAAGAAGAAGTGGGGCGAGCAGTAACTTTCGTTTAATATAATCGCGCATACCGGGCTGCGCTGCAAAACACTCGTTCGTCGTCGTCGCGCGCGTGCGAGAGCGAGAGCGGGGGCAAACAGCGAGCGGGAGAAAGAAAGATACACGCGGAGTGTGTCGGAGGCCACTTTGGAGTGCCGCGTCTTTTTTTCTCTTGCATAAGCCGAGCGAGCGAGAGAGAGAGAGAGAGAGCAGCTCGCAAGAGCGCATCCCGAATCGTGAAACTCTCGTTTTCCGCGCAGGCTTCCGGCACGGCTGATCCTACGGGAAATTCGCGCAGAGTGCTGCATTTCCGCCGGACGCTTCCCCATGGAAACAGGCAAAACAAGCCCGAAATACGACTTTTAGCCAAGCGCAGAGATAGTGTTCTATCTCCCTCCCTACTCTCGCCCTCTCTCTCGCCCTCTCTCTCTCTCTGGAACGTCGTGTTTTTGCGGAAACGCTACTCGCTCGCGTGTTATTGTGAGCGGCAGCAGCGGCGGCGGCGAAGATATAAATTTTCCGAGGTAGTAAATCTGTTCGATGCGCGAGCGCGCGTAAAACAGCCACTGACAAATATCTCCCTCTCGCTCCCTCCCGTGCGTTCTCTCTTTCGCTCTACTCTTAATCGTATACTTTTTAGCGTGGCGTTTTATTTTCTCTCTTTCTCTCTCTCGCTCGCTCCCCCCCCCCCCCGTCCCCCTCCCACTCCCATCCCAGCCGCCCTTCCTCCAGCTCGCGTCGTTAATTCAGCCGCGACCCAGTATAAGACTCACCTGGATGACTTCTTCCATTTTTATATCTCGACGCTCTTTAAACTCCCCGACATTTGTCCTCGAGTCCCCGCATGAAATCCCTTCCATATAGACTCCCGACTGTTTATTTAAATTTTCCATCGGCCACACAACAATGGCATGCATTATTCAGGCACATTCCGCGCGGGGATGACTCCACTTATATAATATATTGTTGCTTTTTTCTTCTCCCTGGCTCGCCCTCATTTTTCAGCTGCGCTGCGATTCAAAATAATACCCCCCCGATTTGCAAGAGAAAGTTACGACACACATTGGGAGGACAAGGAGGCCAAGCTAAAAATGTGCATTATTTTCTGATAAACTTTCGAGTCGCTGCCCGTGGATTTGGTCTCCGAGAGAGAAGGAGAGACGCGCTTTACCCCCCCCCCCCCCCGTCCCCGTCGCGTAAAGTCGGGAGCTTCGAGCGAATGGGGGTTGCGAGCTTATGCGAAAGAAACGAGAGCCTTCTCAGGATCCCTCCCGTTACTTTCTTCTTCTTCTACTGCTTCTTTATTTGCTTCGTGGCTGATGAGTGTATCGCGCACATAGGCACACAGATATAGTGCCAGGGATCGATAGTCACTTTATTAGCGCTGTATATCTTCGGATTAGAATAGATAGCCGGGCGAGTGCTTGACTTGACGAATTTTTCGCTCGGCCCCGATAAAGCTGAAACAACCGCAAAAATATTTCCAATGTACTCTATACATATATGTAGTGGCGCGAGTTTTATAGCGCAGCACTTGCTTTCTAATGGGCGAAACGACCGGGCGACCATAAACTTCTCGCATTTCTATATATGTGTCTAAGCGAGTGCACAGGGACGACGACGAGCCGCACCGCGCACACACATACACACACGTACACACGTATAGCGATATGATAAAACGCTCGATGGCCAAGCGAGTCTCGCGCCACGACTATATATACATGTACTTTCAGCTCACACCTATATACGTAAGCCCAGGCACACATGCACACGTTGGCCATCTGCGGCTGGCGGCCCGAGCTAGCGCGAATATCCGCGGTATAACTTACGGCTCGGATCCGGCGAATAAATATCCTCTGTATATTGAATCCCAAAAGTGCGCGGCGCTCCGATATAACACTAAATATATCCCGGAATACCCCGGCTCCCGAGTCATCTCGTTCCCCCCGCCGCCACCCTTTTTTATTCTTGTTTCCTTTTTTTTTTAATTTCGCGCGCGCCCGCGGCTCGCCGATAAAAACGTCTTGCCCTAAGTCCTCGCGGCTCGGAATTTAAGATTTAACTCGGTGTTCATCGAAGATGAAAATATAGATGGAATCGCTCGGCGATGGATATACCATTATAGCCCGGCAGCGAGGAGAGTTTTTATGCTTTACGGAAACGAATTTTCTGAAACAAAAAGGTGTGTGTGCGTAAGAGAGATAGAGAAAAGATTTTCTAGGATCCTTGTTCTGTTTAACGCTTTGTGCACATCCGTAAGTTTGCCAGTGGTGAGATCGATCGATTCGTTCCTGGATAAATATAAGAGAATCAAAGGTGATTGTACTTTTGAACTATTTGAACTTTTCTATTTGCAATTGATAGCGTTATCCTCAAATTCCACTTCTTTTATATATAAATAGGTGTAGGTATAGAATCGAATTATGTGGTATAATGAAGAGTGACTGAGAGCTCTTAATACTTGATGAGTCTGCTTAAAATTATATAGCTCGCTTGATTACGTATTGAACGGCCTCGAATGCGAAATACTCGCTGCGTGCATTTTTAAAATCGTATATATTTCGAATCGAAAAATCGTAAACCAGAGTTGCGCATCGGGACCAGTGAAATGCAAAACTATACAACAATGTTATATGATTCGACCTACAACCATCAGCCGCGGAACACGGGACGAACGACGCCCTCGACTTCCCCCTCCGAACGTTGCAACTATCAACGGGGAATCTTTATTGCTCCGCGTAAAAGCGCAGATCCTAATTCGCGCAGCCGAGCTCTGCATTATATACACTCGATAAATGAAATCGTAACGCAATAAAAAGCGAAATTACCCCGGGGGGGCAATGATGAAACATGACGCATTACAAAAGTGGATATATATACGGTCCGGCCCGTAAAGCTAAACGATCCTCCCTCTCCACTCGCTGCTGCCAAGCGCTCTGCGTACATATAGACAAGCGAGCACTTACCGCGCGCTTAGAAACATAAACGTTTTACTTTAGTGCGGCGCAAGCTTTCGCTGTAATGTAGTCTTGTTCGGTAGTAATGGCTCGTGTACCGAAAACCCCCTTTCCAACCTACTATACATGTGTACATCTGCGCGCGCACTTTACGTACGCGCTCGTCCAATTCCAAAACTTGACTAATCCCATCAATCCGGCCGACAGGTGGGGAAGAAAGAAAAAATTCAGCCGCGCCGGCAAGATCAAAGCGACGCGGTGCCGGGCCGAGAGCCGGAGAGGGGAACTTTCACTTGTAAATCAAGCGGCGAAATCTCGGGGTCGGCCCGTGGCACTGCCGCAAAACCAGCAAACTTGCGCGCGGCAGTTAATTTTGAAGTTTTCCCAACCGCGCTACACCTCGTGTTACAAGAGAGCGAGTGAGTGTATGCGTCTATATGCGTGTATATATAGGTATATGCGCTGCCGCAGATGTGAGCAATCGGAAGGGGTTGCCGGGCAGCTTCGCCGAAGCTATACGCTGTCGATGATAAGTAGCAGCAGTTTCGCAGGAGGTAAACGACTACTGCGAGATAGCACTGGGACACACGCGCGCACGCACAAGCACACACACAAAAGCTTGGGCCGAGCTTTGCTCCCTCGGGCTTGCCCCCGGCGGCTTCCGCTTCTCTATACACAGCACACGTGCATCGCGCTGCCGTTAAGAAATATATATGGCTCCGACTTGAGAATCAATGGACTAATGCTTTCCTTTTGAGCCGAGCGCGCATTGTCCTCGATACTGAGATAGAGAGAAAGCGAAAGAGGCGCGCTGTGCATCAAGAGCTTGTGTATATACATATATACCTTTGCAAGGCAACCTTTTCAAATGGATTAATCCGGCTGTGGGGAAAATGAGGAGGCGCAGACCGAGCGTCGCGTCACGAGATTCCGTTCGACTTGTGCAGGCGCGCTGGAAAATTGCGTCCTGCACTCACAGCTCCATCCCGATGCCACTCGCCGCGCGACACGCTCTTAACTGTTATTCAGAGCACGAGTAATCCGTCGAACGCTTAGCTTACGCGAGCTATACTTTTTTTCTCCCGTATACTCCGTTTTGTGCACTCAACAATGGCCGGACTGAGAGCACGATATATACGTACGCGTGGCCAGAGGGACTCTCTCTCGGACATGCGCGCCAAGAGGATGGAGATGAAGGAAATACTGCGAAGGAGGACAATGGACTCGGGCGGGCACTGTCTTAAATGGCTTACACCACTCGCTGCGCTCTCGCGCTAACGAGAATCGCTCCCCTTTGTCCCTCGCGCGCGGGTTCTTTACATCGATAAATCCGACACTCAGCGCGCCAGCAGCAGCAGCAGCAGCAGCAGCAGAGCAAGATTTTCCGTTTAATCAAGAGCTGTCACGTCGGCATATGATCGATCCGCTCTCGTCGCGCTATTATCCAGCGCGCGACACGTTTCGCAATTCAGGCTTTTAATTAGCCCGGCCGCGCGAGAGAACGTCCCTGCATAGCTGCATCGCTCATTCAGAGTCGGAGGTGCGAGGGGGAGGCGGGAGAGGACGCATCTCGCGGACGATAATTTTTGCCTCCGACCCCCCCCCCCCCCACTCCTCGCTCTCCCGCGCGCTCGAGATCTATTTGACGAGATTTATTTCGCGTTATTGCTCAGGGCGCGCCGGCGTAATATTAAATCCTATCTAATTTAATTGCTCGCGCCTCGCCGCCGAGCGCGCACAATATAAATGAAGCTTAATCTGGATTTCTCCGTCGCCGTCTTCATTTCTCGGCGCGCAGGCGGGCATAGGCCGGCGAGACGAGGACGACACGCCGGGGTCCCGGAAAAGATTTAACGTCGGCGTTAATTGAGAAATCCTCGACGCGCGCGAATTCATCCCGAGGTGGAGGAGCCAACCGGGGGGGGGGGGGGGAGGGCAGCTTTTTACTGCCGTGCGCTCGCGCCCCGTGAGCTGGCTGCGAAGAGCCGCGTTAAAGGCGTCGCTATACACTCGCCGGGCTCCATTCGGATTTCCTGATTTTTAAATTTAAAAGAACTTCCGACGAGCTCGTTCCCGACTCTTATTCTTCCGACGCATCTGCTGCTGCGTTATTGATCCCTTCTGTCTCTCTCTCTCGTCCTCGCTCTCGCTCTCCTTTTTTTTACTTCTTCTCTCATTCCATTTATGATCTCGCGTAAAATCACAAATTGCAGCTCGCGCGAGAGATTTAATTAAACGGTATCTGTGCGCACGCCCGCGCGCGCGAGCGATTTATCTCATGTATTCGTGCGGGCTGAGGGAGGAAGAGAGGATTTGCTTATTTTGAATTCCAAATTGAAAATTCAAATCGATTCGCTGTGCCTGTGTACAGGTGTTAAAATAGCCTATTAAAAATGCTCTTTAATACGCGAGTGCCGTCGTAATAGATCTGGTAACGGGCACATTTATTCGCAATGCACCGAGAAATGAGGGCGGGAGAGGGAGGGGGAGGGGGAAGAGGAACTTTAATGAGCGTATAAATACGAGGCGTACGATCAATTGAGCAATCAATCATTCACGTTACGCTAGCTGTTTTATAAATTCGGATTGTCTTTCTCCAACGCGCGTGTCGCATACAGTATTGAACTCGGGGCGCACTCCGATGTGCAGCTCTCGTTTAATACGCGTCAAAAAAAACCGTCTTCCGAGATGATTTAATCCAGTTCGCGAGCCTCTCCTGTCCAAGTCGACTGAGAGTCGATTTACTCTCCGTCGGTCCTTATCAATCTCGGCTTTGGCCTCCGCGCAGAAACGAAAAAAAGTCGAGGTGGAAAGAGAGAGGGAGAGGAAGAGGGAGAGCGTGCTGTACAGCGAGTCATACAAGAAAAGCGAAGAAAGTTTAATATATCCGGCGTATTGGTGAAATCTTTCTAGCTCGGGGAAAAAGCTCTAAAACCCGCCCCTCCCCGACTTTCTCTCTTTCGAATCTCGCTCTGTGTATAGCGCAGGAAGACGAAATTGCAGGAAAATGGAGACTCTCCGTCGCTACAAGCGTACACGCGGCGCATGCATTCGCGCATTATATATAAATATTCAACGAGATTACAGCGCGAATCAATTTTCTCATTGGCTTGCGCCGGGGCAACGTTTACAGCTTGTTTTATTGTGCATCGATCTCCCGTTACATCGAACCCACTAAAACACTCGTTCGAACAAATGTCGGTAGTAATGCTCCCCGCTCATTCGACCCCTTGCCACCCCCTCGCGCCAGAGCGAGATTCGAAACTTTTAAAGTCATAACATATCCGCGTATAAATACACGCGCGATTCGCATAATAGCTCGAGATACGCATCGCGCATACGGAAACAATTCGCACACTGGCGGACACGCGGAATATTCGTATTACATACGCGTATAACGTATATATATGTACAAGACGCGATATGTGTGTGTGTGTATATAGCGCCAGAGAAGAGCTGCTTCTTCGTACACGAGGGCGGCGAGCCCATTGGAGGTCCGACTTGGCGAATAAGATGAAAGATATTTGAGCCATGCTTAGGGCTTTAATGCTGAACGACGACGTCTATAGGACGATCCGCGAGTAGATTATGCGCGCGAAAGGGGGCCGCAGGAATATGCAAGAGTTATAGCCGACGACGCGCACAGCACACCGTAATCTTCTCGCGCGCAGCTTGGCTCTCTCTCTCTCTCTCTCTCCCGCCGATGATGCTGGCGCGTGCAGGAGCGCACATATAGCCGCGACGGGGCTGAGAATAGATAAGGGCCGTCCCCGCTTTTTCGAGCAAGTCTAAGCCGGTTTAATAGAAATTCGCGAGTAATTGGGTCAGGGCTCCCTCTCTCTCTCGCTCACACACACACAAACACACACACACACTCACTCGCGTGTAACAGATGTTACGCGCAGCATCCTCTACACACGGCATCTCCGACTGCCCCGCGAGCAGAGAGGCAGAGCTATTACGATTCGGAAACTCCATGCCGGAGGATTATTACGGATGTTCGACCGGCTCCGAGGGAAAGCGCACTACTTTTACCTATATACACTCGCGCGCGCGCGCGCGCGCAACTGCGGCAAATGAAATTTCACCGGGCGTCCTGATGAAAATGTACATCCTGCGCGTCGTAATTTTGTTAAGGGCGCGCTCGTCGCCCCTTAAGGGGACGGCCGTAACCCACATGTATATATACGTATACGCACGCACACGCGGGACGCGAGCGCGTGTTTTTTTCAAGAAAACCGCGTTCGCGAGAGTGCCCATAAATCCGTCGCGTAGTTTAACTGATGTTACGCCGTGTAAACTGCTCGACTCCACTCTCTTCGCTCGCTTTTGCGCTTCCCCGCCAGTGTGTTAGCCGGGAGTTGTGATTAGGCGTTCTCGTACCTATATATATATATATATATATATATATATGTATAACGGGGCCAAGTTGGCCCAATGGACTGCGGGGGCGAACAGCGAGTAAAACTGCCGTATAACAAAGTCCTGATGATGATCGTGTCGGCGAGTAGGTCCGTCTGACTTTGAGTGTGTTATTTCCGGGCTTTAATTTCAGTGTTCCCTCGGTGCAGTTCGGCCTTGAGATGTATAGCGGCTCATCGCTTTATTGCGTTCGATTTATCGAACCAAGAGCGGATTGCCGATTAAAAAATTTAGTTTTCCACTGGAACAACCAAAATCCCTTTCTTAAAAAACGACGTTTCGGCGATCATTGTCGCCCTCATCAAGACACTGTCAAATTTTATTACATAACAATAAACATACAAATTTCAGAAGAACAGAAACGTTGCTTAAAACCGGTGAAGATGCACGGTCCATGTTAAATGTATTTAGATCAGTGTGTGTACACTATCTAATATGATTTTATCCCTCGGTAGTTTGTTAATATTCTTTTGTTGTGGATCTTCACCGGTTTTAAGCAACGTTTCGGTTCTTCTGAAATTTCTATGTTTATTGTTATCTAATAAATGATCGCCGAAACGTCGTTTTATAAGAAAGGGATTTTTGTTTTCTTAAACCCTTTCATAACCACTGCCTCGGAGAGATCGATATAAGTCAACAAAAGAATATCGCGAGAGAAATCATTGTCAATTCGTCATCTACGATCGTAACTCGCGTCAGTATAACGGCCGGTGCTCGTAACGCTCGCGCTTGCTCTGCGAGCTCGTTTTCAATAATCCCATTTGCACGTCCGCGTAAATTCCTGCTACTTAAAACTCGATTTGAAAGGACGAGAGAGCGCGGCCAACGCGGCGCCCGCGCGTTCGACCGCAGAAATCGATCGAAGGGGGCGGAAAAGGAGTAGTGCGTCAATCGGTATACACACAGACGGCGTCCTCCTCTATCCTGCACAAAACAAAGTCAATCAGCCTCGGGACAATAGCCCGTAAGCGGCGGTATCGGTTTCAACGAAAGTTAATAAGAGTCAGAAGTGATTAACCATGAGCCAGCACCTCTAATCGTTTCAATCAACTCTGCCAATTTCCGATACGCAGACCAGCAGCAGCAGCAGCAGCAGCAGCAGTATCGCTGCTATATTGCAATCTTCCATAGGCGGGCACTGGGCTCTCCGCAACTCGACGTCAGTGTCACTTAGCAGTTTCGAGGCTCGCGGGCTCTCCCTCGGAAGGCTTCGCTGCAGGACTTAACGCCCGAGCGAGCAACAACAGCCTCGATCGTCACGAGCCAGTGCGTTTTACTGCGTCGAACCTACTGCTCGCACTAAAGAGCCAATAGCCGCTCGAGTGCCACCCTTCCTTTCGCTCGTGCTACTGCCGCTTCTTCTTCTTCCTCCTCCTCCTTCTTTTTCCCGTCGTGAGAAACGTCTTCCTCTCTCTCCCGCTCGATGCTGCTTTCTCTTCGCGAGAGCTTTGTATATTTATATATACATGCTATATGAAATGTATGCATACGTATACTGCAGAGATCGCCGCGCCCTGTGCGCGCCGAGTTCAAGAAAGTTCGCGTTGCGCTCGTCGGGCTCGGCGCTGCCGCAGAGTTTCTTTGCATATAGCCCCCGAGCCGCGCGCGCGCGCGGTCGGATTTGAATATAAACGCGCGTTATTATCGTGATTCGGTTAGCCGATGACGCGGAACTAAAAAGCCTTCATTGTTTAGCCTCGCGCGCGTATCAGCCTTTAAAATCTCCTCTATATACCCGAGAGACTAGAATTTCACTGCGTTCGATTTGCCAAACAGCCAGAACTTTCCGGCTCTATGTATATAGGTATAAGAAGTCGTACACGTAGCCCTATACATGATTCTTTTTTCCCTTCCGCTTGTACAACACGATTGGGGGAGACGAGGCTGGTCGAGAGCCGACTTTTCCGCCTTATTTGCCTCTCGCTTGGCTTCACTATTTTTTTTTTTTTTTCAAATTCACATTATTTCGCGAGCGTTTGAAAGAAAGCCATTAGAGTTATTATACGTACACGCGCGACTTTTATGTACATTTATATACCGTTGCGCACATAAGAATAAACGCCGCGCGAAACCGACGCGCGCGCGTGCACAATAGAATTATTCTCTCTCGCTATATACTTGACGGGGAGGGTAGGAGCTGAATAATTGAGGCGCCTGCCTATACAACTTTGCGCGCGCGAACGAGAGTCTAAGAGCGACGTGTCTATATATCGGTCTGCCTGCCGCGAGAGCGAGAATCACACGCGAGCTGTACGGGCTGCATAATGTAGATGCGGCCTCCACGTCATCGACGCGCGGAAATCCCTCGCAATGAACCCTCTCTTTACGAAGAGAGAAAAAATATGTATACAACGCAGACATATATATATATATATATACATAAGCTACTCCGCCACACGATGCAGGGAAGTGCGGCGGCCTTGCCATCGCCTCTCTCTCTCTCTCTCTCTCTCTCTCTCTTCTTTCACCTCCCGCGCTCGGCTGCTTTTCCGAGAGACTGAATTTTGCATTATGCATAGGCGCTTATATACTGTTACATCGCGCTCTATTATATATTTTATTGAAACGACACATATAGTGCAACGCCCCTGTGACGCCGCAGCTGACTCGTTGTTAGGCTGAATCAATTTCTCGCGGCTCTGCGCGCTCGCTATATCTTTGCGTTATATTTTCATTCGCGCGATGACGAAAGAGGTCGTATATCAAGCGTCATTTGGTTAATTAAGGTGCCGCGACGACGCTGCGTAGAAACGTATACCACTCGCACGGATGCTGATTAAACTTAGGACGCGCACTGATGAGCTCTAGCGCGGCAAAAGTGATTGGAACAATTTTATCTTTTTTCTTTTGTAGGGGTGCATGCAAATCTTATACGGCTGCTAGTTACTAGAGCATTTTCATTCTTTTGCATTATAGATGCGATGTCATATACCAAATTAAGCTAAATTTTTTACAGGATATTGATCATTTTCGCAGGATTCGGGGCAAAAGTTTACGCTTAATCCATCGTGTCAGATCACTTTTAAAAAAAAATATTGTAATATTGTTTTACGCTGCTGCATACAGCTGTTGTGCTTGTTTATGTAGCATTCTTACAAAAGTTTGTATGCATAAACTTGAAATTTAAAGTGCTCTATTTATTATTACTGCTATAGACATTTTTTTATTGTAGTAATTATGAAGAGCATTTATTATCATCCTGAAGTACTTGGATAAAGCATCATTTTTAATTCAGGATTACCGTTTTAATCGATCAAATTGATTCTTCGAAATTGTATGTTTATAAATTATTTTAAAGAGTTGATAAATTTGCATTGCTTTTTATGTTCTTGCACCTTTTGACATTATTCTTTCAGATCTTTAACGAATTTCAAAGTACCAAATCTATAAATATTTGATAATTTAACGGTTTAACTTGAACGTACATTTATTTAAAAGTGCTTAAAATAACATGGAGCTACGTCTACATTCTGCACACACACACACACACTTCTACACCAGTTTAAAATGAGAATGTAACGACCGATCGATATTTAAAAACAGCAGATCCAAGAAAAGAATTAAATCCAATAGCGAATATTTTTTTTATACGTACATGACTTATACAATAAAAAGAAAGATTCCGCATCGATGCAATATAGGCGAAAGAAACGTAAGCAAACTACATAGGTTTGTAGCCGTCAGTCGGAAAATTGAAAAAAAAAAATCTGCAATTGGAAAAGAAAAATGCGAGCCAGCGCATGAAATTACAATCGAATATTTTTGAATCCAGCCCGCGCGATATTGGACTTTCGAAAAAAGCCCGCGCGCAATGAAAAAAGTCCCGAAATCTCATCGCTACTTCATTGCCTCCCGCTCGCCGCCCCACACACCCCCCGCCCCTCTCGCCAACGCCAGGCTTTTTCATAAATTCCCGTGCATGCCAAAAGCAGGAATTCGATTGAAAATCCGCGCAACAGCGCGAGAAAGAAAGAGATACTTAGCCGCGTATATACGCAGTGAAAGGGAGCGAGAGAGAAGCGTGCGTTTATACATCCCAGGCGTCGGGTCTCCTCCCCCCCCCCCCCTCTCGCTCCCTCCTCGGATTCTCGGGGGCGACAGGTGCACAGCGCGCGCGGCTGGCGCACGGCAGTGTAGGGCGCCGCAGCGCGCAGCACAGTATACACAGCCTGCGACTAGTGTGCGCACACACAGGTCTATATATACGCGGCGCGCGGAGTGTTGGCGCTCGGCGCGCAGGCGCTCCGTCTCCTACTGGCGGCTATCAGACTCGACTGTTCCGCTGCGCGCATCAGTTTCGCCGAGTCCGCGGTGCGCGCACGGTCTGGCCGTCGTCGTTCGTCGAAACGTTCGCCGCCCCGTGTGATACCTGTGTCAAGCTCAAATCGCTCTCTCTCTCTCTCTGCCGCTGCCGCCGCCGCTGTCTGCCGCTGCTGCAGAGCAGCTCTGCGCGCGGATCGCAGTCCCGCAGCGCAGCTCCGCGCGTTCTTGCACGCGTAGCAGACGTATACGGGCTGTAACTGCGATCGCGCGTCGCGGCTCGGTGCCCGCGTGCAGCCGCGAGCTGAGAGGCACGCGTGCACGTTGCCCCTCCCCCACCCCCCCCGCCGCCACCGCCGCTCCGTATACGCACACACGCTTACGCGCACTGCAGTCTCGGATTCTTGCCGTGACCGGAGCTCCGCGAGACTGAGGGGAAAAATGCGCGGGGAGGACACAGGCAGATCGTCCCTGTCCACGCGGCTCGAGTGCAGCATCGGCTGAAGTGCGCGCGTTCGACCAGCTGTCGCTCGGCCTTCGTATACGCGGTTGTTGTTGCTGCTGCTCTGTTGTTGTTCTTGTTCTTGTTGCCGTTCGTTTCGCCGCCGCCGCCGCTGCTGCAGCGAGGGATAGGCTTGTAACCGAGAACATCATCGGAGGCATGGCCGAGTGGTACGCGAGAAGAGCCTCGGCCATGGTGCGGCAGGGCAGAAGGAAATATCAACAGCGAGCCGAGCTGCTCGGAATACTCAGTTGGCTGCTCGTCGGGGCGCAGCTGGTCTTACTGCCGACCGGCGTACAAGGTTAGTTAACCTATAGTCACCCTGGGCACTGTCGTTGCTTGTGCCGCGTATTAGTCGTTACGCTATACGCGAGTTTCCGTGCGCCTATACTTTTCGAGAAATTTAATTGAAACTGTACCTGCAAAGCCAATTACCGAGTCACTGCGCTTATGCTATACGTATACTGTTTGTATATACACTTGACCGGCATACTGCATAATGCGGCGCATCATTAGTGCGAGTGACCCGCGTCACGTGACGAGTTTTTACGGTTAGTCGGGGATCGATTCCACACATTTTCTCTCTCTTGTCTGAACTCCAATTACTCAACGACGTTGTTTACCAACAAATTGAAAAGTTCTGTAAAGTTGATAACGGCTCGTCCGGATATTTCGAAAAATTCTGCAAACGGCAAACATTCAAACCTTTTCAAAGGTAGATACAGCTCGCGCAATCCGCGTTCGCCGCGCGAACGCGTAAATTCGAAAAATCGCCGAGCTGGGTGCATAATGCGAAAGCGAAGGCATTGAATCCATCGACACCGGCACTCTTGCAACAGACGCGCCTGTTATACAGAGAGAGAGGGAGAGAGAGAGAGAGAGAGAAGTTGATTTTATGATTCGCGAGCTCTAATCTAGCTCAAAGACAATGCGTTGCGATCGCGCAGGTCGTGCGACAGTTTTGTTTTCTGCGTTCGTCCGAAGAGCTGCAGCGGATGGCCATATGGAATGTACAGCTATACGTTCGCTAAAACGAGATAAATTTTTTCCCATCAGCAACTCCAAACGTCATCGCTCGTAACACGGGCAGTGTAACACCATTTTCGAGTTAACCTATGCGCGCTCTCGACAATTAGATTCGCCGGTGTACGATTCAATCGTTCTTCAATTGTCCCGATTGTTCTTGCCGGTGCATTATTTAGCATTCGGTGAAACCGGCAAACTCGTTTATGCGTATTTGTCATGCGTGGCGAAGAGCACACTGCTATTACTGTACATTTATACATAACGTCCAAGTGAGTTTTCCGCCATTGATTGAAAAAAAGAACATCGTCGCTGCTCTTTGACCGGTTTTCCAACTCCAATAAACCGCTGGAATAACGCATTTGGCAAAACGTTGAAATCGTGTCTGCAACTCTTTTATTCCACGCAGTCGTTCCTCGTAATGAAGTCCGTTGTTTCGCTCAGTGCCATATAATAACGTACGGGGGGGCCCGCGCGCATGGCGTAAACATTAAAAACTCACGTATACAGTAAACACCAAAACGCAATTAAAACGCATCTTAATTAAGAGCGCCTCTCGCGTGTTCGATGGGACTATCGGGAAATGCTTTTAAAGCCGCGGCGGAGAGAGAGAGAGGGAAACTGAAACTCGAGCTCAATTGCGACACCGTCATCATCATCATCATCATTACCATCATCATTCGAACGACTTAATAAAGTCGAGGTCGGCCTCGTTATGAAATAATTCGCATCGGCTGCTGCTTATTTTTACGATATCGCTCGGGGTACAAGAGGCGTAAAATAGGTGGTACTATATATATATATATAAAACGCGTGATAAGCTGTGTTGTATACGGCCACGAGCCGCACGTACCGTATCTAACGCACCTCCCACTCCCTTCGCTCTTTTAACGCGTTTACGCGGATGTTACTCGCCCAATTGAACTACCGTGAGGGCTTCTCTACTAAGTGTGCGTACTGATGCGATAAATATATCTAATATATATATATATACTATATATGTGTGGTGTGGTATAAAGATAGCAATTGCGGGGGGACGACACCGCGGCGCAGAGGTGCAAGCGGAGCGCGCTTTCGCTCTCGCGCTCACTTCACGGAACGCGAGAGAGAGACAGAGAGAGATGAGTGTTGCTCATATACATGTATACACTTATGTAGATATATTCGTACGGCAGGTATTTAAATAAGGAACCATTAGGCTGGCAAAACTGCGAAAGTTGCCGATATAGACGCAGACATTTGTTGATGGACGCCAGCGTGTGACGTGCACGCGTGCATATGTGCACTCTTATCTCTCTCTCTCTCACTTTCCTACTCGGAAACAAGCGAAAAGTTTAATGGGAAGACAGCTGGGTCACACACGCAGTTTTTCAGTTAGCCGAAAAATAAACGCGCACACGGGATGTACGGCCGAGCGGAGCTGCGAAGCGCGTTGCCGCTGGCTCGCACTTATGAACGTCGGGTTTCAGCCCCCCCCCCCTCTCCCAACGGTCTGTACGTGTATTTATATACAGTGCGTCATTATCTTACACACCTGCTGTACTTTTTAAATTAAAACCCGAGCGAGAGGTGTGAAGAATTTAATAAAGTTGCGCGCATTCTCTTATAATACCCCCGATGCGCCGCTCTCGCTATTACGCTGTTTTTCCCCCCGCTCGTCTCTCATGCGCATTATTAAGGCGCAGCGGAGATTCTGTCTTTAAAAATATTTTCGATAAATCTGCCGCGGTGTATAGCAAGAATACACGCGGGGCAAAGCTCGTTTCGCGGAATCGGATATATTTTCCGGGAAAGCGTGTAAAAGCATTTTCGGTTTCCAGGGAAAATTAAAAGACCGCAGTACATTTTTTGCCTCCCTCCTCTCTCTGTCTCTTTCAGCAGTGTGCAGAGCGCACGAGCACAAAAGTTTTTTCCCATGACTCTCGCATTCCGCTCACATTCTATCGCGCTCTCTTTCAGTATATCGTTACAAGGGGTTTTACGCAATCGGCGCGCGGCGGTGGCAGCGGAGCATCAACCACAAAAATATACGTATACGCGCTGGGACGCGACAGGCGTCGAATGGAACGTAATATTTCTCTCCTCGCGGGATAATCCTGCTTTGTATTGGTATGCATATGTAGGCAGCGAGCTCGTTAATTAAGCAGGGCGTCGTAAGTTGGCAAGAGAAACCTATATAGAAAGGAGGGAAGATATTGAGTGCAGTACGACGGGGCCGCACATCTATTTCTTCCGCCTTAATAATATTCGAGCGAAGACGCGCGCGTGCACCTGCCGTCACCTGCGAACGTTCTCTCGCCTCTCTATCTCTCTCCCTCCCTCTCTCGGGGGAGTTGAGCGGCGCGCGGCGCAGTGCCAGTAGCAGCGACGCCTCTAATGCCCTGTGAATTAGATTACCGGCTCATCCCCCTTCTTGTACCTTACTGCATTTTACAGAGGCGCACAAACAAGCTGCATTCGAAGAAGCAGCGCTATAATTGAAGAGACGAACGGCGAGTGTGTGCGATGTGCGTATGCGTGTTGTATATATGTTGTATATATATGCATGTGGCGATATAGCGTTGTGCCAAGGTGTATACACGCGCGCCGAGAGAAAGGCGAGTAGGCACGCGGTGCGTATATAGCATGGGAAAGAAGTTCCGAGACGGGCGTCGTCGACGTCGTCCTCGTCACGGCGCAATGCTCTCACTTCCGCTCCCCGAAGCCAAGGCGGTTCGTGACCTTAGAGAGGAGACTCTCCTTTATATACCAGTCGCACGACTGTCGAGCAGGACTTTTAAAAGCTCCGCAAGTTTTTAGCTTCTTTTCCGTGAAATATTTCCTCTGGCCGTGAGGCGCGCTTACACGTTTTACCGCAAGAGAGATACACTCGAGAGAGAAAGAGAGAAAGAGAGAGAGAGACAAATCAAATAACTTTTCAAATCACATAATTAGCAAGCTATTTCTATAATTAATACTTGTTCTCCCGTCGACGCGGTACACTCTAAATAAGATGCAAGCTATCTCGTCGCCACCTCACTCCTCTACTCTCTCTCTCTCTCTCTCTCGGGGGTGGTATTATAGGAAAAACCCTGGATGTCTCGGGACGGACTTCCAAGTATTTTGCTGTAACATTTTATCGAGATAGATGACGCGGGAATGAGGGAGCTGGCTGGGAGAATTTCGCATAGTCGTCGAATAGTTTGTCGACTAGCAGAGACGACGCGCGACGTGTGGGATATATAGCACTTCTGAACACAGAGACGCGTCACGCGAGTATTTGAGGAATACCAGAAAATGATGTCTAGTTATATAGTGGGCTCGAGTGACCCTCTTACATTATAAACAGATAAAAGCAAGGTGCATATTTTATTTCAACGCTGGATTATTTCGATGCTTAAAACTGCAAATTAATTAACTTTTTTGGTCTTTCGTATACGTTCTTCGACAAAAATAAATATGTTTACAAGTAATTTTATTGTCATTGAAAAAATCCCGTTACGTTTTACATACTTTCCAATCGAAAGTATTTTTGCAAATTTTTTTTGTAACCTGCTATTATGGAAGAAATTACAAATTTAAAATCTCTTTTACAAAAAATTGAATACAACTTATCTCAAGACCTGATAAGTTACACAAGCTGTGCAAAGAGCTCGTCCAAGACACGTAAAAAATTCACCTTTACTTAAAATTTTAAGTAGAGCCAAGGCTTTTTACTCCCGTAATCGCTACACAAAGAAAACTCATTTTTTCAGATTTCTTTTTTTTCTTATTCAAAAAGAATAATAGACAATTCGGATGAAATCTTTAACAGTACACATATAGTTAATTTTAAAATAAGCAAAGCGTATAGTCACCAAAACTTTTATTTATAAATAAATTCAATCAAAATATGTCAGTATCTATCGTTTGGAAAAAAAACATAAGAATATAAGATCAAGTTACCCATAAATCACAGAAAGCTTGAGGTATATATATTCAAGGACGAAAACTGTCACTCTAACTATTGGTGCGCGCTCGAAACAGTATACATGTACATATACATATGTATTTAAGCTCGAGTTTCACAGGGAGTTGTGCGCCTTCCATTCAACCTGCACTAATATCCGCCGAATAATTTGCGGATCTTCCCTCATCGAATTTGCGATTTAATGGAACTGCGGCCTGAATATACGTGCGTGCACAAAGAGCGAGAGCGTGCATGAGCATCCAGTCGTTTTAATTGAGATAGGAGATTAGGCGTTTTACCGCGTTGTTTGTCAAACTATAGTGATACGCGCACCATATTTATTGCATCAAATAAATGAATAGTCCATATATTTTCGGAACGATTATACGAAACAAAAAAGCGAATATATCAACAAAATTACCGCTATACCTTGTATGAAATATGAAATAGATCAGTCACAGCGTGCAGTAGCGTATTTTGTTTCACTGGAAATAAAAAACAAAAAAAAAACAATCAAGCGAACGGTGTATGGGCTAGCTTGAATAAAAAAGAGCCGCGGTGGCGACACCCGAAATTCTTAGTGAAAAAAAAACAAAAAATTTCCCGCGGATATCACGCTACCGGCCATCAGTTTGACGCGTCGAAAAAAAAAGAAAAAAGAAACTCGATTCCGTGTTATACGGACGATTCATCTCAATCGACGCGTCGCGCTTTGGCATCGTTGTTGATTGGATGCGAGCACACAAATTAAAACAAAAAAGAGATGCTTTGATCTATCCTGAACTTATAAGTTTAAATTAAATTAGTTCTGGGTCAAGTGATAACGTGAGGGCCTCGCACCACTTGTGAAAATATAAGCTCTTGTCTCGACGTGTACACACATTTGTCGAGGTACTTACAGGTGCTTACTCAGCGTATAAGATGCAAAGTATGTATACGTATTTCAACGCTCGCGGGCTTGGGGAATCAATAATATATATTAATAGATTACAAAGTCGCACACGTTAATTTTGAGCGTCGACAAAATCAAATGCAATGAAAGTGGAATCGTAGCTGCAATACTGAAATGCAGTATCGCGGCAACTTAAGCCAATTAATTGATTAAAAAAACAAACTTGACCCTCTATACCAGATCATCATGGTACGTAATTTCTATATTTACCTTCAATGTTTAAGTAATTGATCCATTACAAAATGAGATTCTCCAGTCCAGATTCCGAGCGCGGGTTACATACGAATATGCTTTACATTACATAGCAGGTGAACAGTAAAATTATGCATATGTATGTATCTTAACGCAGATAATTATAAAATATCTTTCGCGCTACGTCCTTGTTTTTAGAGAACACATAGTAGAGGAAAAGTCGTAAAAAGCCCGTGAAAAGTGGCTCGTTAGAATATTGCGTAGGGAACAACGCAAGAGAAAGAAGAACTGTATAGATATAACGGTCTAGCCTAACGGTAGACTAATTAGGCGAGGCGGCTGGTTCGCACGCAAATAATAATTAAATGGAAAAAGTTCTCGTTTTACTCGTGAAACCTCGATTCGGCAGGAGGGGGGAGGGGGCGGCGGGCCCTAGTTTTCCACTGGGAAAAAACACGCCTCTCTCTCTCTCTCTCTCTCTCTTTCCCTTTCTCTTTGTTTTCGTACTATATGTAGTGTGAAAAATATGATGTAGATAGAGTTTGCAGACGTTGTCCCGTGTGCACAGTAGGTCACCCCTGTTGATAGGCGCAGATTGGCCTGTGTCCCGGTTATGTATATAGTTGTGATGGGGCGCAAGGATTCACACGAGCGCGAAACGGGACGTTAGTTGGCCGATGTGTTTGCTTTGCCGATGGAGCGCCGGAGCAAACGGGAGCAGCCGACGCCAACACCCATCCGGAGAGAGGCCATCTGAATATCAAATGATTCTTGCTAATGGCCATAAAAGCTAATTAGTCAAATTAATTTCTCAAGTTTTGCATGATTCGCACTTTCCCGCGCGACGATTGCGCGCTCGGCTTCTGCAATGTCGCGTGGGTTTTCGTATGTAGATAGGAATTTTGCAGAACTTTGGAAAATGAGGAAAATTTCTAACTCATCTGCCGTGTACATATAAGTGAAATATTCCATTGTCCTATACCTTTTTGGGGAAGTACGCGAAGGTCTTAATTCGTGTTTATCGAATGACATTAGCTTCTCTTCAACTAAACGACTGTGTACACGAGAGATAAAGAGAGATGGGGAAGGGTGCACTCACTGAACAAATATTTGTAAATTTACTTTCGTCGAGTTATGTTTCCAATTAATGAATAAATCAAAGCTACGCCCACCGAATATATTAGGCTGTGTCAGCATAGCGACCTGTACGAAAACCAAGCCTTCATAATCAGGTTAACCGCAGTATCCACCTTACTCGCATATTTCCTCCAGAAGGAAGATATGAACACTTTATAGCATGCGTGAGTAATCTCATCACTATGCGTGTATTACTAGTGGGGGGGGGGGGGGTAACATAAATAGACGTATTGCCCGTGGTTTTCATACTTTATTTAATCGTCAGCATAAGTTCGGAGTCGACGAACAATCGTAAAAATTTGTTTTGCCCAGCTATCGGAACTTTCCCGCGGCCATTTCAATTTTCGCGAATTGGCGCGTCAACGCGGGTCCGCCTCATTCAGATGCATCATGCACATGTGCACGAAGTAGCCGGAGTTGAGCTCTCAGACTGCCATGTATATTGCGACATAAACTAAGTTTACCGAATCGCGGCTCTGAAATCGGACAACTTTGTTTCGATGCACGCGCCCTCGCGCACCGGCCGCTGCATTGACTTTGCTGTAGCCGCTACCGCCGCCGCTGTTGCAAGTTTTACTCCAAGAGGAGAACAGCAACAGCAGCCGGCCAGCAACGGCTGCTGCTGCTGCTGCTGCTCCGTACAGTTAGTCTTTTAGAGTTGCGAGTCGTACGTTCCGCGGTTTCGTATTGTGTATACCTGACTCTGATGCTGCTGCTAGCGCTGCTTTGGAATTCACTTAATTTTGTCTGGCTTTGGCTTATACAAGTTGCATTCGAGGAAACTCCATGAATTTCGAAAAAGCAGCGGAAGCAAGATAAAGTCGAGAGTTATAACGAGGGAGAGAATATTTCCGATTTATGTGATGTATCTTGCACAAGTCACTGTGGCTGTTGATCGAGTGCATTTATTGCATACGCGCTTGTCTGAACGCAAACAACAAGGCGGATATTAATTATATCGGGAATTGGAAGCTATTACGAACTAATTTATTCACACGATCTGCCGTTACTGTACCGGCTCTCTCGCTAATTGCCAATATAGTCTAGACGTACAATGGCCATCCATTCGCTGACCTGATTATATTGAAATATTATTTTTAAGTATCATGTTTTCCCAAGAACTCGTATTTTGCACTCCTAATGGAATTGCTTTCATCTATGAATGTACAGTCACCCCGATTTTTGCGTGCACAAAAATTGTGATTTTCAAGAATTCATTTCTCGAGTGTCTTGTATCGTTAAATTTTAACAGATGCTTTTCAATAATAGGGAATTGACATGATATCTAATGCATTTTTATCTTGAAATATTATTGAGAAAAATTCTGCAGAATATTTTTTTCCCGCTAATACAGTTAAGAAAGGTCCGTTTAAATATGCGTAGAAAAAGTCCGTAGAATCAAAAATACCCCACCTTAGTATATGAATATTTGATCGTGACCTCCACGATACAAAAAATGACATATACTCAACTTAAACAAATCGCTTTCCGATCGACGTTACCCTTTTGCCTTCCAATATGAAACTGGCGACACTACGTGGATTCGCATCGGATTCCGCTTTCTAAGCACAGCTCGACTACATATTTTCGTCTTCGGCAGCTTCCTTCTAGGCGCCCGATTCTCCTGGCGTTCTTGCCATATTTTCGATATAATACTCTCGCTCAGCATAGCTTTATGGGAAAATAAATTAAACCAGCCAGGCTAAAGTGCTCGAGAGTACCGGATGCTCCGTACAGTCGCACATGTGTATTGACTTATCAGTACCTGTAGGGTAGGATAAGTGGAAGATACGAAACGGGAGGTGTTGAAAACTGTCGAAAAAGCTAGAAACTGTCGAAAAGTGAGTGGCCAATGAGCGAGGCAAAAGGGAAGGTGTTCGTCCATTCACATATATAGGTATACAAGTCCGCGTGCCACTGGTTTGGCGTAGCTATACATATAGGCCGCTAGTCCGCAGTCGAGGGCTCGGATTCTTCTCGACGAAGGTGATTTCATATCCAAGTCACGAACTCGATTCCCCGCCAGTGCAGCGAACTCTCGTCAGCGTCCTCTCTCTCTCTCTCTCTCTCTCTCTCTCTCTCGCTCTTTAAAGCCCCAGGCAAACTCCGTGCTTCTTTCTCCTCTGGCGCGCGTACGGCGACCTCTTCTCTCCCCACTCTTGGCGCTCATCCGCTTCGGCATTGGATGTCGCCGCGCGTCGTCTGCTCCGCGGGGAGGGTCGTTTGAATTAAGCTCATGTAGACAACTCGTTATGTCGTTAGTATATATAGTCGCGCTTACAGTGTGCTACGACAATACCGCGAGAGCTGCTGTTAGAATGGCGAATCTGGCCGTCGTTATGTTTTACCTAGTAGGACGCGACTGCTCGCCGGAATTGTTGACCGAACGGCTTACTCCGTCTGCAGCTGGGTATTCATGTTGCAGTTCTCTCTCTCTCTCTCTCTCTCTCTCTCTCTCTCGCTCTCTCTCTCTCTCCACTGATGCACTTGGACCGTTATTGATTTCACGCATATGTACGCTCGTGCAGGCAAGCACTAACGCGCTTTCGCGACTTCAAATGCAAACTTTTATGCGAATGCAATCTTATGCAAACATGTTCACTGAATTTTTTACTCGACACGCCTTCTTTTTCAATACATTAGTGCGCGTGCTCGTTTCCTGTATGGCTTTCTTCCACCTCGATACTTTCACATTATGCAACTGTAATGTGCTTTTAACTTTGTCTTTCCGCATTCGTTTGGAATATAAAATATTTCAAACGCAGGTGCTTCGAATAATCAAGATTTAGGTCGTCTTTGCTCGTTTATCCATATCGTAAGTAACTAAATGTAGCTTGAAATCCAATGAACATTTGATCACTATGCCAGACACAACTATGTATTGAGATGACTTATGCATCTACGTTTTTTATTGAAAAGAAATTATTTATATTTAATGAATAACTCAATATCTTGGTTCTGGACAAAAGTCATAAATAAAATAATCTAACGAAAATTTTGCTCCAATTGATCAAGTTAATTTGATCAAAAAGCAATGTTAAATTAGTGATTCCAAAATTACCTTTATTGAATTGGCAATGGAAATAACTAAATGCTGTAATTTTATGCACTTTGAACTTAGCGTTGAAAATAAAGAGGAAAAAAAGCTGATACTACAGTCGTGTAGAAGCTGGAGCATCTATCCATTGGAAAGCTTAGCAGTAGCAGCAACGGTGGCAACGGCGCAGTCATTGATGAAACTCTCGATCCATTTTACACCGATAAACTCGATAGCTCGGGCGAGCGAGCAAGTAGAGTCGAAGCAGTAAGAGCAGAAGCAATAGATGCGGTTTGGCTACTGGTGTGGTCATCGTCGCTTCCTCAGCGCTTGGCGCCGGTCTGTCTGCTGTCGAGCAGTGCGGCCGATGCAATTATCTAATTGAGAATGGCGCGAACCACTAATTCACTGCAAACCTCGGGGAGAGAGCGAGCGAAAAGTTTTTCGAGTTTCTACAGCTCGTGGACGCGTAATTTGCTCCCAAAAGTCACTCTTGATTTGCATGGAACTTCGATGAGTTATATAGAGCATCGGACGCTGACCGGGAGCCACAGACTCTAATGAGTCCTCGCTCCCTCCCTCCCTCCCTCTCCCCCTCTCTCTCTTTTTCTCCCTCTTTCTCTCTTCCTCGAACTCAAGCTTTGAGACTCTTTGCATGTCGCGAAAATATTCATCGATCAATATGCCGCTTCAAAGTTCGTCCCTGCTTAGCTACAGAGCCACATCAATCGAATTAATTAATTTAATATCATACATTCGCTTGAGATTCGAATGAGAAGATATTTCCTCACGCTCGAGGCACAAACTAACGATAATGATTTTGTCAGCGTATCTTGGAGCAACACTCGCGCAAACTTCAGACTCTCGCTCGGAGCTACAACTATAAGCAGCCAAACGAGGGAGGGCTCACCTAAGTGTATATACGACAAGATCCGTAAAATTAATTTAGCTTTGGGGATCTTTAATTTGTAAGAAAGTCATTATGCTACGCCTCTCAAGACTGTTTCTTCTCGTTTTATAGGATCCACAGAACACGAAAAAATTAGTAGACATATTATTTCCACAAAAATAAGAAACGTTAACGTTACTCATTCACTATTTTTTTGTAATCTTTAGAATAAGACAAAAATGACCAAGGAGTTGTAGTACGTTTGGGAACCTCAAAAATTTTATTAGTTTAATGAATTTTTGTATGCATACGTTTGCATAACGTACTTTATTATATACAAATAACTAGAGGCATATAGCTTCTCGTGAAACACGCACGCAGCACTATATATGCTCTGCAAAGCAAAGTCATTCCAAGTGCGCTGCAGCTGCAGCTGCAGCAGCAATAGCAGCAGAAGCAGCATCAGCAGCGTTTACTTAAGCTCCCGCGTCGTCGGATTTTAGGTCAACTGGCACAGCCTAAACGCTACTCAACACGAGCGAGCACGCGTGAATCAAGGGGCTGTGTTTTTGCTCCCCCGCGTAAGGTAATCCATCCGTGGACATGCTCCCTCTCTCTCTCTCTCTCTCTCTCTCTTCTCCTTCTCTCTACCGGAGAGCGTGCAAATTAACTCCAAAAGCTCCAGAGGACCCTCTCTCGTGTTTAATTTTTTTTTTCTGCCGACGTACCGAGCGAGAGAGCCTGGGAGCATGGGAGCCGGCGCAGTAGCTAAGCCAAGTTCTTTTTCCACGTGCGGTTTTTCGTGACACCGGTAATGCATACTGACTTTTTGTTCGGTCCGTATAACGAATTTTCGCTCCGCTTGTTACGTAAGTCGCGCTGCGCTGTTGTGTGCAATGCCACACTGGCGCCGGTACTGCTGCCGCTACCGAGGCTGCTGCTGCTGCTGCTACTGCTGCTGCTGCTTGCGACCCAGTTAGAGGCTAATTCTGATTTACGTTACCGTGAAACGGCGATTCTTCGCTGCCGCGCGTCGTCGCTGCAGGTTATGTGGCCGTTCGCCCTAATGATTCTATCTGGCCTCGACTTTACGATTCTCCTGTCTCTCTCTCTCTCTCTCGCCCCTTGTATACATACGTTATAAACGTTGACGAGCGAAGGACACGGAGGGCGATACCGAAATTTCGTACTTCGTTCCATGAGCCGGAAGGGCCAAGCCCTTTTTTTCTCCTATGTGGGGGAGTTGCTCGCGCGCGCGCAAACAAAAGATAATTGAAAAGACAGCGCCTTACGTGCGAGTCAGGCCTGTCCGTGGCTATACTCCTGATTCCCTTATTTATAATAGCCATTATACGCGAAGCCATGAGATGCTGCTGCTGCTGCTGCTGCTGCTCCTGCTGCGTATATAAAAATGTATACATACACACGATCCGAAACAATGTATGCGTTCGCAAATGAGGCAGCGTTTGCATTAAAAATGCAGAGGTAGAAATGAGCACGTGTTTGCTCTCGACACTTCGTCGCACTTCTCGTATGCCTCCGTTCACCTTGTGTATACGTACACACAACGAAGCTAACGCAAATTGCGCGCTCTTTCAACTTATTTTCTTCACACCTACTTCCACGACGTTGCTTTTCTTGCGCACAAACAATGTGCGTATGTATAGGCTAAATCGCAACCAGTATTCTCGTATCCCGACGCAGATGCCAAACACAATGCGTCTCCGCAACGCGCAGAGAGAGAGAGAGAGAGAGAGAGAGAGAGAGAGAGGGAGAGAAAAGAGAGAGAGAGAGAGAGAGAGAGCTTTCGGCTCTGTATACACCAAGCGCCAGGCGAGCTTTTCTCCTCCCTTTCCTTTTACGTCGTCTCCTCTTCGATTTTCCGCGAGCCGCGTACACACCGCACGTATAATATCCCTATCCTTTGTGCGTGGCTCTCGCGGCTTAACGAGCGATCTCTTACATACATTTTCTCTCTCTCTCTCTCTCTCTCTCTCTCTCACTCGGGGGAGCGCTGCAGATAGGCCGATGATGGATCTTTTGTTTCGGCCGCGTCACGCTGAGACTGGCAAAGCGGCAAAGGCAATTTTCCCGCGGCGCATCGGAAATTCCGGAGAACACAAACGATAACCCGCCCGCGCTGCCAGCGAAACGAGGTATATAAGCGCGGATTAGTGCGCGCTCGTCGCTGCGCGCAGTGCGGCGGAGATCGAGATTTTCCCTATCCCGAGTGCCGGGCTGCGCTGCAATATCGTCAACCGGGAGAGAGGGAGAGAGAGAGAGGCGTGAGAGAGCTTGCATGCATATACATATCAGCGCTCGAGATCGCCTGAGGTGACCGGAGACGGCGCGTCGTTATTTTTTTAAGTATCGCGCGCGCGCCCCAGCGTAGCTCGTCCCCGCGAAATTGGACTCTGCAACTTTAATGTCGGCAGAATTGCAGCATACACACATACACACACACCGTGTGCGGAGAGAGAGAGAGAGAGAGCGAGAGAGGCTGTGCGCGCTAAATTGATCTCGTGGGAGATCGCGCGAGCGAGCGAGCGCCTTCCTGTCTCTGTATACGCTGTATATACGTATATGCTCGTGTGTGTATATATCTTTCTGTCTCGCTGAAATGATTCGATTTTATACTTTTATCCGAGCCTCTCTCTCTCCCTCTCTCTCTCTCTCTCTCTCTCTCTCTCTCTCTCTCTCTCTCTGCGCATTTCCCATTTACAAAGCCGCGCTCGCGCGCCCCTTCGCTCTCCCAGCTAGAAGTGGTATATAACGAAAGTTAATTGCGCGCAAAGTGGTGGCTGCTCGCTCGCGCGCGCGTTATCGGAAGGGCGCATACATACGCGAGAGTTGCGCAAATCAGAACTCTCTTTAATTGGACGAAGTTGAAAATTGTTTCTAGGCATGCCGCGTGCTGCTGGTGCCGCTGCTGCTGCTGCTGCAGCAGCCAGCCACCGACGCTGCCGCCGTCGGTAAAATAAGCGGCGGTGTGTAGCTCTATACTCTTGAAGATGCCATTATGATAATTCGAAACAGCAACGCACGCTAAATGCTGGATAAACTGCGATTTGAGAGAACGCGCAATTTTATACATACTTACCTTTCCCGCCGTGTGCGAGTGTGTGCATGCAAACGAGCGCTGCGCGCGACGAACTTTTCGCGCACAAATTTACCACGATGCAGATAGGCGGCGCGGGAATTGATTTTCGCGCGAAGAGCCGCTGCAGAGCAGTATAGCCCCAGCTCGAGTGGGTGAGAGAGAGAGAGAGAGAGAGAGAGAGAGAGAGAGAGAGATTTTCATTAATTTGAAAACAGCGATATTGCCGCACCCGCGACATTTTAATTACTCGGTGAACTGATAGTACTGCGGGGCACAACTGAAGGCATAGTGCGCCTACTCGTTGCACAGCAGGAAAGGGAAAGGGAGAGCTAGGGTCGAATAAAAGTTGGCCTGATTAATCTGTCGCTTTGACGATCGCCTGGTAATTAAATCAATTGCCCTTCGCCAAAGTCAAACAAAACACCTGACAAATTATGCGCAAACAAGTATATAAAAGAGAGAAGCGGTAACGAAACTTTCGCGCAGAAAGACGTCGTCAGCAAAAACACCCCTATACTACGCTCGAGCTGTTCTCCGCGTCATAAATTAGCATTTGCCTTACATATATAAAAGAACTGACATTGCTGCATACATATATGGATGTACGTCCGATAGAACATCGGGATAACCCCCTCACGAACAGAAAAAATGAGCGCTTGTGTACACAAAATCTATCGAGATTCTAGAATTTCAGGAATACATTCGTTATACGAGCCAGCGGCAGCAGCAGCAGCAGCAACAGCACCATCGAGTAGCCAGGCGCGCGAGAATGGCAAATCCAATTGCGGTCCATAGATACGAGTGCGCCTCCTCCGCGGATAATCCGGGGGCATGTGATTCGAGTGCGGATTTCACAGCTAATTATTTACAGGGAAGCGAGTCCTCGGCTCCCCGTGTAAACACGCGAGCGCGCTAATATCGTCAGCGGCCGTCATTGCGAGGCACATCATACACGTATGACTACAGCTGCCGCATTTATGGACGCGAATTAGTCAGCTTCACGGGGGCGCAATCAGCGCGAGGCTAATTTCCAAAAATTCCTGCGGTCTTCCCCGCGTGTCGGGCCCTCTCGACTCTGCGCGCATCACACGCCCCATTTCGTATCTCCGATGACCGACTGTCGCTCTGCCTATCTCTCTCTCTCTCTCTCTCTCTCTCTCTCTCTCTCTCTCTTTCTCTCTCTCTCTCTCACTCTCTCTCTCTCTCTCTCTCTCTCTGTGGGTGGACGAAAAGATCTCGGGCCTTTTTTTATCGGGCTCGTGCATCGATATAGGGCTGTAATTTGAAGCCGCGCGGAAGAACAATCGAGAGCCGAGAAAGAGAGACAGCATTTGTGCGACGATAGCCCCTCTTCTCTCTCTCTCTCTCTCTCTCTCTCTTCCCTCGGGGAGGTGACTCGGCGAGAAATACCCTCCGAATGAGATACGCGTCATCGCCTTGGATACTCTTTTTATCCGCGCGTAAAGCCGGCCGCATCAGTCAAGCAGCTTATCTTTTTTGCGATTCGACGAGCACGCTCGCTATTTGTAAAATGACTTTTGAGAGCGCCGAGAGCTCGAGGAGGAGAGAAAATTCCCTCGTGTACGGGCGATAAGGCAGGGTCGTTTTGAATTTTCGGAATGCGTGAGTCTCGCCGGAGCCGAGCTCGAGTGCGCATCGAGTAAGCTACTTTGCAAGATAGTCTTTGTCTACTTAGACGCTTCGTCAGAATTGATGAGCTAACTATAACTACCAACGTCGAATATTCAAGACTTTGTTATGTGTTATTTGACTTTGAAGCTTATGTATGTATGGGGAAATCCCTGAAATTATACCCATTAAGTTCCAAATGAACAAAGTGTTAATTTCAACCGCGCGTCATTTTAAAACGTAACAAGGGACTTTAAAGTCAAGGTACACGTTCCATTGTTTTCGCGGACGTTTTCTCGATTAACGATGTCCCAAACTATGAAAAGTTAATTTTTATCTATTATGTTTCAAAAAGTAAGAAAATAATGCACTTTTTTTTATCAAACCAAATTTTAACAGTGTTCCGAATTTCTAGACAACTTTTAACGTAATAAACACGTGATCCCAATACTTAGACGTGGATTTTTGTTTTAATTTTCGAAAAGTCAAACAATCGAAATTTCGAAAAACATCTTTAAAAAATTGGGAACATTCTTTGATGAATTAGAAAACATTTTTGTTTACTCCAAAATTTTTTAAAACCTTATAGTTTACGAGAAAAAATTCTAATATAAAAAATTATAGTTGAAATCACGTCAAAATTTTGTTCATTTGAGACTTAAGGGGGAGTCGGAGCCATGCAAATTAAATGAGGCATTACATAACCTCAAAAATTGTATTCGATCATAAATAGCAAATATATAGTCTTGGTTATTGCACTAAAGCACAGTTACGCGAGATAGTTATTACAATTATTTATATTTACTCCATCTCAGATTTCTGCATATATTCATTATTTTTGCGTGAAATTGGAACGGCTATCCGATATGAATTTTGGGAATCCGTAACGTGACCGTCCCTTTTTTAATACAATAAATTCATAACTTAAAATTTTTTAGATATCGAATAAAAAAAGTTTTGTGTTGCGAGGTAGCCTGTACGATTACGAACAATTCTCAGTTTGATTTTTGATGATATAAAGCATGTGCTTAATAAAAAGTTGGAACTGCCAGAGTCATAACCCGTCATGCTAACTCCGACATCCCCTTAATGGGTAAAGATTTTAGGATTCCGGAATTAAAAAAAAAACAAAAGAAAAATGTCATGCTACATTTCTCTCAGGAAACTTTTCAAAAAGCAAAAAATAGTGATCCAACATTTTTTATATTTATATACATTTTATGTACCTTGTCGAAGTATTATAAAGAAATATGAAAAAAAATCGATCTCCCTGTTTTTGCGTTTTATAGCCCAATAGAACCAGAAAAAAATGGCCCGTCAGAAGATGTAGCACAAAATCCTGTTTTTTTTTTCTATTTTTAGGACCGCAAAAAGTTATTAATGTTATAGATTTTCCCAATGAACATGTAAAAACACGTATGTAAGAGTAGATATACAGCGGAGAATGAAGAGAAGCTTTTCTCCGGTGTAAAGCTGAATTAATTATCTATATATACATATTTTATTCAAGATAAGTGGCCGTGCACCCATTAGCAAACAAAAATTATTTAGGACCATCGTTGCAGCAGTATTCGCAGCAGCAGCAGTAGCAGCGGTGCTGGCAGCGTAAAATTTCTTCATTAAATTCGACAAGAAACCGTGGCGCGCGGCTGGTGCTCAGCGCATTTTCTATATATAACAACTCGAATTTTCCGGGGAAAAAGCTTGAAAGCAGCTCACGATTTTTTCATTGCTTTCAGTTCGCTCGTAAAGCTGCTTATGGGGAACTTATTTAATTTTTTCAGTGTTTCCGAAGAATACGAGTTCACCTTCGCCCTCCGAGTATTATTATCCCCAATGCGCGTGTGGAGTGTGGCCTCGAAAAAAATAAGTCGTCAACCGTATCCGTATACCATCTACGTTACAGGATACGTACGCGCGTACGTAATATCGAAAGTCCAATCCGCAGTTCGGCGAAACGCTTAGACCGCGCGCGCGTACACGCGTTTACGGGTCGCACAAAGGGCCGAAATGTATTATTTGCATGTCATTACTCCGCGATTGAAAATATTCGATCGGATTCAAAGCTCTCCCCGGCGTATACGCAACGCGCGCATCTGTAATCGCGTAATAATCGCTCGGCGATATAACGACGCTGCAGGCGGCCCGTTGCGCCGTGCGGCGCATTAATTCGTTACGGCGCGTTGCCGCGGGGTCGCGCGTGAAAAGCTCGGAAAAGGCGTCAGAAGCATAAATCGCCGAGTCTTCTGGGTAATTATTGCCGGGCTCTGACTTCAAACTGCCTGAATATTGAAACGCGAGGCGGAGGACGCTTCGCGCGACTGTGTGTGTGTGTGCGCGCACGCGCATGCATATAGCGTTCGCTTGTTTATTGCTTATGGATTATTTCAGTGGCGCGGGCTTGGCGCAGCTTCGAATTTCCCTACATAATGCGCCTGTATTTATATGGCTCGTTTAACTAGACTCGTTCGAGCCGCTCTCTTGCTCCCGCGCGCCAATGTAGATACACGCACGCATCTGTATACATGTATACGTATACATACACACTAACGCGTAAGCTCAAACTTTTGTGCGCAAGCCGCCAACACCGGCGGGGATAATGAAACGGCCTGGCTCCCGTTTTGTTTTCCCGGCAGCGCTCGAGCTTTGTGTGCAGCGTGTGCATCCGCGCGCGATTCTTGTTCTGCCGGCACGGCCTATCGGTTATATTGTTGGGCGGCTGCGCGCTTTTTTTTTTCACCCCCGCGCGCTCGGTCTACGCAAATGTTTTTCGCGACTCTGTTTTTAATGCCTGGGGTTTCCAGTAAAGTGAGTGTACAGCTCAATTCGAAGGAATTCTCCCGATGAACAAACGCGTTGCGAGCATCGCAGAGCAAGGTGATAAACAATGCTGGAAAATAGTAGCGGGAGGCAGAGAGAGAGAGAGAGAGAGAGATAGGAATATAATCCGTAAGTGCTGCGGAAAAAGCGATACGTCGGCTCGCTCGTGTCGCGAGGATGTATAAATCAATTTTGTTTACGGCTGCTTAAAAACTTTTGACAGTCGCATGCGAAAAATCACATGCGTGTGTGTAACCGACTATATTTACGAAACGTAAACAACTGCGGCTCTGCAATGTAATATAAGCGCGTATAATCGGATAATTCGACGCGCTAAATATACATATGATGAGTATGGACGGGCGTATAAATCCATACACACGCGAATGTCTAATGACACTTTGAATATCGTGCACGCTCTCGAGCGCCAACTAGTATTATCTCTTTTTTGGCGAGAGGACACTTGCCGCATGTTGCACACGCGCATACGATCGGAAACGTTGAGGTACACAGCTTTATATTACAGTGCAGGAGGGTCGAAAAAAATGCGCGTACGTACCTCTAATATCCAAGGCCGGAAAACGCCTGGAACGATTGGGACGATCAGCCGCACTCAGAGACACGCGCGCGCGCGTGACAAGTGGGTCGCTCTGCTCTCGGGAAATTCGAGCACCTCAAACAGTTTGACGTTCGATTTGGTCGGTATAGCGAGTGCCCGCGCGCACCCCTCGCTCTTGCTGTAATCCACAAAATACATCTCTTGTGCGATTCGGAGCGCGCATGCGATGCACGCGCGTCTATATATGTATGTGTCTCGTGTATACAACGTACGCAGCGCCGCCTACATCGCACATACACATGGGGGGGGGGGGGGGGGAAATTGGATGGTTGATACTTTTATGCACGTCGCGTCATAATAGAAGCTGCGCGCAAGTAAATCAGTCTGTATCCAAAGTTGTCAGGAGACGTGCTTGCTCGACAGCCGAACGACGACGGCGGCGGAGGAGGAAGAGAGAGAGCTGAGACTCGGAAAAGGAAGTGCGCGAGAAATTGACGTATCGGCAAACTTGCGGACTATTTGATGTGCTTTCGCATAAGTTTTGTAAAGGCGTAAAGTTATGTTACTACAATGTCCGTAATAAATCGCTCTCTCTTTCTTATTATGCGAAACTTGAACGACGCTTTTTTTTATTCGACTTATTTTTCCATTGCTCTTTGTTCGCGGTTCTTGATGGATTCGTCAATATCGTGCTAGAGTTTGCTTATACAACGCTTTGACCCGTGTGATGCACCGCGCGCTGCGATCTATGCGAGCATTAGTTTAGCATGAGGAAGGAGGGGGGGGGGGGTAGTGTGGAAAAGCCCGGGAAAGGTGTATAATACGCAAGTTAATTATTTCATCGCAATTGATTTCCAGCCAAGTAACTTGGCAGGCTATCAAATTTTTGCATAAACTGAGTGTGTAGACTTCGATAGACTGATTTTCGGTGTTATTATAAGTATACAAAATATATACAGCGTCCCGGTGGGGAAGCGCCGAGCGCGGAACTGGGCCGCGTATTAGACGCGCTGTATACAGACGTGTATACGTGTACTCATCGCCTCCGCGCGTATATATATATATATATAGGCTCTTTATCACTTTCAGCCATATCATATTCCACAGTCATTCAATTTCGGCGAGAGTTCGAAAGTCAGAAATTAATTTCGTCCTTAGCGAAGATCGTTAACTTGGATAAGAGCTCACGCGCTCGCGCTTGTAGTCGAACACTCGCCTCGCGGCTGTATTATAGCCTCTCCTATCCCGCCGTTAGACTTGCCTGGCAGAGAGCCGCAAACAAAACTTGGGTGTGTTGCTGTTTTGTGTAGGTGTGCGCGCGCGCGTGTATACACCATACACGAATACAACAAACCGCGGGTATGTATAGCCGGAGGGCAGGCAAAGAGTAAGTCAAAGTAGGCAAACGGAATTGGCGCGGGGCACGCGATACATTCCTGAGACACGCTTTTACCAAAGTTTCCGCCGTCGTCGTGCGTGTAAACGTATATATACACGTCTGCAGCAGTAGCGCGGCAGCAGTGGCCAACCCTTACTACAATTAATGCCGGCGAGCATGCAACGCCTCCAGTTCTATAGACTCAGACGCACACGTGTATGTATATATATGTTTACCTGTTTATCGATTGAAAAACGAAGCAGAATAGCGGGCACTCTCAACTTCTCCGTAACAATCAGTTTGCTACTCTCCTCCTGGCGCCTCCGCTTGTAGGTATATACACCTACACGCGCGGCTGCGGCTATAAATCGCCGAAACTCGCGCGAGCGCGCGATCGGACCCCTTTCACGAGTGGGGCTATGGAAGCTCATCGAAATTTCCAGCGCACACGCGAAATAAAGAAGGCAGCGCTACGTACAACCAGGCAAAACAACGGAACGGAGTCGACGAGTATGTGTGTAGAGCGGACGTGTTTCTCCTTTGAGGCCATTGTCGAGATCCAGAGCGAGAGAGAGAGAGCCATTACCCCGACTCTCTTTGCTCCCCCGGAGTATGCAGTACACAAAGCGAATAGATTTCGAAAGTCATTAATCGTCTGGGTTTTAGCGCCGTGGGCTATATACATTGTCAATTAATGGCAAAGTATGTATACACATCGGGTATATACGGCTGACACATATCGCACTGCGATTTTGCTAATGTTTAGTGTTGGCCGCGCGCCGCGCATCACATATGCATATATAAATTAGCCGCGCAAACGCGCGACGGGACTCTCGACGTCAAAAGCCGGGGCGCCGAATAAAACAGTAATTAAAGCGGGCGTTATCGGCCCAAGCGTATATTACGCATATACATTCGGCTCGATTAATTTGAATAAAATTTCATATTAAAATCTGCGACTAAAGCGATCGCGATTGCTATAATATCTCGCCCTCCCCTCTCCCTTCTCACCGAAACAATCCGAAACATGCCGGCGATTTCCTGGCCGAATCGCCACGCGCCTGTACACCGATAATCTGTAAACAACGATAATCGACGGAAATTAGCGCGCGAAATCGTCGTTAAACGCTTGGGATGCGCGCGCGCACCTGTATATACATTTGAACTTCAAAAACGAGCGTATAACGGCGGCCCCTTTCGAATTATATACTTTATCATATATTATACCGAGGCGTCGTTAATGATAAGGCAAATATATATATTATAATGCGTTTCGAAGCACCGCCCGGCCGTGTCGCGCGGAATTTTCGAATACAAAGACCCAGTGAAGCGCGACGAACTCTTTTACGTATATATATTTACAGGGAAAAACATCGAAACCGCATAACGTCGCAAGGTATATATATAAACAGGCGGACTTTTTCTCTTCGCAACCTTCCTTTCCCCGCGCGCTCTCTTTCTCGGCTCGCGCACGTATAGATATATATATAACAGGGAAGCACTTGAGTCGCAACAGTTCCCACGTGTAGGTTTCGCTGCGTGTATGTGTATATAGGTATACGCACGTATAGCGTACGTTACGTATAGCGTGTATATTCGGCCAGTCAACGACACTCTAAGACGCGCCGCCGCCGTCGCCGGTAACCTGGGGTCGCTGTCGTGCTCCTCCATGCGTACTTCCGTTCCTTCTTCTTTCCCGCAGCCCGTGCGACCTTGCCTTCTCTCCGCGACTTATATATACGAGACGGCGATGCTTTATTTTTCGTACCTGTATATACATATAATGAGTATCCGAAGGTGTATATACATAAGGCTGCGGTCTCTCTCGGAACCTTTCTATCCATTCTTTCATTTTTTTTTGTATACGCAGCATATCGCTTAATTTACCTCGTTCGTTCTCGTTATTTCGATTATTATTTTTCTGAATCTTTTTCTTTTCTTCTCTCTCTCTCTCGGCTGTGTGCCGGCGGGTACATAGGGAAGCCTTATTAAAGATTCGCACGTCCGCCGTTAGCATTTCTTGGGAGAAATATTATAGCTACCGCCTCTCTAATGCAAGTGCTCTCTTCTTTATGATATATACATATAGATGTATATATATACATACATATAGTGTAGGGTGAGAGATGTATAGAGCTCGAAAGCTGGCGGTAGAATTTCATCAAGCCCTGTACACAGCCGTTATTTACGACTGGAACTACTGCTCTGCTATACTACTCTTGGAGGGCGCGCAAGCATCAGAGTCGATGAAGCTTGAAACTACCAGCAGGCAGAGGGCGTCTCTCTGTCTCTCTTCTACTCTCCGAATTTCAAATCAGCCGAAAAAGCAGCTTCATCACTCTCCAATCACACTGCCGACCCGCAAGCTTTTTCCGATGATGCTCGCCGCATCTTCATAAACAAGAGCGCACGGAGGGACGCGACAGCGGCGGCAGAGTCCCAGAGCTCATCGTTGACCCGTTTCCCTTCGAGGGAGGGAGAGAGAGAGAGCCGGTAACGACAGTCGCAAATACACCCGGGGCTTTTCCGAAACGGAGCTGCATCAGGAGAGCCGACGCTGCAGAGAGAGAGAGAGTGAGAGAGTGAGAGATAACGCGCGGAGAATCAAGAACGTTGATGCAGCCCATTCAATCGCCATCTTCGCCGCTCGTATCTGCGCGCGAAATCGAGGATGGAATATAGTAGGCGTCGCGTGATTTGGCAGCTGGCCAGTATCTGCCTCCAACGTCCATCTCTCAGCGTGAGAGCGAGTGCATGCATGTGAGTGGTGTTTTGCATATATACTGAAGTGAGAGAGAGAGAGAGAGAGAGGGGGAGCTCTGGGGGCTACATGCGAGGCACACAAGGTGAATATACGTGTGCTTATATCCTCTCTCGACGGACCTCTCGCAAAGTGCCAGCCCGTCTACTCTTCGACGTGTTTCAAACCTCTCTCGCTCTCTCCCTCTCTACGTCTGAATATAAGTATATTCGCGCAGCTTCGAAGCGTGGATTCGAAGCATCCCTGGCCGCTTCCTCCTCGCGATGTATATGCAACGTTTTTGCCCGCGCTCGTAGGGAAATTAAGCCGTCGGTGCTCGTATACATATGTATGTAAACAACTTTTTCAACAATTCAACTCGTTGGGCGCGAGCGAGATGTATAAACGACGCGACATTGACGCAGGTATCGGCAAGTGAGCGTCATGCGTACGTATAATAAGGAGGCAGGCGAGTGATAGCAATGTCATTGCATTATCAAGTCGACGCGCGAACAGCTTGTCGCCTGTACGAAAGAATAAAAGCAGCCGCTGCTGCTGCTGCTGCTGCTTCTACTTGAGAGTCGTATTCGAGTGCGCCATTAAAAATAAATATCTTATATATCCTTCGCAGCATCCTACGAAGCGAGAGAGAGAATACAGAGGCGAAACTCGCCGATCCGTCGTGCAATTTGTCGCGAGAGCGAAAGAGAGTGCGAGCAGAGTCGCGGGAATTTCGTTCGACTTATTCGAGGGGAGAAGGGCGGGCGGGGGGGGGGGGTGCAGCGCGCGCCATAAGGCGTCGATCAATTCCCTCTTTTGACTCCTATATGCGCTCGCAAGGAGGGATAGGAGTAGAGAGACTGGGGGGAAGGGGGGAATATGGCTAGTTTATGTAAAATATTTCACGGCCTCGTAACACGACCAGAGCCAAGTGCCTGTGACAATTCCCATTCCATCGGAGGTGCGCCACGCGGATTTTCCAAGAATTTATGAAGGTGAAGGCTATAGAGTAGGTAAACCGTATTACTTGCCGAATGTGAGGAAGAGAGGAGAGGAGAGAGAGAGAGAGAGCACAGGGGCGCGTGTGAGTGCGTACCTTGGCTTTATGCTCCTCCTGGATTGGCTGAGACGAGATTTTTTTCTCCTCATCCGCACATGCCGGATGAGAATCGGAGAATGGAAATAGAGGTATAGAGAGAGGCTCGACTATGGGAGCCGGAGGGAGCCGAGGAGTGGGACGAGATTCTCTCTCGGCGCCGCGACTGAATTTCCAATTGGCGCATGTGCGCTATATAGGCGAGAGAGCGGCGGGTTTATTTCGGAGATGAACTGCAGCAGCGCGGGGATTTGTATATGCGTTATTTGAGAAATATTCAAAATTGTACGTATTGCCGGGCTCTAGTTCACTTCGCTGCGGCAGAGAGAAAGAGAGAGAGAAAGAGACCGAGCAAATACATATATAAATATATATTTACTAACTCTCATGCCCATATACACTACAGAATGGACGTATACGCGCGTGTATTTGTTTTATATACCCAATATATTTATATACATACGCTTTTATTATATATTTACATCGATTTTTTTCTTCTCTCTGTTGCAGGTATGTGTTTCCAAAACAGCCTTCGTCGTAGCGTAAGTTTATGGCCCCGCGTAAAATCCCACCGAGACGTATACGCATATATATATAGAGAGTCTACAACGCGAGCGTGTATACGTGTATATACATCCGGCTCGTATCGCGTATATAAACCCCGTTGAAATTCATTCCCGGTGCAACGCTGGCACAATACGTCAAAAGAGCTCGTCTCTGTGTATCGAAAATTCGCTTTAATCAAAAATGCTTGCTACAAACACTGACACACACACACACACACACACACACACACAAACACACTCACACCCGGTGCACAGACTCGCTCTCTCTATGTGCGAGCCAGAATTTGTCTCTCGCTCGCAATGTCAGAGGAGAAGAAACGGATATTGCGACGGGGAGAATAAACGAGCTGCAGCGCGAGAAGTGGCTGAAGTGTCGCAGACTGGAAATATCCGTGCGAATATAATGTCGGCGGGGGAAAAGGGATTCTGATGTGCGCGGTTTTGCCGTAGCAGCAGCAGCGGCGGCGGCGGCAGCATGCACCGCAAGGCTTCCGAGAAAGTAAATGATCGCCCCCTATATTCCTTCGCGAACGCGTCTATTCTGCCTCAAAGGAGTAAACGCAGGCGCTGCTGCTGCTGCCGCTACTGCTACCACCGCCGCCGCTGCTGCTTCTGTCTAAGCAATTCTTTGTGCTATTTTCAACGCGTGAGCGAATAGACAGACGCGCGCCCGCTTGCTCACGATGTAGGCGAGGAAATTCTTGCAGGCTGATGCACATTTCCCGAGCTTTTTCAACGATCATTTACTGCACACGTACTGCGTGCGTATATAGTTCTTCTTAAATTCACGATCGACCTACTCCGAATAAGAAGTGGAACGATTTGGAAATGAGCAACAATGAAATCAGAAGCGAGTTCGTCGAAATTTTGCTACACTGCGCGCTGAGCAACGAGATTAATTTTAAATTCGCGGCCGTGTGGCACTACGCTGCCGCTGGCGTGTCTTTCGAAATTAAATCTCGGCGCCTCGTTCCATGAAGCAGCGAGTGGACTCTCGGGGAAGGGCTGCACGACGGCTTCCTTAGACCCCTATACCGTCCAGTCGAGTATCAGACCCGAATGCCGCTCCGCTCTTCCCTGGGAAAGAAACTTACCGAGAAGTCCCGTGCCCGACAGTGGAGCGCAGCTCAGCCAAGATTTAATTTTCAAAAGCTTAGCTCTCCGTAAGATCTTGAATTTTGAGCAGAGACAGGCTAATGGCCTCGAAAATGAAAATTAATTTCTTTGCTGGTACTCGGCTTTTGCGAGTTTGTTTTTGATAATTCAATGACGTAAAGGCTGTATCACCGCAGTTTCTCGACCATTCAGTTCCGAGAGAGGGCACCGCGGACAGGCACTGCGCAAACCAAGTAATTTTTTCCACCCTGCAGCAGCAGCTTTTATTTTTCATACAACGGATATATAACATTGGAGGGAAAGAATGGCAACTAACGCAATAATCGTCTATAACTTTCAGACACCCCGGTATAGCTAACTACGCGCGTTCGCTCGCGCTCCAAAGTAGGCACTCTCGCTCCTAACAAAGGCTTTTCCTTTTCCCTCGCTCCCACACACAGCCGTTTCCGCGTTGTGCTCTCCGCGCTCTGTGCTGCCGCGCTCTCTCGCTACTGCAGCGAGCTACGCGATATATAGCGCGATGTTTATATTTGCCCTCATCAAGAATCAAGCGGCTGCAGACTTTTGTTCCCACCACAACACAAAGCCAGCGTTATAAGGATCGTGCGAGACTTTCCCAACCTGCGCACATAAGCGAGCGCGACTTTTAGGCCGAGAGAGCGAGCGAGTATGTATGGATGGCGTTATATTGCAGCTCGTACAGTTCTGCGTTATACGCCGCGTGACGCAATCGACGTAACGCGACTGTTGTATATAGCGATGGCTTAGCGCCAGATTTTCACCGGCGAAAATAGCCGGATCTTATACGACTACTTCGAGATTGTGCTTGCCTCCAGCTCTCCGCGCGCTCTCTAGTGTGTCTCGTTCCATTTTCCTGTAACAAGATATTCGTACGTGTGCGCTAGCTTGAGCGATTCTCTTTCGATCTTTCTTAATTCTTTTTTCTAACGGTAAATCGACGACTCCTTTGTTGTATCCAATGTACATAAATATTGTTCTATAGACGGCTTACGCGCTATTGTGTACATTTGTTCGGGGAATACACGAGCAATGACCGCTCTTGACTATCGCTGCCATTTTCCTCGCTTTTCGTAACTAAAGAGCTCTCGATGACTTTTCATGACTGTAAAATACGCAATTCCACGCCCTCGTGTGCTTCATTGCATTTTTACGAGCTGAAATAATTGAAAATCGAGAGGCCAGCGTTTTCTCTTTGTTGATCCGCTTGTAATGAATATCAACGCGTACAACGGTTACTAAAAGAAAAAAAAATTGCACGCATATTTCAATGGAATTGTTTTTTATTTTTGCCCGATAAATATACGTTTGCGCAGTACGTTCTCCCGCGTGCAATAGAAGCAAATGCTCGATGGTAAAATTTAATTTATCGGTATAACTAGCCGAAGACCCTGATGAATACTAATGAATTGTACAGGGTTGAGTGCTATAAGCTTTTTATACCAATTATCTATAGCGCGATATGCGTATAGATGTCCTTTGTATATGTATTAATTATTCGTGCAGTGCTGTATTCAGTGTATGCAGCGATTTTTTAGCATTAAAAATATTTTACACGTATTAATTTTCAAATGAAATAACGTGATAAAATTTGTACGCTTAATACAGTATATATGTTTAACAATATGAAGAAGTACAAGTGCAAATATTAATTACTTCGCATAGGAGCCGCGTATTCGCTCTGCGCATAACCGTAGCGCCTCCCACATTTCCATTGTTTTCGCGGTGAAACTTCCAACTTTAGACAAAATAAAGTTAATGAAGATTTGAAAAAGTGCAAAAATATTGTTAATTAAACTACTACTCTACTTTAATTTTCTGATTTAGATGAATTTTCACATACTTCTACGGCCGGCCGAAACAATATTCAACAATATAATGTTTGTAAATTCATTTTGACGCGCGCGGAGAACTCGAAACCCTCGTAGAAAAGCGTCGTGTTTGAAATAAAAGTAATAAATATGAATTCCGTTTGAATGCACGAAAATCAATATTATATGTACGTATACGCCCCACTAATTACCAGAACTTCCTCCTACTATAGTAATTCAAATTAAAATATCGAATACATTGTCATTCCATTCTGTTATATTTGTGTAGCCGCTGTTGGTTTACACGTGAAACTGACATTGATGACTCGAGGCGCGCCCGCACGTCGATAGGGAAAATCTGCTCGTGCGCCTCATTTCTATCTAGCGGTCATTTCGTAGCATCTCTCCTTGTCGCTCGTGTTGGCTTGCCACATAAACGCGCGACGTGACCGGCTCCCGCACTGATGAAGACGCGTCAGTCTAGGCCGCTGGACGCACAACTGACAGGCTGATCGTGCTCGCGATAAAAGCGTGCCTAGATCGGCCATCAGTAGCACAGGTTGTTGCACGGCTCGTGCACACGATATGGTTCAAGGTATGAGTAATGATTGTGGAGTATAAAGCAATGATTACATATTATGCAGTATAGTGTCGGAGAGAGGGAGAAGATGAAAAATAATAAGGATATTATAGAATGAAGCCGAAAATTGAAACTGTTCGTATGCATATATATACGGGACGTGGGTCATCTATCAAACTCGGCTCGATCACATAAATGCTTTAGAATTTATGAGCCTCTCGTCGAATATCCCACGTAATAGTCTCTCTCGCTCTCGGTCGTCATGCGATTCGCGGACCGGAAGTTAATCTCCTTTGCGCCAGTTGTCGAGGCTCCAGTCGTCGCCGTCTAAAGGCCCATAAAGAAGATCTGCCATGCATACGCATCGGGCGCGAAGAGCCAAGAATATCGAATCCTCGCTCCAAGGAAATCCCCGCTAAATGTCCTTTAGATTCGCGTACGGCTATATCCTCTGAATCTCGCTACCTCTCTTCCTCGCTTCCTCGTTAATCGGTTTTCTACGGCTCCCCGACTATCGGTCGATAGTTAATCCTGATTACCTGAGCGCTCTCAATGTATATGGAGGCATCGCCCGCTTCCCCACCCTTCCTTCTCTTCTTCTCCGAGTATATCTCCGCGTATTCCACCTGCATATACATGTATACACGTAATACACGCGCATTCGATCAGCTATATACCCGTGTGCGATAATACCTCCGTCGCTCGTATGCATGTAAATGTGCCTGGATTCAGGTGGTATACGCGGGCGTGCATGTCTCGTGTACGCGTGTGCGTGTGTATTAGGCGCGGAGGGTGCATTGACGCAGGTGAATCACCAAGGCGAGCTACGTAACAGCACTATAGGTAATCCGACAAAACGACGCGGCAGTAACGTCCCGCGGCTCGATTGACTAATGACCGCGTAATATTCTTCGTGGACGTGTAGCCATGCAATGAATAGCCGATTGGCAGATACTTGTCCCACATATTATAATACACGGAATATACATATTATAATACGCGGCGGTTCGATAATGGAAAAACAGCTTTGCCAATTTACTTCGGAGTTGAAAATTATTTTATGCACAGGAGAGTGTTTAGTCGTCGATCATTTTCTCGGTTAATTGAGTAAGGAATCCGCTCTAATTAGCACGATGTGTCAATAATTAATTTATTCCGTTAATCCGATGATCCACTAATAGCAATCTGTTCTCTCCGATCAGAAGTATAGAGTGGCATGACTTCTTTATTATTTCTTTGAAGGATGCTACCAAGCTTATTATATGATTGAATTATCATAATCAAATGTTTCTTTCATTGATTATATCAATTAAAAATATTTTTTTTAGAAAATTTTATAAATTAATTAGAGAAAATAGTTACAGAAACACTGTTCTAAATCGTTCTCTCCACTAGTAACCTCCAATTTTCGATGCCCATTCAAAACCAATAAGGAAAAAGTAATGTAAAGTGATACTTGTATTTTAAGATTTGTTTACTCTTTTCTCAAACTTATTCTCAACCCTAGCGGTAAATGAAAAAGTGTTAAATATATTTGAGCACTTTCTACCGCCGACCAACTTCAAATTTTATGAGAATCTTGCCGGTAAGCTCAAAAGGGGTGAACATTCCATAAAAAAGTAGATAGCGCTACGTTTTGAAGCATCAAAATTATTTTCAATAAAATTCATACTTTTTCACTCGCTTTGAAAAACGACTGATCCTCTTAAACAACATAAGCAGTCATTAATCCAATAACAATATTTGAAAAGCGTGTATTTTGGAAAACGATTGGAAACAAAAAATGGATTCATAAAAAGTGCAGCTCCAGCCTCGAATACAAAGCTTTATTTTCACCGTTAATTCTTGCGCCCGTATAATCCGCATAGCTCGTATATATCTCTCGTTCGAGGCGCAGTTAAAATTTTTTGTTTTTTATCGTCCGTGTGTACTCGCGGCCAATGTGTATAATGGGCCTCGCGTGATGGAAGAGTTGGTGGAGCGACTCCGCTGAAAAATTAGCCATTCGTGAAAAGAAAATTCCCGGCTTTGCATGCGCGCATCTGATCGAGCTCCGAGGATTTCGCGCATCTGTAATCCAATTAGAAAACAAGCCCCGCGCGGGAAGGGATTCGCATGCCCGGCTAATGTTTCTTGACACGATCTCTTTGTCCGCGTGAAATTGTTCCAGGCTACCCTGGATTTACGGGGCGTGCTGCCTCCAAGATCAGAGATTACTTTTAATCAGCCTCGTTAAATGAGAACGCTTAAAACTTGATGATGCCCATATATATATACGCAGTCGTCCTGTATAAGTTATACGTCTACGTGGCGCGTGCTTTTGTAACAGGAGAACTACGTGCGTGCAATTTAAATTCCTTCAATTCGGCTGGCCGGATCAGTTTGCGGATGGAGTTTGGCACAAAGCGAGTCCGAGACGAGAGTTTTTCAAATTCTTTCTATTAGTGCCGGAATCAGTTTTTATTCACTTTCGTGCAATACGCCTTTACATTCCTTTGCACGCGATTTATCGCATGGCCCGGCCCGATAGACAAATAGATAAGAAGAAAAACGATCGCATCATTGACCCAATGAAGCGAGCTTAATACACCAGCAGACCGAATCGAAACGATGACGCACGCGGGAGGGGGCGCATTTCTTCCACGTACGTGCCGATGAAAAATCGATTAGAGCCGTTTATAGCCCTGAAAATGTGAGTAATGCTCTATCTCTGTCTGTCGGTCTCGCTCACTCGCTCCCTTCTGGTTGGCCATTCGCGCGTTATAATCGCTCAGCCCTCGATAAAGCGGAGATAAAAGCTCCGTCGCAGTGAAATATTAATATTTGCGCGGGGTATACACTGATCGAGTTGCTGCTATATATATATATATATATACCCCTTCTTCGGCATCCTTCGCGCTACCTAGCGTTGGCTACGTATATACAGCTGAGGCGTGGAAATAAATTAATGTCGAGCTGTGGTGGTGGTGGTGGCGGTGGTGGTGGCTGCGGCGGCGGAGAGGCACGAAACCCTCCAAAAAAAGTGATACACGGCCAGGAGCCAATAAATCGTCTCGATTACCGTGTCCAAATGGGTTAATATCGGCCGCGTGAATCTTTTTCCGACTACACTACTGCGCGGGCTGCGATTTTCGGCTCGCCGCTTCAATATGCTTACTCGAACGTAAACAGATGGGGCGGCGGTTGGGACGGAGCTTAAAACCGTGTCTCTCTATCTGCATAAATTCGCTTGGCACGATAAATGCCAAAGCCAACTGGAGAAATAGCCTTTTAAAGCGAGATATAATGTCGATATGAAACGGCCCCCGATGTTCATCTTTCGGCCGTGGAGAGTGTATAAACGGCCCGCTAACGGATCCCCGAGCGCCGCTTCCGCCCGCGCTTGTTTACCTACCCTCCTTTTCTTATCGACTCGCGCTCTATCTTACGAGGCGCACGAAACGATGCGGTTGGCCAGATTTTCCGCGCAGAGTCGAGATTAAACTTTTTCAGCAAACGAACCCTCGTCGTGTGTGCAGCGCTGCTGCGGCCCTTCCGATATTTATTCGGAAATTATATAGGTCGACTATGCGCGCGCGCGCGGTGTATTTAATAAAATACACACGGCCCGCGCTTGGGAACGTTTCAATTATTCCGCGGATAATTCATTCTCTAGGACCGTGTATGTTTTACGCGTAAAGCTCGGGCTAATAAGTTGGCGCAAGCGCCCTCTTTGTAAATTTAATTCTCAGAAAAATCCCGCCCGCACACAGCGCGTTTCTCCAAGCTGCAGCAGCTCGCAGAATTGCGTCAATAGGCTCCTTTATTACACTCTTGACAAAGCGCTCGAGCCGTCTTTTCTTCCATGTCTGTCTTTCCCTCTCTCTCTCTCTCTCTCCCTTCCTCTTTCTCTCTATCGAGCTGCAGCTGCAGCGCGCGCACTGCTCCTCGCGCGCGCGCGCGCGCGTAATCTTCTCGACGTTGAAACAAAAAGCACGAGTGGCTGTCGGGTCATTTTGCGCGAAGCTTGTCGTTCCGACTCTTCCACAGCCGCGTTCCCGTACGTGTCTTGGTGTGTGTGTATAATATATATGTATACGTATAAGCCATATAAGCTGTATACGTGTGTACGGAAGCTGCCGCGTGGCGGAGATTGAGCGCGGTAATTTGTCCGGAGCGCTCGATACGTGACCGCTTGGGGGCCTGAGCCTTTAAAAGCACCAGCGGCGGCGGCATTCTTTCTTGAAAAATGTTGCGGTTCTCTGGGCCGTTTATCAGGTGCGAGTGAGAGAGAGAGAGAGAGAGAAAGAGTGAGCTCTTGTGTGTCCGTGAGTGTGTGTGTGTGTGTGAGTGAGAGAGAGAGGGAGTCTGCGGGTGGGTGTAATGCGCGGCAAGAGCGAAAGCGGACGCCAGAGCCGAACGAGGGCGATAAGCCTTAAGCCTCTGCGGTGCTACTGTCGAGCAGGACGAGCGATGCTATCCTATTTTTTATTCGTCGTTTTCAATTTTTTTCGTTTTCCCTGCAGTGTCCCTGTTGCAGGCGACTCGACAGGACACGCCGTGTACAGCCGCATTGTATATATATACAGCCTGTCGCCGCGGCGCGCGGCGGCTTGTCCCCGATTTGCGCGCGAGAGCCGCACGCGAGCCCCGGATATTAGTACACACGCGTCGGTGTGTGCTTGCAGCTGGATTTCGATCGGCTGATGCTACACGCGGCCCTGTTCCGCCGCTGGAAATCATCTCGGCCGCTCGAGTCTTCGGCTCGCTTTACGGCAAACTGCCAGCCGCGGGGAATGGGAGGGAGAGAGAGAGAGCTGAAAGAAAGAAAATCGCTTTTAGAGCTGCTGGGATGTATCGAGGCTTGTACAGTCGCAATGAATTGCAGCGGCCGCAGCGGCGAGTGCAGGGTTCCATTAGACGAGAAGGGCTGTGCGAGAGAGCGGGAATTTAAGGGGAGGAAAAAAAAATAAAAAGCACGGAATTTGATCTGCTCTGCTTAGCGGCCTCGTATACACCTATAAAATGTACATTCTGCAGATGCGCATTAAACTCTCGCAGTGTGCACTGCGCTCTTTCTCTCTCTCACTCTGGCTTATATACATACTCACACGCACAATGGTACAGCTATATACATGTATATATATATATATATACACGCGGGAGGCACGATGCAGCAGTGCGCGAGTGGAAAAGTTATTTCGTGAGAATTACAGAGAGGCGCAAGTCTCAAGAGTGTAGTCGGGCAAGTTCAGCGCGGAGCTAGCTTCACTTGCTTGCAGTAATAGTTTCCGCGCCGTCAAACGTATCTTTACGGGGATCGTATAACTATTCGCGAGATTAGATTCGCGACGTTCTATACCGTAGACTCTAAGCCTTTGCGTGTATATATATGTATATAAGGCAGATATGCACACACGATACAGAGGCTATAATACTCCCTCTCACAACCTGATATACACAGAGGCTGCACCCGCGCATCTGAGCTTCTTCGTTTCATCTGTCGCTGCCGGATGAGCCCCGATAAAAACCCTGGGCTCTCTCTCTCTCTCTCTCTCTCTCTCGCTTTCGGAGCAGCTGTTCCTTTAAGATGATTCCCCCTTTATCTGGTGAGCAACTGAAAAAATTGCAAGTGCCCGAGTTTGACGCGTAATGCATTCCGGAAAGCCTATTATAAAGATTTATCTGCGAGTGCGAGAGAGCGCGCGCGAACCTCGTGGAAGTTCGCGGTACTTTCGCGACGCTTTAACGAGAACTTACTTTAAAGTGGAACGTAAGATAGGGGGAAATGTAGATTCAAGTTGGAGGAAAGCTGAAGAGAAGAGAAAGAGAGAGAGAGAGGGAAAGACGGAGAAAGTGAGATGGGTAACACCGAGGCTCCGAGATTTTGATAGGGTAGTTGCTGATGGTGCCTTTTTTATGGCTCTGCTGAAAAAAAGGTATTGTGGCTCTCACTATGGGCTGCCACTGCCATGATTACCGACGATAGCGATGGCATAGTGACTTTTATGTCCTCCGCCGTGGTGCTTACATCGGAGCCGATGGCAAGTCGCGACAAAATCCTCCCCCCCCCCCCTTTTAGAGCTTCGCCCATACCTTAGAATCTAATTTAATTACATAGGAAAGCTCGTTAAAGGGAAAAAAAGTAAGGGAAAAAACGACGTGAGAGCCAGCTCGCCGCACCGTTCGCCTCTCAGCGCGATGCGCGGCGAGAGAAAGAAAGAAGTCAAGCGTCTCGGCGAGGAGAGAGGCGCGGCGAACAGCCAACGACGACATAAAGCAAACAGTTATGCGCCCGTGCTATCGGGTGCATATAAAGGAACAGTACAACACGTCGCTTAGTATCTGCCCCTCTGTATATAGAGCCGAGAGGCTATAGGGCGATATTCGCACTTGCGCCACTCGCATTACCGGCACGCCACTCGGTCAACGTACTTTTGTCAGTGGCCTGCCTGCCTGCCTGCCTGCCTGCGCGGCTCTTGCTATTTCTGGCTGGCACGCGAACGCGACTTATTCGAAAAGCCCGGATAATGCAGCGAAGTATAGCCGACGACTCGCCTCGCGACGTCGCTCTCTCTCTCTCTCTCTCTCTCTCTCGTCCAAGTGGACAAGGTCTGCAGCCTCTGATGCGGCAAGTGCGACCTCTCGTAGATTATACGGACGGCGATTGAAATAGCTGTATCGAAGTTTCGTATCGATCGATCAGAGAGCGCCGACTGCGTGCGGCTGGCTGGCTGCCTGGCTGACCTTAAACCTTTGACCATTGACGTGAAGTCCACCGGACAAGTTTACTTATGCTTGTTAGCCAAACCAGCTGTGCAACGGGCACGGTCGATTGGGTTTGCCTTAACTTTTGCATCTTCAATAAATTATGAACTTTGCGCTGATAAAATTGTCGCTCTGTACTGCTGCTCATGCGCGTAGCTCTTTTCGTTAATATTTTAATATTGTTGGACGAATTTCGTATGTAAAGTACCTCCCCTGCCCATCCCCCCCCCCCTGTTAAAAAGCGTATAAATTTTAAAAATGCAGATATAACGGAGAGAAGCTGTTATTAGGTAGAGTTTCGAAACTGTCCAGTGATGCGGCAAGTAGTATCGATTTATTACGAATCTGTATCTCATCTAAAGTTAATGCATACAATAGCTATCAATGCTTAATTGTAATGAAATTAGCAAAGTTTTCTCGATTCAAATTTCAACTTTATTTTAAAAGTATAGCAAGAGTACACAATGATAAACACATATATAACATATATATTCGATGCTGTATATTCACTATCCGTGCATATAATTTTATGTTTATACTGCATGAACACACCCGGTTTCAATAATTTATACACCTTAACTTGCAACTAGTATAAATGGATTTAATAGTAACACGCATGTATAATAAATCACTCAACCATTTATTGATATTGGCTTAGAATTCATGGACTTATTGCAACATAGCACATGTATACTCAGATAATTGATTAAAATTGCATATCGCAGACAGTACCCCCGACTGATTTCATGTGCCAATATAACTAGTGCGAGCCTGGAATTGTACGTATAAACGAAAATTTAATTTCTTCTATAGTTCGATTATCTACAAATATAGCGCCCAAAGCATCGATTATCATCATTATTATACCCACGACTTTACGGCTATATCAAGAATATCGTACCGAAATCAACAGATGTGTCGCGCACGCTACCCTCCAATATGTACATACCAGAGCGAAAAATGGAGTGTCATTCATTAATCGAAAATAAACAGCTATTTAAAAACAAGAGCACACGCGAGAGCTCTTTCTGAAAATAATTCAGTGTCATCGAGCCGTGTTTTGTTTTTACTCGCCGTCCGTCCTTTGATATGCAATACCCATTCGTCGAATATAAAGCAACTTTTTTTCAATCGAAGCTCTCTCTCTGTCTCTCTCTCTCTCTCTCTCTCTATGTTTAGCCAGTCGCGCGTCGCGCGTACAGTCGCTAAAAATATCGCGCGACGCAATGGAGCGAGATCGAAAGAGCGCTGCCGACGTTTTCGAACGGCCTCTTGGCGATTCCGACGCGCAGGCGTCCATTAGCGAGGCCGCGCGACGCGCGATAAGCCCGAGAGCAATTCATTAGCCGAAACTAGACGAGAAAATCCCCCGCGCGCATAGGTATATATATAATTCAGCGGTCGACAAACAAGTCTGTGGTTTGCAATGCATTAACCGTGAAATCCGCGCTCCGTCTCTCTCTTATTCGGAAATTAGATTTAAAAGCAATTATGCGTGGGCGGCCGAAGGAGGGGAGATGAGGAGCTCGACTTCGCCGCCGGAATAACAGAGATAGAGAGAGAGAGAGCAGCGCATCGGCTTTCGTCTGCGAGCCGCGAACAAAAGCGCGGACGACCGATGAAACTGACCGAGAACGGAGTTAGTAATAGTGCGCGCAAGCTAGAATAGAATTTCGCGCGCGCGCGTGCTCATCTCTGTCCCTCTCTCTTTCTCTCCGCAATGTGTCCGCTGGCTAACTTTTATTTTTCCATCCAGCCGACCTTTTTACTTTCCGAGCGCGTCGCCAGTCTTCACTCCGTTCCTCTTTTTTTTCTCTCTCTCTCTCTCTCTCTCTCTCTCTCCGAAAAAGCCTCGACGAATAAGAGGGGCCAAAGAAAAACGAAAACACAGGTCCCAGTGCAACTCTCCGGTCGGACGTTTTTCCCTCTAATACACACACTCGCCTCTCTCATAACCTTTCGACGCTGAGCTTCAGTCTTCGGCTTCCTCTCTCTCTCTCTCTCTCTCGCTCCCCTTTCAGTCGCGCACACTCCCGCGCGCGGTCTTCCGACTCTCCCCCTCCCCCTCCCGGTCCTCTCGACTCTTTTTCCTTCTCTCTGGCTATATGTGCGCGTAGCTGCAGGAGGTGGGACCGGAGCTGAATGGCCGGACGATTCGCTGGCGCGATTATGAGATTTCGCGTTCGTGTATATGAGAGAGAAAAAGAGAGAGAGAGAGAGAGAAAAAGAGCGAAGGAAAGGGTGATGTCTGTGGCTCCTCGCGTCGCGTATATACTTGGCTGAAAAAGAGATTTTTATTCGCGGCTCCCTCACCCTTCTCCACAAGTTTTTATACCCACAGTCACATTCGGACGTGTCTGCGCGAGCTTGCACGTACGGAGAGAGGAAGAGAGAGAGAGAGAGAGAGAGAGAGAGAGAGAGAGACGCGTCGCGGTGTTGGTTATATGTGCAAAAACTGCCTTTCAGGCCTTCTCCCCCCCCCCCCCCTCTGGCAGCTGTCTGAGACTCATCCCTGCGGGTTAACTCGCTAATTAGCTAATTAGTTCACTGTTCGCGTATATAACTCATGCCGAGAGACGAACGCGGGCCACGAATTGTTTTGTTTCCGCCTTTATCTCAGTTCCTCGCTCGTTTCTTCCCGTAGCCGGATGTAGCGTTTCAGCTTCCTTTTATTTTAGCGTATACATGATACGCTATTGACGCCGCTAATGCCGAGCTCGAACAGGTTTATTATTAACGAGGCCTGTCCGGGGCTTCAAAGCCTTATCGTTAGTTGCTTATGCTGACTGTGTATACATAGAGAGAGAGAGGAGAGAGAGAGAGAGAGAGAGAGTGAATTCTCCTTCCCTCCTGTTGCTCAATAATACACCCGAGGTGTGTAAACGCTCGTGTCTCTTTTCAATTTCAATTTCCATATTGACTTTCAGGATCTCCTGTGTTTGCTCGCGCACAAGACGCTTTTGCAAGTACAGTTTAATGGAGTGCCACACACTCTCGTGCGTACCCAAAATTATGCCAACTCTCGTTATCAAATTGAAAGGGATTCCCGATAAGCGTATATAACCGCGGAGTTTTACAAGGCCGTAATACGATTTCGCCGCGATGACGATTGGACTAATAAACTTGCCAGGTCGTCCGATCCTCACCGGCAACAAAAGTAACGGCAAATGAAATTTTCGCTTGCGCAGTAGCTTCACACTCGCTTCGCTCCGCTCGCTCGACAACTCGGGCCAGATTCGACGTCAGATATCACGCCAACCGATAGAGATGTATACCTATATGGCGAGAAAGAGAGAGAGGAAGCGGGAGAGAGTCGCGTGCAGCTCGAAAAATCGCCAAGGTGAAAAGCAATTCGAGAGCGCACAGCTTCATCTCGCGCGCTATCGCAGCCCCCGGCGGGTGGCCGATTCTCTTTTAGTCGCGCGCGCGCGCGCGCACTGCTAGCTTATCTCCCTCGGAAAATCCAAGAACGCGCGCGCGCACAAGACCGGCTTCTGCTTTACTTCTTTTCTTCGTTTTTCTTTTAATGAAAAGCCCGATCGTCCCGGGGCCGTCCATTGAAGGCGAGATTGTAGCCGCGCGCGCTGCAGCCCTGATTGCTCTGCAACTTTTGCTGTACTATACGGCCGCGCGCAGAGTCAGAGAGCGAGGGAGAGAGCCGGGAAATAGAGGTTATATATTCTCGTAGAGCGAGAAGCGTACCGAAGATGAACTCGGCGAGTGCAAGGCGCGCGCTGCGGTGAGAATGGCTTGATTGAGATCGATCGGGATTAACGCGACTGCGCCGTCGCCGCCGCCGCCGCCGCCGCCGCCGCCGTTACCACGACCAGATTAAGAGAGTTATCGACGTTATTAAATATTTATATTTTTAGTTCGCCGTTGCGGGATTACAGTTTCGAAGGACGTGAACGTGGCGGAAAGGGACTGCGTGGAGAAGGATTTGCGCATGCAAACTGTATGCATTGGCTGTGCATGTACGAAAATCTGTTTCTGCAGAATCTTTATTAAGAGATCAATTACTTATGTTGACGGCGATGAGAGCGCGTTGCCCGTAGACGACGAAACAGAGCATCGCCAAAGTTGCATGCATATACACCTGTTTATTTTATGAAGCCACTTCAAAGAATTTTCAAAACTTTTTTGATTTATTGGAAATCCTACGAGTTTAGCGAGAGAACGTACAATAAAGCACGCTTGTCAACGATAAGTTTAAAATATTTATTGTCACTCACTTTGCTATCGTTTCAAACGTTCGTTTCTAACACATTTAACAGAGTTGAAGTGTTTTCATTCGCCATGTAAAGAATCATCAAGTTATCGGTATAATAAAAAGAATAAAAAAATTCTGGACAGCGAGACGTCTGGAATGATAGTTTTTGAGCGACAGTTAATACTCGTTTCAAATATTTATTTATTGTTATACGAAGATAGTCAAGAGGTCAGATGAACTGTAAAAGAATAAAAAATTCTGAGGAGTGAGATATCCGGAATAATAGTTTTTGAGTGACAGGTAGCACTCGTTTCAAATATTTATTTATTGTTACGAAGATAGTCGAGAGAGGTCAGATGAACTTAAAATAGTCGAAAAAAATCAATAATTGAATTCTCCATTTTTTGACTATTTCACGTGCATTTGAGCCCTGAATAATGATATAAATCTAGATGATAGCATTTACTTTTTGCTGCAGAATTACAAATGAACTTAAAAGGCGCTTAAACAGTATCCGTATATATATGCATGCCGATTCGCCGTCAACAATACGCCACACAATGACTTGCAGCAGCGACACGCCCAGACTCATTATTCTGTTCGTTGGAGCAAGTTAAAGTGCATTGTCGCTCGCAAAAAGCACCACTGCCGGGCTTACACTGGCTAAATTATATTTAACTACTACTCGCTGAAATGGGCTTACTCTAAAGTAGCGTCGGAAATTGTACATAACACGCAATTTTTCTAAAACTCTCACTGCCACTGGCGTACCACACGCGATGAGCTGGCTCATCCGAGCGTATAGATCGTAAATGATTTATCTCGAATGTTTTCATAATGTGTCCATTAAAAACGAAGCGGAATCCTCGGCGCAGCGCATTCCTGATAAGCTGACCGGGGAGAGCTCCTCATTAACTTTTTATCTCGGCTGCTTTCGCACTCGACGCGCAGTGCTACAGAATTTTTGCCGGCGTTGTTCGTTATTTTCTCCAGGAATCTGTTTGAGTTCTAACGAATAGAGGAGACCGAAAGGGGGGAGCTTTTTCCGAGCGTAAAAATGAGAGCGAGAGAGGGAAAGATCGCCGGCGAAATACGGGCCGCACGGAAAAAGATCGCCCGAGAGAGAGAGAGAGAGAGAGAGAGAGAGAGAGACTTGCCACGTGCACAAGGGAGTAGGACACAAATAAGAGAGAAAGAGAACGAGGTAAAACTGCCCGACGCGCTCTGGACAACGAGAAACCAAAGGTGCACAGGTTGCGACGCTCGGCACTACTATACCATTGCTCGGGCTCTGGTAATTCCTCGCAGCTTATATTACCCAACAAAAGCGAGCAAACAAAGCCCAGCTGAGCATGCTTCTGCCACCGCCGCGTTTTTCTCACTTCGTCTGTTGCTAGCGCGCGCGCACACACACGACACCAACTTACTCGCCCCAGAGTACGTGTAAATGTGTGAATTCTCTTTCCCTTTTTTTTCTAATTCCGTTGAGCGCTATACGGCTTTTACGCGCTTGAATTTATTTTTTCCAGGGATTAGCCTGGCTTCGCGAGTAGAACGGCCGATTTAATTCAATACGGCGTCAGAATTTATGGCAACTGAATTGGAATAAGCAGTCGAAATTTAACTTATTGTTCTTTTATAGAAAAATAAATTTTAAGCGAGTCGGGGATTTCGCTCAAGTTATGACAAGTATAAGTATTCCGGCTGTATAAGGCACGAAAATAAAGCGGACCGCAGCAATGTTTCTAATAGCTTATCTGTGTGCTATTCGAGGTGGAAATAAAGCCTGCGAATTCTCCACCACGGCGAAGTCGAGCATCTTCAATGCACGAGCACTTGCGCAGACTTTGACTTTTCCAGGTCAAGACTTTGAAAAATGGGCGCGATTCAACTTCTCGAATTAATGCCTGAAGATTGCGTGACACGCTTTGTCTAGCTGCACAATATACACTTTCTTTGTTTATCAGATGGTCGTTAAGAAAATTTTTCCAAGCAAATTGAGTCTTTCAAATAGATAGCGGCAGCATTTAGACTCTCGGCGATATATAGAGAAGCTCCTGGACTGCCGACGCACTTGCCTTAACCTGATTTGCATTTCAGTAAAGCCGTTGTGCCGTTCAAAAGAGCAAAGCTACAACGACACTCGGCGAGTAAAGGGCTGCGACCCCTCGAACGCTTTTCTTCTCGCTGAGGCACTTTTGGTTTGCCAAAGAGAAAGCTTTTCCTTTCTGTCGCTGCATTCGATTCGTGTTTGTGTCGAGCAGGCTTTGATAATTTTTTATGCTCCCGGAGCAAAGATTAAAAGAAGTATCTGCGATGCTAGAGGTCTATATATTTATCATGGCATATACTTTACAAGGAGTACGCGCTTCATTAAATCTTACTACTATAGAATTCTTAGAAAATTTTTATACTTCTTTTACGCAGCCGCACATCGATGCCATAAATTGTATGAATATGACGAAACAAAAGCAATGACCGTTACTCCCTAAGTTTTACTCGTCTATTTAACTTTTTATGATTCTTTTGCGAAATTTATATGAGCGTATAAAACTCGAAAGAAATTTAGAAAATTAGGGCTGTAAAGTAGATTATTCTATAAAGAAAAATGAAATTTCGAAACATGAAAATAAATTTAAAAAGAAGAAGAAGAAGAAGAAGAAAGTTATATCATCCCCCGAGCTCTGATGTATCGTATATACATCGTACTATGGTTATCCAACCCTACCCGAAGCAATCCTCTTAAGAAAAAAAGGGGGGGGGGGCACGCACAGAATCCACCGGCTGTTACCAAGATCTCTCTGTATTCCTTATTTACCAAAGTCCAACTTGGCAATATAGGCTATTAGTTAGCCAGCCGAATTAACTGAGCAATTGTATGGCTAACGTCGTTCTATACTAGTATATAAACGGACGGTGGCTCGTTTCGCCGACCGCACGTGGGACCAAAGCAGCTCAATTCCCATCTGCAAGCTGCTTTTAATGACGTTAATATCGGCATGCGTGACGTCCGTTTATATGCATGGACAATCTTGCCTAAACGCACACCATCAAAATTTTAGAATAGCCTAACTGCTTCGCGTTAATTCTCCTCGCCGCAATCGCAATTTCTATGTATAAGCGCTGTAACGCTCCTGAATTATCAATTAAATTACGCCCAATAGGTCGTTGATTAGCCGATCGAATTAACATATTATTCTGGTTACGAGTAGATAATCTAAGGGCGCTATTAAAATATTCGCGCTGAGAGAAGCTAGGGTTTAGATGCCGCACATATTTACAGCAATTTCGAGAGAAACACATATCCACATAGACTCGTAAAGGACGCAGTCAGTTCTCCGCCGTTAACATCGCGCATACGTCGTAGAGATGCCTCTGTCGCTGGTACTGCTGTGGCTGCTGCTACGCTGCACTTTCATTCCCCGTGGTGGAGCAGAATGCGTATATGGAGGACATAGACGTGCTTCAGGGGACCAATTTGGCTGGTGGCCAGGCTTGTAATTTATTTACGCGACTCGCGCGCGAGTTTCTGCTCATCGCGCCTGCAGTTCTAGTCCTCGTCATCGTCTATCGAAGTGCGATTATAATGCCAAGGAGAAAGGAAAAGAATTGCGCTCGAGCAATTGATTAACAATTAACTAGACGTTAATATAATGAGGAGAGAATGATTTGTGGCATTAATCATTTTATGCTGCTGGAGACAGTGTTTTCTGATTGCATGCATCAGGATTCTGGCTATGAACTTTTATTTTTAACATAATCATGCAATGCGAAAACGCTGTGCCAATTACACTTGTTAGATTATCGTGTCAGTCAAAGAAGTTGTTGGTCAAACGTACGTAGATAACTGTGTCATTCGAACTCGCAACCAGAACTCAACTCAACCCTCCCGACTTCAGAAAATTATGTCATTAAAAGTTGCTTGAGAGAAGTCGTGTCTTTTCATTACAGAATTTCTGCTTATTTTATTTTCATTCGCAGAGCTGCAACATAAAGAACAGCGAGTTATCATACGCTTATACTTGGCAATACAAGAAACTCGCAAAATTGGTTCTCAAATTAAATTTGAAACTACTGTTAAATTGAAAGTGTAACAAGATGCCGAGCGAGCGTTCAAAAGAAACCCTGAAAGTTATCCGAGTTCTCTTTGAAAACACGTTCCGTCTTTCAGTTCATAACAGTTTGGAACTTTTAAAACTTGACACAAGGAAGAAGGATGTTCGTGTACAAATGTGTGTATGTTATTGATCTCCTATTGCAAATACACAGACTCTCGTTGAAACTTTCATCCCCCTCCCCCTCCTCTCAGAGTTTTCACACCCATATTCGAGAGACCCAACATGCTGACTTCCTATACGCGAATATATACGCACGCGCGCGGAAATCACAATTTTGTATTCACTTAAATGTCTGCTGCATCTCTGTAGATCCACTTTTTTCCTTGTTTGTAGACAACTCAAGTGAATGCCGTAGAGGTGCAGTATAAAATTTCTGTTTTCGACTGCTCGAACCTCATTTAAGTGAACGGAAAAATCGAGATTTACCCCTTTTATATATGTATGCATCAATCAACTTTCCAAACTCGATCATGCGCATTCGCTTAGTGTTCCGATCGAGTGTACGACTACTTTATTCGAAAAGTTCGTAACGCGCTCGTAGCATGGCTCATCGTCTATCTCTGCGTCTACATTCCTCTCCTCTCGAAAAATAATACGCCTCGATAATATCGTAAAGTGCACTGAGTAACACAGCCGCGCATCGATTGTGATAGTCGAGAGTCATACAAGAGCTGTCCCTTCAACACTCGTCGTACACTTGTAGGCATGACTGTGTGTAGCTATGTGTTAGCGGGAAGCAGAGGGAGTCCACGACCCCCTGGCCCAGATTCCATCAACTCTCGCGCACGACGCAATCGTTCAAGTCAAACAAGCAATAAGCCCGCGTCTCTCTCTCTCTCTCTCTCGTCGCCTTGCTCAACCTGCCTCGTCCCTCGCTACGCTATATACTCGCAAATAACATGCTTTCAACATCGAGTAGACTTGATCCGTAATAGTATAAACACGAGAGTATACACCCTTCCAGCCCCATAACCCGGAACTCCAGTCTAGCGTTCCTTCGAAACTCGTAGCGCGCTGCAGACACAGTAGCGCAGAGCGCGAGAGCCACAGCCGCAGCGTCTATCCGAATACGCGCGTACACCAACAGATAGACGAGCAAACGAACAAACGCGCACGTCCGAGGATGTTTGAGGTTTCGCAATTGGCGAAACACGTGTATAGTTGTCCGTTCGGACGGGGTATACATATGGGAGAGCGACGCAAGAGGCTAATCGCTCGTCGGCCCTTGTACCGTGAGCCCAAGTGCATTGTCGCGCGAGCTCGCGCGCGCCACTCCGTGTTTATTGTATATGGGGGGTGAGGCAGCGGCAGCGGCATCGGCAACGGCAGCAGCAGCAGCAGCGGTGGCGTCAGTTGCCCAACGGAGACGCGCACCTGTATACAGCAAGCCTGGGATTTAACCGTTCGGGAATTGTCGAGCGCGCCGCGCACGCGCGGCTCCGAGCTGTAAAACAGGAAATAAAGGCATTCATTAGCAAGGCAACGGCATCGACATTGCTCTATCGTATATAGAGCTATGTGCGTCGTGTTGCCGGTGCCGACGCCGTTGACGAGTCCCCGTGTTCCTCTGTGTAGCGGGCGCAGCGTCGACGAGGGAGGAGGGACAGTTTAGAGCTTCGCTATACATATATATATATATATATATATATATATATATATATACACATATATATATATACATACATACATATACATCGCACGCGGGGGGCGAGGGAGAGAAGCCGGCCGCTTTCATTGCTCGAGCTCACCAACCATTATCCGGCTTCTGTAAACAAGCGCGTGCCGCTGCGGCGATACACGGAAAATTTCCGATAAAACTGGGCTGTGCAAATACTTGCGCGTATATAGGCACGCGAGTTTCAGCTTTTCGCGGACCCTCTTTCCATAGCCAACGCTCTCTGCAGTTACATTTTCGTGCCGAGTGCAATTTTCTTCTGCGGGCACTCGGAAATTTTTGAATTCTCGCAAACTAGCTGGGCTAAAATTCATTTCGGTTGCGTACCAATAGTTTATAATTCATACCCGATAATGACGAGCAAGTTTGTTCGAAGGCCTTTGAAAACAGTAAAAAACTCGCTCGAACTATGCTAATTCTTTGTTTAACGAACTAAATTATTTCACGTTACCCGATGGCTCCCCGTCCATTCGAATCGATCTGCAATCGATTCAGCAACAATATTTGTTCAGGCATTGTTTGAATATGCATAAAATTGCACTGGAATAGCATGGCGAAATAAACGAACCAAAGTTATATGCAAATGTAGTTGCAAAATGCAAAGTTTGCCCAGATCCCTGTGTTATTTACAACAACCGTGTATATCATTAACTGCAGAACGCCAACTGGAGTATCGAACATATTATCTTGAATTCCCGACAGGTGAATTATTGAATTTCGTTTTATCTTACATTCGATTTGTATGAAGGAAAATCTTGAATAGCTTGTAAAAAGGCAATTCGTTTAAAGGAAGGAAAGATATTTTTATCCAAAATTCGTGCTCTACAAGATTAGTTCAGAACAATAATGATTGCTTTAGAATAGAATTGTGATTTTTTAAAGAAAAAAAGTCTAAAAAAGTTACTACAAAAGTTCGTTTTTAAAAAAATGCTATCGTACGTGTTATTATGAAGCTTCAAAGCATATCATTTTGAGTGAAAGGATGCGCCTTTTGTGACAAGAAAATATAGACTTTCAGAACTTTAATTTAAGCTTGTTCAAAAAACGATTCTTTTTAAGTCTATATTCTTCTCAGTGGAAATTCTATCTGTCCTTTCGAAAATTTCCTTTTGCATCCACCAAATGAATTTTTAAAGACGAGTATTCATTTTGCCTGATATTGATTTTTCTCACTGTGATTTTTGACAAGTCGAATGAAACTATCGAATTCACATTTGGTTTCAAATTGAAATAGCTGTTGGCCTAGAGATAAGAAAAACTTTTTTAAATAAAATTGTGTGCGTATGACATAAAAAAAAATATTTCATGGGTTTCATAGTATTTTGTATACTACGGACGTGAAAGTGTTTTACGACTTTCGCAGTACCTATGTGTGCCTGAGTTCACTTAACAGTCGTGTGCTCTCCATTAAAATTTTTTTGTTTCACAATCGCACGAAGCAACGTTCTAAATTCTAAAGCTCAAAATGCAATTCCGAATGTAAATAGAACTGCGTGCAGCTATGAATCTTGAAAATTTGCATCGTTCAATTCCAACTGAGGACATATCGCATTAGCAACTGTAGATCCCACGTGTCGCCTGAGCGAGCAATTCCCGTCCAGTTTCTCGTCGTCCCTAGACCGCGACCGTACAGTCATCCGCTATGATTTTCCCAGAGACCACGGATCGTGCGCGTATTTATCCTAGCATCCGTGGAAGCGGGGGCCAACGAGGAATCGCAAACGACTGGGAAGCGAAGAGACAACTTCGTCTGCCTGGCCTGCAATGGCTGCAGGGGCTTCTCTCTCTCTCTCTCCGCAGAAGCTGCGGGAGCGCATCGAACGAGGGATTTGGAGCAATCGGCGGTGGGCTCGACGACACGCAGCTGCGCGCACGACAATAAGCTCGCGCGCCGAGTGCCTTCCAGCCGCAAGCTCGCGCATCTTGTTATGCTTTGCGGGGAGAGAGAGAAAGAGAGAGAGAGAGAGAGAAAGAGTATTTCCCCGCTTCTCCCTCACGCATCTTGGCGCAGCCGCATCCTTCCTCCTTATGATTCGCTTACATGAATCCGCCGGCATAAACGCTCCCCTGCCTCTCCCGAAATTTCGGACTTGTTCGAACCCTTCATTTTCAACTGCCGTTCTCCAGCGGTTATTTGACGGAAGCTGGATAGAAACTTGTTGGGTTTTCTCATGCATAAAGCAGCTTTGAGCTAAAGACCTGGAAAGCCCTCGTAGCTCAGAAGACCACGAAGCTATTGAACAGACACAACTGCGCGATCGGACAAAGAGGATTACTTTATTCGGCGTAAAAAATGTCGTTGAGAAATTTAGATCTCGGAGAAAAATAATCCGTTAGTCGGACGTCTAAAGCTTTTCACGCGCGCGAGTTTCTGATTTCAATGTTTGCATCCTTCCTTTCTCTCGCTCGCGGTGTTTTTATTCAAGTCCGCCGCCGCCGCCACGCTTTGGGACTCTGCAAGCGAGTCGCTGCGTAGCTCAAAGAGTTTTCTTTTGAAGAATAAAGTAATTTTCTCGTGGCGTCGACACTTTCACTTTAGCTCTAGCTGGGAATTTCTTAAACATCATAAACGCCTCCTTACTCTACACATTCTCAGCTGCTGCGCGCGAGCTACCGCGCATAAATATCGCAGGAGCGGAAGCCGAATCAGGTCGCAGCTGAAGCTGTAGCTCTAGCATTAGGTATATAGCGCGGCAAAGCTCGCTCGCTCATCGAGTGGAGCAGTGGCAGCAGCCTGCGGTGCTTAGGCACTGCCAGTTTCTCTCGCGCTTGCAAGTGACCGTACATCAAAGCGCTTTAGCCTTAACCTCGATATATCTCGAGCCATCTATCTTGCGGTGTGGCCTGCAGATCGACGCTTGACCGCACGAGTGATGCAGCTCCCGTGACACTCGCTCTCGCTCTATGATCCTCGACCTCATGCTGCTGCAGATTTTATCCAGCCAGTACCAGCCGCACAGCGGAGGAAAAGAAGCTACTGGAGAGCCAACCTCGTCGCAGCTCTCGACCCTTTCGGGGCTTGTTATGTTGCCAGCTTCTCGGCTCGGATCACTCTCTCTCTCTCTCTCTCTCCTCTCTTCTTTCTCCGCGATTTTCGAGGCTCCCTCCTTCTCTGTGTCGGCCTTTTTCTTTTGAGCTCCTCTCCCGCTTCGCGTATCACGTAGAGAGCCCACGAATTAAGCCGATTATATTTACATTTATCCGCTGCGCACGTATCCTGTATATAGACGAGAGCCGGTTTAGGTATACAAAGCATGTATACCTAGGGTATGGGACCGGTAAATTAGGTCGAGAATGAATATTGGAGGGCTGTTTTTGTATCTGAGATGACTCGACTCGCAAGCTTTTTATGGGCCGCGTTCGACGCATAAATAAAGGAATTGATATATGCGGGTACGTCCGAAAAGTCAGTGAAGGGAGAATAAAAATCTCTGACAGCGTGATGCGGCCGCGAGCGCGTGCTTGCTCGCTTGTCGGGGGAGAAAAAAAGTTGGCAGGCTCGCGCTCTCTATTATACGCGCACCTGCATACGTATACGTATACGCGTATAACAACTACGCGATTCATCATATTCATATCCCCGCGTATTACATTCGACGGCCGAGGGCGAGCGTGAATTTTTCCATTTTCATGGCCTATTTCGCTCTACTTGCCGCGTGTATACATGTATAGACGCCGCTCGACCCGGAAAGAGTAACCGAGTTCGCGCGCGCATCTCTATATCTCCCAGCCCCGTGTGCAACAACGTTTACTCTCGGACTCGCATGTTATGAATCATAACAGTCCTACTCTTCGCTTAAGATATGCGCAAGATAGACGAACCGCATGCCCCGAGGCGACTGTTTCGCTGACAACTTGGAGCTTACGGAGAGCTGCAATTTGTAATTCACGTTTGTCCAACAATTATGGGACTAGTGGATAATTGAGTTTTAGTGATACTCGGGCCATAAATTTTCAACGAGTCGCTTTCTCATTATACGTTTTACAACGGCTGCGCGCGCACCGAGATACCTTAAAAATTTACATCCATATGCGCAGAGCACACACCTCGAACCTACTGTCATTCCGTATCTTTCTCTCTCTCTCTCTCTCGCTGTCTATCTCTCCTTTCTTTCTCTCAATCCCGCGTGAAATTAGCATCAGGAAATCAGACCTGCAGAGAAAAGATTGCGTTCTCGCGGCTAGTTTAATTTTCGAGCTCACCCCGGCTTAAAATCCTCTCTGAAATATACATACACGGGCAGAGCAGCAGTCGCGCGCGAGCTTCTTAATTATTCCGCGATATCTGGCATTACTTGCTCGCGCGCGCTCTGTTAACAAACTTTCCTCCCAGGCTCTCCCGCCCCCTCGCCCCCCACCCGCCCCAACATTTGACTTATTATTATACAAAAGCGTTTCGCTCGGTTTCAGTCTCTCCTCCTCGCTTCTGGATTTTTAGCCTTTTCTCGTTCTGGCGCGCCGCGAAACTACTTAAACTTGTAGATTCGGAGGGCTGCCGCTGTTGGCCGTTTTGCGCGAGGCCGAAGCACAACCGAAGTCGAATCCACAATGGCTTTCCCCTTGTATCTCGGCGGGCTGCTTGGATCCCATTTATGCGACGTTGCGCTCGCGGCTCGAGCGGCAAAAGAGAGCGCCTCCCTTCCGGAAAAAAGTATATACGGCGCGGCGAAGAACGCGCGGCCTCTCTCCACTGCGATGCTCATCCGGGCTGAGCAACTGAGAGACGCAACCAAGTATAAGTATGCTCGTCAGATTGCTTCGACGCAAAGCGACTCTAATGACGTTTGCGCTGATTAAAACAAAGCGTAATGAGCTCTTTACGAGGCAACATTGTCGTGTTTCAGCTCTAGAGAACTCTATTCAAATGACAAGCGAGCAGCAGCAGCGCAGTAGCAGAGCGAGTCGCATCAGAATGCATTGAAAACGAAGAAGTTGCTGGTGGTGTCGAGTCCCCGCGTAAGATAAATTTAAAATGGAAAAACACGCTTCCGAGCTGGCTGAATAAACTACAGCCTCGCGGCATAATGAAAGATAGGAACCAGGTCGGGAGAGACGAAAAATCAAGAAAATCGACAGGGAGCAGAGCCGCGCGCGAGAGCAAGAGAGAGAGAGAGAGAAAAGCATAGAGAGACAGAGAGGCAGAGATAGAGGAAGAGGTAGACTTGGAAACTGGCATCCCTTTCGCTCTCTCTCTCTCTCTCCGTATACGCAGTGGTAGTAGCCCCGAGGGAATCTACATTCAAACGCGCTCAAAATGCAAATGCGAATACGTCGTCGTAGCTGCTGGCGCAGCGCGGTAGGTGCTGGTAATTGTAACTGCTTGACTGGACGCTTGCGAAGCACCAAAGAGAGAGAGAGAGAGAGTGAGAGGGGTAGGGAGAAGGGGAAGGGGCAGAGCGAGTAAGAGAGGCTACTCCCGGATTGCTCTAACACGACTACCGCGACGCTATCTCAGCGCCGTTTACTCGCCGGGCGGGCTTTGTATATTCGACACTTACTTCCACTCAAATCGCCTAATAAATCGCCGGGCTGGCAAAGTCGTATAGAGAGCTCACGAATAAACATAGTAGGTAGGAAGTTACACGCTTGCATTAAACTCTCTCTTGCGAGACGCCGGATTTACTGGATATCTATATTGCATTATATAGACACCTCTTCCTTCTCTGCTACATATAATACTGTGCACAACTGCGATAGCGCGCAGTGTACAGCCGCAGGTAAGCGTTGGCCGAGCCGTTGACTCCTCGAATTATACCTCCAACGTGGCACGCTCGACTGCGGGACTGTGCACTTTAAAGTTTCACCGCGCGACCTATTGGCTCCCCCCTCCCCTGAATTATCGTTTATTCGGACCCCTAACTATCATTGATTGCCGGCCGCTTCTCGCGCAACAGCGACCAGCCAGTTGTTTTTAGAAGAGGTAAACGATCGCTAAAGTTCATTGTGAAATGGAGCGGAGAGCAGGGTTAAATTCCTTCGACTTCTTTAAAACGCGGAAATTTTCTCGCTTTTCGTCGAGCTGGAGCAACACATCATTTACATACAGAAGTTGGTCTTTGCAAATTTCCGCCTCGGATGAAATTATGCAGACGCGCGCAACAAAGATAATATTTTTTTTAATCCTCGATGAATACTGTAGGAGTGAGTGCCTGCTACCGCTACTGCTGCTGCTGCTGCTGTTGCTTCCACCTTTCATGCGCGCAAGTATTCACGGATCGCGCACTTTATCGACTGGCGCGTGACGTTCCCGAACGCGAACGGAATAAAGCGCGTAGATTTGCCGACGAGCGAGCGAGCGAGTGGAGTTAATTACTCCGAAGCGCAAAATGACGAAGGCTTCAGGCAGACACGCAGCAAGTCGAATTATTTTAATTTTCAGCTTTTTATCAGAATCGGGAGGAGAAAATCCCTTTGGCCGGGCAGCTCTTCCAATTAAAGCAGATCAACTCCGAGGGCCAGGGTTGGCTATCCGCAACGCTACTTCCGTTAAAGTTCCGCGGACGAGCTGTAGCTGTGTACATGTATATTAGCAAAGTGTCTATGCAGCTGGAACAAGAGGGAAAATTTAGCGGCCGCGCATACGCAGCCTCGATTCTCTCTCTCTCTCAGTTTGTAATATATATTATACATACACGTATATACAGATATCCATGCATAGACGCTCGGGCGCGAGCGCGTATATTTTCCGCTCCGTCGAAACTACCGGCGGCGCTCTCTCGCTCGCCTCGCGTCTGTCTATAACTATAGACTTTATTTATCTCTGTTTCTCCGCAGTTACAAACTGCCCCTGATAAACCGGGGCGCGAGCGGCACGTCTTACCAGGTATGCTCTCTCGCTCTCTCTCTCTCTCTCTTTCGCTCTTTCCTCTCCCATTCCGCGTGTGCAGTGTTTATATATGTATACACACGGGCACAGACAGTATCCGAGTGGAGTATATAGGCGATGGAGGTGGCAAAACTTACTTGCCTCCGCGAAATCCTTGTGCGGGTGGCACTTTCTCCTTTGTGAAGCTGCCGCCGCAATATTTCACAGCTGGGGCTTATAAATCTTTCGTTTCCCGTCCGCGGGGGCGAGGGCAGCGACGGCGGCAGCCGCGATATAAACTTCTTATTTCCGCGGCTGCTGCTCCCAGTCGTCCGCGCTCGCAGGCAGTAAAAATACAATAACTTCATTACTCCCGCGTGACTCGAAGCTCAATATTAAGCGTATCCAGAGTGAGCGCGCGCGCGGCAATCGCAGAGAACCTGTCAGTTCTTTTTTACTTGTTCTTTCTGTCTTTTTTTACTCTCTAAATAAACGCGCGGCTCTGCAGCTAGCGCTGCTGCTCGCGAGGACCCTCTCCAATTTGCGCAGGTGGATTTGGAAATAGTTTTAAAAAATAACGATCGAGTGGAAAAAAAAATTGCGAGCCTCTATTCAAATATGAATAAAAATAGCGCGTAGCTCTACAAATTGATTTTTTGCATCCGAGAGAGAGAGAGAGAGAAAGCCCTCTCCCTCTCTCCGTCTCCCCCGATAGTGTAACGATATACGCACACGTTCAGCCGCGTTCCATTATCAGCTTTATGATCGAGTAGGAGTAGAGGAGCGACGCAAGAGAGAAAGTTTATTATACGTGTCACTCGGCGCGCGCAAGCGCGTATACGTATATGTATATATATATATGTATGGCGGGAGGGGTAAAAGCTTTTACGCCGGCGCGGATTTAACCCCTGCTGCAATTTGTCGGAAGGACAGTGGCGATCGTCCCGAGGCGATATGGCTCCCTTCGGATTCGATTTTAATTCAACTATGCGAGAGATAGCTCCGGCGCTGCCAGTAAAGTATCCTAGCTAGTGGCCAAGAGATCGCTAATAAATCTACTACGTGTAATCTAATTTCGCGCCCGATATGAGTGTATACATATATATGTATATCCGTATACGCCGGCTATAGAGTGGCCGAAGATCGTTATATGTGTGTCTGTGGATATGGAGCAGCTTATACGGCTTCTATAGCTGTTAGTCTACGCCGGCTTGTGAGATTGGCTCCGGGAGCTTAGGTGTGGATTATGAGATGCGACGTAATTTTTTATGGAATAAAAATTTGAAGAGCGAGCGACGTTATTCAGGAGAAAATAAAGGGAATGGCTCTTGGTGTGTTTTCAGGATTTTAAAGTTTTACAGGCTTCGCTTCTCGTTTGCGACACTTGCCTCTCTCCGACGTTTCTCCTCATAACACATTCAGGGCTGTTCATGTATTTTTGTTGAGTCGAAAACATGCGAGGAATATTTACTAAGAAATGACGTCGGACGTTTTTACGAATTCGCATCTTGCACGATTGTTAAAATTTCAAACAATTGTACATGTATTTTTCTCTTGCATTTCCTATACGCGGAAATATCGATGAAAATTTTCGACAATGAATTTACTTTCTACCTTCAATTAAATAGATAATAATGAATAATGTAGAATATATCTATTTGATATTATGCAGCATTTTACATGTTTACAAAGGTAATAATCTAATAAATTAATAATCTAATAAAAAAATTGAGTGTAAACAAAAGATCTTATTATATTTATCTTTACTTAACAAATATTTTTTAAAAAACAAAAAGTATTAATCAGGCCCGTGTACTGCAGTACAGATACATTTTTAAAAAAGTATTTGCGTTATAAAATAACAAAGATTTTGGAAAAAGTAACTCAGTACTCTGTCAACGATATCGGATATACGTGAGCGTGTGAATTCGAATGAAAATGATATACAACTGTGGTGCGTTATACTGGATCACTCCATCGAATTGAATTTACTGCGTTATTTTTATTTACTTTACGGAGCAATCAGCGAGATTCTCGTTATTGCGTTGCCACTGCGTGGCTGTCCTCTTTCCAAACAAAATTGGTTAATTTTGTTAATAAATTCATGCGAGTGCTCAGGTAAAGCGCATAAGCGTTACCGATCCGCAAAAGAAATTATTCAATATTAAATATTCAATCTCGTTATGCAAGTAATCTTCTAACACAATATTCCTTTTTTTTCTGTTTCAGGTGAGTTGCCGCAATTTTTCCCCGCTGTACATAAAGCTAACGGCAAATCCTCTCCATGAAGTCGAGTAAGTAAGGCTCGAGATCAAGTAGCGCGAGTTCGTCCAAATATCAGAAAATAATCAAAAACAAGATAGAAAGTAAAAAAAAAAAAGAAAAAGTTGGGGAACCCTCTCCGTTCTCCGTGGCTCATAAATTTCTCGTGTTTCATACTTAGGGCAGCTTATACGTAGCGGCGGTCGCGGCGGCGGCGGCGGCGGCTGGGAAAAAGCGCAGAAAAAAATCACTCGAGCGTCAGTGAAAAGTTTTTAAAAAATTCCTCCTCCTTCCCGCTACTTTCGTCCAAGGTGGATGTGTATACCTATACATACACGCGCAGACATAAATACGTATACAGAGGGGGTCTGGGAGCTAGCTCTCGGAGGTTCGGTTGGTCGAGCGCTCGATTTCATAAATCGCGGCGCCCAGAGAGCTGCAGCAGCGCGACGACTAGCGCGCGTTGCGGAAGTGGCGTGCAGCAGCTCTTGCTACTTTTCACTTGCGCGCCACTCTCCCTCTCTCTCTCTCTCTCTCTCTCGCTCTCTTTTTCTCTATCCTTCCTCTTTTTGCCCTTTTGGCGATGACTCCGCTCTCCACCGCGAGCTCGTGCGCGCACACACACACACGCACACATGTGGAGCCGGTCATATACACATCCCTTTTCCGAAGAGTTTTATAAGTGTCGCGATACGTTATAGCGGAGTAAGAAGTGGTAACGGCGCGGCGTATAGCTCTCGTGACCCTTAGGTGAGTTAAGAGGGCAAGAAAAAAAAAGGAGCAAAAGGAGCGAGAGCGCGAGAAAGATTGACTCCGGCGTTGTTAGTGCCAAAAGTTTTTCCGGCAAAGAGTGTGTATAGCCAGCGCCGGCCCCGGCGATAGCGATCTCACGGATTTGTTTCGACGTCGAGTGTATGTGCACCGCGCAAGGCTATATGGCACGAGGGGGGCGGGAGAGAGGGGAGGAAAACGATCTCGGGAATTATTCCGGCAACTTATCGCCCGGGATGATCGCCCATTTTTCCGATATGCCGGCACATAATGGCCCCTGGGACTGCTTGGGCTGCTGCTGCCGCCGCCACTGCCGCTATATACAGCTTCGGCTCTAAACGCTGGAAATGACAAATAACAAGAGCGCGAGAGACGTGAGTGTATATGTGCTTTCCTTTAGACGCTGCTACGGCTACATGTACGCGAATTCGTATTTCTCCGCGGCGAAGAAAGAGTGCCGGGCCGAGTCAGGTTATTCGAGGTCCTCGTCTATATTGTAAATTTCTTGCTAGACTGAGAGCGCGCGCGCTTTTTCAAATTTCTCGAGGAAATTCAAGGGAATGCATTTCAATAATAAGCGCAGCGGCATGGATAAGTTTCAGAATTCTGCGAAAGCTCCGCGCTTGTAAAGCTTGACGCGAGTACTTTATTAGACGGAAGTTCAGAGAACTTGATAAAAATACATTACGACGCAAAAACTCTTTCCCTTCTTCTCTCTCCACGGTCGGATATCAATTTCCCTTGCCGCGCAACTCGGGGAAAAAAAATAACTTGGGGACTCCAAATCCACGTTACAAAGGCCAAAGGGGATAAAAGCTTGGAAAACCATTGTGCAATAACCTCGAAGCCGCACGAAATAATAAAAAATAAAAAGAAAGAAAACCGTCGCCGAATATGAATATTGAGAGACTCAGGCCGAGAGAGCCACCTGTATATAAAGCGGAAAAGAAAAAAAAAGAAAGCTCGCTCGGAAGGCGCAAAAAAACGTCCGTTTTCAAGCGCAACTGCGCCTCCCAATTCACTGCGGGCCGGCCGCCTCTCTTTGTATCGAGGCCAAAAACGCGCCGGAAGTGGCGCCTCCACTCTCCACGCTCCCCCCCCCCCTCTTCCAGCCTATCCAAAAAAAGCATTCGTTATCACCGCGTGGCGGTCGATGCGACTTCCTCGTTTTATTTATTTTTTTTTTTTCGTGAACGCGCGCCTATCGCACCATAAATTCGAGCAACTTCCGATATTTTGGAGCACGGGGTGAACGGAGCGCGCGAGCCATTCATCAGGTGCGGCGCACTCGTGTAATTCTGCCGGTTGAAGCTTTGCAGGGCAGAATAGACGGACGGCGTGACAGAGCGTCGATAAGTTTTTGCGGATGGATAACGATTATGGAAATGAGAAGGTTATTTATTGCGGGGACGCGCGCATGTCAGGGCTTGAATTTTTATTGAAAAATGCTTTTCCTCCGATTCTTCATTAATTTCTACTTTTCCCACGGGCAAATCGTAATTAACGCGCTCTGCTGACGCGTAAGCGGAAACGAGTTACATTTAATCTATTCAATATTCAATGTTCGCCGGCGCGGAGTCTGGACGGGGAAAGGTCATTACTCGTTTCGAGCGTTAATGACAAATCCATTAAGAATTGCCACTAAAGGAATTTCCTCGGAGATACCGGCAGAAAGAACAAATTAAGATGCAGTAATGAGGCTGCGCTAAAAATAAGTATTTATCTCTACGCTGGATTGCTTCACTTCCACCCCCGCCCCACCCGTCTCTCTCTCTCTATCTCTCTTTCGACTCTTGTAAGTTGAGTAATTGGCCGACTTGCTTCTCGGCTTTTTGACGAACTTTAGGATGAAGCGAGCAAGCGAATCAGCGGAAAAAGAAAATCAGGGTACCGACTGCGACATAAATTTCAAGCGGCTTTCGAGTCTTTTCGTCTTGCGAAACAAAAGTGAGAAAAAAAATGCGTCTCAAGCGCCGTAAAAACTTAGAAATGCGCTGTAATTAGTCGAATGAGCAGACTAGAGACAGCTTTATACATATATACATCCAGCTGCGGGATCAGTGCGACATGTTTAAAGAGTAGCTGCTACAGAAAGTGTCGCGGAGAGGTTGAAAACCGCGGAAAGTTCGGGTCCTCCGTCAACAGCGATACATACCGTGTGCACGGGGAAAACTGTGAAAAGTGAAATGTCCGCGAAACGATTTAGCCCGAGGCTCCTCGGGAGCGCGAGAGTCCGAGGGCATATAAAAAACACGCAAACAATAAATCATCGATTATGACTCATTCCCACGTAATAAATTTCCTTAGACTTCTTCATCCGTTTCTGTTCCTCATTCTCGAAAGCTGAGGATAGCGCGCGGGCGCCTAAAGTCGGCGAGTGGCTTTTGATTTATGAGGAGAGTTTTGTCGAGGGCGCGTCGAAGCACGGAAACGAAACAGAGAGAGAGAGAGAGAGAGAGAGAGAGAGAGAGGGAGAGAGAGCGTGCGCGCACGGGCGCGCATTTTAGATTACTAGAAAATCGTCATTTCCTCCGGCAGCCGCAGATAAATCAGCAGCGCGCACATATACATTCCTATTGTCGGCGCGGCGGCTGCGGGGCACAAAGATTGATTCGACTATCGGTTATCGATTTCATCCGGCCGCTGCCGTAATTTCCCGTTCATTTAAATTACCACAACGAAGCGGAGAGCCCCGGCACGTCAGCCGCCATGTAGCCGCGATAAAATGGCAGTAGGAGATAAGCCGAGCTTATATACCTGCAGAGCGCAGCTAATGCTGCCTTCCAAATGCCCCCTCTCTCTCTCCCTCTCTTTCGTTCGCTCTTCTCTCCATAATCGATAAGTATCGGAATGCAGTGCGGGTTGCGTAAAGTAATTGCTTCTTGAATAAATATATATTATAAAGACGACATGCCTGCCCATAGCCTTATTTTTCCACTTAAATCTCCGACTACTCTTTAATAATACTGCATTATGTAAATGCCCGTATCAACCGCGAGCGGCTTGACTCGAGAAAATTGAATATTTCGAAATCCTTGAATGTGGAGGATCCCCCCCCCTCCCATTCCGGATAGCCGTATACGTCTTATATTTATATTGCAGGTGTACATAGGCCCAGCGACGCGAACCGAGAGCCCCCCTGTGTCCTCTCCTCGGAATCATGCAAATCCCCCCTCGAGGGGGGGAATTTACATCGTCGCGACACGCAACTTAAGATCCACGATATGAAAGCTCCGTGTAATAACGTTCGGCAAAAATATTATAAGCAACTCGCAGGCAGGCTGGCGCGCGCGCGTGCGCAAGCGGATTATACGTACTTTGAAACGATAACGTATACAGGCCTCGTCGCCGGCACGAAGCTGCGCCCGCGGACTCGATACAATGCTAAAGGATGTAGGGACGGGCTTACACAGACTTTTATATATCTGTATATAGCCTACGTATACAGGGTGAGGTTTGCGCTTTGGACCCGTCGAGAAAGATAATGGTCGCCCGAGGCGATATTCTGTATCGTGATAGTCAGCGCCGTCTCTTTTTCGTTACTCTTTTTTCTCTTTTTTATCTCCCGCGCTTCCTTCGTTCCTTTCCGCCCTTGAGACACGCACGGCTCGTTTAAGCTTGTGGCGAACGAGGCCTGAAGAGGCTCTTTTTCGAATTTTAACCACGTGTCAATGTCGAGAGCTTGCGAGGGGCGGAGGGGGGGGGGGGGGAGTACTTCGGAAGCTCCGTCCTCGTCTCTGCGCTACATCAGAATCCTTGGCTATGGTCCGCAGTAACAATGCTCTCGTGTGTCGTTTATAAAGATTTTAAATGCGCTCGGGGGCACGAGAGGGGAGAAAGCTCGAGTCGTCTATTTTCGTATACACTCCAGCGTTAGGACTCGCGCAAAGCGCGTCAAGTGTTTATCTTGCATCCTGCGCTCAATTACGCGAAGGATAAAAAAGCCTCGAATGAGAGCTGGCGCACGGGCGAATGAAAAAAATAAAAGACAAGAGAATAAAGGTCAACGAGGAGAGAAAGGGGATATTTTGGAGAACAAACGAGCTCCACATCGTCCGTCGGGTTTCCAGCAGATACGTCGGCCTCTTATCTGCGGGTCTCTTTGTCACCTAAGCAGGCTGCTCGTGCAGATAGATGCCTATGGATAAGCATAGGACAGGCAATCTCTCGTGGCGAGCCAAGTGAATGCAGGAAAAGAATGCGAGGAGACGTATGAAGAGCGCGAGAGATAACATTTTTTAGCGAAACGAACTAAATAAAGTTGCAGCGAGTTGGATATAATCCGGAGAGTTTGATTTCAATTGGACTACGAGCGCCACAGTAGAAATGCAGCTTGGAGAGAAGCGAGTCTAACGAGCGTCGAATAGCAAAGCAGAAAAAAACCTACAATCCCGGAAAAATCCAACCAGCAATTTTGGCGAGCGATAAGGTCAGCCCCCTCCCGCGAGAGAGACTATCTCAACATTTTGAAAAAGAAGAAGAAGAAGAAAATTTTATTGTCATAAAAGCTAAAGAAGCGCGTTGAGCGTGTAATTCAAGATAGGCCCTTGGCAAAGCGAGAAAGAAGAGAAGGAGGAGGAGGAATGGGAAGAAACAGGAGAAGGAGAAGAAGAAGAAGAAGAAGAGGCGAAAGCCAAAGAGACGGGAAGCAGAGAATATAGAAACGAAAGTATAGTGCCTCTCGCGCCAGCAAAGAAAGGGAGCAGCGGGCGCGCGGGCGGGCGAGCGAGAGAGAGATTACATTTTTATGCACCATAATTCAAGGAGAGACGAAGAAAGCCGGGTAATCGAGAAAAAGTGGAGAAACGAGGGCGGGAGGCGCGAAGGAGGAAGAGACGAGGTCGGTAAGTTTCGCATTATGCCGCGAAGCGCGCCCGCGCGCTTCGCGTTCTTTAAACCGCCCCCTACCTCCTCCCTCCCCCCGCCTCTGTACTCGCGCGCCCACACGCGCGCACACTCTCGCGCGTCTGCAGCTCGACGATCGACCTCCGCGGAGACTTTATCACGGGAAACGGTGTCGTTCTACTTATCGGCAAGGTATTACAAAGGGAACGGGAGACACTGCGGATTTAGCGACTTTCTCTCTCTCTCTCTCTCTCTCTCTCTCTCTCTCTCTCTCTCTCTCCTCTCGACTTTCCCGTTTAACCGCGTCGACGCGAATGTATATTTTTCATTTGAGATACGCGAGAGACGACTCTCTCTTTCTCCTCTCTGTCTCTCTGCCTCTCGTTTTTTTTTCCTCCGCGGGATAGTTAATTTAGATCGGCGGCAGAGCGGAAGCGTATTTAATTCAGCATTACTCGAGGGGGGGGGGGCCTTATTCTATTAGTGGTCGATCGTTTTAGATCCGATGCGGTCGACAGGAGGCGGTAGACTATTTCCGAGATAGAATTCCAAATGACTATGGGAGAGGAGAGATAGCCTATACCCTCGCGTCGAACGGAAAATCAGCCTGCAATTGCGATTCGTTTGACATTCTATTAGCTCGCGGTAATCAGTCTATATATTAATCTCGAAGGTAAAAGCCAGCCTCGCTCCTGTCCCGATAGTGCGCGTGTACATATAAAATCGATGTGTTTTCTGCTCTGGAAGCATAACACGAGCTTGCCAGCGCTCCTGAATTTCCTGGAAAATATCAATGGGTCACGCCAGAGAGAGGGGGGAGGGAGGAAGAGAGACACGCATCGAGTGACGTTTATTCAAATGTATGCAAACTTCACGCACACGCGCACATGAGAGACTGCAGTGCCCGCGTAATCGAAGCACAAACTACTGCTGCTCCTAGTGTTTATGTCGGCGGGATACGAGTCATCGTTTTAAATGTTTTCGTTCCATTTACCGGCGCGCATCAGAGCAGAGAAATCTGCTACTCTACAAGCGCCACAGGTATAGAGAAAGAGCGGGCGCGCGGCGCACTATCGAGTACCGAGATTTTTCGGTTCTCCCGAAGTAGGTAAACGAGCTTCCGAGCTCTTACAAAGAAAAATACCGCTCGTATAATCCCGCGCTGCTGCTGCTGCTGCTACTGCTGGGGCTGCTGCTACTGCTGCTGCTCTATACTGTCCGGCGGACGTTATCGTCATACACGCGACATATATACCGCGTAGTCACGTACGCACGAGCGTTTCTGCGTATATAGCTGAGCTCGCGCGCAGCTTTTTCCGATGTGAAACGCAGCACGCTGGATTTTCCGCGAGGCTGCGCTCGGCATTAACAAGGCCGTTAGAGGCAAAACAGCCGGAAAAAGAGAGACGCCGGCGCTGCGCCACTATATGACACTGCGATAGAAACAATAAAGTCTAGCCTCTGATGTTTGCGCGCTCTGCCACGATTTCCTGCATACTTATTATATGTACTCGAGCGAAATAGCTTTGCTCCTCACTCTCTCTCTTTCTTTCTCTCTCTCTCTCTTTTCAGCATAATGCTATAAACGAAGTGTACTGTCGGAGCACCTAGTCGTGAAATGCGACGTAGTCGTTGCTGATAATTGGCTAGACTTATGCTATGGGGACTTCAAAGGCTAACGTTTCGTAGTGACGAGAGAGAGAGAGAGAGAGAGAGAGAGAGAGAGAGAGAGGGGATTCGAAAAATTCGCTCCTACCTTTCAGGGCTTCTTTGATACTGCTGCTATATTCGCTTCGAATTTTTCCCATTGTTGCTCGATATAGATACAGTATATACAGTGTGCTTCGCCTGCGTTTAAAGCCATTTCGTTCCATTTCGCAAAGCTATCGCTTGTTTATGAAAGACTGGCGGACAAATTGCTCGAGAATATGAAAAATGAAAAAAAGAAATTTATCATCGCAGCGCGAGACCGGCGACGCGCAGGCTTTTTCCTTTGACGTAATCTCCATTCATTTCAGCGAGCGTGAGCGCAAACACGTCCAGCGGCTCGAAATCGAATTTCCGTAGTTCATTATTTCACTCTATACAAACAAGGCCAGTCGGTCAGCGTACCCTGTGTATATAGCGGCGACGGCGGCGGCGATAGTAGCCGGAAAATCCCCGACGTGCACTGCCGAGAGCCACCTTAAAGGTGATAGCTAAGGTCAACGTCTCTCTCTCTCTTTCCCTCTTGCCGAAGCCGCATATATATCTCCTCTCTCTTTCCCCCTCTCTAAGGTCCCTCGCTTACACCTTCGAATTTCCGTTCGAGCTAATCGAGGCTGTCTTGTTAGCTCGGAATTATGCATAGCAGCTTGGCTGTGGTCTTATCGACTTTACGTATTTTAAATTAAACGCTTATTATTATTTGACGATTAAGAGAGAGAGAGAGAGAGAGAGAGAGAGAGAGAGAGAGAGAGATCAGAGTCGCACAGCTGTCGTCCACATCCATATACCACATACCTATATACCAATATAGCAGGCCGTATTGCATTTACAGTGGTCTGCTGACCCGCTCAACTCTTTGAGTAATGTATGTCGCCACGCCTGCTGCTGCATTTTGTATAAATGTATCTTTGGCTCTCGCATATATATATATATATATACATATAGAAAGTCAAGTACTGTCGACTCCGCAGCCTTTCGAAATTGATTTCCACGTGGAGTTTCGATGAATTATTGACGGGGCTTTATTAAAGATTTTTACTTTACTACTCAATCTCACGTAGAGCTTGAACTCTCTCCCTCACTCTCTCTCTTTCTCGTATACTCGTTAATTCTCTCTCTCTCTCTCTATCGATGTGCGCATATTATACACCTGCATTTGATCATTGATAATTCCAATATACTGTGGGAGTCTGGTACACGTCAACTTCGGAAATATTCCGCGTATACATATTTATACCTGAATAAAGCATGGGTTGGGGAAGTTGCGATAGTTGCTGATTCCATTCTACCGAATGCCCTTCATTCTCTCAAACTTTCTCTCTCTTTCTCTCTTCGTATGTACACAGGTAGCGCACTATTTCGAAATGAACGAATTCCGAGAATAGCCCGCAGGAGACTCCCGAAACACATCGTCGCGAAACGAAGAATTTAATTCCACCCCCCTCCCCACCCCCAAATAACTTGTCAAAGAGCCGCAATGCAGCTCATCATTAGTCGCATACGTATATATAAATGTTTAAGTGAACAATGCATTCATTAGAGCGAGAGACGCGCGCGGTTTACGTATGTATATAGAGAACACAATTTGTTATGTGCAAGCTCGGGTAGCGCATACATACAGAGAGCGGCGGCATTACGCCGCGCGCGAGTTTATGTGCTCAGCGAAGGGTTAAAAAACGTCCTTTGGCCATGTATACGAGGAGCTGCGCCCACGCTCGCGCATAAAAAAGGATAAGGCCGCTGTCACGCTCGTTTTACCTCGCTGCTTCCGGAGCAGAAAAATAAAACGATAGAGAGGGGTAAATCCGCCCTCGTGAAAATTCATCTTTCCAGCGCGCGGAGGGAGCTCGGATAACAAAAAACCCCCACCCCCCCCCCCCATCTAATTCTTCTCTCGGAAATTAAAGGTATACACGCCTCGACTCGCAAATTATCCGCGCACATTACGCGGCGAAGTGCGTCTCCGCGGCGCACTTATATCCACAACACACATGCGCCGAGCGCGAGCGAGCGAGAGAGAAAGCGCGCGCATCTCGAGCGCTTTGAAAACACAAACTTGCCGCTCGTCCAAATCCTCTTGAACTTATACTCTCTTCCCCCCCCCCTCTCTCTCTCTCTCTCTTCGCAGCGGGAGAAGCAGTCGCTGATGCGCTCGAGACGCGCGCTCGCCGATTCTCCATCGAGTCGGTTTTTCTAAAACGCGGCGCAGCGCGCGCTCTGCATGTGTAAGCGCGCTTCGCTCAGCTGCGCAGGCCTCTGTGCACAATCAGCCCCGTGTTTGTGTATAGCTTCAAACTGCGCGTTTGACTTTAGTTGCTGAAAGTTGATAGGTTCTTCTTCCGGTGCGCCTCTATTGCCTCTCGGCGGAAATGCTATTGCATTACGAGAGCAGCCGAGTTATTGAAAAAGCGCCCGCTCGCGCAAACCGACGACGACGTCGCGACGGCGGCGGCAGCGGAGCCGCCGACCGAAAGAAGTAGAGAAACAAACGCGCACACGAGGCGCATATACCGTATACATAGAGAGAGAGAGAGAGAGAGAGAGAGACTCGAGACGCAAAAGGCACTGAATTCGAAGAGCCGATTTGGCAAGTAGAGCCATTAGTGAGCACAGCCGAAAGGGATACATGCCTCCCGTTTCGTTAAAAGGAGATACACCGATTGCCTGACTGTACGCGGACTCGTTCTACTGGCAATAGCTACGTTGCCGCATTGATTTCTCAACCCTTGCCTTTCAATTTCCCGCAGCTGCTGGCTTACTCAGGAGAGGGTGGAGGGGGAATAAAGCAGCGGATTCCTCGGCTTGTAATCACCGGAGCCCCCCCCCCTCTCCCCCACTCATTCGCAGAGGATCACGCGCGCACGAGACGTAACAAACTGCAGTGGCACGCGACGTTCGAAATCCGACCACTTGCGCTATCGCTCTCTGTGTGCTACACGCTGGGCAAGGAGAGAGAGAGAGAGAGAATGAGCCAAAGTCTCAAAGACAGAAGGAGAAGGGAACAAAAATTGAGGGTTAGAGCCACTTCTCGACTCCTCTCGAGTATTTATAATCGTTGAATCGAGTAATAACCTTTTGACTCGAGTGCTCGGCCGCCTCAAGCTCCTTTCAATTGCTTGTAGTCCCTCTTTAGCGCGCTCGCCAAGACGAGCCGCTGCTTTTCTCTCTTCCTTTTTTCCTCCTCCTTCCCCCCCTCCTTCTTTTCCCTGACCTGTATCCTCTCTCGCTAAATTGATTCGAAAGCTTGATCCGTTAATTAAAGGGGGCTCTGCAACTTGATATAGGTATATCAACTTCCAATCTCTTTAAAGCATCTTTGTCTTCTCCGCCTCGCTTTTTCCTGTAAAAGACACTGGAAACCGATGGATGGGATGATTGATGGAGACAGTTTCGTTTCGTACCTGTCGTTTAAAATTTCGAAAGCGTGCGCTATTATTTAAAATAATCTAATCCATTTTAATCGTCTTAACGGCTTTCCTTCCATGTTTGGACTCGTCGTCCGCATTGAAGAATACTTAATTGAATATCTAAAGTTCATCCTTTAATAAATGATTCGCCGGCAGAGAGCGGCTCTCATTACGAGCGGCTTTTAAAACGCGCAGATTGCCATCGCATTTAACGCCGAAACTTTTCCCGCGCGCTCTCCACCTGCATTAACCAAAACAAATTTGCAAAACTTATCTCGCGCGGCACGACGATGATAGCGAGTAACTGTTTTGTCTGACTCTAGACTCCTCGACGTGATATATATATACACGTGTATATAGCGGGTAGACAAAACACATACACTCGGACATATACATGCTCGCACGTGGCATCAGAGATCAGTTTCCCGCCATAAACACGTACGTCCGCATCCTTTAGCCCGTAAGCAGCCGAAAACAATCCTCATCCCTCGCGTTACCGCAGCGTCGCTTTCATTATACGGGCAGTACAGCAACAGCAACAGCAACAGCAGTAGCAGCAGCAGCAGCAGCAGCAGCAGCAGTGACTCTAAGTCGAGAGTATCCGAAAGCAGGCCAGCGGTGGCAGCAGGCGACGTCGCGCACTAAGCGAAATTGGTCGCCCGAGAGAAACAGGGCTTCTGCTGCTGCTGCTGCTGCTGTGCTGGAGAGAAAGACCGAGGGAAAATTGGTATTCCACCGCGCGAGAGCTGAAAAGCCGCACCTTATGTGGGCTGGAGCAGCAGAGAGCGCGGTGCCCCCCAGTATCGTCCCGCAAAAGATGGCGGCTGCTGCTGCTGCTGCTACTACTACTGCTCGCTTGCAACTCGCCGCATTATACCGCGAGAGTAATTCTATCAGAACGCGCTCGCGGTAATGCGTTTCTTGCTGCTACCTTCGCCATTACGTATTAGCACAAGTAGGTAAATTCGGGAAAGGTCTCTCTCTCTCTCTCTCTCTCTCTCTCTCGCTCTGGGAGCGGGGAAAGCTGGCTGGGTGCCAGTTGCCGCGGAGACAGCGAGCCGGGCAAAAACGACGCGTATAGGGCCGAGGCATCGATCGCCGCGAGAGTGAGGGAGGAGAGAGACTTTTTGAAAATGCCGGAGGGAGGCCTCGGCAAGTTTATCGCGCACGGAGAGCAGTCGACGTTGACGAGTCTTCTGTGTGTACTGCTGCTAGTATGCTGTACTTTGTGTATAGAGAGACAGAGAGAGAGAGAGAAAGAGAAATAGAAAGAGCCGTCTCCAAAATTGACGGATGCCGCGTGTATAGAGGCGATGCTCGCGGTAGTTTGCGCTCTTTTTTGGCCGATCCTATATACAGGGGTGGGGGCTGGGGGGTGGAGGACGGCCGATCAGTTCTCTGTTTTGCGCGGTCTCTTTTTTTTCTGATGGACTGGAAGTTGTTAACGAAGTATTGTTTTATTGCAAATATTGGCGTCGCTATGAATATGCATCGGTATCGGGATGAGGGGAGGTTTGTTCTCTGTTTTCCTTTGCACTCGCTCTTTCTTCTCTCTCGATTTTTTTTCTCCCCCCGCTATGTACTCCTCTACAAACTGCGGAGCTTGTTTCTATTTCGAGGCATGCCGAGTTGTTGCGAGTTGTGTTGCGGAATTTTGAACAGGCTTTTTTGTAACGTGTCTCTCTCTCTCTCTCTCTCTCTCTCTCTCTCTCTCGTTCTCCCCTCTCTCTGTATACAGTAATATACGCGTATGATTTCGCATATTGATAGAATGTAGATATAACAAGGAAATAAAGTATTTCAATGTTATTTATCGGATAAAATCTCCACGCGCTGCGCCCCCTCTTTTTAATGGCCTATCCTTGCCGAGAACAGGGCAATTAAAAATTTAATTAAACTTCAGATTAATGAACGTAGATAAATATTATACATTTCGACAGGGGACACGGTTATTATCGATATAAACGTCCGCATAATAAGCCACTGAACCTCGTAAAAAGATTTTATTGTATGAAATTTTCCAATCAAATCTCACATTGGAAATAATTTCCTTGGCGTAATTTCCTATAAATCTTTCAGCATTAATACTAATAACTTTCATTCTGAAAACAAATAATAATGTATTGATTATTCGGATTATATTATTATTACTTCGGTTCGAGCAATGAGCGGTTTCCACGAATGAAAATTTATTTAACTTTCGACCCCCCATCCCACACGTCACACCTCTCGGAGACAACGTTTGGGCAACACAAAACGCGAGGAAACGGAAAGGCCAGAAAAACGATTTTATCAAAGCCGAAGGCGCAGAAAATTTATTTAACAGCTTAGTCTCAAGCGAGCGCGCACTCCATAACGAAATAAAACAGCTCGAACGTGCGCTCTAATTTGACGGTGTATACTTTTAATATGGATGATTGTCAAGCGTGCTCCGGCTGCCTCTGACCCACTCTGAAAGTTCGCGCGCGCCAAATCGACAGTTTAATACCCTGTCAATAATGATGATTATAATACGCTTGAGGGAGAAATTCGCGAGCATAACTGCGTTCACTTTGTAATAACGAAAAATATTGTTGCGCCATTACCGCTTTAAATATCCCATCAATTATAATTTCTCATTTGAATTTCCGTCGATGTCGCGCGGCTTTAAAGCGTCGAGCGCCAATTCGAAGCAAAAATTTGCGGATAAAATACAAGCGATCAGAGAACAAGCATTCAGTAAATAATCTTTTTATATTTTTCATCTTTTTAGTTTTATTTTCAATCTTTTTCCTTTGACTGTACTTCAATCGTTGTAATTCAATTACTACGTTTACGCGCAAGCTCTTTCGGTTCATTACACATCACAGCTGTATTCGACACAGCTCAGGGAAAATTTGTCAAACAACACACTCAATTCGCAGTTGAAATAAGCGCGACGGGGGTTTATTTTTTTCTTTAACGGAGCCGCGAAAACGCACACATTTTTCACTCCCCAAAGTTGTACGCGCGAGCGCGCATTAGAATTTTCATTAGTAACTCGGAAATATTTGGCCATAATCTCGCGAGCTCGTTATTCCCCATTAGCGATCGCGGGGAAGGGAACTCTTGCGCAGTGAACTTCGGTCGGCGGGCATCAGCGCAGCCGTAGTCTTTCATTGCTATCCGTCATAATAACGAAAGTGGAACCTGCTCAGCTATACGCGCGCGCTCGCTTTCCCGTAATAAGCGCTAATGCAAGGGCTGATAAATTCAGACGGACGCGTATACAGTAGTTCGTATATAGCGGGGGCGCACAATGCCACGGGACGTCGCGCGAGCGTTACGAAATACGATGGACATTGACGCGCGGGAGGCTGCTCTTTCTCTATCTCTGTCTCCATCCGCCGGTGTTTGCAGCGGCGGGGCGGCCTGCACGAATGAAAGAAAAACAGAGCTAACTCGGAAAGCGGATCGCCTCTCGGCGTGGACTCTGCTACTCGTCTTTCTCCCCGTTACACTATACGCCGCTATATACCGGCCGTTGCGCCATCACGCAGCCCGTAAGACGCGTTTTCCCGGGTCGCCCGCTGTTAATTCGGTTTGAGGAATAAAAGAAGATGACTGCGCGGCGGCGGCGGCGGCGGCGGCTGTACCCGGAATAATTCGCAGCTTGTTTTTCCACCCGATGCGCTTAAGCGTATTACGTGCTCTGCTCTCCCGATGGATAAAAAAGAGAGCGTCCATACGTGTGCGTATACACGTATATGCATGGACCCTGCGCAGGAGAGCGAGAGCACACAATGCCTGTATAGCGACTCGACGCAGGGTGAAATAACAGGACAAAACACACGCATCGCGACTCGAATAAGCGGACGTCGCGCGCGAATGGGGAAAAACCAGCGGGCAAACTAGAGGGAGACAAAGCGACAAAATCACACGGAATAAAAGCTCGGAGCGCTCACAATGAATTCGCGCTGCCGTGTCAATGTGTCGGAATTGAGTTTCTAGCGCGTCGTTGCGTGCAAATCTGCGCGTTCGCAACGAAAAATCGGATGAAGAAGCTCGCGCGTATACGCGCGCCGGCATATGTATCCTGTACAAATGTAGACGTGCGCCTGTATATATAACGCGTATAAATATAGAGGTGCGTACAGTGCCGTGACATTTTACGCATCCGCGACGCGACGAGTGTATGTATAAATAACAGTTCATGCAACTGCATGCGCTTTGAAAATACGCACGCACTCCATTATATGTATGCCCACCCCGCGCTCGAGGACGGTGTAGCGATTACACCGCAATCGGGACAAAGTCTCGTCTCTGCGAACATAAATGTCGAATGCGTGTGTCTGCGTGATGTGCAACGTCGTAGACGTTGTCAAAGAGGGACCGAAGGAGAAGGAGGGGGGCCGAGGCGGGGTGCGGTGGACCGAGTAGGCGAACGTTGTCCTCGCGTCGCTGCATAAATGAAGACGAATCGATTCGGGCTTCGATCGAACGCGAGGTAATAATAGTCGCGCGCGTGCGAGCCTCGCGCTCCTGCGGCGGCCGGTTCGCGTCCGCCAGCTCTCGGATTTCGCCTTTGACTGTGGCGCGCTAGAGCGATATCTCTATCGGTCATCGATATTACAGACGCAGCTTGGCCGGCGGCGCGTCGCGCGCCTAATCAATATGCGGCCCGCGCCAATGATATCATCACTCGATACACACAAGCGGCATAAGCAGCTGCAGCGGCTCGGATCACTCGCGGGCGGGGTGGGGGAAGTGAGAGGAGACGTGCGCGCGCGCCGCAGTAGCCGCGTGAATAATGCAATCGAGATGGGTATCCGCGGGATGCAGCTGCAATCTCGTTCTTATTGAATAATTGAGGCAGTACGGATTCGCGCACATTCGCATTAAATCGCAATTTAATCTGACTCCGTATTGGCAGGACGAGAGACAAGTTGCGCGTCGTCCGCCGTCTCTGGCGAGCTCTGTATGTCTTTTTACGTCGCTCTGTCTCGTTCGGCAAAGAGTGAGAGAGAGAGAGAGAGAGAGAGAGAGCGGACTTGTCATCTCCAGATTAAGGTACTTTGAATTTCCAATGCCCCTCGCCTATATAGCAGCTATACGTTCGAGCGTTCGCGCTCGAATCGTCGATTAGCGACGATAAAAATAGAACTGCCCGAAACACATGCGCGATATACGAAATCGCTGTTATACCTGCGTATTCGTTGGCGCCGCAGAAGAAGCTTTTATTCTGTCGAGAACGTGTTACACTCGGCTGTATAGGAAACCGGGTGCAGGAAAAGTCCTACTATTTAACATAGTATGGCGATTGGATGTATAAATTAGCAGTTTTTAGTCAAACATGAGATTATAATCAAGTATATCCCAATCGTTACTATTTAAATAATAATTTTTCTTGCCACCGGTTTTCCAGTGCACGCGGAGCTGCGCAGCTCGATTCGCAATTGTGCCTTCGATCAAAGCAGACACCTAGGCGGCTTCGCTTTATTATGAATAGCCTCGGAATTCCAGCGCATGCACGGTGCCGTATCGGGAATCCGATGAAAATACAATTTTCCCAAAGCACAGGCGGATAAACACGCGCGTCGGAGCGCGCTCTTTTTCTCGCGCTCGCTCTCCGTCGCGCGCTGCGTACTTCGCCCCCAACCCCCCCAAGCCTCGAGCGAGAGAGCTGCGAGTGGAGTTGACAGATAGAACACATCGATTTCCGTGACCAGCGTGGAGCGAGTGAAGCGGCCGAGCGAGGGGGTGAGGACGGGGTCTTGATACAAAGTCGACAATCGCGTGTTTAGAGCGTGGCGAACTTTGATTAAGTTGTGCACGCTCGCGAGCGCGCCAGAGAGTCGCTCTTCCGTTCGGGGAAACGTACCGGTTCATACGGCGTATAGCGCAGGGGCTTCCCTTTCTCTCTCTCTCTCTCTCTCTCTCGCTGTACAACTGTATAATTGGCGAATTCGAGTCCGGAGCGCGCAGGAGAGGAGGCGCCTGGAGGGAGGCGCGAGAGATGAGCGTAAGCTGATTAAAGGCCGGCAGGTGAATTACCTCTCTGCGTGTGCGTGCGCGGTGTGTATGAGGCGCGACTTTATCGGGGAAAGGAGAGAGAGATATATAGGCATATCGGCCTCGTTTTCCTCTCCTCCTCCTCCTCCCGGCCCGGCGAATCAATTCTCCCGGACGTCCATCATTCGCTCGAGGCTTTCTAACGAACTCGTCGCCAATCGCGAAACGGCTGCGGCCGATACGTCTACCTGCTCTCTCTATGCCGTTTTTGTCATTCGCGGAGTCGCGCTCTCTCCCTCTACCAGGGCTGCGACGTGCAGCAGCGGTTCCGTGGCCCTCGGCCGCCGTTCCCCGCTCCGCAAAGTACGCCTATGTATACGTATAGCGCGTAACAAAGCCGAAGTCGGCGGAGCCGAGCGCCGGCAAGAGCGCAGCGGAGCAGATCTGGAGCAGCGTTGAATGACCGGGTTCGCTTGGTGCGTTTCAGGAAGCGGCGAGGCGTGGCTCAAGAGCGAGAAGCACGGCGAGTTCGGCACGGAAATCCAGCTGCCCTGTATACTCAAGCTGCCCCAATGCATCGGTCTGCACAGCATCAAGTGGTACCAAGGCAACGACCGGATATTCGTCTACAGCGCCGAGGGAGAGATGACTCTGGCGAACGACGTGGTCGCGCCCAGGTACGTGCATATGCATATCATACCCGCGCACTGACACTCTCCCGCGTCCTTACTGTTCGACTCAGGCACGCGGGGGCTTGGACTCGATTCAATTTCTGAATTTCTGATCGCAGGCATACGCGAATTTGTCACGAAATGACAAGCGTAAAGCATCGGGCTGCAGCGCATAGCCTATCGATCACATATCCGTTCCGATGGATCCGAGATGGATTGGCTATAACTTTTCGACAAATGAATTTTTTCACCACTTTCCGCGCCATTTTTTCCGCGCCGCGACGCAGAACGCAAACTTTTTCCGCACTACCATAGCTGCTGCGCGACGAATGAAAATGTTTCTTCCCGCAGCGGAAAGTACTCGCGTGTAGATGTACGCAAATATACGTTAATAAAACAGGGATACAGTTAGTCTGCCACGCAGGCGAATACGGGGAAATGGAAAATAACGTCACGCTCCACGCGTGGCGATGTGTGTGTCGCTGAAATAATCGAGCGTTCCCGAATGAATTACGCTGGTTTATACTCATGCGAAATGTTCATATATACGCGTCGCAAGTGAAATGGCTTTATTTTTTTAAATGGAATATACGCGCCGCATCCGATGGAACATCGAGTCCCGATTGCCAACGTCGTATAGAAGGCTTCGCGCGCGAATAACTTTGATTTATTATCTTCCGCGCTATATTATAATTATAGAGTCGCGTAATTGCGAAAAGTTGTTTAACAGCGCTCGGCGCCACTTCACTTTAAACGGGGGCTCCGGCTCTTAGGGCGCGGGCCAATGTAAATCGTGCAGCAGCGCAAGTTAAGAAAAATGGTGCGAGACGGGTGAAAAGATCGTTAATTAAAATTCGATTGTCGAGGCGCTTGACGAGAAAACGCGATAAGGGTTGATTAATTGAGACGAGAGCGACACGCCAGGGCTCCGCAACGTGTAAGGGAGATCGAGCACTGCAAGTTCACCTGTATATAGTCAGCTTCCACGCCTCCCTCTCCCCCCCCCCCCTCCACCTCCCTCCACCGACTCGACCCGAGGCTGTACTTTATTTGCTTAGTCGACGTTCGCCAGCGCGAAACAAGTAAAAAGTTAATTAAAACTACACGTTAATACGGTATCGGCTCTCAATTACTTCACAATCTCGCGGGTGTATATGATTCTATATAAAAAAGCCTGCGTCATGAAACAAAAATTTATCGACGCTCCCGGTCGAAGGCGAGCGGCTCTGGCTTAATAGGGCGCGAAAACGTGAAAATCATGCTTGGCGGTAAAAAAAGAATCGCTTTTGCAAAGATTTTCCACCGAATGATTTATTCCATTAAGGACAGCGAATTATGGCCGGAATACGAAGAATTGTTGGGTACAAACGATAATAGATCGCTAAACAATCGCTCACCGAGTGAGCATACGGTATACAGAGATGGATCTCAGTTCCAAACGACGCAAATCAGCTCGGATCAGTTATATTGCGTTGGAAATCAGGCTATTGTCATAGACAACAAGCGAGGCTAAAATCTCTTATCGCGTAATTATTAATCGACGAGTCCCGCCATTACAAATTTCAATGGAAAGATACACAAAGGCTCAGGCGAATGCAAATTGGCCATCGGCCTCATCAATACCCTAACAACCTTCGCAACTTAATTTTCAGACGCGCGCGTTCCCACAAACGATCCACTCGCTCATGCCGCGCATTGCATAAGCAGCTTCAGCAGCAGCATCAGCACTGGTAGCAGTAGTAGCAGTAACAGCAGAGCGCAGGGCGAATTATTCTAGAGTATCTCTCTGTCCCTCTCCCTCTCGGTCAAGCTCAACGGCAGTGGCGACGGCGGCGGCGGCGGCGGCGTTGGCGTTACTGCGCGCACTGCGCGCATACGTCCGACGTGCGGCATAATAGCGGGCAGCGGGTAGCAGTAGCGGCGGCGCGAGCTAACGCATGTAAAGCACACGTTACGGCTTATGTACAAATCAGGGGAGGTGGGGCGCGCGCGCGCGCGCGGGCCGATAGGCATATTTGATTTGTAATTAGCATTAAATGCCAGGCGCAGTTTGAAACATAGATATTAATTTGCTCGCGCTTCGGGCGAACGCCCGGCTCGGAAGCACGTTAACGAGCCACGACAGCGGCCACCGCTCTCACGTCTGATGCACACTGGCTATCGTCCAGATTTTCCGAGGGGGGAGAGCAGCTACTGCTGCCACTGCTACTACTGCTACTCCTGCTGCTGCTGCTGCTGCAGCTCGACGAGGGTGAGAGATGTTACGCGCGTTCGCTTGTTCTACTGGCGCGCGAGCACGCTGCGTCTAGGCGAGAGAGTCAATTTGGCCGCCCAACGATTCATATTACGGACCGACGGATATCTGTGTCGCGACTGATTCGCGGTTTGCTCTGTTTGCCTTGCACTGCCGAGCACGTTTTTCCGGGATATTGGAAGCCCTGTGCGATTGCACAATGCTTTTTACCCCCGCTTTCCACCTAGTCGAGCTTATCGTTAGGAATTTTATACAGAGCAATCGACGTCGGCTGACGCAGCAGTTACAATTTAGAGCAGGGTTTTTTTTTGCTTGGATTTTCAACGATTGAACTTGATACACGTTCACTCCAAATTCTTTACTCTGGATATATGGCGATATTTCACCACTGTTATAACAATAATTGGCATTTCAATTTTATTGTCTGTTTCATCGAGTGCCGATGGCTATCGGATGGATGTTGTTTGCATTTGATAAACAAAACATTGTTAGCTGTTAATCCATTTCGCCATTAGCTAGATTAAAAAAATTTAGACTGATTAATCATATCCAATGTTTTTTCTTGATACTCAGAAGCATGGTTTTATCAAAGGAAGATGTTCGCTCACCAATCTTTTGATATTTAGTGATTTCTGATCGGAAACTGTCTAAACGTAGGTCAGCAGATTTATACGATTCTTACGGTGCTTATACCTATAAAATAAAAGTCGAAGTCGAGATTGACATTTATGTATTTGTAGGAGATATATTAATTTATGTGTTTTCAGATATTTTTCAGAGCTTACAGGAAGGTCACCTCCTTTTTCTTTGTAGTTCAATTATCTTATTCTTTTCATAAATATGCTATAGTGTCCTTTAAGGTGGAATGCATTTGAAGTCAGATGCAAGAGCGAAATTACCTCATTTTGTAGAAGTGCACTAGAATTCTGCTTCGACTACTGCATGAACGGATCCAATTTGAGTAAAAGTGTGGTTGTTAGGGATCTTGAGGTTTACTTCGATTGTACTTTTACTTTTGAACCACATGTTGAATATATGTGGTGCGTAAGGAGCTAGCTTAGATTTATGAAAGAGATTCTGTTTAGTTTTAGATTTACTAGTAATTATTATTTGTTTGTACATCTAATCTATCAAAGGAAATGTTCGAAGCGGTTTTAAGAGACAGTTTTGAATGTTTTATTCTCACGTTTTCTTCATTAGTTTAATCATTACACGCTTGTACAGTTACAGTGTAAATCATCGTGTCTTATTTAATATTTTTTCAATGCAGTTTTACAATCAAAATATAAGTAAATTTTGAAAAAATCTGATTCTCATTATAATTAGAAATGTCCATAATGACTGAACTAACGAAGAAATAAAACCACGAAAGCTCTCTCTTTTGAAGCCGCGGCTTGAAGCCTGCGAAAATCCCGTAACCCGGTTATAAAGTTTCTCAAATCATGGCGTAACAACAGACTGATCATAAAGCTCTCGCTCTCTGCTTACCACTCATGAAGCTGGGAAGAAACGATGTCGAATCAGCGATTAAGCAACTCCATCAGCCAGCAGAGTAAGCTCATTTTCTCGCACTAGCTTCGCGAAGCAGCTGCAACAGCAACAGCAGCAGCGCCAATGACGTTAATGGCTTCTCTTTCTCGCAGCTCGGAAAAACAATAGGAGCAACGCTGGTGGCAATGCCGCGCGCAGAGTAGAGGCTACTGCTGCTGCTGCAGCAGCCGCTGCTTCTGCTTTGGTATAGAAGAAACGAGTTGCGAAAGAAAGCGGCTACTGCTGGTGGTGCTGCTGCTGTTACCCGCGCTCAAAGCGAGTTGTGCGGATTTAAGCGGCTATAAAGGCATCGCTTAAATCGCCTTAAGCTTTTCAGGATGAAATTTAGCGAAGCGGCGGCCGATGCCGCTTTTATTACCCCCCTCCGGCCGAAAGCTATCTACTTTGCGAGTAAGCGAACTCTCGACTTTTTTAACAATGCGAGCGAGCCTCATTTTATACAGATGAATGGCATCAAGAATCTAGACTGACTTAAGTGCTTCATTTTTCAGAGTAAAGCTTATACCGCGACTTTTCGCCCCGGCGTCTAAATCACCTGCGACGACTGGGCGCTGTTATATTAGGTGGATGTAATTGATTCCTCGGGATTGAGTTATATCATCCTATAAGCCCAGTTTTATCGCTCTTCCACAGACTTCCAAGAATATAGCTTCATATACTGTTGTACATATATTATTCCAAGCAATTCTCAGCAACTTACAAGGAGGTCGTGGAAACGATGTGAAAAATCGTAATACCGCAATTAACCTGTAGCTAATGTTTCTAGTCTAGCACATTGTCGAAGATTTACAGACGCATAAATTCACAGTCACGCGCAAGATGCCTCTAGCACAAGGAGAGGGTTAGTCCTAGTTTAGTTCTCGTATTCCTCGTAGTTGTCGTCGTCGTCGTCGTCGTCGTCGTCACCGTTGGCTAAGTCCTCGTGGGTCGTAGAACAATCAGCAATGGCATATATATTGACTACCAGCAAAAATCTGTATCCCACGATATTTAGCGCAAGTGGCCTGATTTACAAGCACAGAGTATAGTTCGAAATTCGATGAAGTTGTTACAGCTCAAAATTATCCAATACGCCTGTTTAGGCAGACCCGAGTCTACGTAAATGATTACAGTTTGAAATTCAGAGTTATGATTGGTTCGTTAATCTGCTTTTGAATAGCGATTATAATCAGCAATATCAGCCACTTGTCAGCGATTAGCCAAAGTCCAATGTACGCTTAACAGCAAAACCATTCACTTACTCGATAAAATCTGTCTCGATCGAGTGCGAAGCACTCACCGACTGATTTACCTCTCCCCACCCCCCACCCCCCTCCCTCCTCGTCACGAAGGCGGATTGGGCTCGCGCAAACGAGAACGCTAAATTCCTCGGAGCTTTGCAATTCCGAGACAATTCGGCGCCGCGAAATAGAGTCTGTATACAGAGAGAGAGAGAGAGAGAGAGAAAGCGAGAGATGGGGGAGGTAGAGGCGAGAGAGATAGAGAGCTAACGTGGAGGGTCATCGATTCTGGGACGAGCCCAGGCATCCTCTTCTCTCTCTCCATCTCTGTTTCTCGCTGCTTTTCTCCGGCAGCACGTACTCGTGGACCCTCGAGCACTTGCGCTATTCTCCTTTACTCTCTCCCACTCTCTCACTCTCTCTCTCTCTCTCTCTCTTTCTATCGCAGACGAGCCTTGCGAATCCAACGAGAGAATCATCGAAGAATCTAGTAGGACTAAACGATGTGGGGATATTACGTAGGCGAGAGACGCGCGAAGACAGCTGTATAAGTCTGGGAGATAGACGCTGACAATAATGGAGATTGATCAATCATTCGGACGTCGTCGAGATTACAGCGTCGAGAGAAAATCTATGTATGAGAATCGCATGGCTGCGCTGTTTGACAAAGTCAGAATAGCGTCGCCAAGTAGCTTCTACGTGCTCTTGACTCTTCGATGGTCTGCGCTCTCTTTCTCTCTCTCTCTCGCTCTCTCGCTCTCTCGGTTCTGATGGAAAAACTTTTTGTGCAGCCTACGCCGGACGTGATTGTAAGTATGATTAACGAAGAAAAAATGTACATTCCAAGCGACGACGAACTGAAGGAGCTGGTGCGGGAGGGGGGAGGGGGAGAGGAGCCGGTCGTTATAACGCCCTCGGCGATGAGCCGAACGTGTGCGGATTACGGATTTGGCGCGAGGGCAAAAAACTGCTAAAGCAAATCGAACATGGCGGCACACGGCAGATGGGGATAAAAATTCGCGCGATTGAATTTATCAGAGAAAGAGTAAGCGAGTGAATTGGGAAACACGGGGAACAGTAGAAAAGTCAGAGAGCAGCAGAGAGCGAGCTGGTGAATCAAAGGTATACGGGGCGGGGGAAGGGGAGGGGAGAAGTTAGGAAAGGAAAGAATGGACGAATGCAGAAAAAAGAAGTACAAACAGTGGGCTATAAAATGCAGTAGAAATGAATACTCTCTACAGACACGAAACTTTCCAAAGATATCCAATGAAAAGCTCCGGAGACTTTGCTTTCCTCTGGCGCTGCTGCCGCTTCTTCTTCTTCTTCTTCTTCTTCTTCTTCTTCTTCTTCTTCTCCGTAGCGTCGTTCGGCCCTTCTCCATTTCTTTTCTCTATTTCTTGCTCTCTTTTGGGTCCCGCACTACCACCCCCTCCCCCCCCCCATACCTTTCACCCTCCTTCATCCCACTTATAACGAGGAACGAAACGATTGTGTAAAGTTTAAACTTTTGCCCCGACGGCCCAAGCTTTTATTCCGAATATCGACTCTAGTTTCCCAGACGACCTCTTCTGGTGCGCGGTGCTGCCATTGCTTCTTCGTTATCGGAAATGAAGAGCAATTAACGATTTATACACCGGCCAGAGTGGAGATTTCGAGGGAGATATAGGCAAGGGACATAGGGATGGGCTGAAGGAAGGAACAGCGGCGGCAGAAGCTTCTAGCCTGTCCTTGTTGGGAGGCAACGAGTATAAAGTTTCGCGCACATCCGCAAAAAAAAGATTGCCGCCGACGGAGTTCGGTGGAAAGGGAGGGAGGGGGGGGGGGAGGAGAGAAGATGCGCGCGAGAAGCGAAAGGAGATCTGCTTTTCTCCCGCTTTGCAATTGCGGATTTTCGAGAACAACTTTCGGAATTACGATACGACCTCGCTATCCCGCGTATGCAGGGTGAATTTCGCGAGATTTGCAGTATCGCGAGATTGCATCGATGCGTATTTGTGCTTCCTCGCGCGAAAGAATTTTGCATTTCGGTTAAAGGTTGAAATTAGAATAGCTGATATTTTTCGTGCTTGACACGAGAGGTATGGGTAAAGTTAAAATTTCCAAGTTGCATCTCAATGAGCGTAACCTTTCTGTTCACAGGATGAGCATGATAGTTCCGAAGAACAACATGACCAAGTCTTATCTGAAAATTTCGAATTTGACTCTGGAGGACGAGGCCTTGTACAAATGTGAAGTCACCTATCTCGCTGTCAATAGGGAGTGCAATAACGTACAACATATCACCCTCAATGTCACAGGTAAGGAATATTTATAGTTTACGATTTCTTTAGAGTCAACGACGAGGGCACGCGCCAACGTCTCTTTTCCCTTCAATACCTTGTGTCAAGTAACGCGCAGCTCTTGTACATCGAAATTTAGATTTATCGCCTATATCCTCGTTAAAATTTGAACAAGGGCGTGATTTTCAGCGACTGATAGTAACCATCAGCAGTAACTGTCAATATTATCAAACCCGGTTACGACCAGACGCATATACATATTTTTCTACAACTCATTGAAAGCGTATTAAAATGCAGGAAGGCATTTGAATAGCACAGAGTCAGACACGCCAGGCAGAGTGAAGAGGAAATGTTGTGTCGGCACGGCCGACGAGAACGTCTTCCCTTTGTCGGCGCGACTCGTAATAAATGGTTCGAAACCACCCTTTTCTGCTTTCGCTCTCCCTTTTCGTTTTCACTTGCCCCTGTACTTTTTCGCCTCGGCTTTCTCCCGGAGCGAGAAATTCGAAATTGAAAGTACTGCGCGCGTTGAATGGCGTCTGAGTGATATTTGCGCGCGATTTTCCCTGCGTACGTTCGCGCGCCTGCTGCTCCGCGGGGATGCTGCTCCTGTACTTATTATCGCTAATGGCAAAATGAATTGGATGCTGCGCGAGGTTCGAGACGTAAAATTGATCGAACGCACCGCTGCTACCATCGATGCGGAATCAGCCTGAGGCGTCGTGTGGAGTGAAAATCCGGGTGCAAAGGATCCCGGACTCTTTCATTAGACGCGTGAAAAGGGAGAGAGAGAGGGGGGGGGTTATGTCTTTGAGAATAAAATGAGGCGTTGGTTGGTTCGGCTGCAATTCGATAAAGCTGGCTGTCGAGAGCGCGCGTCAGGAGACATAAACAAAAGCAACGTCTCCCGACAAATGCATTTCGCGGCACGAGCGCGCAGCCGGCGTTCCGCAGTAACGCTTTGAATCTTCCAAAGTACTGCGGTAAGTTTTTTTCTCCCGCGCTGTCTGTCTCCTTGAAGCTCTCGCGCTCTGTCTGCCCTTTTCTTATTTTTCTTATTCCGCTGCTGCTTCTGCTTCTTCTTCTTCTTCCTCTTCTTCTCGAGCAAGTTCTTCCGCGCTCGGGGCCACTTATCCCAGCATAAAGATCGCGCTGTCTCTGCAGTGCGATTAAATATTGTTTCAATTTGTTTGCACCGGAGCTTTTGCCCGGCGCAACGTCGTCGCGTCATAATTGAGGTGTATATATGTATAGAGACGTTGAAAGCTGCAGTACAAGCGAGTGAGAAGAAGCCCCGTGTCTGTCGATAAGAATCCTCGAGACTCGGAAATTTCTCGCGTCTCCCTTTCTCCGGTGCCGCGCTGCGCTTTTCTCCCCTTCAACCGGCGACAAACTTTTTTCCCAGCCTCCGAGATAAGACCTTATACATCTGCCGGGGATAAGGGCGCTTTTATCGTTAAAAAGTGTACGCCGACTCGAGCCTTCTTTTTTTTACACAGCGCGCTTTCATTGTTTTTTTTCGCTCCTCCTTTTTTTTTGTTAATTTCAATCCCCTGGCACGATAATGGCTTTTCTCCGCTTAGTCTCTGCGTTCGATTTTTTGAGTTCCTTAGCATTTATTAAGGCATCTGAGAGAGACAGAGGGAGAGAGAGAGAGAGCAGCGAGAAGATTGTAAAAACGGTTCGCTCTGACTCTCCCGCCCTCCCTCCATCGACTACTAAATGCAATTTCCACTGCGCAGCGCAGCAAGTTGACGTAGAAACTTGGCAAAAAAGCCCAACTCATTGGAACTAATTCTCCTCTTTCTGCATTCCAGTTGGAAATTAGCGCGAAAGACACATAAATTTTAATTCGCGGATCAGCCCGCGCGACGACGCGTATAAATTCGTTAAGGGTGCACGTAGATATATCTACGTCGCTGCCGACGCGAATCGCCACTTTAATTGCCTAGCGCGCCCGGAAATTCGCCTTTCATCGAATAACGCGCGCCCGCGTGAAAAGAGAGAGAGAGAGAGAGAGGAGGGGGGGGGCGAGAGAGACAGAGATAGAGAACAGTCGCGAGCGGGCCTGAAGACAATCCGTCACAATTACGCGAGAAACAAGCGCCAGTGAAAAAGCCTATAGCGTCGGCGCGATATGGTAATATGGGCCTCGACGCGACGCGACGCTGAAAACGAACGTCTTTGTTGCATACCAATGGGGGGGAAATTTGCCCGCGTCAGTTGCTAATTAGAACGTATTCGCTTTCGGAAAATTTAATTTCTTCTGGACGATGATGAAATTGCTGCTATTTCAAATCATTAATCTGTAGTTTCTTCTCTTTTTGTCATGACTATATCGAAAGTCTACATAATAATTCACACGCTTCCTATCAAAAATGTTGAACTTTCCAAATGGTATATCTACAATCTTGATGACCCGTATTGCAAAAATTTATGAATGAATGCACGTTTAAAACTACGTATTACAATAATATCAAAATTTCTTACCCAACATGATACTTATTTTTTTGGCAGTGCAATCAACTAATGTAAATTTGTTTTTTGCCCACATTTTGAAACCTACATATAATGCGTGATAACATCTGTTCGTAGAACGCACTGCTGTTACGAATACGTCATCACCGATTCACCGATAACTCGACCGTTCCATTAACATGTTACCAAATGCGAATCCTTTATTTTCTATTCAGGATGTCAAACATTTGTTATTGTTAAAGTCAAACAGTTTGAACAGCAAACAAACGAACGACATCTCTACTAGGTATATAACTCGATTGAACAGTAGTTATTCAAATCATTTATCAATAGAAGCCTGTGCTGTTCTATTGCGTCACCTAATTGCATTTTCTCACATATAAGTAAATTCACTTTCGATACCCCTCATAGTTTTGTGAGCTCGGATATCGCTGTTTTTCGACTTCTTCGCGCAAGTTCCGACAAACGCGAGTCACCGTTGCACGGGATGCGAAATTTCGGCAAGACAAATTAGCAATTTGCGGAACTTGATTCATTAAACTTGCAGTTTATTCGAAACTTCCTCGGTAAACTTTATCTCTCTTGCACTCTCTCTCTCTCTCTCTCTCTTTCTATCTCTCTCTCGCCCCCCGTCTCTCGCTCACGGTCCTATGAGCTTATCAATATCAGTATCTAATGTAGGCCAGTGCATTTCACTGCATTCCAAGCTTAATGAAAGATTTTATCGGTGTCTAATGAACGTTAATAATAAAGATGAAAGAGAAAAGCCATTCCTCAAGAAGACAGTAGGCAATTAGTTATCTTAGCGAGCGACGTATCCTTATCAGTCTCGGGTCATTATTGTCTCTTTCCAGGAGCTAAGCAGCAGCTTGGAGCAAACGCACGCACGCGACGTAACAATATCCGGCTGTCAAGCGGCATAATACGAGCTGCTGCTCGGCTCGACGCCACATCGCATTTCTCCATGGCGAATGAAATTGCAGCCGGCTGAGAATTGCGCTCGAGCACGTGCTACGATTATTGGCTGTAGCCGCGTATACATTCTCTTCAGCTGCTCTATCTCTCTGACTGGCTCGCCTCGAGTTTTCCTCCTTTGTATACCTATATGTATATTAGTGCCACGCAGGCGAACTCGTGTTCGTTGGGAATGAAAAGCTCTTTCTCGGGTCATCGAGACACACCGCACTTCCAGACTTTCATGCTCTTCTCGATTCGGTTCAGTGCAGCGCGTCATCGCAGTTGTCATTCGCACATTTTGAAAGCAAGCGTGTATATAGAGTGAACAGTCGAAATTGAAGAGTCGAATGGAATGCATTCCGGGAAATATGAAAATTCAGACTCCACATCGTCTCGTAATCGAAGAAACGAATTCGCGAAGCCTCGAGAGCCGGAACTCGAGAGCTGGAAAAATAAAATATAAATGTAGACAAGCCGAGCTCTGATGAAATCGCCTTCAGTTTTGTCCAATATTCCTCCTTTTTGTTGGTATATATACAATGATACGCCGCGGCTACATGCATAATATATGTATGGCACAAAAGACGTGGCTTCGACCGTTTGCCGCGGGAATTTTTCAAAGTGCCGCACGTCCCCGGTAACGTACTTTCAAGATGTCTAGGGGGTTATTGAATTCTGTCCCGTAGGTTTTTCCCTTTAATACGCGCGAGGAGCGCTGGGAAATGCGATTCCGGAAGGCGGGTTTTCCAGGTCGCCGATTGCGAATGTAAAGTTGAAATTCGAGATTCAATACGCTCGATCGAGTAGCCCTTGGCTTCGCCTCTCCCCGCTAAGAGACCGCGCGAGCCTTGGGAACAGCAACTGTAAATGACAAACAATCGATTTCGCCTCGGGAACCGAGAGTTTATTTATTGCGTGCCGAGCGTACGTATACTTATGTTTTTGATTTACTGTGCGAGAGTGGTGGTTGGCGAGAGAGCGAGAGAGAGAGAAATAGAGGGAGAAACAGAAAGAAGACTTGGCTGCTTTTCACGGGAGCATATGTCAAGTTGATTGCGTGAGTTCATGAGAAAAAAAAGTTTTTATCTCTAAAATTTGATAACTCAAAACTTTCTGCCCCCCCCCCTCTCTCTCTCTCTCTCTCTCTGTGCCTTTTCCCCACAAGTTTTTCAATTCGGACTGGGAACGCCTTTTTCTTCTGAAAATATATCTTTCCTACGAGCGGGGAGGCTCACTTGCCTGCTTTTCAAATTGATATAAAGAATAAATCTGACTAAATTTAGCAGGGAATTTTCGCTTCGGCCAAAACTTGTTCCATTACCCCACCTAGACTAGATTTTCCTCTTCTCCTTCACTTCTTCCTCCCGTTCACTTCTGTTGACTGCAATTTAAAATTCAACTTTATTTTTTTTTCTTTTCAACAAGAGCACCGATCCACACACACACACACACACACACACAAACACTTGCGCACGCAGAAGCAGAGAGCGTACGTTATAACTCATTCGATAAAGGAGGAGAAAAGCGGATTCGCGCGCGTGCGCGCACAATAAACAATCAAGGAAAATATTAGTCCGTACACTTATTTATCACAATGGCCGTAAACGCTCGCGCGCTCGTTCGTTCGCGCAACGGGAAAAACCAGCCTCTCGCTCTCGGGTCAGAAGCAGAAATGCCGCAGGCGCTTATGGACTAGTTCTCCTTTTTTTCCCTGCAACCCCCGCGTCGGCGAACCTCTTTTTCCACACCGCATATTAATGGTGCCCGGTGCTCTGTAGAAATGGAAGAAAAGCACCGGCCGTGAATCGGAGACATTTTTTTCTACCCTTTATTTCGCGAAACGCCGCCGCTCTGCTGCTGGACTACGGTATAATTAATTTTTCGGAAGCTGCGCAATATATCGTTTTCGTTTTCGGATTTTCGGACGAGCAAGAGAAGCGCGAAAGAGAAAGAGAGAGAGAGAGGGGAGAGGGAGCTTATGTGGAGTGATTTATGCGATTTTGTTGATTTAACTATTTGGTATTTAGGAAGATTATACAGGCTGCGATTTGTAACTAAATGTAATGCTGATCTGTTAGATTGAAACATGAGGCGCGAGAAAGGCAATATTGTTTTTATTTAAAAGCAAATTTATGTAATCCATGATCCTCCCCAAGATATCTAGGATTCCAGTAACAAGAGCTGTTTTCATCCCTCTGCATCCTATATGCGTCTAGGCTAATGAATTTATCAGCTGCAGAAGCGGGGTGAGATATAAATTTTGCAATATCGTCTTATTCGCGTAATCGAGATCATCGGCTGGACTCCTATAACTCTCGCAGTTTCGAATCTCGAGCTTCGCTCGTAACTAACTATTACATACCATTACCCACAATTAGTGCTTTACTTAGTCCTAATGATGTTGCATGATTTATTGTCAGCCCCGCAATATAGAGGCCGCCATAACGCGGACAGGCCTGACAATGAATTTACTCACTGTATCACAGCTCATCCTTTAAGCATACAATTCCTAATTTCTTTGTCTCAATCGGAGTACAATACATGCTAAAGTTTTTTGCCTCCGGTTATTGTATAAATCAATATAAAATCCAACTAATTAATTATGAAAGTTGTTTTAATTAATACTCAGATAATTATCTGCACAAGAAACTGATTGAATTTCGTATTCTGTTGTTTATTCAATATTTTCCTGTTTTAATAGTTACTGTATTATTTCAATTAATCGATTGCTTTTAATGAAACTTTCAGTGCCGTGAACAGCATAGAATTTGAAGCGTGTAATGATTTCTTTCGTTTTATTAGATTTTAAAAAAGATGAACTGACTACAAATTAAGAATTGCATTTTTTCCTTAGTGAATATACATATTTACCGAGTTCTTAACGAGTCTCAGATTTTCTCGCCGTGTTCAATTTTTTAGGCACGACCGCAAGGCGGGAATGCCTTATAGTTTTATCATCGCAAAAATTGTAACCAGCGATATCTCAGCCAATTTTCGACCAATCAGGCTGAAAATTTAGGAGAATACAACTCTTATATGTACAAAAAAACGTTTTTTTTACTTTCGCGATTACCGGCCAATTGTTCAAATGAGAGCTCTTTATGCTTATTTTTACATGTATTTTTAATTAATTATGTTGTAATAAGTTTATCTCAGTCAGATAAGTTCCAATCGATCCAATTTTTTTTTCACAAACTCTCCTTATGTTAATATCGTGACAGTCTAAAATTGGACTTATTTCCATTCATACAAAAAATATGCGGGCATTTTTTAAATTTTCGAAAAACGGTTTTTTGGTTATAACTCAAATTCTAAGCATTTTATACAAAAAAGTTAAATGGAAATGTAGTACGTCTCAAAAAAATACAACTTCTTCCTATTAACATAAACCCTCGAAAATGATTAGAATTCAAGTTCACAAGCTAAAATCGAATTTTCACATTAAAATAATTCGTTTAACATCATAAAACTTTTTAGGCTTACGTTGCACATAAAAACGTTCAACATAAAAGTTGTATACATTTTAAAAATACAATTTTTGACCATAATAATTATACATTCAGAGCGATTCAATATATTGTAAAACTCGAAAACAGATTTTTTTTAAAAGAAATTTCAGTTGGCCTCGATTATCTCTGCGAAATTAACTCCAATCGAGGCAAATTTTTTTTCATAAACTCTCCTTATGTTAATATCGTGACAGTGTAAAATTGGGCTTGATTCCGTATATACAAAAAATATGCGGGCATTTTTTGGATTTTCGAAAAACGGTTTTTTGGTTATAACTCAAATTCTAAACATTTTACACAAAAAAGTTAAATGGAAATGTTGTACGTCTCAAAAAGATACAACTTTTTCCTATTAACATAAACCCTCGAAAATGATTAGAATTCAAGTTCACAAGCTAAAATCGAATTTTCACATTAAAATAATTCGTTTAACATCATAAAACTTTTTAGGCTTACGTTGCACATAAAAACGTTCAATATAAAAGTTGTAGACATTTTAAAAATACAATTTTTGACCATAATAATTATACATTTAGAATGATTCAATATGTTGTAAAACCCGAAAACTAATTTTTAGGCACGACCGCAAGGCGGGAATGCCTTATAGTTTTATCATCGCAAAAATTGTAACCAGCGATATCTCAGCCAATTTTCGACCAATCAGGCTGAAAATTTAGGAGAATACAACTCTTATATGTACAAAAAAACGTTTTTTTCCTTTTCCCGATTACCGACATATTGTTCAAATGGCAGCACTTTATGCTTAATTGTACAAACGGTTTTTTGGTCATAACTCAAATTCTAAGCATTTTACACAAAAAAGTTAAATGGAAATGTTGTACATCTTTAAAAAATACAACTTTTTCCCATTAACTTGAACACTCGAAAATGCTAAGAATTCAAATTAACAAGCTAAAATCAAATTTTTACATTAAAATATTCGTTTTTCATAATAAAACTTTTTACGTATACGTTTTACATAAAAATGTTCAACATAAAAGTTGTAGATATTTTAAAAATACAATTTTTGACTATAATCATTATACGTTCAGAGTAATTCAATATGTTGTAAAACCCTAAAACTAATTTTTTTAAATAAAAATTTCAGTTGATCTCGATTTTCTCTGCGACATTAACTCCAATCGAGCAAAATTTTTTTTTACAATCTCTCCCTATGCTAATATCGTGACAGAACAAAATTGAGCTTGATCCCATACATACAAAAAATATGCGAGCATTTTTTAAAATTTCAAACCAGGTGAGCGCGAAGCGCGAACGTAGGGGGATCTGGTGAGCGCGAAGCGCGAACAGTGGGCGAGCGCGAAGCGCGAGCGTCGGTCGTGCCTTATATGCAAAACGCGAAGCGAAACGCGCGAAGCGCGTTTCGTTTCGCGTTTTGCATGCCTTGCATCGCGAAGCGATGCAAGGCGGCAAGCCACTGAGACCTGAAGGCCCGAAGGGCCGAAGGTCGAATGTGGCGCGCTAGTTTAATCATAATTTTTCATTTAATTAAGTAGCGGAATTAAAATACTTCGCTTATCAATGTTTTTAAGGCTACAACTAATTGATTTATTCAGGCTCTACTTTATTTCTGGTAATATCACTTGATTATTAAAACAAAAAAAAAGGCACGGCGGAAACTACTCCGGTGATTTAAGGTTTTCTGCTGCCCGAAACAAAAGGATGGCTCTCAATCTTGGAAATCACTCAAAAGGTCATCGAGCGTGCCTTTGGATAGACGGTAATCCAGCTATACAGACCCCTATTGCAAACTATCGGCGTGTGCTCCCCTTCGCGGCTCTTCAGCTTCGTTAAACCCGAGTCAGCGTCGACGGGCGCTCGGTATAACGAATCCCGAAAACAAACACGGAAATTTTGCTTACCGCTGCTGAACCTCAATTATTTCGAGCCGTATACATGTCCAATACAGGAGTGACTGAGGGAGAGAGAGAGAGAGAGAAAGGGGGAGGAAGAGGGTGGGAGAGCTTGCGCGGATATTGGCTATCGCGCGAAAGACCCACACCCTACACTCGCGAAAACAAATCGATTCCCTCTTTTTTTGCACGCCTTCCCCGCCGGCTCGACTCCCTCAATTTTTTTTTTTTTTGTTTCCCTAATGTTTCATTTTATTTTCCACGGCCGCGCACGGGAGAAAGAGAGCGATACAACCGCTTGGTTAACAAAAAGCTCGCGCCCGGTTAAATAGGAAATCGGTGATTGGATATCGGGTATAAATAGAAGCCGCTCGCGCGCGGGCAGGCGAACTTTTTTTTTTATCGCGGGCAGAAATCTCTGCAGCCCATCGACTCCCCGTCGCTCCGATGATCATATTTTCTACTCTCGTCTCTATTTTCAGTAGTAGCCGTGAATCTTGCGCCGCGAGCGTGATAATCCAGCGGCTCACGCAAGACACGAATACCGCGTAAACTGCACGCAATGCGAATGAAGCTCGATCGGAAAATTAATTTTTCACCGATCTATATGTACTCCGGATATATATCCCTATGCTAATAAAATTCACGAATTCACTGAATAAATTCTATCTTAATCTCTAATACATCGTCTGTCACAGAGAGGATTCGATTTTCATAAATTACCTCTCTTCACCCCCCACCCTCTCCAACGAGCAGTCGTCTCTGTTCTGCGTTGAATACCATTTTCATAAATTTTCCGTAATTCCCTGTAAAATTGACGCTCTCGCGTTTCACCAATTTCCGTGCTTGCGCGCCCGGAATTTCGGAAATTCATCCGCATCATCGTGCACGCGCGTCGTATGCGTATATAAATGCGATACGTAAAATTTGCAAAAAAACAGGAGGGAGAAACGAAATTCGCACGACTCGCCGCCGCGTTGAGCCGTCAGGCGTTTGGCACATAAGCCGGATATAACGTCAACAAGCATCAGCAACGAATACCGTCGGCAAGTAAAAACTTTGTAAAAATATTGCCTTCGCCTCCCCCATTGTTTACCCGGTGAAATTCATATCGAGGCGAGTAGTAGGCGAGAGAAGGTCGAGGGTTCGACGTCCGCGGCGGCGGCGGCGGCGGCGGCGGGCGGCAGCAGCAAAAAAGATGCAAAACTAATCACGGCAAAAAGCTTGAAAAGCATCGGCAAAAGTTAGGCGTGCGGGGAGCGCCCCCTCTCCCTCTCCTCGACAGCTGAAGTTTCCGCAGCGGTCGCGATATTAACCACTCGAGGATTTATTGCCGGTTGTAAAATTAAAATTGATCTTGAAAAGTAGAATATGAAAACGTCGCGGGCGCGAGCGCGCGCTCGCGCTGAAATCTCATCAAACGGAAAGCGAGAGAGACCACTGCCACCGCTACCTTTTCCTCGCTCTACCTCTCGCTCTTTTTCTCTCTTTCCAACTGTTTTGAAAAGAGCGACATTAACATGCCGAAGGCGGCCTGTAAAGTCGCGCGCGCTTGTTTTCCCTTGAGCGCGTATATAGATTAATACGCGCTTTCCGGGTAAACAGGCGGAGGAAAAATCGGATTTGCCGCAGCAGCCGGCGCAGAGTATACGCGCGCAGTGTAGCGCCCTGACATCAACAGAGACACAGTCTCTCGCTTTCGCTCTCTCTCTCTCTTTCTCTCGGCCGCGCGACGTCGCACAAGTTTTTGAACTTGTGCCGCGCCGCTATATACTTCATGCTACGCTCCGCATTAATCTCAGCAAGTGCCTTCCATTATACATCTCTCGCTCTAAAACTGGCGCAAGAAGCGGGCGGCACTATACACTGTACTGTACACTCGAAAAAGCAATCGGCTGCAGCGGCAGCCAGACACATACATTTCGCGGCGCCTCTCTCGCGCTCCCTCTCTGCGAGGCCTTGCTAAGGATTTTTCTCAATTTACGAAATTGGCAGAAGTGTAGTGCAATCAGTGCCACCGCCGTCTTGACACGATTCTATCTCTCTCTCTCTCTTCTCTTTCTATCCCTCTGCCTCTGTACACACATAGGTATACGTGTACAATGTACAAACATATATATAGGAGGTCTGTCGCGAGTACCTAGCGGCAGATGGCATGCCTCCAAGTTGATCGACTTAGCGCCGCCGTCGCCGCCGCCTTCGGCTCTATAGCTCTGCGCTGCGCTGTTTTTCCTCATCGACACGTAGCATGGCCAGGGGATGTGGGAGGGGGGGGGGAGGAGGTAGCCGCGCGTGCAAGAGAGATGGAGACAGCCTTATCCGATTGATCGCGTCACTTTGTTATTTACTGCGACGCTCTGCTGGAGATTTTTCTGCCAAAGCGCGACGAAGAATCGATGAATATACACACTCGCCCCCCCCCCAAACGGGAGGGAGAGTTCGACGAATTTGTGTATCGGGGCGGAAGGCTCGAGATTCGGTTGTTACTAATTTCGGTCTTATGTAGTTGACTCCGCTGGTAAAATGGCGATGAAATCTCTCGCTCGCTCGCTGCATTCCGCAGTTTCAAACGGAATTCTGTATATTGGCAAACAGCGAGGATGCGTGTAATTGAAAAGTTTCATATCACGCGTATATCTCCGCGGGAATCCCCGTCGAATAAACTGCTATCGAAAATTCTGCCTGAAAAATGTATCAGCCAGCGTAAACGAAAGCGAGTTCATCGCGCGGCTGCAGGTTAAAAAAAAAACTCTGCGCCGGGAATTCATAATGCGCGGCGACTTAGTGAGTTTTCATCGACATTTTTGCGGTTTAATTCTGCAGAAGCTCTCGCGCCGGCGTTCTTTTACAGCGCGCGCGGGAGTTCCTCGGTAAAAAAAAAAAAAAAAAAAAAAGAAGATGGCACGGACTGGATACTGGCGCGATGCTAATTCCGTCGCCACTGCCGCGCGGATCATTTCGACGGGTAAGAGCCGGTGCAGCTTGTGCGCACGTCACCGAGTTAATGTCGGTCAACGCGAATTATGCCCAGAGCGCAACGTTTACCGCTTCTTTGAGGCTGCGCGCGCTGGCAGTCCCCGCGAGCTCTCGTTTCGGCTTATTACACGTCGGATACTTAATTATAAAAGTTGCGCGTAAGGTTTTGCGCGCGCTCGGCTCCGAGCTCCGAGTAAATGAACAGCATCGTCACTCTCTCGTCGGCTAACTAGCATTATTTTCGCGCTCTGCGCCAGTGGCACGGCGGCAATAGTATTAGTAGTAGTAGTTGCTAGTAGTAGCGGAGTCCGCTCGACGGGATTAAAAGCTCGCAATCGTAATTCGGAGAGCGCTTCGCGGAAAAGCGACTTTTCGCGCCTTATATATATATATAGATATATAACGCGCGAGCGCCGCGGTAATGTACTTTCGGGAGCAAAGCCTAATCCGCATTCGACGAATCGCAGAGCTGCAGCTCCGCCGAGAAAGCTTTTACTCGCGACGGCAGAAGCTCCTCGATAATATTTCCTTAATAAACACGCATTTCCACTTACGAGAGCATCAGCGCTCGATTCTCTCTCTTTCTTCCGACTTTTTCCCGAAGCGCGCTGTATATCTACGACGACGACGACGACGACGACGACGACGACGACGACGACGACGGTGGCATCACGGCTTTTTGGAGTAGGTTGCGCGTATCTTGGTTTCTCTCTCTCTCTCTCTCTCTCTCTCTCTCTCTCTCGCTCGCTCGCTCTCTCCCTCTCCGTATATAGGTATACGTACGCGTGCAACATCGATCTTGCACGTTTTTCCAGTCATCGATTCTGCAGACGTCAGTAGGTGGCACAGTATAGCGCTGCAGAGAGACAGTAGTGCGGCTAAGGCAACGGGGCGCGTCTCGCGAAAGAGGAAGGAAGAGCGGGAGAGAAAGTCGCGGGAATAAATTTGGTTACCGATGGCATAGTTCGCAGAGCGAGCGAGATAGATAGAGAAGGAGGCCGCCGCGGCTTGGGAGACGTATGCGCCGCATCGGAACGTCGCAAGCGCGCAAGAAGCCGTACGTGTGACTTTTACCAAGGGATGTTGCTGCAGCATAATCGAATGCCTCGGATCCGTATTCATTTCCGGGGAGCTCGATCTACGTCTCCTTGAGAAATCAATTTGAATGTGTACGTGTATACGTAGAGCTCGCGAGAGTAGCTTGCTATATTAAACGTGTCGGGCCGAAATCGCCTCGTTACTACTTCCCTATATATATACGTCTACCTCTCCCTCTCTCTCTCTCGCTTACCTGCAGCTATAATAATGCCCGGTTTATCGCGCGTCAACGGATTTGCGCTTAATTTAATTGCAGAACGAAATCTCGACTGGAAACGCGAGGCTGGTCGAGCGCGCGCACATGCAGCGCGGCGGGCACGTGTGAAGCCGAGAGGCTAAGGGGACTTCTGTGTACAGAGCCGCCGCCGTTGCCGCCGCGGCGAAAACTGCAGCGCGTAATTGAAAAAGTTTAATTACGTGAGAGAGACTTTAATCACGCGAGCGTCGCGTAAGAACGGCCACGGGACTGATGGCAAGTCACGCGGGAGGGGGAGCCAACGCGCGCTACGCAACTTTCCTCCCAAGTCCTGATGCGAATCTCATGTGATCGAAACTAATTACCTCACTAGGTCTGTGGGTGCATGAGCTTTTTCTTCCGAGAAGACTTTCGCTTATCGCCGCGCCTTTCGCGGGAAAGGATACAGCTACTTAAGCAGCCGAGGAATGGAAAATTCAACTTTGTTTTTAGCTCTGCTTTCGCTCGCTTAAATGTTACGTTGAATAAATTGCGTTTCCACGGGAACGACGCAGCGGGGAGACAAAACAATGTTTTCACGGGCCGCGTGCCGAGTGCATCCGATTTTCCAAGAGAATCTGGAACACTTTTAAAGAACAGTTTATCGTTTTCATTGTTTATATTTTTGTACTGTTTTAAATTTATATTTGAATAATTATATAATGAAAAATTTGTTTAATCATTTCCTGCAGTATTATTAAAGTACTACTCGCGATGCTCACATCGAGAGCAAGCTGCGCACTAAAAATGTACATGTAGTAAATCCTAGATTTGAATTTTTGAAAACTGTTCGTACCTGGTAAACATTTAAAGATTATTTTATATCCTCATGGATAAAAAATTGTGCGATACATTACTTGAAGAGGTCAAAGTGAATATGAAAATAAAAATTTCAATTTCTCAAGTTTTATCCATTCCAGGTATATTCGTCCCTTCAAAAAGAAAGACCAGCCGATTGAAAAATTTATGTATCATAAAAGATGAGAATGTGTTTTTTGATCCTATATATACGAAGAAGCGTACAGTGCATCTGGTGTACACGAGGAGAATGACAAAGGAAGGTGCTAGTCGCGACACAAAGGTTAACGGATCGGTGACAAGGCGCTTTCGTCATTTTCGACGATCCTCGCAAGGACGACAATGTATATAGAGAAGGAGAGGGAGCGGAAGGAAGGGCGGGGGGAGAGAGAGAGAGAAAGGGATCGCGCGCTCGGCTAAGACAGAGAACTGCGGGAATTTAATTTTACGCTCCCTTGGGAAAACCAAACGATTTGCCCTCTGCGACCTTCTCTACCCTCCCTCGCTTTTTCCCTCCCTCTGTCGTTCGTGTCCTTTTTGCCTGCCGCGTCCCGAGAAAGAATCCAGCGACTCGTCGTCCTTTTTTCGTCCAGTCTATGTAGCAGCGGTGCAGCGTCGTCCTCCCTTTCACGGTCTGGGCCTCGTTCCTCCTCTTCTTTTACCTTTGTGTGCGGCTGTATGCGCCCTGGGCGGGCGCTCCTGTTAACTGCAGCGGTTGCACGAAAAAGGCGCGAAGAAATTTATGAAAAATCGATCCTCGAATATGCTTTCTCTCTCTCTCTCTCTCACACACACTGAGATTTATGCTAGTCGGAGACGGAATAACAAAATCGACTGTGCTAACGCGCGCACTTGTTTACTTCTCTCTCGCAGCTTCCTCCTCTCTCTCGTTCTCTCTCTCTCTCTCCCTCTCTCTCTCTCTCTCGTTGATTTATCGCAGCCTTTCAACTTTCTTCTTCTCTTCTTCTACTTCTACTTCTTCTTCTTCTTCTTCTACTTCTAGTTGAGCTTCCGCTGCGCACTTATATACACGCGCGGGAGGCTAAAAAGCATTTAAAGTCCTCGTTGCTGCGCTCAAAGTCCCTCGAGTTGGGAGGAAGAAAAAAAGAATAAGTAGCCGAAGAAAAAGAAGCCCATACACCGCGAGGATAAAGAAATGGACGAGAGTATATAGAGCTTTTCACTCGCGGAAGAATGAAATAATTTCGCGAGCAGTCTAACAAAGTCCGCGACACGGGAAGTCCCAGCCATTTCGCGCGCTTATGTTTTTGCAGATCCTTTTTATACGCCGAGGACGACGACGGCGGCGGCGACGACGACCGCTCGGTCCTCTCTCTCTCTCTCTCCCTCTCTCCCCCCGAAAAGTATGTAGTATATAGTGAAAAGTTGCGCTACGGTTTCTCTTTCGGGCTTGCCAGGAAAGTTTTGTTTCGAGGCCCTTTTTACCTTCCGTCTCACCCCGGGGCTTTTCTCGTTCCCTCTCGCTCGCACGCGCGCGCGCTCTGGAGATTGCCGAAATCGGTCAGAAACGCGGGGGAGCTTTGCCAGTCGAGTCACGGCTCTCGAAGTTTTACACGCGAGAGCACGCGGAGACAGAGCAAGAGAGAGAGAGAGAGAGAGAGAGAGTGAGAGAGAGAGAGAGAGAAAGCGCGTACGAGCCAAGCCAGTAAAGTGCCAGCCGCCGACGCGAAGCCTAAGGGAGGATAATAGATTTTTTTTATTACGTTTTGAGGTAAAACTTCTACGGAAGACAAATACAAAAATAAATATGGAAGGCTGAGCAGAGAGAAACTTTTGAGGAATGCCCCCTCGTTGAGTTAGAGGGGAGGGAAAGAGAGAGGTGGGGGGGGGAGTGAATGTCCTCTCCTTTGTTGCTCGCATAAAGGCACTTTTTTTTTCACGAGTGTATATACCTCGCCGTCAATAACGAAAGCATTTCCCGAAATTTTAATTGCCGGCGAGTCGAGCGCGTTAATAATTAATAAGGCTGAGAGAAATTGCTGTTTAACGGAGCGAAGCGCAGTTTCAAATTGCTTTCGCAGGATAAACAAAGAGAGCCGCTCCGCGATCAAATCGAAGAATTGAATAAGTGCAAAAAGAATTTCCGTTACGCTGGCTGTGCTCGCGTGATTAAAATGCGATCGTCTGTTTCTCTTGAAGAAACTTATAAACCCCGAGAGAAAGAAAACAGACAGCGAGTCGAGAGGGGGAGGGGAAAAGGGTGAGCAGACAAAGAGAGCGAGAGAAAAAAAAGAAATGCTTCGCTCGAAAAAAGTGAAAAGCTAATTAAACGAAGGCTCGCCTTACGCAAACTGAATAACGAAAGGACGCCGCGAGCTGGCTCACACTGGCTGCTCGTATCGAGCCAGCCACGAGAGATGAGGAGCTTGGGAAAGAAGTTAAGTCGTAGGTACGAAAGCGAGAACTAGAGGAGGGGGGGGGCGAAAGAAGCAGCCAAGAAGGATCGAAAGTTAGAGCTTGGCTGCACGCTCGAAATTCTCAGATCCATTCATTACGTTTCAATTAAGAGAGCGGGAGACCTCCGCAGGAGCGGGAAAGAGGGAGAGCGAGAGAGCGAGTCTACTTGGGCGACCAGAGACAGAGAAAGAGCAATATAGCGGATAAGGCGTCGCCGGAAATAAGATCGAGGCGACGATAACGCGCCAGAAGTTATCCCCGCTTCTGAGCAGGCTTTTACGAGCGATCGTCGAGATTATCAAATAACCCGGACATTAAGACGGATGGTGCCCCCGGTTGCGATATAAACTTTCCAGCAGCAGGGGCGCACGCGCCCCCGACGCGACGGTCCGAACTACTGCCTCTCTCTCTCTCTCTCTCTCTCGACTCTGTACTGCTCTGTTTACGGCCGGTGTGCAGGAGGGACTCTGCGCGACTGCCCGAGAGAGCGAGAGAGAGAGACAGAAGCGACTAAGTATACTGCGCCTTGGGCTGCTGCTTCTGATGTTTCTACTGCCGCTAAATAATTTGCCTCATCTCGACTGGCGGACTACTGTGAAAATGTTAATTCTCAATCCTCTGACTTTTCGCGCGTACCCGGAGCGCATCGACGAGAAAATTGATGAAATTCCGAGCAGTGCGCGACTCTCTATCTCTCTCTTCGTCGATTCCACTTCTTTTCCAATTTCTCTCTTCACCTTTTAAATATACGCGTATTTTCGAATTTTATTGTTTCCCTCCACTCAGTCGGGCGAGTCAGTCGAGCTTAATTAATATTTTAATCAGCATGCGCCGTTATCATCTGATGATATTAATCAATCATAAATTCGACGTAATGGGGCCAATTATTACTTTATTACAAAGTTGCACGGTCGCGCTGTGTGTGCGCGTGTGTGTGCACGCGCTATAGATAAATCATGATATTCCGGAAAATCTTTGCGAGCTGTCTCTGCATCTTTTCGGCAAGTAATATACATGGATTATTATTGCCAGCAGGATGAAATATGAGCTGGGCCGAATTTGCAATTCAGAGGACTGCTATATTTGGCACTCGCTTACGAGTGTTTGCTCGAGATGAGAATTCAGGCTTCGATGAAGAGGGAAAGAAAGGGAGAGAGAGAGAGAGAGAGAGAGAGAGAGAGAGAGAGAGAGAGAGAGAGAGAGAGTGAGGGGGCGGAGGTAAAGAGGGAGCGAGTTGTACACTTTTCTCTCAAAATATTTATAAAGTGTAATCGCAGTTTCATATCCGCCACCAAGTTCGATGCAAGGGAGCGGCTGAAGCCAAACTCTTACTCCCAGCCAAGTTCTTCTCGCTATCCTCACATATCGCCCTGGCTCTCTTATTCGCCAATCACGAAACTTCCTTAAGCAAATAGGATGTGTCTATATAGCGCCGTTCCCGCGCTCTACAGCTCTCAGCCGCGTGAATCTACATGGAACGACGGCCCTCTCTCTCTCTCTCTCTCTCTCGACACACACATAAATCACGAACAAAGTGCACAAACACGCGCCGCTGCAGTTGGAAAAATAGTATTTCAAGGCTTATCGCCGGAATACCCGATTCGACATGGGCTCAGAGAGGGGATGAGAGCGAGGGACGAAAAATCCATGAAATATTTAAGAGTCGGAGGAGCGACGAAAATCCATCCGCCGCTTCCACTGCTTTGTTGCTGCTGCTGCCGCCACGGCTGCAGCCGTTCGTATAGCTTTACGAGTGCGCGCTTCAGGTGTATATACGTATATACTCCATACGTATATATTATATGTGTACATATACCTGCAGCTGGCGTCAACCGCGGCCTGCACGCTGTACATTAGCCAAATGCGCGAATCCTGTGCGGCTTTAGCCAGCATCAGCTTGATAGAGGCCGTGAGCGAGAGAAATATGCCCGAAAGGGAGAGAACCGGCCCCGGCGAAATTGAAAGAGCGACGCAGAGAATAGGAAAACCGCCGAGTGTACGTACGTACGAATGCACACACGTGCGCGCCTAAACGCGAGGAGAAAAAGGATTTGCCTCGTCGCTTCCTCCATATCTCTTTCACTTTAACTGTATTATAATCGAATTTATTCCTCCTTTGTGCATGTGTGCAGTGTGTGCCTAGTCTCCTGAAATCTTCGAGTGCGATATACGCCTGCCCTATAGAACGCGTTCGAAAGCTTTTTGAATAATTAAATAGCTAATTTCGCATTGGAATAGGAAGTCAGCTCTCATCGCGCCGAAATCTGAAACGCGATCGTTTGAATTACTTGCCGATTTCAGCGCGGTAATTATATTAGCTAAATACAAAGCTCTATTGCTCTAGCTCGCTCTATCTCTCCCCCTCCCTCCCTCCCTTTGAGGAAGCAAAAGAATTCCTCTGCATAAATTCCCTCTCGAATTTCCAGTCCCGTAGCTCGCTGCCCCACCAAACCGGCAACTGCATTTCAAAGTACGTTTCCCGCATTAGCACTACACACTGCCATTGACAGACAAAGAGAGGGAGGGAGGCAGGGAGGGAGCGCGACGACAGCCGCGGCAACGGCCGAAAGAGCGGAAGAGTCGGCGCTGCATGCACGAGGCAACGTTTAACGCCTCACTTGCCTCACAGCTCCATTCTGCGGCTCCCGAAATCCCGTCGGAAGTGCGTTCGCGAGTTACGCGCATAACCTGCAACGGCGCGGCATCCGCTACTGGGCTCGCCCGGACCGACCCAAGCCCCAGCAGTGCAGTCCGCGCGCCGACGAGAAGGATACGATATTTCGGCTGACGCCACGGCTCGGACAAGCGACTGCGAATATTTTTATTCGCGTCCCGAAAAGGATTTCCCATATTTCATCCTTTATATTTTTTTCGACAACTCGTCGCTGCGCGCGCAGAAAAAAAATCCGAAAAAACGAGTCCACGACGCGTGCGGATCACATCGCACGAAGATGTGTGCCAAAGTGCGCATACATCGCTCGTACACATGTCCCGACAGAAGCAGCTATATACGCACATACGCGCGCGCACTCGAAGCCACATAGTAGCGGCAGCAGAACGCGATAATGCGGCCGGCAGTCCATGCAGTCAGACAAGCACTAGTGGTAGCAGTAGCAGCCTCGGCCCGCGGCGAATGAAAGCCGATAAATCATCGGAGCCAGAGCAGCGGCGGCAGTGGCAGCGGCGGCGGCAGAGCGGCATCGCGCATTTGAGCGATTGTCGAAGGGAGAGCTTGCAAGCTCGTCGCGATCGTTAATTCCCCATCTCCTGGCCTCCGGGGCTGCAGTCGTAAAAAAGAACGCCGCTGCTGTACGCATGTCCACTGTAATAATGCCTCGTCGCATCCTAGCCTCCGTATCCACTGGCCACAGCTCCCTCCCGCCCTCCCACCTTCTCTCTCTCTCTCTCTCTCGCTCGCTCGCTAGCTCTGCTTTTCCGTTACGCGGCCATAAATCGACGCTGCTAGCTTTCGGCCTGATATACGCCAGAGAATACCGATTCGCGTCGCGCGCAGTGTCTTTCTTTGGCTTTTTTTTCGACGATTATGCAGGTCGCAAAAAGATTTATGGCGGACTCGACGTTGTTGAAAATGTTTTTACTGGCACGGTACGTTTCTTCGCGTTGGCCGATATCGGTTGCGCGCGATGAATTAAAAATGTAAGAGCCCCTTCCACGCGCTTGCGAACGGGATTTTAGATTTAGCCGCGAGCAGCAGCTGCAACCTATTTTGTTCTAGTTTGCGTATGCAGATTTTGATTATGCAACCTTTTATTGCTCGTAGAGCTCGTTTAATCTAGCCGAGGCAGTGTTACTGCTGCTGCTGTCGCTGCAGATTCCTTTTTTATTGACCATCATTTAACGACCAACGATGATAGCATACCCATTGAATTTTCTTTTTTTTTTAAACCAGATCGTTGCAGTTGTATGTATGTTTTCCTTTTACAGCGGCTTATCTGCATTCGCAGCAGTCGGAGAATTGAAAAACAAAAAGTATGACGGGCGTAGATAAGAATTGTTTATTTCGAATGTAAACTTCTCGCTGAAAGTTAAGATCTTTGATCTCGCTGCGGCGAAAGTGTCATGCGGCTGATGAGGCTTCAAAGAGAGAGAGAGAGAGAGAGAGAGACGGGGAGAAAGAGCTCCTATAAACTATACATGCTACGACAACTTTGCTTCTGTGTCAAACTAGCTCGCAATCTTGCTGTTTAATATTCCGTCGAATGTTTCTCAGAATTATTTCTTATCAAAATGCTTGCCGCTCGTGTCAAACTACTCTACAATGGGTATATAACTTTCAACTCGATGAGAGAGAAAGAGAGACAGGGGGAGAGGAAACGAGAAAGAGAGAGAGAGAGAGAAGTGAAAAAATAATAGCCTTCTCTCCGCGAAAATCAAAGTGTCGGACTGGGAATGCCCGGCAGAGCACTAATCTCTGCCGATGATTAAAACGGAAAAACATCGTTGGGATTAATGTTCTTATGTATCGCGGATACGAATGTCCAGAGCCCGCCACCTTCCCTCGCAACGTCAAATAACGCCCCACCGCACGGCAGTGAAAAACTTTCCTGGCCCCATATTCAACATGACTCGACCCAGTCTATAATCCTCCAGCCCATAAAAAGTGTAGTTCAACAAAAGAGAGAGATAGAGTGTGTATGTATGCGAATGGGGGTGGGGGGAGGATGTAATGAGTTTACAGCCTGGGCGTGCGATCGAAACTCCCTCAGTCTTCTTGGGGTTAACTTTTGCATACTAGATCCATCTTATTACGTTCGCGGAGGCTCCGGTTGCCGGTTTAACAAGATATATCCAGCATGACGCGCGAGTTTGCGCGCTCCGAGCTTTATATTGCTCCGCGGATGCACAACTACTTCCGCTACTGTTGCTTCCACGCTGCTCTCCGCGCTAGTCGGAGGGAGAGAGAGAGAGAGAGAGTGTATGTGTGTATACGCGATGTCTAGTCTAAAGATTTCTGGGAACGCGAGTAGGGCGCAAGCTCTTTAATTATTCTCAATCGCGGCTGGCGCTTGCGTACAACTTCTTGCTCTATTCAAATTCCAACTTTTCAGAACAGCCTACGCGCCGGACGTTCCCTCTTGAAATTTAGATTAGCTGTATAAATATATGTATACGCGTATTTATTCTGTCGCTGACGGGAACTGTTTTTTACTTTTTGCGCGTAAGTTACACGGAGTATGGGCGCTTCGAAGCGTCCAATTTACCGACACGCGCGTATAATTTTGAATTTAAGTATGGCGAGCCGATAATTACTTTTCGAACTACACACGTGTACGCCCGCAACGTCTATTACGCCCGATGAAAAATTGAGATTACCAGAGATCGATGATTAAAGCGTTGCTGTTTGGGTACGCTGCGAGAACGAGTGTGTACACACGTGTGTATGCGCGGCCGTTAATGAGCCGGTAAAGTATTGTATTTTAAAATTGCTTGGGGGAAAATCGATAAAATACTGCATCCAATAGCGCGCGCTTAATGAAAATTACGAACTATACCCTCCGGCCGCTGACCGGTCCCAGGCTCGTTTCGCATTTCCGGAGAATTTAAAAAACGAGGAGCAAAAAAAAAACGAAGGAATCTGACGAAATAAAACGGCGAGCATTCTAAAAATCCCGAGAAAAGGCGAGGCGAAGGGGCGCGCTGCACGTGCCGCGGTTATTCTCCGGCCTTAATTCAGCCTAATAAAGTTGCCTACTTAGCCCACATTCAGCAAAAAGTAGTCGACAAAACTCGAGAGCTTCATTTCTACGCTACTTAACTTCGTTACGCTAATTGGCCTCTCACTCTCCTATCCCCCCCCCCCCCCACGTTCTCCCGCTCCTTCTTTTTCGGCAGATCGCCGAGTATGGCGGCGCGTGTGAAAAGTGAGGGCGATTCTCAGCCGGAGGCTTATCATCGTCGGCGCGCGGAGGAGAGAAATATTTGCCGTCTGATCAGGCCTTCAGCGTAGGACGCGCTCGATACAGAGGATTGAGGTGGAAAGCTCGCGCGAGAAAAGCCAAGCCGCTAGTCGAAAAGATAGAGAGAAAGAGGAAATGGAAAAAAGGAGCTCGAGAAGCCGGAAAGCTTTCATCGAAATTGCCTCTGTACGCTGGAAAGGGGGGAGGGAGAGGGAGGAGAGAGCGGGTGGGGGTCATAGGGGGTTGAGAAGTGGGAGAAGGCGTGATCCGCGCGCCACGCCGTCTGCGAACGATTGGATGAAACGGAAGATCGAAAGCGAATTGTCGAAATTAAGAAAGCTGTCACTGGCCAGAACCGCCAGCGAGACTCGACAAAATCCAATACTTTAGCCGGGGAAGCGCGTGCTGCATTGCGCTTCGGTAATACGAAGCAGCTTTCTCCCCCTCCCCCACCCCCCCTCTCTCTCTCTCTCTCGCGCTTTCTCTGAAATACTGGACCCGGTATAGTGTATAGGCGGATTATGTGTCGAATTCCGAGCGAAATTATTTCGCCTTCGATCGCTACACACAGGATTCTCCAAATCCTCCGTTCAGAGTCGGCTCGTTCTTTTTCAATTTGATTCTCCTCTCGTTTCGCGCCACATCAGCTCTGCGACACACGAGAGAAAGATATGACTGTCCAAGCCCAGAACATTAAAGGCGAGCCGGCGACGATCATATTTCTCTCTCTCCCTCTCTCGTATATCCCGCGGAAAAACATCGCTTTGAGAGTCATACGCCGGCTAACTAGAGAGAGAGAGAGAGAGAGAGAGAGAGGCGCTGAGTAGGTGTACACAGACCGAGAGCCAAAGCCGGCCCGGCGGCGACGAGGCGGAGAGAACGCAGTGGAAAAGGTCAGCTTTTGGTCAGCCGGCGGCAGTGTCCACGTCTCCTTTATTCACTCGAGGCTCCTGTGGCGGAGGAAAAGCTGCAGTGCTACTGATCCTCCTGGAAAATTGTTCAACTACTGCGGCAGTATTGCAAGAGTACACGCAATGATATTTACTTTGACCGGCTGGTCTAATTAATTACGCTGTACGAGATACGCTCGGGCTGCATTAGGTACGTCACGCGCTCGGCGAGAAGCCTCTGTACGCGAGACCGAAACATCTGAGTCTCTCTTCTTAATCCTCGGTAAGCCACGTAATTAGACTTGTCACTTTCACATTTTTCTGGATCTGCTATTTTCAGGGGTGCGGATGGGGGGGGGGGGGTAACAAGTAACTAATGTAAAACTTCAATACTAAATCATGAACTTGCAAATCTACTTACTCCAAGTACAGCAAGTTGGTGACCGCACTGACCGCCCATCTCGCATACAATCAGTTTCAAAAATTCAACTACCATATACCAAAGCTTAAGCCGACTATATACCTTGCAATTCGTTATTAATCAGCCGGCGAGCTTCGTAATGACAGCTCTCTAACTAAATTTCAAACTATTACTCCCCATATAAAATAGCTAGTCTCAACAAGCAAGTTCGCTTTAATTATTCGGAACAGCAAGAAAATTAAACAGATATAAAAAGTCTCGCGAGTCGCCTGGCTGAACTAGGTTATAGTAGAGACGTCAAGTCTCCCGCAAAATCCTAATTGACGTTGTTAGGTCGTTGAGACACACTTTCCGAGAGACGGAAGAGAGAGAGAGAGAGAGAGAGAGAGCACTGCTACACAGCAGAGCAGTATACGGTCGTGAAGAAAATCCAGTCACATACTCCCGGGGTGAAGCCCGCTCGCGCGTGCATTTAATAACGAGACGACGGTGACGCCGAGAGGTCTATACGGGCAAGGCATCTGGCGCTGCTCAGCCGCGCATTCCTGATATACCTACGCCGAGCCGTCTAATGAAATTGCAAAAGTTTCAGCTTTATGGTAACAGATGCACTGCGCGAACGTTAAATTGACTTTTTAACCGCGTCATACAGAGCGGCGATGCGTACACCAGCTGGGATTCTCCGTCTCTGTATTATTATTTTTCTTTTTTTTTTTTCGCGAATGGGAGGGAATTATTGTTTGGCTTGCCACTCGCCGGACTTCAAAAGAAAAATTGTTACTCCGTTTTATTTTCGTTGCACCGCCTACGGATGATTTTCGTTCGGTCTCGCGCGCAGTATATAATTGGAATGGAGTTTTAATTAAATTTCCACCACTCGTGGGCTCACCTCGCGAAATAAAAATTTCTCGCGGATTAATTAAAATGTTTAAACAAAATGTGCGTCCAGTAAGACTTCAAAGGAGCAGTCTCTCGAAATATTCCGCGGGAATGAAATGCTCCCGCCGCGCTGACGGGTATTAATATGCAAATGCATCCATCCCTATTGGATAAACCTTTGTCGCGGCGCTTTTGTCCGATTTCCCCGAAGGCGTGTGCGTAAATTGCCGTAAAGGGCGGACAGGTGAAAAAAAAAGAGCCTGAAATCTTGAGCTCGATCCTCTCGATCCGCACGAGTTTTTTCCTCCATTTCGCGAAAATCACGCGGCTGACGTGACGCGACGACTCTCGGGCAAATCGAATTTCCGAGTACTCGTCGAGTGTAAACGCGCCGAGTTCCTGTGAATTAGGCAGTCAACCACGAGAACAATGGAGGGGGGGTTAGGGGGGAATGGAAAAAAGCGAGTGTACAGAGAGACTGCAAGGCTAAGCGTAAAATTAACAAACGGCGAAATCTCCCATGAGAATTATTCGGTCCGAATGAAGGGAGAACTGTACACGTGGCGCCACGAAGCCTATAACTGCGGCAGGTTCCGCTTGCGCTGCTCCCTCGAGTTTTTGCTTCGCTCTACAATACGCGCATAAGTGACGAAATCGCAGAGTGAAATGTAGTTTCGTGGATCTAGAAATAGGTGAAAAATAAATTTGCAATTTTTTTTTAATACTGCATTGAAATGTTGTTTGAAATCCAGCGATGAGTCATGGATATTTTGATATTGCTTACGTGCATATGCGCTGCGGTTACAATGAATATATTTTTTCTTTCGCCTTCGCTTGTATTTTATTTCAATTTTACAATATTTACGATACTTTTACATCTCGTTTATGAAAATAAAATGAAATTGATCCATGAACTTTACAGCTTCAATCCAATTACCACGTATTTGGAAAAAAAATTAATTCCGTCTTTTTAAACATGCTTTTTGTAATCAGTGATGTATAAAAATTATTTTTCACTTCAACGAAACGCTTAATTAATTTCAAAGTATAAAATACACAATACGTTAAATAAAATGTTGGTGGCATACAGTTAATGTTCGTTGCAATTAAATGTATATTTTATCTGAAGAACTAAATTTTTTGTTTTCTACACGCATTACTTGTAACTCGTGTACAACTTAATTCCAAATAAAGCTCGTTTTCAACTTGCGTTAATCCCAATTAGAAATCTCTTTCCGCCTGCACCCAGTTATACCGACAATTTTCTACCTGAAGCAAACCGAAAACAAACAAAAAAAAAGAGCGTTTCATTCCGAGACATCACTCACGGCATCCTCTCCGAATAAACTTTTCCTCCTCCCAACCCAACTCAACCTGAGCCCAACCCCCCCCCCCCCCACGACTTTGAAATTACAAAGCTTGACTAAAAATCCGGAAGTGGTGTCGACTAGCTGTTCAAGAAAGTTTGCCGGTGCTTCCTCAACTTCCTCAACGGAGCAGCCGCCCCATAATCCGCAGCAGGCGCGTCTTTGTTGAGAACGCACACGCGCGCGCTTAGGCGTCCACATAAAAGAAGGAGCGGCGGAATATCGAAAGAGCCGGCGAAAAGCTCAAAGATGAAATTGCGCTTTATAACAGGTTCGCGTTAAGTCGTTATAGTCCGACGAGTGCTTGCGAGGAAGGTTAAGAGCTCACAACCACACACTCGCGCGCAGGCACAGCAGAGAGCGAGCGAGAGAGAGAGAGAGAGAGAGAGAGAGAGAGAGAGACATCGAGGCTCAACTGCACGCGCCAAGAAAATTCGACGCTAAGAAAGTCACTTTCAAGAGAGAAGGCGAGAGTGGCGCGCGCCTCCTCGGATTGGCCGTTTAATATTCAACGGCCGGAGGTTTAATATTCAGCGAGCCGACCTACATATCGCGCGCGCGACTACCGCTCCCGGAGGAGAACGACCGTCGATGCACAAACCCCCTTGCATCCACACACACATATGCACACACGTTCAGAGAGCCGCCTATACTCCCGCAAGTGTATACGATAAGCTGCAGGACGCGGGCACTACCTGCAAGGGGGTTTTTTTCCACGTTTCTCCCGAGTCCCTCAGTCACACTGTCCCCTGATAATGGACACGCTAACTGCCTCGCAGTCGTGAAATGCAGTTTCAGCGAAATTTCTTTAATGGTACATTCGAAGGACGGAGCTATGTGCTGCTATTGCTGCTACTGCTGCTGCTGCTGCTGCTGCTGCTGCTGCTGCTGCTGCTGCTGCCGCGAGTATAATTTGATATATGGCCTCGTTAGAGAAACTTGCCTGGCGATATATACCTTGCTGCTTGAGATTAATGAAATTCCGTTCCTTTCCTGCCCAGGCCCTCTCGCGCACATCAATTTCCCAGGTGTAAATAAGCGTTGAATCGATCTCGGGCGCTCGCTGCACTCTTCGAATTCCCAGTGTCTACTTCGCAGCGAAGAGAGAGAGAGAGAGGCGAGAGAGGGATCCGACTATAACAATAGTCCATTTGCAAGCTTTTGACTCTTTCGCCAGCGCGTCTGTACACCCACGAGGGAGACTTTCCGTGCCGGCGAATTCGAAGGAGCGAGAAATTTTCTGTACGGCTTTTATCGCTGCGCAGCTGATACGCGAGAAAGACGAAACCGTTAACGCGCGCGTGCCGGAGCCTCGAAGAAGCCGTCGCTCCTAGCGCGCGGTAATTATTCTCCGACTAGAGCAGCAACTACTACTCCATAAAATGCTCGCGTCGACGCTTAATTATTCTAGCCAGGATACCTCAGCTCGGCTTTTTGTCGGCAGTGCGCGCGCGCCCCCCGCTATAGCTCGCTCGCTCGCTCGCGTTTTATAACGCCGGGGCTATATCAGTGCGCGCACGCGTTAATTAAGCACGAGTTAGACGCTAAAAGCACGAATTTCTCGCCGCGTCTTCCAGAGCTAGAGAGCCGAGAATTGGCTTCTGTGAAGTAAGTACGCGCGCGCCTGCTGTTGTTTTCCTATGAGCCTAATGGATCATTTTCCGCGAGCGAAAGAGCGAGCCGATTCGATATTCGAGGCTTGTTTGGGAGAATTTCAGTTTCGCGGGCTAGAGATATTTTTCAAAAGCCGGAACAGCCGGATAATTGGCCTCTCGGGTCTGTTTGACGAAAAAATCGTGCGCGCTCAGTTTTTCAGAGCGCATTTATTAAATAAATCGTCTGGGCTCTCGTAGAGGAGCGAGAGGGAGAGAGGGAGACAGAAGCTTGCAAGCGCGATCGAACGTTTACCTCGGCAAAGCTAGAGAGGCCGGTTTTTTCGCTCGTTCTTATTTTTCGCCATACCTCCCTCTTTCGCTTTTGTTCTTTTGTTTGGCTTCCCGACTTTGCTACTGCTGCCGCCACTATCGTTGCTGCTGCTGCTGCTGCTGCTGCTGCTGCTGCTAACAGCCGCGAGTGCAAGCTTTCTCCTCCGAGGTTCCTATGAAGTGTTTCTGTTACTCCATTAATCTTTCGGGAAATCTATAAATCGATACTGGCACAGCTTTAAGTCCTTTCTAATGGTACCCCTGTGCCCTCGCGGGCTCGGAAAGCGAAATGTCTTCACATTTGCCCACCGTTATACCTTTATTTTTTGCTCCTCATTTTTCAGTGCTTAACATTGGCTCTCTCGCGTATAGTGCGCGACGTGCTTTTTTTGTTTTTTTTTTTTTTTTTTTTTTTGATCGATCGCGCTAATGCTCCCTATACCGTCCGTCTTTCTTTTGAATAACGCTATATATATATATAGGTAATACGCATGCGGATATGACGTGCAAAAGCGGTATGATATTATACCGTAAGAGAAAAGAGCCTATAATGCATTAATAACCGAATTATACAATTCAATGAAGAAATGTAGATTCATTTCGATGTACTTTTTTATAATGTCTGGAACTCCGCAGAGAGAGGGAAAGAGAGAGTAGTATATATATAACGAAGTGATACAGCAAGAATATCGCATTACAACGGCGACTGATTGCTTTCTCCCTTTGTGTTTCAGTTGCACCGACTTCTGTGAGGGTCGTGGACGAGAGCACGAAGCAGACGCTGGAAGACGGCCGAGTACTCGGCCCGGTAATTGAGGGCTCACCGATAGCATTGAGATGCGAGAGCGGCAAAGGCAGACCTGTACCGACAGTCGAATGGTATAATGGAGATGTGCGACTCGAATGTAAGATATATTCCTCTCTATGATATTCTCCCTCACGACGACGTACCCGTAATGCGCCTCTCTATCATATACGCCGTACAAATTTGAGAGTAAAATCGAGCGCGTCTCTGTGTGTATCGTTGCCTCCTACGAAAACCGGTACGTCTCGAATTACCGGCGAAGACGTTTCATTCTTGCCGTGAATCGATATTGTAATATATATAGCGTCACGTAGTCACGCTGAATACTAACACGATCCAATTCGGTGTAAGACTGGCACATTTGTAATTGTTGCCGCTGCAGAGATAGCGAATTTCGCGCTGATTGATGTAATATCGCGGAAAATTATTCGCAAGCTGTTCATTCGTCGCCGAGTGTTGACGTTAAAATTTTTTCGACTACAAAAAATTTATAATAACAATTTGATTTTTTCAGCCGTGAGAATATTCGCTGAATTAAAACCGTTATTTTTTGTACGCTCTGGCATTGCGGAAATGCCTCAGTCGTCCACGAGCTATAGAAAATTAATCCGCAGAAGTACTCTCGAGATTTCGAAAATCCCCTTCTCTTCTGAGATACGTCTCGTAAATTAATTCCGTAGCAAGCTCGAGAGTAAGTCGGGTAATCAGGCAGAAAAAAAAAAGTTGTAAGCACGACGCTCTCTCGCGCGCGCACGTTCGCAGCTACCCCCCTCCCCCGGCCCCCTGATTCTTTGGGTCGGCGACGATGAAAAAGTTAAAAATCAGTGTGTCGAAACTTTTCAGCGAAAAGTTCGGAGGAGCTGGAGGACCAGAAAATCGGGACGGGAAGTGGCACGCTTAATCTCGTGGTCGCGCGCAGCGAATTAGGCGCCACTTTCACCTGCAAGGTTAGCAGTTTGGCCCTGCCGGAGCCGCTGAAAATCGACATCAAGTTGGACGTTCACGGTAAGTTTCTCTCTCACTCTCTTTCACTATGCCCACTGAGCACCGCCGCGAGAACGCTTTTATCCCCCGTGTATTTCGCCTATACAATCTTTCTCTCCTCCGCGCTCTCCCCACTTCGACAAAGCTGATAAAAACTCGCGCAAACGATCCTCGAGGCATATAGCCGACGTTAAATTTTCGAATTAAACGTTTAATACCTCGAATAAAGCCGGAGCCATTGCTGTTAACGAGTACAGCGGCTGTAGCGGAACTCTAGTCTGCTCACCCTTATCCTTCTATATATCTATATATACGGAGGCGCGCGCTCGCGCACATACACACGTTATACGAGGAGAGGAAAGTCGGACGCGAAAGTTAAAATCGAATGAAAGTCCCTTCGTGCTCGAGTTATAGACTCTCTCTCTCTCTCGCTCTCTGCTTCGACAATCCAATTTTTCGAGATAACTGACCCATCGACACTGTGCTCTCGCGAGCACGCGCGCAGAGAGAAGACGCCTATTCCACGTTTTACAGAGAGGGAGTAAGGACGAATGTGAGCACATAGCTTTCGTGAAAAATTAGCGAGGGCGGCGCGCGTATATTTATTAGCCGAGACGATCGCGAGCGAGCCCATCCGCGTGCAGCTTCCTTTCATCAAACTTTGAGCAACGCGCGGTCCAGGAGCCCGTGTAATTGCGACCGGATCAAGCGCCCTCTTCCCCCCCCCCCCCCCCGCCCTCCATCCGCGGGTCAATCGAGTTTAAATATATATAGTTTGCCCTCAGTGCACGAGCGACGAGCGAGAGAGAGAGAGAGAGCGAGCTTTTAACGAGTTTTCACCGCGAACTTTCGCTTCCTTTTATCCGCGAGCCCTATCAGCAGCCGCGTTTATATATATATCCTCGTTACTTCCGGCCGAGGCGTTCCGTTATGTATGTATATATATAAAGCCGCCGCGCCGGAGTTGGTTTTCCTGGAAAAGCCTATGCGGTGATCACATACCACTGCCGGTCCAATGACTATGCGAGACCCATCCAAAAACGAATGGAAAAACTCGTTACGGTTTCTCTCTCTCTCTCTCTCTCTCTCTCTCTCTCTCTCTCTATGTCCCAGCCCACCCCCAACGCGTATATGCAACTGATTTCCCGACCGCACGTAAACAGACGAAGCACATCCCCCCGCGCGCTCCTGCGGCTTTCCGCGGGCTAGAAGCGAGGAAAAGAAGGCAATTCGGACGCGCCCGACTGGAAACTATTGCGAATTAACGAGAACGGCTGGCTCCCTCTCTCTCTCTCTCTCTCTCTCTCTCTCTCTTTGTCTCTATGTGTACGTGTGCAAACGGTTTTGCGACGAGATAAACGCTTAGGCCAGTGTAATTTACGTTCGGGTAGGCACGAGCGCGTAATTTACATAAGATCATCGTCAACGGCTAAGCTGGCGTAAATGGAAAAACTTTGTACTCTGTTTTTTCTCGACATTTTTCGAGAAAGGCAGCGAGAGAAGTTATTGCCGGGCACTATATATGCATTAGCGGTTATTGCTCGGCAAAATGTCGAAGCCGTAATCGCTCATTTGAGTTTTAAATCGATACGGCACTCGGCCTCGCCGATATTGTATTAAAAGTCAATGTCGCGCGGGCTGAATTCTCTTAACCTCTTGAATTTTAAGCGCAAACGCAGCAGCAGCAGCAGCATACTACAAGATATCGCGTTCTTTTTTTTTCTGCAGCAATAAAAGGGACCGAGAGGCGGGGGAAAGAGACGAAGAGCATGGGAAATAATGGAAAGGAATGGAAAGGGAGCGAGACTCTGCTATTGCGCAGATGGTCCTCTCTTTAATGGTTCAACTCTCCGGGCTATAACGCCGTTTCTCTTCAACATCCGCGACGAGTAATAGATTTTCAGCGCGCGTGCGTTCGTTTAATCTTTCCCGGGCTGCTGCCTCTCTCGCTCTCTCTCTCTCTCTCTCTCTCTCTCTCCCCGGCTTCTCTGTTTGATCTTCGGCTCTTTCGTGCTCCGGGATGTATCCTCTCTTTTTCGCGCCCTGAACTCGGATAGCTCTTTAACGCGACGTGTACACATTAGCCTTCGCGTCGACGTCCGACGAAAGAGAGAGATAGAGAGAGAGAGAGAGCTGGAGAGCCGGTGAAATGGAAATCGACGCCGTCGCAAATGTTTGAAGAGTGCGCTTACCGTGTAATTATATTTCTCCCCGTGTGCACTGCGAAAATTCCTGCGCTCGTCGCGCTGTTTATTTCGCTGAAATCCGTCTCCCTGAAAAATGCCAGAGCGGTAAAAACGCCCGGCGGAGCTACACGCGGCTCTCTCGCACTTGTATATAGTTGAAACGGCGGCGGAGTATGGTAGCGCGCACGACGCACGCGGGATATATAATTACCAACAAAGTGCGCACGACCGAAAAATGCCGCGATAGTCGCGCGCATCAAAGCTGTTCACATATTTCCTAGGGGCACCATGCGTATACATCCGCCAAAGGCGAATTCTCCGAGCTTTTTCCAGCTGCGCTCGTCGCTAATTTTTTTTTCCCTGCGCCCGTCCTCTCTCACTCTCTCTCTCTCTCTCTCTCTCTCTCTCTCTCTGTACGAGTTTTCTATTGTGTACATCGTGTACACATACGTGCAGGATCCACGCGTTGTGCATCCGTCTAAATCTACCATATTCGTCGTCGCCGTCGTCGTCGCCGTCAGCGTCGATGTAACTGACCGTGAGCGTTTTTACCCGCGGGAAAAAGAAGGATTATTACTAGCTTCTCTCTCTCTAATAGAGAAGTTTTATATTGCAGTGGGGGCGAACGAGAAGCGTAAAAGAGGTTAATAACCCTGCTTGGTGAAATAACCAGGGTTTTAATTTAAAACGCGCTTATTATACGCTTTTTCACATTTTTTTCCACCCTGCTCTCTCACTCAGTCTCTCTCTCCCTCCGATTCGTGTTCCCGCGCAGGAAAGGCCGGCTTTTATATATTGGAAAAAATTTAATCTGCGCGTGTAAATGCGCTTGAGTTGATTAAAACTTGAGCTGCCAATAGCGTGGAGTTTTAAGCGCCGAAACTCAGTGGCCGACCGATGATCGAGTTGTTATGGGACTATAAGCATGATGATCGGGAGGGGATTATAATATCCTCGCTCTCGAGGATTGTTAGCGCGAAAAATGCCTCGTAAATCTCGGCGCGAGGAGTAGGCCATAAGCGCGAGCGAGGGCGAGAAGTTAATCAAATCTGAGCGTTTAAACGGTGCGAGAGGGGCCTCGCGAGAGCTGACTGTGTATATATATATATATATAATATACGCGGCAAGATTCAACTTCGACCTATATTTTTCTCTTTGGCTCGGTGCGCCAGTCTTTCTTTTTCCGCAGTCACCGCCTTCCTTCTCCTCCTCCTCCATTCCTGTCTGCGGGAAGGACGCGTACACTTTTTTTTCTCCCTCCCTCCCTCTCCCCTTTTCCGGCGCTCTCGGCGTTACTTCGTTTTTCTTTGTGCCGCCGCGCGCGGCTCCTCTTTATTTTTCCCGTACAGCCCGGCGCGTCTATTTATTAGAGGAAAATGGAACATCGCGCGCGCAAAGAAGCCGAGTTTGATTTACTTTTGACGGCGCGGAATCTTTCGAGAGCGGATGTTTCTCGTTCTTTCGCCGCCGAGCGCGGCAGCGAGCGCAGCGGACGGCGGCCGAAACTAAATTTCAGCTTGTTACGAAAAATTCGCGCAGTGCCGTCGTCGTCATTGCGATTCTGCACGAGAGCGCGAGACTGTATATGTTCTATATAACTAACCATTTATCGCTCGAGGCCAAACGAAGCCGCGGAAATCCCGGCTGCGACTCGATTATTGGTTCATACCGCGCGAGACCGTCTCAAATTAACTCGCAAGTATACGGCACGTGCGCGCAGCGATGCAGTGGAGGATTCAACAGAAATATAGCCGCACTCGAAAAGTCATTTCTCATCGTTATCGCCGGCTCGAGTCGTCGTCGTCGTCGTCGTCTTTGTCATCGCGCGCGTCAACCCTTAAATTTTTCTCCTCTCTTATGCGCGCCGTGGGTATAAGCTTCGCTCCTCAGATCGTCTCTCTGTCTTTCTCAGGGGGAAGTCTAGCGAGAATACACCGCGGCATATTATCCACTGTCTTCCCGGATGCATACATGGAGAGCGACGTGCGAGGAGGGAGTCGCACGTTTCTTCGATCGTGCCGCGGCTTATTACGTATACGTGGGCGCTCGCCGCCGGGGCAAGACAGTGGCGCGCAAAAGTTTTTCGTCCTCCGCGACGCCGAGGACGAGGTCGACGACGACGACGAGGTGGAGGAAGAGGAGGAGGAGGAGGAGGAGGAGGACTCGGCAACGTCCCGGAAGGAATGTTAATCGGCTTATTTTGGGAAGGAGGGAGTTTCTCTTTGTCTTGGGTGTCCCGGCCAGACGCGAGTAATTCGTCTTTAATTGTTAAGCAACGCTTTCTCTTATCCGCCTCTTAAAATTCATTTCTCGAATAAACTGTCTCTATCGCTTTTTCTCTCCGTGAAACTTTTCCGCGTGGAGCTCGAGAGGCGAAAAGAAAATTAATAAAATACGCGTGGCATGAATGATGCAGCGGCGCTCGTTCGTTATTTCCGACCAATATAACGCGAGAGGGATCTCGCGGGAAATTTTTGGCCGTCAGTGTACCGTGCTCCACGTCGAGTGCGGAGGTGCTGCCGCTGCTGCCGCTGCTACGACATCAGCATATTTTTCCCCGACGCTAGTCCCGGCCGCCCCCGACGAGTCGGTACATTTGCGCTTGACCTTTTTGTCGGCGGCGTCGATCGAGCCACGCGGCGAATGCAATTTCGCCTGTATTATGTATAGACGTAGTTCCATCTGCTCTTCTCTCGGCGGCCCCGTTGTGCAGCCGCGCAGCGGCTCGTACCATTTGGATTCTTCCTGCCGACGTGGCGACGCCGACAACGCGAAATATCCTCCCTCCTGCAGTGCGGAGCTACTTTATTAACACCTCCGGGGGGATATTCCCTTGTCCCAATTTTCCTCTTAACATATATGAATGGGACGGGATATCTTGCCGGCGCGCGCATTTTTCACGAACCAATAAGTACATCCGGATTTACTCGAATTACGCTCACGTCCTTTGCGCGCTCGCCTTTTTCGTTTTTTTACCAAGCGCCCCAATTGAATTGACGCAGGCCTGGGCTCCGGATTATCGCGTGACTTATTACACGACAAAAAGATCAGCCGCACGCGCCCCCCCCCCCCCGCGTGGCTGGGCTCGGCGCGGGGAAAAAACGGGCAGGGATTATACTTGGCGGTGCGATTACGAGCTTACATAAATGCAGATAGAGTCGAGTTTATTCTCGAGTGGCGGCACTAAATCATTACTGTTTTTTCGAGAATTATATATACGCGCTCGCGAGAGCGAGAGAGAGAGAGAAAGGCCCATAGAGGCGAATAAACGCGCGGCGGCGGCGGCGGCGGCGACGGTACTCGCGCAAGAGCTGCCTTGTACTTGAGCTCTTAATTAATGGACTGCCAAGAGCCCGTTCCAATTGGATATAGAGGCTCTCTTGCCTGCACCGTCCGAAAATTAAAGAGTCCCAGCTCGTAAAGCGCCGCGTCCCGTTAAAATTGCCCCAAGATAAAATGCGTATACGTCGAGCCAAGTATACTCGCCTTCGGACTAGAAAAACATCGTAATTCGATGAGCGCGTATGAGAGGAGAAAGTTCCGAGCTTTCCGATACCGCGCGCGCAGAAAGTGCTCGCAGCTCAAAGCCAATGGGAGCACTTTAATCAGGCCTCGGGAAGAGCGAGGGGAAGTGATTTACGGGAAACGTCGCCGGCAAGTGCATCGGCGATCGGTTCACCGCGAAGAGCGACGCGACGCGACCGACGGAAGGACAACACACGTATGGCAATCCAGTGCGGCGCAGATGCGATTAGACGCGCGCGGGTGAGGAAAGGGCGGGTGGGGGGGGGGGGGGGTAGAGGACGAATCGCAGAGCAAAAGCTCGAGCGGACAGACGCTAGCACCGGATTAGCCGACACTTGGACAAACTGCCTGCCCTCGAGCTCCTCTTTGTCCGGGCGGGATGACGACAACAATAGCGAGCGCGAGCGGCCAGCTGCCAGTTCTGTACACACCATACTGGCTTTTTCTCGACTTTATATTGTGCTGTATCCAGAGAGGGAGAGAGTGTAAGCTTCCTTCGCCTTTTCCGTCTTCTCGCGCTCTCGGTTTAATTGTGCCGTGGACGAGGGTCGTTGGAGAGCTTTTTTCAACGCTCGTGATATCTTTATGGCCGGACCTTTGATTTGTTTCCGTGGAAGCATTGTTGCCCCGTGGGGTAATCAAATAAACGAGTGAGCGGAAGGCGCTCCTTTGTGCCTTTAGCAGATTCCGCCGCCGCGCCTCCCTCCATCGCACCGCGCGACGACTGGACACTGAGAAATTATGCCGGCAGACGAGAGAGAGAGAGAGAGCTGCTTCGAAAGAGAAAGAGGAAGAGGGTCTTTTTTCCAATTATTATGTAACCCCGTGCTCAGCTCCGCAGGCTATTTTTCGCGCACACAAAGTAGTACACGGCAATGGGATTGCGACAACTCCGCGCGGGCGCTGTCCAATTTTACAAAAAATGAAATTCACTCGAGATGAGTCCCGAGAAATAATCCAATTCCATTAGCGGTTATAGCTGTACATGCTAATCCGATTTAGCTACCCCCCCCCCCCCCCGGTCCCTCCTGCCCTTTCGCCCTCGAGAGACGGCTAAATAAATCGATGCGGATTCAAATGTCGGCTATGCATCTTGCCTCGCATCTCTCACGGCGTTATCTCCCTGTCCAGTGCGAGCTTTTTTTAGTCTATCATCTCGCTGTGCCTCGACCCCTCCCCCGGCGACGCGCGTCCGCCGTTGCTTCTCTCTTCTCCTCTTTAACTTGTATTTATACTGACCTTCCCCTCCCCGCCGCGCGCTGTACAGCGAGTTTCGTTATCTCCTCGCGAACGAATGGAGTGTCGCTTGAAAGCTAGAGGAGGAAAAGCACTGTCCGAGAGTCGAGAGAGACCGAAGCTTTTTCCTGTGCCCTGCGCGCTGAACGCGAGCTGCGCTGTGCTTCCCTTCGATCCTGTCGACGTTTATATAGACCTCGAGCTTGCAGCCAATGGAAAAGTGAGCCTTTTAATTCGATCTTCCGTACACACGGTGCACACTCTGTTAGCGATAACTTGATCTTCCTCCTAACACACACACACACCCCGGTATAGCGCCAGCCGGTCGCGACGCTTTAACACTTCATCACCTCTCGCGTGAGTTCGAGAGGCTCTATAGCTTTCGTCTGCCGACAATGCATGTATGGATATGTCGAATTTCAACAAAAAAATGCACTTTTCTTTCGTCTAGATTTTGAAAAAAAAATGTTCAAGCTAGAGCTTTTTTTTGCAAAAAATTAATGCATCAAAATACTGGAATAATAACAACTGTGAATGTTTTCGAGGTACCGATATAAATTCGAATTACATTACAATGAAGTTCATAGAAGGCCCATAGATTTGATGCTCTGATCAAAACTTCAAAAATAATAATAATAATAATAATAGTCGATTTTCTCTTTTTTCTCCATACGCCTCTCCATGTTAAATTTTCATGTTCTATATTTCCTATGTTCTTCGGAATTTTTTATCATCATTTAGCTTACGGAAGAAAGTCCCATCGATCCGAAAGCTCTAGATTAAAAAAATATTTTTCAAATTCTACACCAAAAAAATTGCATTTTTTTTTATTGAAATTCGATATATATATATGTATATATAAATCCACGAAACATCGGAAAAAACTTCCCGAAAATTTCAAAAATTTTTGTTGAAGGCACAGCTATAACCAGATCTATTTTTTCTCGTTCCTTAGGTCATTCTGAAAGAGAATAAATTCGCGTACATTACTAATCGTAGGGTATACTTTATTCCGGAGCAAAAACGAGAAGTATTTTAAAAAATTTATCAATTCTGTTTTTGGTAATTATTTCTCGTTGTTTCATTGTTTCGTTTTACTCCGAAAAAAGTGTACCCTGCGATCGACCGTATATGCGAGTTTATTCCCTTTCAGAATGACCTAAGGAACGAAAAAAAACAGGTCTGGTATAGGTGTGTGTTTTCAAAAAAAATTTTGGCAATTTTCGGGAAGATATGTTTCCGATATTTCATGGATTTGCACACTCTATACGCGTGTCTTCGATCATCCGTGCTCGTGCGACAATGGTGTGTGTTTAACGATTCGTTCGAAATCTGTTTCAGTGCGGCCAATGAAGATGGGTATCACAGGAGTACAAGGCCACGTCGTTCAGGGTTCGAAAGTCCTGCTGCAGTGCGTGGTACAGGCGGCCCGACCGCCGGCCAACGTCACCTGGTACAACGGCACCGAGATCCTCGAGAAGAACAATAGCCGTATCGACATGTACGAGACAAAGCTCACCGACAACGTCAGTATTTATACGGAGCCTGAATTTTTTCACTCTATTATTTTTATACACACTGCATATTTCACTGAGATATTCACGCTCATTTATATGCTCGCTCCATTCTAGGGCCGGCTGAACTGCCTGTTATATTTAATGAAGGGAAAATGCGTAGAGCTTTCGCGCGGCCCCGAGAATATGTATATATATTTTATTAACCTGTGCATTGTTAGCTCGAGCTTCGAGCAACGAGAGCGAGTGAGAGAGATAATATCTGTCGGTGCGTTACGCCCTGCACTATTCCGCCCGAGATCCCTATATAATATACGGCTCTCTACTTTGCATATTGATCTTTATCGCTGCGAAACACGATCGCGAGCGAGCGAGCGCGAGAGAGACGGAGAAGAGAGTACTGTTTGGGGGCTCGATGCACCGAATTCGTATTATACGCGTACCTACCAACATCGAGGATTATTCACATTGTAGTTGACCGCGCGCGGTACATATATATACATATACGCGCTAGGCTCGTATCAAACATAGCTGTATTGACTTTCTATCTCTATCTCTCCCTCGCTCTCGATTCGTCATCATTATGCGCCCGCGGCAGCCAGGTGCGTCTAGACACTAAACAAGCATAGGATCGACGCAAGCGCAGCCACGGTTGGAAAAAAAAAAGAAGACAGTCGTCGAGGAGCAGCGGACACGAATTCGCGCGCGCGAATTTTTCCCCGTTAATTAGACCATTTGATAGCCGGTCTCTGCCTGCTGCTCTGCTGCTGATATACGCGTACATACATATATACGTGCGTATATACCTGCACAGACGCACGTGCGCTAGTCCGTCTATACATACTCGTACAGACGAACAAAGCGAGAGAGGCAGCAGAGCAGCGAATTTTTTTTCGTCTACATATCGCGGTCGCTTTATCAAGCTTACGTAAGCTCGCACGAGAGCGACCGAGACTATCTCTCGCGAGCGAGCGAACGATGCTCCAATTATGGATTTGCGCAGGTCGCTCCCCCTCTCCCCCTTTCTCTCTCTCTCTCTCTCCCTCCCTCCCTCTATCTCTCTGTATTTGCTCGTCGCATTACGCGCTACCTGTACGACGGCATAATTAGCTTTGTTTGCCAAGTGTCTCATTACGCGATGGCTAACAGACGGCTCCGCGACTGTACACGCGCCAGTTCGACCCTCTCTCTCTCTCTCTCCCGTCTCACACCGCGCGAACAAGTAGGGCTCTTGCAGCGCGCTACGCGAAAATTCCGTTGGAGCGTGATGTATAGAAGCGTATCCGTACAGCTCTCGCAGCGAAGACACGGCGCGAGGCCGCTGCTTTTTACGGCCGCTGCATCGCTTAATTACCGAGTTGTTCATTTGCGGAACTTTGGCCCCCGAAATCCCTCGCAATTGGACTAACGCTGCGGCGCCGGCCACATCAAAGCGAGGACAAGCGCGATTGCCGGCTCTCCCTCCCGTCCCCGTAGGCGCGCAAGCAATAAGTGTAATGCTCGCCTCCTCGGAAGAAAAGAAAACGAGCTCTGGAAATGTATCTGCGTAGAGATAAGAGGAGTCGCGCGCGCCGGCCGAGATTTCCCGCGCGCCCGAGTAATGGAGCGAGATAATGAAAAGTCGAGCATATTGCGAGAGAGGGGGGGGGAGCAGGCGGCCAGACGCCGAAAGTTCACCGTCGTCGCGCTGCTTCTTTCGCGTTTCTTTCTCTCGCTCTGTCTCAATCTCTCTTCTTTTTTTCTAACGGGGCTTTCTTTGTACCGGCCGCTTGCCGTCCGCCCGCGACACTTATCTTGATTACCATTGCGCGAATTCGGGGATCGTCCGATCCGGATTATTCGTGGGATGACGCGATTTTTCTTCGATGCGATAGAGGCGCGCGCGCGATATCGATCTCGTCGCTCGAAGCTCTTTGGGGGATTATTTTCGGACGGGAGGACTGCTAAAATTTGGAGAGAGAGAGAGATAGAGAAAGCCGAGTGCGAGCACGTTATCTAGATTCTAGATGAACGTATAAATTTAAAGGGGCCGCGGGATACGCCAGAAGCGAGGGTTGAATAGGAGGTAAAAGAAAGGTGCGAAGCGGGCGAAAGTACAGAGCGAGAGATCGGCGCAAGGTGTGGGGCATTAAAGGGAGCAATTACAGGCAGCGCAAAAAGTGGGTTATTTCAGCTCTCGCCTCATTAATCCTCCATCGTCAATGGGCCATCGTGGATCCGCTGACGCGAAAGAATTGTTATCGGCAGTCATGCAGTATAGCAGCAGCAGCAGCAGCAGCAGCAGCAGCAACGAGCCACACCTCTCGCTCCTTCTCGTTCTCTTTCTCTCCCTCTCTCAACCGCGAACCTTTTGTTCTGTTCGCAGGACGACGGCACGACCCAGACGAACAGCTTTCTCGCCTTCACCGCCTCGGAACACGACAATGGCCGGGAGTTCAGCTGCGCAGCCGTGAATTCGGTCATGCTGAAGGAGGGCAGCAAGCCGATGAAAGAGAACTTAATCATGGAAGTAATGTGTGAGTGCGAATCGACGACCATTTTATTTCTTTTCCTTCTGCCGTATATATACATATATATATAGACGCCTATGAGCAGTAGCTCTTCCGAAATAATAATAATAAAAAGCCGAACCTCGCCGCGAACGGCGGCGATCATTTCTAATACTCGCGATGTGCATTAGCATCGTATAGCCATCTACCGGTTCAATTTACCGACGAATCTTTTCACGTCCTCGTTTTCCGTTCGGACTTTTTTATAACTCTTTTCGCGGGAAAAAGGCTAATGCTCCGAGTTTACGGCCCAGCTCCATCTTGACGATCCGACCGAATGCCTTTTCGACCATTCGCTCGAGACTTTTCTCTTTTTCTTTCTCTCCCACTCTCTCTCTCTCTTTCGGAGCGGAGTTATTAAAAGGATGATCCGTTTACTACTGCCGGCAGTCGCGGGGGGGGGGGGGGGGGTGGAATGCTCGGAGCCCGAGGAAAATATACGCGGGAATTAAGCGACGGCTCCTATATGAATTATTTAAATACTTTAATTAAATCGATCCTCCATTCAATATACAGCCGTACTATCGGCGAGGCAAATCGCTCTGGCGATGCGCGATATGTGCGCGCACGATAAAACGCACGAGCGCCACTGATTTCACCTCCCGCGAGCACACGCGCTTCCCCGTACGTGTGTATACGTCTAGGGTATATAAGTTTAGCATTAACGCGTCGCGAAAATTGGCCCCTAATCTCGCATAACGAATCTCGCGCTCTTCCAATATTTGCCCCCAAGAAAATCTGAGCGCGTGCGCGCGCGCCCGCGCGAGATTCGATTGACACCGTAAAAGAAGCCGCTTCGCTGATGAAGGCGGAAGTGCTCCCTGGAAAAAGCCGCGCGGCCGAAGAGTGCACGATGCAGGTGCGCGTGTATATATATATATATACCTATATACCTGAATACACACACGTACACACGGAGATAGACACAGGCGGAGCGGGGCGGGTTATAGCGCGATAGCATCATGCAAATTCGTCCTTTCTCGACCCATGTCACGTTCCCCTTTTGCACCGACGAGTCCTTTCCCCTCGCCTCCCCCCGCCCGCCGCTCTCTTCCTCAGGGGGCTCTTTACACATCTGGTTAACTAGTTTCCTATACCTACACACTTATCTCGGTGCTGTGCCCATACGCGATGCGCCGCGCCGCCTCCTCTGCTCTGCAGCGCGCATCCAACGGGACGACACTCTATTAAAGCGCCGTTTCCATGATTTAAAAGGACTATACGACTCATCGTCGTCTCTGCGACAAGGGGACGCGAGCATGTAAAATTCCGAGCACACTGTACTCCCTGCGCACACAGCGCCGGCTTCATTCAATGTCTCTCGTCTCCTCTTTCTCTTTCGGCCGGGAGAAAAAGAGAGGGACGAGAAAAAAAGGACAGAAAGGCGGGAACGCCGTGCGAAACGCGGAGTAAGCGCGAGCTTAAAAAAAAAAAAAAAGCTGGCGAAAATAACCAAGTGTCGTGATTTGACCGTGCAGCGCATTTTTAATTTTTCGAGAAAGTCGAGAGGAGCGCCCGGATTTTTTGTTCCACGGCGTGCGCGCGCGCGCGCGATTTTCAAGTGAATTCGACGTGGCGCCGAGAAGAAGCAGGCTCCAGGGCCAATTTAAAATTCAAATTCGACACGCCGCGCAATGCGCTATAGCAGAATAATGAAAGCTAAATTTCGAAAATCCACGATTTCGGTGCCCTCGGGAATGTGCATACCTGTTACTTAACAAAGTTAGCTGAAAGCTTACAAATAAACGTTTCGCCGAGTGGGGAATTTCAAGTGTATGATGTTGGGGCATTATTCAAATACCATTTCCCGAAATGAGCTTCAAACTTTATAAAATAATGGATAACTGCGTACAACAGAGACTGGCAGGTCGGTGCTTTTTAGTAATTTAGTTTTTGCTATTTGTTGCGAGAAAATTGCTTTCTTTTGCCGGCCAGACTGCGACTCGGTCAAAATTTTCGAGAGATATATATTAACAGAAATAGCATTATAACTGCATATGTTTTGACGTTCACTGCTTATCTAAAAGCCATTGTTACAATGTAATCTATTGAATATTGATCGATTTTACTGTGAAAACAAATTGATTATATTATAGTACGAATATAACGATCGCGAATTATTATGCATAAATGGAGATTACGTTGGCCTCGTATCATATGTATAAATTTGTATTGTGTAATATGCATCGCTACACCTTTTCGAACATTAAAGCAGAATATTGAATAATAGACATTGTTATACTCTGCAATAAATTATTGATCCAGTGTACTTCCAATTGTAATTTAATTTAGCCTCTGAAATCACAGTAGACAGACGAGGAGATGACAATTGTACAAAGCCATACGCAATTAACGAGTGTAATGTCGCTTATTTTCAGATCCTCCGATAGTGCGTATGAGTCCGAGTAACATAACCGTGAACGAGACCGAGGATTTTCAATTGTTCTGCGACTACGAGGCGAACCCCGCCAGCTTGACGAACGTCGTATGGTAAGTCGCAAGTGCGGTCGATTGATTTCCCAAGTCCATCGATCAATCTTATTTTGAACGAAAAGAAGGAGAAGAAGAAGAAGAAGAAGAAGAAAAAAAATTCGGCTATGACCATTCTACCCCTTTCAGGCAACGCGATGGAAAGGATCTGACGCTGAACGAGGAGCGTTACGAGGGCGGCACCGGCGATCTGACATCGCTACTGGTGAAAAATGCCACCGCCATCGACATCGGCAAGTACACCTGCATCCTGGAAAACGACGTCGGCAACTCCAGCGCCAGCTCCCAAAACGTCTTCATCGACGTCTCCGTGCTGTGTACGTAAACATTCACGTCCACTCCAATACCGTATACGCAGTGTATCCGATATATTATAGAGTATCCGCGTATCGCCGCAGGCGCTCGAATGTATGTACGTACGTACATAGCGGAATAACTGGTAGTAGAGGAAAAACGCGTACGCGCCGCGAGAGATACACGGCAGAGCCGCGCAGTATAGCGCACCGCAGTTTGCGGATGTGCGAAGACGAAAAAATAGAAGAGCGCGACGAGTCGCTGTGTATGGAGCCGCGCGTCAATTTATCCGGATAAAGAGCGAGCGCGCCGCGGCTGCGCGCACGTCCGTTGCGTATTACCGCGGCGCGGCCACTGAAATTTTTAAAGGAGAAAATCTAACGAAGGCTCGCCCGGCGCGCGGCGCGGCCCGATCGACTCTGTATCAAAGTTTTATTTTAACGAGCGAGTTGGGAGCACGCACGTGCTCCTTCGTCTCTCGGCCAATTTTTTATTCAAGCCTATGTGAAATATACAGGAACCGAAAAAACAAAAGCGCGAGCGCGAGAGTCCTTGATTGACAAACCGCCGCACCGATGAATTATAAAAGAGATGACGGATTTCGTCCTGTGTCCTCTATGTATCGCTGCACACAACGGATCGAAGCGAGAGACAGAGAGAGAGAGAGAGTAAAACGTGCCAGTCGCGACGTTCTCGCGTCCGGCGTGCGTGGAGCTGCCAAAAGTGAAAAAGGAACGTAAGCAGATATACACACGCGTACGTACACAAGCTGCGTTATTGATGGCCAAAAGTTTTATCCTCTCTCTCTCTCTCGCTCTCGCTCCATCTCCGAGCCGAAAAAACGGCCTGCAGCGGCTTAACGCGGAAATCCTGCAGCGCGTCGAGACGCTATCTGCATGAGAGCGCGCGACGCTCGTTTGTCGTGAATAATTTGTGTCTCACAAACACACACGCGGGCGCAGATCATCCGACGGTGGAGGTGAGCATGGAGCCGGACATGGCGATCAACGAGGCCGCCCGCATGAACGTCTCGCTGGGCTGCGACGTGGTGAGCGGGAATCCCGGCTACCTGCGGGCCGTGCGCTGGTACCTCGACGGCGACCTCCTCAAGGAGCTGCCCGACTGCTCGCGCAACGCCAGCGCCGAGGAGTTCTGCGACATCGATCCGAGCAAGCTGCTCCTCGAGTCCGTCGGCCGCTCCTTCCACGGCAACTACTCGTGCGAGGGCCGCAACGACGCTGGCTGGGGTCCAATCTCGGCCAACACTCCCGTCGTCGTACACTGTAAGCTCGTACACTCTCTCTTGTATTCCTGTTCACCCTTACTCTCCACTCTCTCGCTTTCCGTCGATACATCGGCGAGCTTTACTGCACCCGTAGCTACACACTAGACGCTTTCTTTTCTCTGGCTATTATTCTGCGAGCGCGTGTATACATAGAGTTTTAACGACGAATACCTATATATTCCGCAGCGACGGCGGCGGAACGCCCCGCTCGGGGATAACGGATGCTCGCGCTCTCTCGGTAATTACCGTCGAGATTTTTCCGGGCTAAATCGCTCCTCCGCGGCCGCCAGATCGAGCCCTCGCTCCCGATTGTCCGCCTGTGGAGTGGACGCATGAAAATAACGAGCGGCCGCGGGAGGGAGGGAAAAGTTTCTTTGTCGTCGGCTGTATTCTTTCACGCATCGGCGGGCGTATTTTATGAGAGAAGGAGCTTTCGCCTTTCCGCTCACGCGAGTCAATGACCATAAAAGCCGATAGAAAGAGAGCCTCTTGTCGATGTACGTAGCGAGCTCGGGGCAGCGCAAGGAGAGGAGCTAGGCTGGGAGCCGGCGAGGGGGAGAGAAAATACGAATTCCTCTTCTTTACGCAGATAAGCCGGGGCCCGCATCGATATCGTACGAGCCGAGGCGAGTCGTAAAGAAGATGCCGCTGAACATCACTTGCTCGGTCAAGGATCCGGGCAGACCCGCCGCCTCGGGTTTCAAGTGGTTTCGCGGATCGTACCGGCTGACCGAGGAGAACGAGGCCGTCTACAGGGTGGAGAAGGCCCGGCTGGAGAATCGCGCCAACATCACCTGCCTCGCGTACAACGAGGCCGGCGACGGCGACCCCGCCACCACCTTCGTCAATATCTCCAGTAATTATCTCGCTCCGCTATGGCGCTGGCTGGCATTGTCAGTATCGTGTGTCAGCCACTCTTCTCTCATGTATAATGCGCCGGGAAATTTCAGCTCCGCCGGCCTTCATAAAGAAACTTCCCCAGCTGGTCGGCTTCGTCTACAACGCGACGAACGTCAGCCTCAACTGCCACGTCGAGTGCTCGCCAATCTGCGACATCGTCTGGATGAAGAACAACAAGACGATCGACTTCGCTCGCTCGAGGCAGTACCAGCTGCAGAACGTCCAGGTCGCCCCGAAGCTCAGCACCGACGACTTCGAGAGCGTCAACTCGTCGCTACTCTGGAATCTCACCGCCTGGCCCGGGGGACAGCTCGATCGCGTCTTCGATAACGACGTAACTTTCACGTGCATGAGCACGTCCAACGGCATTGGCCCGGGCGTCGCCAGCAACGTCAAGATCGAGGTCTACTGTGAGTATAATGGCAGTCCGATGATGCGACGCGCTATATACTGCGCGAGAGGAGAGTCGGGAGCAGCGACTCCTCGGGGAGGAGTCTATGAGCTCCTCGCTGAAAGGCTCAAACGACTTGGTTACGCGCGATCGAGTTCCTTGTCTTCTCCGCATCCATCTGCATACACACCTATATATACGTGTACACTTGGTTTGCCGTTCGCCGAGCGACGACGCTGTGTACACACAAGCGCACGCGGAAACTGTTGCTTTGCTTTTGGTTTGCCGGGGGGGGGGGGGCGGAGGGGATTACGCCCTAACGACGTGGCGCGGTAAACCGAAGAGCGACGAGGAGGATCTCCCTGCGCGATAAACGGGGGATTTACCATTCGATTCCGCTGCTCTTCATCTTTCGGCTCAGCAAAGCTAACAAAACGGTCGCATAGTTGTATTAACTCTCTTCGCTTCAGTTTCTTGATTAACAACATCAATAGTTCTTACGTAGCAGAATTGGGGATTCGGGAAACGTGGGTAACGTAGCGTGTGGTTGTGCTCCTCCTTCTCTTACGCCCAGTGCACCCCCGAGACGAACTGAGAAAAGAGCGTCCTGTCTGATTCGCAGTTCCGCCGGAGAGCCTGACCATCTCGCCGAAGGTGGTGAACGTCGTTGTGGACAACATACCGGCGCCGATAGTCTGCAACGCGACAGCCCGGCCGGATCCCCAGTATCGCTGGTATCGCGAGGGAAAGAGCGAAATAATATCGGAGGGTCCGGTGCTCCACTTCAAAACGCCCTTTCCGCGCGCCAGCCGCGGCACTTACGTCTGCCAGGCGAACAACAAGATCGGCAGCGCCAACATCACCACCTACATCAACGTCCAATGTGAGTATAACCGTCGCTTATTCCGCGCCGAATGAAATTCTTGCCTCCCCCCCGATCGATATTCGATTTCGCGGGAATATTCCTTTGTGGCGCGCGTATACCTATTTCAAATGGTATAGCTCATACGCGAAACCTACCCCCTCCCCCCGCACACCCAACCCCAACACCGAAAAATGCCGCGTCGAGAGAAAGTTGGCGAAAGCTACCACCCCGCGCCCGAACTTTCGTTAAACCCTGCATACGTACGAGCAGCCGTAATATATGTAACGACGGACATTGTAACGCGCGCGTTCGGGTTAGGGAGAACACAGCGTTTTGCAGCCTCTGCTTTTGGCAACTTTTCGAGCTTTAATGCGGCTCTTACGCGACTTAATACACAGAGCCGCGTCTTCTTCGCCTATACACACAGAGAGACTTTAATATGTGTAATCCTTTTAAGCCGACCGCGCCGGATGCTCCCTAATGTAATGAGACGCACGACTTACGACGAAATTCAAAGCTGTGTACAAGCTTAATCCCCTCGCGGGAGCATAGGAATCACTGCTCCTGTACACACATAGGCACACGGCTCGAATATATATATACCGAGAGGCTTAAAGAATTTTCATTCCGAATTATTTTTCTTTCTCTCCTTTTTTCCCATCCTCGATGCACATTACGCACTGTACCTGGACTCGAAATACAAATTTCAACGAGGCGCGAAACGGATTATCGGTTTATCGCATTTGCGCAACGCTCGGATTTATGAACTTTTGCTATACCAAGAGTGTAGCGGCAACTCTATTATAATAAAAAAAAGAGCGGCAAAAGCGAAATAGAACACGGCATAACCGTCGCATTTTCAGCATGTGTAAATGTATATACGCGAGGACATATATGTGTGTGTGTGGATATGTGTGTTTGTCTCTCTTTCTCACTACGGATTCGCCGCGCAGACAAGCCCGAGTGCCAAGTTGATAAGGAGGTAATGGACGGGAAGGATTACGTCGTCTGCATCGCCGACGGCAATCCCGCGGAGTACGGCTTCAAATGGTCGCTGAAAAGTGACAACGACACGATTGAACAACTGCCGATCATATTGAACGGCAAAAGCTACCTAATGCTCGACGACTCCGTTTCCAACCCGAGGACCTACGTCTGCGTCGCCAATAACAGCATCGGACAGTCCAACTCTTGCGAACGCCACGTTCCGGGTGAGTCTCCTCTACACTTCTTCTTTCTTTCTTTCGTTCGTTTTAAAGGATTTCCTTTCGCCTTGGTGGCAGAATTACACATTTTCATCACGTTTTGTTATGTGGAACGATCAACGTTTCCATTTTTTGATAAGAAATTTACATCTTACGATTGTCATAGCAGCATGTTTCCAAGGTTTAACATATTTTATGCAATCGGTAGCTTTAACATTTTCTTTGCCAAAATCTTCTGTTTGCCAGATATTTTCTCTTTATAATCAGTACTTTGATATTCAATTAATATTAACAAATTTTCATGTACCTGTTAGTTGAATTTTAATGATGACCCGTTAGCCTGGGTAAACACCGCACACAGCATTGTTCGGTGTTAAACGGTTGTTCAAGTAGTATTTCACTTTTACAAAATAATTTATCGTTAATAAAAATCGTTAAGCCTTTTTTTAATTTTTTTTAATTCGAAAAAACGGAACAAATCATAAATAATTTTTTTTAATATTTTTTTCATAGCTCACCAAGGACTTGATAGTAAGTCAAATTATTGTTGTGTAGTATGCATTGTGTATGAATTATGTATGAGTTGTAATCACAGCAAATTCTATATAAGAATAGTTCTTCGAAGTTGATTATTTTGTGAAAGTTCTTCGTTGTAACAACGGATTATACGCATTTTAAATTTTTATTTAATTATTTATTTACTTATTATTTGCAGCCGATCCTATTCTTGCATGTCTGTTTTTCAAAATAAATCTTAGCACTTAGGCTAGAAGTCTACACAACCACAGTAAACTCTATTTATATGTACTGTTGATGCACTCATTTCTAATTCTAAGCTCCAGAAAAAGCGTTAAATTGAACGCGCTTGGAGTGTACACATCAACTATGATAAAAAAAATAGGTAGAAAAAAAAAGTTTTGCTTCGTCAGATGCATTAGCGTATTAAAAAATTCATTGAAAGCTTGAATCAACGGACTTCCTCGAGTTATACGTATATGTATGACGAACACATTGAATGTTGCGTCAGTCACGTTGCAACGCATCTGCGTGTGTGCAAAGTACTTGGGCAAAGTAACTAGCTGCAAAATAAGACGTAATATTTTTGAAATGCACCACGTAAAATATTTCCATATCTTTTAAATTGTAAATAAATTTACCGCAGTTTTGAGAATATTTATATTTCATTTATTTTTAAGAAAAAATATTTCGTTTTGGTATTTTTCAATTTGATACTAACAACTTTTACAGGATAAAAATATACAAAAAATCGGAACACACGGGAAACGTATATACGACGCAAAAATAAATATACTAGTAATCCTGTTTGAAAAACGTGAAAATAGAAAAATATCCATGGCAAATTCTTTTCTTTTTTTCTTATAGCAAGCATCCCCTGGTGGCTTAGGCTTGATGGCGATCTGCTTGTTATTGTGATTGCCGTGACGGTGATTATAATACTGGTAATCATCGTCGTCTGCGTCATCATCTTCCTCATGTGCAGGCGTAAGCACAGTAAACTGAAATGTGAGTTGACATTATTACTTAAGAAAATTCTAAATTTATGTGATCAAAAGTGTACGTGGGGGTTTTCTATGAAAATTTGCTACATCTTAATTACTTAGTAAAATTCCATTATTAATTTAGTTGAATTAAAATAAATTTTCATGGAATGTAAGCTTTTTAAAAAATGAATCGCCGAATGGTGTGTGTTTGTGTGTGTGTGTATACCATTCGGCGATTATACATATATATAAAACCTACGATATTTTTATCTGAATATGCTTCGTGCATCTTTACAAGAATTAAAACATGAACCGAATACAGACGACACAATATGATGCATATAAATACATTGCATAACCTTTCAAGCATTTAATGGAATAAATAATATTTGCATAAACAAGAATGATTACAATTTTCGTAGGCATTGATTGTTCGAAAATGAAAACTTGCAATGCAAGATTGGCATTTTGATAAAATAATTTGAAATGAATTTAAAATACTTACGTACATGTGGTACATATACCTGGCATTCAATAAATAATAACCTTTGCTACTCTATATACTGGACTGTGCATGCCATTTGGTATTATATAGTAATAATTATTTAATAAGTGTGTGTTATATAAGTCATTAACAATTTGAAAATTCAATTTTTTTTCGGAATTTCGAGAAAAATACGCTCTGAATGCGCATGTCTCTCTACTTTACCCATGAATTTATATTGTGGAATCACTCGAGTCTGTCTAGCGCAGGAGAATATATACACTATTTTGGAAAGCGAAACAAAAATTATGGAAAGAATTAAATTCACCACAACAGCAAACGTAATGTTAAACACGCTGACAGCTTGCGGCAGTTATTTAATATTTGCTTTATTTTCGTATTTACCTATATACAGTACAAAAGTTGTTGAGGCTTGAGTACATGTTCCCACATTAAGCTTCACAGAATAGTGCGTAATAACGGTGTAATATCTCGAATAACGTGCACAACATAACAAATTGAAAATCAATGAGGCACAGATCAGCAGTCGATCTGATCCCACCTGACGCAATGTATACTCACATGTTGATTTCTGTTTTTGTTTCTTTGTCCTCCCACCTTCCCGCTTTTAAAATACTGGACCTCTTGCCATAAAATACACGCGCACAGACAATAATCGAGTGGTCGAGCTGGAGGAACGCGAGCAGTAAGTACCACCAAAGAAAGCAAAAAATTCGAAAAGAAAATTAGAAAATCACTCAGTTGGAGAGAAAGAAGGAGAATGTCACTTAGCATTTTGAAAAGCACTGCTGCACTTTTAGAATCGATTGCTGCTTCGCTCCACGCATTATGCGCACCTACTCTGCTGTCCGGTCGCGTCAATGACGTCGCATCGCTCGCATTGCTAATGAACTCGAACAAGGGGTTGGATGCGAAAGAGGGAGCGAGAGAGAGATAGAGCTTGCGGGTGAAAAGCACGACTGGAATTGAAAAGGTAACTGAAGAGAGAGAGAGAGAGAGAGGGAGTCGCGAGATTTCGCGGCTGAAAAGGTCACCGTTGCGGCCTGCACCGGGATGACCTCTCCGACCCTCTTTCATTACCATATGAGTAGAATATTCACTTTTTGGTCAGCCCGCACTTTTTTTCCCTCCGGCTCTCTTCTATTCCGCGCTCGCTCGCTCGCTCGCTCGCAGACGTATAACTCACGGGATTTAAGGGATCAATGCCCCGAGAAAAAGTTGATCAACATCAGGGCGCAAATTAAAATTCAGCCTACAGTTTCAGCTCTCTCTCTCTCTCTCTCTCTCTCTCTCTCTGCGCCAAGTAAATTCGTATTATTATAAGTCGCCGTAAAGTTTATCATTAATTGCTCGCGCGTGTTATACGCGTGTGCACTCGAAACAATAACGATCGATCGTGCGAGCTGGGTACGTAATTAACGCCAGACTCGCAATTGAAACTCGCGTTAACAAAATTTTAATTATTTTCGAGGGGGTATGCGCGCGTGGAGGAGAGATCGGATGGGAGGGTGAGAAACAGATTTTAATTACAGAATTCGACGAAGCGCGCGCGCACACACACGCGCGTGTGTACGATTCGTATATGTATATATATAAGCGCATCTATAGACTCCGTCGCAGGCACGTCAGAATCAGAGACACGCATATCGGCGCGTTTCGCGCATAATTCCCTTAATTTTCCAGCAATTGCCGTACTTTGCGTCGCTCCGGCGCGCGCTCGCTCCACAGAGTCGAGGCTTGTACACGTATAAAATCAAAACCGCACGCGGTGGGTTATGTGCGCAGCTCCGAGCTCGCGCGCGAGAGAGCGGGCTTTACCTTTCTCTTTTGTTACACAGCTGCATTTGACTGGAGAGGGAGCGAGAGAGAGAAAGAGGTAGGAGCCGTCCGCTCTCACTATATATCTTGCGCGCGCTCACGGCTACACACGCAGCATCTCTCTTGGACAGCATCCAAAAACTGTTTGATATTTAATTGTTCTCCGCTGTCTGGCCGCGAAATTTAATGTCCCATCGTTAGCGGGCGGTCGAGCTACTTCCAGACACGAGCTCTCTATACAGCCGCTGCGGGAAAAGAAGCGGGGGGGGGATGGGGTGGTCGCGGAGGATTAATCGCGAGAGCCCGCGCGCATTTGAATTGGCGAAACGCAAACCGAGAGCAGAATATGAATTAATCCGGGAGTACGTTCCAAGTCAAACGGCGCGGCGGTCGCTGCTGCTGTCGCGAGCGTTAATGGCCCGCGGCGCGGCTACACTGCGCGCAAGCGCGCCGCCAGTCATTAATTCTTCTTGGCATCGCGCAGCCGGGAATAAATCGATGCCGCGCGTCGATTTCTCTCTCCGTCTCTCGCGGAATTATGCGTTATTTGTGCTCGAGCGTTTCGACTCCCCGCCGCGTGTTTGGATGCAATCGTGCGCGTGCGGACGGGCTTTCCAATTTTAGCCTCGAAACCACTCGCTCCCCGCCCCCCCTCTCTCTCTCTCTCTCTCTCTCTCTCTATCCCGTTGCATAATTTAGCGATCAGCAGCGGCACCGAGAGAAGACTCGAAGCTGCTGCTGGTACTGCAGCTGCTATGCCAGCGCGGCTGTATATGCATACATATATAAACACGTATATGTAAATCTATGCGAGGGAGCATTTCCGTGAAGATTGCCTGGGAATTTTTCCTCGGCGTGTGCCGAGCTTCGATCTCGATGTCTGCGTGTTAACGCCGCGTCGGCTGCTTTTAATTGCCGTGGACAATGAGACGGCGATGAAATTTTCTTTTAACATCGGCCGGGATACAGGAGGTACAGCTCTGTGTTGAACGAACGCCGTGCAGCTAACGAGGGGATCGAGTGCGCTGCTCCGCGAATTCGCCCGATAACTCGGTTGATACTTCCTCCTCCTTGGAAATTCTCCCTCGCAAGCTTGAGGCAGCGGAGTTTATTGTAATTATTATTGTTATTGCTGTATATGTGATATCTATGCGATTATCAGCGCAAGGATACACCGCTGAGACGTAGCTGTGTGCGTGTTATACGTGATGCTGAACTATCCGCTTAGTCTTTTCCGCTCTCTCTCTCTCTCTCTCTCTCTCTCTCTCTCTCTCTCTCTCCTCTCCTGGCTTTTCTTCTTTCGGGTCGCGTGTGAGCTCTTTTCGCTTTGTCGGCGCTTCTACGTCTCGCCTATCTCGCCCGCACATACTCATTCTCTCTCTCTCTCTTTCTCTGCAACATATACCCTACACATATACATATATAGCTGTCTTGTTCTGCTACCGCTGCTGCTGCTGCTTCTCCTTCTTTCACGAAAAACCCTGTTTTCCACTCTTTATCCGCATGCGGAGGTGTAACGTTACGCTGGAGTGGCCGCGGAAAAAAGGTAAGGGCTTCGCGGGTGTGCACGTGCGTGTCTACGCCTGTAAGTAGTACATTCCCGCTTGACATTGAGGCGGACAGAGCGCGAAAGCCCAGCTTCGTAACGAGACACTTGTCAAGTTTCTCGCTGCGCCTTTCATACGCGCACTGCACTATATAGCTGGGCCAAGACTCTCTGATATGCATTAGACGCGGAGCGTCGGAGAGGAGGCGAGGATAGTCGGGGAGGGGGGGAGGCGAAAGAGGAGTAGCGTAGACGTACATAAGCTGGGCGGACTCGGGAAGGAGAACAAATGCGAAGGAGGCTCTCGATGCAAGATTAATATACAGAGTCTCCGGGCTCTACGGAAAGAAAACTCGATTTCCTCGACGCGCTCGCTCGGTCACTGGTACACACGCCGTATAACTGGCCTGGCTCTCGGGCCGCGTTATGTATTAATCACTGGGCTTGCAGCGTAGCCGAGGGCGGGAGCGCGGGGGTGGGGGATAGACCTCCGGGAAACAATGGAGTTTGCCGAAAACGTGGCAGAGCGCGCGCGCGAAACTCTATTTGCACAAAGTGCTTCGCGCCAAGTTATTGCTCTCCGGTCCCCTACTCCGCGCGCACCGTGCAGCAGCGCCAGGCCGTACTTTTACCAACCGAGATATATACATTTGTGTATTTCCACACACACGTATACTCGGCTGTTTTCAGAGGAAATGAACGGGGCTGTTTGCGGCGCGGTCAAGTGTGTGCGGATTGGCTATTGAAATGCTTCGAAAATAGCCGCGTGTCGTGGGTGTCGGCTCCGATGTAATGCATGTGCGGGTGGAGGCGAAGAGGGGAGGGGGGGAGGGAGAGCATGCATGCGCGTACACGGCGTGTTTTCCTACGTCGGTGCAAGTTTTATCGATCCTCATTCTCGGCCGAGGCGGCGACGTTTGGCTGTGGCGCGCGCGCAATTCGCGCATAAACACGCGCAAGTTTACGCGCGTATTTTGAAGGCACGCATCCAAAAGGGGGTGCAAGAACGCTCGCGAGCTTCTCTAATTCATGGAAATTTCATAATTGAGCATCTTCATTCTAAACTCGCGGGGAAGTTGAGAGAGAGAGAGAGAGAGAGAGAGAGAGAGAGAGAGCGCGCGCGCGACGAAATTGAAATGAGCAGAGTCCCGCAAAGTTGCTCAAGTCGCAGATGGGATTGTTTATGCGTTGCGTAAGTTTGACGAGGGGTTGGGGGGGGAGGCTGGAACACCTGCAGCTCTGCTGTACAGTGTTACCCCGACAATGATTTGCTTTGTGCCCGGCTGTCTTTGCCGAAATTTGTAGCGTATATTATACGTGTCGATTGCAGATAAACGAGCGTAGCACACGTTTCTACCTATGTGCTTTACATCTGACGCTCGCAACAAAGGCTAATTAGCATTCGATTTGGCAATCGGCTATTAATTAAGTAAGTTCCTTTGGACGCCGCGCCACCGAATTAATTAACGTTTGGACAGAAAGACAAACGCGCGCGAGCACAAAGGAACACATCTCGGCCACTATTCGCGCATCTGAGCCTCGCGGCACCATCCGAACGACGCTCGAGACGTACGAACCGCATAGTTTCCTCGAGTACGCGCCTCTACGATTGAAGCGCTGGCATTTCAAGTTTTATAAGGCAATAGCGCCTCGCCCGATGCTGCCGCATTAAAACCGGGGTGACGCGATAAAGCCGAGAAACAGGTATTCCTCGAGTATGTGTGGGTGAAACAAAGTGTGAATGAGAGTTTTCGTTCGAAACTGCTTATCGCTATTAAGTAGAGATGGGTGATATGATATGGTGGTGGTGGTGATGGTAAATGGAAATTTGGTGACAGGTACACGTTTGTTCACGAATGCTGGGCGTGAGGGAGTTCGCGGAGATGATTATAGTTACTCTCTAAAATCTGGTGAAAAATTTTGCTGCGCAAATCGTGCAAATGTGCTTGCAGCGGTTATTTACTTTGAGGCAGAAAGTAGAGTGTGCATATAAAATGTTTCAAAAAGATTTCATACTTTTTGAGAGATCCTGCACTGGACTCGACAGTTTTGCCAAATAAACGTAAAAGTGTTCGCTTTGAGATGCTTTTTCCAGCAGAAAGTTTGCAAGCTCGTTAAACTAGTCATAACTAAATCATTATCTCGAAATCCCTCATACGTAATTTGCGGAAGAGAATAGTCGTCGTCGTCTGAAAATTCGATAGTACAACACTGAGCTGAGCAAACTCGTTAGAAAATCGTTTCGGCGCAATGATATTTCCAACGCGTCTGGCCAAACTCGGGAATTACTACTTACCGACTGTTCTCCTTCGCCTCGTTGTATTTCCAGGCTGTCTGGGATAAGCTATTAGCTTAATTAAATCGTTCTCCAATTACGCAGTTGAAATTGAACCCAAACAGACGAGTTCTCGCGATTCCACCTCGCCTCCCCCCCGAAATCCAAGGCAGCCCGGAAGACACGCGAAATTCAAAATACACTGCGCGCGCTAAGCTCGAAAGACAAAAGAAACAAAAGAACCATCCATCACATGAGTATCTCTAGTCCGGACGGCGGTCCTCCGTCGCCGACAGGCTCGTCGACGCACTCGCCGACTACGCAATCGCATCAGGAGCGTCCGCCGGCGCCGCGCTGGCCCCTCAAGCCCGGCGTACTCGTGCATATCAATCGGACGCACAGCATGCGCTCGGGTCTAGCCATCAGCCCGCGGTTAGGCCTCGGCTCTCAGGGCTGCATCAACAATGCGAGCACCTCGCCCCTGTCCACGTCCTCGAGACGCGCGACCGTCGGCTCGGACACCCAGCCGCTCGCCCAGGACGGCGAGGTGCGCGCGCCCGTTCGCGCTTTTCGCCGAGCCGAGGCCAGCCGAGCGCGGCAGCATCGGCATCATCGCCATCATCGGCATCATCAAACGGTCTTGAGCGTGGAGAGCGTCAGACAGCAGCAGCAGCAGCAGCAGCAACACGACGAGGGTGTGCTGGCCAGGGCCAACAAGATACGAGCCATGTTTACGGTGCAGCTCAAGGAATCCGACACTTTTCCCGGTATATCTCGCGGCAAGACAGGTAAGGCCTCCGATCGCAACCATTTTCGGATCGGCTTTCGCTCACCCGCGCTGCCACGGGCTTTTTCATCTCTCGCTGGCTCCCAGCTGCCCGCGCCGAGTTTGCACAACCGCGTCGCGCAAAGTGTGTTGCCGTAAAATTGCCTAATAGCCTTAACGGAGGTAATTTTGGTCGGCGCTCTCTCGAGTTAGGAGAGTTAATTTCGTTGCAGGAGAGAGAAACTAGTTCACCCCCTGTGCGTGTATCGAGCCGCGCGCGTCCGAGTTCCGTTATTAAACTTCAAACATCCTTTAAAATTCAGGACCTGTCGCGGGGCTTAAGATTAGTTTTTGCCCTCTTTTCTCCCTGGTAGATGTATATGTATATGTATGTCTTTGTAACCGCGAAAGCGTGAGATCAAGTTTGTCGTGTAAAACATCCGAAACCGTGTCAAAGTTTCACTTTATGCCGGCGGCGGTTATCAGACTCGCGAAATTCGAACACATAAATGATTGCGCGCGTGGCTTCGAAATGAGAAGGACCATCAGAGCGAGGGAGAGAGAGAGAGAGAGAGAGATGAGAGAGACAAAAAGGCTGGAAATACGAGTAGACGATAGCGTTGAGGTGTAAAGGGTATCCCGTCGTGGGCTTGAAATCGAGAGATAGGGTGGGCAGAAAGAGAGAGAGAAGGGGCACTTCGTCCTGAGAAAAGTGATAGTCTTGGGAAAGATAAATAGAAAAGAGGCGTTGGCCAACGAGAGGAAAATAAAATGATGCTTCTATTTCGCATTGTATTACACGCACGCGCGCGCTTAATGCATTAAAATTACGCCAGCGCCTTTCTTTGGCGCGCACGTGTGCGGAACTACGAAAAATACGAGGTTGTGGGGGGAAAAAAGGCTCGTAACCTCTCTCTCTTTCTCTCGGGAGAAATTCATTACACGCGTATCACGTCTACTCCCCCCGAATAATACAAAGACAATGCGTCGAGGAGTCGCTAAGACGAGCCGCCCCTAAACGGGATAAGGACTCGTCCGCGAGAATACATTTCCATCGGAATGTACAAAGAGGCAAGAATAATAAATGCCGCGTGCTTCGGCAAAGCGAATAACGAGTGCAGTCACCGCGGCATGAATAATACGGCTCCGTCGCGCAGCTCTCGAATCATCATCCTACATCACGCGAATCGCTTGTCTCCGTTCGTTAAACGAACGAATGCGTTTCTCTCTCTCACTCTCTATCTCTGCTCGCGGTAAAGGGGGGCGCGAGCTAGAAATCGAGGGGAAAAAATCTCTCTGCACTCTCTGACGAACTCGAAATTACGCGAAATTCTCCGAGATCATATCATCTCCCGCTCACCTCGCAACGAGAGAACGGCAAGAGCTGCGCGCTCGAGCGAACAAACATTTCGCATCAAAATAATTTGGCGGCGCATTTCGCCCGCTTCTCTCGCGCTATGCTATCCTCCTTATGCTTCTCCCATCCTTGATGCGCAGCTCACTTTTGATCTCGCTGTATAGACGGGAAATTTTCTCCGCTGCATGTATAATTAGGCGGGGATTTCGCGTTTTCTCGAAAGCTTCAATTATTATTAACGAGGACGCGCGCGCGCGCGCAAGCGCATACATAGAGACGCGACGCAAACATCCGTCCAATCGAGAGCCGAGGCTCGGTTTAGAGGTTCCTCGACGTATCATCGCAAATCACATCAAGCGACGCGTCGCCTTTGGCACACGCCGACGGGCTGCGTAATCGTTTCCGGCCTATGGGGGGACTCGAGAACTGCAGATTGATTCGATTCTCTGCACATCGCTCTCTACCCCTGCTCTCCCTCTCCATACGTGGCGTAGTTCCGGCCTCTCGAGACCGTCTTCCCGAGGTGGCTGTATACGCGGTACATATACGGTTGGCGCGCTTGCAACACACTGCGTCCCAGAGCGATAGTTCGATATTGCAGTTCCGCGCGTATTTCTTTCTCGCGCTTACGTCGACGTCGTTAGTCGAGTCTGGCCGCCGCGCTGCCGATGCTGTTGTTGTTTTTATTAAAAAAGAAATGCCTCCGGGCGGAATGAAGCATCTACTTGCGCGAGTATTGTTCGGAGCGCTCGTAATTCTTGGGATAACTCGGCACTGCAGCCATATGTATCTAGCTGTATATCTATATACGTGACACGCGCATTCGCGAGTTTGCCGACGAGAAGATCTATTATTACGTCTGCGTTTTTTGTAAACTTTAGGAATGTCTTTATTCGAAGCGCCGATAATTAAACAGCTCGACTCGGGCGTTTAGCCGCGTTCTTCGGCGTTTCTTTTGCGCTATTAATAAAGTACCCGTCTCGTTCCGCCGATACGATCTCGCGAGACAGAGAACCTTATCGCGGAGAGTGTAGTGCGATTGAATTGCCGGGAAAAATGGAGGAACAAGATGACGCTGATTTTCCGACGAGTGAATAACTCCCCCGATGTTCTTGGATTACTCTTACGCCAACGTACAAAAGAGATCCGACTATACGTTACCCTTCGCCAGTCGGCAACCCAACGAATGACACCCGATCCGTTTCTCCATTTTCCCATCCATTCACGTCCCGCCTCGATCGCGCATATAGACTCTCTCTCTCTCTCTCTCTCTCTCTCTCACTCTCTTTCTCTCTATAGGTATAATATCGTCCTCGAAACGAGACAAAATCTTTATTTCCGATACTACCTCGCGCGAAATTCGATATTCAACTCTCGCGGCCTTTTATACATATCGAAATTGACGGGGCGAGCTGCACGTGAGCTCGCGATATAAATCTCGAATTGCCACACGCACGCGGGTGGCTCCCGCCTCCTACGGCACGCACGCATTCGTAAACGAGCGGCTCTCAGTAAGACGACAATATACGCGTGTGCGTATCGCTGCGCAGCGGCGGAATTTAATTCAGCACCGATATCCTTTTCCGATATATCGACAGTGAATAATCCGCGCGTGTGCATCGCTCATAATCGACGATTCCGCCCCCTCCCCCTTCTCTCTCTCTCTCTCTCTCTCTCAAGCGTCGAATAAAAGCGAAGAAAATAAGCCGAGAGATTCGCCGGCGGGATCTATAGAGCGCGTAATCCCGGAGCCAAAGCCTATTTTGCATGCGGCGCGTTTATAAGTGTCCTCGTTGCGCGCGCGTGCGGGGAGCCGACCGATAATGGAGCTTTCTCTCACTCTCTATACCATACATGTATCACTTCTTCGCTCGCACCCACGTGAGTATATGCAAGCAAGCAAAGCTCTCAATGTGTACCTTCTCTTTCTCCCCGTCTCCCTCTCTGTCTCTCTTCTGGCTTTGCCACACACACACTCACACACGCGCGCACGTGCGTTATACAGCCGTGACGTACAAGAGAATAGCGCCCCGGCAGCAGCCCCAGCAACGAGCGCCGGAGGATTCCAAGCAGGAACATCAGCGGAGCTCCAGCAGTTGCGACGCCAGAAACAACAACAATGTGTCCCGTAAGCGCAAAAAGCCCGGGGCAGGTACGTAGTTACCGCATACTGTCTACCGAGCGTAGCCTAAGAAAAACAACCTGCACCGCACCTCCCTATAGCTCTCTCACTCACATTAGCTTTGGCTCTTCAGGTGCACGCACCCACACACACGCACACGTGCAGCAGGACTTGCATTTCCGTAACGGTATAATGCCTGCTCTTCTCTCTCTCTCTCTCTCTCTCTCTCCACGGCTTTTTCACCGGTCGCGAGTCTTTTTATGAATTCAGCAGCCGGAGTGAGAGAGAGAGAGAGTTTAGCGGAAGTTGGCCTTCCATTCTTGCAGGGCGCGTGCGCCAACTCTCGCCGGAAATTAAGTGTGTATTTACCGTGGGCTTTTTGTTCGCGCGATTTCTCTCGGCTGTGCTCGCAGCCGCCGGCCGGGGCGCACGGCCTGTGTGCATGCATACGTACGCACAGCCGGGGAAAAAATCGCGCGAAAAGTAATAATTAAAGCGCTGACGTATGGAACGTAAGCGCTTTGTTTGCCACGCTCTTCCCTTCCCAAGCTCGGATTGCATCGCTCGCACATGCATAGTGTGTTACGCGGCATGCGTTTGATGGAAAAGCTCTTAGCCTCTTATCGCTTGCCGCGCATGCCCGCATGTATAATTATTACTAGACGACACACACACACACACACATACATACACGCACACGCTTACTAATCGCAAACATCACGCACCTCTTTCGATGTATACATACGGAAGACGCAGTGACTTCCGCTTTATGATGACTTGGGTATTTACTCCACGATTTCTATATACTCAGGTCGCAAACACGCGCGTTCTAATCGTCGCGTCCTCGTTCTGTCTGCTGTTGTGTCGCATATACACGTAATATACAGCGAGACACATCATGGCCAGCGAACTATAGCTGACCACTTTCGGAGTGGTGTGTAGTCGGATATAATACCTGTGCGAGTTTCATTCTGTCTCTCTTCTCTCTTCGCTCACTCTCTGCATTTATCACTGTAGTTTAAGTTTATATCACATATGTACTCGACATAGCGCGCTGGTGATGGAAGACTTGTGGAATTCGTACACGAATCTGTGTCACATAGTGTACGTACGCGCATCTATACGGACGCATCGATTGATCAGACATGTACTGCGCTTACGCGGGACTATGCTGACTAACGGCTCCGTGTATATGTGTAAATCCACCCGATTTCGGAAACAACTCCCGCGAGCAAGTCGCAAAACTTTTTATTGAAGGCACACCTACCGGACCTGATTTTTCTCGTTCCTTGAGTCATTCTGAAAGATAAAAACTTCGCGTACATGGCCGATTGTAGGCCATACTTTTTTCATGAACAAAAACGACTCGAAAAAACGAAAAATAATTAACGAAGAAAGAATGCTCTCAAATTTTTTCAGATTGATCCCATGCCATTTTTGATTTATCGAAATTCCGAAAAACGTCATCCAAAAATCTAAAAAAATTTCAGAGTATTCTTTGATGAATTCGAAGTCATTTTCGTTCTAATGAAATATTTTTAAAAGTCCATAGTTTTCGAGAAAAAAATTTTTTTTAATTATTTTTCGTTTTTCGAGTCATTTTTGCTCCAGAAAAAGTACGCTCTGCGATTGACCATGTACGCGAGCTTTTTCTCTTTCATAATAACCTAAGGAACGAGAAAAATCAAGTCTGGTAGGAATGCCTTCAATAAAAACTTGCTGGTGTGAGTTGTTTCCGAAATAGGGTAGATTTGCACATATGTGCGCGCGGTTACGCGTATCACCCATATATATGGGTAATTATCTGTGAAATGGACTGATCAAAATTTTAATTTTTTTCTAACGATATTAAATCACTTCAACATGATGAAATACACTTCGCTGAATTTTTTCAGATTTTTTGCATCGATTATCTCTGAGCTACAGGAATTCAAAGTTGGTAAAATCAAGTTTTTTACATTTTTTGCTGATTTTCAAAAATTTGTAGCTTCTCAGGGAAGCATTTTTCACTATATACATGGACAGAAATTTTTTAAGAAAATATTGTCTACTTTTAAAAAAAAACTACTTTAAAAGTCATATATATATGTTGCAACTATGCTATAATACATTTATGTCTTAATAGTAGCAAAAGTAAAAGTTCTCTTCTGACTACCTTTTTTCAGTACAAAAGTGCCTGCGAAACTCCTAGAACAAGATGGAGCTATTCTGATAAGCTGAAAATAAAAAAATCACTTGTCAAAACTAAAAAACTGGATTTTCTATCTAAAAACATATTTAAATAGTTATAAAAATTCTAAGACAAAAAGTATTCTTGAGATTTTTCTTAATTTCTCTTCGTTTCCAAGCTAAAAATCGATGAACATGTAGAAATTTAGCATAAAATTTATTATAAAAATTCGTGTTCATAGATTTTTAGCTTGGAAACGAAGCGAAATTAAGATAAATCTCAAGAATACTTTTTATCTCAGAATTTTGTTTATACTATTTAAATATATTTTTTTCAGATAGAAAATCTAATTTTTTAGTTTTGATAGGTGATTTTTCTATTTTAAGCTTATCAGAGTAGCTCCATCTTTTTCTAGAAGTTTCGCAGGCACTTTTGTACTGAAAAATGTTATCTTTTGGTAATCGTAGTCCGGAGCGAACTTTCACTTTTGCTACTATTAAGACATAAATGTATTATAACATAGTTGCAACATGTATTTATGACGTTTAAAGTATTTTTTTTAAACTAGACAAAATTTTCTTTAAAAACTTCTATCCATGTCTATAGTGAAAAATGCTAAAAAAAAAGTAAAAAAACCTGATTTTACCAACTTTGACCTCCTGTAGCTCAAAGATAATCGATGCAAAACATCTGAAAAAATTCAGGGAAGTGTATTTTATCAAGTTGAAGTGATTTAATATGGTTGCAGAAAGATTAAAATTTTGATCGTTCGGTTTCAGAGAATCACCCATATGTATACATAGTTGGGATTATGGTAAATGGTATATTATAAATTAGCCGTTAGTTCATGAATATATACGAGCCAAAATGGATTGATTACGTTCGAAAGCTTGGACTGTCAAGCTCCACGACGCGGTTCATTAATAAACGGGTATGTCTGTCTATTCCCCTCTGTTGCGCCGTAACTCTAGATTCGAATAAATGGTGATAATTGATTCGCAAAATGATTGGCTGCATAAATCCAGGGTATCCATTCGTTAGTCAAGATTGATTAGATGAATATGCGACTTTGTTTCACACATAGCCATTTCTTTCGAACGTGTCATGCGTACAAAGCGTGTATAATGTTAATTTAGAATGTCAAAATTATGAATAATGTCGGGAGCTCTCTTTATTGGCAATTTCAGATCCCAGCCAGGTAGCAAACAGCCACCACATGGACAGCGTTTCGGAGGGTCTGTCCGAGCCGGAGACCAAGACCTTCTACGAGAACCTGCCGTTCCACGGTATCCAGTCGCCGCCGAATAAGGTAGCGTGTCGAGTGTGCAGTGCACGTTTTTTTTTCTTTCTTAAACGTTTGGCTGCTTGCGTTGTCTGTGTCGATTTGTTTCTTTTTTCTTCCGTCGTCCTCGCAAGCGTACTCATCGTAAGTAAGAATGAAGAGCTTTTACGAATCGATAATAGCCGTGTACATAAAGCAGCAGCGCAGTGGCAGCAGCAGCAGCAGCAGTGCCAGGGGAGACGAGAGCGCCCCACAAATCACGGGGGCGTCTCTGATTGAAAAAGATAATGGAATAAAAAGTGCAGCGCGTGCTTTTATTGTCCCCCCCGCGTCGCCGGCTTTCCTGCAATATCGAAGATTCACTTACAGTCGATCGCTCATCCTTCCGACGATTTACGAGGATCACCAGGTGTGGTAGAAGGGACTTGATACTCGCGCGTACACGGCTTTCTCTTTTTCTTACTCCGCGCGGAGAGCGGACCCCGTATATACGCTGCCGATTCGATTTGATGCGATTTTATTGAAAATTTATAACGCACTCGCTGTATCTGATTCATTTCGAGTGGACGCGCCGACTTGTTGTGCGCGGGGCTCTCGTTCGTTTTTTTTTTTTTTGTTATTTTTGTATTTTTTTCGCGTTTTTTTCCCTCGCGAATTTCCCAACAACAATTAAGTGCCGCGCGCTCGAGTAATTAATCCGGACTGTTTCGCACATGCTACACGCTAAATGATATAGCGCCGAGCGAGTCAGCGCAGCGGGAGAAGAGGGAGAAAAAAGTCCGATACACGCCGAGCTATTCAATTAACTCGAAAGTGTCGATTTCGAAAACAAGCCGGTTACACGAGTGAGCTGAGAGGGAGCGAGAGCGGCTAGAGCCAATAAAATTATAGCATGTCTCTCGCGCTTTAACGGGCGAGCGTACGCCACCTAACGCGGCCGTTGAACTTTCCCTCCCGCCTGTTCAGCCCGTGACAAAAAAAAAAAAAAAAGAAACGCGGAGGGAAAAAAAGAGCGTAGCGAAAAACGCGGGAACGACTCCCCGTACGGATCCAATTCGGCAATCATTCAAAGGAGTTCAAGTTAACGCGCCGTAAGCTCGGCGACTCCATCGTTCGCCGCGCAGAGTAGCAAAGAGAGGAGTAAGGGAAATCCTTAAAACTCGAGCGAGTGGCTGGCGCTCAGTCGTAAAAGGTCTCGATTACAGTTTGGCGTTTACTCGCCGCCCACGTACTCGTCGCGTAAAAAATCTACCTCGAGCTTTCTCCCCTCTATCTCTCTCCTTTCCGCGCAGCTCTCCGCATGGAACGGTGTGTACGAAGTCGACGGGAGGCAACTCTCTCTCTCCCTCCCCCCCCCCCCTCTCGTTCTCCGATCGGGAGTCTTCCGCGCTCGAACCCCTTGTGTACGTACCTGTATAAAATATACGGAGAGTTATTAGAAGGCGTGGCGCCGAGAGAAAAAAAATACACGTAAAGCCTCGTCGGTAAAAAATTGCGCGCCGCGATATACGCGCAGCGACAAAAGCGCAGCGGCGGCGCACGTGAGCAAGAAGAAAAGAGGCGTCAGGCAACGGCTCTGCCTACGTATATCCAGAGAAATAACGGGTAGGTTATAGGCGCATACGGAGAGTATGCGCGTGTATCGTGGAAGGAAAGGGGAAGTCGCGCACAATACGCGCGTATACGTACAGCCGCGCAGACTGCGCGTCTACTTATGCGGCGGGCATTATGCAAGCCCTCGTATCAGCATTCCGCGTTCTTGAGCTCTCCCTCCGACGCTAATTATCGCGATACGCTCTGCCTATAGAGAGAGAGAGAGAGAGAGTCGGAAGTCGAAGAAGGGCAGTCGCCGCGCTCTCTATATATCTATACATCGGCTGCGTAGCTCTTCACTTTTTACGCGCACTTTCGCCGTGTCGGCCACTTGATGTCTCGAGAGCACAGCAGCTCACTAATTCCTGACTGGGCCACTCGAGTACGGCAGCGGCGCGGCGCGGGGCCGCCCTTCGCCCGAGCCGTATCACAAGCGCGCGGAGCTGCACGCTGCAGCCGTGCAGCGCGCAGTATTAGCCCGGAATTTCTCTCTTTCGCTCTTCTCTCGGACGTGCTCGCGCGGGGCTCCTGCTCTGCCGCGAAATATCATCGCATTGGCCGGGCGTGTTTCATCGAAATTCTCGACTCTCAGTCGCACGGGCGCTCTTTCTTTTGGAAAATCATTGCCGCGAGCACTGTTTTGCGAACGTGTTACACACTTGCAATTGTTGTAGGAAACTACTGCGACACACGTGATGAAAGTTTTTCTCCAATGTTTGGGTAATGAAAAATCTGGTTGTGACTTTTAATTGGCACGAGATATTATACCGCGGCGCTGTGAAAGATAAAAAATTTATACTTTATATTAGCGTAAGAACAATATTTGTTAGTCGGTAATACAGTCGTAATTATCATTGTATACTTTTAGTGCAATATTAATGCGATTGATTGCAGCACGTGAATTATTTCATTGAAACCGCTATAAAAACAATTAATTATTTATCTTTAAAATGAATTATTAATTTGTAATTATATATATATCGAATATCGAATTTTACAATTTTTAAAAGAAGAATTGTACCCAGTAGTATTTCCGTTAAAATACTGGGAGACTCGTCAGTATTACACGTCGCAAGCTCGTACCTCATCCCTGAATATACATACAATTTGTGCATATAAACGCGCGTTAGCACACAGAGACGAGCGAAACTGCCTTTTCTCTTTTCTTCTCGCTTTCCACCGAGCGAACATTGCGAATCGAGTGGCGCCGATCGATCCCCGATAATTGAAATATGCGGGCAGCGCGCTATACGTCGCAGCCACTGGTCCATTTCGGTCCCTTTTGAAAATTCTCATATATACTGTGTGCGCGAGTGTTCTCTCTCTCTCTCTATCTCTCACTCCCTCTCGCCGTAAATTCGCTACTGCAATTCGTACACACTCGAGAGCTGGTTGTGGTATTTAAACGATAAATAGCTCGTCGAAGGTCCCGCTGCGCCGATTGCTTCTCAACAGTTTACGCCGAGCTTGACAATGCTCTCTCCGCGGTATAGCATCGCTGAAAACTAAGGATTTTTACATTCAGTCCAGCGTGCTCCAACTACGCGATAATTAAAAGAAACAGAGCCGTTCGAACGCGCGCCTCGTCGCCGTTATTCCTCGTAATGTATACCTGCTGTGCGCTGCAGCTCCATACACACGTATACACACAGCGCCACGCAACACACACATGCGGCACGTCGACGGCACCTCGTTCGAAGCTCGCGGTTCAGTGAGCCGTGCGAGGGTGAAAGTCAAGGGTCGCGCGCGCGCGCGCAGTGCGAGCCACTTCATTTGATTGCCCGAAGCGAAAACCCTCGAAGCGGTTTAGTCGCCGAAGAGAGCGAGAGCTCGTGCTGCCGCGCGCTCCGAAAATTTCGCGAAAAAATTCATTAGCGCGCCGAATATTTCAGAGGCGCGACTTTTCCCTTTTTTCGTTTTTGTTTTTTTTTTTTTGCACTCGCATTCGCCTCTCCACTCGGCGACGTGTCGCTTTTATTTTTCATTGGGCCGCGCGGTATGCTCGAGTGTATTTTTACGAGCCGACCTACTTTTCCCGCACAATCGCTCGACGGCGGCGACTTTTCCCGAGAGAAATTGGTCCAAGATGCGCGCAACAGCGGGACCGTTGATGTAGTTGGAAATTGAAACGTCGCGTTCCTTCTTTTTCCGCCTCGCGGATAATCGCGAGCGAACGGTGTGGCGAGCGACTGCGCTCGATCGATATAAATTCAATCGATAAGGCGTGTATAGACCGCGGCCGATGCACACTGTATTAAATCGCGCGACGTGTAGATGGAAACGCGTGAAACTGCACACTCGCCTCTCGTATATAATGAATTGAGCCGTGTGTGTATATAACGCTCTACTCGGAATCGTGCGATTTATATACCGAAACGTATATCTATGCGGCTACGCAAGTTTATTGCCTTGAGCTACGAGAGAAAGAGAAGGCTGGAGAGGAAAAAAAAAACGAAGTAGCCGTTAATGCGCACACGCAACGATTAAAAGTTGAGATTGACGCTGCCGCCGCTGCACAGCTCGAGAGACGTTTCGAGATAAAAATAATAGCCATTAGCAGCGAGTCGATCGTTAGGCTGATTTCCATCGTCCTGTAACGAGTATTTATGTCCGCGCGATATACGCGCAGGGCTTTGCTCCAGTTTTTTTTTTCTGTCTCAAAACCCTCGCAGAGACAGCTCCGAAATCGATCGGGGTAATGTAATCGATGCATATGCATGCTTAATGGCTCGAAACGCCAGGGATCAGTCCGATGAAAGTTAATTGCGCCGGTGCATCAATGAAAATTTGCGTCGATACGATACGTGTAATCTGCGTCGGTCGAATAATCGCATAATGTATCGCGCGGAAACTCCTGCGTAAAACACTCGATCGCGAGGGCACGTTCGCGGATCGACGGCTGTGTGTTTGTGTGCGATATGTGTGTGTATGTATGTGTGTGTGTATGTGTGTGTATGTGTGTGTGTGCGCGCGCGCGTGTGTGTATGTGTGGAGAGCAAAAAGTGGAGCAGCTGTAGCCGAGGTCAATTTTAAAACGAAAATCGAATAATTTTCAAGCGAATCTAAAAGTGCCTCGGGCGATTTCGATATCTCTTGCAGAGGCAGCGGACGGCCTCGGTTCTCGAGCTGGGTAATTATCGGCCTTCGCGGATTATGACTCGCTGCGCTATACTCTCGTTCAAACATCCCGAGCCTGGAGTACAGGAGAGAGCTTTGAGGCCGCGCACGCGGCAGTTGATTCTCTCGCCGGTGCATTTGAACAGGCTGACGTCTCTGTCTCTATTTCTCTCTCTATCTATATCTCCCTCTAAGTTGTAAGGCGAGAAGCTATACAAAGCGGTTGGATTCGCTCTCAGACGCACAGCGGTGAATCCCACCGATCTGCAGCGCCTCGGGCAATGGAAATGAGCACTCAACTGCTGCGCTAAACGCGTCTTTCCGGTCACTGCGCGTGCGTGCGTACACCTGAGCGCGAACGCACTTTTGCCGGCAGGCAATGCGACGCGCGTCCGACCGGACACGGATGTTTCTACTTGGGGGGACCGACCGAACGCTGGTTTTACTACTCGGAATCGATGCGTCGCTAAGGCACGGCGGCGTTTGGAATTAGCCCTGCGTGCAGCCGCCTGGGGAGGGGGAACAACGATTCGAGAAGCGCATCGGAATAAATTCACGCAGCCGTACCGACGCGTCAGACGCTTGCGCAGGTAAATGCGCCGCGAGCGAACGAATTGCGCGCAGGGGCTCCCCCGGCCTTTTTGCTCCGCTTTTCGCGCGCAAGCGTGTAGCGCGCAGCTTCGGAACAAGAGCAGATTGCCTCCGGAGCGTTGCATAACAAGCAATATCGCGGAGTAGCCGTGGAGACACACGCCGCGAATAAATCGAAAGAGAGAGAGAGAGAGAGAGAGAACGAAACAATGAGCGAGAGAGAGAGAGAGGGACTATAGACGATCGATATAAATAGATATAGAGATATGCTCGAAGCAGAGGAGTGCAGTACAATGTAGTGTTGTTTCGAGTGTCATTCGTTTGCGCCAATTAACCTACTGGCGTACAACAGACGTGTACAGCCGAAAGCCCGAGCTGGATATAGAGAGAGGGAGTGGGTGGGGGGGCGGGGGGGGGGGGGAGAAAGGGAATAGGGAGGCTGCTATAGACACATACAGACACACGCACACTCGGGGTGAGAGAGACGTACACGTGTACGTGCACCGCGGAGTACATAAGCGCGCGTACAGTTATTACACAGCGGAATGGCAACGAAATGCAATCATCCGTGGGTAATGGCGCTGCTCTTGCGAGAGCCCCTATCGCCTCGAAAGACGAGGAATCCTGCAGCGCCGGGCGCATACTCGAAGCGAGCGAGAGGATAGAGAGAGAGAGAGATTATTCGAGGGGCTCGTTCTATTAGCGAGTGCATTTTAGCCGACCGTCTCTTATCTCTCCCGCTCTTGCGCTCGAGTCTCTCTGTTCTTATTTTTCTCCGCTTTAGTTTTCTACGCTCGTTATACGACAAGATCTTGTTTTGCAAGGCCCTCGCGCTCGCGCGCGTATCGGGGTCAATTTTTCAAAGCGCTTCGACCGCGCAGCGACGGATAATCAGCCGCATTGTCGCCCGCGTGCCTATATACGTTGTACATGCGCATATCCTCTACGCGTCTGCGCGCTTCTATGTCTATAGATGTACATGACACTGCATACACGCACAAGCGCAGCCGCGAGACGTCGCGCCGGTAAAACTCGTGCGCTGCATGACCGAGTGCACATAGGTTCATTAAAGCTCGCTTCAACAGGTCTATATAATAGCGGAGCCACGCGAGCGAGCGAGCAAGCAAGCGAGCGAGCTGAGGGATAAAGCTTTTAATTCCCCGTCTGAAATATGCGCCGCGCGTATTAAGGCGAACAGTGGATCCCGAGATTGCAGCCAAGTGAGGAAAAGTGAATTATTAGGTATCGGAGCCCCTCTCTCTCTCTCTCTTTCTCTCATTCTCTCTCGTTTATTAAGCTTTAATCTTCGGATTTTCATTGCGCGCTGCGGATTCAAACTTTTCGCGCGCACCGCGGCTAATTAAAAATTTCGCGCTTTCGCATATAATTGCGCCGACCAAAGCAATCAAAGTAGCCGACGCTCGGTATGTATAGCTGTGTACACCTCGAATTTCGGTACCCCGCTGTATAATATAATCAATTCGAAGCGAACGGGCGGGAAATCGATATCGCGACGAGCGGGCTACGTATGCATGTATGTATATATCCTCTACACGGCAGTCGGAACGAGTGAAAAAACAATCGAGTCGAATCACGGCGTTGAGCACGAACGAGCGAGCAATTTGAAAAGAGGCCACCGCTGAACAATTCCATTATCCGCACGAGAGAGAGAGAGAGAGAGAGAGAGAGAGCGATAGTACTTGAACGACAATTAATCGTCGCTACCTCTCGCGAGTAATTCGCGCAATATCAAACTCCGCCCGGATCTTCCCTGCATTTCTCTCTCCTTCTCTCTCGCCTCGACTGTAGCGTGTATGAGGCAATGGCGGGATATTCAAGGAGACTCTCGCGCTCCCACTCTCTCTTGCACTGCTGCTGTGTTGCAGAAAGTCCGCCACTCGGAGAACAGTTACCACGCTTACCAGGTAAGACTACACATCACGTAGATAATTACAGAAGCGACGCTGCGCAGCACTTGAACAAACGCCGCGGCTTACTGCGTGTATGTGCCTGGCTGCAAGTGTACATAGATGTAAAGCATAGGACTCTTCCCTCTGTGTGCAGCTCTATACATCTGTATGCGTATACACACAGGCAGCAGGCGCATGTATATCCGCGTTCGGAACAACTTTGTTGGAGCAACTGAGCGAGTCTGCTCTGCAGGATAAGAGAGAGAGAATGAGAACGAGCCCCGGAGGGGAGGTGGAGAATCTCGACGCGATAAACTATACGCTTTTTCCCCCGAAAATGTCGTTCGGGTCACTGCTTTTCCAACAAAACAATGGTAATCTCTCTCTCTCTCTCTCGTCCACGAGAGCACACCCGCATGAATGATCGCCAGCCGCCGTAGCAGCACATAAGCAGCCAGCCGATAACGATCTTCTCCCTCGACGCATCGACGAGAAAAGCCACTTGAACCGCTGTTATATCCCCCTGCGCAGTCCTCTCTCGCAGCATCGCGCGCCTCGAGCTTGCACAACTGCCACAACGCTTACTCGCTGCTGAGCGTCTCGCCGTGCTCGTCGCGCGCGGCCAGCCTCTGCGGCGGCGCCAGCTCCGGCTACGAGTCCTCGGCAGCCCAGGCGGCGAACAAGCAGCAGCAGCAGCAGCAGCAGCAGCAGCAGACGGCGAGCAAGGAGCTGAGTCACCTGGGGCCGCACTACAGCGACCACAATATGCCACGAGGTAACTCACCCGAGCCCCGCTGCAACAGCCTGAAACCGAGGCGGCGCAAGCAGCAGCACCAGCTGGTCCACCAGCAGCGGCAAGTCACCACGACCACCACCACCACGCAGTTCTACTCGCTGAGGCTCTGCAGGCGACACCAGCGTCACGCTCTGCGCGCCAAGAGCGAGGACGAGGACGGGGACGAGGAGGAGGAGGAGGACTGCTCGAGCAGCCTGCCCGGTGGCAGCAGCGCCCGCAACTACCAGCTCTACGCCATCCCGATCTTTCGCAGCTGTCCCCACAAGAGCCTCGGCGGCAGTAGCAGCACCCTCGCGACGAGCTTGCGATCGCTCGAGTGCGCCACGACTACGCCCAGCTCGACGCTCTCCCGCAAGCAGAGACGCAGCCCCAGCCCCAAGGAGCCGGGGCTCGAGCTGGACAAGCCGCCGGTCCCGGCGCCGAGGCTCACCAAAAAAACCGATCCCTCCGAGCACACTTATCAGAACGTACCCTCGCCCGTCTTCCCGCCGAGTCCGCTGCCGCCGCCGCCGCCGCCACCCGCGGACTCCGAGCCCAAGGTTTGTCGTCCGCTCATGAAATCTTCTTCTGCTTCTTCTTCTTCTTCTTCTTCTTCTTCTTCTTCTTCTTCTACTACTACTTCCTCGTCGCCAAAGGCCGTATCAGACACTCGCGGGAATCGATAGAGCTCATTATACCGCTCGGTTTTTGCGGCACCTCGCTTCGAGATGAGGATTATGGTAATTGCTCGAATGCCATAATATCCGTCCCCACTCCCGCTCCCTCGCGCTCCACTGCTTATTTCACATTCGGCGCGCTGCTCGCACTCTTGAGCGATGAATAATGAGCCGGCTGACGTGCGCGCTCTCGCGCTTTTGTTTTTCCAGCAGCCCGCGGAGCGATATTTTATTCCAAATGCTTTTTCAAACGCCTCGCTCTCTTTGCTGCTCATTTTTTGTTTTTTTATTTTCAAAGGCTCACTATATCCGCGATGTTTATGTATACGTATATATTAGTCCGGCGATAGTCGCTCGCGCGGAAACGTATATATAATTGGACCGCGGGGGCTTTATCACCTCGGCCACCTGCGGAGAGAGGGTTCCGCACTCGAAACGCCCTCGTAACCTCTCCTCGGAATCGTCGTGCGCGCTTCGGTTATCGTTGTATGCCGTTTGATGCTTTATTTGCCCGTTCGCGTGCGCGTTTCCTTCTTTCTTCTTTTTCCGCCCTCCAGTCGCCCTCTCTCGTTTCACCTTCATCTCTCCGCGCTCTCTGGCTTTTGTGCTAAGGCGTTGAGGGACGCGCAGCTTTTATTATTTCGCTTATTTCGTCTTCGGTTTTTATCGGCGCGCGTAAAGCGAGCGCGGCGATATAAAGGTGCGTATAAAAAAACGAGGGCCGTAACGAGTGTCTGAGCGAGCGACCTTTTCTTCCCTTTCTTCTCCAACGCGTGTACACACTGTACTGTATAAACGCATGTGGCCCGAGCGTATACGCGTGTATTTGCGAGAGACTCGAAAGCCATATCGATTCGAGTCCGAGCTCTCGCGCGCGACCTATACGTATACGTGGCCAGTCACTCGCGCGCACGGATTGCCAGGGGACATATATTTATATGTAAGGTGGTGGTACCAGTCTCTTCGACTGTCTCTTTTTATTCTACATTTTGTCGATACGCTACGTATACGAGTATACAGAGTGCGACGTCGGGAGCATCGCACTGACTGGTCTCTCTCGCTCTCCTCATCCATACGTATGTGTCTCTGCACTTTATCTAGATGTAGACGCGGATAGCTCGAGCTTTGCTCCCACGCATGATTAGCGCGACGGAGCCTCGACCCCTACCCCCTTTGCCGGACGACGATCCCGTACCTGTATGTGTGTCTCTCTGCCACGCATGTGCAGCCACTAACGTTCCAAGTAAGTTTACCGCAGAGAGATCGAGACGTGTCTCGAGTCTCCTGTGTTACTTTTTTCTCTCTTTCATGTAACGCTTGTAGAGAGTCACGAGCCGCATACCACTTGACTAGCACGTTCGATCGTCACGCAAAATCGTCGTTAAACATGGTAAATATTCGTATACTCGAGCTTTTCCCGTAGTGTCGACGTATTAATGTTCATTAATTGATGTGATACGTGTACTATACACACGATGAGAAAACATTAGTGTAAAAAGCTTAGTTATGTGATGGAATGTACGTATGTAAAAATAGTTAATATCTCCGTAGTTATTTGTTTCGAACGTACATATATGTCGAATTTCAATGAAAAAATGCACTTTTCTTTGGTCTAGAAATCTAAAAAATGTTTTCAAAGCTAGAGGTTTCGGACCGATCAGACTTCTGTGAGCCGAAAGATAGTCAAAAGTGCAGAGGAACATGGGAAAGATTACTGCTAACCATACTTCTGAGCCATTTTACGCCTTTTTTACAGAAAATTAATGCGTCAAAACACTGGAATAATAACAACTACGAATGTTCCCGAGGCACCAATAAAATTTCGAATAACACTATAATAAAGTATTACAAAAGAGCTTTAATTTAAAAAAAAATATGCCAAGTTTCGATGCTCTGATCAAAAGTTATGCCCATTAAAAAAAAAATAATAAAAATCCGAATAGCCAATTTTTTCTTTTTCCTCCATATGCCTCCCCATGTTAAATTTTCATATTCTATATTTTGCATGTTCCTCTGCACCAAAGAAAAGTGCATTTATTTTTTGAAATTCGACATATATGGTTACTGTATACACGTAGACATTAAAAGACGGTAGTAAAAACTAAAAAGAATCCCAGTGAAATATATGCGCCCTTTTATTTTTTTTTCGATGTGTACACGCGCACAGGAATATTCGGTTACAACGTCGAGAATAAAAGAAAATATTTCAATGATTGATTTTGCGTGATTAGCTTGTCATTGAATGCCACCGTGTATACATAAATGGAAATTGCGTACTAGAATTGGCAAATTTTTAATGAAAGTCGCAAACGCGGAACACAGCCGATCAATCGATGTGGCTATGCGTAATGCTTGTGCAGCGAGTCCCATTAACAAACGCGCGCATAATCGAAAGCCAATCCCATTTCCCCCGTTTGAACTAACCCTCAGCCGGCTTGTTGCAGACCAACAGTATATACGACTACAAAGAGCACTACCAGCAGCAGCAACAGCATCAACAGCAGGAGATGCAGCAATACGGCTACCCACTACCGAGCAACAGCTCAAGCCAACTAACACTGCCCCTGACACGCAGCCTCTACCACTCATCCTCGGTGGTCAGTCCCTTGCAGACCTCCTACGTCCACGCGAACAGCCGACTCTCCCTCAATACTTCGACTCTCGCCACGTCGAATCACCTCCAGCAGCAGCAGCAGCAGCAAACGCTGCAAGAACACGCGACGGCCAATACCCTACCCTTTTCCCTCGTCCAGCATCCGGGTGACGCGCCCGACCTCACCTACGACCGCTGCCAGCAGCAGCAGCAGCAGCAGCAGCAGCAATCTCGAAGACACTCGAATTCGAGCTCGAGGAGCCGCAACGAGAGGCGGAAGCTGCGCAACAAACACGAGCGCAACGAGCGCAAACAAAAGCAGCAGCGCCAGCAGCATCAGCAGCAGCAGCAGCAGCAACAGGTACTGAGCTCCTCTTGCGAGACGAGCTTCGAGCGGATGCAGCAGGAGCTCGGGGTCCCCGAGAGCTACAAGATCTCGTACCCGCACTACTACGAGGACACCATCAACGACTGTCCCACCGGCAACTATCCGCGGGATCGCGAGGCCAATGAGTACGAGGTCACCCTCTCGGATAGCCAGTACGCGGAGCAGCAGCAGCAGCAGCACAGCCTCACGAAGAATCGCAAGCCGATCAAGAGGTATTCCTCGCAGGACGGTGGTAGCGCTAAGCTCGCCGAGCTGCACTTCCGTGATGTCGGTCAGGAGATCGATGTCTGAAGGTACGGGCGTCGCGCGGCCGATTATCTCCACCGCTCGGTATCTCTCATTTTGCGCACTCTCCATCCCCCTTGCATCCGTCCCTTTTCCCTCGTCACGCCTGACGCGCGGACAGAATCGATCGGCGACTCACCGTCTTCTTCGGCCCGTCTCTTGTTTGTTATCCTACCCCGCTCTCCCGCCCGCGGCGAGAAACACTTTTTTTCTTTTCCTCGCGCACACACACGCGCGCGCGCGCGCAATGCTGTCTAATAATGCCGCTCGCCCATGAGCGAGAGAGTTTCATTGTAATGTACGCGGAGGAAATGCCAGTGTGGTCGCAGGTACGTTTTACTCGCCTTACTCGCTCTCTATAGTCTTGTTTTCCAGCGACGAGTTTGACGCTTGATTTTTTGCGCTTGTCTCTCTCTCTCTCTTTCTCTGTCGTTTTTTTTGCTCTTGCTGCGTGCTGTATATACATATATGTGTTTGTGGGTCTCGAGCGCGCGCGACAGCTCTCGCCGAGGCACTTTCGGAATAGCGCTTCCGAGACTCGCGCTTTATTGTTTTTCGAGCTAAGACATATACTCACTTACCGAAGCTCTTATTGTTCGTAGGGCCTCAAGTCGAAGAGCGAAACGTATATTTACTGAGGAACACACTCGCCGTATACTTGTGTCCCCCTCCCAATGCGTCTCTCTCACTTCCTCGGGACGCAGTCCGCGCGAGCCGTATGTATTTCTTTGCTTTCTCTCTCGTCTGCGCGTCTACTTACCCAGAATTGCTTTATGTTGTCGTGGCTGGAAAAGACTGACTGCCCTACAAGTGAGTAGCTACTGTACGACTAGCCATTTCTTGGCCGATGGCTATCTATGTATACTCTCGAAGAACGTACTCTGCAAATAAGCCGAGCAATTTACAGTGCAGAGCCTTGCGCAACTTTTTCACGGGCGCTGCATATCTGTATACATAAAGACGCGCGTGTGTGTGTGTTTCTGTGTGTGTGTGTGTGTGTGTGTATGTGTGAGGTTGTGTACTATATACGTGGTAGGGTTAGGGCTTGTTTAAACCTCGAGGGCTTACGGAGGGCTTGGAAAGCGCGCAGAGCGCGGTTAGTTCACGAGCGTTTCTGAAATGTCGTTTTCCAAGTTTTGATAATCTGCTTTGGCCCGCGTAAAGTTCGCTCCGTGAGCCGAATGTTAACCGATAGCTCCGCGACACAATGATTTTCCTGCTGAAGCTAACTAACGCTCTATACATACGTGTATGTGTGTGTGTGTGTGTGTGTGTGTGTGTGTGTGTGTGTGTGTGTGTGTGACGCAATACGAAACTCTTGGTTCAGCCTAACGACGCAAAGTGTGGTAGGTAGTCGATATACGAGTGCGACCTGGTTTCGCCTTTTTGCCATGTTTTTCTTACCCGCCCCCCCCCCCTCCCCCCGCCTGCTTTCTAACGTTAACGTATCTCTCCAGCCGTTGATTACTAATCTTGTTTTACACCGAGTTCACACGGTCTCTTTGATTGTATTTTGAGTTGATCTGTTAACCGCACTAACATGATTCAAGCCATCACGTGAGTACAGTGTATATTATACATTTATTTTCTAGATCCATCAGAGCCATTCGTCACTCCGTATATACGTATATGATTTTTCTCGAGAGCATTTCACGACCTTCCTTTTAGTCTCTCTGGAGGCAAGAGGGTATCGGAGCAGCCGTCGGAGAATCGAATCACTCAGAGAGACAGAGCTGCGGTACCTCGCGAAAGAATCTCTCTCCCATCCTCCATCAGTGCGCGCGATTGTAGGAAAATCAGTCTACATAAGCAACTCTCTGTCTCACTCCATAAATCTCCTTCACTTTCTTCCGCATCATCCGCGAGAGATAATGCATATCAGCGAGCGTCGCCGCCGCCGCCGCCGCCGCCGCCGCCGTGCGAAGCCAACATTCCGAGAATAAAATTCCAGAGCAGCAGTAGCAGTACAACAGCAGCAGTGGCAGTAGTCGAGCTATATGGCGGCAACAAAGGCCCGGGGCTAAAGCTGCGAACGCGTCAAGTCAATTAAGCCAGACTCGCGCTACGCTTCCTCCGAGTGCTCTCCGGAATAATATAATAACGTGCAGTGCACTGCTGCAGTTGCTCCGCTGCATGTATACTTATAGATATACAGAGCAGAGCTTCTACAGCAGCAGCACAAGAATCCGTGGCCCGAGCTTATACCGGCTGGCATCCGTGGCCTGCGAAATTATTCCGGCGTTGGCCTATATATAGAGGGAGCGCGCTACGCGTCGTAAAACGACGATTTCCGCGAACACGCCGTATACACACAACTATATGCATATGTATATAGGAGGAGAAAGAGCTCTGGCTCGTGGGTAGTTTAGCGGGCTGGAACTCTCCGAGCGCGCAGCCGTGTTCGTGAAATATTATTGGCGATTTATGCGCGCGTTCGGGCTTCGCACAGCTGAGTGCATGTGCAGAGAGCGCTGGCCCCTGTCTCCCCCGCTATGCTATCGCGCTATCTGTCTCTCTGTATACCGCGAAAATATGGAAATCCGACCCGCGAGTTTTCATCAATTATAAAATTCCCTTTTGCTCCGCCCCGGTCTCTCTCTCTCTCTCTTTCTCTCGATGTCTCTCTTTTCAACATCCTGCCCCGCACGCACTTTCTTGTTTTATTTTTCGCGCGGTCGCGAGAAGGAGCAGCTCGGTGAAGGGGTGGTATTACCCCGCTGAAGATTCTGATCAGATTATGAACAAACTTTGCTTGGATATAGGGGATCAACAATCTTTTGAAAGTTTGGTAATTTAAGTGTGGAAAAATAAGGACGAAAATACAAGCTCTGATAAGCATATTTATTTGGACTATACATTATTATGAGTATAGGGCAGGATTTCGATTTCTTAATTACGAAAATGCAGCAAAACTGACTCGTATTATATAATTTGAAAAATAGGTGAGTCGTAAACGGTTTGCTTGTACCGCCTTCAAATCCGAATCTCAGCGTGCGTCAGAGAATAACGGATGCGATTTTAATTTGCATATCGGACAAATCGATAATAATTAAATTTAATTCAGATGACAACACCATCTATTTTAATCTTGAAAATCGGCGCTCTCCGCCAATCTATTCGTCCCAATTGTTTCACACGTACGATTCATCAGACTTTAAAAGTATTCTGAGTCCACCTGTACTTTGCAGACAAGCGTTAATAATGTATAATGTTTAGCGCATATATGGAAGTCGCGGCGAGAGGAGCGAAATATTGCTCGGGAGGAAATTCTCTCACGTATTGCCCTCTGTTCCATGTGCAGCCGTTCAAGCCGGAGTTCTCCGATCTGGACTACGCTGACGTAGACTACCGCTCATACGGGCCCATCAACTACAAGGCTGCCAGCATCGCCCTGCTCCAGAACCGCAACAAGCCCCCGCAGCAGGAGCGAATGCCCCAGATGTACGGCGTCTCCGACGACAGCGAGGAACTCCTCTGAGGATATCGCGCTGGCCAACACTTTTAACCCCCTGAAGTGCCATCTCGTAAAGTAGTGTGCGTCTGTGAGTGTGTGCGCGCATGTGTCACTGGATGAGCGAGAGAGAGAGAGAGAGAGAGCAGAAAGAGAGCGAGCACGAAAGGAGGAGAGCGAAAGAGTGAGGAGGAGTATGTGTGCAACGAGTCCGTCGATATATGACTGCTGAGCGAGAGAGAGGGAGAGAGAGAGGCTTCCTGATGGAGTACACGATGATTATTGTATACATATTACATTTTTTACCGCGTCACGTACGATGCTGATGGGAGAGCGCGTGTGTCTCCGACGTTCTTGGGATCAAACTGAGACTGAGGCGACACGTCGTCTTCGGGCTGATTGGACTCGGCGCCTTCGTTTTTTCCGGTGCTTTAGTGGCTATATGCAAATAACCGCGAATACGGAATTGCCAATTTTTCCTTTCGTTTCTGTTCCGACGAGCTATTTGCCAGGCGCGCGCTCGCCGCGCGTCGTCGGGACGATCGCACGAGCTTCTTATCCAAGAGTTTCGCACTTTTTTACCGCCTGGAAATTAGACGAATCCATTGCTACTTTTATACATTACGAACGTCGGCGCGACTTCCCTAATTCACGACTCGTCTTTCTCTCGGTATCGTAAAGTAGCAAAAGCTTTTCAGAACTGGATCGCGATGAAATTCGACCTAAATACGGCATTGTCCCGACGACGCCGCACCGATATTCTAAATTACGCGTATAGCACGTATAACACACATACACACACGCTTAACGCGCAACGACACAAACTCGTCCGCCTAATTTCACGCCTAAGCGCGTCCAAAGCTACGCGTCGCGTACACTTTTTCTCCGATCTATATACTTTTGTACAGGAATTTAGCCCCGATAAAAATAAACGAGACACTGCAGAAAAGAGCCGGCCCGTATATATACAAAGGGAAGGAAGAATCGACCTCCTTTACTCTCCGGGTATTTGTCACGGATTTATCGGGTCTCAGAGCGATCCATCCATTAATCACGCGGCCTCGCGCGCGCGCAAGAAGTCCACGCAATCGAGCGATCCTTATCGCCCCGCCCCGCAACTCATGCCGTCGTTTTTTTCTTCGTCTTCTTCTTCGCTCTTCTCTCTTCCTTTTTTCTCCGTAAACGAAGGCAAAAAACTTTGGTCGGCCCTTAATTTTGCGCCGGTCATACGCGAGGGCGGGGAGGAGTCCGCTCGAGAGCTATTATGCGCGTTCGATGCGAAGTTGACATGGCATACATCGTTACTTTGTCGTCGACAGCTTTTTTTTCATCTTCTGCTTCCCACCCCCGCGAAGGTATACCGCACTCGTGCGCCTCCAACACTTGTCCGCCGCTCGAGAGGCGCATTCCTGCATCGCAGCCGGTAAGTGTGTCGTATTTAGGGCTCCTCTCGCAATCGAACGGCCTGTAAATTTTTACGCACTGAGATCTGCAAACTGCCCTGATGTATATTTCACAAATACTTAAAAGTACAAAATGTTCGATATCGTTGTCGTGTCGTGTATGCCAAGTGGACGTCACCGAAAAATTAAGATTGGAAGGTCTAATGACAATGATTTCGAAAGAAGTTGGAAAGGTGCAGCAAAGTAACGACAAAGTGCTCGTGTGTCATTCTGGATTCTCGTGTCGTCTCACTTTCTTTGAAACTTCGTTTCGCGAGGACGACGCACGGATTTGACTTTGTAACTATATCTGTAACTAATGCTAATTAACTCTAAGCGACGACTGCTAAAGGTCTGTACAGTTAATGCCGACGGGGCGACGCGTCACGCAAACACATTAATTATAGCGATAGTGTATATTGAATATGGCGAAAAGCCAAGTAAATACTGCACACACAGTGTGTCTCGAATGTATTCGTTGTGTAGTGGAAAAAACCAAAATGTTTCGGCAAAGCGACGAGGAAGCTATTCGTTAGGGTTCGATTTTGTTTCATCGGTCTCGCGCGCTTGAGAAAGATTAACAAGCGAGAAAATTACTCTTGCGTCGGTGGCTTACGGAGACAAGGTTTTATGCGGTCACCCCGAGAATAGACGTAAAACAAGGCTCAAGGCGAATATCCTGGCTGTATACCGGCGGTACTTTCACGTATAAGACGCGTTAAAAACTTGAAAGGAGATTAGGATTTAATTTGTAGACTATGCGTAGGAAGAAAATGTTAACTGTTTTAGAGTGTAAATTTTTTGACATTGAGAAAGTTGATTTTTCGGCGTACGTTTTTAAAAAATGTAGAGCTACCTTTTGCGGCTAAGCAATCGAGGATTTTTAGACAATTCGTGTTATACGTAAGTTTATAAGTGTTATACTCAAAATTATCATTGTTTGCCAAAGCCAATTTATATACTCGTTCAGATTAGTACTGAAGTAAGTTGTATCCAAAGATTTCAGGGTTGTTTACAATTCTTTCGTATTATTTATACGCTTAGAAATTATTTATTCTTATAATGAGTAAGTAATTAGAAAAGAGTCGATATGTTTAATTAGCAAGAAGACTGTATACCTATGTGAATTTTCGAGTGAAAAGTAGGATGTTGAAAAATTATTTCCCACCGTATTAGCCTTATAAAAACTGTAAAAGAAATATGTTAATGAAGCGCTCACCTCGAAAAGAGCTCTTTAGACACGTCGTGTTTTACTCGCGATTTTCCGTCCGATTGAAAATAAAAAAAAAGGTCTAAGAGCACGCGCGAAACGTATCTCTCTTTTCATCGGTCGCACAGTCATAGGAGGAAGCTTAATGTTATCTCAGCTCATTCAAAGGGTCGCGTGCGGTTACTTTGCGTCGCTTTTTTTCAAAGTATCCGTATCGTTTGCATACAATTCGATCGGGAAAGAAATACACGTCGTTAAAAATAGGAGAAATGAATATTCGCGTAACAACGGCAACTAAATATTTAATGAGAATGACGAGAGAAGCGCAGCGGAATGAGAAAGAAGGAAATTCGCCTTGAGAACGATGCGGCGCCGCATCGCTGTTGAACATCCAATTATTACCGGTTGTACACAGGGTAAAAAGTAAAAATAAATCGCGAGATAAAGCGGGAATGCGAGAAGAAAGGATCGCGAATCGTCATTATTCGTTTTTCTTCCTCCTTTTTCGCAAAATAATGTGTAAGGATTAATGTCGCGAGAGAGAGGCTTGCGCACGCGCGTCTCGAGTGTCCTCGAGGCCGTTAGCGCTGCGGCTTGATGCAGCGCCAGTGCGACGCAGTTTTTCTTTTTTTTTTCTTCTTATTTTAACCGCGGTCCTCTTTTATTTTTCCTCCCTCGGTCTCTCCTTATAAATGAGAAAAGGGGAGGGAGGCCCTCGAGAAGCGCGCGCGCAAAATCGCGGATTCTTCAAGCAAATGATGTTAAATCTAACAACGGAGACTATTACTATTAACTAACCCTTTTTTCGTTTTGAATTCGAGACGCGATATAATTCTATGTATAAAGAAATAAAGTGTATATTTTCTTCTTCGTTACGACGTATAAATATTTATATAAATCTATACATATATATATAAAAAAAAGTCACACACGAAAAGAAAGACACTAACGCATACACACATGTACCGTCTGTATACTCATTGAGGATGTATATTCCGCGTCGATTCGAGCGATAATCGCGCCTATACATATGCATATATCATTTCCTACTTATAATCTAACGTTCAGCGTTGTAAAGTACGAACTTGTTGACGTGTAGGGGGCGAAGAAGCGTAGCGCGACGCCCACCGGGCTTGAAAATTAATTAAGAAACGCTGGAGTAACTAAACTTATGCATATAGCTGCAGCGCGAGAGAATGTCGAGTATGCGAGAACGAGAGAGAGAGAGGGAGTGAGAGTTCGAATGTTAAGTCTGACTGAAGCGTGCAATACGCCGCGGGAAAGAAAGAGAGCGCAAATTATAAGCGCAGTAACGAATGTATGTGGGTATGTGTGAGGATACATACATACATATATATGTATAGGGAGAGGGCAGGAGGACTAGCGCCGTCGCGCGGCGTTAAGATTGCCAAGCTTAAACTGCGCGTAAAGCCGCAATTAACCGCGACTAGTTAACTTTAATAACTCGAAAAGCTGAAGCGTCCGATAAGTATGCACGCCGTCGCCAGCTGCCAACTCTCGCGCGTATAGCAGGGTAGCAGCAGCAGCAGCAGCAGCGGTAGCGAAGAAGAACTGTCTGCTCTCTCTGCCATCCGTATATATACTGTATACACTTATAATATATTTTCTCTCTAGCGCCGAGTGAAATTTCGAATAAAAAATGCGTTGCGATGGAAACGCTACTTTATGCACAAACAAGGCCGCTTCAACTCCCCCCGCCCCCCTCTGTGTTTTCCGCGAGCTTTTTATACGCGTCACGATGATTTTCCCGGATTTATTGCCGTTTTATACAAGCATTATTAAATTCTTGCTCCTCATATCCGCTCGCGTTGGGGGCGCGAGCATTGTTTTGCTGTGAGCACTTATCGCGTGTGTTTGCCTTTTTTTTTACGCCGGCAACTATCTTCCGTTTTTTAATCAATTTCACACGAGCTGATTGATAATACTCACTTGTGCGTGCGTGTACTACTGTTCAGTTGTTATTCACTTTTAATTAGAGAAGAGAGCGATACATATATTATATACATATATATATATATATATTATAGTCATGTTTGTTTCTGTTTTATTATGCTTGATCCCTTACAAAGCAGATCTCGGTGCTTCACCAATTGTTCCGTTTCTTTTATGCGTATGAAAGAGTTTATAAAATATTTACACATCATCGTCCATGACGCGAGCGAAAGAGGAACGAAAGAATGTGCCGAGAGAGTGGACGAACGAGTGAGCGAGAAAGTTCATAGTAACGGACGTGCCAAAGTGTTATGAATTATATAAAAAAAAAAAGGGACGCTTACTTTGAACCGGCGAATAGTGTCACGTCATTTACTAAAGTATACAAGGAGAGAACGAGGAGATAAAGATAAAAAATACGACCTGTACATGCAATTAAGATGTAATATTTTAATAAACAGAACTGAAAATAAATGTTATGACTAGAAGGCGACATTATATACATTCCGCGTCTTGTTCATTTCGAATTTCCATTCAGTCTCTGCGATCTATTCCGTCTCAATGCATAATGCACGAAGCATCGGGAAAAAAAAAAGCTGCGAAGGTAAGTAATTTTGGAGTGTCAACATCGACGATGATTGGATTCGCCGTTCCACCAGTGGAATATACGAGCTTGGTACGGCCTATTTTTGAACATTATTAATTATGCCGCGATTGACGTATACGAATTCGGTCAGTACACGCGGCTTATTGGGATGTCAATTAGAGCCGTGTGCCCCGACGATAATGACGACGGCTTCGCGCCTCGCGCGCAGCGATAACCCTAATTTCTAAAATTCGCTCAACGCTTCAATCAGCTCCTGGCTTCCAGCTCGTCGCGCTTTCCACGTTTATAATTCGATAGCTCACGGAAGTCGCGGAATTCCGTCGGTTCTGCGGCCGCACCTGCTGCACCTCGGAAAAATCAATTAGAAGGCCAAATACAGCGGCTTGTATAATGTGTCCGGGAAATTTGAAACACAGGGCAGCGCAGAGACGTAGCAGCTCTCGAGGTCTATATGCGCGCGGGAAGGGGGACGATTCGCCGCGCGGTTAGCCAAGCTGTAATTAAGCAGTTCGCGTCGTATGTGCTCTCTCGCGTTTCCGTATAATCGAGACAACGACGGCCCCATTGGGCCCTTCAATTACGCCTCCGCGCGTCTCAACTGTCCGTCCGGCAGGGGCCACTTTTTTCACGAGCGCTTGCACAACCCCCTCCTCCCCGTCAACTTTCGCATCAGCGGAATTAAAGTCTTCAATTAACGCGCGCCAAGTTTTCGCGCCACCGTTAACATATCGATCGCTCGGCTGTCTCCGCTCCCGGCGTTTTATTATTTTTGCGCGAAGCAATAGACGCCTCGCTTTGAGAGGAAAATCCGATTTTCTATTTTCTCGCGCGTTTCTGCGTTGCCGAGCGGGAATCTTGATTAATCGAGGCGAGAATCCTTATCATCAGTTACACTCAGAGTCACACGATCAAGCCCCGCAAAAAGATGATATATATACGACGCGCGATACTTTCGATAATTCAAACGCGCGCGATCGCGCAAAAAAGAAATGTAATTACTTGTGTGCCGATTCCCGCTAACGAGTGCGAGCGGCTGCTGTAAAAATTTCCCGACGCTCTCGCTCTGTAACAAGGTGGACTCTCCCGTAGTTGGAAAAAAGCGCGTATAAGTTGCTGCGTCGCGCTCTCGCGACTTATTAACGGGAAGACGAGAGAATATGTATGCATACATGTGCATATATATATATATATATATATATATATATATATATATACATAAATATATATAAATGTATACACTCGCATATATTCGCAGCGAGTAAACACAGTTGGAAAAAAGTGAATTCATTAAAATAAATGGGCTTGATGAAATGGCATGCGGCATTCAACGCGAGGGACTGCAGCGAGCGCGTACACACTTATATACTGCACGAATATATATGTCTATATGTATATACGTAAGGTAAGGCGAACGATATAGCAAAAGAGGGGGAGAGAGAGAGAGAACTCCGTTTCCGCACTCGAGACTCTCGTGCCCTGCGCTCTTCACAGTGTACCATTAATTAATTTGCGCGCGTACTCGACAAGCTCTGCAAGCTCGGCCTGCAGCCCGCGCGAGACCGAGATGCCTCTTGAAGACCGGAGTTGCGCGGATATATCCATCTGGATGTGCATAAAAACATCTAGTTGCAGCCGCCGGGAGCTATATGTATAGCGAAGGGGAGAGGCAGATGTATCCGCGATAATTCTCGAATATAATCGGCTGCGCGCCGCCGGGGTGGGGGAATTATTGTTCCCTTATCTGCGCTGTGGGTCTGTATACGAGTATATCCAGAAAATTTCGGAAACACCTCTGACGGAAAAGTTGAATGAAATATTTTTAGAAGTCCATAGTTTTCGAGAAAAAAAATCTATGAATTCTTGTTTTTTAATTATTTCTCGTTTTTCGCGTCGTTTTTGCTCCGGAAAAAAATATACCCTAAGATTTTCCGTGCAAGCGAGCTTTTTCTTTTTCAGAATGACCTAACGAACAAGAAGAAAGAGGTCTGGTAGGTGTGCCTTCCAGAAAATTTCTTGCAACTTTTCCTGTCCAAGTTGTTTCCGAAATTTCCTGGATATACTCATATATATATATAAGCCTCGAAAATAGGATCTACAATTCCGAGAAATATTATAACGAGTTTGCTTGATGCCACGACCTAATTTCCAGGGAGAGAGAGAGAGAAGGAGTAAGAAGCTTTTTTGGATTGCATTTTCTGCCAGCTAACAGCGAGCTTTTTTCACTTTAATCCAGAAAAGCTCGATTCGCGCATAGTGTACTGTTACGGCAATAGCATTTTCGCGAAAAAAAATAGCCGTGTCAACAAAGGTCGTTCGCTTTAACGCTCCGTTATTGTTACTCGAGAGAAGCTCGTTGCAACGTTTCTTTGTGAGCGGGGAATGCTACTGCCTTTCAAAACCGTACGTCTGATTGGTTACCTTTGTGAAACGCATCGGAGAATTTGCATTATTGTTGAGTTCATCCACTATTAAAGCGAAGAGAAGTAGATCAGATTTTTTAAGTTACATTTTTTAATTAGATTTTCATTTTAGCCGGTATATATATATATATAGTCGGAAATCCACTCCGACCTTCCAGTGGCGGATTGGCTGGGAATTTTTGAATGTGCGTACGGATACAAATTGAAGTGAAGAAGGTGAAAAGCTCGCGAAAGCTCTTGCAGCGCAGTGTAGCTGTACAGAGCGTGCGCGGCAAGTTGCGCCTGCGATAGAATGAGAGAGAGAGAGAGAGAGAGAGAGGCGAGAAAGGAAAAGAAGGGAAATTCATTATCGAATTCGATTGTCGGCCGCAACAAAAGCACCCGATTTTGCAATCCATCGACATTTGGCACTGAGAAATACAATTTCCGTTTGCTCTCTCTCTCTCTCACTCTCTTTCGTCGTCCGACTGTGTATACACGTGCGGGGTATACATATAGCACTGGTGCGTCAGAACTCAATTCGCCTCTCTTGATAGACGCCCGAGCTCAACTTCCACTCTTCCCTTTCTTCCCCAACTTTCGCTCTCCCGCGCTCCCTCCTACTCGTTAGATTTTTTTTCACGTTTGCTTTGTCAGTTACTGCCGCTGTTTCTGATTTCTCCGTCCGTTCGCCCCCGTATACAAAGCTCCCTTTCTATATACCTTCCTCTCTTTTCGAGTTGACCTATTGAGGAGCTCCATTTTTTTTTATATTGCGATTTGTCCGACTTTGCCTGGGCGCGCCGAGCAGGTTCCTAGGTGCAGATTTAATCGATTCTCGACGGGAGAACAAAGCTTTCGCGCGGCCGGATTAAATCGCTCGATCGAAAATTCGAATCCAGCAGCCCAAAGAGAATGAGCGCTGAACGCGAGAATTAACAAGTAAAACAAATCAATAATTGATGGTAATAAATCAATTACGGTTTGGGGTATAAGAAGCATTGCAAAGATATAATTAAAACAAAATGTAATCGAGCTCTGCGGGTGTCAGTTAATTTGCGCGAATGCCTGCTTGGGCATTCGGCTTGCGAAGCGCATATAAAATCCAATTACACAACCGGCGATATTTATAAAAACAATTACCGCGAAGCCTTGCACAATGAAAATATTACAACGCAAACGGCATATATTATACGCGCGAGAGCGGGAGGATGCGGATACCTTCAATCGGCCCGGTGATTGATCAAAAGCTTTCATCGGAATAATTGAATCCGTCGATACAATAAGTTCGATAAAGCGAAGCTAAACTATTCAGCGAATCGAAATTCGAAATACACTCGGCTTCGCTTCTCCCGCTCTTTGCGCAAATTGAATTCCTTCGTCACTGGCATCAAGCGTTATTTTTCGCGTCGCGCGCGACTCCCCTCAAAGCATCCGCGCGCCCCTCTAGAAAATTGCTGCTTCTCCGAGTCTCGTTTGGTAAAACGTCCCGAGCAACTTTTCCTTCCCGAGCTTGCGCGTATAACTCTCCTCTCTCCTTCTCTCTCTCTCTCTCTTTCTCTCTCTCTCTCTCTCTTTCCACTGTCGTGCGCCGCATACACACAAGCGCCTACACACCCGTACTGCCAGAATGATGTACACAAAAGGCCGCGCACAATGCGCGCGAAACACAATTCCAAACGCGCAACACATAATGTGAAACACCTGAGCACTTGTGCGTCAAGAGAGCGAGAGCTACGCTCGCTCCCCCCTCGCTGCTGCACGCAGAGCTCGAGAGTCTGCTGCATTTATCCAGCCCTGAGGCGCTCGAGGCTCTTCTGTCGTTCTCTCCCTCTCTCACTCTTTCTACTCCTCCTCATCCTCCTCCTATATATTGTTTTCCGTATGTGCATACGAGTATAGCCCAGGCGAGAGAGTCGGCTATCTTGTAAAATATGCAGAGGTGCATTCTCGCGTCTTCTTTATCGCGCGCGACCTGGAGCTTTGCAAGGGGGGGGGGGATTATTCCCTTTGCTCTCGCCGTGAGCTACAGCTCGCTCCCCGTACAGCCCCGTACATGCAGTCGAGTAATCAATGGCAATTTCAAAAATATGCATTTTAATTTCGAGGCCGGCTGCGCGCGCGAACTCCGCTTTTTCTCTCGACGTCGCTGCGAGACACCGAGCGCAGATTTTCTCATAGTCGGAAAGTAATGACTCTTTTGATGCACTTCTCAACGCGCGCCGAGCTCTGGCTGCCGTATCGAGGTGAGGTAACTTTCCGTGTCGGTCTTTCGCAGAGGGAAACACGGCATTTACATGTAAATCAGTCTACGTGTAATTCCGCGAACTTTCTCTCGCACCTTCCAGAGCTCATATAAAACGCGAGAAAAGCAAAACAGAGCAGAGAACGCGGAGTCGTCGAGCGACTAAACCGAGCGATTTTCAAGGCAGCTCACGGACGATCGGCGAAAAGCCGCGCCGCAAAGAGTTGCCCAAGAAGTCGGCGGATCTATCGCCCACCCCTCCCCCCCCCCCCACCCAAAGTTTCGCTCACTAGAAATCCCCGATGAAATTTAACCTTTCGCCGGTGGAAAACAAGGGGGAAAACAGATCGCGGCTTTCCCCCGTCGTGTCTGGCTCGTGGCGTCTCGATCCGCGCGTCGCGCATTTGAAATTATTCGCGCGCAGTCGCGTCTGCGGGGGAGGTGCGGAGGGGGCGAGAGACCGAAGAAAGAGCGGCAGTTAGCCCCGTCGCGCGAGTACATTCGCCGGCGAATCGGATCTGCATAAATTAGGAAAGTTGGCCGTATATCGCCTATATAGCGGCTGCGTATCTCGGCTGCGGCAATATAGATATATCGGCCCAGCGCACCTGCGTATACACGATGGAAGCTATTACGACAGTCTCTTTCTATCTCTCGCTCGATTAATTGAGGCAGACAAGCGGCGAGAGAAGGACAATGTATTATCGATTTCCCGCAGCAGGCAGGTCCCGCGTGCGGTTTATACGTTACGCGCGCCACGGAAAATTGCGGGGGAGCGTAGCGCGGTCTTCTTTTACATTTTCTGTTGTTATTTTTTTTTTTTTTTTTTCGGTTGCACGCTCGGCGGGATTAAGCGGAGAGCGACCTTTGTCCTCGAGTGTATAGATTTCTGCGGAGGTTCGATAAATAGGAGCATGCAGCCTCTCCCGTCGCACAAAGCCGCTTTGTGATCGTCGCCTCAAAGAAGATTGCGGGATACGCCCTCAAAGTCAGTCCTCTCCCCTCCCTCTCCGCTGGAATTTATTATTAAAATTCTCATCATCAAATTCGCCCTGAGTAATCGCGCGAATTCCCCTAAATCTTGGGGCAAACTACTCTCCTCGGGACCATTAGCCGCGTTTCCCACTTCTAATCCACAGCGCCGCAGTCACCTTGGCTGTGCGAGACGACGACTAATAGCGCGCGCGAAGTGCCTCGCCTCTAAGCGGAAAAATTGCAAAGCTCTGGGACGACGAAGTCGGCGTGTAGCCTGCAGCGCGCGGGACACAGTCAAATTTCCCGCGCGATAAATATTAATGCGCGCGCGGGACAACCGCTATGCGGCCCGGGCGCGCGTGACGATGAATATTCAAGCGTGAAAGGAGAAAAGTTCATTTTCTTTTCTCTTGCCAAAGCCAGTGGGTCGACAGCTCGGCTATCGTACATATATATACATATACGTGCATGCTGCACTCTACGTATATATACCTCTATATACCGCCGACATCAGCAGTGGCTTTCCCTCAAATTCGCTCAAGGCGAATCCGACGAGTTTTTTAATGCTATTTTCGGATGGCAACTTGCCTCGCGCCCGCCAATTTTCAAAGGGCCCGCAAGGATGCGACAGCCGAGTTGGCCCTATGAATATATATGATGGGCGCGCTCTGAATAAAAGCTCGCGTGAATTACCCTACTCGCGCATAAAGGTGTATAGGGGGGTGGAGGGGGGAGGGCGCGAGGAATTGATTTTTCGAACAGTTTTAGTGCGAGACTTTGCATCAAAAATTCAAGCGCCGCCAAACTCCGCACGATGCAGCCAACATTTTTACGATGGAAATCGCGGAGCGCCCGATTCATTTTTCAACAGAGTGAGAGGGGCCGCGTGCTCGCGTGCAAAGCTTGATTCGTCGCGATGAATTCCTCGCGTTTGTCGACCGATTGCTTGCAAATAGCTGTGATTTTTTTTCCAATTTCTTTTCTTTTGCCTCTACTTTTGTTGTTTGTACACAGTTTGAGGGCTTCTTCGCGAGACTCTGAAAGCTCGATTATTACTCAAAGCTGCCGTTCGCCTTCATATATATAGGTGATTAAGAGAAGTTGCACAAGGGAAAGAAAAAAAAACTAGAAATACTTTAAATCTTTGAGCGTATATTAAAATACGTATAGCACAGTTTAGCGAAATTCACGAAGTGTAATATGCTTCGAAGTTCGAACTTAACTGCCACGAGCAATCCTCGAGCTCGTCCCCGGAAAAGTCCCAGCTTTTCCCACTCTCTCACTTATATAACTACAAATACATACACTTAAAAACAATACGACCCCTTTCTTCTACTGGTCTCCGCGTGTTCGCTTCCCTCGCCACCCGAAAACAGACCCCGCGCAGCCGATTCGACCGGGAGGGGGCATTACGGCTTTAGAACGACTGATTCTTCGCAGCCGCACTAAGTCCGCCAGCCGACGCAACGACAAACGCTGCGGTCGGACGCCTGCCTACGGAAGTCTGCCGCCTCCGATGGCAAACCTTCCGATGCGAACGGAACAGCTGCTGATGGTCTCTTTATGAGTAATTATTTCTTAGATTGCGCCGATCAGAGACTTTCAAAAGAAGCGAGGAAAAGTGAAATTATTCTAGAATAAAGTTTTCGTCTCTCCTGTGCGCACTTATTGTACGAATTTTGAAATCGCAAATCATAATAAATAAGTTGTCGGACTCGGTTTTTTGAATGGCATCTCGATCGTTCTTTCAACAAGTTATAATCAATTATCATTCTTACATTCCACAAACCTTTTCATTATTTAACACCTTCTGTGTAATTAGTTTTTATTCAACTTAGTATCAATCGATAGAACAGAACAGAAATAACGCGATTATTTGTACTGTTACGGATGTAACGTACGATTGTTTGGATAGGAATTGGAAAGCGAAAGAAAAAGGTAGACGACGGGACTCGAACTCGCGGACCCGAGAGCCAGAGGCCTGTGCTCTAACCACGGAGCTAACGTCTACGATGCATTTTTCTGCATTGTAGCGCTACTCCTCTTATCGCTTAGCGCGTCAAGTTGCACCTATGCGGGCGCCTTAAGTCTGTGACAGTACTTAACGGTCGCTCATTAATCGAGAAATCGAGCTTAATTAATGACTTTCGTCATTTACGTCTAAATATTAGAATTATCGGGATTCACTCTTCCGTGCGATTCCTTTTTCTACTTTTGAGGCAGCTACACCGATGACAGGTTAATTAACTTACTAGCTTGTATCATTAATCGACTATTAATAGATGTTTATATTCGCGGGAAAGCAAATGAATGCAGTAACCAATCCCGAATGAGTCGAAAGAAGCGACTTATTGATTTATTTAGATTTAAGAAGCGAAGAAAACCACTCGAACGAGCTATTACGTATAAAAAAAAGAACAGAAGAAAAAACAGTACGCGGAGAAGCGAGAGTCGGGGAAAGAAAGATCTTTCATCGAAAAAAGGAAAAGGTCTAAATCAAGAGCGAAATCTCGGCTTTCGTCTCGTTCCAACGGCATCTGGAGCCGGTTCAGTGACACGAGGAAGGCAAGCGGAGGGTTCGCGTTTCCGGAGGATAGGCGGAATGGAAGACAGGTGGATGGAAAAAGCTCCGATCGATTCGCTGCTCCCAAAGGAAGTATGATATACGTGTTTCGACTGTACACGGCTCATCCGCCCGGAGAGAGAGAGAGCTAGAGAAAGAGAGAGAGAGAGAGAGAGAGCAGATCTATCTCGCGCCGATTTTCCTTCTCCCTTTTTGTCTCTCCCTCCCTCGCGTCTCTGATCGTCGTCGTCGTCGTCGTCGTCGTCTACAGCTCCTTCGCGAGAGCCGCGTTGAAAAGCGCGCGAGAAAATTTTGCGAAACAACTTGTGCGCGCAATTTACCCTCCGAAAAATTGTCTTGCGCGATATACATTGAAAGACGAGCGAAGCGCGCCTTTTTAAATTCACCCCCGTCACTTTGAGGACCGAGAGAGCTAGTTAAATGGCTGCTTTTTTCTTTCTCTCCTCCCTATTCTCTCTTCCTCCGCGCACCGCACTCGGTGCGGCCAAGGGGCTCTCGCTACTCTTATCGCCCGTGGCTGTATAGCGTGACTTTCGTCTATTTAGTCGGAAAGTCGCGCGGCAGCGGGACGGACGGAAGCCGAGATACCGGCGCGCGGCCGTATAATTAAACGCTTAGAGAGGATCCGAGCGCCGAAAATTTTATTGAACTTATACTTAGCTCGAATTAATGCAGAGAGAGAGAGAGAGTGTATGTCAGTTGGGAAGGCGCGACGAGGGTACACACGCGGGCGAATCGCTCGATTCCCGCATGAAAATCCGAGGCTCGAGTGCGCGACAAGAAGCCCTGAGATATATATTTTCATCGCCGGCTATATCCGGCGTCGCGTCGTCACGCGTCGAAAGGAAAAGGCCTCGCACGCGCTGCACACCAGTGGAAGGAGAATCTAGTGCCGCTGCTGCTGCTCCTGCTGCTGCTGCTGCTGCTCTCCGTGATCTACGGCTGAATTTCCTGGAGAGGCGACCCCGATAGTGCGAACGAGCCATGCGTCTTGCAATAAATAACGCGAGCTGACTGCTGGTCCGCCTGTACAGTCTCTCACACACACACACACACACGCACACGCACACACGTTCGCACACATGTGAACCGGCGTCGAAAAATTAAAATGTCCCGAAGAAGAATCACGCGCTGATAAGGCAACTCTCCGAACGCATATCGCGATCTTAATTGCGCAGCCGCGTGTGCGTATACATATATGCCAGAGCGTGTACACGATCGCAATCGATCCATGCTATACGCCTCTCACGGTACGTACTCTCTTTCCATAGCTCGGCCCCGTAACCCTGCCGATCTTGAGCACAGCACGTACATGCAGATATATATAATACGCAGGCCTCCGACGAGCATACACGTATACAGTCTCGCCTATATACGGTCTCTCCGATCAATCTACTGTCTCTCTGTGTCTCTCTCTCTCTCTCTCTCGATTGTGGCTTAACGTCCCCGTAATCGGGCGTAACGATTAAACGATAGCCGATCCTCGCGGAACTCCCGTGTCCCACTGACGCTGCGCATCTCTCACGCGTCTATACGGAGAGATGGGCACTCGTGTTTAAACCCGTAGGTACATATATTATTCGCGGGACTGCGTGTACACATACCTGTATACAGACGTGCATAGAGACACACAGGTATATATAGGCGCATATATAGAGTCACAAAGCTTGCGGGCGGTGTCGTTATTATCGCCGACTGTCGCCGGTCTAGCTCGGAGCTCCCTGGAATGTAATTTATCGAGAGCTATTGCCAGCGCCGCCGCCGCCGCCGCCGCCGCCGCCGCTGCATTGTGGCTGTGTGTACACGCGCCGCGAGAGGAAATTGCACGACGCAACGCTGCTCCGCTTCAATATTTCGCTGCCGATGCGCTTGCGCGCGGGTGCTCCTCTCTCTCTCTCCCTCTCTCTCCCTCGAGACGGATATTATCTCATCTCAATCCGTTGTAGACGACCCTCTTTTCCGATCTGCGAGAACACTGCGCGCTCCCATAATTATGCCCGACGAATGGGTGTGTGTGTGTGTGTGTGCGTAGCCGTCCTTTGCTGCGCGTTGAAACGTTGCGGAGAAGACACGAGTCGTCTGATTATATCGCTGAGCCCGTTCAGTACTGCGCTTTTCGCGGCTGCGCATTTCCGCTGACTTTTTAAGAAAATCAGTTTTATATTTTTCTATATTAACGTTATTTCGCTCACAGGATTCAGTTACGTCAGATATGTTTGTGAAAAACATTGTTGTTTACTATTTATCATCTACGTAACTGACAACTTGAACACAGTAGCAATCATTTTTTACATTAATACATTTTTCTACAATCGCGAACGAACACACAATACATCCAGTGTCTTTACATCTATTTTGGTCGTCGAAATTCGACCTATAACAAAATTAGCGGCCGATTCGAAATTTTTTAGTGTCATAACAAATGAAGCGTCAATTGATATTAATTGAAAGATTGTCTCTAAACTTCCAAGAAAACGTAGAGATCCGCGAAGAAGCCGATTAACGTTATTGTAGCCTTACCCGAGAAAGATAGCATAAACGTGAAAGTATAATAACAACATAATCACGCTCACGCGAATCACGAGCAATTGAAGCAAATTAAGCAATTCACAGTCACGAGATCTCGCTACACAGTACAAGCCTTGATCGTCAGTCGACTCGACAAGTTCGCAGCCGTCGCAGTGAAGGTCCTTTAGATCCGCTCGTCGAAATATCCATAACCGAAGCAGTGGCATCACTTAAAAGCAATAGGTTTCTCCTCGCAGATCATCTCCTCGTAATCGGGGAGATTGTCGGCCAGCAGCTCGCTGAACTTATTCAACGGGCAGAGGCTAGCACAGCCCGGTATCTGCAGTTCCTTGAAGATCGGAGGTATGCCTTTGTTATAGAGCACCTGCGACGAGAGAGTACGTATATATACAGCGGCATTGGATTATCGAGGATAGTTTAAGCGCACACGTGTGTATATACGTATATAGGCGGTGCGCGCGCTTTACCTTAACGTAGTAACTTTTACGATCCTCGCGAAGCTCGAAGATAACCGCGCTCGAGTACTCGGGTATGTGAGGCTGCCAGACCTTCAGACTTTGCAGAACCGCGACGATCATCATCTCGTGCGTGCTGTACAGATAAACCTCGCGCTTGCCCGGCTGATTCTCGTCGGTTCGGTTCACCATGTCGTCCACTATCTTGCGCACGAGCGTACCTTTATCAAACGCCAAGAGAGAGATAGAGATTGACGCCGAATTTCTACTGAGACATATCGCCGATTCGACGATGTCGCGGCGCACTGCAACTCACCTCCGTTGACCCGCCTCATCCAGTCGGTGAACTTGAGAACCCCGTACTGGAAGATGGTCGCGTTGAAGAGCAGACCGTCCGGATAGATGTCCCGCGACCAGTCTGGCAACGGCTCGTTCATCGCCTCCATCGATATGAGTCTTTGATACAGGAGAAACAGGTCGTTCGAGTTGTTGACGGCTGTTCCCGTTGCGACGCTCAGATTGCGCATCATCTCGCGATAGGGATCCAGCAGTTTCTCGTACTCCGCGGAAGAAAACACCTTCTCGTATTCTCGTACGAACCTGTGAATCACGTGTCGCGTTAACATTCTTGGATCGTACGCCTCGTCGCGATGGAAAGCTCACCGGGGGCAGCTCTTGGTGAAGAGGAGAAGCTTGTCGGACGGTTCGTTGTAGCCGAAAGGTATGGGTTGCCAGTTGAGGCTTTGGTGCCACCTCTGACGTCCCGTAGGAGCGAAGAGCGGGGCCAACATCAGCTGCATACTTGCCCTGGCTCGAACGTATTCGGTGCTTCGCGCGTACAATCGCGACGGCTCGTACGTTTCGCCGATGAAGTCCCCATAGCGAGCGCGCAGTATCTCGCCGAGATTGTACGCTCGAAGCTTGCCGACCTGTAGCGTGGAAAAGAATTTTGCTCAGCGAGATCGTATCCGCGCGTCAATCGGCATTTCAATGTGCACGTGTACTTACATTGGTCAGCTGTCCACTGACCTCGTCGTTGTTGTCTCGATCTCCGTGCCTGAAAACCTGAGGAGGAATTGATTAGTTTACCGACTGTGTGCTGCGAATGATTGCGCGCTCTACTTCAATTTTCGACTGTGGCGAAGAAATTTTTTGTACCACGCTCAGTAGCTTTAACTGCGGATAACTGAAGCCAGCGGTATGAACTGCACACGCGACGAAAATAATGAACGCCGAGATCTCGGTCGCTCTCATTGCCGCTTATTAGACTCGACGAATGCAATTGTATTTGGATGGAGTTGGTCGCGTTCAAACTGGCTCGTACCGAATCGCTCGCTCATTCATTCATCTGCGCGTCATAAAAGTCAATTGCAAAGTCTTATCTTATCTCTCGACAATAAATTAGACATTGTTTGAAGAACGTTTCCTATTCGTGCTCAAATTAGAATTTCAGTAAATATTTTTAATCTTTTATCTCGCAGACAGACCTTGATTATCCCGACTTCGTCGCTCAGCACTTTTATTATACAATTCCAGTTGCGAACAAAGGACACCTCAATTCATTTGAGTGCAGGAATTCGAGCTTGAGCATACATTTGAGAAGTAATCAGTGCGTGTAACAACATTAATTATATTCTTTCATCGTTAACATCAACAGCTAACTCAAAAATTTTCCTTCGACGATCACCTTCGCGCCACTCTTATCAACGGAGTGCAAACCCAAACGACAAAATTATCAGTCTACTGCAATCGTTGGCAAATGATTAAAATGCACAATTCTTAATAAACGATTGAAGTGCACGATTCTCCGCCCTGATAATTTAAAAACTCTGAAATTGAGCTCATTTATCAAAACTTGGAAATTAAGACGTACGCGAACAAAAATCATTCCGCGCTGTTGCACGCAGATTGCGCTTCTTAAAACGCCGAGACGGAGAGAGCGCCTTGGCAGACTTCCAAATTCGCGAATATTGCGTGCGATGACCAACGTATAGTCAAAGTCAGTGAATAAATTTTTCAAGCTTGAAAAATCGCTCCTACGCTCAAGAAGTTTAAATACACGCCACTATACGCGAATGGGTACACAAAGTTTCTAAGCAAACAGAGATACGCAGTATCTAAGATAAGACTGCTTAAGACCAGCTTAAAACACCTGGCGCTCGTCGTCTCGCCGTCAGTGCGATTGTCGAGTTCACAAAATAATAAAAAAAAAAAAAAAAAAAAAAATTAGAACTCCGAGTCTCCAGGAACGAGAAAAATCTCTCGCAAACCTCCGACTTGGACTTTGATTCGCAGTTGGCACTTTTCCCGGATCAGCGCTCGCATCTCGCAAGCTCTGCTCTGAAGTCCGTCTCTCGGCGAGGAAATAATGGTCTGGAGTCTTCCCGCGGAAATCGTCCAGCAGCGTCGAAGTGGAGCAGGCCAACGTCGCTCGCGGCTTCGAGAGAGCGGTTGACGAGGACAGCGGCGGGCGAGAAGCGAGAAAATGAGGTCCGAGAAGCCAACTACAGCCGTAGGGGAAGCCGAGGGCATTACCAAGGGTGCGGCTGCTGCCGCTGCTGCTGCTGCTGTCGCCGAGGGACGAGGGATCGTCGGACCCATCAAACTTTACAAGCGTCGATGGCTCATGCTCGGGCTCTTCATACTCTATTCAACTACCATCAATGGCCAGTGGCTCCAGTATTCCATAATTTCGAATATCGCCGCTAGGTAACTCGAATTTGCCATTCTGATATTATTGCCGGTCGCGCTTCCTGCGACTCTATTAGCTCTGTCCCCCGCTTCTTAATAAATCCGAAATACATCGCCGCGCGAACTCACACTTATTCCTCTCCCGTTGCGCAGATACTACAACGTGTCGTCCTTCGCGGTCGACTGCACGGCGATGTCCTACATGTTTTACTACGTCGTCTTCATATTTCCGGCCATCTATCTGCTCGAGCGAATCGGGATACGGCGAATACTGATCTTGGGCAGCTGCATGAGCTGCTTGGCCGCCTGGATCAAGACCTTCGCCGTGGCGCCCGACAGGTTTTACATCGCCCTCGTCGGCCAGTCGATCGCTGCCGTCACGCAGGTATATGAATATTACCTCACGTACACGCCTCGATCCCCGCCTCGTATCGCTATACTAAATCACGCAACGCCTCTCGAGGAGATGATGCCCTGCTCCACAGTCGAGTGAACATTTTTCTCTACCGTCAAGCAATAAAACGTACGTTAATTGCATCGGTGCGCTGGGCGTATACATGTAGAGTCCTTCTAGCCGCGCGACGAAATATCTATCGATCTCTCGGCAATGAGGGCGCGCGCTGCGCAAAACATCGCGTCGAGAGTCGCGCCGGGACGAATTCGGGTTCGGGGAAAAAAGCGAGAGCGCGAGAGAGCCGTCGAAGTAAAACGAGAGAGAGAGAGAGAGAGAAACAGATTAATCGTGACGCGCGGCGTCATTCTGCCGGCAAATTTGTTGAAATATATACGCTCTCGCGGCTCGCTGGAACGCCTGTACGTGTGTGCTTGATGAGTTTCTCGTTTACTAGTACATTTATTAACGGGGGGCCCCTTTGTTTTCGAGCGTGTACGTGCTCACGGCGGTAGACGACTAATAACGCTCCGTCGAACTACTCCCCCCCCCCCACCCCTTCCTTGGCGCGACGGGGAGAAATTTTTTTAATGCGCCCTTGGTTGCATATAAGAATAATTGACCATTATCACCGGAATATCCGACTCGGGCACTGTGTTATACCTCCCATCGAATTGGACTATTTTGCGCTTGATTTTGTTGTTATTGTTGGTATTATACGTATAGGCTAGAGAGTCAAGCAGCCGCAGGGTAGGTGGTACCAATTATCTTGAAATCCTTGATTCGTTATCGCTCGCGTGTACATCGGCTGCAGAGGGGGCTCTACATTGCAGTTGTGGAAACGCAGAGCTGCCAAAACCAGATGAAATTTAGCATTGTTAAAGTTAACAAGCAAACATATCACAATCACAATCACAATCACAATTCTTCGATGAATAGGTATATACGCGCAGGCATAACAGTAGCTCGCGGGATACCGCCAAAGAGATCGATAGATAGATGCGTGGATACAGCAATTTATTTATACGTACACACAGCGTGAGAGGGAGGGATCAATTGTAATCCCTATGCGTCTACTGCAGTCGCGAAATAATAAGCATATTACGTTGGCGAAGGTCTGTGTGTGTGTGAGTGTATGCATGCGCGCGTGGGGATGTATTTGTAAAACATAGGGCAGGGAGCCATGGAATTGTTAAAATTGCACGAGCCAGGTTTTGATGCTGCCAATCCCGGGGAGAATAGCGGCAAAGTGGTTCGGCTCGGCTGAGCTATCGACAGCCACTTCTGTCGGTGTCTTCGGCACTCAGCTCGGAGTTTCGGTTTCATTTCTCTTCCCTCCGATGCTTGTCAAGAATCACGAGAGCATCGAGGACATCGGAGCGGATCTCTCCTTTCTCTCCCTGTCGATCGCAATTGCTACCACGGCCAACCTTCTGCTCGTCGGACTGCGTAAGTCAACTCGCCGATGTCTTCATTCAACTCTATATTATACGCTTTTTTCCTCCGGCTGCAGGCTGCGTTCTTATCCGCTATACGTATATATATACTTCCAGAAGCTTTACTTTAACGATTTCCTTAATTAAATGGATAATTTATATTACTTCTTCTTCAATTCTCTGCAATGCTTATAATTTTTTTTTTTCAACGCCTTCTTCGCCGCTCTTCACCGCCGCGGCCCGCGCTCTCGATTTCGTAATAACCGCGCGCTTTAATAAAAATATTTCCGCACACAACTTACAAAGATAAGTTTCTCCTCGAGCGAAGCTCGAGGGTAGCTTTGTCATCTGAAAAATTTTAAAATAACGTTCGTCATAATTAATCCGATGAGATTCCGCCGTGACCTCGCGGAAATTATGCATATTCAAGCGTTTAACTGGATTTTCTCGAACAATTAGTGCAGATTGAAATCCTAATGAGGATTAAGCGGATTATAATTTCCTTATTTTATTATTGAATAATATGCAGACGTCGAATAAGCTGAAATAGAAATCCACTTTTTATGTGAATGATTAAAATCGCTCGAGCCGCGCGGCGCGTCTCGATAAATGCGCAAAAGCCAAACACTTCCACGCGCGCGCGCGCTTTTCATCAAGGAAAGCCGCTCAAGGGAGAGAGAGAGAGGGAGGGAGGGAGGAAGAAAAAGACGGAGCCTGCAGTCGGGAAAAGCTCGGCAAAGCGATATCTCAGTGTTTCAGGAGGAGCCGAAATTACCGCCGAGCGAAACGCGGGCTTTGCAGAAACTGATGGGCCGCGAGGAGAAAGGCGAGGGCTTTTTGCCGCCGATGAAGCGGCTCTTCGGCAACCGTAGCTTTCTGATTCTCTGCAATTCTTACGGGCTGAGCATCGGCGTACTCAACGCCGTGGCAACATTGCTCAACCAGATGTTTCTCCTGCACTTCGAGGTAAGAGAATCTTTCCTCTCGATCTCGACTGGGCTTTCATTTCTATCGAGCTGCCATTGTTTTTCCATTTGGGAAAGAGAGAGAGAGAGAGAGAGAGACTCGCCGGCTCAGAGCAAAATTAAAGCTCGAAATTATTCCTTGCACTTTCGTTGCGTGTACATAGGGTGGAGAGGAAGACGCCGGCAGAATTGGGCTTTTAATCGTGCTCACGGGAATGCTCGGCTCCATTGTCTTCGGGATCATTCTCGATAAGACCCACAAGTTCAAGTTCGTATGATTTTATTTTTTTGCTTTCTTCAGAGGCACAGTCGGCTGATTAATGAATTATAACTTGCTTGCAGGGAAACCACTGTCAGCGTGTACCTCCTATCGTTCCTCGGTCAGATACTCTTTGCCGCGGCCATGTTCCTGGAGCTCAAGTGGATGGTCTATACCACGGCTATATTCCTCGGGTAATCCAAGCGGTTAACAGTTTCTTTTGTTGGAAATTTTAAAAATTTTTTCTGTTATTTTTACCTCCGGTTTTATACTAATCCTTTTTCGGCCAGCTTCTTCATGTCGGGCTACCTGGCGCTCGGCTACGAAATGGCAGTGGAGTACACCTATCCCGAAACGGAGACGCTGTCAGCCGGCATCCTCAACATCGCCAACAACGTCTACGGGATCCTCCTCGTCGTCGTTCTATCTCGCGGCATCGACGGGAGCGGCGACGCCGCGGTGCACACGGGCCTGTGTCTCGCGCTATTACTCGGTCTCATCATGACCGTACTCACGAAAGACGAGCGGAGGCGGCAGGACGCCCGAAAGGCAGCCGCTAATTCGTCAAAGTTGAGCGAGGCTCCACTGCTCGGGATCGTCAAGAGCGCCGCGGCTTGATTGCGGGCCCTTGCGCGCGTGTTGTATATACAGTTTTCAATAAAATACGCTGTCGCGAACTCGCGCATAAATCTAGGCTTTAGTCTCGTTGTGAGGAAAAAGAGAGCAGACAAGGAGAGAGAAAGCGCGCCATCAAGGCAATTATACGTTTCACGGCATTACATCTTATCTACTTCGCAACAGGGGTAGAAGTTCCGGGCGCAGAAATCACGAGACGACGACTACGACGAGGCTGGTGGCGACGACTTACATTTCTGGGAAAGCCGCTGCCGGCGTCGCTGCTGCCGCACCATCCATAAGTCATATTTATGCGGCTGCGCTGCGGCTGACACTCTCATTCATTCCTTGTACGACGTTGCGGCTGCCACTGGCGCTTTATAGTACACCTACGCTTGCGCCACTGCCGTAATACGACCGGCCGTTTGCTTTCATTTTCAGGGGGGAATAAAAGTTTGTCAAATTTCATCCAATCTTCCATAACCCCGCGCACACATAGGCGCGCTCTACAGTGTACACACGTGCAAGAGAAAAATCTTGGCCCCGCAGAGAAATTGTTATCTCTGTATCAGTGCAGCCGGGCGCTTTCAACGTTTTCCGACTTCCAATCGCACTTTCGCTCTGACTTTCAATTTTTCAAAAATCCGTATAAAAATGACTACACGATTGCACAACTTAAAATTAAACAACGGTTAACCAATACTATCGCTCATCTTAACGCGAGAATGAAATTCGAATTTAATCTAGACTGCCTAACGTCGACATTAATCAAAGGCACGAAAATTATAAATCACAAGCGCGTATAGCACGCTTAATTTTAATTCAACGAATTTGTTGGAATATATATCTTCAAATATACAACGCATACATTTGTGCAACCCCATTCTTATCAAAATTAACACAGATTTTTTTTCGGGGGCTACCCCAGTCGCCGATATAAAATCTCGGCCCCTATAAATAAAGGCAGAGTATACGCGTCGGTCGCTCTATGCAAATCGTCCGCGAGATAACCGGAAAATAAAAGTGCGCGCTCTCTCACTCCACGGGATAAACAGCAGCGTAGAAACGGCATCCGTTTGCCGAAAGCCAAATGCGAGAATAATAGCCGTTAGTCCTGATGAATGGGAGCTCGATTTACTAGCGATGCTTAGAATAGCGCGCCAGCGCCTTGGAGTTTCGACAGTTTAAAAAACGCGCGCGCGCGCGAGAGAGAGAGAGGGAGCCGCCGACTTTCTTTCGCGCAATTACCCCGCGGCAGCATTTTATTGAGACGGATCGCGCGAGTTTATCGTAAAAAGAAGATACTTAATAGACCGAAAACGCGAGTAATTAAAGTCACGATCTCTGTCTCTCTTTCTCGCGCTCTGCGCACACGATAGAAGCAAACAATAGCGCGACGCGAGACGAGCGACTGAATACCGGTGAGTAAGACGGAAGCCAGAAAACTAAAGAAAAAGAGCAAACGCAATTCAGATCTAATGTTTTCTAGATTATTCGCGACGACGAAAAGCTGCTGCACCCGCGTTCTATATACACGGTTGATACAGCGGACTACGCTTTGAAAAACTCAATTTGGCGCGATCGCGCGACCAATAGATTCTGCTCGGTCGCACTTTTTTCTCAATTATCCGCGCGCGTCTATGTATGCGCGGTACGTGTGTTGCGAGCAGTTGTTGCCCACGGCGTGGATAATTAGCGCGGCGGGGGCCAACTGCGCGGCAAATGCATCATTGGAATAACGACAAACGCTTTGTTTGCGCCGCGAATGCGCTTTATTCATGACTCCCCGTGTGTCGAGGCAGCGGTATATGCATACTTATATATATATATATATATGCACATGCACACACCGGAACATAACTCTACGAGCTCGCGATATCGCTTGGCCCCTGAAGGAACGAGTGAGAGAGAGTCTCTCTCTCTCTATATATACACATGCAAACTCCACGATTTCAATCGTCGCGCGCGAAGATCATCCCGCGTCTTTAACAGTCGAGCCGAGCCAATAACGTATTTCCCCCGAGGCCAGAGCCCCCCCGCGTCTATAGAGCCGTGTACGTGGCTCCGGAAATTCGAATGGGTATCAGCCCGAGCCCCACTGCTTGATCTTGTACTATGTACTTCTACGTACGCTTATAAGCGAGGGTGAGAGCGAGTTGCAGTGAATGGAAAGTAGGAGTAGAATAGACGCTCTCTCCTTCATTCCCCCCGACTCGTTTCTCCTTCCCCCCCCCCCTCCCTCCCGGAGATAAAATATACACTCGAGTGCAAATGCAATAGCGCGCAGTATTCGTATGAATCTTTTATGCCTCGACCTTCGACCATGAGATTCGGAGGAGGAAGAAGAAGAAGAAGGAGAGTCGAACAAAAGAATGGCCGCCGCGCAGCCCCGCATAAATATCGCGCGACGCGCAACTCGTCGGAGCCGCAGCTCGACGCTAAGTATTACAAAAGAAATCTTCTCCCGCGCGCGGCGCCGCGTCCTCCAAAGCCACAGCCATCCCCGAGCTTAACATTCATTAACGGGCGCCGATGCAAAACACTCGTCGACGGAATATTGTCGCGCGACTCACTCGTAACTTCGCGACGGCGCATCTCGCTACATAATATCCAGAAGACAAGTAGATCATTTGCTGAGCGACGCGATACGTATATATAAGTGCGCGAAGGAGTGAGCGAGAGAGAGAGAGAGAGAGAGAGAGAGAGAGAGGCAAGAAAAGCTGCGCAAGAAAATCGAGGCTAAACTCAGGCTCCGACGAGCGTCGTCGTCGCCACCACCGCCACATGATTACTCGCCGTTCGCGGAGCTCGTTACATTAATTGCGAAACTGCTGCCGTTGCCGCCGCCGCCGCCGCTGCTACAGCCCCTTATAAAGCCCTCGAGCTTGCGAGGTGCGCGGGGGTGCGCTTTCTATGGAGCCCGAGCTGCGCGCGGGAGAGCCTCGTAGCGACAAATAAAAATATTTTTATGGAATTTTAATTTCGCATAATTTTGAGTAGCGCCGGAGCGTCATGGAGAGAGAGAGAGGGGGGAGGGAGGGAGGGAGGGAGAGAAGCGTAACGAGATGGAGGATTTACGAAGGGCGCATAACTCAACGGGCCGTGAACGATGAAGCACTTGCACATGGCGGGCGTCGCTGCCGCTGAGCTTCATTCATGGCGCAGTATTTTCTCTCTCTCTCTCTCTCTCCCGCTCCCGAGCGCGACGAGAAACTTCAACGAGACGATTCTCGACGAGTGAGCCTTTTTTTTACGGGCACGCGTTACGCGACCCTTATACATCCTTATATTCAGTTGCATTATAACCTGAACTGAGGAAGCGCGTGTGCGCGCCTGTATTTTTTTCTATTCCTTTTCCGCGCGGAGGGGTCTTTTTTCCAAAGTATACGCGGTCATTCAGAGAGAGAGAGAGAGAGAGAGAGAGAGAGACGCTCGTCGTCGTCGTCGTCGACGGGGATGGCTGGAAATTATTTTTAATAGCGTCGTTTTTTCTATTTTCTAATTAGAAACTCCTCGTGGCGGCTCGCTCTCGCTCTATAAATATGTGGCTGCGCGTAAAGCCCCGCGAGGTTTTTGCGCCGCTGACATCACTTCTGGAATATATCGCGTGCGGCCGCCTATCTCGCGAACCATATTGTTTTCGACGCGCGCGACGATGCTTTCTGCGATTGTCTGTCGTACGTATGTCGGTAACTCGATAACGAGTCCTAAAAGTGACGCCCCACTCTGTGGCGCATATGTATACGCTACATACAGAGGCACGTCGGCTGCGGACTGACGCGGCGGACGTGGATCGATGCCCCACTCGTATCAGCGTATCGGCTTACGCGATTTTTTTCGCCCACTCGAAACGCCGACGGCGCATCACACGGCCCTCTCCTCTCCTCCTCTCCAATGTCAACATTTCCACTTTCAGTCGGAGCAGATATAGCGGACACATATTTTGTATAGGATATGCGCCGTGTGCGTATACGTGTGTAGCGAGAGCGAATAAGAGGCGCGTATCGAGGCGAGGAAATTCGCCAAAGTCGAGAGTTCGAATGAACTCTCTTTCTCTCTCCCTCTCGCTCCCCTTTCGGAAAGTATAAAAACAACTGCTAAATACAGTGGCGAAGTATGTGCCGCAGTCGAGGGCATTTCGACGCGGGGGAGAGGAAAAAAGTTTGGAGAAGACCGCGAGCTGCGTACGCTCAAAGCAAACTTTTTAAGCGGCTTTGAATGCGAACTGCCTTTCCTCTCTCTCCTCTCGACAGCTGCTTGTGTGTAGAGAGACGAACTTTCGAACAATACCCACGGCGCGTTCCAGATTGCGCGCACTGTCGCACACACCCTTCGACTCTGTACACAAGCAGTACGTACGCGTATGTACCCGTATAGAGATACACAGTTTCCGTATACACACCGCCGTGGACGAGCTAATGCTCTCCCCGCGTTCGGCATTATCGAGAGCTTTCCAAGAAATTTTCTCGCAATTATACCTACTCGATCATTTAATTCGATCACGAGACTTTCTTTTTTTCGTAAATCACCAAACACGAGGCTCTGGCGCGAACGCCCGCTTCCGCGCTCTCTAATTGAGAGATTGATGCGCCGACGGTCAATGGCGCGGCGACGATTTTTCTATATTTAGAGGGATGGAACGATTGCTCATTAGCGTCAAATTGAATTTCGGCCGCGCCCGACGCACTCTGCACTATCGCGGGGGGCCGTCGTCGGCGAGGAAAAAAATATACGGCTCTTCGGTTGGTTTGTTCTCTTTGTCTTTCTTTCTTTCGCCGCTGTGGACGGAGAATCGCACCGCGCGAGCGAATTTAGAGAGAGGGACAGATAGAATTTCAGGAGCATAATGTTGTATATCCTGTAGTCGGCCGCCGCCGAAATCCCCGGGAGTGCAAATGAAGGCGTCCATCATCGTTATAAATGGGAAGCTGTCTATTTGTATCAACGGTATGATTTCGCAATTCAGTGAAACGTTGTGAATAGACTGATTAGACCTAAGGAATGATTCGAAAGCGGCAAGCGCAAGTCGAACAAGTCTATATGGGTATTCCAGCAAGACTACTCAAAGCAACTCTCCGACTCGCAGAAATTGCAGAGCTAACGAAAGGGTGTAAAGGCGCGTGGAGAGCGAGCGACAGGATCTCCTTTGGCTCGTTCCAGCCGACAACCCCCATTGCGTGTACACGCGGAGGGGGAAAAAGAGGGAGTATATATACGTATGTATGGCATCCCTATAAAACACAAATATATATATATATATATATATATATATATACGTATACAGCGAGAGAGACAAATCAATCAAGTTGATCAACGGGAGCCGCACGCAGTCGAGTGAAGATCCCCTTGCGCGCAGTCGACTCCTCCGCAGAGGGCGGGCTGAGCGAAGCAGCCGCTCTCGGGCAATCGCAATTTGATAGAATCTTGAAATCGGGGATGATATTTTACGCACACACGCGTTACGTACATACAGACGCGCGCGGCTCTTTCATTCGCTGCGGCGAAGAGCAATTCCCTAGCGGAAATGTCGGCGCTAAACGCAGCGCCGCAGCCGCAGAAAAGCTGCTTTATCTCCCTCTCTGTGTCTCTCTCTCTCTCTCTCGCTCGCGCGCGCGCGCGCTTTCTCTCGCTCTTGTGCGCGCGAGCGTTTAATGCGCGGCAGCTGCCGGTGGCCATTTCCTGGAACTTTGACCCGTTCGCGGTCACTCTCCGCGCGCTCGACTGGAAATTGTTTTCTAACGCGATTTCGGATATCTGCTTACCTGCGCCCTACGTGTGTGTGTATACGTGTGTGTGTGTGTGTGCGTGCCTAGGCTAGTACGACTGTATGTATACGTACGTAGCATTATCGATCGAGAGCTTTAGTTGCTCTTTTTCCTTGGTTTGCGCGCGGCGCTAAAAATTTATACCGAAGCTTGATTGAACGTTTTAGTGTGTGTTTGTGTGTGTGTCTGTGTGTGTACGTGTGTTGCCTGATCTAAATTTATTTACAATCAACGGGTGAGGGCTCTTTATACGTAGCCGCAAATCAGATTTAAAACAAACGAAAACAAAGCCGAGTATAAACACAGCGTGAGGCTTGCGCGCGCGCGCGCGCGTTAATCCATTTCGCATTACTGTCTCGGCAGCGCTGCAAACATAATCCCCCCGATTTAAAAGCGAATAAAAGTTTGATCTGTCGGTGTAGCTGCACTAGAGAGTGTAGTCGTACTCTCTCTCTCTCTCTCTCTCTCTCTCTCTCTCTCTCTCTCTCTCTCTCTCTCTCTCTCTCTCTCATTGAAAGAGTCATAAATCGAGATCTATACGTACGTGCATAACACTCGCGGGTACGCTATACGCTTTTGCTTGTTCACGATTCAAATCCGCGTGTATTAATTGAACTAGAAAAGGGGTTTTATACAGATAATAATTTCGTATACACGAATACACGTAAAAGTCCGCGAGAAAAATTCACTTTTTCCCGACCCTAAAATCATGCAAGCGTCATGTCAGAGATGCGGGCCATTATTTGTTTTTTTTTAACGTTTTGAGTTTACGACGTTGCCTTATCGGTGCTCTTGTATTAATTACCCGTAAAAAAAAATATAATGTTGGCAACGATAAATTCGCAAGTAACTCTTTACAAGAGCGTATGTGCTCTCTTTTCATTACGTTTGGACCTGCGGAACAAAATGCAATCGAGTCGCTCGCATTAAAAGAAATTTTACGATTCCGGATCCGCCGAAAACGGTATTTTTTTGTGGATTTTAACATATATACGTACACGTATATATAAGCAACCAATAATATTTTCGCTCTGGTCCCTGTAGTGGAAAGAGTAATTCATGTCAGGCATGGAATTTCATAATTTCAGCGCCTCCCCTATCCCCTCGTTACCACCGCCCGTTTTAAATAATAAAATATTTTATTAGTTTTGAAAAATATATGTACGTCCGCTCGCACTTGGAATATTCGAGCAATTCTTCATTAAAGCTTATCGTATATAATATTACTTGCTTGCCAAATTTCGTTTGGCGCATTGTATCGTGCTTATCCATGCAGGTATGCTACACGATGAAACGAAACAAATACCTTGGCAAGATTATACCTGCGACCCGGTCACGATCCAATAATAATGGTAATTTGAACGTAAATGTTAGAGAAGCTGATACTTACCCGCTATTTAATCAATACTCGATTGATAAAAACATTGGTAAAAAGATGATCAGTTTCTTTTAATAAAAGTTCTGTTTAATAAAAGCTCGTAACGCAGATTTCAATATCATTTTCCTAATATTCTAAAACATGGCAGTCAAGAATACACCCCCTGCAACGCCTTTCCAATTAATATTTCATTGAATATTCATAAACAAGCCTTTTCATTTCATTGCTGATGACACGGCTTCGCCTAGTTTCCAATAATGCAGTTGACCTCATAAAACATAAATTGCATTTCATAGAAGTAGTCGTTAAGGTGCTGAACACACACTAACTCAAAGCTTCCATTTGCCATAACGAATTTCCAACTAAGACGGAAAGTATATAGGGAAAATTCTCACGCCTCGAGCTGACTAAGAATCGCGACTCGACTGCATTTACCTCGATATTTATCGATGTAACGTTTTAGACCCGCTCTACGAGAGTAAGCAATTTTCTTCCGACAAGCAAATAAATTGTTTCCGGAGTTCTACGAGTTTCGAGCGTATCCTTTTATACATTACATAACATATTGCTATCGAAATTGATTTACATCGCAATCAGAGAATCGCATATTAGTGCATTCTGCTGTGTAGTTTGGCCATAATCAAAGCGTTGCCGCATTCAAGATCATATAAGCGTTCATGATTACGCGTACATGTGCAGCTCATGGACTGCTTGACTAATTCAATGATTCACTTAATTATATTAGGCGCTCGTAGTCGCGGAATAAGTATTGAGCGTTGATCCTGTACAGATGGTTTTGTGATTGATATAATGCGTTCAGTATATTAAACGCAACTCGATGACGATATAATTATGAGCGCAATAATACGCGATTATCTCACGACATATACTTTGGCATTTGATTTAAGCGATTAATTCGCATGTTTATGTATGAGCTTGCAGAGAAATTCCACGTTTGAACTTGAATAAAGAGGGAAATTCACAAATTTCCGTCTGAAAGCGAAGAGAAAAAGTGATTATCGAAACAACACGACTGAGAGGTAAATTGCCAGTCGTCCACTAACAAAGCACTTTCGAGCTAATTCGACGATTTAGACCCGTTTGGAGCAAAGGGGGGAGGCAGAGGGAGCAGAGAGAGAGAGAGAGAGAGAGAGAGAGAGAGAGAGAGAGAAAGCGAGCAAAAGCATTGGGACAGAATCTTAAGAAATCTCACGGACCATCCTTTTTTTTCTGCCGAGCAAACTCGTCGGGCCATTATCTGCCCTTTCATTAGAGGCAGCTCATTAATCTCGGTCTCCTCAATTTTCCCTACGCTCGAGCGATCGGTCTGCAGTCGCGCGCTGCATCCGAATTCGATTTGCGATCCACTTTCCTTCGCACAAAAAGGAGTTGCCGAGATCCATTTCCTTTTCATTGTTATTTATTTTCCCGCCCCTCTCGTTTTACTGCGCAGCCGGTGTTGTCCAGGACTCGAAAAAAAAAAAATTTACGAAACTTTTACTTCAAGCGCGGCACTCCCGGAGAAAAGTATTTAAGTATATACCAAAGTATTGGAACTCCATTGTGTTTGCTTGTAAAGCAAACTCTTCGCGCGTGTCTCGATCGTCCCGATGAAGTTGGCTTCCGTCTGAAGACCAGGAGGTGAGCAAAGCAAATTTTTCCTGCAATCGATTTTGCAGGCCCTCAGAGAGAAAAAAACAACAAATATCCCTCGCGCTGACCGATGCGCGCGCACACAGTCGCGACGACTAAGCCCCGAAAACAGTCGAGCCCGCGGACGAGGAAAATCACTCGTTGTTTTGGAGGCTTAGCCGTAAGTACTCTTGGGAAAATTTCGAGGCGGCGAGCGCGGCTTCGAGTTGCGGACTCCTGCGCCCGCGGTCTCTGCGCTGCCGCGACGCATTGTCGCGACGGCAGCGCGCAGCGCGGCAAACAAAAACTCCGCGGGTGGCCATTTGAAAGTCTAATGCGATAGCCGGAGCCCCGCACGCTGCGCGACGCCTTCCTCTAAAATTAACAACGGAAACTGTATTTAACTGCGAAATTTACATGGAAGCGAGAGAGCAGAGGCTCTCGTGCACTGCCCGCTATAGATTGAATAGCGAGATAGCGTCGATTTTTTACAAGATCTTAGGATCTGTAAGAGCGTATTATATATACGGGTAGATCTTGTTCGAATAGTCACTTGGAATGGTCGAATAGTAATCGTTTTTGAAAAGAGACGCGTACCTTTTTGACTTGTAGTAATTTTGATAGTCTGGGAGCTGATAAGCAGAATAAATTAGATCCAATAGACATACGTGTATTCAATATTATGCATAAAATTTTAGATTGAAGAGAGTACTGAATTAGCCGCTGTCAATCAACCCGTTTAATCACAGTCTTACAGTGATTGTATGAACTATGCTGGGATCTTTTTGACAGCGACGAACCAAATGTATTATCAATAGATCTACTAATTGTATATTATTGGATCAGCTACTGAGCCAAATTTACCTATGCATAGATTGGCTATACTTTTGACGTATCCACTATCAATTGATGATTATCGGATTTCACATTATTTATGAGTAATTATAGATTCAGTATTCATAGATCTTATTGATAGGTCTGATATATCTTCATTCGAATAAACTCAAATCGACCCTGCGCGTATTCTCGTAAGCTCCGAATTCAACGATGAAATCTGTGACTTTCATTTTTGTTCCATTTAATCAATAGATTCCTCCCATTTTTCCGGTCATTTTCATCGAATAAATATTTAATTTAGCTGCATTTATGTTAATACAACTGAATCGAGACTGCGAGTGATTCGGCAGCTATAACGGCATTAGCGCATACCTAAAATTATAATTGATATAATTCTGTCAATTATCGGGGATAATATATAACATTCCTATTAATAGAATTATAATACGAGATGGCACGATAGCTATCCAGACTTATTTATAACCACGCTATAAGCGAATCCCGTAAAATATCATCCCGCGAAGCTGTTATATAAAATCGAAGCGATGGGAGGGGGGGGGGGGGTTGGCGGGCGCTTCATCGAGTCGATGACTTTTGAAAAAAGCTCGCGTTCGAACGCTGTTCTCGATTAAATTTCGCTGCGCGCACTCGTGCACGCGCGCGAGAGGAGCTTATCTCGACTGCCGTCAAACGCAGCGCACACGCGGCAGAAGCGCGCAGCTCAACCGATGAACAATAAAATCACTGCAGGCGCGCACATAAGTGCGTTGCACAGTCTACGACTGCGATAGATAGAAGAGATATGCACAGCCGTGTGTATATGTATATATCTACATGAACGGTATACGTAGCATCGGAAGAAATATCAGAGAGAGAGAGAGAGAGAGAGGTCTGCAAGCTCGAATATGAGGGTCCAACCGGCCGTAATTCGCTTTCCATATCACGCAAATTGCCTGTCTCCGAGATGAACAATTTCCTCTCCTGCCCAGCTAACCGAATTTAGACAAACGAGAATACCAATCCCTGACGCCGCCGCTGCCGCCTGTTACGCTTCAACTCTCGATTCTATATATACCTGTTAGTGTATATGTGACTACATATATATACGTGTACAAAGATACGAGTACACGTGTTCGCACGAGTCATCTCGGAGTGCAGAGGGCTCTCGCAGTCGTAAAGCCATAGCGGTACATTAATGAATTTCGAGGGCGACGCTCACATTTATATTGACGTACGCCTATAATCGATAATCGCCGGCGGTACGGGATTCGCGGACTCACCAGCGGCCCAAGACTCGCGAAACGACGTTGTAAATTGCCGATGCCTCGATTAAAGCTCTGCCGCGCGCGCGGCGACGGGGCGCGAGAGACACTTCATTACATCGCTCGTTCGTTATATACACGGCCAGAAATTAATCGTTTAGATTCGCTCGCTCGCACTCCTGGTTTTACGCGTGAGTCAGTTGGCGCGCGCGGCATATATAATACGCGTGCACGCGTGTACGCAAGGAAAAAAAAAAGTCGCGAATCATCATGCAAATGAAGGTGCCACGCTGGACGGGACGCGTATGTGTGCGCACAGAGATGCCGGTCAGTTGAAGATTGCCGACGCAGCGGCTACGCTGCGCTTGATGAGTGACGTTACAATACCTCTCTGCCTCGTCAAACGCTTAATCACCAGCGCACGCGTCGACACTGGAGCGCGCGCGTCAGGTATATATAGTGCATTATAGAGTGCTTGTCGCTTTCCCGGTTTAAAGATCGGCGCAGCTGGCGTAGTGTGCAGTGTCTCTGCGCGTGTGCTTCGAATCGATCATTTCGCGAGCGCGTTATATACGTACGATATTACTTGCGCGCGGATATATATATATACATACACGCGTTGCGGGTTTCTCCCTATTTCACCTGCGCGCTTTTTTCTCTCTTTCGCGCGAGAGCCTTGCGCCCCGGAAGTGCTCGCGTAATTATACCAGTCACAATTCGGGTTTAATTAAATTCTGCGCGCTCGGTGTCCGATTCCTCGCCTCTTCCACCCCCCCCCCTCCTCCCGGGTTCCACGAAAACCGGAAAACTCGCGCGGGCTGACCCGAATTTTCTCCAAATACGCGGACTCGATATACTTTTATTTGCCTCTCTCTCTCTCTCGCTCGCTCTTTGTATTGCGCAAATAAGTTTTCACTTCGTCGGACCAATTAAAAACTCGTTGCGCTTGCAGCGCGCGCGTACTATGCAGTATATATACGTATATACACTGATAGGGGGGTGCGCGCGAGATGCGCACCGGGTGGAAGCGAATTCTGAAAGAGCGCCTTTTCAAGCGGCCCCAATCGAGCCGCGGCTAGCACCGAGATACGCAAGAGCTGTCCAATGAAAAAGCAAGATTTGAGAGACGTTCTGCGCGGAATTAACTCCCGTAGAGAGCGAGAGGCAGTCGGTACTGCGCACCTTATAATATACTGCAGGCGCGCATTATCAACGAGGTTCGAGTGTAGACGATATCAAAAGCTTGTATTTCGAGAGAATAATCGGTCGGGCAAGCTTATATCTTTACAGCTTCGCTCTAAAAGCTCCTTCTCTCTATCTCTCTCTCTCTCTCTCTCTCTCTCTCTCTCTCTCTCTCTCTCTCTCTCTCTCTGTCTGTCTCTCTCCCTCACGGCTGAGCACGCGCTTCTTTTTAAAACAGAGGAGGGCAAAGTTGCCGCGCTCTGAGTTTATACGGTAATCGAGATGTCGGCTTCTACGCCCAAGGCCACTCGAGCCCGAGCTCTATAACTGTATATAGGTGCAGGTGCAGGGCCGCGAGCAATTTCTCTGAATGCTTATTATCGAAGGGGGAGGGCGGCGGCGGCCGTATTATCAGCGTCGCCGGGAACAAAGTGCACGTTATTTTTCCGCGTAACGGCACCGGATTCGAGTTAAACAATGCTCGTCGGCGTATAATAAAGAAACTCCCCGAGTTATGTATACCATCGAACGCCACAGAGAGGGAGAGAGAGAGAGAGAGAGAGAGAGAGTTTTTTTCCTCGCCGCGGGAGATCGGCCGGCCGTTTTCTCCCCCACCCCAATAACAATTTTCAAAGAAGCCCGAAAGTTCGCGTGCGTAAGCTTGGCTCATTAGCGTACGGATGAGAAGGCACAATGAGCAACATCGCTTTAGCCCCAGTTGAACACGGTATACAAAAGGCTCGTCTGACAAGGTCGGCAGCTAACTACTGGATACACATTCAATTTGCTGCGCTACTGCGGCGTAATAACGAATTTTCGAACCGTTCGAATAATAATAAGCCCGTCGAGGAGAGAGGCCGAGGAGAAACAAAAGAAGTCGACGGAGAATGGGGGGGGGGGGGTGGTGGGCTAGGAAGAACACGTCGTCGCGGCGCCGGATTTCGAGGCGCGCACTCGACAGGATTACGACGGGGGAACGACTGTGCGCGCACTGCGCACTATATACTGCTGCTGCTGCTGCTGCTGCTGCTATTGCTGCGGGAGAGTGCGGGGTTTGAGAGGGCAAAAACAAGAGCAGCGTAAAGCTTCGCTGGCCGCCGCGCTGAAATTTGCCTGGCTGCGCGCGCGCTCGCCGAGGTATTTTTCCAAAGCAGGCTTCGCTTCCGCAAGGAATCTAATTCCGGGAATATAATCGGGGAAAAAAATTGCCGCGCCTCGCGCGCGCTCCATCGGACTTTTGATCAATGCTGAAAATATCGGAAAGGGAATTTTCCTAGAAGCATATAGGTGCACCTGTTGCATACGAAATTCGACGCGCCAACGTCTCTCTCTCTCTCTCTCTCTCTTTCTCCTCGTATTTTTTGACGCGCGTAAAACAGCCTCGGCTGATCCATCCCGTCGGCCCGTAAAAATAGAATCTCGACAGCCAGAGCAGACGCAGAAAGACGCGTATAGCGCACGTCTATACGTTCGCGTATAACAAACACACGCGCGTGTGAGTATAAAGTAGGAAAAGGAGAGAAAACGTAAATAGAGGGGAAAAAAGAGAGAAAGACAAGCCGCGCGCGCATATAAGGGCCGGGGATAAGGAGAGAGAAAGAGCAGAAGAATGAAGGCAAGGCCGGAAAAAGGATAAGTCGTAGACGTCCGCTCCGCGGAATTGAGCTACTTCTTTCGTGAACGATGCACGCTACGTGACTGCAACTTCTGCCATATTTTGCGCAAGAGAGAGAGAGAGAGAGAGGGAGAGGGAGCCTAGGATCAGACTGAGATACACACATAGACTCTAAAAAGGGGAAATGGAAAGGGAGGACCCTCCATAAATTGCCGCCCCGGAAATCGACGCTCCTTTCTCTCGCGCGCGCGCCAGGACCGCAGAGAGAAACAAAAAGCTCTCCCTCGTCGTCGCTGCGCACGCACAAACACTCTTTTCCTCGCGTCTCTACACTTTCACCCCCTCCCCCCGTATACAACACATTCGAGCTATTTTTCAGCCCCTAAAATCGGGCACGTTTCATACCCGCGACGTCGGAATTCTCCAGCGCGCTCCTCTCTCGTTTTTTTTTTCTTTTTTCAATTATACGCGCACCCAGCAATTGAATCCTTCAGCGCGCGTCGTCGACTAATATCGGACAAAATGGCTACAGTAAAATTTTACGCCACTATCTCCCGCGCGCGGCCACCCCCTCCCCCCCCCCCCCCTACCCACCGATATAAATCATGAGCGAGAGTTTAGTAGGCACTTGCAGACGCGACTACTGTGGCTTCTCGATTTTCTCACTGGCGCTTGTACGCGTGCATCTCTTGCGTTTTTTCCTCTACATATCTGCGCTCGTGTCTCGCTATCCCTGCGCGTGTATACGCTTATAAGGGCGACTGCGCGGCGCGTTTTACGTTGCTGATTTTATTAAAACGAATGCTGTGTGCCGCATTGCGGCGAATCGTCGACCTTACGACACTGTTTTTCATTTTTCCACTCTCGACCCCTTTTTAAGAGCCAGCGCTGCCCATCGTTGACGGTTTAGAATTTTTATCTCCCCCGACGCCGGAGCTTTTCCATCCGTTCTCCCTTTTTTTTCCTTTCTCACTCTCCTTTTTAACGTCCCCGGCAGCTCGCTGCGGGTCGGCGGGGGACAGACATTTAACGAGTTAATTTTACCAAAGGGGCTAGCCTGAATTATTTCCCGCAGCAGCCAAATCCTCTGGTACACGCGGTTATCATCCGCAAAATTACGCAATGTTATATGAATTCGCAAAAATGCTGCGCGGGGTGGGGGGGGGGGGGGAGTCGCGCCGCGCGGTAGCCTCGAGTGATTTTCGGCATAATCCGCGATTAAAGCATTTTCCGCGCGATTAAACTTTTTTTCGCCGTGGCGGCTCGTCCGAATGACAAAAATCATAAATCTCCCTGCAGAGAGAGAGAGAGAGAGAGAGAGAGAGAGAGTTGGTCGGCGAGCACACAGCGAGGCCGGCGATAAAAATAGCGCGAGAGACAGGAGAAGCCGAGTGGGAGACAGAGCTCTGAACGTCATGAATGTTTAATGCCCGCCGAGCGTAATTATACGAGACCACTGCTACAGCAACAGTAGCAGCAGCCAGCGCATCATCGTGTCACGCGCTCACGGGGAGAATGCACGAAAGATGCTCAGACGGAGCAGCCGCGCGTGTTCGACTCGCGGACACTTTTCGTCTCGCTTTGATTATCTCGAGAGAAAGACAGAGAGAGAGAGAGAAGCCCCGAGAGGCAAGGCCCCCTCTTTTATTTACTTCTTACGGAAGAGATTCGCGAGGGCGATATTGTTTTCATACTCGGCACTCCAGCCCCATAAAACTCTCGTTCGAATCTTCACTCCAGCTGAAGATAGCAATGCGCGTGTATATGACGAAATCCGTATTTTTCATTCACTTTTTTGCCCCCAAAAGTTACGGAAAAGAAATCTCGGGCTAGATCGACCGGATAAGATATTTTCTGCTATATAGGGCGTACGAAACAAGAAAAAAATAGTGTACCCACGAAATTGATGTTGTGACACTGTTTCTTTGGCCATCTTTGTGATTTTATGCAGAGATTATTACGCATTTTTTGGCAAAATATTCTGGATTTTTTCGAATGCAAGGCTAAATAGTCATGTAAATAGGCCTAAAATACACTAAAAGAGTTATGATTTGAACCCAAACATGTCTAGATTGGATCGACTAATCAAAAGTCACGTACTTTTAAAATAAACGAGTTTTGCTTCAGACTCCTGTCAAGCTGGTATCAAAATCCTCGATTTTACATTTTTTTTCTTCGAATCCTCGTAACTTTTGATTCAGTGACTCGATTTTAACGTTGAATAGGTCAAGTTAAAGCTCTTTTCCTCTACTTTTTAATAGGTCTACATTTAAATTTTTTAATGCAATAAGGTATATATATGTCTCTCAAGTAGATCATTTTTTGAAAGGATATGTAGAGCTCACCATATTAAAAATTTTAATTTAGACTCATTGACAGGAAAGAAAAAGGAAAGAGCTTTAATTTCAGTTATTAAAAGTTAAAATCGAATTACTAAATCAAAAGTTACGAGGATTCAAAGAATAAAAATGTAAAATCGAGAATTTTCGTAACAGCCTAAAGGAAGTCTGAAGCAAAATCCGTTTATTTCAAAAGTACGTAAAGTTTGTTCAGTGCATCTAATCTAGACGAGTTTGGGTTCAAATGACAGCTCTTTTAGTGTACTTTAAGCCTATTTATTTAGCCTTGTATTCGAAAAAATCCAGAATATTTTGCTAAAAAATTGCCAAAAAATAATCTCTGCATAAAATCACAAAGATGGCCAAAAAAAACGGTGTCATAAGCTCGATTTCGTGAGATTTTTTTTCGCAACTTTCGAGGGCAAAAAAGTGATTGAAAAATACGGATTTCTTCATATACAGATATAGAGTCGGCCGTCTGAGCAGAGCGAGATCTCGACTACTGGTATAAGCCTGCGGCCCTCTCCCTCTCTCTCGCCGTAAAAATCGTTCCTCTCTCGCTCTCGCTCTCTTAGCCTCGTGATCCTGGCAACCGACGCAATAAAAATCCGTATAGGTAGCGAGAGGGCGAAAAATCGACTACGAGCCCGATGCAAGCGAGACTTTCTTATACACACCGGCGGGCAATTTCGAGCGACGAGGCGGCTGCAGACCTTACCTTTAATGCTTGCGAGCGAGCGCACGAGCTCGGCTATACTGCAGCCACCTTGGCTTTTACGAGAGCGATTAACGTTAATTGCTCACGTCTCGCGCATGAACGAGACGCGCGAGCGACCGACCGACAAAAAAGAAATCACGCGCTGAGCGCGCGCTCGCGTCGGAAATTATTATTATCATTACTATTATTATTACGGCCATGTACGCCCTCTCTCTCTCTCTCTCTCTCTCTCTCTCTCTATAGACTGCCCGGCTCAAATTTTTCCGCGCATCGAGCGATAATCCGCCGCGAGTGTGTATATAGCGCCTTCAATTCCGAGCGATAATTGGCAAAGTCCGTGCAACGCGAGCGGCAGTGCACTGCGCTTGCTGCGAGCTGGGCGCGCGCGCGCCTGATTGAAAAAGGAGACGCGTACACTCTCCGGCAAGCCATACGTCGGGAGTAAACGCTTGCGCCGCAACAATTTATGGGACACGAGCGAGCTTGCGAGAGATACAGAGACGGAGCGTTTGTGTTTCCGAGCTCTGTCTCTCTCTCTCTCTCTCTCTCTCTCTCTCTCTCTCTCTCTCTCTCTGCGCGCATGAGGGCGAGGCCCGGGACCGAGGATATGCGAGAAGCGGATACGCGAAAGCGCTTTACGTATGTACGTCGGTACATGGTTGCGCTCTGCAGCAGCCGTCGACTCCGACGCAGAATCTCATTGTCAGACGAACCAATTAAATGGCGGGCGCGAGCGACAGACAGCCGGGGCAGAGGGAGAGCCGTATATGCGCGAGACTCTGCATTGGGTCAGGCTGCGTATCCCGAGTCTCTGGCGCACACGCGAGCAATGCACACGCATGCTGGCGCCTGTGTATACACCTGTATTATGCACATATGTAGAGGGACCTAGACAGGTTTCGTTCGGGAAGCTCGTTTGCGGGGGGGGGGGGGGAGAGCAATGGGCTGTGCTGCGGGAGTTATAGTGTTCGCCGTACAAATTAGAATAAACGGCTTGGCTTAAGCTTTGACTAAATCACTCGATTTACCCTCACTGCCTGCGCTATGCCGTTAAATTTATTAATAGCCGAGAGGCGGAGAGCGTGTCTGTGTGCACAGTGCGCCTGTTGTGTACATATATATATATATAGACGGCGCGTCTTTCAGCGAGTGCGCGATGCGAGCTGGTATACATTATATCCCCGCGCGCACGGGATAAACGCCCACGTGCGCTGCTGCGGACCGCCGACGAGTTGGCGAAAAGTTCTTTTCCATTAACGGATTAATTATACGGCGGAAAGTTCGGGGAAAATCTGATACACGCCATTCGTCAGTCCGATTCGAAAACTACGTAATTAAGCCGGGTGGCCCGTCCGTGACTTTTCTCAATTTTTCCTCGGCGGCGGCGGCGGCGCGCGGCGGCGAGTCCAATTTATCTCTCCCGTCGCGGAGACACGCAACTTAAAACCGAGGCCACTGCACAAGTGTGCGCCAGCGAGAGAGCAAGGGAGAGAGCGAGAGAGAGAGAAAGAAAGACAGAGACGGAACTTTCGAGACGACTCTTTGTCTTTGTCGGGCGCCTCGTCTCGGAGAATTCCTCGGAGGCGTCCGACTTTCTCTCTCTCTCTCTCCTCTCTCTATCTATCTATCTCTCTCTCTCTCTCCGCAGCTTTATAGTTATATATACATTTGCTTAATCGGAATCGGTCGCAGCTCAACTCGTGCGTTATGGATGTGGCGAAAGTGCACTGGAACATTCATTCGAAAGTCTAATTGCCGTCTTTTCCATGCAGATGTATATATATACGTACAATACGTACGCCGCAAGACCCTCGACGTCGAGGGTTTAAAATTGATCCTTCGCCGTACACATTATTATTAACAAGGACTAAAATTTTTTTCTCCCTCTCTCTCTCTCTCTCTCTCTCTCTCTTTCCTCGTACCAAACTCCGGTTTCCTCCTCTCGATAATGATTTTCATCTCCCCGCGCCTCGAATTTCCCGGGGGCGATTTGTCAGCGCCGATCATTCGTTTATTTTGCGTATTTCTTCTCTCTCTCTCTCTCTCTCTCTCTCTCTCTCTCTCTCTCTCTCTCTCTCTCTCTGTCTCTCTCTCTTTATCGGCGCCGCTGCCGACGTACAGTTACGCTCGAAAGTACGCATGACGGACGATTTTATTCGTCGTGTGGCGGGTGCGCGCAGGACGCCGTTTAACACTCAACGTTAATGTGCGCGTCGTTGATTTTCGTCAACAATTGACCCACTTCCATCGACGTTCGCTTCTGGGTTGAAAAAAAAGACGGCTGGAGAGATTTAACGCTCGCATTAACATTCGATCGAAAGTTCGCGCGCACGAGAGAGAGAGAGAGAGGAATGAGAGAGAGAAAGTTATTATTCGGTGCGGAAATTGAGGCGCCGTTCAATATATTTCGTCGTCGCCGCACCGACGAAACGACTGAACCGTATTTTGCATTACGGAGGACTTTCGCCCGCAACTGTACGGGAAATACTCGTACGACTGCGACAGTTCGCACGGCGGAGGGTTAAAGATTGACGTTTGATGAGGCGCTCGCACGCCCTGCGGCGATTCCGTTTCTTCAACTATATCTCCTGTCTCTCTCTCTCTCTCTCTTCTTTTCATTCGCTCGAAGCTGCTGCAATCTGCTTGAGTGCGACGCCGATGCCAAGACGCCGCTCTGTGCTTTCTTTATGCGCTGCATACACACAGCTCGTATATACACGCAAGAGCGCGTACGCCACCTTCGTTTAATCTTGCGGGAATCGGGGCGCCACGCGCGTACGCGGAAAACTTGTTCCGCGCTCCCTTCTTTCTTTTTCATCGGAGATTCATACTTTCGCTGTGTGTGTAGGCCGAGCTAGGAGAAGAACAAAAAGTACACTCTTGTACTCTATTCATTTCATTAAGTATAAATTCAATTCCACTCGAGAGCCGTCCAAGTGTTTCCTCGGCGCGCGCCTCGGGGGGATAATAGAGCGCGAAGTAAAACTTTGCCGTGAAAATCTGCGTCTCTCTGGCTGCTGGGGGGCAAGAAAAAAAAGGCTGGAGGAGAAAGACGAGAGAGCGAGAGAGAGCCGACTGCGGGGGGGGGGAGAGTGTAGGATAAATAAAGTTAACTCGAGGAAAAATCAAGTGGGCTAGCCGGTAAACGCGCGGCAGAGTAGCGTATTGTTCGACGAGCGAGCAGTGCTTTGCCTATATGCTTATTTATGTGGGGGACCGAGAGAGAAAGAGAGCGGTAGAGAGAGAGAGATATATAGAGGGAATAGGGGATTCGAATTCGGAGCGCGCGGCGCGCGTAAGTGACTTTCTGGAAGTTCTCCAAGCTCCTTTCTCTAGCCGGGGATTTCATGGGCCGCGAAAATCGTCTCGAGTCTCTTTCTCCTCTCTTCTGTATCGGCGAACCCGCCCCGAGCGATTCCTCCTCTCTCTCTCTCTCTCTCTCTCTCTCTCTCTCTCTGTCTCTATCTCCCGCAGCCTCTCGGCGCGCATCCTTTTAAACTCGCTTCGGTTTTTCCACTTGATTCCGTTTTCTGCCTCGAGCGCGAGCGCACGCCGCAACGGCTTACCGCACCCGAGACACTGCGCCGAGTTGAGCAAGTCTTTGCAGCTTTATCGCAACTTACAAATTAATAACTGGGATGGAGGGGGAGGGGGGCAGGAATTATTATAAGATGATCGTTTGTACAGCGAACGCGACTCGTCGTTAACTCCTCGGTCCGTCTCGATGAGGTGGGAACAAGCGGACGGCGAGTATTGTATTTTTCGTTTAGATCGATCGTTTCGATTACTTGAGCTCGGTGGGCTTGCACGAGCTTTTGGGCAGCGAGCCGAGAACGAGTTCGAGAAACCGAGAGCCAGTGATGAAGCTAACCTTTATCTTCAATATCTTTTGTAGAAAAGTGGAGGTTTTTCGAAAAGTGCTGTTTCGACGTCTTCCCTATAACCAGAGAGAGGAATTTTTAGTCACCGAATGGGTATAGTAAAGTAAATTGTAGTCCAAATTGAAGCGTACCGTATTTATACATCCTGGCTGAAGTAAATTAAGTCATTTTATCGGCTATTTAATTATTCAGATCAGTGGGTATAAAATATAATTTAATTAATTTTCTTCTTGATAAAAAGCTGAATAAATATGTATTCAATTATTTAAAACTTTTATGCAGCTTGAAGCTCTTTCATATTTATGCACTGTTCCAGATGCAGCGTCTATAAATTATTTTGTAGGTATTTATTAATAGCATCTTCTCAACTGTGTCGATCAGATAGATAATACTTTATCTCGATACGATTTCAAATATTTACACTGATTCATCGATTATGCATTGAAGGTTTATTTTTTTTGTATACGAATTTTCTCAGTATGATCTACATTTGCAGAAGTGTATCGTGCCAAGACAAAGTTTCTGGTCGAAATTCTGAAAAGAAATAAAATTGCAGGCTCAGCTGTGTGAACCTTATCCTAATCGATATATTAAATACACTCCGAAAACGTTCTAATTTTTGAGAATGATTTTAATAGTCCTTTATTTTTCCTTGTAAATATCGCACGAAATTGATTTTTCATAAAATCAATTTTAGCCGAGGACTATTTTATTCTCGGAGCAAATACGCCAAGAATAACAAGTTATAAAAAAAAATAAAATCCCTAATTCAGCTATTGTTGGAAGCAATCGCTAGCGACGATTATACAGAGAAGATAAAATTTAACAATGAATAAACCGAAATGGAAATATCTCTTGAAAAATGCAAGAGAATTTCATGAAGCTCCGCCAGTATTTGGAAAGGCCAGTTTAAAATGTTTGAAAGCCAAAGCTCAATGAACTCACCGCGATGTATGCAGGCATTATTAATTAACAATATCCAAACACATGCTGGCTTTGCGCTCGAATGTGTACTCTCTTCGGAGCTGCATGAAATTTCGAAGTTAAATCAGCACACGCGCGCGGACACACACACACACACAAACGCGCGCGCACTAAAGGTATAGTACAAAATTAATAAAGATTCGAAGCAACAACAATACAAAGAAGAAGCATAGAAGAGCGAGCCTTCCGCGAGCGCGAACCAAGCCAGCCAGTGCACGAGAGCGCGCTCAAGTCGCCGGCAAGCAGGAAAATAATCGTCGAGCAAATTTATCAGGGGAAACTCGAGCGGCGGCAGTGGCGGCACCAGAGCCAGAAGAACAGAGCGCTAAACGCGCGCGATTTCGCGCTGCTGCGCGAACTTTTATTCCCTGGCAAAATATATCGGCCGTAAAAGCGCGCCATTCGCATGCCCCGAAAATATACACTCCCCCCCCCCCCCCAAGTCCCGAAACATTCAATTCAGCGAAAAACGCGCGCGCTTCTTCCGTACACACACACACACACGTAGGTGTGGAATATACATGCGCACACGGGATGCCAAGCGCTTGTGCTCCTCGGATATTCCCTCTCGTTTCCAGCGCGTGTATACGGGATAGCGCGAGCGAGCGAGCGTTCGGTTATCGCCGACAGCCGCCAAGACGCCGCTATTGCGAATAATTCGCGAAATATAAACTCGCGCGCTAGGCGGTAAGCCGTAAAGCTTAACGCTTATCGCTATGTGTGTGTGTGTGTGTGTGCGTGGGAAGATAGAACAGTTTGCTTCGATGACAAACGAAGCTCTCCGGGCTGAATTCGGAATGCGCCAAACCGCGGGGCCCGGATGTGCTTTATCGCGCGGCGAAAATTCCGAGCGTATGCCATAAGCGAATTTTTCCGAGGATATGGCTCCTTCGTTTTTCGGCTTGTTTGCCCCTTAATCCTGGCCGGGAGGGAGGGAGAATCTCGCGTAGCGCCTCGCTTGTCACTTCATTGGACTTGGACGAGATGGATTTGCCATTGTTGTATGTATACGCTGTGTTTATACCGAGCGCGAGGATCCTGCTATTAGTTTCGTGGTTATTGTATAGAGTGTCTTGTTTGGAATTGCTGACGATGACGACGTATATACACTGAGCTCGAGAGTATGCACACAGTCCTCGACTCGAAGCGACTCTCGTTTAAGCATTGATTTTCAAATGTTTGCCCCGGCGTTTAGCGCGAATCGTTGATCCCTTCGCGCTTCGACTGCCTCTTACGCCCGATAATACGAAGGGATTCGAGATTTTCGTTTGGAAATCGCTGGGGCGATTGGGGAATTAATTTAATTTGTTGATTCTGCTGTGATTACGAATGCGCGCCGGGTATGAACAGCACCGAATACCGCTATTAAATAATCCCAGTCGCTATAGTTGCTGTGTCGAATATCGTAATTAACTATCGAGTCAATTGAGGCCGAAAATTTATTCAGTTATTCCACCAAATTCATTCGACCAAATTAAATCGACCTCGAAATTCTAGGCATCTTTTCATCGGCATCGAGAATCACTTAAACGTTTGCTAACGACGTTTTTAATGAAAAAGATTTGCTCTCGATGAAATTCTCTGAAAACTCTTCGATTGAGCGAAACTCAATATTATACTTTATTATAAATTTTCAGCCCGTCTCGCATGAATGCTTTTAATAAACAGCGATCGTCTACCTTCGGCGTTCGACTAAAATATAAGCATTTATTGTAAATACATAACGCTCGCTTCATTATCGCCCATGAAATATTAAACATTTATGATAGTATAGTCGAGACATTAATTAAACATAGAAACTACTAATTCGGTCAAAATCAATAATAAAACCAAAATTAACGTTGTCTGCGTGTAATCATATAATCTTTATTGGACAGCTCTGAATTGCTCCGAGATATGAATTTGAAAAAAGAGTAAAGAGCAATGTCGACTTTATCATGAGAATGCTCACTCATTAAAAACAAGAAATGAGGAAACGTGTTCCGTTACTTCCTCAATTATAACAAAATACAGAAAAAGAAATTTCGGTAAAAATAGCGTGTGACAACGAATTCGTTTTGTCAGTGCATAGAAAAATGTACCTCGCCAAACGTTATATCGAAGTGCAGAAAAAATAGTTTTCGTTTCCATCAACGTACTTGTCATGATGACAACATGAATAGGTCCTTTTGTGCGTGAAAAATTGAATGAATCCAAAATTGCAAAGTTTCACGTGTATTACGAGAATCGTGGATACTTTCTTTTAATTTTTCAATTTCAAGCTTTTTCCCAAATCCTTTCAATTTTTTCTCTCGCGCTACATCGGAAAACGCAATTTTCTCATGCATGAAAAGAGCTTTTTTTATGCACTCGCTGGACCTATATAACGTATATCAGCATTGTTTTTACGCTTGCGTATTAGATTTGTACGCATGTGTCATTTTTTTTCTCCATACAGTTCGTATGTTCAATAATTTTTCAAAATAAATCAACTGATCCTTCCAGTTCGAGAACGAGAAAGGCCCAGTTTATTTATTTCTTTCCTATACAGGAAATTCCGCTCCAGCAGTTTCTCAACGAGTATTGTAAAATCAATTACCGAAATCAATACAAAACGCAGAAATGTCCTTTTCTACAGCGACTGCTTCTCCCATAATCATCGCGTAAACTTCCCGTGTTTCAATGATTTATTTACTCCCCCCGCCATAATGAGCTGCTCTCAAGTTAACGAAACAGATAGCAACAACAAGTAACAACGAGCTCATAAAGAAGCGAAAGAAGAAGCGCACCAACTGCGCAAGAGGCCGTCACACGGGGTGTAGCTTGCACACGGAGTATAGAGGGTATAGTCGGCTGAAATTTGTCTCCGCAAGCCAGTGAGAGAGAGAGAGAGAGTAGTGCAGTGTGTGTGCGGGGGAAATTCCGGCTGCGCCAGTTCGCTGTTCGGAGTCGCGAACACGCGCTCAGCCGGCGTGATGTATGGGGGCGAGCGCGCAGCTCTCGCCAGAGCGAGAGCGAGCCGGTCGACGTCGTCGTCGCCACCGTCGTCGCCGTCGTCGTCGTCGTCGTCGTCGTCGACGTCAAGCATCTCCAGCTGCCGCGGAAACTTAGAGGCGATTTACAGGCAGCTCGATAACCCCCTGGCGCTATTGCTGCTACTGCTGCTGCTGCTGCTGCCGCTGCCGCTGCCGCTTGATGAATGCGGCTTATCTCCCTCACGTGCGCGAGGGCTTGTCTGAGAGAGCGAGAGAGAGAGAGCAGTCTATAGCTATGCACATGCACACATAACGCACCGGCTGCACCGGCTGTCAGCCGCTTCTTAGCTGATTTAGTCGCGCTCTCCAAGTGTTATATATGCATCCACCTTTGTTGCGCGCACTTTTTACCCGGTCTATTGTTGCGCTGCTGCAGCCGAGGAGAGATAATTGATAAGTCCAGGCGCAGTTAGAGGTGCGACCGCTCCGCAGCGACGTCGCTATAGTAGATCACTCTCGAGCCCCTGACAAGATTCTCCCTCCCCCCCCCCCCACCCCTTCTTACTCGCAGGCTATGGCGCGCGCTCGTAAAAAACGAGCGGCGCGCGAGGGCGAGAGATTCGTCAGCTTCGCTCTCTCGCGGGTATCCGAAAATCCTGACAAGTCGGCCCGTCGCGCGCTATCAGTTGTGCGCGCGCGGCGTCAGGAGCGCCGTGAGAGCTTCCCTCGCGGGACGACGGCGCAGCCCGCGCTATATCTATTACGCGCTATACGTATAACTGCGCTCCCGCCTTGGCATTTATTATTTTGCGCTCTAGCGAGCTTGTCTATAACACGTAGCATGTAAAATGTATGCGCCCGCGTATGGCGCGCTCGCGCGCGTATCCGATATATGAAGTGCCGACGTACGTTTATGCGCGCGGGGCTTTTCACCAGAGGCGCAGAGAAGGCGTCTTATATTATATACGCGGAAATAAGGTCTCGGGAACGTATTATATGACTTATTCACGTCCAGATGAGTTTTAAGTGCGCGAGCCTAGCTTCCTCTCTGTCTCCCTCTTTCTCTCTCTCTCTCTCTCTCTCTCTCTCTCGTTACTCGCTGAAATCGTCAGATGCGTCTCTCTCTCTCTCCTCCTCTCCCTCCTCGCTGCGCAAAGCTCCCTTTTTATCCGGAGAAAAAAATTCAGCCCTCCTCTATACGGTAGCTCGCCTTGTAGAGGAAGAGAAGAGAGAGAGAGAGAGAGAGAGAGAGAGAGACTGCGCACAGATAGAGACAAAGTCTTCCTAAAAAGGGGAAAATTGTGTCACTTTAGCTGTAAAAAAAGCACTTTGCGCTTACAGCCGAGTTACGAAGCTTCTTATGTATGAGTATACGTATACGTATATGATATATATCCTATATATATATATCCTAACACGCATACACGTCACACGCGAGTAGAGAGAGAGAGAGAGAGAGAGAGAGAGAGAGAGAGAGAGAGAGAGAGAGAGAAAGAACCTTGACATGTACTCCTCGTATGTGAATCTCTTGTCGATTTTATTACACATAGCCCCAGCTCTCTCGCTGAATAAGCAATATATCCAGCTATATGTATACGCGTACACGCTGTCGGGAGAGAGGGCCCGTCTCTCACTCCAGCTCTCGCTGTTTCGTTGCTCCGCTTTCGCCGAACGAGCCTGTGTATAACGGAGTAGGAGGACGGATCCGCCGCTTTGAAATATAAACGAGCCCGAGATGTAGCTCCTCTGTCGCCTGCTCGTGTAAATCACGATCGCGCTTTACAAGGCTCCGAGCCGAGAGGCAGATATATACGCTTCTTCGAGACTCGTTCGACCCCCCCCCCCCCTCCCTCCGCCGCAGCCGAGCTTTTTGCGCACGCGAATCAGCAATGCGCGCGGCGCGACGCCGAGAGGATACGCAGTTCTCTGGCGTAGTAAGCCCTTTAATTCCGATCTACCGCCCGATGCTAGTCGCGTGAAAAAGTACTTACGCCGCCGGATAGCTCGGGAAATAATCGGAAAAGCGAAGCAATGAGCAGAGAGAGGAAGAGCGGCGAGAGAAAAGCCGAATATAGAGGGGTTTTGGATTTGGGCTGATATAATATGCGACGATCAAAGTTTCGAATTTCGAGTACGCTTGAAATGCCAAATAAAAAAGAATAGTTCGAGAGCACGCTCTGACTCGTGACTCGAGACGCGAGCTACTGCTTGGATTTATATATACGTCTAAATGCAAAGGACAGTGTAGATGAAAATTGCGACTAAACGAGTCGATAAAAAGGAAAGAGACTCGAGCACTTGGCAATGCAGCGAGATAAGAAGTATAACCGCGATCGATTGAACCATAACAAAAGCCGAGTCAATCGAAAGTTTTCCCATCGAGTGTCCCATTGTTTTAAGTAGGATTCTTCAATATTCCTTGCCTCTCTGGCAGCGCGCGCGCGCCGCGCAGAGTTGAGAGTCGAGCGCGTATATAAAACGTTAAAGTGGAATCCAATGGAAACAATTAGTTGAAAAGTAGCTAATTACCGGGAGGAGATCGCGGATGATCGCGTTGGCAACCGCAAATATTTAAGAGCTAATATCTCGATTCAAGCGCGGCGGCGGCGACGGCGGGACGTCGACGACGGCACTCTCTCTCTCTCTCTCTCCGAGCACGATAATGACTTTTCGCAAAATGTAGGTCAATTGAAAGCGCTCCTTTTCGCCGCCTCACTCCAGACCAGACAATTATATATTCTGAAAAACTCGTCGTTTATTATTACAATGACTGCGGCATTACAGTACGGGCTGGGGAGGGAGAATGGGGGGGGGGGGCGAGATGCATGGGGTGGTGAGCTCCGCAGAGATATAGCTGCATAGCAGCGCGGCGTCATCTCACTCTCGCCGCGGATAAAGCGTTGCGCGCGGGCCGCCTCGTAAAAACTTTAACGATCATTATCCGAGTTTCCTTCGGAAAGCTGAAATCTTTGCTTTCTTTATTCTCCCGCGGAGTAGGCGCTTCGCTTGTAACTCAAGTCTTTCCCCTCTCTGCATCGGTCGCGTCATTGTTCCTTCTCTCAATTCTCTCTCTCTCTCTCTCTCTCTCGCTGTCGCTCTCGGTGTCTATTTGTTAGCGAGTCACGATAGACAAAAGGGCCATCGCGGTGTATATAGCTTTAATTAGAATCTCCGAGCCATAACTCCTCCTCCTCCTCATTCTCGTCCTCCACCGACTCCTCTCCTTTTTTCGGAACAATATAACACGCTCGGGCTTTGATAAGAGCTGAAAGTTCCGGCGTAAAAAAGGGAAAACACGCACGAGCCTTTCAGCCGCGCACCCGCACACGTATATATAGACATACATGCGCGGATATACATATATACGTACACGCTGCAACACTGCGCACAGAGAGGTATATCTCTCGGTAAAGCGGCGCTTGCACTTTGAACATCGGCTCGCGCGGCACGGGCAAAAGTGCAAAGGGTCGTCTCTCGCTCTCTCGCTCTCTCTCTCTCTCTCTCTCTCTCCTCTATCTATCTGAAATACCGAGGACGACGACGCTGGGCTTTGACTTTATAGCTATTATACGTCCAAGAGAGAGAGAGAGAGAGAGAGAGAGAGAGAGAGAGGCGATGATAATTAACATTCCTTTCGCGAGGCTCGCCTTATACAACGACGCTCTCCGCAGCGCAACGCCGACGTCGTAGTCGGCATACTAAAGCCGCGGACGGCTATATACAGCTGCGGGACGTTCGTCGCGTTCGGGTAAAGTATTACATATATACAGCTGCTGATGCCGGCAAATTGCCCCGGAGACGCTCTCTCCCTCCCTTCCTCCCTCTCTCGGTGTAGCGCAGGGATGAGTATTTCGAGGTGTTGTCATGAATTACATCCGCTCACGTATTAACAATACCCAAGTGCCTCAGGTGCATCTAATACTTTTGCGAGTCCGGCAACTTCGTTCTCCGTTACGATATCTAATAATTCGTTCGAAGGGCTGCACTCGTCGTACGGCGAACGAAAACCGATGACGGGTCGCAACTCTCGCACAACGATATCGGTCTCCGTTCGAAAATATATACGCAAGGGGATGCATTGGAAATAAAAGAGCGCGCGAGCGCTCCAAAAGATAACAGAGTCGCATATACGTATATATACGATTGACATCCGCAACTTTGCCAACATAGCCACGACAGCTCCATCTGTAACCTCGAGCTCGCCCCCTGTATCCCGTTCTCCACCCCCGTCGATAAATCCTCTCACCCTCTGGGGGTAGAAATCTGCACTTACCCCCTGAGCCACCCACGACTACGTACCTCCCCTCGGTATACATTGCCTCGCCGCGCGACAGTCGATCGAAAACAATTGCTCGCGCGGGAAGAGTCAAACACAGCCGCCGGTATACACCGGCGACATTCCACTCACGTCCCGCACGGCGTTACGGCGCGCAACGCGCCTACCGCCTACCGATAACCTTCCGTCACGACCGCACGCATCGATCGCCGGCGCGCGTGCGCTCACGTTCGCGAATCGCCGTTTGATTTACGAGCTCGTACGCGCGGCTATTATAAGACTTTTGCTCGCTCAAAAGAGTTTGATAAATCGCCGGATGAAAGTTTGCCGAGACGAGCCCGCGCCTATACTGTCTCTGTGTACATCGTGCTCTCTCGGACCCCCGCTACACGGTTGAGTATTCATTGCAGTGGACTTTCATCCTACGCGAGAAAGAGAGAGAGTGAGAGGGGGGCGACGGGGGAGAGCGGAGAATTCAAATGCGAGCATAAATATGTAAGCGGTTGCGGCGTCTTTCCGCGCTCAAAGGCAGCTCTCTCGCATCTCCATCAGTTTTATACATGCGCGATAACGCACGCGTACTCTCGAGAAGCGCAATAAAGATCGCATTACCGAGCAATAAGCGCGATCTCGGAAATTCGCCGTACAATGTAATACACGACGTCGGACTGCGTTCGTGCGATGCAGCGCAATAGAGCTGCAGTGGCAATCGCGCCCGTCAGAGCCGCGTCCCTTGCATTATTAAAGGACCGCCGCACGTCCGTTGTAATCCCCGACTCGCAAATTGCAGTATGCGTAATACAGAGCGCGCGCGCTCGATGCACTGCGCGACTCGCGCTCGCATCAACGACGGCTCGTCATATTTAATGAGCAGCGGCGAAGTCGAGCCGAGCGAATAATAAAACGCAAGAAGCGATATCGCTGATGGGTGCAGGCGCGTGCGCGCATTCGATTCGATTAATATACGCATCGCTCCGAGGAATCTCCGTCGGGCTGGGCTGCTGTGTATCGCTTTAAACGAGCTTGCGACGAAAATTGAAAACGTCGCCTCTCGACGTTTATTAACTCCCGAGCGTTGTATAATTACAGAGCGACATAATTAACGCGCCGCGAGCGCTGCACTATGGGTGTGCGACGAGAGACGAAAAAAAAAACACAGAAACAAAGAGCGAGGGTGAGAGTGAACGCGAGAGAGAGAGAGAGATGCTGATTACGCTCGGGTTAATTAAGCGGGACAGAACGATGCGCGCAGCGCGTCCCATAAAGTATCCCGAAATCGGTTGGCCAACTTTCGCCCCACGGCTGCACGCGCGCGAAACTCGCCCGTCGCCCGTGCTATTCGCCCGCGCAAATTCACGCAGCAGCTTGCAACAGCTCGTCCGATAAATCGTCGCCGCTCCGTCCGCGCGCGCGTGTGTGTGTGCCGCGCGCGCATGTCTGCAGTGTAGAACTGCAGCGCGGCGGTGTAGGACTTTGCGAAAGCGCGCCGAAAACGAAATCGCGGATGCAACAATCGCGCTCCTCTTCTCGGTATACATACATATATATATACGCTCTCCTACTTTGTATTCGGCCAGGCTCTGTCCCAGCGGCGCCTGTCTCTCTCTCTCTCTCTCTCTCTTTCTCTCTCGTGCGCGCTAACGGAGCGCCCTATATAAATGCCGGCTAGTCCCCGGCTCCGGGAGCCAGTCGAATTTCGAGTATCGCCCCCGCAGGAGCTCGAGGGATAAACTATCCGGCCGCAACACGAAGATGAAGGTACGTGATGCGTCCCCGACGCGCTATATATACACACACACTCAGCTCTCTGATTGAGAAGGATTTACTTCGCCCCGTGTAAGCTAGTCGTATATATATACCGCGCTGCAGCGGCGCTTCGGCTCTCCTATTCTACTCTCGACCGGATGATATATATATATATATATATATGTGTACGTGTACACGTGTATATAGACGCCGCTGTACAGTTGCAGCGCTCTCTGCGGCTTCGGAATTTCCAAACGCTCGTTTCGCGGCTCTGCGCTGCAGTATACAGCAGTACAGTACAGTGCGAGAGTCGTCAGCTCTCGCGGATTAAATAAACTGTCGACGAAGATTTGCATGGGGCTCGGGCATCGACGCGAATAATCCCGTCGATCAGTCGCGCGCATCTTGCGCGCTCTCGCACTCGCGCACGGCTCGAAATTCGAACGGCGAACCGTATATATATATATAGATATAATTCGGTGTATATGGGCCCGTTGGGTAAACCGCGCCGCCCGTATTTTGCGTTACACCGTTGCATTAGCAAGCTTCGCCCACTGCTCGCAGAGACACACGTATATATGTATATAGATAGATAGGCAGAGAGAGAGAGAGAGAGAGAGAGACTCCCTGATTAGCCGCGCCTCGTGTAATCACGGCCGATTTTGATTCGGCCTATGGCCGTGTGTCGTTGTTGCCGCGTCCCTCTCGCTCTAGCTCCATAATTCAGGCGAGCAGTGTGCCGACAGCGCGCTAACACCTCGATGTCATTAGCGCCGCTGCGTTACCGCGGGAGGGGGTATATATCTACTTTATATAGGAAATGCACGGCTGAATTTACGAGGGCGAAGAATAAAATTCGCGTCAGCTGATGCATACGTAACTATGTACGCTCCCTCGAGCGATTGATATAGATACATCGTGTTTCTTCAAACGCGCGGGAAATTCAATTTGCGTATAATTCTCGATCAATTGAATGGGGGGGGGGGGCGGCGGGAGGGCGGTTTAGGCGTTTAGCTCGGACTATTTAACAACTGCTATGCCCGGCATAGTTGGATTACATTAATTGTATGAATGTCCCATCATCGAAAACAATGCAGTGCGCGCGCTATGCAACGTATGATAAACGCGCGCGCGCGCTCTCGTTCGTTTACTGAATTCGTCGCCGCATGAATTATGCATTACTGATTATTGGATCACGTACGGCGACCGCAATGCTCGCGAATAAATTAGTCGAAGGAACGCGTGTTTTGTATTACCGTTCCCGTTCGTTATGCGTGCATCTGTACATAATTATTATATACGCTGCGTGGGTCAGAGCTCGTAAAGCAAACGCAACCGCGAGTTCGATAACGAGCCATACGAAAAACTTGTGTAATACCCCCGCGCGACGGTATATATATATATAAGCATACATAGCCGTGTGTACGCAACTGGCCAAATAAGCCCTTCGAAACGCTCCTCTCCCCGCGTCAAAGACAAACAAGCCCATCAAAGCTCTCTCGGCAAATCTCGGCCAGGCTAATTCCTCGTCACCTCCGCAGGTCATCGTCGTCCTCCAGCTCTCGATGCTCTTGAGCGCCGCGCTGGCTTACGAGTCGCGCGGCTGGCGACCTCCGGGCCCGGCCTTTAATCCCGCGCGGCACTTGCACCAACTACAACAGCAACAACAACAGCAGCAGCAGCAGCAGCAGCATCAGCAGCAGCGACCAATACTGCCAGCTTCGAGTTACGGGCCACCGAGGCACTCGACGACGAGGAGACCATCAGCCCCGCCGGTAGCGACGACCGAGAGGAGCGTCGAGCCGACGACGCCGACGACGACAGCGGTGCGCGTCCCCGAGCCCGGAATAATTGGCGCAACCGAGGATTTCGAGTCCAATCCAGCGCTGGCCATCGCCAACTCGTTCGCCTTCAACAGGCCCATCTACGTCTACAACGCCGGCTTTCCCTTTCATCCGGCTTACGCCTTTCTGACGCAGCAGTGACTCGTCGTCGTCGCCTGCACAGATTTGCGCGAGCCTTCGTGTACATAGCCGCTATTTTGCTTTCGTTGTACTTATGTATATAAGACGATTATGAAACTTTCGACTGCGCGCCGTGACAGTACATATATAGTCTATGTCGCAGTCGCCCTGCCCCGCGTGGACTGTACAGCGTGTGTGTAAATATGTAACCTACTGCTTGTTAATAATAAATAGCCGGATAGTTGCGCGCTAGCCATTTGTTCCTTTGAACGAACCAATTCACGCCCACGAGATGAAGAACTGATATGAAGCCCCGATAAAAATCCGAGAGCGGCGGCTGGTGTGCGTAATGAAATTTTCACGAGACAGAGAGGGCGCGCGAGCGCCCGCAGGAATTAAAAGTTTGCCGGAAGAAGCCGCTGCTCTCTGACTCTCTCTCTCTCTCTCTTGCGGGGCAGGGGGGGGGGGCAAGCGTTACGCGGCGGAAATTCCATTATGCCGTCTTGGCTTGGAAATTGGCTGGCTCCGATTTCCCCGCGCAATGGGAGAGCAGAGCGCCTCGCGGAGAGAACTCGAGGGGTGAGATAAAGCGCTTTGGATTATGTTCGTTATAAATTGAGGGGCGGGGGGATGGCAGGGGCGAGACGTGATGTTAATGAATAAGAACGCGCGCCGCGTTGCGAAAATCAATGTCTCGATTACTTGCGGCTCGAACGTGTATACGCAGCTCTATTTGTATAGAGCTCGCCCGTGTACGCGCGCAGGCTTGGGCAATTTAACGACCTACCCGCTGGCGGCGAAGAGCGAGTCCGCAGCGGGCGAGAGAGAGAGGAAAAAACGCGAGAGCGTCTATTGTTTCGCGGCGCGCACGGGGCGCGCGTACACTCATCGGACCGCAAGCTTTCTCCCGCGCGCGCGCTCGCGCTATATAATAACTCAGCAGTCGCGCGGTCGCGCGCATCGCAGGAAAACTATTTCTGGTCAAACTGCAACTGTCAGCCGCAATATCTGACGCTGACAGCGATTTGATAGAAAAATTTATCAAAAGAGCTCGAGCCCACGTTCCGCCTCCGCCTCGACAATGCACGCCGCGCTGCACGTACTGTCCGGATAGTATAATACACACACACGCACACACATACATACACGTACCCTTCTGAAAGACTCCGTCTTTCTAGAAAAATCGTTCGATCGCTCTCGCCTCCTGTATGTACATTCGTAATTGAAAGTCGCCCCGGTTACATCTGGGCGCGGGTGCGGGAACACGAGATATTCGAGAAAATTCCAGGAAACTGCAGCTTCTATCCTCCTCATCTACCTTGTCGTCCCTACGTAGTCGTCGTCGTCGTCGTCGTCGTCGTCGTCGTCGTCGTCGTCGTCGTGTCGCCGTCGATGTCGTAGTCCAGGAGTAACGAAGGGCTTTGTTCGCTCCACGACTGATTGCTCCGGGAGATCGAAAAACGGTTTACCATCCAAATACGATCGGTATCGCTCTGATGGAAAAAAAAGAAACGCGCGCATTTCCGGGTATAGGATTGAGCGTGAGCGCCGAGCTAAAAGTCGTTTAATTAAAGCAGGCTATTTCACGCCAGCGAGAGGAAAACGAGATAAAGATAGAGATATAGGGACGAGAGCGAGAGAGAGAGAGAGAGAGAGAACGAGTCGGCATAAGTAATCCGTCGTTTTCCAAACAAAAGGAAAGTCCTCTTTCACGCTCGAGGAATCTCCCTTTTCTCCCGTGGCCGCTATGCCGCATTATGAGCCCGCGTACAAAGCCGGAAAGAGCTGTTGCCGCTGCCGCCGCGCTCTCTAAGCAACTCGAGGCGGCTCGTCGCCAGCTCCTCTCGTAACAACGCGAGGAACAATTTTTCCGCGAGAAAGGAATAATCGCGCGCTCCTCGTCGACGCGAGCGTAAACAGCGCGCGCGCAATTATGTATATGCGAAATCTCACTCGACGTACACGCGCGGCGAGGGAAAAGCTTCCGCCGGAGACAGAAAGAGTCGTGTGCACGGAAATCACGTTGGGGAATGCGATTCGAATATTTTGCCGTACTCGCTCTCCAGGTCTTGGACGCCGCGGGGAAGGAAAGCCGACAGATCCAGCTAGTCAGTCGCCCTCCCGCGGAAATCCGGGGCGTCTGCGGTGCCTACGCAGCGCAGATTGGCCGTACGACAGCGGAGTCGAAACAATTTTCAGCGGAAATGAAAAGCTGCGAGAGAGGGAGAATTTTTCAGCCCCGCTCGACTCCACCACTGTACTACACTCCGGCGGTGCGGTTTATCAGCTTACGCTTATTAGAGCTGCGGCGCTGCGGCGACGCCGCAGATGTGTAAGAGCTTTTTCCGGGGCAATTATCCGCAGCCGCACACACACACACACACGATCCGCGCGCGCAGTCGAGACTCGCCGGCTAATGGCAGACCGCAAGGATGCACGCGTATGTACGTGGATATGATTACGGGAAGCTTGCGCGACGAGGACCGAAAACTCCCGGGACGTGCGTGCGAATTTTTTTCCCCCCGCCCGGGCAACGTTGCGCGCTATGCTTCCTTTTATTCTGTCTCGAAAAAATGAAACAATGTGCATGGAGAGACGAGCGAACAATTAAGTTGAGTGCACAATTCGATTTACTTGCGTATATATATATATACACACACACACGCGTTTGTCTCCGTCTCCTGTATATAGGTATACATAAATCTGATCGCTGCTCTCGTAGCACAGGCAACCTGCAGCTACGCGGAGAAATTCTCGCAGATTTGAAAAGACGTTGTACAGTTCTCCTCCTACAGCCGAACGGCAATTCGAACGAGTGCAAACCAATCAAGTCGATGCGTTCACGTTTAAATACATTGTCAAATTGCAATAAGGGTGAAATGAGCGAGCTATACGCAGAGCACTGCATTCCAGGGTGGAAAAACAAATTAACGGCGCGCGCGGCGCTGGTTTTAATTCATCCGAGGCATCAGAGACGAACTGCGGAGCTTGCGCAGAGTGAGAGAGAGAGAGAGAGCGAGGTACACGGCAACCACGGACATTTGCGTAATGACACGCTGGCAAGCAGCGACGCGAGAGAGCTTACAGCACCTCTCAGCTGCAGAGAGGGAGAGAGGGAGTGAGAGAGAGAGAGAGCGCGACCCTTGATACAGCGGAACTGCCAGCAGCCGCCATTCTCTTTGTCTAGCGCCATACACCGCTCTGTGTGTTGCTCTGCTCCGCATCAACTCGCGCGCGCGCCCCGTCCGCCGCAACTGCGTGCACACGCTTCTCTCGCTCTCTCTCTCTCTCTCTCTCTCTCTCCACGTCCTTATTCGCCGTCAAGCCTTGTTCGCTGTTCCCTTGCCAGTCGAGTTTTCAATTATTCCTCGCGTTGTTTTCCCCTCTCGAGCTGCTGCTGCCGCACCTCCGCCGCCGCTGCCGCTGCCCTACTCCGGGGCGGGCAGCTTTGCTCGGCTGGATGTATAAGCTTTGCAAGCTCTCTTTGTGCCGCAGGATCGTCGCGAAAGCTCATTATACTTGCGCACTCGCCTAGATTACGTTATATTAGCTGAGAAATCTCATTAAGCTGGTAGCTCGGCTCCTCTCTCTCTCTCGTAATATTACTGATGCAATCTGGTCACGAGAGAGAGAGAGAGAGAGAGAGAGAGAGAGAGACAGAGAGCGAGAACTACGGAGTTTCGATCGGTATACAGCGCTCTCCTCCGCGCTATTCAAACATCAGTGCGCTATATGTACAGTACAGTCTGTAAACCCGCGCGCTCTGCTGGGTAAGCATATCTCGGGTGACGCTCTATTAGCCGGATGTTTGACCGGTCGCTCGAAATCGAGGGAGAAACGCGCGACACTCGCGCGAGGCGCACCCTCTCGTACACATGCATATGTATGTACGAAAATTTAAAAGCACCAACGTCGGCTCGAGCTCGATGCGCGACAGACGCTCCCGCAAGCTCTAATCCGGTGTATATAGCGAGGAAAGGGCAGAGTCGCGAAAGCCGTATACAGAGAGATGGCTATCAGCCTCGAATTTCTATGCGCGCTCGTCTTTCCGCCGCGCGGCGGCTATAAGTTCCGCATAGCCGAAATCGATGCGGTTTCTCCACGATATATCGAAGCCGTGGAAAGAACATCGCGCGAGGGATAACGCGGCTGTAATTGCTGCGCGTTCCTCTACATCGGGCCCGTCGATTGAGCTATCCCCGCGCGCAGTCGGCAGCTGCCTGGAAATGATCGACGCGGATGGAACGGCTGGTTAAGCGGATGCCGTGTGCTGGAGACAGCGCCGAGCTGCGGTTGCGACTGTTTGCCAGAGTTTTACGCGGGAGTCTCTATCTCTCTATACCTCTCGCTCTCGCTCACTATACTGCTGCTGCTTGTATACATATGTGCATATCCATCCTATTTCGGAAACAACTCACCCGAGCAAGTCGCAAAAAATTTTCTTGAAGGCACACCTACCAGACCCGATTGTTCTCGTTCCTCAGGTCATTCTGAAAGAGAAAAGCCTCGCGTACATGGCCGAGCGAAGGGTATACTTTTTTCCGCAGCAAAAACGAGAAATAATTGACAAAAAAATAATTTATACATTTTTTTCTCGAAAAATGTGGACTTTTATAGAAATTTCATTAAAACAAATATGTCTTAAAGTTCTTCAAAGAATGCTCTGAATTTTTTTCGGATTGATCACAATTTTTTTTTTCTCGAAAATTCAAGAAAACCGAAATTTCGAAAATCGTCAATTAAAAATCTGAAAAAATTCCAGAATATTCTTTGATCAATTTTAAGTCATTACTGTTCTAATGGAATATTTTTAAAAGTCCATAGTTTAAAAGAAAAACTATAAATTCTTGTTCTTTAATTATTTCTCGTTTTTCGAGTCATTTTTGCTCCAAATAAAAATGTATACCCTTCGATCGGCCACGTACGCGAGGTTTTTCTCTTTCAGAATGACCTGAGGAACGAGAAAAATCTTGCTCGTGTGAGTTGTTTCCGAAATAGGATGGATATGCACATATATATAACGTGCACGGCTGTGTATAGAAAAGCCAAGGGATTACCGCGGCGCGGAGCACTCGAGGCTCGCTTCTGTAATCATCGCGCGCTCTTTTTCTCCTCTTGTTATTCCGCTGCTACCTGCCGTCGGCTCTTGATTATCGCGGGAGTGAATTAGAGATGAGCCCCGCTCCCGCGATAGGATGTACGTTATGTAGCTTTATATTCCCGGAAGATCGCGTCGCGCGCGTGTACACGAGCGTTTGTGTGTGTGTGTGTGTGTGTGTGTGTGCAAGCGCGAAAAATCGATTCGCGCCCTCGAGCAAAAATAAAAACCTGCATATCGAGAGTTGATGAGGCATTCCATCGTCGCGCCGGCTTTACCCGACAACGCCGGCGCGCACACATGGCATCGCACCGAGAAAAAGAGAGAGGAGTCTAACTCAACGTTTGCGGAGGCTGAGGGATTCTGTCGTAAATACCGTCTCATTATATCGTACGTTTACCCTATCAATTGGCAGCTGGCAACACGTGCAGCTCGTCGCCGTTGAATTTTACTACCGTGTCGATCGGAGTTTATACAGCGGAAGAAGGCGACATCGGCTTTTACGAGCTGCAATATTCCAGCTCGCTCTCTTTCTCTTTCCCTTCCGATTGTTACTGCCGCGGAGAGAGAGAGAGAGAGAGAGAGAGAGAGAGAGAGAGAAGGGGAGGGAGGGGAGAGCGAGAGAGCGACGAAGTACAGCAAGTCGCCAAGTTTTCAGACGAAAATTCGAGACACCACGAGTATCTCCCCTGTATATATGTGTATACATCGGCCGACGAGTGCCTGATTCCAAAGTAATTTTATGGGGCAATTTGACGTTGTCGCTAAAGTTTTTCGATACACACAGCAATCCTCCCTGTATATACGTACGCGCATGTAGAACAAGAAGCACTCGATTTATGTATCTCTCCACCGGATCTCTATTTCGCCGATTGTACAACAGAGACTGCGCGCGCTGTCCAAGTATCGGCATTTATCTGCGCGGAAATTCTCGTAAAAGTCTCGTACGAATTTCAGCGTACAAGACCCACTTGAAAAACTTACTCTCCTTCTATCCTGGAAATCATTGCATCCGTACCTACAGACACTATACGATTTTCATTCCGTCAAAATTCAAACTCCAGTTGGCGCGGCTCACTCCGACTCTCGCTCGGAAAATGCGCGAGGAGCGAAAGCCCTGTGCTCCGATAACTCCGAGAGCTTTGCGCCGCATTAAAAAAGTCTCGCTAATTTTCGAGAATTTCGCGCGGAGCGCGAATTACTGCGCTTTTTCGCGAACGGGGGCAGGGTGCAGGGCTTGGTCTCTGCACTCGGCGAGAAAAAGCGCTTTCAAAAATCGATAACTCAGCATCATCCCCGCGAAATGTGTGTACAGCTGCAGCCGGCAACGAAATTAGCAAGTTCCCTCGTAAAAACCGAGAGTAGTACGCGGACGAGCTGCGTATGTGATTTTAGTAGCGGTGCGCTGCGTCAGAGCCGTCGTTCGCGCGCGTCCCCCTTTCGGAGAGTGGGGAAAATTAATATTCCGCAATTAGTCGTTTAATGATTCGAATAATCAGAGTCGTAAAGAAAATAGAGTAGAAAGTGGCCGGGATAATGAATGTAAACGAAGGTTAAACTTCTTGGGATCGCGCACGACGGCGACCCCTCGCTCTCTGTTTCTCGGGCAGTGGCCTATAACAGCGGCTTATCCGCGGAAGGAAGAGAGAGAGAGAGAGAGAGAGAGAGAGCGAGAGAGTGGAAAGGGGCCAAGTTATAAAACAAAAGAGCCGTGATCACGTAGCCGAGTACAAGGTGAGCAGTAAACGCGCGCGTGTCTGACCCAATACGACCCCTATCTACTTATACGATGTACATCTTTGCGCGGCAGAAAAATACGCCCGCGACATAAAGTTCAAAGCTTCGTCTACGGCATATGTCCTCTTTCTCTCCCGTCATCCCGTGCGCATATAAAAAATCGCTCTGGCTGATTGCATCGCGCATTCGGGCGGCCCTAAAAAAAAAAAAGAAAAGCCGCGGCGGAAATCGATGTACAGTGACACGCGGCTTCCTCCTTCAGCAATCCGCGGCGTTAAGCACACAAGAACCGCGAGAGCGCGGCAAACAACAACAGCGGCAAAGCAGGAGCAACAGCAGACAGAACACAAGCGTTAAGCCCGAACTGATAATGCAATTACAACTATACGTAACACCTTTGCATCAGCGCGGGGCGAGAGGTGCGAAACTTCTAGCTTCTGCACAGTACACTCTGCACACGGAGAGCAGAGAGAGCGAGAGAGAGAGAGGGGGGGGGGGAATGGCTTGAACACAAGCGACGCTATTTTCCGGCTGCAAGCTCCTCTGGCTTTTCAGCTCGAAAGTTCAAGTGCTTCATTGTGCAAGCTCGACGAAATTTAGCCCTGCCAACGACGACCTTGGGGCCGGCGAAACTTTCTGCTTGTTGCCGAGACAGCCGTGCAGAAGGAAAGAAAGAAGCGTGAGACAGAGAAGGAAGAAGCGCGAGTAGCCTAAGACTTTGTCGCTTTCGCACCCCACGACAACTCCGGTAAATAAAGACCAAACAAAAGCTCGGAGTACGAGAGAGACAGAGATAGAGGGAGCAGAGGCATAACTAGATGAAGAGAGAGAGAGAGAGAGAGAGAGAGACAGAGTAAGAGGTCAGGCGAGATAATTGTGCTGACGGCGAAACAAAACGAGCGCGAGGCAGCGCTTTTCTTCCGCGCTCTTTGCACCTCTGCTTACTTTTCCATTCTTTTTTTTTTTTTTACTATCCCAGATCAAAGCTCGCACCTTCTCATAATAGAGCGCACTGATTTCCTTTTCTTCCCGGTTCTTCCACTCGCTCCACCTCCCTCTCGCTCTCTATCTCCGCGTCGAACAACTTTATTTTTCGCGCTGAACGAAGCATACTTGCGGACTCTTAATAAGCGCTAAATTTTCGTGATAAACAATTTTTATTGCGGAGAACGAGGGGGAGCTTTTAAAGCTTGATACTCTTGAACACGGTCCCGTAGTCGTAGTGAATTGGATAGACCATGTCTTCCTTCGGGTCCTTCGGAGGATTGCGCTTTTCGTACTCTCGGAGGCTGCGCATCATGAGCAGCTCCATACTCGAGTTCGGAGGATCTTTGGACAGCTTGTAATTGTAGGGAGCGAGCTTCCACGAGTGATCCATGAAGCCCTTCTCATTCGGCACCTCGTCGCTTGGGGCTGCGTTGCTGCAGTCTTTTCCGAATTTTCGCGGCATCAATATGTTCGCCAGCACAAAGCCGGCTATGAATACCTGTTTCGCCGGAAACGGGATTGTCGCTTTAATTGCATCGAGCGAAGTCTTCGCTGGTTTCTACGACTTACCTTGGATCCATGCGATATCGCGGGGGGTGGACAGTTGATGCCTTTCTCCATTTTTTCTCTTTTTTTTGTGTTAATTATGACTTTAATTGTACTAATCACATAGTTGGTTAAATTATACTGGCTAGATTTTGCTAGAGCGGAATAATATTTTCATGGTAAATTTTGACGTCGAAATAGGTTGGAAGGATATGATGATGTGCGCGAGCGCTAGAAAATTATTTAGCGGAACCAATCATTTCGGCTGCAACTTCACATCGTTGTCGACTTCTATTTTTTTCGTTCTCTCTTTGTGTAGCTGTATCAAAAAATGGGAATGGAATTCATACATTGAATAAATGATGCCAACACGTGCGATCGATAAATTTTCATTTATTATAAAACATACATGTATCGCATCAACGATTATATAAATATGTTCCACACCTCCCTGAAAACGCTTTAATGTTATCAAACGTTAGTCCCTAGATTCGTTCGTCTACATATTTAGCGATAATAGCCATCGAATTATGACGACTACGTCATCGCTTGTTCTTTTTTTTTCATAACACTCTCACCGTCCTCGCGAATTAATATACACGATGTACCTATATTTTAAAATCTGTTCTCTTTCGTCAGAAGAAAGTATGTAATTATACGTGTGTGCAGACATACACGAATAGAGTCTTAAGTCTAGAAGTACTCCTAATAAGAAACAATATACGATAGTATACAAACATATCAGGTATAGAGTGCTTTCGTCAAATGTATATATGCTCGGCGGGCTAATCCTTACGGGCGTGTTTTTCTTGCATCTTCGTATACAAAATTATAAAAAAACACGCCTCGCACACGCCGACCAGTAATTATACCCAGCTCTTGCATTACTATGCATTGCAAAACGAAAAAGGAATTACCTCCCCTATGCGTCGCGGCGCGAGCGCGACGAAAAATCTCGCGGAAATCAAATCGCATAAAAAATCATTGTCAGACTTGCGCTCCGTCGAGCGCGTGAAATCCGGATGAAAAATTGAAACGAGATAAAAGCACACGCGCACGCGGCTCAACAATAATAAACGTAATCCAGCTTTCATCTTGCCGCGCTCGGGTCCGCGCGAAATCGATGCGGCTCCGCGCGGCGGCAAAGACAGGAGAGTCATAGGTCGTGTGTGTGTACGCGCCAGCTGCCGCGGCAAAACGAATCGGCAAATAATAATTCTTTACATCGCTCTCGCCGCGCGCCCGCGTTTTTTCACATATTTTTTCAATTTTCCCGCCGTGCGCGCTGCAGCTATACATCGTCCTCCGGACGCAGGCGACGACTGCTCGTCGTCGACTATAGACATTACTTCTGCGACCAATCGAACCTGTCCGAGAGTAATTATCCGCACGCGGGCGCGCCGATGAATTTTACAAGGCTCGAGTGCTCGCTCTCGGCTCTCTCTCTCTCTCCTTCCGCTGACCGTTTTTGCGCGGGGCGAAAAAAATTTTTTTTTTCCTCAGCTCTCGTTCGAGTGAAGAGCGAGGGTTTTCCGATTGGGGAAAAAAAACGCTGATCAGCGCGTTCTTTCGCTGGAAGATCGAGGCTGGAAAACTGCAGCGGCCGCTCGTCCGAAAATCGCAATCATATCAGATGGAAAGAAAGCAGAGGGGGAGGGGGGTCAGTCCAGCGGAACGTAATTTTACACGCAAACAATCTCTGATGCTTCTCGGGGGAATAGGATACCTATACGGAATCCCCGGGTAGATCGTTTAACGGAAAAATGAAAAGGGATTGGCTGGCGCGGTCAGCGTTAATTAACGAACAACAGCGCGCTTCTTCTGTATAGGCGAGCTTGCACAAGCTCGGAGCTTCGCTACCCCATCGGCAGGCACGAAAGCGCACTTCCTCCCCTCTTCCGTGTTTACGCGCGCGGCGCAGTTGAACGCACGAACTCGATAATAATTTGTGCCTACGCGCTGTACTGCTCCTTGGCACTGCTGGGATCCTTTGGCTCGGCGCCGGCGTCGTTCGGGTCCTTGAAAAGAAACTGATAGGCCAGCAGGGTGCTGTTGTCCCAGGCGTACAGCTCCTGCGAACGGAAAATTAAAGGCCCGATACGGGCAAGTTATGCCCTGCCTCCGGATACATAAATGTATATATATGGGTGTGTGTGTGTGTGTACATAGACACACCATGTACCTCGCCCCCTGCGACGACTTATGGCTTTGCTTTAGCCAACTCAGCGGTTAGACATACATTTTAGTTCGTGGAAGACAGCGGAGAGAAAAAACTCTCGAGTGCTCCGGTTGTTTCAACAGATTTGCGAGGAAGAAAAGTGTGACCGCTTTTAACACTCGGGAGAATGACCATTTGAAATAAGAAGACGTAATGTTAAATGCAGTACCGGAGGTAAAATTCGTTTGCAAATATCCATATTTCTCGTTATTCAAATTGATTGAAATGAATTTATATTTCGCCTCTACTTTATTTCATTTTATATTTATTTATTTTTCTCTTTTTTTATTAGAAAATAACATACGCATCTACCTTGCGTATATTAAACGAATATAAAATCCCCTTTTTGTGAATTTAGTATTCCGATAAGGGGATTTGAAAAGTGATGTATAAGTAATACGATATCGTAGACCCCTTCAACAGATGCAATTCAAAAGGAATAACATACACTCGCGACAAAACTTTTAAAGAGGATCATTTCTCTCTGTATACCATATCAACTCTCGTATATGAATATAGCATGGAAATCAACGATAATGATAGAGCGCGCAGATCCGTGGAAACAGTGGGAACACTTTTCATCGATCATCCCCATGACTATCTATATACATAATCGACGACATTTATAGTAGTGAGTGAGAGAGAACGCCAACCGCGCGAACAAGTGGATCAGGCGCGATTTTACGTGCAAATGAGCTCGCGGTATTGGAGGCATTGATTAATCGGATTGTGGTGGGTGGGAATGCCGAGCCGTTATTACGTACAGCCAAGTAAAACGCTCATAATTGTTCGTGGCGCAGACGCCAGCCTGGTGCCTAGTGGCTCGAAAGAATCCGGTAAACGACGTATGCATGCAGTTTTATTTTCCGCTTTCAGAAGAGAATTTTCGTAATCGGATTTGAAAATGTACTCTCTCCCTCTCTTTGCAGCCTTTGGTATATAAGCCGTTTCGAGATTAAATTTTCGATGATTATAATATCCCGACTACGCGCCATGCGAGCATTAATTCAATTTGCAAATGAAACTCACCCTGGTCTTGTTGTTGTAACGGAGCATCGTTACTTTCTTGTAAGCGTTGAGGAAAGACAAATTTACAGTGAGGTGCTTGCCCTGGTAGAGATCGATCGCCAAGCTGGAAATATTCAGTTTATTGAATGAAGGCGCGGGGAGAGAGAGAGAAAAAAGCGCAAGCAAGCGGGGAGGAGCTGCACACTGCCGTATCAATTTGCAGTTCTAACCGAGTTTTCCCCACTCGGAAATCCAAACGAAATGAATCAATAATCAAGCCGACAACTCAAAAGTGGAGCAAACTTTTTCCAATTAATTTTGCAGTTCGTCGCGAGTTGTCGCTGGAGTCCAAGCGAGTTTCTCCCCTCATGCATACGGAGTCCTGTGCATTTAACGCTTTCTTAAGGCTAACTTTCCGACCCGGGTGATTCGATAGTGCGCTATATACGGCGAGCGAGCAATCGATAACAAGCTGGCGCCTAAGTTATACGAAGTTTACCATAATGAGTATCCTCTATCGCCCTACCGTTAAAATTAAAATCTTCAACTTGACGCATACGCGTTCGAATGTAACGTATGAAGATCAAACGTCAGCGGCACGGCATGCATATCGCGCAAGCGTTTCCCTTAAAATAACGTTTCGCGCGCAACGACAGTTAATTTAATTAAAAACGCTCGCCTCTGACGTAGCGAAATTCCGACATTAAAAAAATCTCAGCGTCAATCTCGCGCGCATTCATTCGGCTAAAAATAATAAACCAGCGCAATCAAGATTAGCGCGTATTCGCCCCAAGCGAAAGAGAAACGTATATACGTATATTTATAACTGCATATACATCGCGCATGGCGCGCAATGGCCGGCCAGCAACGTTAAAATATCTTCCGGCCCTATCTCCCTCTACTATGCGTATACAGAGCGGCCTTTCACGAGTCCGCGGCGATTCAGCGAAATTTGAAAAACCGATGGATCATTCGCGGTTCTGCACACAGCATTTAAATTTTAAAAAATTCCCTCCGGGAAGAGACGTACACGCGGCAAAAGCGATCGGATCCAAGTGGGTTATACATACACGTACTTTTCTTGGACTGTTCCACGTGAAGGATCTCCTTAAGGAAAACATTAGGGGCTATCTCGGCGCGCGTCTTCCCCTGTATATAGGCAAATTGGATCTGTTTTACGCAGGACATTGAAGAGCGAAGAGCGATATTTCCCGAGTCGATCGGGGCCGCGATGATCGAGCTTTGAAACGGCGGCGGTGGGAGGGCGGAGGGGAGAACGACAAGGCGCAGGAGAAAGTGTTATTACCTGATGTTCATCGTGGCGTCGTCGATGCTGTGCACGGCGTAGAGCACTCCGCGCGAGACGAACATCTCGCCATATTTGTGATGATCGACGTTGATGCTCCAGGCATACTGGGGCGTCATCGTGTCAGGGTCGACTTTCATCACGACCGTGCTGTTGCTCGCCGTTCCGTAAATGGCCCATAAACCTGTGTATATCACACGGGCTGCCAATGTAATAATAAGCCTCGCATACAAGCGACTTATCGCGCGCCCGATAGCACCGCCCGCCCCCCAGCCTCATCCGCGCGCGAGAGCGTTGCTTTCCCTCGACGAGCTTTATACTTCCGCGAGAGCTCCGGCTCTCTCGATATCTCTCCGCCGGATCATCTCAAACGCGCCGAGTCTCGAATTCGAAACAATGCGCGCACAGCTCCCACGAGAAAATAGATTTCGCCTCGGACAATATTAGGTCGGAGCTGCAAAGCCTTTTCAAGAATGTATATATACGTATATCTGTGCGAGAGAGAGAGAGAGCGAGAGATCGAGTTATAAAGCTCCTTTTGTGCAAGTCGACTCTTTGAGCCCACGGCGAATAAATCTCGTTCGTTTTGTATCGGCCGGATTACCGGTTGCGTATATTCAGAAAGCGAGCCAAGGCAATTACGCGGAATAAGAAGGGATGTTCGCTCTCAACTGTGATCGATGCCCGTCGGTTGCGCTATACGATTTTTACGAGCCTATCGATTCGCCGGCCGAGAGAGAAATTGCCTGCGCGTGTTTAATGCCGCGGCAGAATTTGCGAAATGTCCTGAGGCTCTCTCTCTGTCTCTCTCACTCTCACTCTATCCCGATTTACGATACACATCCTGCGGATAGAAAATAAAATTTCTAATAACCCTCATGCATCGGGAGATACTTTCTAATTTCAGTGGAGCAGACATTTTTTCCCGCGAGCTTTCATTAACCCTCAGGCTCGCCCCTGTCTCTCTCGCTCTCTCTCTCTCTCTCTCTCTCTCTCTCTCTCTCTCCGCTTTAATTAAAGACGTCCATCAGCCGAGCATTTTCGAATTCCGATCTGGGAGAGCCTGTCATTTTATCCCATCGTCGGAGACACGAGAGGCTACCGCTCGCAGACCTTTTTTCAAAATCGTTCTCCGCTTGCGCGCATGCACATAAATATACACGCAGTCGACGATCATGTATATAACCAGATATATGCGTGCCGCGCTGGAAGGAAAATTAATGGTGCGCGGTTTGGCGCTCGAGCACAATACCCACCGTTCTCGTCCACGTCAAAGTCGACGTAATTGAAGTTGTGATTGGGCGTGTAGAGATAATTGCCGGTATTGACGCGCAGCCCCGGCAGTTCCATCTCGAGTCGGCCGAAGGCGTAGATCGTGCCCTCGTTGTGCGTGAGGTCGAGGCGTACGATGGACGAGCGATTGTGCGGATTGTAGAAGAAGTAGCCGTCGTTGACCAGGTGTCCGTTGCCCTGCGGACACGTGTGTGCACATGCGTGAGCAGCTACTCGTAAATAGCGATGTATGTATTCTAGTGTGCGTCGCATGCTAATGCAGAAGGGTACAGTATAAAGTCGAAAATTATGCGTTAATTCATCCGGCCATTATTTTCCCATCTGCGACGACGTGAAATGCGGCTGCAATTCACTCTCGGAGAACGAGCCCGAGAGTCTCGGACAAAAAGTTGCGCCAACTCGCGCTCTCCATCAGCGGTGCTCACTGCGCGCAGTGCGCAACTCTCCTTTTCAACCCTCTATACCGCCCCCGCCTCCCCACAACGTCGCGCGAAAGAGCCATCGAGAAAGAGCGCGTGTAATATGAAATGTCGAGCGAGAGGGAGAGAGAGAGAGAGAAAGAAAGAGAGAGCCACTCTACGCTCGCGGGAGCACGACGCGTTAAAATTCAACCGAAGGTCGTCCCCTGCGGAAGACGCAGTCGACGCGCACATATATATATATATACATATACGCGTATATATATGTTTAATACTGTAAGCTAGTGCAGAGAGCGCGGCTAATTTGAATATGTTTTAATTAATTTCGTCGGCGAGACTGCAGACATGCAAATTGGATCGCCCGCGGACGGGGCTTCTGATACAGTTGACGCGCGAGGAGAATATTTTCTCATTCAATTATTCCGTTTCTCCAGACTCGGCATCGCGAGCGTGAGCTATATATGCAAGAGAGAAAGAGAGAGAGAGAGAGAGAAAGAGAAAGAGAGAGGAAGGAAGGAAAAACCTATACGCAAAGGTTTATGTATTAGAGATGTATTTGTGAAAGTACATAGTATATGTAAAACGAGGAGAAAACCGTCGGAACTGGAGCGATGAGAGATGGTGGTATATAGGCGAGTTCCCGCGTCCGCGCCCGACCCTCTGCACGCAGGCGGTGGGTTTTTATTAAAAAAGACCCTTGAATAATCCTCTTTCTTTCTCTCCTCGCCGACCTTCTCTCCGAACTACTACTCGGCGAGATATACGTTAGTAGGATGTAGCCGTAATATAATACAAGTTCAGCCGCGCGAAACGCGTGCGAGTTAAGAAAGTCGAGAGCTGCTTCGTTGCGGGAGAAATTCGTGGGAAATTACAGCCTCGCCTCTCATCTCTCCGGGAGCCGGGGCGGCTGCTCTGCTGTGGCGCGCAATAACGCGTGAGACACGTATTGCCAAGAAGTACAAAGTAGCGCAACACTTCTTCCCCTCTGTCTCTCCCTAATTCCCTCAAAATTACTAACTTCGAATTGATCAACTTTTCACGGTGGGGTAGTCAAATCTGCGACTATGTGAGTATGTCCAGGAAATTTTGGAAACAACTCGGACGGAAAAGTTGCAAAAAATTTTCTTGAAGGCACACCTACCAGACCCGTATCGATTTTCGAAAAATCAGAAATTGTATCGGATCAATCTGAGAAAACTTCAAAGAATTCTGTGATGAAATCTAAAACTTTTTTTTTCTATAATGAAATATTTTTACAAGTCCATAATTTTTAAGAAAAAAAATCTATGAATTCTCGTGTTTGTAATTATTTCTCGTTTTTTCGAGTCATTTTTGCTCCGGAAAAAGTATACCCTACGATTGGCCGCGTTCGTGAGACTTCTCTCTTTCAGAATGACCTAAGGAAGGAGAAAAAAAGGGGTCTGGTAAGTGTGCCTTGAAGAAAATTTTTTGCAACTTTTCCATCGCGTGCGACCCCCCTATATACGTGTATACATACCTGGAAGTTGTAAGGCAGCTTAATACTGCGGGGCGTCTTCTTCTGCGCGTAGTCGTCGACGTCAGCGTACTCGAAGACGTGCGAGGTGTCGGTGCTGCGAGTCACCCAGAGTTTCCCGGCCGTCGACTGGCTCTTGGGCGACGCGTCCTGCATCCAGATGCCGTACAGATCGTCCATCTGACCCTTGAACACAGGCTTGCCCACTGCACCTATCACGCCGGCTGACAAGTCGCAAACAAAGACGCCCCAACGAGATTAGCCATCGACGCCAAATCACCTTTGGCCAACTGCGCGCTAACTCACTGCTGCTGCAGATGCTACTGCTTTTGTCGAGAATTTTCGCGAATGCTCCTCTCCTTTTTCCTCCGTATTTTTATTTTTTCATTCATACAGCCCTCGGCTTTATCATTCTTTTGAAATCGGGTTTGCTTTGAAATGCGTGCGGAGGGCACGAAGCCAAAGAAGCGCACGCGGAAAGAGAAGGAAATTGAACCAGTCAAAGAGAGACGCGCGCGCTCGCCTCTGCATGAAAACCAATAAAGTGTAAAACGCGTGTATACGTTTTTAATACAAAAGCCACGCGTCGAGCAGAGAGACGGGGAGAGACGGCGTTTTTCGAAAAAAATAATAGAACAGAAAATTTCCCAGTTTCCACGAAAGCAGTGCACAGCGTGAAATAGAACGAGTCGCTCGTTCGTACCTTCGATTCGAGGAGGCATCCCCGTGTAATTGATGCCAGTCATCGGTTTGGCCTCGACGTGTTGATAGCCGCAGTTCGCTCGTGGACAGCTGTCGCAGTTTAATTGGGGCGGACAGAGATTCCTGTACTGCGGCCGAGGCGGCGACGGCTTCCCGAAGACAGTCGGACCCTTGGATTCCAGGGACGTCGCCGTCTTGTCGTTCACGTCTGCAACCGGAAAATCTCGCTCGTATAATACGCGAAATGTTTTTCGATAAACTTTCCTATCCGGCTACTGTGTCTCTACTTGGCTAGGAGCAAACTTTCGAAATCGAGCGTAAGCGAATGCAATTTCCAATTGAACGGCCAACCGATGTCCCAGGAATATTCGAATCCGTAGAGAGGAAAAATACCACCCTCCCACCCCTTCAGCTTCCTACTACTCACCTCTCACTGTTATGAGACCCTTCGTCACGTTGAAGTTCTGCTTTACGGCACAGTAGTAATTGCCGTAATCCGATGCTGTGATTTTCAAGATCTTTAGCCTCATCTTGAACTGAAAAGAAATTTAAAGAAAAAGTTTATGGAGTCGTGCTTTGCGCAGGCCCTCGTTAAAATTCATCGAAATAAACGTCTAGACGGCGTCTTCGTGAACATTAATGATGTCACATTGCAGACAAAGAAGGCTTTCAAGCGACGAGTTGAAAGGTCAAAACCAAGCTCACGAAAACATTGAAGTGATCGCCGTGTATATGGGGACACTTTCGAGAAAACAATGTCTTGTACTTGCAGAAATCATATCAGAGCTTTAAAAGAAGCCAAAATTTTGAACAATATTGTCTTTTGATATATATTTTCAATATGTATTCAAAAATCAGCATATTCTCGCTGTGTACAAACTAGTAAAGTATTATAAAAGAGGTAAAAATAAAACAATGCTCTTGAAATTTTTCTCTCAATATTGTCTTAAAAATTCTACGCACATGTTGCTTTGAAAAAGGAAAGTATCAAGAAAGAAAAATATCGAGAAAAACAGCATACTATCAATCATAACATTGATACCTCGCGATACCCTAGCGTGTATTCCATCGAATCGAATGTAATAAATTCTGCATTCTCCGACCTTTCGACATTGCAATATTTTATTGCATCATAAAATCAGTCAAAAAAAAAGACAAACTGTTTTCAGATTTTCCCCGGCGTACCTTGTAGTCCTTTCTGTAATCGTCTTCCTGAATCATCATCCTGTACTTGTCCTTGCTCTCGAGCCGAGTGTCGCGGAACTCCCAGTAGAAATGATCCGGCTTGGGAAAGGCCTCAACTTCGCACTCGAGCATAACTGTACCGTGACTGCGAGCCCGCACCAACGGCGTGCGAATCCTTATCAGCGGCGCAACTGCGCAAGCACAAGCGAGTCGGTGAGTTTACTGCCTCGCGTCGAGGGCGAGGCAAAAAAAAATTAACAATATAAAGCCCTCGCCTCGCCTCGCGCAGCCCATTGTTGCGGGAGAAGTTATGCTTTCGTTTGCAGTTGCTAAACATTACGGGGCGTGCCGGAGGTACACTGTAAAACTTTGCGGATGTGCCGGGACGCCCGTTGCACGTCACGCTTTTATCCGGTCTACCCAATTACTGATTTATACCACTTGTCGAAAGCACGAGTGCCCCTTAAGAGCTCATTTATTTTGCAGACGTCTGACCATAGTCGACCTGTTTCACTTGCGATGGGATGTGTGCGTTTCTCGTTTATATTTATGCCTGACTACCGCTGTGTTCCGGGTGTGCATGGCTTGTGAAAAATTCTATACGCGCGCAAGCGTGTTTTGGGAGTGAAAAGCACTGACTGCTGTTCGCCGTGTTTGTATTGAGAAAAAAGAGATTTTCAGTCGGAAAATTGTTTGCCTTCAAAAGTAGCGAAAAATCTGGGAGATCCCAATTCTGCCTCAAAGTACAACTGTTCCTTTTTTACTTTTTGCGTGGTTTTATATTCAAAGAACTGAGGATTAAATGAAATCTTTTCCTTGTGCTGCTGTACACCGGTTTAAATAAAAGCTCGTTCTTCAACCATTCGCTTACTTTAATTCAAGAGTAATGAAATGCAGGGATAATTGAAAGAGACACTTATTTGACAGATTTCAAATTCCGTTGAGTAGTGCAAGCTCTGCATATAGCGTTTCATGACATAATATTAGCTCGTTAGCGCGTATAATAGATTTATTCGTAGCCGTGACGAACGAAATATCAGTCACAGAGCAGGCGATCGCGCGCGCGGGATCATTTAATTTCCGAATAAATTATCGGCAAATAAGGCAGAGAGAAAGAGATAGGGCGCGCACGCGCGCGCAAGAGTGAGAGATAGGCACATCAAAATTCGAACAATGAAAGAGGACACTTTTTAATCAGCGACTGTTCCACTTCTCTCGAGTGTCTCTCTGGAAAGTGAACACCCAGAATTTGCCTTCAAGATCCGATATCGAAAGTTTTCGATTCAATTAAATGTGATTGCCCGCTATGTAGTTCTCGGAGACAAACTTTGAGTCTCTCCCCCCCCCTCTCTCCCTCTCTCTTTCTCTCTCCACGAGCCTCTATTGACTCGCGCTTAATCAATGGAACTTATTAGAGATTCCAAACTCCTTATCTAGAATTGCCGCGGGAAACTGCCCGATTTTATTGTGTACCATAAACCTGGCGACCAAGTTTTGCCGCGCGAGGACGCCGGCGGACGGGAGAGGGAATACGGAAAAAAAATTATACGAGCGAAGAGTAGCCGAGCGAATAAATAGCGTGGACTATTTAAAAGCCGTCGGGTAACCGAGCCAAAGCCCGGCCCTATTGTGCGCCGACCTCTGCTGGCTTGTAAGCCCCCCTCCGTCGAAGCGCGCAATGACTCCTCGGATGTCCGATGTGGCAACAATGGCCTCTGCTATATCGGCTCTCTCCGCGGGCGCGACTGACAGCTCTGAGGCAGCGGAGAAGACGTCAGAAGAGCAAAATTCCATCAGAGAAAGAAAGCCCGTGAAAAGTGGAAGAGAGACGTCGTAGAGAATAAATGTCACTTTTTTTCCCGGGTAGAGCATAGTCGAGGGGCGGTAAATTAGTTGGAAATGCAGCGCGCTCTCGGGCAGGAAGCTTTGTTAGCGAGAAGAAAGTTCGGGCGCACTCGAAAATCCAGCGAACGATCTCATTGTTACAATTTGATTATTCGAACACTTTGCATAATCCGCAGCTATCTCTGCCGATTGGAAAGAAATGTCAAAATTAAGCCGGAAGCTCCCGTGCAAAAAACGCTGCGTAATCATTCGACATTGTCTAACGAGCTTTTAGCTAATTATTTATTTCAATGTAACCGAATTTCCAGTTTGACGAGCGGACGCGAGCGCGCGCGCGTTTGCTACTGAATCATACGTCCGAGATCCTCGAACAATTGCGAATAAAAGCCTCTCAGCGCAGGCCGTGTATACATTTACATATATAAGTATATATATATATATGAGAAAATCCGCCAAAATAATTGAGATAATTGCAGCGGAAATCGACCTAAAAAGAATCTCGTGAGACTCGTCCGGGGTAGCGTTTTTTTCTTGTTCTACGGGACCCCCAGAATACAAAAAAAAATCATAGACAAAAAAGCTCGACTAATTTGAAAAGCTCAGAAAATTTTTAAACTTTTGTGCGTATTTGCTACGTAAAAATAAAATTCCTTCTCCCTCTAAATTCGGATTGAAAAAAAACGCTTAAAAAAACGAATTTTTTTGTAAATTTTTGCACAAACATCTAAATACCCAAAAACACTCATTCGATTTGGTGGGAGCACTATTTTTTCCGTGTTCTGGGGGGTCCTGTAGAACAAAAAAAAAATGCTGCCCCGGACGAGTTTCACGAGATTTTCTTTCGGTCGATTTCCACTGCAATTATCTGAATTATTTTAGCGGATTTTGCCATATATATAAGTATACATTCCCCACGTGTGCGACGAGAGGCCGTGACAGAAAAGCGCATACGTAAGGACGTGGAGATGAAAGCTCGCGGCGAGCCGTGAGGGAAGTAAACAAACTGCCAACATGTGAGCGTAATGTGCGAATCGCCTCGGCAAATTCCTGCAGGATATGACGGTGCGAAGAATCGAATGAAAAACGAACGTTTCGCATAGCTGACATAATTGCAGGCAGCAGCCCCGAGTACTGCTGCTGCTGCTGTTATTTCCAAGAGAGAGAGAGAGAGAGAAGAGAAATCGATCGGAAACGCCGTATAGGAGTTTTCTTATTTTTGCCACCGCAGCAGTCGCACACTATAAAGCGTGAATTACCGTGTGTTTTGTTATTGACCAGTTTCGACCGGGCCATTTGGGGGAGAATGAATGATCGTTTGTTTGGAGGATGATCGGTGAAAGTTCTGTTCGGCTGTCGAGACAAAAGGAACGAGAGAAAATATTTGGCTGGGGAAAAACGCTGTTTACCCCCCTTTGGAAGGGAACGAAAGAAGAAAGAGAGAGAGAGAGAGAAAGGGATGCGGGAGGGTGTACAAAGCTTTTCATAAATTCAGCATTCGTTGTCAGAGTTCACGACTGATTTTTATTTCAAAGTTTGCATGAGCTTTTATCAAAACTATGCAAAATCCGTTTTAATATTCGCGAGTAATAAAGGTTCTATGTGGCAAGGATAATAGAGTGAAAATCTGCTAAAACTATAACTTGCTCTGATTAAATCAAAAAAATTTTTTTCAAATAACAGCTGGAATGGGAGCGATGGAGTGAGAGCGTTTCCTTATACCACACAATTTCATTAAAACTTGAGAAACTCACATTTAACACTGAGCTTGTATCGCTTAGTCGCGCTGGGCGGTATGCCATTGTCTGCTGTGCAGGTATACTCTCCCCAGTCATTTCTATGCACCGACGACAGGTTCAAGGGACTCCCGTAAACTGCCGAAGCTGAAACAAAAGCAGCAGCGATTATAAATGAAATACGAACGCAAAGATCAGGATATAAATCCATTTATTTGGCATATTATTTAACGATACAATTTCATACGCACCCATCATTTTGATACAGAATATTTAACAGTGCTGTCACAGTAGCTGTGTGCAACATAAACTACTTATCACGAATCAGCTTATAATAGGGAATCGTAATCCATAACTCGATCATCCCAGTGCATAATGCAGGCAGTGTGTGCTCGCTCGGCAATAATTTAAAAAAGGGAAAGGAAAAACAATCGTTCAATAAAGTGGCGAGGAGAGGGGGGGGGGGGGAACCGCAGAGATTTATCGCGGCGAAAGAGCGAGAGAAGAAATAATGGAAAATACGAGAAAGCAAAGGTCTGTTCTTCCGGGCGAGCAAACACATTTATAGTCCAATATTTCCTCGTGTGGCTTCGAAAAAAGAGCCGCGTGGCCTCAAGCTCACACCCACCCACACACATACGTACAGAGTACTCGGCGTAATTCATGAAACGTGTGTGTGCGGGCCGCGCACACACGTGCACACACGAAACATATACCCGGGCGCGCATTCGCACGATCGAATTCCAGCCAGTATTATACAGAACGTCAACTCGGTCTTTCAGCCATGAATCATTGGCCCTTGCGCGCTCGCGTGCAATTTCAGACGGGAGACGTTGCCGCTAGCTCGATTGAAATTTCTGGTCAGTTGAGCATCATAGCGGCATCGGCTGGTGTCATCCTGGCCCTCATTTCGCATTCAAAGCTCGGATGCGGCGCGACACGAGCCGAGAGAGGGATAGAGAGAGAGAGAGAGAAAGAGCTTCCACTCGACGGATTCCGCGCGTCTGCTCGCTCTCTCGGATTACGCGTGTGTGTTGCGCGCGCTCGGCCTCGGGAGATTACTCCGGAACTTTCCTTGGGCCGGAATTGCTACTGTCTCTCTCGTGTTCTCTCTCTCTCTCTCCCCCCCTTCTGTTTATGCAGACCAGTCGGAATTATTACTCTATTTCCCCGAAATTTTGTTCTGCGCTCCGCGTCTCACCCGATCCGGCTTATACTACTGCGGGAATTATCCCGTATGCATTAAGCGCGTGATCTCGTCGGTATGTGTCCCATAGCTGCGATATACGCGTATCCCCCTGCAATCTCCGCGACTTTTCGCCCCGCCGGCCTACTAGACTCGCCCCTCGAGCGGCTTCTCATTAGCCGGAACTCGTTCCGCCCTCGACACGGCGCGTTAAACTTCACGCATGTGCCCGACCTCCTACGGCGACTATTACTCGCTTTCCGCATGCGTGTGTGTGTGTGTGCGCGCGCGTGTGTGGCGATGTGCGCTACTGCAACGCGAGCCTCGTCCAGGCAATATAGGATGGAACGTTGTGTGTCCCGTCCTGCAACGACGACGACGTCGTCATGCTGAAATTAAAGCCGAGCGAGGAGAGGCAGATACTGCAGGCTGCATTTGCCCTGTACCGCAGCCTGCGCGCGGATACCGGAAAGAGGCCGCCTGTAGCTCTGAGTAGAAAAGTTTTGCGGGCGAGGACATGATTTTCGCCGAAGGTCGCGGGAGACTCCTACGGGCGCGTAAAGCTTTGCTCCCGGGGAAAATTAGTTGCCTTACAAGAGCCGAGGTTTAATCTCGCTCTCGCGCGATACGTGTGCGTCTGTGCGCACGCGTGTGTTCGTACGTCCGAGAGAAGAGAGAGAGAGAGAGAGAAAAGCTTGTTGCCAGGTAGTTGACGATTTCTCTTCTCGCTGTATTTTTTCATTTTCCCTTTCCGCCCCGCGAGAGTCGGTGCGGCTCTGATGCGGCGTCATTCTACCTATTGCCGAGGCTCGAAGGAAAGCGCGCGCCGCGATAAAAGGTAAGTGCGCCTGGGTACTTGCTTAAATTGGATTGTTGCCTTTACTTTCTTTACATTTTTCTTTTCTTCTTTCTCTGCGCCTCGCGTCGGCGCGCTTTCTTTGAAATTCACTTGCACTGAAAGCGACGCGCACCTGTAGCAGCGACTCGTCGTCGCGACTCTTATTTTTCAAGAGACAGGACTACTCACGTGACAAACGCCCTCGGCGATGTGTATAGCGCGTCGAACACATTTAATTTCCGGCGCGATACTTGGTGCGAGCGAGAATAACGGGAGAGATCTTAAAAACCGGCGCAGCTGATGCACGTAGTATACGATCCCGGCTGCGTTCGCTAATTTTCTTTTTAATATAATCAGCGGATGATGCTTTGAGAAATAGAGCAATAAAAGACCCGGAGTCCAATTTCGCCAACTGCCACGTATCCTTCCCTCCCGTACTTCGACCCTTTTTATCTTTCTCTCGCTTTCGCTCTTGAGCCTGGTTCCCTGGAAATTAAAAGCCATTAAAAAGCGCTCGTTTTCCGCAACAGCTTGTAGCTTTCATCATCGGTTTCTCGTTTACAAGCACGCTTGTATATACGGCAGAAGCAATGACGGCGTTTCTCGAGTTGATAAAAAAATCTCTCCGCCTGTAGACAGCAGCTTCTTCTTGGCAGTGCATTAACCCAAGTCCCCTTTCCTCCACGGAAATACACTGAATCACGCGTAAACACGAGCAAATCACTCTGTACGCGCTCGCGCCGAGCTTTGCCGAGAGCTTTAACGATGTTTACCATGGCAGGAGGAAACTGATAGTAAAGTCTACGAAGAACATAATTGGCGAGCAAATAGGGAAATCTGACGCCCGTTGGCGCGGGAATAATATCGCACGTTTCTTTTGCATATACGGTTTGCCCTTTGTTTCTCTCGACGCTTAATGCTCTCGATCATTGCGGGGGTAATGCCATTGGAGCCTGTGCTCTATCGTTATTGCTCGGTATATACTATGTTTATATCGTCCCCTCGAGATAAGAGGTTGTTCGAGTTCGGCCCCAAGTTTATATGTTAATTAAGCAGCAGATAAGCAGGTCTACGGCGCTCTTTACAAGCTCGCAGTGATAATACGGAGGCGCGCGTTACTGCAGCTGCTTTGCTCCCAATAAACAGGCGCGTTATTTGCGCACGAAGGATAAGCTTTATTGAGGTTCGCATTCATTCTTTAGGCTATCGGCCACCGAGAAATGTGCATAGAGCACAGAGGCGGTGAGCGATGATTGATGAAGACGCGCCTCTCCGTTGTATTTACATATACGTATATTCACGACGAGACTTACGAGAGTATTCAAGGCGGTTTTATTTCGATAAAGCTCTACGTCTCTCTCTCTCTCTCTCGCGTCTCTAGCTATCGGATTATGCATCATATGCAAGCGGGCAAACCAGGATTTTCCGAAATTCCCAAGTTTCAGAACTAAAATCCCTCGGTACACGTATATAGCAACGTCGAAATATATCGAAAGTGCATAATGAACGAGCGGCGCGTATATCAAACTCTCAAAAGCAGCGACGTTCTATTGCCCGCCTAAAACGCAGAATTACCATTAATTACCAGTGCGCTTGGAATATTATTCTCGCGAGTGATCGAATACGAAATTCGAGCTTGGTCAAGTATCGCGTTCTTCGTACATCGGTATACATATAGTATATATGTATATGTGCATTTATAGGAGGTAGCGCGCTACACCAAATAATCTTGCAAATGCGGATCAAGCGCAGAGGCTTGAAACGCTAATATTCGATGATAGGTCTATATGTCAACGGCACTTTGGAAATTCATAATACCCGCGCTCGTGCTGCGCACGGACCGGAAACGTTGACGATGACATAATTATAGAATGATTGGCATGAGTCCCGTTCGGATCATTAATTTTCTGAGGGTGATGAGTTCAAGATATTTACCGGATCGTCAATGGTATTTTGTTAAAATCATAATAAAGCAGATATTTGCCATTTATGCGTACAAAAATTATAAGCGCTTCTTCCGGTACTTTTTCAGATTCAGATTCCTAGTGATAAGAAGCAGCACACGATTTCACAATACAGATCATTTTTTGCTTTCCTTTTTTAAATATAGTAAAATTAAAGGCAGAGCGATGAACGTGCATATTTTCAAAAATGTTTTCAGAATTCATTTTCGGTTTAAAAATTCTACATGAAAACACGAAGATCTCGTTCTTGTATAGTATATACATTCAATTTTCTATCGATTTTCTTCGCACAACAAGGCCTTTAAAGCCAAACAGCTGAACAATCAATTTTACGTCTGCTCTATAATAGTAGTACAAAAGCCAATAGTGCAAATATAAGGTATATAATATCCAGCCTTACAATCTTCATTCTGGAAAATTAGAACAGTCCTAGCACGACACGACGAAGATGTGATATCGACAAAACGCACTTACCATACCAGACGCCGGTGTGTATGAGCTGACCGTCGGGCCTGTGCCACTGCACAATCGGACTTGGCTTACCAGCCGCAAAGCATTCTAGCCGCACGTTCAAGCCCTCCTCCGCCGTCACCGTCAGGTACTGCCCTGGTGGTAAATTCAAGAGTTGAACGCACTCGTCGCCGAGCCGCTTTAAATATTGTGGAGCAACGCCTCGCGGTGCCCGCGGCAATGAGGGGCGGGGGGGGGGGGACACGTGTTTTCAAATCGATATAGGGTATATCAAGCGAGCCTCGCGCGCGTGGCCCACTGAATGGAGAAACTTCGCAACAGGGGATAATGAATTACTGCGCGCGACTCCGCACGCGAAGAGCAGCGCGAATTCCCCATTGTTTTTACGAACGGATCGAATTCTCAATGTATGCGCGCGGCGGCCGAGCCCCAGGCTGAATGTCGAATTTCGCCTTTCATGCAGGACGCTTATACAGCCACATCAAGCATTGTTCCCGCAATGAAACACGACGTTAACGAGCCTTTTTCGATACGCCTCCCCCTGCCCGCCCCTGGGGGGGAGAAGTGGGGGGGGGGAGGGTCAGTTAATTTTTCAGCTCGGTGAGTACTCGGATTTCCAATATAAAGCCGTTAATGCGCTCGAGTAATTTTTCGGGACAAACAATGAGAGGTAGGCGCTTTTGTTACACAGATCCGCGGCGTACTGTATACACATATATATTGTAAAACTTGCAGCGGCCATTGGAAATTTATGCAGGCATAATGGACATGCGGAAGCGAAAATATAACTCACCGCTGCTGACGATCGATGCCGGCAAGAGTAGATCGTTGGTGTCGACGTTCATGACGGAGCTGTTGCCTCTGAGAGGTGAGTAGCTCACGATGCCGGGTAAGCCGGGCTTACCGTCCTGTCCCGATCTTCCGTCCTGTCCGGGTCTGCCGTCCTGTCCGGGTCTGCCGTCCTGACCGGGCAGACCGCGTTGACCCATCTTTCCTGCAAATACACGCGTTTGTGTGTACATTTAGCCGATTAGTCTAATTATTGTCCATGCGTTGCGGAGGGGGAGGGGAGGGCGGCCTTTGTGCGCGCGAATATATATACATGTATTTGGACGGCTGAAACTCAATGGGTATATAGGTCGAACCGACTGCAGGCGCATCCTCTCGCCCGGATAGAAAAGGGCCATTGTTTGCAGGCCAGAGACTCCTCGGCTTTTGTGCTCGAGTTATTTGGGCACACACGTTTTTTCCGTATTTATACGGATGTGGTCCTCGCTTTATACCGGACCGAACAAAGTTTTATTGCTTTTGCGTATTTTTAATGCATTTGCGTTTTAGCATGGCTGTGTGTATGCTCTATTCAAAGAGCGAAATGTAAATTATTATTCTTGCTTTCTGTTTGTTGGCGCAACGATAGCTCCAATGACTCTCGACGTGTAAAATAGCCAAGCTGCTATACGGTCTCTGCGGTCTATGATGCAGTTTCGATCAATTGCACGCAGGAAAAAATGCGGACCGAGAGAAACAGTCGAGCGTACAATCTAATCACAGGCGAGGTAGCGATTCCGAAGAGGAAAAAGTAGCGATTAATCAAAACTTTTACGAAGCACCAAGCTTAAGGCTATATATATACGCAGTTTTCACAAATTTAAATCCACTGGCGCTCTATATATACGTACAGTGAATTTCGCTTCGCTCAGCGAAGAAAATTAATTTGCGTCTGGCGCGAAGGCGGGGGGGGGGGGCAGAAGTTGCGTGTACGAAAGCGAGCTTACGCGACAAGCTTACTTAGGCTCCAAGTTGTACGTCGAGGCGCAGTTTGGACCCCCTATATATATGGCACCAAAGAAACGAGATAACGAAGCAATTAAGCGCTCGTTAGCCTCCCAATTATTGCGCGTTTAATCGACTATACGCAGATGCCCGTCTCCCTCGAATAATCCTTCCTGTCTCTCCCAAACACACGTTTGATCGTATAATACTATACGCGAGGTTTCGCGACGCGTCGCCGTAACCGTGTAAACAAATACAAACAATTTCAACACACAATATACAAAGAATTTCGCGCGACCTCTGGTGTATGTAATACGTGTATTTTTGAGTGGCAAAGAAAGCGTATATACCTGGATTGCCTGGGGGGCCTTGAGGTCCTTGCGCTCCTGGTAAACCTGAAACAGAAATAAGTTTTCGTAAAGCCGTAGGGTTAGTTTTACAACTCTATCGGAAACGGTATAAAAGAGAGATCTCCTCTTTTCTCTCTTGCTTTTTTGTTCTCCTGCACCGAACGACAGCGAAAATTGGAATTTCTCGTATCGGGGGAGTCTCGCATCTCCGACGCGAATAATACGCTTTGTTTATACGCGAGACCGTCTGTTGCCCATATTGTCAACGGGGAAAATCAATGTTTGAACGTGGCGAATGGCCCTACATATATTTCTCCGCGAAATTAAAATTGATCGCGTATATTTCTGTATGGGAAACTGTGCCTGGCAACTCCACAGCTTCGTCTTCGCGTGAAATCTATGCTTCCCACTGTGTTTGCGTGGGTATGTGCCGGAGAACAGGATGAAAAGCGCAAAAACGCTCGAAATCACGGCTTATCACGTTTGCTCTTGCGAGAAAAATGCACAGAGAAATAGCATTGCTCGAGCACTTTCTCTCTTTCTCTCTCCTTCGTCGCGAGAACGAATTTAAAAGCCGCGCGCTTGCAATATACGCTATATCCGACTCCTCCGTACCCCCTCCCCCGCAAGAAACTTTATGCCCCCTCGCGACCGTTGCGAAAAATCGCATAAACCTCTGGCTCCCTCTCCCAAGACGCGCATATCTGTATAGAGGAGTGTACACGCAGCGAATCGAAGCTCCTAGAGCTAAGTATAGTCGGCTGCAGCGTCGTCTCAGCGAGAAATTTCGTTCGCTACTACGCGCGCGCGCTTATAAAGCGCTTTTCTTCATTCTAAACATGCGCCCCCGCGCAGAATGCACGTTAAGCGCGTCGATGTTAAATTTAGAGCCGCACTTGCGCTAGTTGCGAGCCGCTAAAAATTTATAACCCACTTAAGATCGAGAGTCGACTCTTTGTGTGCGCGCGCGTGCGTGTGCGCGTGTGTTTGCGTGTATCGCTCGATAGCAGGCTCTCGTGTATTATGCGCTCACGGTAATACCCTTAAAAATATGCAAAGGCAGCGCGCGCGGGCGATAGCTGGAGAAATTTCTCTCTTTCAGCTTTTTAATTCGAATGCTTGCGCAATGCGGAGAGGAGGAGATATCGCACAATGGAGCCCCTGTTCCTCCGAGTATTTTCGGATATGTAGTTTCAGCTCCCAGACTAAATTCGTTATGTTAAATGGCATTTGCACGGATGCGCGCACCAAAGCCGCAATCCCATTCAGGAGTGCACTTAGCGAGATCGCCGTCTCGTTATACGTAGAGCCTCGAGAGACGAGGAGATATCGCAAACTTACCCGAGTAGTATACTACAAGCCCTTTCTGTCTCTCTCTCTCTCTCTCTCTCTCTCTCTCTCTCTCTCTCTCTCTCTTCTCCTCCCCCCTGCCCCTCTCTCCCAACACAAAACAAAAGGCAAGAGAGCAGAGGCGCGTAAACGATACGGCGACGGATCGATGTATATAGTCGCTGCAACTGCGAAAAAATATCTGGAGGGAGAAAGAGGCACTTTGAAATAATGGAGCTGTATTTGGCAAGTAAACCCGCGAGTTATTTTCCGCGGAAGCGGCTTCGGTATAGGAGAGACGTCGAATGTGACCGTGTAAGAATTTTACGTGACTGCGAATTGAATTGCGAGCGAGAGCGCGACTACCTTGCGATAACAGACTCCGCCAATTGCCGCTGAATCAATTGGAATAGGTAAACGCGCGTTTGAGCATCTATATCAACGAAAAATTTCCCTTGCAAAATTAACGCGAGCCTTTAGGTAAGCTTACGGAAGCCGACGATGCGCAGCAGCGAGTAGAACAAGCAACGCAGTTTATCCCTCGCGCGAGCACTATAGGATTATCCTTTCTTTCTCGAGCTCCTCCTCTCCTTACCATCCGCCTGCATAGCCGCTCGGCTAATCGCAATTGTCAGCTCGGCGATGCGATAGCTGACAAGTTGTAATTTATGCAGCGATACTAAACATCCCCTCAGAACGCACACAACGCGCGCACGCCCACACGCAGCTGAGAGAAAAGCAGTACGGGATATTTTCAATGCGGCGCGTAGACTCGGGCGAATGGCTCGCTGGAGGAATATAAAAATCCAGGAGGAAAACAGCGGCACTCAGCTCTCGAGAAGCAGACTATAGCCGCGGAGGAAATGACAGAGCGCACAAAAGGGGAGAAAGAGGGAGTAGAAAGGCCGGCGCGGAGAGAGAGAGAGAAAAGTACAGAGCGGAGACTACAGATATATATATATATATATACGTAGCGTCGGGGGGAGAGGAGAGCGAAGGAACGGGACGCCCGGCGAAGAAATATAGAAAGAAAGGAGAAAAGCGCATGATCGCGGGATGAAGCAAATTGAAGTTGCAACGTCGGCAGCGACGTCCATCAGAGAACGCTCGCTTGGCTTCGAGTCACATTGAAAGACGCGGAGGCTCGCTCTCTCTCTCTCTCTCTCTCTCTCTCTCTCTCCTCTCCCACACTCCATTCGATGGAAAAGAAAAATTCGCGTGCCGCGCGCCAGCAAATAAAGCTCTTTCTCCTCCGCCTACATCCAAAGCGAGGCAGAGAGAGAGAGAGGGGGGAGGGGGAACGATTCAGGAAAACGACGCGCAAAGAGTTTGTTCGCGGATAATCGCTTTGATATTGCCGGGGAAGAGGGAGTCAGATTGTGTGCTCCGAGGATTTCGCTGGGATATCTTCGGCACTGAGCAAAGAGCGTTTTCTTTGCTTGCGGATGCGTTAATAGCCGATTATAAATACGATCGAATTTTTGGTCTGTTATTTCTGCAGCTGTGGCCATGTCCACAATTGCAATGTGGTACGCGTAAATTCATATATTCCAGGACAATTATTAATATAGCATCAAGATTCGCTTTAAAAGTGATATCATTTCTAACGTGCCACTGAACTTTCGTTGCAATCGGCGCTCAAGGCGAATTCTACTATAATTATACAAGAATATACGCTTTTGCGTGCACAAACGCAGAAATAAAAAAAAACTGCACAAGTTGCAACATTGACGAGTTAATAGCGAGAAGAAAAGGAAGAGACGTGAAAAACGCAGGGAGGGGGCTTTAGAGAGAAAAGTGATTTTTAACGTGAAGCCACGCGACCGCGGCGAGATGGGGGCCGTGGAATTTGATTTGAAAGTCCTTTGTCGCGTTCTCTCGAAACACACTTCAGAAGTCGGTATATCTACCGTAGCGTCATCCCGTACGAGAGCCACGAGCGCCGCCCGACTATAAGGCTTTACTCACAAAGGCGCGCCACTGAGCTAATATAATTCATATGATAACGAAGCGCAGAGACTTCCGCGAGACTCTCCCGCTCTCTCCCCCCCCCCCTCTCTCGCCGGCTTTTCGCTATTATTCTTTTCTTTTACCTTGACGCTGAGAAGCCTGCGGGCGTCTTATCGGTCGTCGCGGGGTTATTAGACATGCGGACGACTCTGCGAATTTTTTTCTCTTTACGACGCCATAAAGCCGTAATGCTTTATGATCGGCGAAGGACCTCGTGAAAATTTCCGCGGCAGTGTGTTCCGAGAAAGAGGCGCTGAGAAGGTATAAAATTAACCGAGCCGCGTACCCACTACCCACCCACTCCATATAGAATATTCTCCTAGAGTCGGGGATGGGGTGGTGGGGAGGGGGGGGGAGGACTCTAGGAGAATGCGAGCGCCTTCGCTTAGCTCTCACCCCCGCCCCCCCCCTCTCCCTCTCTCTCTCTCTCTCTCTCTCATTCACTGTATTGCAAAAATATATCCGGTACACGTACGAGCTCCGTATATTATTCGCATCGATCAGGAAAGCCCATCCCGCAACGTCATTGTCATGCATAGAGCGACAAAACCGCGTATCTACACCCGCACACACTCGCGCAGCGCACACGTGTATCGGTCTGCACACACATGGCTCTGAGGGGATAAGGACGCCAGTATAAATAGACTAGATCCTTCTAAATGCTTGCTGCTCGCCGAAATAAAAGCCGACGTCACGCGCGCATGTGTGTATAGATAGTCCCGGCGAGATTGAAGTTTACCCGGATGAGAATACCGGAGCTTTCACAGAGAGAGAGAGAGAGAGAGGGAGAGAGAAAGGCGTAGAAAACAATCCGCAGGTCTGGTCGGAAATGAGCTTGCGCGCCCGATGTCTCGCTCGCGCAGAAATTTCTCTCTCCGCAACGCGCTGCACCCAGCGAAATCCTGTTTATTCGACAATCCGCGAAGCTCTTTTTATATCTCCGCGAATGGCCTTATGTGTATGTGTTCTCTCGGCCTCGGGCAGGTCGCGTATACGTGCGCGATCCCCAGTAGCCGGCGAGATAAAGGAGAAGATGAAAGAGAGACGGAAGGAGGGAGTTACTCACTTCGGGCTGTCGTCGTCGTCGACGACGTCGCCGCCGCCGCCGAGCTTCATGCGACTGCTTTTTTCTCTTTTTTACTCTTTTTAAGTTGGGGCTATATAAGGAAAAAATAAAGTAGGCCGCTGTGTCGAAGAAGCGCTCTCTATTTTTTTCCTCCATTTCGTTCTCTCAATTTTTTTTTCGTGTACATAAACGCGCAGTGGAGTAAACTGACGTTCACGGCGATACACTCTATATATATATAGCGAAGCAAATTGAAAATATCCCGTCCGAGACGTTAAACAGCGGAATAGCCAGGCGGTGATTCCATCGTCAATGTCATCGCACCTTCGGGAAATGCCCGGCAAATGGAGCGAGCGAGGCGAGAGAGTACGAACGGAGATAAAAAAAAGTCGGTTAAAAGGCTGGAAAGGCGAAAAAGGGTGAAACAAAAGCTACATACTCGCCGGATTAAACATTTTTTTTTCCTGCGCGCAGCCGCGCGATTCCTATATTGGGAAATTACTCTTCGCGGCCCTTTCTCGCTCGGCCGGCGCGGGACTTTCGAGCCGATATATTCCAGAAAGTTACGGCGGAAAAGGCCCCCGCCGCCGCGGATACAGCTTCCGAGCGCGCATCTCTCTTGGATTATCCAATAATTTCTATCCGCTTATAGCCGAGTGCGAAAGATATAGGTATAGAACCGCGGAATAAAAGCTCTCCTCCGCAGTGCAAGAAAGCGCTATTTTAATTTCCATGCAAAACACATCGAGGCAAGCCATTCACCTCCGCGCTGCTGTACAATTGAGAAAATCGCGCGCAGACTCGGGCATTCGTCGCTCGAACACGTGCAGCGGCATTCGAGCGAGTATTCCATGTATAATAGAAAGGCGTCAGCAGAGCGCATATTCAATATCGGCGTTGCGGCGCAGCCGCTGCCACTGCGCACTGAAAAGCCGTGGGAAAAAATTTAATGCGAAGAAAAAAACTGGGGGGGGGGGAGGGGGAGGGAGCGGCTCAAAGAGGCTAAGCGAGAGAGCGACTGCATTATTATTCATCCGGCTCGTGTCTTGGCGACACACTTTCGCTCCCCACATACACGCGTCGGGCTTTTCTCTCCCTCTCTCTCTCCTTTTCAAGAGAAGAGAAAAGAAGCTGCGAGCATCTTTTAATGAACGCCATGTATACACCATTCCCCGTCAAAGCTCGGCTTTCAGGCCGGCCGATGAAGCTGTAATACACGCTGGAGCCTTTCGGAACTTGCTTTGTGTACACACAACGCCGCGGAGAGAAGTTGCTCCGCGCCCTCTGAAAAGTCCTCCCTCCCCCCGCGCTCGCCGAGAGAGATTTCAACTTTTTGCGAGGGAGAGAGAGAGATAGAGAGAGAAAAGCTCTCCGTCGGCTCTTCATTTGGTTAGAGAGGAGAGGAAGAGTAGAAAATGGCCAGCGGCAGCGGGTGTCGAAGCTTTGCGCGATTTTTCATCCGGCTGCGCTCTCTGCCCCCCCCCCCCTCCCCTTCCTCTTGCTCTGCTGGAGGCAATTTTTCACTCGGCCGGCGCTTCCGCTTTTTTTCCCAGAAGATTGTTGCGCGCTGGAAAAAAGCAAACAATCGACGCTGCGCTGCCCTCGTATATAGGATAGCCAACTTTTTTTCCTCAAAAGGAAGAGGAGAGAGAGGCAGAGAGGTCACCACCGCAGCTGCCAGATTAAGGCGATAAGTTGTAATTGAGTGAGAGCGCAAAAAAGGCAGTCCTCTCTCTCTCTCTCTCTCTTCCACACACACACACAAAGCGCCTAATCGTCCGGGGAGATCTCTTTTCTTCTCGACACGTGCGCCACAGGTCGCATAGTCTGGATTGAATATAACTCGGGGCGCGTCTTTTTGTTCGGTTCGGAATAGCTTCTTTCCTCTCTCGTTCGCCGATGATTGAATTAGAATTGCGGGTATAGCCACGGCGATTCTGAGAGAAATTTTTTCGCGACGACTATGCTCGAGGCAAGATTGACGGCCAAGTCGGGCTGTTATCGAGAGCTTTTTTTTGTTGTTGTCGTCGTCGTCGCCGTCGTCGTCGTCGTGTCGCCGTAGTCGGCGTCGGCGTCGGCGTCGTTGAAGCTCTCCATTCATCGCCCGGAAAATGGAAAAATCCCACCTTTGTTCGGCGCGCGCGTTCGATAATTTTTAAAGGGCAAAAAATTTTTTAATAAACGCCCCGTACGCGCCGGCGAGCTCGGGGATTAATAACCACATACCGCGGGAAATTTCTCGCGCCCAGCTCGCAGAGTCGTGCGTCATCACAAATCACGGCTCGAATTACCATGGAGAGAGAGAGAGGGGGGGGGGAGGGAAAAAAATGCAGAGCGAAATCCAGTCGGCTGGCAAGTGAAAGCATCCGGAGAATTAAACGCCTATTACGGAATAGCCGGATTTAAAGCGATGAAAATATAGTGCGGTGCGAGGGCCGCGAGAGAGGGATGCGCACTGGTAGAGGAGCCCGTAATAACGAGGTGCGGAGGACTATTCTGATGCCCGGCAATGTTTAATTAAGTTTCTCGCGGTCGGGCGCTATCCGGCTAGGCGGGCGCGCGCGCGCGCAGTAATGCACGACGTTCCTCGTCGCGCGCACTTGCGTGCGGATATATACGCTGCAGACGCATACAAATAGCAAAATACGTACCATCGGTGCCGTTACGGCCAGGTGCTCCGGGAGTGCCATTCAGTCCGGGCTTACCATCTTGGCCGGGCACGCCGTCGTTACCGCTCCGTCCAGGAAGTCCGTCCAATCCCGGCTCCCCGGGCATACCTACGCCAGACAATGGACGCATAACATCGGGAATACTATACTAACCCCCCCGGCTCTCTCCATTCGGAAATGGAGATGCCGGGATTCTCGCCGGCCATCAGCCGCACACCTCGTGCGCACCCCACCCTCCCTGCTCTGGAATCCCATCAAATTAATTAAGTAATACAATATACAGTCGGCGAGGAAAACCGAATTGAATTGTCCTCGCTCATGTATATTTGCTCGAGCGACGCTCGTTCGAGTCGGCTGGCGCGCCCGCTCGACGATGTGATCGCGCGTTGTGAACGCGCGAATGCGTAAATCAATCGCAATTACCGAGTTGCGCTACAGCAGGTACGCATGCACACAGCCATTCAAAGCTCTCACCATCGACACCGTCCAGTCCAGTTTCGCCTCTCAGTCCCTCGGGTCCTGGTGGACCCCGAGGACCAGGTAAGCCGGGTGTTCCTTGAATCCCGGGCAGACCCTGATCGCCCTTGGGTCCGGGCAGTCCGTTGGTCCCGGGCAGTCCGGGCAAGGCGGGCGGACAGGACTCGGCCGTCTCTCGGCATATCTTCTGGATGAAGTCGGGCTGTCGACAGAGACAAGAGCAAAGATCGATCAGTCGCCGGTATTCGAGATGCGCACGGCCGCGAGCTGCACGCTCTATTTGTAACTGACGGACGCTCGTCGCGTGTGTCCCGATGCTCGCTTTTGCTAAAAGCTCGGCTTTATGGAGCGGTAATAAACGAATCGATCGCCGCGCAAGCTTAATCGACTGGCAATGATGGGCCTTTTGTGCGCTTAATGCCGGCACAAGTTTCCAGTCGTTCTTTCGGTTTTCGCTGGAAATGAATAAATTGAACGTATTGGAAGCTCTTTGAGTCGGTGCGCTTCGCCTTTTGTTCCCTCATTTCTTCCTCCCCATCCCTCCGTTCTTTTATTTTGTATACGTATACATCTATGTTATAGGAGGACGTCGCGGCCGCGCAGCTCTCTCCTATAGCTTGAGAGAATTCCCTGCGCGAGTAAACTTCGAAAAAAAAAATACCGCTCTACCGTCATAGATAAAAAGGATTTGTGCTATCGTAAAGCACAACAGCGCGGTTCATACGGATTCTCGTTAAAATAAAAAATTTTTTTATAGCACTACGTGACGTAATTGCGGATTTATGTCACGCAGTTACACGTGGCATAAGTAGTAGTCCATTATTGCAGCCTGCATTCCGATGGCATTACGATACAATAATGGACTGTTTATGACACGGCTTGGAGTAGCAGCAGTACTGCAAAATATAGTATGCGATATTCGCATCATTAGTCGCTCTTCGCACAGGACGAGGTTTAGAGTCTTTGATATACGCTCCGGTACTAACATTAAGTCACGCCGTAAAGGACTTTCTGTGCAACTATAGCATCGCCTAATGGAAAATTGATGAGTACAACTAGTAAAAACATTAATTTTTTGCTAGTTTTTTTTTAAATAATTTCTAGCAATATGTTTCAGTAGAAAAACTGTCAGTCATTGTTTATGTACTTTAGTTATAAATGGGATCGATCGAGTATCAATTAAATCAATTAAATCCATATAGCCAATCAAGTTATTATAATATTAGCCAATACAACTGTGAAAAAAGCTTGTTATTGTTTCTGAGAGTTTAATTGAGAATTTACAGAAATCTCATTCAAACTATCCACAGATTAATAATACAAATAATTTGTTAAATACTTGTCATTTTATCTGCAATATTATTCCATGAAATTATGTATTGACTTTTTAACTTTAATACAATGACTATGTCATTTGTTTTTACGCGGATTCTTTGCATAACAATAAATTATCATTAAGTCAGTTTTCTTCACTATGTACAGAGTTTATTTTACGCCAATAATGAAGCCACGTCACGTTGGCTGCAACATCCTCTTAAATCACAATATAGGGGTTCTCTCGTTGTACTATGCAGTACAAGTAAGAGAATGACTAATTAGAAAGACTGCACGATACAGCGAGAGATAGTTAGAGAGAGAAGTAGAGCGTTGCACATCGATTGGTGACCCGACGCTTTACGTCAGTTCAGACAATCAGAGGATATATATATATATATATATATATATATATATATATAGATTGTCTGAGCTTGTGTGTATATATATATAACTATTCTTTGAAATCGGCCCTTCGATTGTCGCGCCAAGAGCTTTGAAGGTTCGAAGCGGCAAAGCATAAAACCCTCTCGACAAACGTTTCGACGTCTCTGGCAGCGACCGCAGAGACCAATAAAACCGAGGGCCGCCACAGAGGCTCCTTTATTCTCCCCCGCCGCCACATCCTCTATACATAAATCATATCCTCATCCAGGCTATACAGTACTATACACCCACTACACTGATCTTAAACGCCATAAACAAGGGAATCCCTGGATTTATTTTTTTCCTCTCTGTCCTCCCCCCTCCCACACTTTCTCCCTCTTTCTCTCTCGGTGTTCGCGTCCGCGCGCAGATAACGCTAGGTTTATCTTTGATTTGTGCCGGCGGGTCAACCTACATAATATACACTCACACGCTCACACAGACACGCCGATTCACCGGCAAACACACTGCACGTGTACGTGTACGGGAGAGTTAGAGGCTGTCGAATAATCTCGCGACTTTCCGCTCGACGGCTCGTGCAGCTGCGATCGCGTGTGTGGCCGGTCAGAATTTCGAGAGTCGACCGCACCATATCTGATTTAATTAGGACTGTATGTGGCGCCTGCAGCTCACCGCAGAAACTATATACGTTATAATATATAGCTGTAGGTGTGACGGTAAAATTATCTAATAGGACTAAGAAGATTACAGGCGACCCCCGTTGGATATAATGACGTACCAAGTAATACCCTTACGTGTCTGTCTATACGTATATAACCAATTCTCCTAGAAAAATGCACTTTTCGGGGGTCCAGAAATCGAAAGCTTTTTTTTTAAAGCTAGAGGTTTCGGACCGATGAGACTTTCTTTTGTAAGCCGAAAGATAGTCAAAAGTGCAGAGGAACATGGGAAAAATTACCAGTAACCATATAGCTGAACCATTTTACTTTTTTTTTACAAGAAATTGATGCATCAAAATACTAGAATAATAACAACTATAAATGTTAACAACAACAAAAGAGCTTCAATTAAAAAGAATATGCCAAGATTTGATGCTCTGATAAAAAGTTATGTCCGTTCAAAAAAAAATATCAATAAATAAAAATCCGAATAGCCGATTTTCATTTTTTTTCTCTATGTACTACCTCCCCATGTTAAATTCTCATGTTCCATGTTTTCCATGTTCCTCTGCATTTTTAACTATCTTTTAGCTTTCAGAAGAAAGTCTGATCGATCCGATACCTCCAGCTTTAAACAAAAAAATTTCGATTTCTGGACCCCCAAAAAGTGCATTTTTGTAAGAGAATTGGTCATATACAGTTTAGTGAGACGCGCTATGTAAGCTTGAAAACTTGCCAGGCGCGACGACGAGGCGTTGATGCATTCAGATTTCTTCCGAGTTGGAACGACAAATCTTTTCTCTCTCTCCTCCTCCCCTCCCCCCGTTTTGAGAAATGCACCGACGGCTGTACAATAAAACTTTGCGCGACTACTGCGTTTTCTGCACGACTGTCAAAGCTCTCGGCGAAGGCGAGAGTGCGAGAGAGAGACAGGCAGAGAGAGATGGACCGCCGCCGGGCAAAGTTTTGCCAAGCGAGCTGCACACATTTTAAAAGTTGGACCCTGTGCTCTGCGCGCAGGCGAGAACGCGCAGGAGAACTCGAATTAGCTGTAATGCGCGAATCCGGCGACGACGAGGACGTCAACGCGCGCGACGGCGATATCAACATCCGCAGAAGCTTTCGGCGGGGCCGTCGTCGTATACTAGGCGTATCGTATACACCGCCGGCGCTATACGTCCCGCTCGCGCGCGCGCGCGCGCTATACCTTCGGGAGAACCGAGAGCCACATTAGCGCGTCAGGTCTAATGGTCCGCGTCTATACAACCCTCCGGTACTCAAGCGGCTATAGCCATGAAAGCAGCGCAGAAGCCGTATTCACGTCGATTAGCCACTGGCTGTGTACTGATCCCTCTTCACGACTCTATTCGTCGTCGTAGTCGTCGTCGTCGTATATATATATATATATTATACACACTTGCGTCGCCTGTGATAATGCACGCCAGTATAAAGGAAGTGCGCAATCATCGACCCAATAAACTTTCTGGAAAAGCCCGCGCAGACATCACTCGTATATAAACTGTTAAGACGCACTGGCTACAATGCATTCGAACCTGTGTGCGAGTATATATATATATATATATGTGTGTGTGTACACTACGTCAATGTATCGCTATACCGTGTGTCCCAGGTGAAACTGTCGATGCTGAGAGTGCGGGTAGAAAGAATTTCAGCATCAAAAACTATGGTGAAAAAATGTATAGGGATGAAGGGTGATCCCGTCGGTTGAGCGAGTGTAACCCATATGTTTCGTATTAAAAAACGCTGCATTCAAAAAATTTTAAATTTGCAAAATTAATACTTTTTGAATAGGCACTTAATTCTACAGAAAAGACTGAATTCAACAGAATTGTACGACAAACATCGAATGGTAACTTATTGAAATAACGAGACTAATTTATAAACTGTCACTTGCAGAATTCGTAAAAGTGAAAATAATCTGATTGTTGTGATTCAAGTTTTGCAAGTATTAGGGATTCTTACGCACAAACATGAGTACGTTAAAAATGATCTTTATTTAAAAATTCTTGATTTGAAAATTGAGAGTAAAATATTCAGGAAAAATTTTGTTTATGGAGAAGTGTGTCCACCGGTGCAATAAAAGGCTAAGACCCCTCTCCGGCACTGGTACACATGTGGCACACCATTAGAAAAAAATTTGCACTCACAATTTTCAAATCAACAATTTTTACATAAAGATCGTTTTTAACGTACCCACATTTATGCGTAAGGCTCCCTAATACTTACAAAACTTGAATCACAAAAATCGGAGCATTTTCACTTTTATCAATTGACAATCCTGCAAGTGACAATTTACAAATTAGTCTCGTTATCTCAAGAAATTACCATTCGATTTTTGTCATTCAAATTCTATTGAATACAGCCTTTTCTGTAGAATTAAGTGCCTATTGAAAAAATATTAATTTTGCAAATATTAAATTTTTTAAATGCAGCGTTTTTTAAAACGATCACTCTTCACCCCCATAAATTTTTTCACCATAGTTTTTGATGCTTAAATTTTTTCCACCCACTCTCTCAGCATCGACAGTTTCACCTGGGACACACGGTATATAGGAGACTAAACGACAGGCGGGCTAATGATTGCGCGTCTGGCCAAACCTTGGCGTGACTACTTCCGCGGGGTGGCTCATTTTTTTCTCTATCTGCGCTAAACGAAAAGCCACTGGAAAATACTCGTTAATCAAAGCAACCTCGACGTCTCTTGCCGAAATAAAAAGCTTATCGTCCGCCATATCCCCCTGGTGATAAATCGCTGAGAGCGAAAGAAAGCCGGCTTATATAGACATACGTCGATGAATAAACAGTGTGCTATATGTGTGTGTATATATATATAGATATCTCTCTCTTTTGTGTCTATACACACAGTAAGCCGCATCGGGTGTAACAGTAGTCTCTAGCTTTTTCTCGTCTCTACATCTCTCTCTCACCAACGGCGATCGTCAATTAATTAAGCGTTAATTAACGTTGGATTAGTTTCGCGCGGGTCTTCGACTTAATTAGAACGCAAGAGAGGGAGAGAGCGAAAGAGAGAGAGAGAGACAGACAGAGAGAGTTCGACTAGGCAAAGACAAACGAGCGCGAGCATAACGAGTCGGGGCTTGAGAAATATTCGACCTTTTTCCCTCGTCGCCCATTATTCGAGCTTCTCTTTCTTCCACTGTTTATATATCTATATAGCTCTATCTATATAGATGTATAGAGAGCGAGAGAGAGAGAGCTCAATAGTCGATCAAGAGCAGCGGAGACTTGATGGGAAAAGTTGGGAAACGCCGGGGAGTCACGTCGGGGATAGAGAAGATGCGCGCGCGACAGGGGGTTAATGGTCGCTGTAGTGCGCATCCGACGACGGCTCTCCTCTCACACTCTATCTCTATATAGGAGATTCTGACGAGGGCGAGTTTAGCATGACGAATTGCAATGCTCTCGCGTAGTTTTATTTAGCTACACCTCCCACCCCCCGTTCCTTCGCCGCACCGGTAGCGTAAAATCAGCCGCTGCGCACATCAAGTTTTATAACACGCCCCCCCCCCTTTCCCCCGTATAAGCGGGAAAATCTATAGCTCCTCGCGTTCCGGCGCGCATCATATCTGCATATCGGACAATTATGTGATCGCGGAAGATTGATTCGCGCGCGGAACGGCTTTGCATATATATTTTTGAATCGCCGAGAACTCGAGCGAGATTGGCTCCACTGTGTCTTCGTTAATTACCTCCTTCCCGCGCCTGTGTCCGGGGGCTTCAATTAACCGCTGCTGCAGTGTGCGCGCGAGCGAGCGAGCGGCCGCGATTTGAATAACTCGCCTACGCAGTCGAAAAATCTCCGGCGAAGCGTCGATTTATCAAAGGACCGCAGCTCTCTCTCTCGCTCCGTCCAACTTAGGATGAATAATACCATTCAGAGCTTGTTCTACCGAGAGGGAAGTCATTAAAAATTCGCGGAAACTCGCGCGACAGTGCTCCCTGCTCTCTCTCTCTCTCTTTCTTTGTACACCTACTTCTCTACTCGCAGTCGACCAGCGTCGAAACTCCCGCAAATAAACGAGAGAGATTGATGAAAATAAAAACACTCGCTTGCATTATTTTCGATTCATCGCCGCTTTCGTCGCGCGCAAGCCGGCGTCGAGCCAATTAGCATAACGGCCACGGTCAGGAAAAATAAGTGGGGCTTTGTCGTGTCCGGATGGAAAAAGGAGGAGAGAAGAAATTGTCGAGCGCGGCGACGGGGAAAGCGATTGTTCAGCGATTACAAGCCTGAGCTTTGACCGCGGTAGGAAAGAGCCGCGGCTGCGGCGGCGGCGGCGGTGGCGGCATCGATCTCGACTCGGATCCTTTGCGGATGAAGCTTTTCCCTCTTCTCTGCAGCCGTCGTACTGGCTCTCGCGAATTCTCTCTATTGGCTCCGTTTCGTGCCATTCAAAGGACTGTTATACGTGTCATTAGCCGCCGCCCCGTGGGAACACTGCAGATCCTTCGATTTTCTCCCAGTCTATTGGTAACCGTATGCTTAAGGATTTTTCGTCCTCGCCGAGGTATGTACAGCAGCCTACAGGAATAGTGGGGGAAGGTTCGTAGATAATATGGATCGGGCTTGACGTAAATTAAACGAGTGCGAGCGCTATATATAAGTCCTCGATCGATCCTACTCTTCAATGAGCACTCCGGAGCCCATGTATATGCACAGCAATATACGTATATACAAACTCGCTGGAATAAGTAAATCACTCTCACTCAGCGGCGCGCTTCCCACTCTCGGCAGCGAGCGCGCAACCCTGTATAGAGCACGTTCGAGGAAAAACCGCAGAGAGAGAGAGAGAGAGAGAGAGAGGGAACGTAAAACCACAGGGGATACGACGCCTTTTTTGCACACGCGCGCGTGTCATTAACAAAATTGATGGAGGGAAGCTTGCAGCGTTGCTGAAATATTTAAAATCAATCGCCGCTCCTCTCTCTCTCTCTCTCTCTCTCTCTCTCTCTCGTTCTCGGATGTATAAAGAAGAGAGGGAGAGAGAGAGAGAGAGCGAGGGAAAGGAGAGGCAGCGGCATGGCGCGAATCGAGTAATAAAAAAAGGGGCGCCCTTTTTTATTTCTCAAGCCAGCGAAGAGGCTAGACATAAAGCCGCTGTATATGCGTCGAGCGCTTATGGCTGCTGCATTTTTATATATACATACATACACGCGCGCTGCGCTAGGAGGAGGAAAAAAAACGAACTTTGCAAGTGTATTATTTCGCGAGAGTGTATAAAACGGAAATCGCGTTCGCCGCCCGAGACGCTAAAGCTATAATGCGTTTTTCTCGTTACAATCTATACAGACTGCGCAGAGTTATGAGGGAAAGAGTAAGAGAGAGAGAGAAAGAGAGATAGCAAAAGCAAGCTTCCGCGTATATAATATGAAGGGAATATGAATCGCTAATGGCGTCCGACAGTAATGAAGTTCTCGATACGTATAGTCGCGGAATAGTTACGGAGGAAAAGAGCAGCTTAATGGAAAAATGCGGCGTGGAAAAATGTATCCAGCTCGTTAGAGAAAAGGAAGGAGAGAGAGAGGGGGAGGGGAGAAGTAAGGGGAGATGAGAAGCCTTGCGTAATCCGATAGTAAAAACCTTGCGATTCATTGAAATTGACAGAGAGACACACACACACACACAGAGAGACGTACACGAACGACGTACACGAAATACGATAGAACTAGAAGAATAAGGGCTCACCGATAAAATTGTATCGCCCGGCATCCAGAGCCTATCGCTGCCTTTAATCGGGGCGCTCTGCCTCTCCTTGACGGTATCCTTGACGTCGCGGCTCTGCAATAAATTGATAATTATGTAAATGCGCTGCGCTACCAGTTTCACCGAAGATCAGAGAAGAGCGCTAATATTCATGAAGCCCCGCGATGGAATGCTAATATACAGACCCACACGCTGTCCGTATGTACACCTACATGTACGCGCGCACGCGAAAAGGGATCCGAATACATATATAAAACGATACTATATATACACAGCGGTGCGGAACACCGATAATGAGGAGAATTTGATAGTATAATCAACCGCTGGAATTATGCGTTTTATACATAACGAATCGAGAAAATTTTTCAGCAGAACTTCCGCATCGACTAACCAAAAGGCGAGAGCAAAGTTTTCTCCCCGCGGATTCACTCCTGGCTTAATTATAATAAATGCAGCGTGGCGTCCGCTGATGCGGCGGTCATTAGTATTCTTCGGGATTACTTCTAGCCTCTCACGCCTCGTCATGCGAAATGATCAGGAAGCGACTGCGCTGTCACGATCGCAAATTTACTGGGCCGTGTGTGCGTGGACACGTATAGCATCCGGTTTATATTGGGATCGATGTTGCGATGATGACGACGACGACGACGTCGACGGCGATGATGTCGCGTGTACGGAGAGCGCGATTGAATAATGATTACCGCGTCAATCATTTGCACGAGCCGGTGGAGCTCGACGGCGAGGCCTTCGGTGCCGAGCTCTCTTTGTTCGCGTACATTTTATCAAGCAGCCGTAATCTCCATTACTTTTCTCCGCAAACTTGCCGGGGAGAGCTTTGTTTAGCGGACTCCAGATTACCGGAGCCTTAATGACAACCCGAGACAAGCTCTCGACAAACTATAGACATGGTATCTCTCTGTCTCTCTGTACCTCCCCCCACCCTCCCCTCTCTCTCTCTCTCTCTCTCTCTCTCTCTCTTTCGTGTATATAGGTATATTTGTACTTGCTTCACATTGAGTTATTTACCTTCGTTTGTAAGATAAGTTGCTTTGACCGTTTGTTTAAGTTTGCTTTTGAGGAAAACTAATAGTGTTTGGAGCTGAAAGAAGGAGGGAGGAAATTATAGCTGAGAGCTCGATACCTCGTTAAAGATAGAAAAGGTATACCGCGAGTACTGCGAAATTAGTCCAACCGAATTTCTCGTCGCTACGCGAAATTATCGAGATATAGTGCTTTGTACCAATTCTGGCTTCAGAAATTCCTTGTTTTATAGACCACTAAACAGCAGTAAAATTTTCCAGTGGAATGTAATTATGAAAATCCAATTGCCGGGGTTGAGGTTGAATTGAAATGCCAGAGAAAAGTCGTGCAAAAATCGGGTAATTTCGAGTAGTGACTAAAGTAGGGGAATAATTACTTCGGATTTTCTTTTTTTCTACTCATCTTCCCCCTTCTCCGGCGGCGCGTAATCCAATAGAAACCGTTAGCGAGCTTTTGATTGACCTAATTTCCAAGCCTATTAGCAGGCGAGGAAACCCGAGCTTTAAAGCTCTTATACATTCGATATCATCTTACGAATCCCCATCTACTGTTACAAGATCATTTCGAAGTTCAGTTATATAGACTGTACATTTGAATGTTCCACACGTAGTCCGAACTTATGAGCTCAAGCGCTTGCGGCCTTAGACGTAAGTTTTAATGGGAAAGGCGGCAGTATATATATATATATAGCTTTCTCCTCCCCCTCCCCTCTCTCTCGATATCCTCCAACGTGTAGCTATACGTGTTGTATGAATTAATTATAAAGCTTGTTTTTTTCTCCCGAGCTTACGTGCTCGCATCGGTTTAACAAAAAAATACGCAGCAAAACTGCCCGTACTATAAAAAAGAGAAGTTTGCATTTCCAGCGAAATATAACACGGTACTTTACAATGGAATAAAAATCTCCATCCAGCCGCGTCCAAAAGAGTCATTAAAGTGAAACAGCAATAATTAGAGCCAGAGTCGTTTGAAATTCACAAACGGCGAGCACCGCAAACTTTGCCGTCAGCTCCAATCCCACAAAATGATTAATTAGACTTAAAACACGCCAGACATGCTCTTGCGAATCTCTGTTTTCCGTAACTTTTTCATTTGCCACATTCACAGAGAAAAACGGTTTTTAAAACATCCCCGCTCTTATACCGCTCACAAAGAGCCCCGCGCGCACACGTACGCGTACCACACGTACACGCAGATGCGCGCAGACAGAGGCAAAACGACGAATTTATTACAGTCGTAAAATTCCATCAGCGTACAACTGCGCGCGCAGCGTTACTTTAACGTTAATTCGAGCAAACGAGCCTCTGTGTATCATTCTCGCATTATGCCAGCGCTTCCTTTTCCTTCCGCTTACAGCACGTCGACTTTAGAACTTAGACATGTATATACGTATATACATACACGCGTATTCGCAACTACCGGCCATTAGAGCGTCGTGCGAGATTCTATTAACGAGGCCGCAGTGTTACGAGCGAACACACCGACGTCGGCTTCTATTTCTCTCTCGCTCTCGCTCTCTCTCTCTCTCTCTCTCTCCTCTCTCCTCTCCCTAAATATAGCTACGTATAAACTTCCTCGCTCTCTTAATTTTCACTTTCAGGACGAGTAGCGGCTTCTCTAAGTGAATCGCAAACAGGCGAGAAAACTTTACGCGAGCCGTTATAAATGCGAATTCACGCTAAGTAGCTGGGCGCTTCGTTAAATTAAAATTTTGCAGGCTTTACGAGCTATGGCAGTAGTTGCCGGCTTCATTATTGAGCGAATTAATTAATTCAGGTCCCAAGACGCCGGGTGCGTCGGTGAAACCGCACTGAGTAACGATAAAGAAAAATTCTTCGAGAGAGCGCGCGAAACAAGGAGGTGACAGTTTTGCCGCAAGTCGTTATTTCTGCCTACGCCACACCACGAGTCCCATGTTGACGGAACAAATCAGTTTCGAAACTGCGAAAAAAAGAATTGGTTTTTCATTCAAACGTGTAATTTTAATTCTGTTCGCAAATTCTCGTAATTTATTAGTTTAAAGCTACTTACATTATGCTAGCTTAGTTTGCACCCTTTTTGGATAAAGCCATAGTTTCCATTTAATTCCAAGTAATCACATAATTCGATTCAAATGGTCCAGTTGGTTCATATATGCTTCGATTAAACTAAATTATCCAAATAGCTATAAATTTTTTAACAATTAAAATAATTCCACTGACTTTATTTTCGCAACTTGTTTAATTTCATTCTCCTGCACAAAATATTTTTCGAGCTGCATATTCTAATTTAAATCCCTTTATTCAAACTAAAAGCGCAGTCAGTTCACGTAGATAGGTGGATTTAAACATTTTCCACAGTTTTTGATTTTTTACTGCTTCAAACAAAACTAATTATATATTTAGTAGAGGTGCTTTCAATATTACAGAAAGAATAATATTATATAAATTATATTGCAAAATGAGCACGTATTACGAATTGAAGAAGAATAAATATGAAAACGCTCATAAACATTGTATTGATATTATATTAAATTTTAACGAGCCAATACGCTCGTTAAGCTTTCTCAGAATATTGTGGGAGAACCTAAAGAATAGCATTTGTAACGTTTTCATATTATATAATACTTCTCTTCTTGCTTTTCTTCTAATACTACAGTATATACTTGAGGAATATTAAATTCAGACGTGCGTACTAGGTATCTCTGTGCATTGCTCAGCTATGGAGATTTAACTTTTAACACGAAAGCGTTATATTGGACGAGCCATTTCAAAGCAGAATCGCTTCTTTGATCAATTGACAACGGCTATATATTTTGGTATATGAATTTCGCCCGAACGCACATTCGATCACGCAATCTTTATGTGGATTTTTAATTAAAACTCTCACGAGTATAAATCACGATGCATGAGATCTTCTTTGCTTTTTGCTCGGCGTCCCGTTGTTCTATAAGCTCTTCCATACACACATACACACATAACACACATACGTACAGATACGATACTCTGCATGCACACAGTCGACGCACAATAGCACTGTAGCGAGTACTTATACTCTCTCGTGGCTGCTATACTGGATTACAGGATTATCGAGCTGGAATATATATATATATACGTGTACATGGGCTCTTATTTATCGGTCCCCGGTAATTAAAATCTTATGGACTCTTGGAAATATATGTATATATTGTCATTAGTTTTTAATTATATAAAACGAGAGGCCATCGTTGCCGGGTGTTAAATAACATTGTTCAATAATTACGATAAAAAGAGCGGGCCTCGGTGGCGGCACGTCGCATTATAAGATACGTATATAATAAAAAGCGAAAATTACCCCAGCGGTCACCCGCACGCACTGTGCAGAGAGCACGAGCGGGAGAAAAGTTTGCGATTCGCGGGGCGATACATCACTTAAAATTAATTTCCCGCGTAAGACTCGCGAGATTCATTCTCTCCCACGGCGGTTTGAACGAGCTCCGCCGACGAGGAAAGAGCGAGAGAGGAAAGGGTAATATACGGCTAAAGTTTGTACACGCTGTTTTCTATGCCTCCTCGACACTATCGCGCTTTCTCTCTCTCCCTCCCTCCGACCGCGATTTTCCTCTCTATGAATCTCTGCTGCTGCTACTGCTGCTGCAGCTATGCTGCTGCTGGTCATAATCTACCTCCCCGCTCTTTAATTTCCTGGGCGCGAGCGTCGCGATAAATTTAAAGTCGGAGCTGCTTCTCCTCTTCGGCGAAGGGTCACCTCTCTCTCTCTCTCTCTCTCTCTCTCTCTCCCTCTCTCTCCCTCGCAAATATTTAAGCTGTCCGGTGATAACTTGATTTATGCACGACCGGAGGGAATTGGCGCAGCGCGAGCGCGTTAAATTATTTCGTGCCAATCATCCGCGCGAGTTTCTGGATAATTTGATTTCGTGCGTTTATACGCACGACGTCCTTCTATAATCCGATCGCGTCCGCGTGTGTGTGTATGTGTATATATATATTTGCCGGTATAGGTTTTGCCTTCGACCGAGAGAGCACTTCTCGACTCTCTCTCTTTCTCTCTCTCTCTATCTCTCTCGGTCTATACGAAGCATACAGAGCGAAAAGTGTCTCTCGCAAGTGGCCGGCGAAGAAAGTTCAGTCTAGTTAGCGTAATCGTAATTCAGCTTTTCGAGCGAAAAGAGAAAGAGAGAGAGAGAGAGAGCTATGTGATTTATTAGAGGGGCGAAAGAGAGAGAGAGAGAGAGAGAGAGAGAGAGAGCGCAGCGAGCAAGCTCTTTCGCGCGAGAAACAATAAGCGCAAAATAATAAAAGCAGTGCGAAATGAAGAAAAATAAATGTCTCGGTTTTTCTCACCCTGAAGACCTCGGAGACGGCGTTGTCCTCGGCGGCGGGCATGGAGCTGCTCCTCTTGCTCCGCCTCGGCTGGAGCTCGCAGTCGACCAGCTGGGAGTTGCCGAGCTGCGCCTCGAGCCTCACCATGTTGACGTAGAGGTAGAAGAAGCTGACGAATTGCGCGAGGAATTGGGCGAGCAGCAAGTAGTAGACCAACCTCGTCGACGAATTAGCCGACGTTTTGCCCTCCATTTTCTCCCCCTTGCCTTGTTTGCACCTTTCTCTGCTTGTTTTGCCCGAGCTCTCTTTTTCCCGCCAGCTGCCTCCACCTCCTCCTCGTCCACCTTCTTCTTCTTCTTCTTCTGCTGCTGCTGCTGCTGCTGCTTCTGCTTCTTCTCCGCCTTCCTTTTCTTCTCGTTCCGCTTCTCGAGAGGGAGAAAGAGCTCAGAGAGCCGCGCGCGCTTGTACTTTAATTTCGCTCACGGCATGACTTTTCTTTTCGTCGCCCTACTGCCGCCGCTGCTGCTGCTGCTGCCACTTGTCTCGTCGAGCGTCGGCGATGCCACGGTACAGCGCATTCTCACTCTTGCTTTTTTCTCGCCCTCCCGCCGCCGCGCTCCCTTTGCAATTAGTTCTGCGATTTCTCACGCCGCCGGCGGAGTTTTCGATGTTTATTGTGACGCGCAACGACGGCACCGTGACGACGACGACGACGACGACGACGACGACCCTCTGCACAGATTGAAGTTTCGCGTGAAATCACACACAGGAGCTGACTCGACTGCGCAGCGACGAGTCGTTGCGCGAAAATAAAGGCGCGGGGGGAGAAAAAGAACGTTCGTTTAAAAAAAAATAAAAAAAAACGCGTACATAACGAGCTGCTGCTTGCCGAGGATCAGGGAACAAAAGGTATACGAGCGAGAGTCACGTTTATTTTCTCAAACAAACGCGCGGCACAAAAAACTGACGTGTTTTCCCCCCAACAACGCGAAACTCGATTTCGAAGCTGTATTTTGCCGTTTTTTTTCCTCTCTCTTTCTCTCTCGCTTTCAAAAAAAAAAAAATTCTCGACACGTTCGCTTTTATTCCTCAATAAATTTGAATGTCTTCCAACTCTCGCTTGTGGTTGTGGAGTTAAATAACGCTCTTTTTCCCAAATTATTTCCGAAATATTTGGCCAAACTCTACTTTTCAATGTCTTCTTATGCCCACGCGCTATACTGTTAACGCGAGGATTAAAAATACAAACGATAAACGGCGACGAGAGATAGAGAGAGAGCGAGAGAAAGGTACGTCTAGCTGTTCAATCAATTTTCGGCTGACACCACAACAGGGCTCTTCATTGTCTATGCCGCGTGTCACGCAGGTACATACACGCGCGGCGTCAATCGATAAGCCAAACAATGCGCGATCGGCGAAAATTGATATAGCCATGTGCTACAGACGTGTTCCTGTCTGCCGCGGTGTTAGATAAGGCACCTGCGAGCCGAATGCCGACGCGATAATTAATTGTGTAAATTCGCGCGTGATTCAACAGTCGCGCGACTTTCTTTATTGCGGGCCACGATTCCGTTCCGGGGGGGCGCAACTGAAAAATTGAGAAACGACTATAGGTCGAGAGCCATACCCGCGCGTCTTACAGTAGACTAGGCTGCTTTGAATTTCTCCGAGCGGAATTGCTGTTGTGATTTACGACCTTCTTCTCTTATCGATCAATTTTCACCCTCTGGGCTCGCTTCTCAATTTTCCTCGTAACGTACCGGCGAGAATTTTCTCGCCGGAGTTATATCCGAGTAAGTAGCTGTATCGCGTGACTTCGAAGTGTGGTCTTTCATTATTTCCTCTCTTCTTAATGCAATTATTATTATTGTTATTTTAAATATTTTATAAAGAAAAAAATCGAGCAACACTCGCTTATACAGCGCAGATATACGCGTACAGCGGCAGCGCAACAGGTAAATTTTCGAGTTCGCCGGAGTTAAGTTTCATGGTGCAATGAATTCGACATGAAACCTCTGAAAATTCATATTTTTCGCTTGACTAAATTAACTCTCGCTCTCTCGCCTCCTATCTCTCTCTCTCTCTCTTTTCTCTCCTCTCCGCGGCATATTCGCTCGGACTTGGCGGCTAATTATTTTGCACTCGATGTGCGGAGGCCATTTTTTTCCCCTCGAAATTCAATTCCCACCGGGCTCTTTTAACATCGAATCTCGTTACTCGGGCACATAGCTCTTCCGATAGCGCAGAGAAGCAGCTGCTAATTTTTCCGATAACCACCGCTGCGGCAGCTTTTTTTCCACCCTTAAAGCCAGAGCTCGCGTACGCAGAGCGGAAGGGAGCCGAGTAAGAATAAAAGAAGACGAAATAGATAAACGCGGCGAAAATAGCACGCTGCGCGAACCGCGAAATTGCGACAAGCGCGTGTCGCGCCTCTGTAATGAAAGCTTCCTTTTCCAGCTACCGCATCTCTCTCGCGGCCGCTCGCTTCCCCTCGTTTTATTTCGAGGCGCGCTACGCGCGCGTTCGATCGGATAGAGAAATAGCTAATCTTTGCCACCGCACTGCACGTAACCTCGGAATTGCCGCGTTTACGGGCCGACGCTTTTTCGCGCGGGCTTTTTATTTTCCGCTTTTCCCACTGTGTATACGGCCCTTTTATTTTCCGAGCGGCTTTCCCAGTTGAAACCCCTGCCCGCTTCGGCTCCGGGGCAAATAATTTAGACTTAATCGTTCCCCGCCAGCGAGATGCGCGTGTACATTTACCCTTGATTCTCGTTTTGTTTTACGAGCGACGCGCATCATTGCGCAGCTGATACACGACTTTGCAAATGTCGTTTCGCTCACTCGAACGGCCCAGCCCGAGAGAGAGAGAGAGAGAGAGAGAGAAAAGTTCGAGTACGGCCGATTATATTAGCCTCGCGGTGTGTACACGAATATACAAAATAGATGGAAACTTGCGAGTTTTAATAGGATTGCTCCTCCCGGCGGCGGCTAACTTGCGCGCCCGGCGCGCAACTCCGAGAAGAGTAATTAATTCTTTTTTTCTTCATCCCTCGCTCCGCGCGGCGAGTTGAAAAAGTGGATAACGATTTTTTCTCGAGCCGAGCAACTAACCGCGAGCATTGCGATTTAATTGCCATAAAAATCCATCGATGCAACTCCTAACGAACTGCGCGCTACTCCCGCCTCCAGACGCGCGTGATGGAAAGGATCCGGCTAAGAAACACCGGCGAGTATTTTACATCGAGTAGTTCCAACGAGTTTATCTTACGCAAGGAATAAATTATCCGCCTTCCAAGCCCTTCGCTTCACTTTCCGAGCTGTGTGGATAGACACCGGTCTTTATATATATATATATATACACGTGTATATATAGATACAGTTCGTTTGCTCAGGTTCGAAACCGACGGTACGTCCGACGCAATTACCGGTTGGTTTTTCTCGCCATCCTCGCTTCTTGGTACATATTCGCCCCGCGACGAAAACGAAGCTATATCCTCGTCGGTAATCAGCCCCCCGCTGGATGGATATATATATCTACACACCAGGAGTTAAATACACTGGAGGAGCTGCGCAGTATCTGTTTGCACTACGTGAGCGTCGACGCGAGGACGGAGCGAAACTTCACGACTAATCGCTCGGCGCTTTAGAGGTGAAAAATAAATAAATTCAACGAGAAAAAATATAGAGGTACTCTTGGGAAACGGCTATACCCCCGTATCAACCAGGATTTTTCACGCGACGCTGGAGAGAAAAGAGAGTGAGAGAAAAAAAGAGAGAGAGAGAGAGAGAGAGTAAAAAATATACTACATTTATGTACGTATATATATCTATAGCCGTATCGCGAACAAGAGCCGTGGGGATTTTCGACGATACTCGCCGAGGTCAGCGAAAACTTTGAACGCGACCGTTTTGGAAGTGACGTTTTTTTGGACATATAAATTTCAAGCGTCTATTTTTGCCGCAGCGCAATTTCGATATTTTTCGCAGGTAACACGTTAAACGCCGCTACACGCAGAGAGCTCTCGCTCGATACAAAAAAAAAAATTGTAAGAAAATTACGAGGAAAAAGGGTATGGATTTTTTCCTGAAAAACAATAAAACAGAGCCGACCGTAATATCGATTATGACTTACTGATATCGTGCGACAGCCTCACACTTTTCTCATCCACTTGCACATGAAATCAAACTTTCTCTTCCTCTCTCTCTCTCTCTCTCTCTCTCTCTCTTATTTTATTATTTTATTATCTTTTACTCGGTGGATCGGTCAGGGCATTTCTAGTCGATAATTTCTGAATTTCACTCAATATATCTCTCCGTTCCTACATCGATACTGCCAAGGAAGACAACACATCAGCAGTGTAGCCGCGCATAGAATTTCCCGCGCGAAACAATAGGAAAGAAACGGCCCCCAGCGCACCGCTCACGTGTGTCTCGACAAAATCAGCCGCGGCCGAGCAGCGACTTGGAGCTTTCACGAGACGAGCTTCGACGCGTGGCTCGAGCTGCGCCGCACTGGAGTCACGATCGCCGAGAGCGCGCGAGTTCGCTCTCCGCGTGCGTGCGGTGTGGCGCGCCTGCGCCCTCGCGACGTCGCCCTATAGGCCAGACGACTGCCGGTCGGACCTTATAAACCCGGCGCTGAATTATGCAGCGCCGCCAAGGATTCGCTCCGATGCCTCTTTCATGCGCGCTGCACTCGCGAGGGCGAGCAACCTGGATATATATATGGGAAGTGGAGGGGGGAGCTTTTCGCGCTTTACTGTGTGTTCTGTTTTTTTTTTTCTTCTTTCCTCAAGTAAAAGTTTCGGAAGGACGATGAAAAGTTTCCTTACACTCATTATGAAGTGGATAACCGAGGAAAATATGTCTAATAAACGTTGCACTAAAGCCTTTTATGGAGCATCCGCAAGGTGCCGCTCGCGGGCGGCGGGCTGCATATACATCTCGACGGCGCACGTGCATAATGATAAAGTTTTTACTGTCAATTAGGTTCAATTAGAACGAATTCTTGAGTGTGATTCTCAACTTCTTTACGACAGTTTCAGACACAGCTGACTTTACGGCCTCCACTTTTTTTGCTGCGCGCGAAACATCTTGAATAAATAGCATCGGCGCCTGCCGTGGCTTCTGTTGCTGCTATACATATATATATATACTACAACTTTGTGCGGTACTGCCGCGTGCGTGCGGCGCCAGGCGAACTTTATAGCTGCGAATTTATTCTGCTTTACCGAGTTATTAACAGTGTAAAACATTTTCATTATTCATACACGCACGTCTGTATATATATCCACACATCTATACATAAATACACGCACACACACACACACACACACATATATATATATATAACAGGCGCAGCTAAAAGTTTGATCACGGAAACCCGCAAAATTTATATTAAAATTTCGCATAAACGCAGCCTTGCGGCTACACACATATAATTCCGTTTCCTTTTTTTTAATATTATCCGGGTCGCGGATTCGTTGAAACAAAATCAGCGCGGACACAAATCGAAATGAATAATTTTCCGAACGAGATAATTAAATTCACCAATAGCGTAATGAAATTTCGCGCATTGTAACCTCGTTTCCATTTGTGTAGATATATGTATGCGCGCGCGCGCGTAGCAAAAAAGGGCATCGCGGCTGCGTGAATAATTGAAAAAAATTATCAACGCGAGAGAGTTGAAAAAAAGGAAGCCGAAGAGAAAATGAATAAAATAATTAAAACAGCTTGACGCGTTACAAACATTCGCCACGGCGACGCATATAACGCAAAGTGAATAGTTTTTGTGCCTCCCCCCCCCCCCCCGTAACGCTTGATGCGCTGACGCGCGTAACCCACTTTGAATTTCATCGCGACAGTCCGCGCAGACAGTCCGAGAGAGAGAGAGAGAGAGAGACAGAGAGAGAGAGAACGAGAGCGGGAGAGACATGAAATGTGCAGACCGAGGTGTGCACGGAGAGGTATAGTAGGCGAAATATCGTGATCATTTCTCCGACGAGAGCCACATGCATTTTTTATGAGGCGTTATGTGTTGGGAATTTACATGTAATGTATGAATAATCATTCCACGCTTGACCCGGTGGGAGAAAAAGAAACTTAGTCCAGGCGAGCAGTGCTTCATGCGCCAAGATTTGTTTTTTCCTTTCCTCTTGCTTGATATATATACGTAAAAGGCGAAACGCTCGCGTGAAAGTGTAGGACTCGGTATTTGCGTTAAAATTCATAAACAGAGAGGCTGCAAGCTGCGGATTTTTCAAATTAAGAGGACGGCGAGTACACGGAGGTCTCGCGAGTGTATGCGGGAGGCAGCTAAACCCTGATTGTCAACCGCGCGGAAATGTCGGAATGACCGGAAACTCTAATCTATGGTTATGGGGAAGTTGACCTGCTGAGTGCAGCGGTAAAATTCAACTTTAGTGCACCGTAAAAGATTACGTCTAAAAAAGTATACGGACTGGACTTTCGAACGCGCATGAATTCTGATTTACTGGCGCATGAAAATTAATGGCCATTTACATAAATATTTATTAAAATCAGCTGAAATTTCGCGCTAAATGCGCATTATTGTGCATTTCAATCGGTATAGTACGTGTATTAAATCTGACGCGGAAGCGCAGCACGGAAAGTTCATTTAATAACGTTACGATGTTTTTACAATGGAGAGGGCATAATATGTAGACGTATACTCGAAAATCACACACGACGCGTCAGAGAAACGATCGAAAAAATTCCGATCCCGTTCCACGCTTTTAATAGATTATCGATTAACCATATTCTCTCTCTCTCTCTCATTCAAAAAGAAAAAAATTCTGCTCTGTACACAAAGCCCTCGTACTTTAATTCCCATCGAACGCTCCATCTCTCCCTCTCTTTTCTAGTTCAAATCCAATGTAAACACAGCTCGCCGCAGTGCACGCTTTTTACCCCCCGCAGCTCTTTTTTTCCTCTCTCTCTCTCTCTCTCTCTCCGCTCGCGCGCGTCTCAATGAACATCACTGCTTAGCAGCTGAGGCCACTGCTGCGCACAAAGGACGTTTTGTAAGCCGCCGCTTCTCGCGCGGATCCGCTCACTCGATAAGCCCGGCCTGATTGCCAATTAACGGCGACATTCTGCTACTAAAGCCAGCTTCGGAGTTGCGCTGCACGTACGTACATACACGCGACACTCGAATTCTCTCTCCCTCTCACTGTCGCTTATCATTCTAGAAATATAGGTGTGTATATATATATATATATATACACACATACACACACACACATACAGATCTGGCCCATAGTCTCTACATCATCATCGCCCGCTACCTATACTGCCGGAGATGTGGTCCGCGCTCGTATATATTCTCGGCGATGTAATAATTGCGTTAGGACTGGCTGTTTCCGTGAGTGCTGTACCGATATGTATTATGCAAGCTTGGATTGCGCACACCTGCTGCTACTGCTGCTGCTGCTGCTGCTACGCTGACCGTTATATATATATAGCAGATTACACGTATGTGTGTAGGCTATATATAGGAAAATGGGCCGACTATACAGCTGTGATTATGTTGCATGATTACAGCCGTGCGTGACTATGGCGCCCTGTAGCTTTATCGAGAGAAATGAAGGCTCTCGCGTTCTGGGTGAGAGGAAAGAAACGCTACAGGGGAGCATTACACGCGATATGGTTAAAGCCCGCTACTGCTAATTGTGTGTTTTGCTTGGTCCATGTAATACGCATATCGGCTTTGAAATTAATTGGTATTCCGAATATTCCTGACTCCACTTTCAAAAGGTTATAAATAAATTGCGGACGACGATCGGAAAATGAGATTTTCAACGAATATATCTATTATAAACGCGGTAGACATTGACATCCCCTTCACAAAGGTGAATGCAGTTTACATGGATGAGCAACGAGCTCGCGAAATCAGAGCCTGTTGACAGCCCAAACAGATTAAACACAAATTATTGTTCGTATATACGCGATACGCTGCGAATGCACTACGAATAGTTAAAAATTATCATAGTCAATGGATTACATCGTAAAGTATATTGAACCAAGTGCGCGATGCCATTAAAAATAAAAAGCCGAGTAGCGCAGCGCTGTGCATCGCGCTCTCCAATGCAGACGAGAGACAGACCATTTATATAACTCGGACGGGTGTCGATATACTCTCCCGGCCGTCTGTACAGCTGATGTGCGTGCGCCTACACGCGGATAGCGCGCTGCTCCAACTCTCGCGCACGAGCTTCGTGACACGTATCGGAGCGGCTGACGGAAGAGCCGCTTTTCTACTTAGAGCCTGTATGACGGACAAAAAAGCGCGCGTTGTGTCTTCTTGCGCCCTTTCCCCTCGGCGCAAGTTTGACAAAGCTTTCAAACTTCTGTCGCGCTTATAATATATATGCATATACGGCTGCGAAGTTTGCGTGGGGGGGGGGGGGGGTGAGCGAGGCACGCGCAAAGCCAATTATTTCACCGAACTTTTATTACGACATTCTTCGCGATGGCGAATTTTTCGAATATCCGCGACGTTGAGCTACCGATAATCCCTGCAGCGCGTGCATCGCGTAAGCGGCTTTAATTTACAAATAAATTGCCCTCGGCCCCGTGAGTTTCGAGAACAAAAATGCTCGTCGCGCGCTGCGCACCGGCTTATATATATATATGTATACGTTTGTATAGAAGCGCACCCTCCCCCGATCCACCGTCGCTACTGCGGAAATCACTTTTTCGACCAACTCTCCGCACTATAACAGCCGGAGTTTCGGAAAATTCGAAAGCAGCTTCGTTTACGCGGCGGCTTTATTTACGTATAAAGCTTCGATCGAGAGAAAATTCGCAAATCACGTACGGGGGAAAGCAAAAGGGGCGAGCGAGCGGATGGGAAGCAGCTGCCACTGCGTATTACATAACTCATTTGTAATGTAACAAAGTCTTGGGGGTGGGGAGCCCTCTCGAAATTGCATTTACATTTATAATGCGCGCTGCGCTCGCGCGTGAGAGCTCGCAGCGCGCTTGTTCCTGCCTGCGACCGGATACGGCGTCAGAGCTTCGCCGAACTAGGCGCGCATATGAGCTTCGAGCTTAATAAAGTTTAGCATTGAAAGCCGGGGAAACAAGCCGGAGTATTTAGCGTCTGCTCTCTCGCGCGAGCTCGTGGTCGTATAACGTTCCTGGGGGGGGGGGGGGGGGGGTGTATAATAGGCTGCCGGCGCACGCGCGCACAGCCTGGCGGTAGTTTCTTAGGCAACTGCGCGACAGTTTTGCCGGAGGGGGAAAAGCGCCTTTCGAAATTCACCAATTTTACCGGGAGCCCGGCTTTCAATGCGGGATCTCGTCCGCTCCCGCGAAAGTTCGCTCTCTCTCTCTCTCTCTCTTTCTCTTTCTCTCCCCCTCCCGTACCCCGAGGAAAGTTCTTATCTGACTCCGCTCGGGGCTGCCGATAAAGCCGGAAGTCGTCGCGCTTCGTTTCGGGGAGAGCGCTAAATTCGAAAAGTCAGAGCCGCGCGCTCGCTCGCTCCTCTCCTCTATATATATACGTACTTAACGCTAGTCATCAATAACCTCGTCCGTTACCGCACGCATATATACACGTATATATAAGTCTACGTCGACGCCTTCGATTTCGCAGGGTAAACGTGTACAGACGAGGCGTCGTTAAGACGCCGCCGCCGCCTCGCTGCGAAAAGCGCTTTAATTTTTCAGCCTCGAAACCCCTCTCTCTCTCTCTCTCTCTCTCGCTCTCCCGTGCTATCGGCATTATAAACAACGGGGCGCGAGGGCTCATTAATCAACGCGAAAAAGTGTGTATCGCGGAGTAATTTCCGGCCCCTGAGAGATTCCTATCGTCGCGCCGAGTTAATAACCCGGCGACCGCATTGAGCGTTTTCGAGTCGATTGCCGAGCTTTACGCATAATATAATCCTACTTTATATTTTAACGACGCGATTAATAATGCGCGCCGAGAGAGACGCGGAGAGAAAGAGGCTAGTGGAGGACAAGCGCAATTAGCGCGCTCGGCTGGAGATAATATTTTTACGGCCAAGACTAGTTGCTCTCTGTACTTGCGGACGAGCCGGCTTCTTTGACGACGGCAAAGAGGAGGAGGAGGAGGAGGGCACGAGATGAGCTTGCGGGAATAGCAATCAGCCGGGTATTTACGGGCAAAGGGAAGAGACGAAGCCCGACCCTCCCGATGAATGACAAGGAAGTTCGATCGGACAAGAGCGCTGTGTAAGTGCAAAATGAAAGAGCCATTGGCTCGCCTTTTTCTCTCCTCTCCTGTCTCCTTGCGTTATTTAATCCACCTTTTTCCGAGTTCCGCGAACGCGCTCGGCCTCGATAATTCGATGTACGAGCGAAGATTGTCCGGGAAGGCACAGTACAGAGGGTATATACCGCGAGGCATACGGACCCTCCGAAGATTTCCCCCCTTTTTCCGCATACCGCGCGTGCTCTGGCCCTGTATCAGTACGTATAGAAATTCTCGCGGCGAGGTCTAATAATCAAACCGCAGAGCGGTCGAGAGGAACAATACCGTCTGCGCACGAGCGGGAATGCGTTGGGACGGGCTTTGCGAGAGTGCCGGACAAAAAAGCCGAGGTTTTCATTTCGCTGGAATTCAATTCTTGACTCGACAGCTCTGAACCGGCTAATTACACGTGGATCGAGTTGTTACATCCAAATGAAATGCGCCGACTACTCTCTTTTGTCCGACGAGGGCGAGACGTTTTTCCGATAATGAAATATTCAAATGATCCCGCGGCAAAGCGGCTTCGACTCGATCAAGCAGCGGGTATATGTATATATATATATATGTAGGGATCATTTCGATAACCCCCCACTTGCTACTTACGCCTTGAAATTGGTTTGTACACCGTGTGTATAAGCACGCGAGCTCATTAAACGCGTCGTTGGCAATTTTCCAGTGTACTGCTGTTTACAAGGTAATTATAAACACAAGTCTGCGCCAACTGTGCGGAAAAAACGAGGAACAAAACGCGGCTTTACTTGGAGAACGCTCGAGACTTTTGCATTTGGTTAAATGCAGCGCATGCGAATCGTTAACGGATTATTACTCCAGTGAAAACGGTGTATTACGATAAAAACACGCGAAAATAGGTGCGCTTTTCGCAGGTGCACACTTTGTCAAAGGGGAGTAATTACAAGATAAAATACACAATTCCCGGGCATTGATAGGGATGCGCGACCATCTGCTATGAAAAAAAAACATGATATTTTTTTATGTACGTCGTATATTTTTCGAAAAACAATTACATAAATTATATCGTGAGAAATTATGAAAAGCTGGGGGGTGCCGGGTTGATATAATCGATTAATTTTTTAAAAGCTCCGCCAATATTCCAGGAAGAGGTAATTTCTGATATCGACAGTAATCATATCTAAACGATGGGAAAAGCATCAGCTGCTGATTTTCATGTTTTTCCCAATTACAATGCATCACCGATACATCCTCGCTTATACGTCAATCAATCATAACAGACTTGCTTTCATTCCAGCGGTCAAATTTCGTATCATCGACGATGAATTTCAAAAAAAAGTGCACATATCGCATGACCATGAGTCTTTTGCTTCCTATATAGTTCCAATAGTTATTCCCACGTTCTATCAAATTACACTCGCGGGAAGCAAGCATATCAATCGCAGCCTCGATTCCAATAACCGCTCTGTTCCGAAACCCCACAATATCCCCTTCCTCTCGCTCTCCCCCTCCCCCCCTCCCTTTTTCGAAAAAGTATCGCGAAAAATTCATGAAAAAAAAGCACAAGGCACATGCCGAGCACTTCATTTAGTTGACTTCTATACACATTTCCCGTATACAGCCTCAAGTGCGTTCAATGATTGCTCTCGAGAGCCGAGAGCTCGCGCAGCCATGCATTATTTATATCCAGCGACGCGAGACGAAAAAAAAATCGCTCCCATATCGACTACACACGAGCTTTTTTTTTCAATCTATACACATCGTATAGGTACACACACCACGCATACACCCGTAAACACAAACGCGCGCGCGCGTATATACGTATCCGCAACCACTCCGATAAAAGCGTCGAGCGGTTATCGCGACCGCAGCTATTTTCCCCCCGGAAGAAACGCTGTCGAAGGCGTCGCGCGCGCGCGCGCGCACGGCCCATAGAAATACACGAGATAAAAAGAAATTTATCTTTTTAACGCGCGCGAGTTGCTTTTTTACTGCTGAAATAATGACTGCTGCGGTATAGCCGAGTCGATGCGCGCGTATATATATATATATATATATATATATATATTTGCCTGTATCTATGCTCACAGTGCGTGTGTCGTCGCGCGGGCGCATATAAAGTTGTTAAAGCCCCGACGAGTCGCATTATGCGCGCGGCGCGAGCAGCACAACGCTGCGCGCAGACAGCAGAGCAGACGTCGAGAGAAAGCGAACGCGGAACGGGCGGAGACGCGCGAGCGAGCCGCAGCTGCGCGCCCCCCGCTCGTCGCGGAGAACTAAGCCTCAATGGAGCTGAATACCCGGCGACGCGCTCAATCCTATCGCATTAAACTCTCGCGCTACTGTCGAACAGAGAGAGAGAGAGAGAGAGAGAGGCTCTGTATTGGGGGCAAAGTGACGATGCCCGACTACATACATACATGCACACGTATATATAAGCACACGCGCGCTCGGCGTACAATAATTATTGCGAAGTAGAGACACAGAGAGAGACAGAGCTCTCGTTAATGCTCTTCGCAACAGCTCTTTTTTTCCTAAACTATATCTATACTACTGCGGTAATCCCCTCCGCTTCGTTTTGGGTGCATAAACGTGTAGACGCTGCGCGTCGAAATTATCGCGGCGGTCTGACCACACGCGTGGCTACTCCACTGAGCGGACGCGGCCGACCCCGCAGCCCTTTGCGAATCTCGGCTGAATGCCGCGCGCTCGCAGTATATACCACACGGACTAATGCGGCTCGCTGCTTATTTATTCCGTCGAATCGAGTGCGAGAGGTACATGTAAAGCACATGTAAAGAGCGCAGCGTGCGCCATTGCGGATTACAAATGCAAAGTGTCCTTTTTAAATCCCTTCACCCCCCCCTGCGCGCGCGCGCCGGCATCGAGTGTTTTGCTCGCACGCGCTCAAAGCGCCTCCGAGTCCTTTGAGCCTCATGAAAATTTCAACGCTCGGCCTTGGAAAAATACGGCGTACCGCTAACGCCCCGACCGACCGGTATAGGGATGAGGAAGAGAGAGAGACGCGAGAAAAAAAAAGTAAGCGAACCGCGAGCAACAGACTCTAGGTGTGGAAGTAAATTACGCCTCGGTGATTTTGCAAACTTCAACGTCGAACCTTATTTATCTTGTAGAAGGCGAGCCGACGGCTGAAACAATTTGGAATGGTGTAGAGAGCCGCAAGCACATGTAGCGGGCGCTACTGAAACGTTATTTTTCAGTCCTCTCCGCGGCCGTGTGTCGGAGAGAGCGCGAAAATAAAATTTTAAAATAAAAGGTAAGCGCCGCGCAATTCTACACTCGCGTACACGTCTGCCGCGCAGGAGTAAAAATAAATTAAGCGGTCAGCTCATCGCTCATAAAAAGAAGAGCCAGCTCTTCAACGTAAATTGAGCGACGAGAAAAGAAGCAGCGACGCGCTGAAAAACAAGACTGCTGCCTTCGCGGCACATAGAAACTGCAGCGAATTCCTCGTCGCGATGAAATCGACGCCCACGTTAAAGGGGGGGGGGGGCGCCGTATCGAGTAGAAAAAATTATGGAGCAAAGCTCGAATAAGTTTTTACTCTATAGTTCTCCGGGTACAATGAAAATTTCCCTGGAGATCCGGCGTGGAATACGCCAGGCTGTGTACGTTCCGCTATATACACTCCGTGAGATACAAATGAGTTGCCGCCGGTGTGGAGAGGCTGAATTCGAGCAATTTATACGGTGTCACGGACGAGCCATACAGACACTGCTGACGATGCGTAAGTCGGCGAACGAGTGAGCAGATTGCACAGGACTCCAATCTTGGATACGGTATTAAGCTATACCTGCCGCAGTCGATACTATATTAGAGATGACCTTTTTCTCTCTCTATCTCTCTCCCTCTCATCGATTATACAGCGCGAGAGAAATAATTTCGCGATCCAATAAAATTAATTTAATATTGAGAATGATTGATTATTTCGGACAAATATATTAACGGAATCCAATCCTCATTTCCTCGTAGGAAGTTAAGCTCGGTACAAGATTAATTAAATGGACGAATTTTCGGTCAGAAGCAATAAATAAATTGGTATTTAAAGTATATCTGCATATGACTATCGTTTTGTGATATGCGTTCAATTTTTGCCGCAAAGCGCGCTCTTTCACATCGAAGTAAAAGGAGTTGATGAAAAGTTTCAAGTTCAAATCCAGAATCAGCCATTGACAGCATTGTTTTTCTTTCATTATTTCGCCGGTTTATCGTCACATCCCATAAGTACGTATAGCATCGGCAAACACGATTCTCGCGTTTCACGGACGGTATGGGCTTTATTCACCTTGATCTATCTAACGTTCCCTAAAAATACATGCATATACACGTGAATTAGGACTTGGCAGTATTGGTATATTCATATTTTTCATTTAAATGCGATTACCCATTATTCAGAAAATTCATAATTTTTTCTCAATCGATTTCTTATTTGATTTCGGAAGCTAAATCATGCCCATCGTCTGAAATTTGTGACAATATATATGTATATCAAATACTGCCTGATAATATACAGTTTTACTCGTACATTTTTGTTACCATATTATTTATTGGATTTTTACTCGTGTCGCGCATTTTTCTTCTCATCACAAGGAGCTTTCATGTGATATTGATATGCGTGGCAATTATGAAAAGCTTCATTCGTGAGCCACTGTAGAACGAAAATGTATCATTCATAATTTTTAATTTAATTATTTGTTTAAATTTTTTTATGAAGCCCATTCTTTTTATTATTATTGTTGTATGGCGTGCCCGGTAATGTTTGCGTTAAGTTTTTTAAAGCTTATATCGACTTTTTAAAGCTCGATATTCAGTTTACTAATGGTAAACTTTGTATATCACTCCCAAAACGCATAAAAACATTTGACAATTTGACAGATTATCAAGCGATATAAGCTTGATAAAATTATTGAATAAAGCCTCTGAACAATATTTTGTTTACGCTAAACTAATTATTTCTCTCGTTGTATAATAGAACGGTGGAATCACGTATAGTTATATACCCAGTCATAGGAGAGTTATATATAGTAGCTCTCGCAATCATTCTCTCGGCAGCTCGTTATGCGCATATGCACTCGAGGGGGTAGGGGGGGAGCTTTTTTCATTTTCCTCCGCTTCGTTATTCATTGTCAGTACAGCAGCTCGCTCACTTCAATGACAAAGAGAGAGGCTAAACTCAACGGATAGAGATGTATATCCGGTGACGCGACGCGCAATCACTCGCGCTACTCTCGCTCTCGTTACACGTGCACGTATATCTGCGCGCGCACGCATCACACGCTTACTAAATATAAATATGCATGTACGCGTATAGGTTGCGCGTATAACGTGAAGCACGAAAGATTACATTTTTATCGCGCGCGAGCCGCACGCATTAAGCGCGCGGAGGTATATATAACGCGCGGAGCTTGAATGTTATAACCGCACGTGGCAACTGAAAGCGCTTTTAAAATAAGCGTTAGCGTTGTTATACAGCTCGAGCCACTATATATATGTACAGCACTACTTTTTAAGCGTACAGCGCACTGTGTGCCTCGTCGACTCGGGCCAATTACGCTCTCGACTATTTCGTTGTTTTCAACAGGACAATATATAGCGTGTGTGTGTATATATATATATATAGTATATACACTGGAAGGAACGCGAGTGCGTGAGGCAGAAGAAGGTGGAAAAAGGCTGCAGCGCAGCGCTACATTGTCTTTGGCCTAAATTATACGAGCCAAGGCTCGCGTGCAGGAGAACTGTTCATATATATATATATATAGCGACGAGGTATTATATGCGCGATAAAAAGTGATGAATAAGCTCTCGGAAGTGTGTACACAGGAGGACTTGGAAAAATGCATAGGAAAATAGAGGTTTCTCCCGGTGCAATCTCCTTTTCTCGCGCCAGCAGATTAGATTACAGTGTACAGCGCGCGGAGAGGGGGAAAAAAATGCGTTCGCCAGAGTGGCTGCGGCATTCAGCGGGGAGGGTGAGAGGAGGAGGGTGTATTTCGTGCAATGCGTCAAAAGTATATCAGATTCTTATGCGAGAGACGCGTGTATATATACGTGTAGTGTGTAGGTAGTGCACGTGTATACAGCACGTATACGCACATCGATGTATAACTCGACGGGCGCGCATACACGTGTGTGCGCGGGGGCGCGCGAGACTGATGAAATTGCAACGGCGAATATATGAAAGATCACTGTGCGGGCGAGGCTTCGGAAATCCATAAAGCCCGTGCACTGCATCCAAAATTGATTATTCGCGTCGCTTTGATGTATATATTACGCGGAAGTAGTGCACCCATGGATCGACGATATTCTCGTTATGTCACAGGGACTGTACAGGGAGAGAGAGAGGGGGGGGGGAGGGGGGAGCGAGAGCTGAGTGGGGGAGCTGCATAAGTACGACCGGGAAATCCATGTCGAACAAGGAATCGCGTGTAATCCCAGTACAGGTAAGGAACTCGGTAAAGGCTCCTACACTCGGGAAGAAAGGATCCGCGCGCGAAGCGAAAAAAAAGAGAGGGAGAGAGCGAGAGTGGCGCGCGTAGCCATAGACGGAAAAAGGCAAAGGACATCCAGCAGCGAATTCAATTCTATTCGACCTTCTCCAGTGTGCGTGCAGCAGTCTAACGCTTGCGCGACGTCCTCTACTGCGCGTATGTGTATACGTGTGTACTTTCTCTGAATCTCGCATTACGCGCATCGGCGTATATACTTATTGGCCTCTGCACTGGAAGGGACGCGACGGCAACAGCGGCTTTATGTATACAGCAGCAGTAGCAGCGCGTGGGCTATACGCTTCTCTCTCTTTTTTCGCGTCCCTTGAACCTACTGCTGCAGACTCTCGCTGTTTCTTCCGCCTCTCGCACACGTCTTGATTGAAAAGTTTCCTTTCCCTCTCCTGCTGCAGTAGCAGTAGCAGCAGCAGCAGCAGCTCGATGGCTTCCGCGCGGAGAAACAAGATACTTTTTCCGCCGTCTCTCTGTGTAGACACGCTCGGTATATATAGCCGTATATGTATGTGTACAGGGGCTTCTTTTTGCCACTGTCGTTTTGCTCATCCCTTCCCTCTCGCTCTCGCCCTCTCTTCCTCGCCGCTCTATCTCTTTCCGTCGAGATGAAGTTTACTCGCTCTTTTTCGTGCCTCTTAATATCGCTGAGAGATCTATCGTGGATTATAGCTCGACTGCTTGTATACACACACACACACACACAGAGAGAGATACACGTGGAAGACGTGTAGTTGGAGAGACAGAGAACGAAACGGCTGATTGTATTACGATTCGCTTGTGTGTATATAACTGTATATGGGAAAATCCGCCAAAATAATTCAGATAATTGCAGCGGAAATCGACCAAAAAAAATCTCGTGAGACTCGTCTGGGACAGTATTTTGTTTTTGTTCTATAGGACCCCCATAACACAAAAAAATAGTATTCCCACGAAATCGAATGAGTGTTTTTGGGTATTTAGGTATCTGTGTAAAAATTTTTAAAAATCTTTTTTTTGAGCGCTTTTTTTTTAATCCTAATTTAGAGGGGAAACGAATTTTATTTTTAATGTCACAATTGTGCACAAAAGTTCATAAAATATAAAAAAAATTGTTATGTCTATGATTTTTTTAACAAAATGACTGCGGTTTTTATGAAACAACGTGATGTTAAACTTTGTTGTGAGCGTGATGTCAAACATAATTTTTTTCCTCTAGAAATATGACGTCGACGAAAAAATGTTGTTGAATAAAAAATGCTTAAAATTACTCAAAGAATACGTATGAATTTTTTTTTAATTTTTGAGCCTTTTTTTAATATTTCAATAAATTGTGAAAATTGAAAAAATTTCTAAATTGCTCAAAAATTTTTGAAAAAATTCATACGTATTTTTGAGTAATTTTAAGTATTTTTTATTCTAAAACATTTTTTTCGTTAAGGTCATATTTCTTGAGAAAAAAATCACGTTTAAAATCACGCTGTTTCACAAAAACCGCAGTCATTTTGTTTAAAAAATCATAGACAAAAAAGCTCGACCAATTTGAAAAGCTTAGATATTTTGTAAACTTTTGTGCATATTTGTGACAGTAAAAATAAAACTCCTTTTCCCTCTAAATTCGCATTGAAAAAAAAACGCTTTAAAAAACGAATTTTTTTTTTAATTTTCACACTATTATCCAAATGCCCAAAAACATTCATTCGATTTCGTGGGAACACTATTTTTTTCGTGTTCTGGGGGTCCTATAGAACAAAAATACGCTGCCCCAGACGAGTCTCACGAGATTTCTTTTTGGTCGATTTCCGCTGCAATTATCTGAATTATTTTGGCGGATTTTCCCATATACACTGCAGAGAGTAGCTTGCGTTAGATGTGTATAGTCTCCTCTGAAATTTACAGTAGAAGCGTTCGTTTAAAGGAAAATTAAATACTTTCCTTTAAATTAACTAGGCTGATACAATCTCTTGAATTATGACCGAATGTCAAGTTCTGTTAAACAAGCTTTAACCGGCATACATGAGCTGTATCCTACAACCGGAAGCGAAGCTTTTCACAAAGGGCTATAATTAGCGTACGTTTTGAGAATAGCTCCTTATTATAAAAGTAGGACTATTTACAGTTATGAATCAACATTGCATTGTAAGTGTTCTAGCATACATTGGAAAAATAAATATAGGTTACTCAAAGCTTGCATTCTGCATGGTATGTCCGGAATAATATCTTTTTTTTTTCAATTTTTTTCAATTTTTTTTACGTTATAGTCGCAACGTCATTATTCTTGTACACTGTACAATCCAATTTCCATTGTAATTCTTTTCTCGGTATACCCGATTGCAAGTTCGAAATTAAACGGCACGGCGCATCGCATAACTTGTTTCTGTAAATACATAAACTTAAAATATATGTAAAAAAAGAGGGGAAACAATGAATGCCAGGCTGTTTTGGCCGTTTCTGAAGTTATCCAGGTCCAATTAGCCGGTGAGAGGGGAAAACAAGCGTCAGTTCGCTTGTAGTGTAACACAAAGCTCCTTCGAGATTCTCGCGCGCAGAATAAAAGTCCTCGTCGCGGGTCAAGAGAGAAATCGCAACACACGTTGCCTCTCACTCCCCTTTATACCCTACAGATATAGATACCAGCGCACCGACGTCTATCCTTCCTTCCGGGATTAACGGCCAAATCTTATCCTTATACACCGCTTAATCCATCTCGTGTAATTACGGATTTTATAAAGCTCATATACGTTTTATTTCGAAAAAAAGTAAAATACTCGCCTCTCCTCGGGTCTGGAAAATAAACGAGGACGCGTTGCGCGCGCGTGTATAAACGTAAAAGTCTTCTAGATGAAAGCGGCGGCGAACGCATTTGCGTAATAGGATTCATAAATTCATAAACGTTCATTCGCAAATATGGACACGTATATATTGCATATATATACACACACACATTTAAATATAATATATACATTATACACAGCATACATACCGGATACCAATGTGAGGAAACCTGTGACGCAGTTCTGTTTCCAGATTTATCGATTTGGAAGAATATAAAAATGTTCATCACGACTCAAATATTTTTCAGAGAAAATAAACATTCGTCCTGGACACACACAGATTGTGTATTGTTCCAGTCCTTCCCAATCTTTTTCCGATCGATTTCCGCAGTCACGCGCACACACACACACACACACACACACACACACACATACAAAACTGCAATGCACATACGCTTATACATGCGGCTGTATATGTACACAAAAAAAGCACTGATACTTATAATAATCCGAGCTGAATGCGCTCTTCGCGAGACTGGCTGGACTACTTATATACAGGTATACCTATACCACAGCAGTGAGATATTTATATTCTTGCTACTTCTTCCAAAAGCCCGAAGAATGGCTCTTTCGGATTACCGTAGAGCACGAAACAAAGCCATCAGTTTATGGTATAACTATGTATATATATTATATACCTATGCACCTATACCATAGTTCTTCGAGACGAGTATATAAGTAAGTGCGTGTAGCACACAAAAGCGAGAGAAGTAGCTTTGCTCCGATCTGGATGAAGAGTAAGTATAGGCTGAGCCTGATTTGATTGAGCGAGTCTAACGGGTCGAAGTTTTGCAAGACTGCGCTTTAAAAATTAATTGGTACCTGCGATATAGAGGATACTGTGAAAAGTTCTTCTCCCCGATGAACTTGCTTGAATTATGAGTCCGTCGTGTTATACTTGCTTGAGATGCAAAAGTTTCCGTAATCTGCTGACGCGGAGGTGTGAAAAAGAAGAAGCGATCAGGCTCCAAAGACTTAGCTACTGCGTGTATAACTATACTTGCAATCTACGTGACGGTTAAATCTTCAACTATTTAGAGTACTTTATACTTATGTAGCACCGGTGACGACGACTACTGTTATCCGAAAATTATCTAAGTACTTAAGTACACTTGCACTTGTTCGATGGGTAAAACTTTATGGTTTGTCCGCGTTGATTTATAACCTGCGATGTGTTATCATCGAAGTACGTTGATCGACTGAGGAAACGAGCGCAACTCGCGGTTACGCTGAGATGGCTCCACTGTCATATTCCCGATCGTTGTGTTCTGCCTTCTGCTACTTATGATTCTGACGATCGGTGCTCGTGATGTATATTTCGCTGCTGTAGGCAGCATTTTTCTCGTTTCTGTTTTCGCATGTAGTCGATGTAGACATAACAATAACCATTGATTCGACAAGTGATTTGTAAATAAACAAAACGTGAGCATTTGATGATTGTTTTTTAGATCGATCACTTTGATTGTTTTATATATAGTGTGCTCGGCAACGGATATATTCTGCAAAACGGTGCCTTTAACATGCTGAAAGATATTGATTTAATTTATGGACATATCAGAAGTATTTCTATTTTTCCATGATTTCAGAATTTTCTGACTGTAATACGTTCTTGAAATCATTGATTTGTGCGTGAATCATTAGAAAGTTCTATTGATTGTTGAGGTTTTTTGAAAATACAGATTAATCACCAAGCAGATTGGCATCAAAACAATGACAATTTGACAGCTATTTCTTTAATTAAAATATCTATTTAATCTCTTTTTTCATCCGCAGACATATACTTGCCAAAATGTTATCTCTACACCATCGACATTAGAGTTCATTCTGTCTGGCATTCTGCCATTGGCTATTTTACGGAGATGCTTTTGACTATCTTCTATATGGTTGCTACTTGGGTACAGTCATGGAGGTTGTCGTCTTTAAGGGCACGACTCCAATTAATTCTACAAGGTCCAGAAGCCACAAGACCATCGATAATGCTTTACACTGCTTCTCATCAGTTGTCCATCAAAGATGGTAATGTAGCCAACTATGACTGAAAAGTAACAACAGAGGCAATAATATTTATTTTATTTTATGTCTTTTAATATTGACATTTTTTTGTAGAAACCAATGGGAATAAAAGCAAGTTATTAAATGGAAATAATGTTAACAAAGATATACTAAGCTCACATTTATGCAGTAACAGAAATCTTGCCAAATTAGGAGATCTTCTGTGGTATCAAGGGGACAAAAGGCTGTGTACAATATATCCTCAAGTAAGTGATAGTAATAATTTAAAGAAAAATAAAACATTAATGATAAAAATCTCTTTACAGCAAAAAGTTGATGTATCAGATTGGTTGCTATATCCCAGTGGAAAAACTATCTTTCCAATATTCGCTCATAACAATGCACAAACAGCTTTGCAACAAAATACAAAAATGCATGTGCTTATTGAGGCGGATTTAAATAACTATATCCCACTTGCTTCAACAAAAGCTACGAAGGTATTTTTAATATATTCAATAAATATAAATTTTTAATTCAATGATTTTCAATTAGTTATGTTATTTTTAAAGCTTGAAGATTATGGTATAATTGTTACATGGATGTCTGACGATATTTTTGGTGTAATACTAGAAACTGATTTGGAACATATAACAAAGTTCTCTACTACTCTGATGCAGGGGCAATGCTTCATTAATAATGGCTTGCCTGTTACACGCATTGAATGTAAATAAGTTTGCTTGTATGTATGTTTACACTAGTTGCTCTGTTATCTAACACATTTTTCAAATTTGTAGCTGTTTCAGTAAGTGGAAAACCTTGTATTTGTAACTATGAGCGCTTTAATTTAGTAGAAAGTAAAAGTAAGTTTCTTCAAAATAGTTATACTAAACTGCAGTTATTTATATGCATTAATGTTTGTTCAATTATTCCAGAGCAAATAGGTAGTTCTCAGTGGAATACATACGTAAAAAAGTTAAGGTTAGTAAGCAGTACTGCAAGATTCGTCTCCCAGCAAAATGAAGCCATAGAGATTAAAGAAATTCCTGGTCTGGTTGTATCACCAGGGAGTAAACCAATTACCTTACAAATGCCAACAATTCTCGAAATCAAAATACCAAATGATCTAATAGGTATAGTTTTTATCTAAAAATTTAGATATTAACAGCTTCATCTCATGACTAATCCAACTAGCTTTCGAGTGATCAAAATTTCAATTATTATTAAAGTCAAATATAAAGAAATTTTTTTTCATATAGTCTCTATTTCCTAAATTATAAAGAATGTATTGCTTTCCCTCTTTCCGACTTCAACCAGCAGGAAAAATTTCAAGCACTTGCAATGTATACTTCATAGTTCTAATCTTTTTTTCCCATTTTTCTTAAATAGAATTACATTGTTTACGATTCAAATGAAATGCTTAAGATTCAACTGAAACTTACGAATTTTTTTTCAAAAAAATTTCTTATTTTACAAAAAGTTTTTTTTAACGTCGAACAATAATAGTATTTTCGATATAGTGTGAGTAAAAGAGCGATTTGGCATACGTGCATATTGTACAGAAGTCGTATCCACCCCGTATTTCTGCTTTACAATGACAAAAGTTTTTTTGTTACTTAAGGGGACGTTCTACCCTTACTGCACTAGTCGAAATGTAATCTTTTTTTATTTACGGAATATTAGTAAAATATACTGCTCTCAGTGGCTCCCATAAATCAACTTAAACCAAATAATGATTATAAATTCCATTAATATAATTTTATTTATCTTGATTATTTATAAAAATGTTCGTTATGAATTCATTTTCATTCACAATAAATTTGGAGAAAATCTTAATTTTTAATACTTTATAGTATACAATTAGTGCATATATACATTAGTGTGCAATGCGCGATAAGAGTCCATGATAATCTGCGCGAAATAAAAAAATTCACATATCTCCGCTCTCCGCTTCTACGCTCTGTAAGCTTCTGAAAATTTACACGAGTCGTATTTCTGAGATTTATACCTAGCTGTATACAAAATTTCAATCATATCTCAATTTTAGTTCTGTTACGGGTAGAACCTCCTTAAATCAAAGAATAATCTGTTAATCATTAAAATAATCATAATTTAACATCTTGCAAAAAATTGGGAACCACTCCATGTATATGCTTTGCAATCTCAGGAGTTATTTTTATTTATAATCAAAAATTAATTTCGTTTTTCTCTTATTGCAGACGATCACGTTAATTCATCAGTCCCGTCAACTCCACCGCCGACACCAGCCTCTGCAAGTGCCATAATTAATAGCACGGCTTCTAGACTCTCTCAAGCATTTACTAAATCAATAGATTTATCAGCAGGTTCATTCTCTAATTTAAGTTCTTCAAGATCCCAAGAATTTATTTTAGAAGAAGGTTCACAAGAGAATTTTTGTGAATCCACGCCATTAAAATACATAAAAACCACAAAGAAGACTAGTGATAGAGACTCAAAAATGTCCAGTGTAATGTCGTCTAGGTCTTCCCTTTCTACTTTAAAGTATGACCTACATATCTATCTAAATATAGAATTTATAAATTATGCATCACACTGTCAACGAAAATTTAATTCGTAAATATTATGTTTACAGCTGTTCACCAAGAAAGACTGAATTCGATTCTAAAGATACCAAACCCCCAAATATCCTAATCTGCGCCGATAGCGCAGTCGCTAGTGATAATGTTCGTAGTGTACTTGATTCCATTCTGAAAGAGAATAAGTAAGTATTAACTTTATAAGATTAAACTATGCTATTAACTAATATGTATTAAAAACAAAATATTTGCAGGTATGCGGTTTACACGTTGTCAGCACAAGAGGCTCGGAAAGATGCATGGATGTCTCAGGCAAACCTCATGATAGTGTGCGGTAACGTTGGAAATGATGTAGCTTCTCAAGTCTTTGAGTTCTTGGTCCATGGAGGAAAGCTTTTAGCCTTGTGTTCTGATATTTTAAAGACGCTCCTTCCCACCTTCAAGACCGCAGAAGTCCGGGAAAACGAGCTGGTTCGTTTCTCCTACGGAAAGTGGAAACACGTTCGGATGATGCATCACGTATTCTGCTATCAAGCGTCGCCTGTGAAAACGAAATTTTCTCAGGATTTGGAACTCTTGAAGTGAGTTGAGCAAGTCCATTGACATTTTGCTCGCAGTAACTGCAAAAAATCATTTTTTTTTGTAGACAAGTATCTCCACCGACTCCTGTCTCCGCTACTATCAACGATCGATCCGGCTTGTCGCACAAATTCAACGTAAAGGTCTTAGGCTCAGAGGAAACTTGGCACACACCGAGTATTCTCCTAGCTAATCTGCCTGGAACTGGCGGCAAAGCCGTTTTTTCTCAAATTCATTTAGAAGCTGATCCGTCGCAGTACGAGTTCGAGGAGAGCAAGTTCAATGCTCTAAAGGAAAGCAACATCACTCGACTTGAAATATTTAGCGACTTGTTAAATACTCACTTAGATATCGAAGTCAACGCCAAACCAATTACGCCACCCACGTATAGCTCGGGGTTTTTTCTGGGGAGACATGAGGTAAGGATAAGGCTCAATTGTTAATATGCGGAATAAGGTTGATTTCAGAAATAGATTTTTAATTAGCTTTAAATTTCGTTACTCTTAGCAACTCTTTTATTCACAATCTCGACCTTGCTCCGATAGCCGATCGATATTTACTGGCTCTGCTCCATATCTGCTGATCATGTAAATCCATTAAGTAACAAAAATAAATATGTGTAGAGCACTGCCGAGATTCTTCTTCCTCGGTTCGTCTATTTTGGGTTTTAGTCTGCTTTTATTCTGTACTATTTTGTCAAATATTGTAATCAGTGTTTTTCTTTCTATGTGATTGTGCTTTTTATGATTTATGAAACTGATTTTAAACTAAATTCAAATTATTCGCAGATTAGAGGAGACACTATATGACACACTACACTCCTTAACATTTCCCTACCAAAAGCATCACTTAAACTATAGCACAACGCATATAACGACAGACTTAAGCACACGAATAATTTCATAATGCGCCTTCTATTCGTACAGTTAAAACTAGAAATGCTGAAAAGTCTTAAGGATAAGATGCAACCAAATGATGTATTAAAAACAACGAATTTAGAAATTCAATTTTGCGGTACATCCACTGTACCAAAACCTGCATCCTCCACTTATCTACCTGTTATGGTGCATAGATGTCCAGATAATTTCTCAACTGTTGAATACTTTGAGGTATTGTGTGTCATACTATTTTTAATCATTACTTGTTAAAATTGTCAAAACAAGCTTACAAAATTATGATAATTTAATGTAGAATCTGAGCACAGAAGCGTTTGGTCGTTTAGTTATATATGCGGACGTAATGACATCCTCTAGTGCAGCCATAAAAGGTTTTGCTTTGAATCATGGCTTAGCAGTTATACCTCGTTACCAAACTAAAGGTGAAGGTAAGCAGATATTCCAAAATATTTATTAGACTATACTGTATTATATAACTGAAATATTACTTAATATTGTATTAATTAGTGATTTTGAACTTCTCACAAATTATTATTGTTCTGTTTTATTCAAGGGCGTGGCAAAAATGTGTGGCTAAGTCCTGAAGGCTGTGCCATGTTTACTTTGCAAATTTACATTCCATTTAATTCTATTCTTGGGAGTAGGATATCGCTTGTGCAATACGTAACGGCAGTAGCTGTAGTGTCTGCAATAAGATCAATTCCAGATTATGAGGTATTGCAAAATTTAATTATGTTCTTTAGTATTAAAATGAATATTAATTCAATACGTTTTTTCCAACAAATACGTAGGATCTAGATATTAGGATAAAATGGCCTAATGATATCTACACTGGGCAAGGATCTAAAATTGGGGGCATCTCTGTCAGTTCCACTATTCAATCACCAACTATTATTTGTGACATAGGTAATTTTCTTTTAAAACTATTTGAAACTCGATATTGAAATTTTTTCATGTATGTATGTGCATACATATGTGAAATCGTACTTGTTACAGGAACTGGTGTAAATCTTTCAAATAGTTTGCCAACAACTTGCATCAATGATATGATCATTAAGCATAATCAAGTGTCCGGAAAAAAACTAAAAAGAATAACATATGAACGATTTCTCGCTTTAGTATTTAATGAGCTGGAAAAATTAATAAATCACGTACTAAATAATAATCTAGACAAATTTTACGAACTTTACTATCAATATTGGTTGCATACGTACGTCGTTTTATAGTAATTTCAATTCAAAGTGTATTCGATTGTTTACCATATTTTTAACTTAACTACTTTTTCTAGAGATGCAGAGATTACAGTCATACTATCAGATGGTTCATCACAAAAAGTCCAAGTCTTGGGCATTGACGATTATGGATTCTTAGAAGTACGAGGAAAGAATGGCAAAATTTTTACTGTTCATCCTGATGGTAATAGTTTCGATATTTTAAGTGGATTGATAGCTCCCAAATGTTAAATATTACAAAGAAAATCTAGAAAACATTGCATACCTTCTGGTATATTCAATTTTAAAAAAGTAAATACTTAGATATTTTCTACAGCGATATTTTGATGAAAATGAAATCAGGAAACTACATTTTTTCCGCTGTTGTGCAATTTTAAACATATTATTACGTTGTAAGTGTATTAAATGTATCTAAACTTTTCGAAACTTCTCAACTTTTACTAATCGAATTGTATGTATATTGTCTTAATATAATTTTTTAAATTACTTTTTTGTTTAAAAGCCTGTGTATGAAAATATTGGTGTTTTATGATACATAAGTGACCTGGTGCAAATCTACAAATATCTTACGACAATTTAATACTTGTGCTCTGTCAAAATTTACTATCAAAATACTGCCTACGTGATATATAACATACAAATTATTCTATGTATATGTGACTTGCGTCAAAATGTTATGAGATAAAAGATAATTACACTATTATAAAGAAATCTATGATATGTGAACTAGATATTGTTATCTTTGCTGAAATATATCTTTTTTTTTTAAAAAAAAAGAGCTTTGACTGGCATTTCAATATCCTGACAAACTTATTTGGATTATGGAGTGATTAATAATACGAAAAAAATGTTGTGCTTTAATATATTTCGTCAAGATCTTTTTTTACAGACATCAGGTGTCGAAAGCAAGGAGCATACGACCCATGAACATTAACTCACGCAATAACGTGTTGTTTTAATTTTTTTTCATCTTCAGAACAAACTTTTTTACAATTTACTTTCAGATTGCACTTCTTGATTATTAAATCAATAAATAAAAGTCTTACTTTGAATCGACGATAATGGCTACCTAATAAATTATTGCCATTTACATACAATAATCTATAACGGTTGAAAATTCTGAATAGCGTACGTTCGGTCTGCGAAAATTACGAACGACATATTAGCATTTTAACATTTATACAGTATATTTTCGCATGATTTATAATGCACACGAAAAATAAATTATTATTAAATTATACATAATAATTTAAAGCATAAAATCAGAAAACTGCATTTTCTCGATGGTGCGCTCCGATTTCGTGCTTTGGCAATGGAAATTGAAATATTTTTTAATTATATAGTTATTGGAAGTCTAATATAGATTTCAACTTTACAATAAGATTGGATTTATTTCAATAGATGAAAGATAAAAAAAATGATGCCTTAATTTACTAAGAAAGTATTTTATTTCTTAAATGTCCAAGCAACGATATCAGTGCATCTCAAGAGCAATATGACGAGAACAAAGTATTAGAATTTCATAAAATAATATTCTTGTGCAGGCGTAAATACTGTATAAATTAGAGACTTTTTTCTTTTTTTCTACAATTAATCAATTACTAGTTACATTGGTCCTTTAAGGATGATGCGCCGTTTACTTGGCCACCAAAAATTTCGTTCACTCGCAATGTCCTAACTTGCCTGTAGTAATTCTTTGAAGCACTACGGGTTTTATGTAGATCTTTTTATTTCTCATTTATTTCGATTTTACCCTCAAGGAAATAAGTTCAGTTACACAATATTTTACTACGGCTGCTAATCTGTACATAGTCACAAACGACAAAGGTACTGTATTGTTTTTTATCTTTATCTATGCATGGTAAGAGTACAATGATTTGTCTGAATTATTGAAATAATTTTAACCTCTTATGATTCTCAGCTAATATCATTATTTAATAATAATTAATTTTTTATATTCATGTTAATTAATATTAATAATTGGCATCAATATTTTGTAATATTAATATTCTTCAATAGTATATTACGTGCCTAGGGAGGAAAAAACTTGGAGAGTCCATATCTCGTGTATATTGATACCCGAGTCGAAGGCGAGGGTGGCAAACACGAGATATGGGCTGTCCGAATTTACTCCCGTGGTGCGTATACTATTTTTCTTCACACTAGCGCCGAAATTACCAATTTCGCTCCTGGCGCCCGGGAGCGAAAGTGGTACTTTCGGCGCAGTGTGGAGAAAAGTTAACTTTTCTCCACACTGCGCCGAAAGTACCACTTTCGCTCCCGGGCGCCAGGAGCGAAATTGGTAATTTCGGCGCTAGTGTGAAGAAAAATAGTATACGCACCACGGGAGTAAATTCGGACAGCCCATATCTCGTGTTTGCCACCCTCGCCTTCGACTCGGGTATCAATATACACGAGATATGGACTTTGCAAGTTTTTTCCTCCCTAGGCACGTAATATACTATTCATATTTGCTCATAGCCCTGCATAAACATCTCAAAAAAATACTTCCGACTTCTTTCACGACCTCACATGCAATTACACAAATGTAAAAAAATTAAAATTTTAGCAGATTATATCACAAGATAATTAAAATATTTCAAATATTCAATATTATAATGCACGCTTACCAATTCTCGAATTCCAACGCAACTCTTTCTTGCTCTACAAATATCAGCTGTACGTATATATCATGAATGAGAACATGATGGGATGCGAGCAACCGAACGATATATTATGTCTACACAGAACGAAGTATGTTTTAGCTCATGTTTACATTATTAACTTTTTCTTTGCACTTTAACAATTATTAGATTAAAAATTAACAAATAATTATAACTGAAAAATCAATTGCAGTCTTTTATGAAGTCTTTTATAAAGTCTTAAATTATAATTGTTGAACCGGCCTTAAAGTAATATGAAGTGATATACGATAGGAGAAAAGGAGCTCAAATGCACAATATTGACGTTTAGAATGAAAATTTTGTGTTTCAGAAAAAAACGCTTTAAAGTGCATGTTTTTTTTCCTTTTTTTTTTTGTTAAAAGTTAATAATCTATTTGTAAATATTATTTTTTCCAATTAGGTACCATCGGGCCAGTTTTTCAATATTTACTACTAAAGTAGACGTTTTTAAAACTACACTATAATTTAGTGCTTTATACGATACCATATTATAAGATCATAAATAACAATTGTCTTCTCACCGAATGACTGCAATATATATATAACGCTATAAGGCTATTAATAATGTTACTTTTTTATCTAGACTCGACGTGCCTAGTCTCTCAATTATAACAGAGACTGCACGTAGTCAGCCTTCGATTCGAGGTTCTAGCCAAAAACTTATGACAATGTAACTGACGCAAGGAAATAACCATTCGCTATTATGTTGTTTTACCATTTTTGATAGTGCGTTTTATACATTAACAGTTACAAGCCAAAAGGGTGTAAGGGACGACATTTCGTGTGAAAAAACCTATGCAGTTGTCTGCAAGTACAATTGAAAGAGGCATTGATAAAATTGTCACAAATGTAATTTGTTTTTGCGTAAATGAAGAAAATACATGTTAAACAAATTTATTAGGCATTTTTTTTAATATTAAAGTAAACGACAGATTATATTTTAAAAACTGTACTTTTTAAGTATAGCATATAGCATTCCTTTAGAAGTTATTGTATTAAAAGATTAGTATTTTCATAGCTACGAAATTGCTTGAAACTAGGACATAGAGATTACAAAATTTAATAAGTCTTCAAAATATACTGTAAACTTTGTAGTTCATAAACCATTATAAAATATTTACTGAAACTGGCAGCACAATTGAGTTCAATATTTTAAATAAAAATCTCCATCAAGAGTAGACGAACATTATAAAAAAAATTATTTAATTATTTTGAACACATAATTCATATCGTTAACACCCTTTAAGCCTTTAACTATTAGAAAACACATATTTATATATATGCATATATATATATATTCATATACTTTTTTAATATTGTACAAATATAAAGGATAGTGCATGTACGTTACATATTCGCTTTCGATTAACGCTTACATTTGCACACAACTATTAATTTCTTAATATCATTGTACACCACACTGCATCTTTTGGCAGCAGAAAAACCATCTTTTAACTCTTTAAATTTTTTTTTGGAACCCTTTAAGTGGAGACTGGAAATACTTTGGATTTTGCACGAAACTTGAGCAACAAGTGTTGCCGCAAAATTTTACATATTTTCTTATAGAATTGTAGAAGGTATTAAAGTACTAAGTACGGTCGACGAAATTGATTAAATAATTATTAAAGAATAAATACAAAATTGACTATTGTATAAAATAGATACAAACAGAATCACTAGCCAAAATAAAAAAAAATATCCTTTCTGGATTCAGTCAAAAAAATTATCAACGCATTGAAAAAAATTCTACGTACTGCAAACGGGAATTTTCGCAAATAAAAAAACATTATAAAACAAAAGTTAAAAAATTAGTTATTTTGCAAAATTTGCAACGCGGAAAGACCACTGGGCTTTTACCAATAGTATATCAGCAAAATTCTATGTACGCTTATCGTTGTATCAATAAATGCATTCATACATGCACACACTCATATACATATATCCACGTGACTCAGTTATAATCACGCAAAAATCGATATAATACACGCACACGCGCGTGTGCCACGCACGTGAACACAAGTGGCGCGCACTGTTAATGGCTAGGCGTATGGAGAATGGTGTTAATCGCATTGTATCAAATACACATAAATTTCTACTTGATTTTAATAATTTTATAGAATTTTAATTTTAAATGATTACTATTAAATGATTTATGTTAACGAAAAAACATATTCAAATCAATAATCCATAATAATAAAGATTAGCTTTTTATCCGTTTTCGTAAGTATTATTGTCTATAAAAAAATATCTGTTAAAAGCAAAATAATAGTAATAATAATAAACAAAATATTTATATAGCTTTCAGGTATCCTCAAGGTACACATAATAATGGGCATATTTCTATTTTCTACTCACTCTATTTGCTTTTGTAAATCTCTCACGTTTCCGTGATATTTATAGACGACGGAAAATCAAGGATATTCTCACAATTCGCGAAAACGAACTATCGAGAGTTTTAAAATATTATTTTAAAATATCATTTTTAAATTCAACACAAAAACGGAAATTTATCTAACAAGAATAAATTAAATTTTATAATATTCATTTCTAATGAGATCGATTTAATAATCATCATTGGTTAATATTTTACTTCATTCAAATTAAAAACTAATAAAATTTCTTCCATTAATATAATTTTTTAAAATTCATTGTTTCAACACCAGACAAGGGAAACAACGCGTTCGCCGTTGCATAGCCACTGATGTGCACGACACCCTGGTATGACAAATTACAGATTATTTAGGCAGTATATACATTTGTTACACGAGAGACGTATTATTATTTGTTCTTATCCGTTTGTTCACACTGTTCGTTTCTTCGACTTTATCGGATCACCAATAATGCGGAGATGTATGCCACATATTACAAAGAATGAAAACTCGAAAAATCAAGAGTCCCAAAATGATATTACAAAGTCGAGTCTCCTAGAGACAGAATTCCAGATAAGTGCTCACAGATTATACGGCAGCTCTAAAAACTCGCTTTGATTTACCTATATCGATAGATCATCATTTCATCAGGATTGCTGGGACAATCACGATGCCAACAGCAGTATGGTTCGTTCTATATAAATCGCGGCAAACCACCGGCAGAGCGGTGGTACATATAGGGCGCAGGCGGTAGCCCAGGAAAGTGTCTTTGGCGTTGGTGCGGAAGAAGAGGACGGTGAAGCTGGCCGCCGCTTCCCGTGGAAGACGAGGCCTGTTGCTGCTGCTGTTGTTGTTGCTGCTGCTGCTGTTGGTGATGGTGCTGTTGCTGCTGCTGTTGCTGTTGCTGTTGCTGTAACAAATGGGAAGCGCCATCACCAAGGTCAAGCTCAAGCTCCTGCTGTTCAACGAGCTGAAGGGCGCCGAAGGAAGCAGTGGCCATTGCCACGTCCGGCATTATACCTGAGAGGTGGCCGTCACTGCACGAGTTACTCTCCAAGTGCTGAAAATACGAGATGCAACAGATTAGACAAAAATCTTCGAAAAAAAATATATTTGCGAAACTTCCAGATGAGACTGAAACACTATTGAATTTTGCAGACACTAATTTGAATTAGAATTTTTACGAGTCGTATTCTTGGTTAAAAATTAGTGTCATTAAGAAGCCCATTTATCTTTTGATAATTAACGGGAAATAAATATCTTGAACTTTAAAAACGAAGGGGACTACGAGTTTTGCAGCAAAGTACTCATTGACTTCGATTTTACCTTACAGTTTTTTTTATACTCGTTTGCAGCAACGTATCATTCATGCGATCGGTTTCTCAATTACTCTTAACCACTGATAGTTCAATTATTCAATTCTACTCATGATCGAAGCTGCCTCAACTAAAATTGCAATGAATTGCTCACCCAAATTTATTATTAATAGGAAAATGACAGAGCAAAAAATTCTAGGTTCCATGAGCAAGATTTTAACCAAAAATACATTCTGTTTAGCACTTTTAATCCACGTTTTAAATTTGTCATTGTCTAATAGGTCAGCACCTGAATCCATCTTATTTTCTGAAAAGTGTAATGCACGAATTTCCTTTCTCAAACTGCGCACATTATGTTGATCAAAAGGGAAGCAGAGACACCGGCTAACGAGATTCAAATAGGGAAATGAGACCCAATTAAATAAGCATTCACTCGCATGCATAGAGAAGCAGTGTTAACTGATGCGTACCTCGGCAGAAAGTCTATAGTTCTCTCCTTCGGTGACGATCGCTGGCAACTCGTGATGTCTGTGCGCGTAGGAGGCGGTGTGTCGTGGAAAAGTCATATTACGCCCGTAACAAATGGCCGCAGAGGCACCAAGACCACTGTTACTACCCAGGCCCATCAGAGAACCGCAATCCTCATCAGCTGATACCGAATTTGTGTCCGATTCACCAAGACTGTAACACGCTGCGTTCTGCAACAAAATTTGTTTTAATTATTAATTTAATTTGATCATTTTTATTTATGCTCAGAAAATAATGTCGAATTTTATACTATGTATGGAATAGAGATAAACGTGAATAAGATAATCATGACATATAAATTAAATTTGCAAACCCTAAAATAAGTAAATATATTTAGTCACGCAAATAATAGTATGTTTTAAAGACTGTCCGTTTATACTGATAACTGTTTATCAATACGAAAAAATACAGGTAATAATACGTATAATCGATACTTCAATAACTACTCAGCATTTAAGAACTAACGCGGTATAAAGTTAGAAACGCTTTAAAAAAAAACTTTTATTTGACGTGCAGTAAAAACTTTAGTTATGAAGCAAAAATAAATCTTTACATATTCATGGGTTAATGTAAAAAATATTGTAATTATCTTTCTAAAAGAATAGTTGAAAATATTAACCAATTCACTCAAGTCCATGCTTACATTAGTGTTGAAATAAAATCCATTATTCACAGACTGTAAAAATTCATGATCTAGATTGGATGAGCCTTTATCAGATAGTAGATGTTGTCATTTATTATTTCATTATCAAAAATTGCAAAACCACAGAAAAACTAATTCATTTATAGTTTATTACTAATATAAGCCACGAATGAAATTATTAATATAATACTACAATTGTATACATATCACTTTTACTGTTACATATATATCTATGGAATTTCTTGAAATCCTATATTTATTTTGAATCGACAGACAAATGGAAGAACGTGTTCATCTGTCATATATTGGGATTGAAAGTGGTATAGCAGACAGAAAAGTGGGGGCCAATGTTTCTTATGAGGAAGTGAGGAAGCGGGGACAGTACAATTTAATGTCTTGCTTCGTCCATGACAATATGTCTATTCTTTTTGCACTTGGATTTAGATGGGTTACTATCTTGTTTTGGCCATGACACTTTAAGTTCCAATACCTTCCAACACATTATTTAAAGTGCTATAAAAATACTCGACTTAGAAAACAACGTTATCACTATTTGCTCGCTCCAATTAGAATAGTATTTTTACATAAGAGGACTGATCAGACAGTGCAATATTTTTCTATTGATAATAAACTTTTGGATGATGTTATAAGCTCAGATAATGATAAGCAAATTTTTAAATTTGAAAGTACAGTTATCACTATTTAGTTTAAAAAATCATAATGTCATTTTACATAAGAAAAGCTAATTGGTGTGAGAATGCTATTTTGTACACTGACAATATACTTTTCGCTGAAGTTATATGTATATATAGCTAAGCTTGTATAAATTTTTTAATTTCAAAGGTACAGTTATTAGATTTAAATTCCGAGGTAAACTATTTACTATCGTTCTAATTATGCCGTTCTTTTACATAAGAAGCGTTAACTGTTCTGAGAATGCTATTTTTACGCATGCAATAAACTTTTCGGTTATGTTGTGTACGTAGATAAAAGATATGTCATTTGTAGATTCGAAAGTGCACCCATAACTTCTATTGATAGTAGTGTAAACGAAAGTTATACAACCAAGACGGAAGAGTGATGTAGCATTTTATCATTTCACTATATAGAACAGTAATTTCCTCTACAAATTTTTATGCGGCCTAATTTGTTCGTGTATTATATAGGTCACGGATCAGTATAAGCTTCTACTTTAAATTTCTCATTTATATTTAAACCAAACTTGATTGGTCGAACGAACTTAAAAAAGTCCAAAACAACGTAGCAAAAGATATTCTCTTCGACTAACTTTTTCTGAGCCTTGAAACACAATTAAAAGAGATGTTCTATGCATTCATCCGTATAATTGGCTCGCAAGTTGACGATGGAAAACTTTTTTGCATTCGCACTAAACATATATATATAAATATTTTCGCATTCCGGCACGTATATTTGCATGACATTTGTAATATTAACGACGTCTCCTTTAATAGATGTCTGCCGAAATAATGCAGACTCACAAACGCATGTATGACATCGAAATATTTTCCGACTATTCGGCAAGTCTTTGTCTTCCATGGTTATCTTAAAAATCTGTTATACGCTATCTACTTCGGCGTCATACGCAATAACCCACAACATACGTACTTGACATCTTGACTTTTCCTTATCGCGTATATTGTTTGAGCAAAGTAAATGAGTGGAAAAGAATTATACGTCAACTTTGTACGAAGCGTCGACGGGACGTCTGTTCCACGAAATTTTAATAATAAGAACAACTGCTTAGTGCTATGCAACGTCAATCTACATCAGTGACTTCACGAGATATATGTCGACAAAGCATAAATTATCTAAGAGCAGATGGACATGGAAAGTCATGCATGCTAATGACGAAGTATAAAGTTCGTCACTTGAAAATCATTTTCTTAACAGCTTACTGTTTTTGCGCTCTCCTCTGTATATGTCCGAATGATTTTTGCGAGCCTACGTCAGCAGACGCGCAGCCGAACAACAAAATTGGTTAAGAACATAACACCTCGATCTCGTCACGAATCGATAAAACGGCGGATTGAGACTTAAACGAAGCGACAAGTGTCGACGATCTTCCTCGTACGCAGTAAGTACCATTATCTAATTTGTTGCAGCGCTTGCGTATCGTTATCGAAAAAAACGTTTTGAAGAATTTGCTAATCTGTACACGAGAATCGAGTCGCCGGAGAACCGTCCCGAGATGAAATGGCTAAAAATTTGTATCATTATCGCGTACATTGTACAGTGTACAGTGTAGCAGATGACGTAACGGATGCGATTTTCGTGCTCCTATATATTCATATTCCAAGCCCCGAGCGCGCGCATGCACTCGTAGCTTCTTTCCCCGCAATGGTTATTATATTCGCTTACGGATGGTCGGGGTAGAGCGCGAGCTCGCTAGCCAGCCAGCAGCTAAAATGGAGGGTCAAAGTCAGGCAGAGCCGAGAGTTCGCGCTGGCACCGGCAGTCGACTTCGCGACGTAGCCTCGTTCGGTTGCTTTTCCTGTACGTCGCTCCAGATTTTTACTCGTGTACTGAGGAAAGCTGTCTATTCTCTTGCGTATCCGCGCGCATATTAACAAGCAAGTGAACCGAGATAGTTTCAAATAGTTTTACAGTTTTAAACGAAAATCGGTAAGTCATTTTTACTGTGTGTTTGTCCGTTTCGTGCCAGAGTCCAAAGATAGAACGGCGAGAAGTGCCTCTTTCCAGAGTCAGAAAAAGATAAATAGAAAGAGAGAGAGAGAGAGAGAGAGGGAGAGAGAGAGAGCGCTTATTATAGGAAATATGCATTCAGGAAATGCAGTATGAGTCTATGCCTATGTACGATTATGCAATTGTTGTCCGAAGCTTTTTTTTGAAAGTTCTCGTACGAACGAAAAGGTATGCATATATTGCAGGCTTTTAGTTTCCTACTTACTCACGTGTTTACAGTGAGAATTTATTAGAGGCACCGATTTACGCTGTGATGCGAAGTTTACGAACTTCACGTCACGTTAGGCATGACAATCATTCAGTTTCGCTGTGTCGTGATAATCGAAGAGAACGTGACGTGGAAATGATTTCAGCGAAAACAGCCGTGTACTGTGACAGTATTAAATTATTGTTCGCAGCATTATTTTTAAGTTCACCGCTTGAGCTGAGCTTGAGAAAATATTGTCAAATGTAAGCTCGAAAACAATACGTCTTAGACAATACGTCATAGTGTACCTTATACCTATCGTAAATATTAGATGACTATTTAGTATTTCCATAATTTTCCATTAAAAACTACATAAATAGACTTAGGTAATAAGGTTAATCAATGGAAACTTGTTACGCGAAGATTTAATCGAATTTCCCGCTGATCCAATTGACCGAGAGTTCAATCGCCACTGAATTATGTCAATTCCATTTCTACATTTTTTTTAGCAACCTGCAATAAAAGTTGTTTATTACAGACATTTTTTTCGTCTTCCATTAGAGCAATCGTACGCTGCATTGTACCACGTTTAAATGCACTGATGTAAACGACTATTCAATTGCTGTTAAGCCAATGATAAAGTGATTATCCACATATCAGTCGTATATTGCAGCTTGACATTTTTCAACAAATTATTTACCAGTATAAGATACGGATGGGAACAAATATATTTATATAACTCTATTATAGCTTTCCTCCAAACAATTATTTACGTTAAAATAACAAAGACGTTCCCCTTGGATTTTCAAAAAATGTTATCTCCGCAAGAACAATATATAAAATGCAAGTAATAATTGTCTCTACAAAGGAAAGCATCGTAAAACCCGAGAGTATGTACGTAGAGAGGCGGCTAATCTTACTCTTCCGTCCAGCTCGGCAAACACGCAAATTGAAAAGGTGTAAAAACGGCAAAAAAGCCATAGCGGCAATAATGCAGTTGCAGAGCTTGATGGTTGATTTGCGCTAAATTTTAAACGCGTGCCTCGGCAATTACGTCGTTTATGCTGGGGTATACGGAACAAAAAAAATCGAACACTATGGAACGGCGGGCGGTAGTAAGTATAAAATTGCGCCTAGAAAGGACTTTTTTCACAAAATGAAATTGGGTTCACGCGACTTTATTGTATTTGACTATCGCTGCTCTGCACGCGGAATTCGTTTTTACGCGAACATAGCGAGGCAGTTACTATGCACCTACTTAACCTGGTAAACGCATACGCGTTACCCGTCGATTGCGGTTAGATCGTTATACCGTTAGATAAAAGCCATAAATAAAAAATTGCGAGATGCTTTTAATTGAAATTTCATATCAAGCATAGACCAGTAACTCCAGGACTCCGTAATTTGATCGCGCAATAAAAATTCTCGAGCACTTTAATGTATTTCTGGATTAGAGGATGCTGGCTTTAATAAGCAGAATTTTAGAATGAATATAGTAAATCTCAAACGATATTCGCCAACTTTGTGGCGCAAACTATGAAACAGCATATTCTCACGTGTCAAAAGAAACTACATGCTACTGTTTGTCAACAAATACTTGCTTTCAATTTATCTGTCTTACGTAATTGATTGATTGATTGATTGATTAAAATATATCTATCTGTTCACCTTACAGTCAAAATAAAGAAACAGAGTCCTTGTGAGCCTACGGTATCGATAATCGCCATCATTGCGATGCAATCAGAACAATAAAAAGAAATCGCTGGAGTAACGAATATTCCAGTGATTTGTAAAATTTCAATAAATAAATTATTGATCGACAAGAATCATTTATTGCTTTTGATAACCAACGGAAAATAACGGAAATTGTTTATCACGCGAACGTCGCTGTATAAAGTGGTTAGACCGCTGAAAAATAATTGCTTTAACTTACGCTCAAAACGCAGTGGCATAACAATTAATTAACGTGTGCAGAACGTTTTTAGTCATTTTTTTTAACCGCACAACGGATGTATAACAACCAGAAGTTAAAAGATAGATGAAAACGACCATTTATTTTTGCAACGTTATCTACAATGCAACGACACTCGACTGACTTTTGTCGCAGAACATAAAAAAATTTTTGAAACTACTTTGAAATTTCTTAGCTTACGTACTGACTCGTAAATTTTTTGATCAACCGATTCTGTAAAAGCATTTTAAACATTAGCAATCGCGGAATGTGCCACGTGTGACCACGTTTATAACGAGCTGATTCAAACTTCTCGTGTCTGCAAGTTCCTATCATTTTGAAGGCATTACATAATGTCAGGGCTTTTTAACAAAAATTGCTGTAATTAATCATAGTTCGTTCAATTGATAGGTACTTTGCCGTCATGAAAGCCAAAATCTTTACATCATTTTCTAATAATAAGGTTGCGCATATACATTCTTTGTTTTTGTAATAAGGAGCATAAAAGAGTTTTAATCAACTCTCCGATAGATGACGTATTTGAAGAGACTAACGACTCTTAAAGATGATTTTAACATTACATTCGGCTGTTACTAAGAACTTTTTAAGTAATTATTTTTTTATTATCGCATTATTAATGATGTTGAAATTATACGTTTTATTTATTATTATATAATTTATTTTGATAGTAGATGTGTCATTGATTTGTACGCATAACATACTACATATTAAGCAACTTTTTACCTAATCTCCGTAAATAAATTTTAAACTTATACAATGATATATTATATGAGCAAATGTTTTTAAATAAATCGACTCGTCAATCAACGCGTAGAAATTAAATTACTCAGTGCACTGCAACATATAATTAGTAATAAAGTAAAAGCAAGATCGCATGTTTTTAAGAAATCATTGTACAGAATAGGTAATTAGGTGTAAAAAATATTGCAATAATACTGAAATCATAACTTCAGTTATTGTTCTAAGCACATTTCCAACGCAACCGTTACGAAAAGCACGAGAACAATGCAGGTTTGAAGTGAATATAACGAACTAATAAGAAATCGAAAGTTAAGAGTATCAAACATAATTATGGTGAAAATGATTATGAAAGCCAGAGACTATCGTGGCCTGCACTACGATTTGCAGTCTTCTAAGTAAAATAAACTTCGATAGCTTAACGAAAAAAAAACACATTATTCTATTACTTTCGGCGCTGCATAAACAACAACTATAACAATATTTTCGAGTTGTTACGTGAGAGTGGTTGCATAAGAAAATTGTCGGCGCTTATGGTTAAACATTTTCGTTCAAAAATCCAATTTACGTAGAGCGAGCAAAAACGAATATACCGCTACCCATGTTAACAAGTACACCAGTTATTAAATTAGAAAAAAGCCGTACATCAAGCAAAAGTCGATTATTCACTCCCGTTCCTCGAGCAATGTGGAACACAGCTCAACAGCCAGCACTGTTGCATCCGAAATAAACTTCTTGGCACGTTTGAGTTTCTTAAAAGATCTGTCGCCTACAAGAGCAAGTAGGTACATAGCTGTTTAGGTACTCACTTTTAATTCAATTACAAAGTGTTGAGATTAAGTTATCCGATGCCCTCATGATACTCAATGGTTTATACAATACAATTAGAGATTATTCATAATTTACACTTAAATAATAATGCTTAACAGTTTACAGAAAACAATTTGTAATTTGTTCAGAATGAATACTTATAACCGTAGAATTATATATATTTAATAAACACATTTTCATAAAGAACTATAAGTAATTGCATAATGATAAAATGACTAGCTCTAAGCATGTGATTGGATAATAGCAATTTATTAATTCATTGTCAGCAGCTTTGTGGCAAGTTTATGTACGCTTTGTTCGAAAAACAAAAATGAGCACAATAATAAGCGATGCGATTCGTATGCAGATTCCTATACGATTAATATTACGTATAAGATTACAATACCAGCTTTAAACCAAGATGTATCCTCTCAATTCGTAATCGAGCCAACGAAATCCGAGTACTTCCACGCATTTTTACGTCTAAAATTCAACAGCTACAGTAGCGCGCAGAATCTGTCTCCGTGAAAATGCTTAATGTATAGGCGCAGCACATCTCGACGACGCACGTGAGAAGGCGAAATGTCGCACAAGGAAGATCTCTTTGTTGCATTAAGCTAAATTATGCCAATGCATACTGATAAAGCACATTTGAATAAAATCTCTTTCTTAACGTTGACAGATTGCAGTTCTACTCGGTGTGGAGATCTCACGAAATCTCGACACGTTATTAAGTCATTCTTTAATTGTTTGTAAATCAATATCTTCAATCTCTCTTAATCTAATCGATTTATTCATAATGAATGGATTTTATTTCCCGAAGACATTTTTCTCAAGTTTTTTTTTCTCGTTCGTTTGAAGTGTTGTAGAAAAATTTCTTGTTTGAATGAAATCAACAAAGAATTCTTTGAATAGCGCAAGACGAGCATGCATTGTGGTATTTTTCCTTCTTAATGGTATACATGACACTTCTATTGATTAACTGAGTTCTGGAATCTCATCGTTACATTTTTTCATGCGTCTTGATTTATCGACCGGAATTGCGTGCGCGATAATCGAATATACAATACTTATGGTTTCAGAAATCTACAATAATCCGACTCATTGATTCATTGTTGCTGTGTCAGTTTCTTTTTTACAACCTGATTTCATTCATTATAGAAATTTAAATCAAAAGTTCATTCACAAAGTTAAGATAATAACGACTTCAACGGAATTTTTAAATTCAAATGTCTCATGAATTGGTTTCTAAAAAATAAATGTAAGCTAAAGAAAATAAAATTTAAAATGGGTTACTGCATGGCGTCACCAATTAGTCAAGAAATCAATAAAACTCAAAAAATGTCTATTGAAGGACAATGACAAGTGTTATTAAATCTATGATTTATAGAAGACACTATCTGCTTGAATAACCGGTTAAAAACTCAAATATAATATACATTAATATCGACTCTGTTTAAGCAAATTGAAATACTGTTTATTCATTAATAGTATATTATGCAACGGGTACGAAAAGGATTTATTTCCGAAATGAGAGGTTACGAGTTTTGGAAACAACTGTTTACATCCAGTTCCATACGATATTTTATGCTACTGTAATCTGAAAATCAGTAACTAAGTTGCGATTTTAGGTTGCAGTGGCATAAAAGCGTTTTTATTAAATCTTCAAATTATCATATACTATATCGGCTTCGCAACATCCGGTCATGACTTTTTATATTAAGGACAATGGAACTGTTAGAATCTTAGGACATAAATTGTATATACTTTTTTCAGATATGCCAGAACTAAATGAACCGCTGCCACTTCAAGACCTGGAAGGTTTGCTCCAGCAGTCATTGGGCACTCCCCTATCAGTCCAGGTCACTGATTGGAAACATTTGACTGATCCTGGTGAGAACTTCGGCAGTCTCATTCTGGCCGTGAACGTAAAAGTTACGAAAAATGATAAACAAGAAGCTCATCACCTGGTTTGCAAAATGCCACCTAAATCTGACTATCTGCTAGATCTCTTCAATAGCCCAATGGCTTTTGAAAAAGAGCTCTATTTTTATACGAAAATTGCTCCAGCTTTCCTTCAACTTCAGGTTTATTATACTAGCTACTTCTATTTCCTACGCTATTATAATTAAATTTGTCTTAAAAACATAAGCATTTCTATCACAGGTAAGCAGTGGAATTGCTGAAAATGATTTAATCAAACTTGTTCCACACTTTTATGGTGGTCGCATGGGTCTCACTGGTGGTGACAAGTTTGACAGTCAAGCATCGATAGTTCTTGAAAATCTCAACTACTCCGGCTATTCAACTCAAGACCGTATTTCTGGAATGGATCTTGAGCATATGGAGTATGGAACGCGCGAGCTCGCTAAACTTCACGCTATTACTTGCGGTTACAGAATCTTAAATCCTAAGGATTTTGCGGAGACGATTGCACCGGGTCTCGAGCCTGCGCCCAACGATGTTGCGATGGAGTGCGTAATGGAAATGATCGGCAAAGCCGTGGACAATTTGAAGAAAATGGAAGATGCCAAACCGCATATGGATAAGGTGTTTAAAACATTGGAAATTTGCGAGAAAGCCGAAAAGGAGAACAAACCACCGATCGGTAAGCGTATAATTCTTCAAAATACCTAAATAAGTTAAAAAAATAAAATGTTTTCAAATTGTAATACTTTTCCTAGAACGCTGGTGTACGTTCGTGCACAACGATTTTTGGGTCAACAATATGATGTACCGTTACAGCAACAATAAAAAAATTCTTGGCATGAAGATGGTAGATTTCCAATTAAGTGTTGGTGACTACGGTATGAAGGATCTGATCTTCTTCCTTATTTCCAGCGCGAAAAAGGAAGTCATTGATAACAATTTGAATGATCTTATTACTCTATATTATGAGTCTTTCATTGATACTTTGAAATCACTCAAAGTCGACACGAAAGTCTTTCCTAGAGAAGAATTTGATAGATTGCTCAAAGAATGTGCACCGCTCAAATTTCCGCAATGCATCATGATGGTACAGGTAATCAAAGCAACGCGAGGTTCAGCTCCTGATGTTAACAGCATTCACAATTCAGAGGCGTTTCTAAGTATCGGCAAGGGGCAACTCTATGAAGACAAACTTCTTCACGTTTTGCACACATTCGCGAAAAATGGATGGTTAGCTGATTGAACGTTGTAATATTTTCTTTCTTGTTCTTGGGTAAAAATGGAACTTTATAGAAAAAAAGAACTGCATGCAAGTCAACTCGAACATCAATTAAGACTGAATGGTACAAAATTTAAATATTTAAATTTGGTAAATATTTGTATAACGTTGTAACTTTTTAATGCCTATTCCTATCGAAACTTATAGTATGAAATTAACAAACTTTTTTTAGAGTAAAAAAACTTTTATAAGGTTCTGTTTTAATCAGGAATAAAGAAATAAATATAAGAAATAAAACTGCCTAGAAGTGTAGACTCGGTAAACGATATTTTGTAAAAATAGATGAACGAGTTAAGCTAATTACTTAAATTTTTTCGCAGAAATCATGTAAATGATAGTAAGAAAACTCTTACTGCGTAAAGAATTGTTAGCTTTGAGTACGAAATAATGTATGAACTGTAAGTGTATACGCGTAGTTTTTTCTAAAGATACCGAAATTTTGTACACTAATTCATTCCAAATAGGAAATACTAAAATAAAATATTATGTGATATTTAAATGACAGTATGGTAGACAAATAAATAATATTGCGATTCAGATCGTAAATCAAATTTTAAAGTTTCAAAAATTAAATTTGTATTACTCACTTCGAGAAGATCAGCCACTGCGTCGGGTAAATTGAATTCTCTGACAACGCGCAATCGCAATTGTCTGTTTATTTCATGACGCGACGAAAGCGGTAAGCTAATGGCTCGTTGACAACTGGGAGATTGTCTCAGTTTTTGTTCACGTTTAAGCATAGCTGACATAGTAGCAGAGTCTGGGACTATTAAAAAAATTGTTATTTGAGAAAAATGAGTTAGTGAATTGAAAATGTTTACAAAACATAGTATTACCTGGTAAGGCAGCTGCCAAAATATCGACTCCAGCAGCTCCCATAACCCTTGGTTTTTCGTCAACCATGTACAATGTATCCGGGATATCAGGAATGTATCTTGCTCTTCTTAATCTTACCAATTCCGCTTCTTGAACCATTTGTTCTTCGACTAGAGCCTAAGAATAAAATTTTTACTTGTTAAATTATATCAATTTTATTGCTGAAAATAAATTAAACATTATTTATGAGTAATAACCTTTATTTCTTCATAATATGGCATAAAAAGACGAGGCCGTACGAATAATCCATTTTTCTTTCCACCCCTTATCCAAGCATTTATTCTTAAATTCTCTCTTTCGTCGCCTATCATGTGACTCGGTGGAGTGGATACCAACCCTCTCCTTATAGCCTGCGCAAGTATTTCGTTATTCGGGGGTAATACATGATCCATCCTAACGAGCGGTAGGAGTTCGCTGAGTATCTCTCGAAGTTCGATATCACTGAGATCCCGTTTCTTAACTCCCTTTCTTGCGACCGAGTGAACAGTGTGGCTCAGAAGATTCGGTTCTCTATCTTCCATACGCCTAACAAGTTCCTGTTCGCCCCATTTTAACACTGCCTGGAGCACCTCAAGTTCACTGGCCTGCAAGAAATGACTCTGCAGGACATTTGACAGGTGCGCATGATCGAGCTGATGCAGAATCGGTGACGAGGCGACCGGCTGGAATTCTTCTCTGAGATAATGCAACGCTTGCCGATGCACCCACGCCGAGCCATGAGGTTGACTGCCCCACCTATTTCCAATTTCGTAAGAAACGTAAGCATATGACCTAAATTTCGCTGTTGTATAAATAAGAGAGTAGCTTACTTCAGAACTGTTGGAAGAGAGTCTAATGTGAGCCACTCCAAAATGAGATCTTCACAACCTTGTGAAAGAATATCTAACTCAAGAAATCGACCTATTTGATATAATTCCATGGCTTCTTCTAGAGGACTGGGTCGCATTCGACCGGTATGTGTTAACGCCTGAACCTTGAAAAGTCCATTAAATATCAATCTTTTAAAATAACAATACTGATATAAAGATAGGGTTAAACATTACCTCGCCCAGACTGCCAGCACTATTCCCGCAGCCGCTACCTCTGAGTATCAGCGATAGGTCGACCGTATCGAGATAGACAGCGTGCAAGAGCACGTGAGCGTATCTCTTGGGTATGACTGACTCGTCTAAGACTATCCGTGTAGGTATGTGCAGAGCGCGCTCCGTGTGGTCCTCGCCGGATCTCGTTCGCCTCTGGATAAGGTTACGAAAGAAAGGCGAGCGAGCCGAGAGTATAGCCTTGTGGCAGGGCAGTTCCAGCTTTGGCCTGAAACCGTACTCACTGCTGCCGCTGTCTGGTCTTTGGTAATCGCTGTCCGACGTGAAAACGAGGGCCGCGTCCGCGTAATTGCCCGTGTCCAACAGGTAGCGTAAGTCGTGCTCAAGGGGATTGGGGTTTCCGAACTCCTCACCGAGCCGCCGCAGTAGGCCGGCATCGAGAGAGCCATCGTGTGGGCACACATCACCTGTATACAGGTAACGCAGCAATCCCGAGAACATCGATACTTCGATGTTGTGGCTCCGCAACTCCAAGCATATGCGAGCACCATAGCCTGTAATTCCAACAAATTCATCATAAATTGTTCTTCGTATAAAGCAGACTAGATTTCATAAAAGAGTATTCTTACCAGGGCAACCAGCAAGTAGGTCCCTGAAGTAAGGACAACGTGCTGAAAGGAGCGCCCGGTGCACGGGAAAACAAGCGCCCCTGTAAACGAGATCGACGTCTGTACAGTACTTATAGTCATAGAGAGTTGAGAGGTCCTGTTTGAAAGTGGCAGCGGGCGGCCTCGCCAGCTCCGCCTGCACGTGCAGGTCTTTAAGGGCGGCTAATGCCTCATACTCCTCCAGCAAGGCGCTCGCTTCCAACGGACTCCAACCCGACACAAGCTCGCGAATGATGCGTCCATGGTCGCAGGCCTTCGACGATCGACGTCGTCTTATGAACTTCTTTCGCAGTGTTGCAAAGCCTGTTACTCGCTTTTTCCTCTCCCTAAAAATAAACGTTGTTCGTGACATTGTTGCAGTTTAAGACTATTCGTTAAGAATGAAGTTGGCTATGTCATTATCTATATGAAACAGTTGTCACTTGAAGCCGGGCTATCATACTTACGTTTGAAATCGAAGTTAAGATAATTTTTTTCATAGGTATTTGGAATATAAGTGCAAAAATGATGGTCCAAGAGGATGAACGACATCCACCAAAAAGAGAAATTCCACCGTTATTTAAATTAATTGATAAGAATAGCAAGCTTTTTATAGAAGATTTAAGAGAAGCTGTGTCAATACCATCAACATCGCATGATCCAGCTCATTTCGATGATGTCTTAAAAATGGTAAAAATTTCTCTACGTCTACAAATTGAAAGTCAATCTTTAAAAATAAATTTCTAGCTAAAATTTTGTGCTGCTAAACTGGAAAATCTGGGTGCCATGGTAGAAGTAGTTGATGGCAAAAAAGGTTCAAACCTTCCACCAGTTTTATTTGCAGAACTTTATGTCAATGAAGATCATAAAACAATATGTGTTTATGGAAACGTTGGTAAATATATTTTTAATAAAATAAGTTTAGTTTCATTTTCTTTTTCGATACAATACAACGAATATTTTACAGATACTTCAATTTTTTGCTCGAAAACACAAGAAAGTGCTAAACATCCTCCTTTTGAGTTGACTGAAGAGCTTGGAAGACTGTATGGATGTGGTATCTCAGATAACAAAGCCCCTTTACTCTGTTGGTTCAATGCTCTCAAGATTTATAAAATGTCTAAAAAGGAAATTCCAGTAAACATAAAATTCGTGATAGAAGCCACATCAGAGTTGTACAGCGAGAGTTTATACAATGCTATTCAGAGCAACCGTAAATTTTTTTATAATGTTGAATACATTTGTTTAACAATTGATAAAATGGTGGATGAAAATCCTTGCCTGAAGTATGGTTACCGAGGTCTTTGTCATTTTGTATTGCAAATAATCTGTGGAGAAAAAAGAGTACATAGTGGTACATATGGAGGAGCATTTAACCAACCTCTGGTAGATGCGATAAGTGTAGTGGGCTCATTTTTGGATAATCAAAACAAAATTGCTGTTCCAGACGTAAGTATAAAAATTATTTAAAAATAATTGAAAATAACTGAATAAATTTCAATAATTACTTAGTAATAATAATGTCTAAATTTAGTTTATGAGGGATGTTAAACCAATCACAGAAATCGATGAGGAAAATTGCAAAAAAGAATCTTTCGCTATTGATGTATTAAAAAAAAAATCTGGATTTATACCTTTTGAGCATAAAGATATACCATCAAGAATAATCATGCACAAAACACGTTTACCAAGTTTAACTATCAATGCTTTTCATATAATATCAGCTGCTGCAGATAAAGAAGACTGTGCATCAATACCCAATAAGTAAATACTAATTGTACGAGTATTATAATATAACAAAATAAGAAACAATTATTTCTTTGCTATAGGATTAAAGCAACATTTACATTACGTTTAGTGCCTAACCAAACTGTTGATAGGACATTTGAGCAATTTAATAAATACATACAAGAAGTATGGCACACTATTAAAAGTTCGAATCAATACAAACTAACAATGCCACTTAGTTTTAATCCGTGGCAAGGAGATCCATCATCCGATCATTATAAAGCTGCAGCTAAAGCAATCAGAACTGTATGATATTAAAAAGTTGATCTTGATTAATTAATTTAAATTGATTGATTAATTAATTTAAATTCTTGATTAATTAATTTAAATTCTTTAACATTACTTGTATTTTAGGTTTACAAGGTATCTCCCAGTTACATACATGAAGGAAGCACAATACCTGTTGTTTCAATTTTCAGTGAAATGTGCCCAGCAAGTAATATTGTAGTAATGCCTATTAGGTAAATTTACTTATTGTTGCATAAATATCATCAAATTAATATCTATACTAAAAAGAATATTTTTTAGCGGCCATGACGATAGTCATCATAGAAGAAATGAATCTATCTCTATTAAAAACTACATTAGGGGAGTAAAATTAGCAGTAGCTTATATGTGTGAAATTCATGAATTAGCTTTCAAATAGACGAAGATGATTAAACAAACTTTCTTATCTGACTCATTAAATATCAGAGGAAACATTATTTTATAAAAAACTTTATTTACCTAACAATGATACTCAGTGGATCAGTATTGCCTGAGGCTGAAAGCCTGGCTGCCTGCACTGAGTCTCCTCCGACGGGCGCAAGGCTCGAAGAGGCAGATGCTCCCATTCTATGTGTCATGCGTGAATCATCGCCCTGTCCTCTTCCTGTAAACCAGCAACCTCCACTGCTGCTGTCACCTTCTCCACCAGCTCCACTTTCGCCACTGCGTTGCAGTGCACACGGAATTAGGGCCCGAAATACGTTCATCGCTTACCCAGACACCTGCCTGCAAATTATAAACTCGTAAACTACTTGATTTTTGAAACACAGCTGAAAATCTAATTTTCAGAAACAGCTGAATATAGGTCTTTGTTACATCTAGTTTATTTATTAAGTAATATTTTATTTTTATAAAAGGCATGGGAAATTGACTGTATCATGCTTTCATGAAAAAGATGTGTATTGTTTGCCCACAGAAAATAAACAAATGATTGCATGTTAGAGCAATGAAAACCAATCAATAATATTGAGGACAGAAATTGTAGCCTTGAACAAGCCTGTACTGAAGTTCTCAGTGCTTTTTAAACTAGTTCAAGTGCAGGAGAACTAGGTGCAGGACAGCAATTCGCGTTACACTTGTAGGTGTGCACCGTGAAAATCGATCAAAACGCGAGCCAAACAAAACTATCGATTAAGCACACAGATAGTTGCGAAGAAGGCAAAGAAATTCATATATCTTTACATGATAGATTCCACACTCGCTGCTTCCTCCGCATCGCACAATACATCGATATGCACATAAACAGGCTTGGAATTATATTAACGATTTCGTAAAGCAGCAATCCACTGCTCGTTTTCTCTCTCTTTCTCTCTCTCTCTCGCGCGCACTCTCTTCCTCTCTGCGTGTCTCTCTACCTATCCACATCCAGCCATCAAGACCATAAGTATTATAACACGGAGCTTTGTATACGCGCGAACGTCATAGATACTGGAAAGCCCAGCGACTATCGAGTTAGCCGTCCCTTTATATCACTCTGCACTGTGCGCAGCACTGGAGGAGAGGGCGAACTATGGGAGCAGCAACAAGCACAAGTGGCTTCCTCGCGCGCTGCACTGCGTGCACTATTACGTTGGAATACACGAACACTGCACTGCGCGCGACAGCACTATGATGCAAAAGGCCTATAGGCCGCGTCTAGTCCAGCAGTAGAGTCTCCTCGAGAGAGCCTCGTCCCACAGCTTGCGTATTTTGGAACGTCGCTATGCACTTGCACTATATGGAATAGGTACTGCGTCCCCTTTACTTCGAGCTGCACTAATTGGCTGTCAGCTGAAGCAGCGGCGGCCCACGGAGTAGTAGCCAGCTGTTCGTGTCCGCTCTTCGGACCTGGACATGTCTCCCTCTTGCACAATGCACACTCGACGAAGACGCGGCGCACGCGGGCCTCGAAAACTCGATCGACCTACATAGAAAAAAAGAAGCCTCCACCGAGGAGAGAGTAGGTATATACATATATATACGCGAGTCGCGGTCGCTAGTCGCTCCCTCGCGTGCGCTCGCTCTGTCTCGCTCGCTCTCAGTCGAACAGACTGTGTATATAGGTATAGCTGGCCTGCTTTTTCTCGGTCAGAACTCAGAGTCGTATATATATATAGGTATATACAGTCCGTGCTATATGTAGGTGTATTCTGTATGTTATATTTCGGAGTCGGAATTCGGAAAGGAAAAATTGGGCTCGGCGGTGGGGTGGACGCGGATCGGCTGGTTATAGCGAGACGGCGTTACCTGGGTTCGTCCTGAGCATATTTCTGGGTGTTCATTACGTCCGCTGAGGCGGCTGGGCCCCTTTGCTTTCCTTGAAATACTCGTTGCACAATACACCGGCGGCCATGTTTACATTCGAATGCACCCTAGGGAAACATAATCAAACCAGATCAAACACTAGGTGCGCTCTCTCCAGGCGTCCAGGCTCTCGCACTTGCTTTCGATCACGGCGGCGCTCGGCGCTCACCTCGGCCCGCGGCCGCCTCTCTCGGATAAGGTCCGTTCGCTGTTTCAGGGGGTGGTAAATTGACTTATTGACGCGACAGCCGCATATTTATGCGATTTAAAGTTGCGACTATGCTTGCGATGTTATTTTGCTTTTCGGCATCTATTACTTACTGATTTTCATTTTATTATTTTTATGTAGTACGATAATGAGACTCCAATGTTTTTCTCCTGCTGAAAAATATACAGAAGCTTTTAAAATCTCGTCTGCAAAACGGTCGCTTGGGCGAAGAAAAGGCGGAAACTATAAAATTTGATTTTGAAAAGAATCTCGAAAAAAATAAAACTAAGCTTCGAAAAATGATGCTCGCATTAGTCTGCGAGAGACACGCTATCTAAATAATTCTTTAAACACCGCGGGCCAATTGACGTACGTATAGCTTTCGCTTAATGGAATAAACCTTATATCTATAAGCTGCAAGTTTGTATGGGTTCAAATATACGCGTTGTATCTGTATAGGGACGGATGACCTCGATAAAAATCCTATCTCTCTTCCCCTCTGCCGACTTTTCTCATTTGCAGAATTGTCTCTGAACAGGTATAAGTACTCAGCTCGTATGTGTATATATGCTAATTGAGTCTGTTCGTATATTGCTTTTGCGTTGAGAAGTGTAAAACACTTTTACCCACCTTGTAAATTATGATAATTATAAGATGGCAAAATTATCGAATTTTATTCTTGCTTATTAGCTGCAGTATAAAGTAAACAAACCTAACATTTAGTTGATTGTCATCATTTTAAGTATTTACTTAACTTTCTTTCAATAGCTTTTTATTATTAACTTTTAACATATTTGATACGTCGTTTTATTATATTTTAATAAATATATATAATAATAAAATTCTAAAAATCTAATCTAATAATAATTTACGTTAAATTGTATTGTAATTTTTTTTAGACTTTTAATTAATATAAAATTCATATTTATACATGAATCGATAAAACTTAAGAAATTATCTTGAATACCCATAAAAATGAAAATGAAAATACTTACCTGCACATAAGTATATATAGTTATAGGCGTAAATCAGGTATAAATCCTGCAAATATTAGTCGATATATTTCATGGTATATGCTCGAAGGTTTAGTCAGTTTATAGCAGCTTTCAAAAAACAATAAGGTAAACACTTGAAATGACTAAATAGATCAAATCAACTTTTACTTTTTCTTCAAATCTACTATTATTTCCTAAGATTAAAAATATTTCTAAAAAATATATAATTTCATCAATAATACAAATCATGAAACAAACGAATTTATTAATTTTCATAAAATTTCTATACTTTCCAATTTCCATGAATAAACTTGATTATCGTATTGACTCACGTATTCGCATGTTCCTCCATAGTGCCCCCTCCCTCCAGCCTTCAGCTGCCCATTTGCCCAGCAACACCATCTTTTGTTCGAGACGCAGTCTGCTAAAGATCTGTTTCACACGACGAGATAGGTGGTCGGTTGATTGAACAAGATCCAAAGAGTAATTTTATAACAGAGAATCGAAAATGTTCGCTCTGAGCCGAACCGTTGCCCCGAGGGTGGCCAACGCATCAATTCTGCAAATTCGTAATCAATACATTATTGCTAAGCCAAGACACCGCGTTTCTTTCCCAGTAAGAATTTTTACATCACATTACGTCTTATTTTCTTTTTGTTTGCGGTCTTCAACTCTTATGTAATATGATAAGTTTTCTTTAATTTTGAATGCCACTGGCCTTCAATTACCAAAAGAATCTCAAATTATCATTTAGTTTGTCGCAAATATTGTAACTATGTTCTATATACCAAATGGAATAGTTTTACGAAAAGCTGAAAAAAATTAGGTTATGTTTTTATCAAACAAAATTAATGGCACTGTCATTTGTAGATATTTTTTTTCATTTATTCCTGCTACTGTTGTTCTAAATATTCTTTTAAAATATTAATTTATTAATATGAAGATTAATGTAATTTCAGAATATTGCATGACAGTACATAAATATCATGTTATTTGTTAATACTGTTTTATATAAAAGGTTTTATGCAATTCAATATTCAGTATAAATTAGCTTCACAAACATTACTGTATTATTACTTTCTTAACAATATTTAAGCTAAACTTATTTTTAACAGGAAAAAATTGCACATGGACTTTATATAGGCTTTGTACCAATGATTATCCCAATCTGGATCGCCACCAGCTTCAATAGCTATCGCTCTAAAGAATAAACCTTAAAATGATTAAACTAGTCTATGCTAACATATATTATATCAAAATTTGTAAACTATTTTTATGCGATTTGATTGGAAAAACTTCTTGATAGAAACTTTATTTCTATAAAAGACTTTATAATTTTGAAACAATGAAAACAAAATTTTCTACTATTTCTTATGAATTAGAAAAAGCAATAAATATTTTAAAAGCAACCAACTTCATTTAACAAAAAAATATTAATTTAGAAAATCCTAAAAGCAATAGAGTGCTTAACTTTGAAATCATTTTGAGTTTTCTTGTAAGTATAATATGATTTAGAATTGCATCGATGAGATTGATGGATGAAATTAGTTTTATAAGTAATACCTGCATAAAAGACAATTCAAATTCTAATTTTCACAATTTCAGGAAATCTAAATCAATTTAAGTTAGTCCTAAGTTTCGATTTCCTGAATTTATTAACAGCTTGATAACCCTTTGTAATTTTAATCCATATTTTCCAATGATTATCAAAAATTGAATGATGGTTAGTTCTCAATGTGAAACACCATTGAAATTAATATTATTATTATTTACAGCAGTAAATAATTATAAGCATGTTTTAGTTTGATTTCCTCAGATAATACCTTCATTTATTGTATCAACATTATTTTTTATACAATTCAGTGCTACTCCTTGATTTTTTTTTATGAGTTCTCTTTTATACCCCTTGTTATTTTTGTTTGAAAAAGTTCTTTAATATTTCATGTAATTAATACAAAATTTCTATCTGTTACAGGAAAAAGTTGCTCATGGAGCCGTTTTTCTCGGGGTTCCTCTGATCCTTCCAATGTACTTCGCAACCCAATTTACAAAGTGGTCAGAATCGATGCAAGATGAATAAATAATTTTATTTTAGAACCAATTTCCATAGTCAAATTGAAATCATGTTAAAGAATTTTCTTTTTATAAACAAATAATTAAATTAAATTTTTGTTCCACAAATTACATAAAGCCTTTTTTATTTAATGCAAAATACATTTTTGAATATTCTTAAAAGATAAAGATTGAAGTGTTTGATAAACGAATCCAATAAACTAAGGAAGATATTTTTAATTTCACTACGTTGTTCGTATAAGTTTAATTATGGCGACATTATTTGGGGCTATGTTATATTTAAAAAAAAAAAACTTAAAAACTTATCATTGATCGATTTTGTAGATACCTACAGTATCGATAAACAATTAAGTCAGTACCTAGAACTACCACACATCTTTGTCACGGTTTGTCAGTACACACACATATATATATATATATATATATACACACACACACGCATACATATATATATATATTAAAAAACATAAATTCTAAAGTTTTCCTTCAAAGCAGGCTAAATGTCAATTGTACGATAACTGTTTTCATTTGATACCTACTATTGTTACTATTGTACTTTTTATGAAAAACGTTAATTGTTTATTTAAAGCTCAGGAAGAATTTGTTGATTCCCAATCAAAGAAAGGTATATTTTTGCTCTGATGAATTAAATGAAATGTGAAGTACCTTATTCATTTTTTGTTATATGTTATTGTAACAAAATGATATTTATCAAATAGATTTGATTAATACTGTCTTCCGCTGCAAAATAGTTACAGTTTTACACGTTAAACTTAATATATATATATATATATATATATATTCATTCACATTTACATATATATTGTTACATAAATATGTATATGACAAATAGTAGCGCGGAATACGCGAAATCCGTTTTTTTTTGCAGGAAAAAACGTTAACTTCTTCACTATTTATATCAGTTTCGATCCTTTATTACATTCAAAATAAATTCTTTTGTTAACAAAATACTTGATACGTAATTCTTACACTCAAATTTAAACCAAGAAGAAAACAGACATGGGCATTGCATGAACGGAAATGCAGTTTCTGAGACGTTAGCATAAGTACTTAAATTTACAAATTAATTTTTTAACCGCGTTTAGATTATAGGTTATATATTATTATTCTCTATACGATATTATTTTCAACGTAATTGTTCTATGAAAAGATATACAGCTTATGTAAAGCCTTAGAAATTTATAATTATCCATTGCAGTGATGAATACTAGTCAATCCATATTCAATACTTATTGTATGCGACATTAATCACAGTATAGAAAAAAATTACTTTTCACCACACGGCGCGTAAAGTGCGTACTGTACGTACGCCCTGCGGGCGCATTACAGCCTACGCATTTTACGCTCCTCGTGCAGAAAAATAATATATGCACCACGGGAGTAAATAAAGAATGTCTCAAATCGCATATAGTATGCGATTTGAGACATTCTTTACTCCCTAGGTGCATAATCTACTAAAATGCGTAACCGGAGCGACACATACAATGATACAATCGACGGTGGACGTGCTACACGTACTATATCAAGTACTGATCTGAAAATTAATGATCGAGTTCACCTTATAAAAGCCGTGTTGCTAAAGGAACGCGTGTGCTGTATTAATTACAAATTCCAGGCATTTTTGATGAGAAAAAGGCACACTGCTCGTCGAAATCGAAAGTTCTTCCTTTATAACACGAGCAATCATCCGTTTTGACTGGTGATAACGATCTATCTTTTCGTGAAAATCGAGATCCAACTTGACAATCCCATCGGAGTCCGATCGGACCAACAAACAACTTTTCCTCGGAGGTGGCTACGAGTATCATCGGCTCGTTTTGATTTGAGAGCTTGGCACGTGAGAAAGAGAGAAAGAGCTTACTTTTTTCTCTTTGCGCTCCGCAGGCGTATAAGTATATACTTTATAATCGTGTTTCGGCTTTACATTCGAGAGAAACTTTAATTGGATTACATTATTCGGCTCTGGTTGCAATTTACGATTTTATTCGAACCACCTGTTTCGCGCGCGCTTCGTGAATCCTGTATACGTGTAAATTACTTTATGCTCATGTGGGGATATATACGTGCGCGTATATGTGTATTCGGTTACGCTGTGATTGATGATGAATGATTTTCTGATTATCTCTTGATGCGCGTGTAATATCGAAGTCATTTGAATCCAAACATTGTTTATTGAAGACTTGTAGGAAATAAAATCAAAAATTTAAGTTAACTTATTAAAGCTATAGTTACTATCTGAAAGTGTCAGTGTCAGTACTATCTAATTTCAAATATATATAGCGAAACAATTTTAGCATGGTACCTATACTTAGAAAATGAATACTTCTTCTTAGTTGCATGATTTTTCATGAATTAATTTTTATAATCTATAGTTACTCAATTAGAGCTCTTTTACTATAATGAATTGAAAACAAATTTTAACGATCAAAATAAGTTCTTTTAAGCCAGGAACATTGAATGATTATGCGAGTGATGATCCTGTACGTGAGCTGTGCATTTTATTTTAAAAATGATTGTCTACATAATTGTTAAATAATGTTGATTTCAAGAAGTCAAATATTCCACAAAGTATAAAACAGTTGGTAGCAATATTCATGAAAATGTACTATACCGTATAGAATGAAATTAATCTGAATAAAATTAATTTGAGTGTGCGATTATGATAATGATAATAATAATTTATCTTGATCCTGAAAAGACGCACTCCTTCGCTAGAATATCCATTAGGAGATAGTATTTGCATGTATCAGCTGATTGGATTATTTATCGTTGTCCGTATAGCGTACATACTGGCATCAGCAGACAGTTAAGCAATTAATTACTCTCTATCAATTTAACCCTTAACACGATGATGTATTGTTAAGACTATAAATAAAGTCCCCTACCCCGCACGTACACCCACATACACACGAGGGTTTTACATATAGCAGTGAATTATGAATAATTTCAATTAAAATCCATATACGCTTATTAACTAGCATTATCAATCATCGAGTACTTAAGCAATTTGCTGATCGGTGCAATTGCATTTCACTTTGATCAATCCGATAAGCAGCTCTCTGTGTACATGTGTACACATGAGAAAGGAAAAAAGCGCGCGATGCATGTAAGTGCACGCTCACATAACGCTTTCATCGCGCATAATTAGATAAATGCATAACTCGCAAACGACATGAAACCGACTATATGATGGCGATACGCCGCGGAGAGTTTCGCGCATACACGTTATGCTCTCGCAGAGACAAAAGGTAGGCAGTTAGGTCGCGAGGCGGATTGAAAAATCTTTTTCTTTCGATATATGCAAATATTCAATTGGCCAATCAACGAAAGAGAGCGAGAGAGAGAGACCCGCAGCGGCGTGACTCGTGATATCGCGGTTCTTCCTCGGCGCGCGCGCCGCCCCGCCGATGGAATTACGCCTCGCGATAAGTGCGCGCACCGCACGATAAAGGTATATGTGCAAATCCAGGAAACATCGGAAACAACTGATTTCTTGAAAGCGATGAACTAGTCGAGAAAATATTCAAGAGTAAAAAAGTTTTTAGATTTGGCAAAAGAATATACGTGCGTGATTTTTTTTCGGAGCGATCGGTGCAATTTTAAAATTTTTTCACATTTTGTTTATTTGCAAAAACCAAAATGTTGCTACGTTGGGATCGCTCTGAAAAAATTCGAATGTATTCTTTGGCTAAATTTGAAAAGTGCATGGTAATTGAATTAAAAAATCGTGGAAGTCTGCTTAAAAATTTTGCAACCAATGGGGCCAGTTTTACCCCAGCGCGGTGCAAAGTCAACTCCGAAATCACGTATCTTTTAAGTTTGTAGTACGCAAGCTTTTTCTCTTTCAGCATGATCTTATATAGGAACGAGAAGAAACAGGTCTAGTATCGGTGTGCTTTCAAAAAAAGAAATTTTGCAATTTTTGGAAATATAGTTATTGTTTCCGATATTCGGTGGATTTGCACATATATGCGCGTGTTGCAGCTCCGGGCAGAAAACGTGGACGCGTTCCGCTAGTTTATTATACTCTCTCTCTCTTGAGCGAGCCGGTGTTTTTCGTCTCTTGGTATACTTTTCGCGAGCTGACGGGCGTTGAGTTTTTTTCTCTCCACGCTTAAATCGCGCGTCTCCCATTATACATTTATACGCGATTTTCATATAGTAGCTCTCGCGCGCGACGACTTGGACTTATGCTCACATTATTCACGCGCGCGTTTAGGTATACACAATGTGCAATAAGTACGCACGCGGTAAAACGAAGCTGGCGCGCGATATATCCTCGAAACCGCATGGAAAATCCATTAAGTCTACCTAAACGTATATAACGATTCGACGCGCGCGCTATTACAAGTCGTCGACACTTTTCAAGCCGTGTACACTATACGTGCGAACCTCCTTTTCCGCGAAGCGAAACGTTCTCCGCGCGCACGCAGGCGCGACGACTATGGGTGAAAAAGTGTCCATTCGAAAACCGACATAATCTCGCACGAAGAGCCGCCGCCGCGGCGTGTATAGGCCGAGTCTATATATATACCGAGACGGGGATAATGTATATGTATAATAATGTATATACGTCGCGGTTGCTTCGAAGAAAATAGGTATAGGTGCGCGTAAGCGCGTTATACACGTATATATATACATGTATATGTAATACGTATACTTATATACGTCGGCTCGTCTTTCGCGCTTAACCAGTTTTCCAGCGGCGGATAATTGCAACGCGGCAGCGCGCAGAGAGCGACGCGAACAAGAGGAAGCCGACGCGCGGATGACTGATGACGGAAGCTCTTACCGAAAAACTGATGCCACCGCGAAAACCTGTTTTTCCCTTCGATCATCGTTTCGCGCTTGTTACGATAATACCGGATAACGATTTTTTTTTTCGTTCGCCATATAATATATGTAGGACTGTGCAGCGTCGAAGACGAGCTCGTTGCGTTGCTGCAGCGCGCGCGCGAGATTCCCACGGAGGAATTTCTCGCTCTGTGCTCGCGCTTTGACATTTTTTTCTTTATCGTTCGAGATCTCCTTGTGAAGATTACGCGTGCACACACAAGAGGCTTTTAACATACATAATATATATTTTTTTTATTTTTTAAAATGTAAGTGACGCTGTATGTTTGCCTGCATGTATGTGCAGTATATGCAGGGATATTGTGTATATATATATGTGTGCAAGGGGCGTCAGCTTTATAAATCGTCGCGGGCAAGCTGATTGCTAAATTAAAGAGCAGTTATGTATGCGCGATTTATGATTCTCGAAGGTTTTTTCGTATGCAGTGTGTGTGTGTTATACATACATAAATAAGGCGCGCGCACGGGGTATATCGGATTTCGATGAATCCGTGAGCGTATGGAGGTAGTCGAAATGTTTATTAGATTATTTTGCGCTGTGTGTACGCGTGTGCATGTGCATTAACGTAGCTCTCACGAGCGTCGATTAATCAATCGTATTATTTTTCTTCTTCTTTTTATCTGCGGGTTGCTTTGAAAAATTGCTGCGTGTGTGTACGTGCGCGTTTCAAGATTTGCACTTCGATATGAGCGTACAAACGCTACGGAAAGTTCGGGACGGTGTGAATGTTTCCATTTCTTTGGATTTTATTGTCCCATGTGACGTGTTTGTTCGTCGGCTATTATCGTATATTTAATTAAAAAAGGTGCACGTATGGTTAAGCAGCTGTTTTCAGTCGAAATTTTATTGGGAAAACGCATGGGGTCCACGCCTTTTTTGCGTATTCCCTGCACGCATGCATACATCGCCTTTTAAGCATAAATATCATCGAGCTTTATATGTTATAAGGATTGGCTTAAAAAGTTTTTACAACTTTTTCATTGCGCGAAATTCGATACTCCGTTACATTTTTAATTCTATCAGCGGATTAAACCCTTTTCCGAATTTGCTATAAAAGTTGATATTTACGACGACGCTTAAAACTCGTGTTTATCGTCGCGTGAAAATTAAAAATTACGCGAATCGCGAACACATATTTACCGTTATGCAGCGCGTCGTCATCGACTGACACGCGTTATTTATTCCGGTAAAACATCGATCGTCGCATGTATGCCTGTAGTATCGTTCATTATGAAAATAAAGCTATTTGATCAATCTCTCAATGAAACTTTAAGTGCTATAAACTCGCTGGGTAGTTGTTACCTGCAAGTTTTTACACTTATTACACATTAAATGTGTATGTATATAGGAGAGAAAAATTCAATTTATAGTAGTATGACATATAATTTTGAACGAATCTTTTAATTTTTATTTTATAATTATTTGTTTTCTTATACTTAAGCTCGCTGTAATTACTAATTCACACATCTATAAAACCGTTTAATTGATACGATGATAATTTAAATTCTCTATCAGATATAAAGTAGATTTTATTCATTACTCTAGCATTATCTATAAGAGCAAAAATTTGTGTAAGATAAGAGGTAAGCTGACATTTGAAAGTGGCTTTTCGTCAATGTAAAAAATGAGCAATTAACAAACTTTTGAAAACTGTCTCGCAGTAAAGCTAATTATTATTTTTACTTGCGTTTTTCTTAGTTATGAGTTATAAATAAAGGATTACAAAACAGTTTCATAAATAACAATATTTTATAACTATTGTAAATTAAAAAAAATCTTCCGACGATGATTAATTAATCTATAATAATACTTCTCACTACTTTCACAAGTATTTATCACCGAGCTCTGCGAATACATTTTAAAATAATTTATATTTAGACTATTGGTACAATCAACGTGTGCTCAGCCATGACATGGTCGTAAAGCAACTTTAAAAATTCTATCCTTGTAAAAGACATCTGAACGTAAATTATCAAAATTTAAGTCACGCACTTCCTTTCCTTCGAGTAACGAAATGCATTAAAAATCCAAGCATCTTGACCGCCAGGATAACATTAAGGTACCTAAATAATCTGTGAAAATTCAAGTGAGCCCTATGAATTACTTATTCCGGAAAATTGTGCTGCTCTCTCAAAAAGCAATAATTTTTAATAAGAGATTAAATCAGGATTCGGAAAGCCTATACATTCAGCGCAAAGATCAGTATCAGGTTGTTATGCAAAATCAACTATAGGCTCTGCTCTTTCAGCTGTACAGCCCACGCATTAACAAAATTTATTCCGGAAGATAAAACTCATACAAATTAAGCGAAACGATTCAGTTTTTAATGTACAAGTCGACGCTTGAAAATTATTGACCGATTTACGTTATCAAATTTCAATGTCTAAAAAGCCGCTCATGTATGTCAAGCTCCATAAGGTAGCTAGCGATTCATTTCGTAGATAACTCTAAAATCCTCGATTTTCTTTACGACTTAATTACATTTTTTTTGTTTTTTTAAGGAAGTCGAAAAGGTGGGCGATGAATATAAATTATGAAAATAGAGTTTTAAACGTTTGTAATTTGATCTTGAGGACGAAGTAGGAAGGTAAAATTGGAAGATCGAATGAATTTACCTGTCAGTGAAACTTGATAGAGAAGAACGAAAAAGCCCACCCTGTCTAAGAGCCAAATTAAAATGTTACTCTTTTTTATGGTTTTTATAATTTACAATCTAAAAATAATGAAGCATCAACAATTGCAACTCCATGGTAATGAATAAGACAAGAGAATTTGATCTATTCCGACGAGTCAGATCGTACGATTTTGATCGAGTTTCACTTACGAGTAAGTTCACTCGATCTATCAAATGTTTGATTGCTTGCAAAAATGTACGTCGTGTTAATTTTATCGTAGCCACAGTAATTTTCACTTCAAAATTAATCATATCCACGTTTCTTTTCTCCCCCCCCCCCCATGTTATATTTCATTCACTTAAAAAATAAGAAAGTTTATTAATTCAATGTTAATTTTTGATACTTGCGGCGATGACTGCGTTAGCTACACCAGCTATAGAATACTCTACTCGTTGGAATAACGATGAGGCTCTTAAATTACCTTTTGACAAGCAATAAAATGACACATTTGCTTACTCACAGCCAACATTTTCCACGATTAATTTAACATATAGATCACCAAGTAATAAGCGTATAATTATAGAGTCTTAAAAGAAAAAAAAAACGAAAAGATTGAATGAGCGCACGTAAGAAACACGCGATGATGCGTTCCCATAGAATCTATTTTCGACGACGTTCGCTCTGGTGTAGCCCATAAAAATTACTCGACGCTCGATTCGTCATTTTTCGGCGACGGGTCATTTTCGCTTATATTATATGGTACTCGCATACATGTGCTTGTATTATACCCATTGGTTAGTCAGCGCGCGCGAGTCGAACAAGGCGATTCTTTATTGTTCTTAATGATCCGGCTCGGTTCGCGAACTGACGATATGTATATACGAGATTCAGTCGTGCCAACGCAGAGTACACGGGGACGACGCGAGGAAGAGCCGTTACGGTATTGCTTTATCAAAATCATTCCCGCCAACATCTAACGGCTATTAAGTTCATTACTCATTTGTCGTGAAATCCATTTGCCCCGAGGCGTCTCTCTTTCTCTCTCGCTTCCGTTTTCCTTGCATCAGCAGACAGCGCGCGCACCTCGTCGCGAGGAGAGAGAGGTAGAGAGAGAGAGAGAGAGACACACGAGAGATAAAAGATTTAAAAGAGAAAAATAACATACAGCTGCGCTAGACTCGTAAACGTTGAGTAACAATTCTGGGTAACTTTCATTCACTCTCCACATGTATGTATTATATTATACAGTCGTATATCTACCTATATATACGTATAATATTACGGGAGAAAAAAATCTATGCGCGCGGTGAATATACGAGTTGTATTGAGGGAATTAGCATAAGACTTTGAGAAAGAGAGAGATGCCGAGTCCTTGGCGTGTACGACATTAATTACGGGATCTAGAATTGAATAAAAGAAGCAGCAGCATCAGCAGATCCACAGCGGCAACAAAAAAATTAAAAAGACACGAAGAGAGAACGAGCTCTCCCGAGAGAGAGAGATGCGCGCGAATGGAATTAATTGGAATTTTCAGAGCTGAGTAAGATTTATAGTTTGCTGCGTGAAATTTTCATCTTTCGCAAGATCGCGCGCTTCGCTGCGGGACGGGGGGGGGGGGGGTGGAGCAGCCGAGGGAAAAGAAATTTCTTATGCATATACATTATACCCTAATTCATTTCACTTGTCGGCTTCTGTGCGACGCGCGCCGCAATAAATATTACTCACTACACGAAAGCCAAACGTAGGTGTATATAAACACATCATCTCGCGTGCACATATACATACTTTATATGCGAAACAAAGTCTCGGCGATCTGTGAGGTATATATACACTCGTGTTCGCTCGCGCGAAGCTCGCAGAGAGAAAATTAATCGGCTTGGAGATTTTTTCGCGAGCGTTTGAAAAGGAACCCGCGCCTCGATTCCCCGTAGCACTTCCAGCTGGTTTAACATCCAACGCGAACCTCGCGTTTACCCGAAATCCGATCGATTCCATCGAGCGTGCGTTCGATATATATGCGTGTTTTAAATAGAATACGCGTGTATTATACGAGGAGCAGCGGCTGCGGCGTGCAGGACAAGTTATAATATAGGCGAGAGAGCCATAAATAATTCGGAGCGTCGCGCAACGGGTTTCGTTTCATTAACCTCTCTCACTCTCTTTTTCGCGGCGCTGCGGCGAATAATGCAGCAGCAGCAGCCGGGCTCTTTTTTCCTGAAAAATATTGTATTTCTTTTGAAAGCCGAGAGATGACCCCGAATGCGGGATAATTACGATACCGGAGATATATTTCTATCTCTCCCTTTTTTTCCTCCTCCTCCTCCTCCTCCTCGTCTTCTTCTTCTGCTTCTTCGTCCCGGCGTGAAATATACGGCTCCGCAGCGGCGATTCCGGAGAAAATTGTCGAAAAAGAAAAGAAGACGAGTCTCGGTCCGCGAAATTCTAGACGAGCCGTCCGCAGCCTGCAGAGAGCCGAGGAGAAGTTGTCTCTTAAAGCTCGGCCGATAAAATCTCGAGGTGGAGAAACACGCGAAATTGCGCGTTTCACTTTCGAGCTCGAAATTCGCCTCGGCGAGAAAAGGAGCAAAAGGACGAGTGCGAGAGAGCCAGAGCGAAAGAAGAAGAAGAAGAAGAAGAAGAAGACGACGAAGAAGACGACGACGACGACGACTTAAAAAAACTTGCGTGTACAAAAGGACTGCGCATATACGTATATATCAGCACATACAAGTGCATACATAAGTAAAGGGGGAGAGAGAGAGACAGCGAAGCAGCAGAAGCAGCAGCAGCAGCAACAGCAACAGCAACAGCAGCAGGAGCATCAGAAGCGAGGACGCAGGCACTTAGCGCATCCATTGAGAAGTCTCGGAGCGCTTGCGCTCGCATAGCTTTTTAACCCTCGCCCGCGAAAGTCGCGCGCGCGCGCACGCATACCTTTGTATCGTCCGGCGACCTTGACTGCACCATTAAAGTCCCGTAAAGCGTCTGCCAGGCCCGCAATTGAAAAAACTACTGCATCGGTACAAAGCCAGGCTTATGTGTGTATACGTATATGTATGTATTTGCAGTATATAACATGTGTGTGTGTGTGTGTGTGTGTGTGTGTGTGTGTCGAGAGCCTCGCGAGGGAGCTGAGAGAGCGAGCTAAACCTTCGCGTCGCCGCGTGCAATGTCCTGCCCAGGTATGCCGGGCGTGACGAAAGCCCGCAGCTCTTCTTCTTCTCCTCTGTGTCTTTCGGGGTTAATGACTGGGATAGCCGGGAGCATTCACTGCGCCGCAGCTCCTCTCGTCTCCCTTTCTTTCTCGGCTCTCCGGCTGCGCCTGGAAGTAAGCGAGAGAGAGAGAGAGAGACTCTCTCTGTATATATATGCACGTCGCAACTTATATACGTATATATATAAACGCAACGTATTGCGCCCGTGTCCACCTACTTACTCCGAGTCTTACTCCGCACGCTGTATAACGATATACGCACGCAATACTTGCAATACACATCGGATACTGCACGCTGCACGCGCGTATTATTATATGCGCCTGTTTAGCGGCCGAAGTTTATGCCTTCATTATGCTCGGAGGGAAAAAATTGCGCGGTGTGGAAAAAAGAAACGCGTATATAATTCGCGAGAGAGCTTCGACGAAAGTTGGCGTAATTGAAGCGTGCGTGTGTGTGTGTGTGTGTGTGTGTGCCTCGACGGAGGAAAAATTGCCGGGGGGGTTAGCAGAGCGCAGCCTCCTCCTCGAATCGTCGCTGCGCTCGCGTTGTATCAAGTGTGTAGACGTGAGCGCGGACGAGGCCTCTATTAAAACGTTTAAGCAGCCCCTCTCCCGCAGCCGCGGGTCTGCGCGTCTGTGTGCGAGAGAGAAGAGAGAGAAAAAAAATGCGGTAGCGATGTCTTCGATACATGAGATATATAGTGGTCGGGCCCTCGCTGGCCCGGCCGTCGTTGTGCCAACGGGACTTTCGCGCTGCTGCGAAAATATGCGCCTGGGAAGAGAGCACATCCTCGGCGGTGGCGAGCTGCCTTTTTTTTCTCGCTCTCCGTCTCTCTCTTCTCCTCTCTCTCTCTCTCTCTCTCTCGCAGCTCTCCTCCTGTGCGCGAGAGGCTCATTTAAATTTTTGAGCGGCGAGAGTTATTTAATGGCTGCGCGAGATGCAGCGCCCGGGAGAGCTTTAAAGGGACGACCAGAGAGTATAGGCTACTTCTCTCTCGTCGCGCGTGCAGTAAATCAAATTTCGGTTACGCAAGGCGCTCTTTCGGGCTCTGATTTTCGGGGAAAGTTCGCCCAGCGCGAATTCGGCCGCCGCCTCGCGAATTTATGCCGAAATAGTATTATATAGCTTCGAATAGCCGGGCCGATGTGAATACTCGTTGTGTCTATACAGTATATCTTTTTCTCTGTCTCTCTTTCTCTCTTTCTCTCGCTCTCTCTGCGGGAGTAAGCGATGCGCCAAAAGCGTTCGGAGAAGAGCTTCTATACACAGGCGCGTCTTCGGCATCGCATGAAGACACTCGCGGATATCCTTGCGGCTACTCGGCGAAGATTCGATAGCCCCTCTCGGCCGGTCGAAAATAATCCGCGAGTCTGGAGCTGCGCGCCGAAAATTACAAGACACTCGTCCCGCGAGCTGGCGTTTATATTATCTGACCGCCAGCAGGCTGTGCGCCCAGGCTTTATAGAAATCGATATTCGGTCACTTGTAGCCGCGGCTCGTCGCGGCTATATATAAGTGTACAGCATACGCAACGGCCGGCCCCGAAGACGAGGATTTCGGAGCGCGTGTGTGTATACTTCCGAGAATCGCTTGACTTTTTAAATCGAAGTCGCGTGTCAATTTCGGGCTCAATAAGCCCGCGCCGACGAACTATATACATAACGAAAGTGAAGCCAAGCGTGCGCGAGACGAGAGAGAGAGAGAGAGAGAGCGAGAGGATCGGCTAGAGACCGCTTTTGATGATAACGGACGTGCGCCCGAGAGTCGGGATGAGGACGCGTTCGTATAAGCGACGCGCTTATATATTAAAAGGTTTTCGCTCTCTTTTTCACCGCGCGCCGCATCAGCTTTATAATCGCGGGAGAAGAAAAAAAAAAGATTTTCGTACGACGCGCACTGCACACACGCACGCACACTCGACGCCGCCGTAAATTTTGCCGAAATTTATTATGCGCGCCGCGGCGACCCGATGGACATTGTTTCGCGTTCTCGCTCTACCGCGTGCACACGCTGCACACTTTGCATGTATGAGCGAAGGACAAAAATTCTCGCATCCTCTCTGATTGAGCGTGCTTATATATGCGCACTCGAGATTCGCAAAGTCAAGTGTATATATAGCTCTTTTATTGCGCGCGCGCTTGCGTTTAAATTTTTACTTCTGAGAATCAGGTCAAATTTCGTCCCGACGAGAGCCGCGCGTCAGACGCTTTTTTAACAAGCTATAAAGTTATTCCGCAAATTTACGGCTACGCGAGGGAGAATTTTTTTCGACTTTCGCCTAGATCCACGCCAGCGCTGCGGAAGATTAGCCAAATCCACGGAGGAAACGTATAACAGCAGCTGCGAGTCCAGTTTCGACCGCAAAGTCGCCCCCCTCCCACCCTCCTGTCAATTACGCGCGCGCAAAAAAGCCGATAATTTATTATCCCGCGATATAGCACTTATCGTCCGTATATATTATAATAGAACAGGAGTAAAAAGCGCGAGAGAGTCGTAATATACGTCCAATTCTCTCGGAGCGACGGACTTAATTATACAACGCTCGTGACATAATAATAATGAAAATTTATCCCATTATAACACTCTTGTGTCCGTCTAGAGGCAGCGCGTGCACTGCACGCACGCCTGCACGCAGCTGGCAAGGCAAAGGCTGCTGCAGCGCATATAGTGCGGCACCGCGCGCGAGAGCGAGCGAGAGGAGGCGATTTCCTGGATTTATTCATGAGCTTTATATTATTACGCGTTGACTTAATGAAGCCGCACGCGCGTGTGTAAGTACGCGTATATATATATGTATAGCGCGTACGTTACATACATACGCGCTCCCCGATACACACACTATGTAAATATTAGAATTGCGCCAAAGGAAACCTGTTGTATCCGCGATGCAATCGCTTAACAATGCAAGCGCAAGCATTCGAACTCGTATAATACGCACGCGAAGCCGGTGCAGCTTATATACCCCCCCCCCCCCCCACGTCCCTTTTTATTTCCTTTTCTCATTTCCACTCGGCTCGCCGCGCGGCGCGTATACAATGTGATACGCGGACGGGGCTATCTTCTCTCGCGCGCCAGGAAGATATTTCCTGACGCGGTAGATATATATAAGCAGCAGGGGCTCGTCCTGCGCCGAAGCAACCGCGCGTCTGTATACCTGTATGCGTATAGACGCCCAAGTACACGAGGGGGATATATATACGTATACCGGCGATGAATGTAATGCGAATGTAAGTGCATGACTTTCGCTGCGAGCGATGCAGCTCATTTCGCGCGGTCTCTATATTATAGAGACGTTCGGTTGGCATAGCGCGCCGCACGCTTATATTGTGATCTGCCGCGAGAGAGAGACAGAGAGAGCGGTAATAATGGGATTTATTGGAAAAGGATATTTATGCAGTTGCGGAGAAGAGGAGTGTTTGCGAGTGGGACGATGCGCGTTTATCCATACATTGTCTGAGCCGCGTGTGTATGTATACACGTGTGTATATATATATAAATATATATTTATACATCTCGGTGGATAGAGCTTTGCGGAGTTGCGAGCGCGCGATGACGAGGCGGTTTTTACATACGCCTCGAGCGGCGGCGGCGACGGCGGCGCGAAGGGCGGTAATATCATCGACGTGGAAGCGTTAATTGCAAGCTGAATCGCAGGTGTTACAAGTTTTACGGGAGCCATTAAAAGAGCCATTGTGAGGTGAATACGCGCGGCCGCGGCGGCTCATTCTATTGTATCGCGCGCCCGACGATTATTATTATCATCGTTATTATTCCCGTGTGTTTTCCATCGGTGTGCGACGAGCGCCGACTAAAAACGCCAACAATGAAACAAGCTTTTAATAATACGTATATTGGAGGCTGCGCGCGAATACAAACGAAATATAAAAGAAAGCTCGCGTCGACGCTTTTCACCGCGCCCAATTGTATTCAAATTTTCACCTGAATATTCCACATGCGCGCGCGCGCATCAAACGCTTTATGCCTATACGTATACTTCTTCTGAAACAACCGAGTCCACACGCGCGCGCTCATCTCATCCCTCTCGATATCGCGCGCGTGTCCCCGCTCTGGCGCAATCTTCTCTCGGATTCGCATTTAAACCGCTTTATACACTGGCCGTAAACGTCCATTGGCCATTTAATTGGCGCGAAAATTTCGACCTCGAAATTTTCATGCGCGCACATACGAGGAGTTACGAGCGTAAATCAAGCCCAATCAGCCTCTCTTTCTCTCTCTCTTTCTCAGTTTGTATAGAGAGAAGAGTTTATCCTCTGGCGCGCCGAGGAAACAAAACGAGAGCCGCCGCGTGCATTTTCATCTCGTCCCCGGGGCTCGCAAGAGAGCGGACCTTCTTTGGGAAGAATCCATTTCCGTCACCTACGCAGAGCGCAACTGCGCGCGCGCGCGCGCGTGAGATTTCGCAAACGCGCGCAATTTCAAGACTGCAATAAAGTGCGGGAGGCATCGGCTCCTCTCTCAGATATTAGATGTTTTACTTCTGCGGATCGAGAGTTTTCTCTCTCTTTCTCTCTCTTATTCTCTTTTATTCTTTCTTTGATAAAGAGCCACTCAAGCGGTGCTCGCGAGTACGCGTTCGAAATAACTTCGCTCTTCGCCTCACTTCGAAGTTTATATATGCGTGGTACACATACCTTCAGCTTCTTCCCCGAAGTATCAAGGTAATCGAGTCGTTCCCCCTCTCACTCTCTCGTCGCGCAAAAATCCTTCGCGCAGCAGTGAAATTCAATTAGCTAATCTCTCGGCTCTTTCAAATTTCCCGCCTCGACGCGCGCGCGCGCGCTTCAAGCGCCATTAATCCCCCGCGATTATTCAAAAAGCTCGTCTTTCAGCTCATCTCGCTGATGCGCGCGCGCGCGCGGACAGAAATGGAGGAAAAAAGAGGAACAATGTACGAAAAAAAGACGGAGAAGGTCGAGCGACGAGGATGGGTGCGTGCGCGCGCGCGCGCGACGAAAGACGTCTCGTCGCGCCGTTTGCTTGCTCGCGCGCATACGCATCAATACGCAATGCCGCGCGCGTGCCACGACAACTTTATGCCCCTTACGATGTTTTTTTCCGACTTTAAATCGCCGCTTTGGCATTGGCGCAAGGCAATCAATTGCCGCGCGGCGCGTCGCGTCCCGAGCGTAAAACTCTCTCAGCTCCCATGCTAATGAACTCTCAGAATCCAACTGTTTGCAAAATAGCCCCTGCGGACGATTCCGTATACGTAAACGGCCTGGCTTGCACGTATATATCTGTATATATGTGGAGAAAGAGAGAGAGAGAGAGAGAGGTACGGACACTCTCACACTCACGTAACAGCTGCAGAATGTGCAGTCCGAGCTTTTTCCGCGAGGAAAAAAGGATGTGTGCATAATGGCACTCTCGACGTGTTTCTAGCCTTCTTCTCGGCTGCTGCTGCTGTTGCTGCTGCTGCTGCAGCGCACATAGCTTTGCCTGTGAGAAAATCGTGCGAATGGCAATTATTGTTCTTTTGACTTTTTGCTACCTCGCTTCTCTTTCCCTCTCGCGTGACGACGACGTCGCGTTAACGTAAATCTTCGGGACGCCGAGAGAAAAGCTATACTGTATATACCCGTATATCCTCGGCCAGGCGCTGCTGCAGCTTGGGAATATCTCGTTGAGAGTCTGACTGATGGCGACCGGCCCGTAGCGCGAATCTCCGCTCTCTACGGCAGCTCGCTCTATGCCCGCGCAATATAGCGGGCTTTAAAGCGCATAATACGAGTTCGCGCCTCCTCGTTTTTACGGGGATGTAAATACGCGCCTGATTTAAGATGACACGCGAGAGAGCAGCACTTCTATGTGCATAAACGCGCGTACATGTATACTATATACGCCGTATCGTCGCGGAGCCGCAGCCTCGCAGCTCTCGGCGCCATTATCTATCTGGATTTCGAGGAGACGATAAGCCGGAGCTGGCTTCTCGTCGCTCCTCGTTTTTCTCGTACGGCCCCGCGCGCCGTCGATGAATTATATTACATAAAGGCTCGTTTCTCCGGGCAGCGCTAATTGCTCGGACAGTGCGCCCAGACACACACGCGGACGCTTGCGCGCACATATACGTATAGATATATACGTCCCGTGGATTTAGCCGCCTGGGGGCAGCGAGTTTCTTATAAATTGCATTCGCAATCATTTGCATAGCCCTGATAATGCCCGCGCCTTTTTCTCCTATATACCCTCCCAATCAGAGAGTCTCTCTCTCGCTCTCTCTCTCTCCCGAGCGTTATGTGCGCTCTCGCGCGGTTCGAGAGCACTTAATTTAAATCGTACTTTTAACAACTCTCTCACTCTCGCGTCTCCTTTTTTTCCTATATATTAATAATCCCCCCGAGAGAAAGAGAGCCGAGCATGCGCGCGGCAATTTCACAAAGTTGTAAATAATCATGTCAATATAAAACGTTGGGAAAAATTTTAAATAGACGTGTAGACATTCCCGGGCAATAAGGCAGTGTGTATACACACACGTGCAGCTCGCCGCGCATATAACCCAAAGAGACAGAGCGAGAGAGAGAGAGAGAGAGAGACTGCAGAGATTGGGATCGATAAGCGCTTTCCGGCTGCAGCGCAGAGACAGACGCAGAGCGTCGACTCGATTATCCGAGGAAGAATTTATACGTGTATGTATATGTACGTACGCAAGAAAGAGAGAGAGAGAGAGAAGATCGTAAAAAATCCGCATATTGTATCAGGTTAATCTCACACGTATTAATAACAAAGCGCATACGACTTTTTCCAATAAATTTTATCTCTCCTCTTTCGCGCGCGTCAAACCGGTATAGGCACTCTCTTCGTCTTATTTTTCCACATTGTATTTTTATAAATATTAATGATTTTATAAAAGTTATTTACGACGCGCAGCGGCGGCCGCTCATATTCTTTCGACTGAGCGCGCGCGGCGGAATATTAATAATTCCGCACGTGAACGCGATACGCGCCATGTATATAGCTATAGCTACACGCATGCACGTACACACACACACACACACATGCGCACAATCGTCTACATTATACGACGGGCATAACACACTCGAGGGAATAATCGTTAAAGCGCGCGAATGTTTCGTTCGAATACAAAAGTCGATCGCGCGGCGAGCCCTTACGGATATGACGCGCGTACTCGCATCCTAGAGCGTAACGCACTCTCGCTCGCGACGAGCGACGCCGCGCGCCTATATAAATAAATGTGGCCAACAAATCACTCCTCGCCCCGCGGTCAGATCATTCTCCGGGCGATAAATCCAAAAGGGACAAAGAGGAAGGAAAACGAATCCGAGAAAAAGAGACGCTCGGCTATATACGTATATATATGCGTACGTATACTTATAAGGGAGACCGCGCGCGAGTCGAGGCGAGAAAGCAAAAAGTATGCATATATCGCCGTCGTTGCCGTGGTCGTTGCGCGTATACACGATAGTACATATAGAAGGGCGAAGCTATCCTCTCGCGAGATATCGTGTCTCTACCTCTCCCCCCCCCCCCTATATACGGTCGCGAATGCTCATATACGTTTTGCGACTGCCGCCTCTATATAAGCGCACTACTATTCAATTGGCGAGCTATGGCCCTTTTGCCGAGAATCTTTTTCTTCCTCTCCTCGCTCCGCCGTATATACACGTAACGACGGCTATTTATCAGGCGGGTATATAGCGCATTGTGCGCACGCCGCCAATTAAACGTCGAATATTAAAGGCTCGATCTCTATATAAGCGCACACCTCGTGCAGTAATACCACCCGCGAGAGCGAAAAGAAAAGCCGACGGAGAGTTTGCGCTGCACGCACGCGGTGCACTTTGAGAGAGGCGCTCTCGCTTTTTCTCATCCGATGGCCAATAAACCCCGTATCAATCAATTCCGCGTCTCCGCCGCCTCTATACATAAACGTACGTGCGTACGTACGTTTCTACATAAGCTGTGCATTATACATACACGACGGACTGACGGACTGGCGCGCGGGCAGTAGCGCGTATTATATATATGACAGTATATATATATACCCGCGCACACAGACACAGACGCGTATATATATAAGATCCCCCTTCTTCTCGCTCGTCGTGGATCGTGGATCGTGGTCGTCGTGGTCGTCGTCGTGGTCGTCGTCGTCGCCGTCGTTCCGCGTGTGTGTATAGAGTAGAGGGTCTCTTCTCTCTCTGCGGCTGTGTAGCGGCAGCTCGCTCTCCTTGCCACTCCCTCGGGGGGCCCCGCGTGCGAGTCGCCGCCGCCGCCGCCGCTGCTGCTGCCGCTGCTAGTGTAGTTAGGCAGTCGCGCAGAGTCAGTCGCGGCCGAGCGCGCGCGATCAGTAGTTGCCGATCCTCCTCGCCGGCTCGAAGCACTGCTCCGCGGAGCCACTCTCTCGCTCGATCGGGGAGGAAGGCGCGTGAATCTTTTCACTTCCGTTCGCTTCCTTCTCAGCGAGTCGTCGCTTTCCCTTTTTTTCCTCTTTACTCCCGACTACGCGCGCACTGTACGCGCGAGCGCGCATCGATCTTTTGACTTTCGATCGCTCTCGCCCACGCATCGCAGTTCGAGATCGATTTTTGTGCGGACGACCCTCTCTGGACTCATCCGTTGTCTGGAGCCGGAGGATCCGGAAGGAGAGACGGAGACTGTGTTCCCCAGGAGGAGGAGGAGGAGGAGGAGGAGGAGGAGAGACAGGTAGGAGAGAACGGCTTTGCTTCTTTTTTTTCGGCGGGAGGTTGATGACTTGCGGTGCGTTACAATATATTCGCGGAGCTGAGCACGTGGACGCCGCACCTGCGAAAGGGAGATACGTAGCGAAGTGTTATAATATACGTGCATAGATCATTTTTATAGTGTGTGCATATAGATTGTTTGCTTTTTCATAATGGAAAAGAATGCGTTTAGACCGAGGAAATAACACACTCTCCTCGGGGTCTCTATCTTCCTCTGTCACGCATTAATATACGCACTCGTGCCTGTGTATCCGCGTATAATATATTTGCTGAAAAACTCGAAATCCAAAACGCTGATGCTCGGGCAGTCAAGGATATTCATTCATATTACATCGGCGCGGATATCATCGCTCGCTCGTCGTCCCGATGTGCCGATGTTCCGCAACCTTCGCTATCGGCCAATAACACACGCGCGCTTGTGACGTGCCGATACGACATTAGCATTTAAAATAATCGCCAGCCGCGCTGCTTCACACGCACATAATACGTATATACACTTACACGCGCTCGCACCTATACAGGCCGCGTGAATTTTTTCGGTGACGAAAGACTCTCCGCTCGCCACGATTCGACTATTTTATCGCAAGTTCGCGTTTGATATATATACGTTGAGCGCAGCCTCCGAGAAAGCGAGAGCGGATGGAGAGAGAAAAAGTATATTACGCTGTACACGATCGTCTCCGCGCGCAGCCGCTCCATTTGTTTCACAAGTGTGCAGCGTCTAACCGATGCGCCGCGCATATTACCTCGTCAGCAGCACACGTGACAATTGCGCTGCGCGAGAACGCGTTCGCCGCCCGCGCCGCCGAGTATAGTCGCGAAACGTGCGTGTAGATAAGCCACGGGACGGGATAGCGGCGACGAGCACATACGATACCGAGTTATGTCGCAGGCGACAGACGCGCCGCGTATATAAGTGTACATAAGACTCTCTCTCTCTCTCTCACCGTCGCCGTCGTCGGAGAGCCTGTCTATATTTATCGCGAATTTTCATATTGCAGTATAACGGCGGCGGCGACGCGCGTGCGCCGCGTACGTGTGTGTCCGGAAGCGCGGCGGGAAAGATTCAATTAGGATTGCAAATCTCGCGCAGTGGGTCATGTATTCGGCGCGATAAGCCGGGGGCCATCACAGAAGAGCTTTTATCGTGCCGAGGCGTGCGTGCGGCGACGGCAAATAAAGAAAAAAAAATATGAGGCAGTAGCACACGCGCTCGTCCCGCTCTCTCTCTCTCTCTCTCTCTCTCTCGTGTTTGCACAAGCTAATCGTGTAGCCGGCTGTTGTCGAGCGTCGCTGGCTAAATAAATAAGAACGAAATTTTCAGTGTTTGTCTTCCGACAAACAAAGCACGCGCGATCGCCGCAATTTCTCGGAGTTTCGATGTAAAACACACATCGCGCATACGTATACACACGTCTATAATAAGAACGCGTATCTCGTATACGTGTGAGCGAGTGCACGCGCGCGACTTTATAGCCGCTCTGCAGCGCGCGAGGTGTCCTGTCCTGCTGTATATACTCGCTGCGCTGCGCTAACCCCGCGGCCGAGGAGAGCTGCGGGCGCGAGACAAAGAGGCGCGCGGGGCATAAAGACGAGAATATATATATGTATCGCGCTCGTCCGCAGTTGGCCAATATCGCAAAAGCGCCGACGCTCGCATCACGCGTGATGATTTTTCGAGTGTACGTTTCTTTTTCCACTTAGCTGCGCGTCGCGCACTGCCGCCGCGCCGTTTTAGAGCGGACGTCAGCGCGATTTTCTGCAGCACTGCAGCACACGACATGAGAGAGAGAGAGAGAGAGAGAGAGAGTTGGGCCGCCTGGATTTTCCAGCTATGTATGCCGCTGCCACCGCCGCTGCTAAAAGCCCGCACTATATATATTCTCTGTATTACAGTCCCTGCCGTGTTTCTCTGTAAAACGTCCCCGGACGCGCTGCCGCTGCCGCTGCTGCTGCAGTGTGCACATGCGCCGCGCTTGTGTTCTTTTCGCACGCTTGTGTGTATCGAGGCCACGCGCGCGACCTGACGAAACTGCAATTTCGACTGAACTTTTTCAGCTTTCGAGAATCGCGCGTATATACATTACGTGCACTTGTGTGTAATATATACATGTTCTTTGGCTTTACGAGACGCGGCTCGAGCCTCGATGCTTTATAATATTGTATAATGTACAAACTCGAGCGATATTGCGCTCGTTTTCAAAACTTTTGCGTGTATACGCAAGTGTAACGGACAATCGAGCGTCGTTAACCCAACCCGGCTCTAATACGGGACGCTCTGCCGTATACGATGTACGAGGAGATTGTAACGAGTGGCTCTCGCGTCTATTTTTACATTCATTGTGAAACGTCCGTGTCGAGCGAATTCTTCCTCGCGGCTGAATTTGAGACGATGTTCATTCACACCTCGGTGCTTGCGGATTCCCATGAACTTTGGGGGGGCCGTCGTCCGTCGAGGAGCCTCATGCGCGTGGAGTAAGTGAATGTAAGAGGATAAAGAAATAAAAAAGGAGTCGCGCGCGTACGTGCGCTTCATTCAAATTTATTTCGAGTTGAAGAATTTCTACACCTTAATGTACACGATGTATACGGCCGCGCGGAATTCCATTCTATACCTTTATTCCGGGGGCGATATATAACACAGGATTACGTGTTCGATGCAGCATTAATCCGCTCGGCTGGTCCCGAGCGATTTCGCGTCGAGAGCGCGAATGTGCGTGTATATATAGCTTTTGCAGATATATGTATAGAAAAAAGCTCTCTGCACACACTTGGTTTGCTTCTCATTTTGCATCGGTGTATATGTATGAGGTGTACACACAAACACGTTCTGCATCGTAGAAAGAGGGAGAGTGAGAGAGACAGAGAGAAAAGGGAGAGAAACGTGTATCGGCTACACTTCAACCAGTTAATCGCTTAATTCAATTGGCGGTTCGCTTATTAATTCGAGCGTCGACTTGGAGCTGTCTCTCTCTCTCTTTCTCTCTCGTTCTCTTTGTGTATATATACTTGTTTGAACAGGCTGCACACGTGGATCTGTGAAACGCAGCACTGCATCGGTGAATTACACGCTAGACTCGCACTGACCGCTCGTTAAGTACTTGCATTACGAGCTAAAAGGCTCTTATTAACGACACACGAGGTGATTACAGGATTTTCAATTTCTTCGGGAGGGACTCGCGCGAGACGTCTGGTGCGGGGGGGAGGAAATTATCGCTCGTTCGACCGACTGCTCCAGCCGCAGCTCTACATGCGCCTATATATATACGTAATGCAGTTCTCTCCTCATCTCTCGAATTATTCCGTGAAATTTCATTACAGAATTCTCGAAAGATTTTTCGACAGACGCGCGCGCGCACGTAGCTCGCGGAAGCCGTAAAGAGCGAGAAAATTTTCTCTGCAGCTCACACCTCCACCGGTCAAATAATTCAGTCCGTATATACCCCTGCGCGCGCGAATTCCGCGTCACACGATATAACGAATTACCCTCTCCGCCGCGTAGAACTGCGAGCAGGGCCCTCTCTCTCTCTCTCTCTCTTGTAATTAAAGAAACGGCGCATAAACCACACCGCCTTTTTTCTCACACGCGCTCGCACCTTTATAATATAACATCCGCGGCGGCGGTGGCCCTAACTGTTGCGCGGCCGGCTTTTTGTCTCAATTTCACGCCTCTTAGCGCGCTTAATGAGACAAAAAGCTCCCCACTTCCCTCACACTCCGTCGCGGCTTTGTTGCTTCCTCGCGACGGCGACGACGACGAGTTTTGTGAGATGCGTAGGTGAGCTGTACGCTGACGCTGCTACGCGTAGTTTTATTTATGCGCGATTCGTATAATGTAGCGGGCGATTGATATGTAGCTTTAGTCAGCGAGCGAAAAAGTCAGACAAACGTATTATAGGTATATATACTTATACTCGTGTGTGTAACAAAGAGTATTGTGCGTGTCTGCGTATACGAAGGAAGTGTAACGGATTGCGCGCGTACAACACGTTGTCAACGCTCGCCGACGTAATAGAGAGGGAGACAGGCGCTTTCCACTACGTTGATTGTGCGCTGCTTATAAGGTTGAGGCGATAATATAAGGCTGATTTCTTGATTTATTTCGATATTTATTTGGTTAAACGATGTATCCTGGAGATAAATAATTAGACACACGTTGGAATGGTACAGAGTATAATTTAAGAATATATAAATTAAATTTATTCGACTACTAATGCGTGCACAGGTTATCTGATGGAAGTTAAGGGATCTGACATCACTCGAGAACTCTAATATTCTTATCTTGCAAGACGGAAACACTGTTCGAACTCCAGCCTTACTGCTGGCCGTTTGTTATATAAGGGTATACTAAAATCGAGCTCGTCTATTAATTCAGCCGTATCTTGGGAATCTTGGACTCAGTGAGTCAGAAATTTGGACAGCTTCCTCATTGTTAGCGTACAAATTAGAGGCTGCTATACTGAATTTATTTAAGTAAATTTAGTTTGCACGTCTATTTTATTTTTAACTTATTGCCATTGATTTTTAATCACTATTAAAAATTGATCATTTCTAAAAAATTTAGTTTCTAAAAATTTCATTTCTTAAAGTAGGCATCACTATAATATACCGGCGATATTATAGTTGACAAGTATACTTCATTTACATAAACTAAGCTCTAATACGTTCCTCGAGTATATTATACTTTTTCGGCTTATCGGTCCGCTTCCGCTCAAACTTTTCAATTCTCCTTCTAATACAAAGACCGGTATATTTTTTTTTTCAAATACACCCAGTGTATATATTTAGCCGGTTATTGCAGGGCATTACATGATTCATCGAAAAGTCAGTCGAGGAAGCAGTTGAGCAACCTTGTCGATCTCGCGCCTAATTCGTACAGCGATGCAAGCTCATTAGAAACTAGTACAACATTCTAATCAGGCGCGCGAGTGCGGACAAGAGAGAGAGAGAGAAAGAGAGAGAGAGAAAAAAGGCATCAATTACAAGAGAGCCCAACCCGCGAAAATTTATCGAAGTATAACGAGTATGAATAGAGAACAAATCAGTCCCCGCACGTGTAACTAGCTGCCCATATAACATCTCTCTCTCTCTCTCATTCTCTCCTACTTCTCGCTGTCAAATTATGAAATCAGTACGCGCGAAGCAATCGCCGAGCCTTAGAAGGTTCATACGGCCGAGCTGAATGCCTTCCGCGGAGAGCTCGTGCGCTCCGTGCTTGCGATCGCGCGCGATAATCATCTGAATTATCGAATTAAAGCCGGCCTTGGAAAAAGGCGCATAGTGCAACCACAGCGCATACACACACTGCTCTTTTTCCTTCTCCCGCAGCGACGACGTCTCGCTCTCTCTCTCTCTCTCTCTCTATCTCTCTCTGTCTCTCGACAATCGAAGGATGCAAGAGGGATATACACTGCACACACACACAGATCGGAGGTCATTATCTCTCGATACGGCTAAATATCTACCGGTGCGCAACTCGTGCCTGTGTACATCGGTGTGATCTTGGCAATCGATGTACTTGACTTGAACGAACGCAATTACGCCGGTAATAGCGCCAAGAGAAAAGAAATAATGAACCGGGGGGACCGAGAGAGAGAATATCGCTACAACAAACAATGAGCTCGTCGGCGCAGGCTCTTTGAAATAATGACACACGTGCCGAGAAAGACTGATTGATTCGAGATAAATATCGGCCGTTGCGATGTGCTCCGCGGCTTGCGCTTTTCTTTTTCTTTTTTCCGCAGAAAAATTGCCGAGCAAATCATTAGGCGACCCGCGAGAGAGAAAGATATGTAACGGTTATTCTCTATCTCTCTCTCGCGCGCGCGTATATGCGTCCATATATTCACAGCCATATATAACGCGCGAAAAACTGTGTTTCTGGAATCTGGTTCATTGCTCGCTAAGCGAGGAAGGGGGAGTATTTGTCTAGACAGGTTATTACCGCGATAAAGTAATTTCTTAATGCCCCGCAGCTTTGGCCATACGCTTACCACTAGTGCTCGAGCCTCGTTTTTTTTATTCTCCTATAGTACACGCGGGTGTAAATCATATACGAGAAAAAAAAGAGTCGAAAGCGTGTATACGTACATATGTGAAAGAAGCGCCATACTGGCACGTGTTGTTTTTTATAATAACACACACACACACACACACAAGTTGTAATTCAACTTTATGGATTAACTTGTTACTTTGTTCGAAAATAAAAGTCCTTGGCGAGTCTCTCTCTCTCTCTCTCTCTCTCTCTCTCTCTCTCTCTCTCTCTCGGGATCTCTCCAGCGCATCGCTGACTCGTAAATCTATTCTCGAACTTATAGCCGTATAATGAGAGATGACAATTTTTTTTTTTTTTACAATGTGTCCCCAAGCAAGCGGGAGCAGTCTGCATTTTTATATGCTTTACATTATCTACACCTTTGTCTTTATTTTATATTAATGTTACATCAATGGTGTACTTTATATTATTATCTAAATCCTTTGTCAGAGTGTCCGAAACCATTCGTGCGTCTAAGTGCGGCAATTATTAGCGGTTCATCGGACATATTTTGCAGCTATGCGCCGTCTATCGAGACACACACGAGGGGACTTTCACTCGAGTGTATATAACCAACGCCAAAATACTTCGCTATTCATTCCTTTAACCGCATCGTCGCCCGTTGATAGAACGAATGCTTCTCCCCCGCAATATACTCGCCGCCGCGCGAAAGCGCGTCCATCATCCGGGCAATCTTTCGTCTCCGAATATTTATATGTGTTACATACAAGACAGGCGGTCTGCGGGAGTCACTGCGGGAAAATAGGCTCGCGCAGGCAGTTTCTGGCAAAGCGGAGATTGCTCTCGTCTCTCTCGCGGGGAAAGAGAGACGAGAGAGCTAGACGAGATAAAGCAACTTCTCTCGGCTGATGCAGCATCTCTCTCGCGTCTGCGTGTGTGTGTGTATGTATATATATATGTGCACGTAGCTATATATAGGAAAGCGTTCCGCAAACCAGCGTATTCCACTACATCTCCATAACAAGTCAAAGCTAGGCTCATGAATGAAGCCCGGCAGTAGCCTCTCTACTCTATCTCTCCAGCTCCCTCTCTTTCTCCACGCCCCGCGCAATGAATATTTATCTCCCGCGCATTTATGATTTTATGATTTACGACGCTGCTGCTGCTGCTGCTGCTGCGCGTAATATACGCTCAGCCGATAGTATTTGACAGTCTCTCATCTCCCCGAGAGATAAAAGGCTTGTGCGCCGCACGATGACCCGCCGCGAGTTGTATTATATATATACTTATACGCTTGCGCCTCTGTATGTACGTATATACGCATATACATTATATATACGCATACGCATTGGCGCTTTGTTTCATTGCCCCGCTCGCAGACGTTTATGTAATGTATATAATATATTTATGCGGATAGAGCGAGGATGAGACGATTGATGCTACGCTGCTCTCGCGGAGCTTTTTTCCCCCTGCGAACTGTCTCAAACATATATATATATATATGCGAACTCGAGTGTTTGATTACGCTAATATCGTTCTCGCTCTCGCTCTTCGCGAAGCGCACACCCTATATTTTTTTTTTTTTTTTTTTTTTTTTGATCGAGAGAGAGTGGAAAGCAGGATAAACTTTAAGTTTCATTAACCCGAAGAGATCGCGCGCGCGCGCATGTTTTTATAGATCGCAGAACTTTCGGAGCTGAAAGAGTCTGTCGTCGTGGGCGATTACTGCAATCTTATTTACACGACGACGAGCTGCGAAATGCTACATACGTATATATATACACACACATCACGTATATATACGAGCAACTGCAGATAGCATTCGCTATATACGCTCAGTTTCTTTTTTTCGTCGCGTTTCTCTCACTCCTTTTTTTACCGTCGCGCCTTTTTATCTCGCGCGTCTATTTCCTCTTGCGGTTTTATGCGTATTTGCGCTTGTCGATTGAGCTTCTGTCGCGCGACGTCTCGGAAGATTGATCGCTGCTTATGTATACGGCGCGCGAAGAAAATTTAAATCTCGATCGACTCGATCGTTGATCCGTGTATGCATTTTTTCACTTTCTCCGTGATACGCGCGTTGAATTTTCTAATAATAGTAATAGTGTCTCGACTTATTTGGTATTTGTAAATAAAACTCAATATGCACCGTGTAATTTTTACGAATGCTTATATTATTCCAACGGCATATTTTAAAAATAACATCGTATTCCTTATAGAATTGTGCAATTTGTATATCGAATCGTAATTATAATATTTGTACACGTGAAATTGAATGTACACTGCGACTGAATTTAACGCAGCGTATATAGTATCAAATGAAAGGTACATCATTTTAGTCGGACGAACTTTAATGGCCACTTGCACTACTTTCACGTATTTTTGTATCACATTTCCTTAGACTGATTTTTAATGCCGTGTACGCTCATATAACAGTAAATTTATCCAGTGTAATGCATTGCTTGCATTAAAATCAATGTTTTACTCAAACGAAATATAAAATAAGCAATTAAGTATACATTAAAGCAATGCAAGTGCACAATAAATTTTGCGTTCTGAATGATACCTGTAACGTATATCTGAATGAAAATTTAATGAGCAACTGTGTTTAATTTCATGGAAACTTTACACGAACTCGCTGCTTTATTACGCATTAAATTGCGAGCATAAATTAAAATCAAAGCATCCTCATTAGCGCCCGGCAGTTTTTCACGAAATTCTAGAGCATATAGATGAAACGTTGCGGTAAGCCTTAATCTTCTCGGGTCCAAATGAAACGAGGAAACACGATGAACGTCGAGAGAGAAAAGTCCCTCGCGAATTGCATAAAGCCCCGTGCTTGACACGTCGCCAACGATTGGAATAAAAATATTTAGAGACGTTAAATTGAACTATCCGCGCGCTGCCGCCACGTCGGCAAACAAAATCGTAAATTGTTGCTTCGAAAATGCGCGTGTCGCCCATCGAGACGCTTTTGATGTTTCAATAACGGAGAAAAACTCGCTTATAAATAGCGGAGTATAATACGCGCGCATTATATGAGGCCCTGAATCGAGTTGCGCGAAATGAGCGCAAGTGAGAGTATATATACGCAGAGCCTATATATGTACACGCTTCACCGATATTTACAAGTATGCAAGCTGATACACAGTGTGTAAAAAGAGGGAAAAAGAGCGCGCGAGACGCTAACGAGTATTTAAATTGAAGCTCATATGAGGGAGAGCGCGGCTCGCGTTTTCTCATCTCTCTACCGAGACCGTGCACGTACATGCAAGTCTCTCTCTCTCTCTCACTCTCTTTACTCTCCCGCTTGATTCGCCACGTCAAAACGCTTCGGCAAACTTGGTAATAGCATGCGCACGTCTCGCATTCGCGGCAATTCACGCCGCGCGTTTCACTTTATAATTCTCGTCCCGCGAGAGAGAAAGAGCTTTTGTATGGAGACGGATTTTTCGGGCTGTCTCTCTCTCTCTCTCTCTCCCTCTCGAGAAAGAAGGGCTATTATTCCGGTGACGTTGGCTAAATAGAAATCGTTATCTCGGGCCCTACCGTCCGTCACTCAAGTGTAACTGTGTCTGTTAAACAAACCTGTAATATAACGAGATACACAGAGTGAGAGAGAAAGAGCCGAGAGCGCGAGCGAGTGAGCTATTCGCATTTCTTTTCCCCGTCGAATTTCCGTAAGTAAGTACGGCGGCGCCGGCGCTGCAGCTGCTATGTCATTGGACACTTGGCCGCTGCTGCTGCTGCTGCTCCGCGGTGCGAATACACTCGGCGCAGTGTATATACCGAAGTCGAGCTTATAAATAATTAATAAGCTTCCGCTGCACTTGTCGAAAACGTCAGCCGCTTAATAAGCGGCCCGCGAGCCGCAGAGAGCGAGAGGGGCGACTGTATAATATAGTATCGTTACGCAAACTCGCGATCGGTAGTTCGGTATGACGTTAAGTATAATGACGGCCGGCTTTTAACGCCGTTAATTTGCTCGATTATATTGGGCGCGCGGCTTTTTCTGTGTATATCCTCGCGCTCGTGTTATACGTTCCGTCGGCGGCTGCATTACACACAGACGCGCGCGCGCAGAGCCCCAGAGAGAGACGAGCAAAAGAGGCTTTTATTGAGGAAGGAGAGACTGTTGGAGTGTCGTTTCGATTCGGTGATTGCGGGAGATGGGAGAGATTTTTTTCGTTTACAGTACACGCGCGGTAACGCGCGCCGTATAATACAAATGTAATGGGTGCGATCGGGGCCTTTAATGGGCCCCCGCCGCCGCCGCCGAGGCCGCTATCTGTCGATTGCCCCGTGATTTACGAGAAAAATTCGACTGGCCAGGTGTATAAGTAGCACAATTAGCGCGCTGCCGATCGAGCCCGATAAGCGCGCCATTAAAAGATGAGTTAGAAGGCGAGGTCCGGATCCTTCTGTGTCCCGCTGTGGCGTATAACAGTGATTCACGCGCGTCAGGCTATAAAACGCGACTCGCCTCGCGTATATATTATATATATATACCTATACGTATATCTGCGGACGCGCACTTTTTACGCGAGAAATCTCTCTCTGTCTGTCGCGCGGTCTCGCTGAAAATTCAGAAATATACGTCGTTGCGCCGCCCGCGACTGTTTTTCCCCGCCGACGGCGAGTAAAGGAGAGATCGATACTTAACGACCGCGTCTCCTTCTGTCAATGTCTCCCGTATATTATTCAAATTCGTGCGGACTCGCCCGCGCCACGGTCTCGCTTTTATAGCCGTGGCTCGTCCGTCAAAAAAAAAAATATATATACATATATATAATATCCGCGCTTTATACCCTCCGCGCCGAATACGCGTCCCAGAAAAATATGATAATGAGCGTATATAGAGAGAGAGAAGAATCGCTGCCAAGCCGTAAATACTCCATCGATCTCTAGCGCTTCCTGCTTCTCTGCGCGCGCGGCGCGTAACTTTAGAATTCTGTGTACGTCCTCTCGTTGTATATACATCACGCACACACACACACATACATATACATATATAATATACTAAAGATATAAGCGCTACGCACCGAGCGCGAAGAGAGAATCCTTCTCCGCGGCGCTCTCTCGCCCGGAACGAAAATCATCTACTTGCAATCTGCATAAGTATGTACACGTATAGATATATACCGCAGGCGAGAGAGGATCCGCATCGTTTACAGAAACATATCGCTCTTACACATTCGCGAGATGTGTATTATGGGCTCGGCTTTGATACGGATAAAACTGCCCGGCTATACACTTCCGCAGCACGTGCAGCTACAACTCTCTCTTTCACTTGGCTGTCTGTACAGAGAGACGAGAATAGTATGCGCGCCGCGGCGTCGGCGGCGACCTAGACCTCTCGCAAGCGCGAGCGCAGAGAGCTTGCGGAGCCATCGCCCGGACCGCCGGCTGCTGATCTAATCGCTCTATGTACGTACGCGCGACTCGTTCTATCTATCTATATATATATATACGCGTAGAATATACATAATATGTGTATAACATACACATGTGTGTACAGGAAAGAATGTGAGCGCGCGCGCGCGGGTTGTAATATACCGTTTGGAAACGCGAATCCGTTGTGTACGGCGGGGGGGAAGGAATTTTTGCGCGATACACGCGCGCGCAGCTGCCTTGGAAAATAGAATTCAATTAAGAGCGCGCCGCGGCTCTGTTTACACAAGGAATTGCCGAGTAACTGAATTCAAAATTTCCCCGCGCCATTAGTCTTCTGCGCACACAGCGCGAGTATAGAGCGCGGCTTATTATATGTGTGTATATGTATATTTCTGTTTACGCTATATCATAAGCCGAGCGCGTGCGTTTAGCTTCGTGACTAATTGATCTTTATACTAAATCCCTCGTGCGTGCGTGCGCGTGTGCGTGTTCGCACGTATATATACCTGCGATGTACTTCCGGAAGCGCGTTTGTTAAAGGAAAACGGTAAATATCGCGCGGGTAATCCAAACACTGCACACGCGCGCGTTTCCCTGAAATATATATATATCACCCAACGATCGCCGCAAGAGAGAGAGAGAGAGAGAGATCGATGCGGAACACTTTTCGAAAACGTTTTTCCTCTAAAGTGCATCTATCTGTACGTTTCCCTTTGTCTCCGCGACTATCTCCGGCTTTGTGTTCTATTATTAGAGCCCGACTCTGCGCACATCGCAGCCGCGCGCAGTCGGAAGCCCAAACCTATCGCTTCTCCACGTGTACACAATATTCGCGTTCGAATGGGCTTTCTTAGTTGTTTTGGCGAACCGCATTGTCCAGCCGCGCATAAATTACCCCCGGTTATTCTTTCCCCTTGATACACGCATTCCGAGCTCGACGATAAATTCCGATGTGTCTCCTCGATCGCGGTATACCACCCTCCCGGCTGCCGTGCTCGGTATATATATATATGAACACTCGGCGATAATAGACCAAAAAGGACGCGACACGAGAGAGAAAGAGAGATCCTCTCCGGACTTCTGACGCGGGAGGTCCGATGTCGTGTTATGGCACAATAAAAAAGGCGACTCACGCGGCGATGGAAAGCAAACATCGCGTCAAGTGGCTGCAATATAGAGCCGGTCCTTGTCGGAGTTGGCAGATTTTTTTTCCCCGCCGCTGTGTGCATTACACTCGTATGTGTATAATACGCACATACATGTGTAATCTCGTGTGTATACACGCGCTTCGATTGTGTGTCGCATAACGAACACACACATCGCCTACATGTTTTCATACATCCAGTCGGATAGTATACTCGAGTCCAGTAGTGGCGCTTCTTCAGAGTTTGTTTGCCAGGAAGTTAGAGACGATTGCGCAACCGCGCGCTATCGTGGATTAGAGAGAGAGAGAGAGAGAAAGAGAGCTTTTATCGATGCGAGAAGACGAAAGAAAAATTCGACCGAGACGTATAACAATAATACACGCGCAGCTCGTCCCGACGACGTACGTGAAAAATCAGCGACTCGAGGAGCTCGACGACGACTGATGCGCGCGGCTCTCTGTATAACTTCGACAAAGAGATCGCGCGCGAGAGAGATTTAATTAATATAAACAAGAAAAAAGACGATAAGGCCAGAAGATACGGGTGTACGTTTGAGGCTGTATTGTGGGTACCGCAGTGTAGGCCTTATCTCGAAAGCAATGCGCGAGCGCGCTGCCGACGAGATAGAGAGAAAAAGAGTTGGAAAAGCGCGGACGATCGTTATCGCGAGATGTACGCGAGGCATAATGAAGAGCCAACAGATTTATTTGTCTCCCTCTCTCTCTCTCTGTCTTTCTCTCTCTTTCTCATTCTCTCTGCGGCCGATGCGATTTTTAAAAAGCACACGCGGCTCGTGACGCAAAACGCTCTTTATACTCCGCATATTGCGGAGCACAGCGTCGATAAAATCTTCTTTATACGTATTACACTTTTTCTGCAAAACTCGGACTTTTCGATCCGATGACGAGGCGCGAGATAATGAGAGATCGAGCTCTCGGTCTTTGTGCGATGATCCATTCTACACGCATATAATACGGTTATATTGCGCTGGAAAAATTCAAGCTTTACGAAGTTTTAATTTTAACTTTAATTAGAGCTTCTGTATATTTTAAGCCCTATCGCGATTGAGCTCGTATTCAATCGAAACGAAACGTTGTAAAACGTTGCTTTTTTTGTTAAAGCGCAATTCAGTAGGGCTAATAGTAAAAATAATACGCATGTAAGCTACGCTCGCGAGAGCTATTAATACATCTGCACTGCGCATACGTCCCAAGGTCCTTTTCCATTTTCTTTAACGCGGCGGAGAGTCGCGTAAGATCGGCGAGTTTACGGCTTGACCCGCACCCCCCGACAATGCGGGCTGCGCATAGCCGTTAACAAACCGAACGTATAATATCTAATTAAATTATGGCCGCGGATTTGAGCGCATAAACGCGTTTGCCGGAAACACCTATGTATATATACTGGCACTTGACTCGCTGCCAAGTCGAGGCGCTTTTACATCTTGATAGGCGCACGCGTTTAATATAATCCTCGCCCCTACAGAAAACTGCGGCACACGCGCAGCGGGGGCAGCTGCGCGCACTGCAGCTCTTCGAACGACTTGTTACACGCGCGGCTTCAAAAATAATCTCTGCCAAGAATCGTCCCGCTCTCGCCGCAGATAAAATCGCAGCCTCTCTCTCTCTCTCTCTCAATTCTGGAATATGCATATATACAGCTATAACCTTCGTATATGTATATAAGGATGGGGAATACGTCCCAGCGCGCCGAGAATTCAAAATCGGATTTGCACTGTTCGGATGTAAGAGAGAAGAGAGGCAGCGAAAGAGGGGGAGAGAGGAAGAGAACCGCCCAATGACGGACACGTTCGCTTCGCTTTTGTCCGTCTCTCATTCTTGTCTCTCTTGTGTGCATTTTACGCGCCGAGCGCTACTTTGAATATTCAATTTTTGCGGCGGGCTGCGATGGGTCTATCGCCCGGTGACCAGTGCGATATCGGTGGATTCGTGCGGTTTTCACGGGCTGAGCCAGAGTTGAATGCTGAAAACACGAGGAAAAATTGTGGGTCGGTTGGAAAAATGACGCAATTTTATATCTGCGGATATTGCACGCTGTTGTAATAATTTGATTTCTCTGTTTAAAGTCTCGGTTGGTATACGGGTTTCGGAGTCGAGTAATCGATCATTTCTCACTAGATTAGGCTTAAAAACTTTTTACGTTGGTAAACTATACCGCTCTCTGAAATACTTTACTGAAATAATTCTATTTTTAGGCGTACTTATTCTCAGAATATGTAAATAACGCAATAATATATTCCACAAAATAAAGTCCTAAAAGTCTGAAATGCTATACTGAAAAGGAAAATTTTATTAATTAAGCTTAGTTTGGCGAGAAATATGATCGATCGTTCGGCTCGAAAACTTGCAGTAAAAGCAACTATTAAAATGCAGAAATTCAGTGATAACGCTAATTTGCAATATCGCGATCTATTATAAGCACAGCATAAAATGCTTTTAATACACCACCCGAAATAACGTGTACACTATTAACAAAAAATTATCTGAGCTGTGCTTGCAGTCACGTCTTGGTATGAGTACATATATATAGCAACGATACACAAGCGCATTAAAACATTACAAGCAGCACAAGAACTCAATACGTCAAGTCGTAAAGTTGCATAATTTTTCGAACCGCGATCAATAATTTCTTGCGATTTTCGTCACTCGCGCTGCAGCTCGGACCGCGTGTATGCGTGTATAGAAGCCACTCGAGCGCTGCTTGCTATATACGCGCGAATGCAGCTGCTGCTGTGACCGATACAATAAGTGAATATGGACTGCACCAGATAAACACTAGGAGAAAGCGCTTTATTGTTCGCGAATGAATGAAATCTTTAAGGCGCGCAAAGCAGCTATATATATAAATAAAAGTGTAATGTCCCGCGCTATCTCGCCGCCCCCACCCCGCGCACGCGCGCAAACACAGGCGCACACATAAGCCGCGATACTATTACTGTCCAAACATCCCGCCGCCGCGTCTCGAAAATTCACCTGCGCGCGAAGGAATCCCGCGCCGAAAAATAAAGCCCTCGCCGCGGTCACCCACGCGCGCGGTCCGCGTATACTTATATATACATTGTCTTCTCTCGCGCGCCGGGTGACTTGCGCTAACTAGTCGACACGATGAATTGTAAATCCGCGATTAACGCTCGGATTGTTTCTCCGCCGCTTAATTTACGACGAGGCGGATGAAAAATCGCCCGCCGCCGAGATCGTTCCCAGAAGATTACACACCGCAGGTATACACACACACACACACACACACACACACATATATATATATATATAGCTCTCTCTCTCTCCCTCTCTTTTTTTTGTTTTCTTCTTTTCGCGAGATTAAGAGCCGCCCACGCGCGTCTTTGTGTGTGTGTGTACTCTGTATACATATATATGTGTAATATATATAATCGTCGGAGCGGTTTCGCGCAAAACCGCTTAGCAGCCCTCCTTCTTTTTCTTCCCCTCGCGCGCGGCGCGACAACACACGCGCATTATATTATACACGCGCGCGTCTCGTCTCTGCCTGTCTATATATACCTATATGTACGCAACGCATCACCGAGATGAATCGATCAATCAGCATATAAGCAGCCGATCGAGCGTAATCTCGCTGCTGGATCTTACGCGCGCGGGATTAGCCGAACGAGACGCGCGCGCGCTGTATATACATATATGTATATATACATATAGGAAACATGTTCCCGTCAATTTTGAGAGGTACAAATCATCGGGGCAGATCTCGAGCGGGATTAAGAGCAGACGTGTCTCTATTGATTATTTTGATAGAGCGCGCTTTGTAAATAAAGATATTAATTTCGTCGGCGAAAGAGAGAGAGAGCATAATAATTTTCGCTCGACGATTTACGAACAATAAAGCGGCGCGAACGCGCTGAAAAAGGAGCGCGAGTGTATTGCTGCTGGATACTACTTCTATATCGTCGGACCTATTCGACAGGCTGTCTGCGCGCGTGCGCGTTTGAGCGTCTAATGAAAAATTAGCTATATCATTCGCCCCCTTTTGGTTATTTATTATCCGGTATTGTTTCCAAAGTGATTTACAAGATACGCCGTGTACGTGCTATACAACGTGCGCTTTTCCCCCCGAGGCTACACTCGTCCGTCTGCGAAATCCATTTCAAAATCAAGCAAACGATGAGAGAGAAAGATTTTTTCCCCCTCTCAGTCTCGATCCCGGGAATCAAACTCATAATTCAGCGTATACAGCCATAAGCTCTGCGGAGGGCACTCCTAATCAGTCTGAGTAGCTACACTATAAATAGATCCGCAAAGTCCCGGGGATAAGAGCATTATAACAGTTCCCAAAGACCGGAACAGCTATATACACTCGCGGGAAAGTATATAGATACACGTTGAGACAGCTGAATTTCTTCATTAGAGATGCGACGCGCTCCATAGTCGGAATACTAATGTACAACTCGACTACAAAGTTTATACATATATAGTGTAGACCACAGGTTGAAACAAGCTCTAGCTCCTACGTATACGCGCCGCAGGTATATACATACCACGTATGAATCAGCGTTTTCTCATAAGCCACTTTATGCTTTTGAAGCCATGCGAATTCCCAAATGATTTCTGCATCGATTATTCCTCCGCACTCCTTTGTTCCACCTGCGCACAATAAAAATCTCTTTCTCCGCGCGCGCTGCAGTCCTGCCGATTCCGCGAACAGCCACGGAATCTCTAATTCCGCGCGCGCCTTGGATTTCACGCCTTCAATCTGCCCCTCGTCGCGCGCGAGATCAACGCCGCCGTATATATATAAAGAGAAAGAGAGACGCGGACGAAGAAAAAGGAAAAAACAAAGAAAAAGCGAGCGTAAAACATCTCTCGCTGCGTGCAACAATGTATATGTATAATCGCTCAATTTTCGAAGGTAATCCGCGGCCTTCTACGCGGTGTGCTGCCTGTATAGCGCGTTACGCGCGCGGCCCTGATGCCCGTCGCCGCCTCTCGCGTTCTCGCGCCTTTTATACAATACGCGCGCGCGCGCATACGTATATATGTATATATGGTCGCTACACTCCTTCGCTCGTCTAAACTGCGCCGCGGCGCCGAAAAAGGTGAGAGTTTCTCTCTTCCCCTCCGTCCTCTTCTTTTTCTCTTATTGAGGGCTCTCTTTCGTAAGAAAAGGTCGCTGCGGTTAAATACGCTCGCGCTCCGCGCACCGTCTAATTGGCCCCGCTGCACGTTTACACTTTTACGCTCTCTCGCGCCCGCGGGTCTCTCGGCACTCTTTGGAGGATCGTTTTTCACATACGCTCCACCACACGAGCCGGAATTGCCGCGTAGCGTCTTCTTCCTTTTATTTTGTTTTCTTTCTCGCATTCTCGCGCGCGCACATTCGAAATCAGGTTGACGCGCCGCGCGCCGAGTCATCGGAACAAAGAGCCCCGCGAGAGAGAGAGAGAGAGAGAGAGAGAGAAAGAGCGAGCGAGCGAGAGAAAAAAAAGCTTTTAAGCCCAATGAATTACGCATTTTTCACACAATCCGCGGTCTATAGACGCGAACGTGAGAGACTACCTATTATGCATACCGTATATGGCCTTATGCATATGTAGTATTGTATATACAGCGGACTCTTTTTTGTCGCCGACTCCTTAGAGTCACACTCTCCCGCATAAGTGCATAGAGAGACGCGAACAGCTAGTCCCTTTTTCGCTCTTTTTATCGCTCTCGCTCTTGCCCTGGCTTTTTCTTTCCTTCTTTCTCTCTGCTCTCGACTGCCAACCGCAAGAGCCCCTGGTTATAAATATATACATGGATGTGCGCGCGTATATACGTATATATACGTAAGAACTGTAAAAACGGAAAGATACGCGCGCTTATGTAGAGCGGGAGCCTCTGTTTAGTAACAAATGGCCCGCAAGTCGCGCGTATAGCTTGTACTTTTTTTTCTCCCTCTCTCTCTCTCTCTCTCTCGTCGTCTACTTTGCAGAGACGAGTCGGGTGGGGAAAAAAAATGTCTCCTCTAATTGGCGCGTAAGTAGACATCGCCAGACGACGAGGAGGACGCGTGTGTAATTTGCGGACGAAGGGAAATCTCTGATGGCTTTTTGTCGGCTAATATACTCGCGCGCTCGAGGGATTAAACGAGCCGTTTTATTAGCCCGCGAGAGACGATGACTTATCGCGAGATAGATGTATAATATTTCGCGCACGTGCTCGATTTTTTACACACGGCTCTCTATATACGTGCGTACATAATTATATATACTTGTAGAGCGTAAGAGGATTCTCGAAAGAAATCGAAAGGTCCGTGCGCGGCTATACTCGCGCCTATATAATCGTCAAAAGTAAAACTTTCACTCGTGCGCGAGCGCGCGGGGCACTAACAAAATAATATACGCGAAAAAGCTTTCCCCGAAATAACGTGAGTCTCTCTCTCTCGTATCGGGTATTTAGCACGAAGCGTTTATGCATGTACGTAATATCGCGGGGAGACGGAGCAACAATAAAAGCTCGAACGTTATATTTCCGAGTAAACGCATTATACACTTGCGCCCGCTCTCTGTATATATATATATATATATATATACACATTTATATACGTGTGTGGGTATACATGCATATATACATGCTTATACTTATGTGTATAAAAAACGACGCGTTTTTTGTTTCAGGACCAGCGAAGGATCGTATTATATCCGCAGACTGCAGCGCAGACGTCTTTCATTTGCGGGCCGCAAAAAAACAAGTCGAAATCGAGAGAATCCCCGCTGCAGACGATCATAAAGGGAGAAAGAGAAAAGCAGTGTACACACGTAACGCCGCGCCTTCGTCGGCCGAAGAAAAAGCTCTCTTTCTCTCTCGCGACCCTGACTCTTCAAGGATTATTATTCCAATTCTGTTATTCGAGCCGTGTTTACGCGCGGGCTTTCCGATGGAAATAGCCGCGAAAAGCCGGTGATTTACGCGCACGCCCCACGGAAGAAAGTTCTCCCCGCTGCTGCAGCTCCGCGGAGATCATTTTCTCCCGCGGGTTCGCTCGCGCCGCACACAATACACCGGCGCGCAACGATCTCTCGTCGCGCAGCAGCGCGCAAACATCGCCGGGGGACACGGGGGGGTGGGGGGAGGAGGAGGAGGAGGAGGAGGAGGAGGAGGAGGAGGCAGCAGCAGCCTCAGGAGTACAAGATCCATCGTTTCTCGATCCGTCGTCGGGTGGACGACTGCGCGCCTTCGGAGGAGGCTTAATCGAGTGCGTCTCTCGGCGCTGGGCGCAGCCGACGTCCTCCGCCGATGCTTGCCGTGCCATCGGCCGAAGAATGAACCGGGAGGGCCGCTCGCCGCGGACTACGCACTGCAACGGCCGATCGGGCGTCATCCCAGCTGCTGCAGCAGCCACTGCTCCGCCGAGGTAATTGAATTCTCCAAAAGCCCGACCGATGCTCGGCTCGGATTATTTTTTTAAATTCCTCTCTCTCTGTCTCTCTCTCTTTCTTTGGGAGCATTAAGCGGGGGACGCCGCGTCGACGCGCCGGCGATTACACGCCGGGCCGGCTTTCTGACTGACTTTGACCCGGCTCTCTTACTTCATGCATACACATGCCTGCGAGACGCGCGCGTTCTTCCTTTTTTCGATCGCTTTCTGCGGCTCTATTCGGGGATCTCCCTCTCTCTCTCGGGGGGGGGGGGGCGTTCTGCGCTCTCCTCGAAAATTTCAATGAAACGCGGCGCGCACGCGACGATACACATGACAGCAGGCGCGCCGACAGCCGGCAATTTTCGAGAGGCAGATCGGGGGAGAGCCTTGGCAATCACGGAGCGTCGCATCGCTAAACGAATAAAGCCCTGCCTCTCTCTCCGATGCAAAAATTTCTGTATACCCGCGGCGCTGCCCGCTATATGTGCAGCCGGTCGCGCGCGCGCGCAGGAGAGTCGAGCGCCCCGCGAATTAATTAAGCAAGCGCATATACTAGCCCTAAAAATAATCCAGCGCATACGACTCTCGCGCGACGTCGTCGTCGTCGTCGTCTCGTTCTTCTTATATTGAAAGCGATGCCTATTCCCGTACCGCACCGGCACGCGATAGGCTCGTTTCTCTCCTCTCTCTCTTTCTCTTTCTCTCGCATATGTATACGCACTATACGTACGCGCGCTGCACTTGCATTTCGCAGGGGGGACACGTGAGACTCGCCCCGCCGAAAAAGACGAGGAAGCTTCAGCCGCAGAAGCAGCGGAGCCGAAGCTGCCGAGCCGCGCCGAGGAAGCAGACCACGAAGACGCAGAAGCAGAAGAAGAAGAGGAAGAAGAAACGTGCCGCATTGAGGCTACGGAGCAGCCGCTGCAGCCGAGCAGCAGCAGAAGCATTCGCGGAAGAGGAGCCGCAGAAGCGATGGGCTGCGGCAGCTGCGCGTCCCACCGGCTGGCCGAGCTCGCCGTCGGTCTGGCGATCGTGCTGCTGCTCGCCCTGATCGTCGTGCTCTGGACCGGATCCGCGGGCAGCGGCGGCGTCGCCCTGGACAAGAACGACAACCGCACGTCGGCCGACGGGACGACTTTCGACGCTGATATATCGAGGACTCGGGACGGCAACGAAAGTGAGTCTCATTTCGTATATTATCATTGCCGCACGCACATCCGAGTCCAGGTCACTCTCTTCGTCGGCGGCCGGGAGCTTTTACGAGCTCCCCCACACTCGGGCGCGAGCGCGCGCGTCTCGATCGAATTTATACTGCGCGTCGCCGAGACATATATCACGAGCTTCGCGTAACGAGTGGAAATTTTGCAACTTCCCCTGCCCGAGGACTTTGTTTATAGTGCTGTAAAGATCCGGGAGACCTGCGGTGTGATGTATACGTATATATGCGCGCGTGTATGTATATACGCGTGTATTGCGCTCGTAATATTCTCGTTTCGCGCTGGATATGATGCATAACGAGAGCGAGCGCGAGGGGATATACGCACTGATCGAATATTCCGCTTGTCTCTCGCGATATGTATGTGCGCACTCGTGCACCTTGTCGCCGCGCATTACGCGCGTCTTGTTTACCGGAATATTTGATAGCGCTGATCGATCCCGCCCGATGGAGGAACGAAAGAGGTCTCTCTATGCGGCATTGCGAAACGAGCAGCCGCCGCGTCTACAACGCCGAGACACGCGCGCCTGACTCAGAAATCTCTCCCTGTCTCGGCCAGCGGAATAGTCTCTCCGCATAATATATAGACACACACACACACGATACGCGCGCGTCTAGATTTATTATTTATAAGATCGTAAAGCCGCGGTGCCGCATTCGCATTCTGCGCAGCGAGTTATAATATCAATCGGTACACTCGGCTAATCGAACGAGAGTCGCGCAAGCCTCCGCCGCCGCAGCGCTTGCGACGATGCGAATTAGCGTACCAATTATTTTCTAATCTCTCCTCGGCGCGCTCTCCTTCCTGTCCCGCGCACGCATTACGTACGCGCACGTACGTGTGCGCAGTCCCACGCGAATTACCGCGGCGATCTCGCGAGCGAGCGAGGAAAAAAAGCTCATTATCGTTGCCCCGCGGGCCGCAAGCGGGGTTATCTCTCGCTCTCCGCACTCGCCGACATCCCTCGCAGGAGAGAGAGAGAGATTCTCTCTCCGCCCACGCGGGAATTTTCATTCCCGTCTCTGCGCGGGGGCTTTCTTCTTTTTCCCTCGTAACTCCTGAATAGAAGAGATGCGCGAATCAAACCTGTTCCTCGTCTATACGCGTACATGGATAGAGCGCGCGAGCAGCGACGGACTCGGCCTGTGTGCAGGGGAAACCAGTTTGGTCGGCTGCGGCGCGCCATAGCAGCGCCTACGTCCCCGTTGAAAAATCCCTCGCGGACTCTCGCGCCTCGTTCTCTGTATAGATATATTTTTAGTCCTGCTGCTGCTGGTGCTGCTGCTGCTGCTGCTACGGCCGATGGATAATGCGCGCCTCGACATACGTATAATGCACTTCGCGACGAGCATTCTATAGTAAGCGTGTCTCGCGGCTAAAAGCCAATTGTATATAAGCGGCGAGAATATTAGTTCCGGGCTCGTCTCTCTCTCTTTCTCTCCGTCTACCTCTGCCTCCATATAACCGCCTCTCTTGTACTCTCGTCATCGCGCGGCAATTAAACGGAGGCGTAACGAATCAATTGTACACACAAATTGTAGCTGAAATTACAGCGTGTATCTCGTCGCCTCTCGAGAGCGCGGACACGCGCAGGGGCCGCCTGTCGTCGACGCGAGAGCCAACGAGATTCCGCGTGTATAAATCAAAATTTTCAACGCTCGCGAGACGCGCCAATTAGCTTCTGTGCGTGTAAACACACACACATATATATATACATATCGTATATTATACGCCCGCGTATACAACGATACTTTCGTCATAGGTCTCTTTATATGAGAAACTCGCTCTCCTCTCGAGTCGCGCGTATGCATAGGCTATATTAAGTAGCGTTGACCCACAATCCTGCAGATGCAGCTGAATTATTACGGGTCTCTCGCTGCTGTTGCTGCGCTACTGCGCCTGTACTGATGCCGCTGCGCTGCTGGTGCACAATAAGTGGCGCGTCGTCGCGACATTTTTCGCGAGGACGCTCGAATCGACGCTCTAGCTCCGATTACCTTGCTTTGCATGTGTGCAGGTGTATACGCGTATGAGTACGTACAGGCGTTTGTGTGTCAGGGGACGCGACGTGATGCGGCGCGACGACTTTGTTTTCCGTCTTACAATATATATTCTCCGAAGAGGCTTGCGTACATGTACGTTACGTTATACGTATATACGTGTATATACGTGCATATGCACGTATACGCGCAACAACAGAGACACGCGAATCCGAGATTTGGAATTTGAAAAATTTCACGAACGCGCGCCGGCGATATTCCGCCCTAAAATACCGACTCGGCATAGTTATCTCGCCATGCCATCGCGGTTAGACACACACACACACACACACACAGACATGCACACACGCCGCTGTAACATATCCTCGCGCCGGCGAGGAAAAAAAGCTCGCGTCTATCTAAGTGTCCCGCAACGTGTCCCGGTACACGCACTCGCACGTGTTCGAATTCCAAATTAACTCCAGGAGAGATATTTTCCACAGTGCCGCGCGGCGAGACGTCACGTATATATTTAGCGGCGCTCGCGAGTGCAGTGTGTCTCTCTATTATAATACCTAGAATCTGCGACGTGCACTTTTCCCATCTGATCGGAGGCGGCACCTCCTTTGCCGTCGTCCCATCACTGTCAAGGCTGTATGTATACCTATACCTATCTGCGTTATGCGCGCGCGTATATAACATAGGTATATAAACGCCGAGATAGAGACGACACAGCGACACGCAGTAGGGAAGGGGGGGATCGGTATCGCGCGATTACGCGAGAACAGCTGCCGCCGCGGTAGCGGTGTCGGGTTACTCTACTCCTGGTTAAGCGGCTTTTTTTTTGCAGCATCAGCGACAGCTTTGCCCGTATATACACCGAGAGAAAGAGCGATAGAGGACGGGGGGGGGGGGACGAGCGATCGTTAAACTATATACTTACGCGCTCGCGTTGCCTGCTTCTCTCTCTCGTTCTACCTCTCTTTCTCCTCTCCCGCAACTCCGTCGCATCCCGCGGGGCGAGAGAAAGAAATCTGTCGCGGAGACGTCCTGAATTTTTCACAGTAGGTCATAACGCTTTTTCCTCTTATCCGGTCGGGCTTACAGGCGAAACAGCGCTTTCGACACAACAAACACGCGGCGCGTTATGTTTGTTGTCGAGCGCGTTGCGCGCGCGACAGCAAAATACATTTCGGCTTCGTGTGTATACTGTAGTGTTATTTCGATGAGCAAACACAAAATCAGTTCTTTTTCTTTCGATTTTTTTTTTTTTTTTTTTTTAACACATGTACCGCTTGCGCGCACGCTGCTAAGTACATCTTATGAGTCGATGCGAGAGAGGTTACGAGGTGTGATGCGCGACGATGCGGCATCGTGCGGAAATTGGAGCCGTCGTGCCGTGTGCTTCTCACGTTCCTCGCGCGCGCCTCATTGCCGAGCTTTCGCGTATTTCGACGTCAGAACTGCGAGTCCACTGCTGCGGCTATGCGAACCCTGATGTGCGTTAGACCGGGATCAAAGGTGCACATATTAACTGCGGAAGATTGTATCGATTAATTTTCTCACGACACCGCGTTGCACGTACGTATCTTCAAGTTAGGGAAAAAACTTTGTACTTCATATAATTGGATTTTATATACACTGTATTAGAAATCGAATTTATATCTATATAGATAATACGACAAGACACAGGAGAGAGAGAGAGAGAGAGAGAGAGAGTTAGCGAATCAATCGAATCGAAATTAAGAAGCTCGCGGTTGCGCGGTTAATTTATTAATTAGCGCGCGTCTATATCTCTCCGCATCTTCGGTGCCTCGAGCGCAGCGTGGAGAGAAAGAGAGATGGGGTTAAAAAGTCGAAAAGCACTTAGCCGCAGCTAATTTCCCGGGCGATAAAAATAAAATGAATTTCCCCCCTTCAATCAAGGCTTATCTCGACGCTTAGTCTTCGGCATCGGCCACCATAACTATTAAAGATAATGGCGAAAGCTCAATCTCATCTCTCTCACGCGCCGCGAGGAAGATAAAGCATCTTTCTATTACACGTTTTTCACTTCCCGCGCGCACACACACACACACTGTGCGCCTAAGTCTCTCCGCTAGTCGGAGAGTCGAAAATAAGCGTGACGACGGGTGATTACGACATCGACCTCTCTCTCTCACTCTCGGTACAAGGTCCTATACACACATCCTCTCCGTAAAGTCGTCGCTTGCAAGCTCTCCCCCGCGCTCCGAGGCTCTCGAGGCTTCTCATATGAAAATATAGGGAGAACAAAGCCGCGTGGCTTTCGAATAATTACATGCCATCGCGGGTCGACCGGCGCGGCCTCTCGAAATAGTGACCATGTACAACGTGGGCAGCGCCGGAGCCGATTCCGCTCTTTCCTCGGACTTCTGGTATCGATCAGCTATCTCCGCGCGCGGCGCGCTTTTAAAACAGTCGCTCCCGCTCTCTCGCTCTTTCGCAGTGTGCTATATACGCTTTGTTTACGTCGTATTTCAGCTTTCACCGCGCGCCGCGGCTATGTTTTGCAAAACTCTCTCTATATAGACGAGGAAGATATACGACTGTGCGGCAGTGTGTTTCGCGCGAAAAAGCGGCGGAGGTCCCGCGGAGCGTTTTAAAAGAAATTTGACAGCAGTCGTAACGAGGCAAGCAAACACAGAGAGCGACGCCGTATACGCGCCGCTACCGCTGCTGCTGCTGCTGCTGCTGCTGCTGCTGCAGCGCAATATACGCGTGTACAGCAACACACAAAAGCTCGTCTGCGCGCGCGCGGCGCAAGAGATATTAAAACGACTGTTATTTCTAGCTATTTAATGCCACATACAGCGATCTTTTCTCTCTCTCTCTCTCTTTTCCCATTTCCTCGTTACGTACATGCGATATATTGGCGAAACTCTGACACATACGCGCGAGCGCGCGCGCTTGTATTATATACACCCGTATGGCTATATATACACGTACATATATACGTATAGATGTATAAGTAAACCACGCAACAATTGAGCGAGGAGAGAAGCGCGTGCCGAAAGGATAAACTTTGCGAGTTAAAATTAAACGCTCGTGTGTGCCCTCGAGGCTGTGTGTAATGTACGGTATATACGCTGCTCGACTCGCGGATAAAATACCGGGAGCTTTCGATAATCCCGGCTGGCTCGCTCAGCGCTCTAATACACACGTATATGTATATACTTAGACGCGTGCACAAAGCTGTCGGGAGACGACGATGCTCGAGAGAAAGGGAGAAACACGTTTCGCACGTGAGATAAACGCGATGCGCGCGTGTCTCGCCTTCGAGGCCGTGAAAAGCGCCTCGCCGCGAACACGTGCTGAATTGCTCCGAAAGCTGCAAGCAATATCTCTTCTATACGTAGAACAAAACTATATACACGCACACGCGCTTCGTATCGTATATTATTATACATACTTTTCGTTGTCGCGCTCGCATTTTCGCCGGGGCTGTGTCCTGGATCCGAATATATATCAACGAATGCATATATAGGTATATATATATGCGAACGAACGGGAATTCGACGTCGGCGCGCGGCCGCCTCTTACATATACAAATCCAGTTGCCGGCTAATCTAATCTTTCGGCTATTTTTCCCCGTAGTTTATTCTTTCCCCATTGTCTCGACTCCCCCGCCTGCGTGTTATCCCTTATCTCGGACACACGCACATACGCACACACACACACACACATGTGCCTATATACGACCACGCCGTCGCGAACTTTCTCCGCCAGTTTGCGCACGGGAGCTTTTTCCCTCTACTCTCATTCCTCACGCTCCAATCTACTTATACACATATACGCGTATACACTTTACAAGCGTAAAGCACTCCAATAAAATACTTCTCCATTACGCGCACTCGGTGTCCGACGACCTTTCCAACTGTGTATACTAACGACACAGACGCGCACACAGCGAGATACGAGGAGACGCGGAGAGTGTAGGGTGGGAGGAAAAAAATCGCGCACGTGCGGCGCCAAGTGCAGCAGAACACATCGCGTCGGCCTGATGCGCGTTAAACACGCGCCACGTATATAATGCACATCTCTCGCAAAGAAGTGGAATACGCGGGATGTACAGAAATCAGTTCCCGGAAAGAAGCGCGTAATATCATCGCCGTCGCGCTGATAGGATGCGAAGAATTCGTCCCTTTCTCGGCGGCGACCTGATATATCGCCGCAGCAGAGAGATGGAAGCGAGAGCTGCGCGAGAGTTATATATGTGCTGAGAGAGCTTCGCCGGAACGAAAATTCAAAACCGTCGTCGGCAGCTCGCGGTCACGCTCGCTTTTTACATTCGTATATGTATACACAAAGTGGCGCGTATTGTAAGTTTATACATCGCTGCGGCCGCACGTACGCGCTGCGCTCGTGCGTGCGTCTGTCTGTGCGTGTGGGTGTGTGAGCGGTATATATATACCATCGCACTGCAACGAGGGAATTAACCTTCGATCGGATAGCCGCGTTGGCAGCTGCCTATATAGGCACGTAATTACGCTGTCTTTTTACTCCAACCTCTTTCAAATTGGAAACACACGCGCGGTGTGGCGCGTCGTGGTCAAGCGCGCGCGCGAATGAATGGGCTTCTCTCATTACGCTGGCAGCTCTCCCGCTCTCTCGAAATATATATATACTTACATATAATAAAACTCTCGTCGCCGCGACTTTTTTCCCACGCGGAGAGCTTTGCGCGACTAATTGATTATGCTAATATCTCACGTCTCGCGCCTACGATATCTCTCCCGCGCGAGAGGAGCGAGGAGAGAGAGAGAGAGAGAGAGACAGAGACTAGCTTTCGGTCGTTAATAATTCGAGCGCGGGCCATGTGCGCGCGAGCTGTAAACAGATATTGAATAACAAACGCATTATACGTACACGTGTATAGACGCGCATATATCGCGCGGGAGGGCACGGAGAGAAAAGAGCAGCGGAGCGGAAAATTTAATTGCGTGCGGAGTTTTCGGGCTCGGCGGGTATATACGGAGAGAGACGTGTATTATCGCGGACTTGTCTCTCGACGTGTCCGCTGAAACGAGCTTTCCTTTCTTTTCCACTCCCGGTACAATCCGTTTGACGAAAAAGCCCGTCTTCCATGCGGCGTTCACGTATATAGCACACCGCAGCACTCGCGACGTAATGCCGATCATTTATCATATCCGTCGACGCTGTACGCCGTATTATATATATACCGAGGAGAAAATGGAAAATCCGTTTCGAAACGCGCGAGATCCTCGTCATTTCGCATAGCAATGTTCGTCCCTCTCGGTCTTCCCCTCGAAGCCGTGTGTGTCTCGTCGGCGGCGACTAATGCAACGCGCTTCTCGGGTTCGATAGAAAAGAGCGCGAATCATTGACCCAAATAGAACAATACGTACAGAGCGCGAGAGAGACTCGCTTTCTTTCTCAGGCCCGATGAGATGCTTATCGCGTGTATATAAGGTATATATAGCAACGGCGGCGCGCGCAAAAAAGGCTCGTCGCAGATGGAAAAGCGTAGATTACGCAAAAGCCGTCCCTTTGCCAGGCTCTCCTTCGTTCCTCGATCTCAAAAGCGCATCTCGCGCGCGTCCGATTCTTCTTTCAGTACCGCACAATGGCGAAGCGGCGGACTCGAGGCGTCGCGAGGAGGACGCGGCGGAGCCGTCCTGGAGCCGCTGGAAAGACGATATCCTGCCGAGTGTCGGCGATGCCGAGTACGTCGTGCTCGCCAAGGCCAATCAAAATTCTTTCGAGGATCCACGTAAGTATATATGTATACAAGCAAGCATAAATATTCGCAGCGTTCGTTTACTTGGAATTTTTGAATTTCGCGCCCCTTTTCTTCTGCTAAAATATTCCTGGTCCGCCCGCGCGACTCGGGATCGGGGGGACCTTCGGCCAAAGCGAAAACGGTGAAAATTACAAAATAACGGCTCTGAGAAGGTATGTACAGCAACAATGCCAGAGAGCCATTATACGATGCGCCGAACACCGCACGGCCGCGTCTCGACTTTCCAATCCCCGGCGTGTACCGGCGCGCGTGTCTATGCATCAGCGCGCGTATCGTCGCTCTTAAGTCTGCGCAGACATGTGCATAGAGGAGGGGCTATTCCCGGCTCTTATCTAATGCGATTAATCTGAGCAGTCGCTGTGTAGCGCTAATGAAATATGGAAACCTGCAGCCGCTTCTCGCGACTCACGAACTATTGATTTACCCGTACGTATAGTTAAAGGTATACATTAAATGTATATAGCTCTTGCGGGATTGAGACTGTGCGCGCAGTGTGTATGTGCGGCAGTCCCGCGACTCCTTATCTCATCGGGATATCTATCTCGAGCCCAGGAAAGACAATCTCGACGCGATCGACCCTGCGCTCGCAAATACGACTCTTTTCTCATTGCACTTACTTTCGCACACGACTGCAAACACACACACACATTTTATATAGACACGTAGTCATGCGCAGAAGCGCGCGGAAAAATCCCTAATAGCTTTCGAATTGTTTTTCGCGCCTCTCTTGCGCAACATATAAACGTGTGTTTCGAGCTTTTTAATTGGACTCGTGCAGCAGCTGCTCGCGCGCCATGTGAGAGAGCTGTACAATATTTCGTAAGCTTCGAAGGATTATAACAATAATTCAAAGCTTCACTTTTACGCGGACTTAATTAAGCGTCATTATTTACGACTCGTTATTAGGCGGGAGTTTTTGAATATTCACGGCTTGAGCCACCGCCGCGTCGGCGCTAATTACGCAACAATCGGGCGCCGAGAGTAATATACACTGATAATTTCCTCAATTGACACCGATAAAAAGAAAAAGCTCTCTCGCGTCCATACAGTATTATATACACACGCGCGCGAGCAAACTCTTTGCGTAATAATGAAAATCTCCAATACATACATATCACTGCCGGGATTTATTAGCGAACTCGGGGCTATATCCTCGGTCGGGCCGCCGCGCGATAAGAGTCGAGATGCGAAAAACTGCGTTAGATAACGCTGCACAGAGAGTGAGAGAGCGAGCTCGGCGCCGTTATCTCATCGAATTCCTCCAATTAGATCTCTTAATGACGAGCATACGCCTCCTGACGCGGGCGCAACGACCGCCGCGGTTCAAAAAACTCATTCCTCACCAATTACCGCTCGTTCCGATCTATTAACGAACTGCGAGAGCGCCGCGCGATACGATCGCGCGCGCCGAAAAAGCTTAATCGAGAGAGCGCGGCCGATACACGCTGCACACAAGCGCCGATTCTTCTGAAGAATAAAGGAAAAACGCGCGCGATCGGGCTCTGGCGTATGTCTATAATACCAGAATCTATGCGTGTGCAGAGGAGAGTTTACTCCAGAAGCAGGGGATTTCGCGTAAAAACGCGGCGCGGCGGCCTCTCATGAATAAACGAAATGCCCCGCGCGCGTGTCGCCCTCCCGGAATAACAAACGCGGCTTGTTAAGCTTACCCGCCTTAATTGCGCCGCGCGCGGTGCTGCTCGTCCGTAATACCGATTCAAATTAACCTGTGCATGTATACTTATACGATTGTGGATGTATACGCTTATTCACAGTGGAAGAGCATTCCAAGGCGGAGAGGCATCACAGCGGCCACTTCCGGCAGAGCCAGAACAAGGTTTGGGATCCCCATCCGCAGTACGAATTCACGGCCTTCGGCAAGAGATTCCATCTGAGCCTGAAGGAGGACAACAGCCTCATCGACGCTGGTTTCTCGGTGAGTCGATCCTATCTACGCGTAATTATACACACCGGCGCGCATTAACGTATCTCTATTATATGAGGAATCGATCGATCCTCTCGCTGTGTTTATATTATATATATCGCGCTCGCGATCTCCGACTAAAAAAGCCTCCTCTCTTATGATGCATATACACCTATATACTCCTCTCGCGACTCCCGGAAACGCTCGCACAGCTCATAATATATTATAGACGCGGAGTATATAGAGAGACACGCGTCGCTATAATTGCATACAATTTTCGCGCGCGGCGATAAGCGATCTTTCAATCGGTGCTGCTGTCGCTCTCGTCGAACGAGAGTACATATACGTATGGAGAGAGGAGAGGCCTAATTAAAAACGACTTACTCGCCGCGCACGCGCGCGCGCAACGAATATAATTATAGACGCCCGCGTGGAGCGCTAATGACTTTTTTCTAAGAAGACACACATTCATATAGCTAATATACGCGCGCGTGTGTAAACGCTAACGCGCACATCGACGCTTCTCTTTTTAGGGATGCGCGCGTACACGCGCTAAAAGTCTCACGGAGAGTTTCTTTTAGCGGCGCGCGCGCGACGAGCCGTGATTACGAACGCATTACGCGTCCTACCACGAGAATAGAGACGGACGTGACAGCGAAAATTATATATATACACGGTGTATTACAAGGACTGTAGTGTCTGCTGTTCTTGAATCTATTCTAGGTGACGCACATCGGCAGGAACACCTCCAGGAGGGAGTACCCCGAGACGCACACGGGCTGCTTCTACAACGGCTACGTCGAGGGCGACCCCAAGTCCAGCGTGGCTGTCAGTCTCTGTCACGGCATGGTAAGTATACCAATACACGCTCTCCGCGCGCCCGTAATACGCGTATACAATTTCGCCGGCTCTCTCGCGCTCGAAATAGGATTACAGTGCGCGTATATACGCTCGAATACCAGTGTTTTCCTTCGCGCTGAGAAAATAAGCCCATGGCGCGTTTTATGACTCATCGACGCTATTGAGCGCGAGAAAGAGCGAGAGAGCATACGGAGGAGGAGGAGCGCGCGCAAAAGTACGGAGAGCGCATGAACGCGCGACGTTGTTTAACTTTGCTCCGCGCTTCCAAATCGAGTTCGGCGACATTGCTCGGCCATCCACGCGCGCGCGTCCGTAGGAAGTCGTCGCGACCTTCGGTTAACCAGAGCGTGAACGAGCGCGAGAGGCTTTCGCAGCCGCCGCCGTGGTGTTAAATCGTAAATCAATATATATATACGATAGAGCGCTTAGGACGAGACTCGGAGATCAATGATTTTGTAGAGTCATTCATTAAACGCGATACGCTCTCTGTATATTTATATATGCGTATACGTACGGATGTGGAGAAAACGCTTTTGGTCTCGCGCGCGAGCGCTCTTTTTGATCGATGGGGCGTCGGAAGCGTAAACGGCCGTGTGTGTACGAGGAAATTTGTATTTTTCATTCAGTCTCTTGTATCGAAAAATCTTGAAAAAAAAATCTACATCGACCGGACAAGAATTTTTTTTCTTTTTTTTTTGTTCTGCAAGACCTACAGAACAAGAAAAGAGTGGTAAAGTCACGATCTCGATCGCGTGAGACTGTTTTTGGTGTTTTTGGTCCTCTTTGCAATTTTATGCCAAGATTATTACGCATTTTTTAGCAAATTATTTTGGATTTCTTCGAATACAAGGCTATATTGAATATAGATAGGCTTAAAGTATAGTAAAAGAGCTGTCGATTGAACTCAAAATTTGACTAGATTAGATGTACCGATGAAAAGTCCTATGTACATTTGAAATAAATGAGATTTGCTTTAGACACGCTTTAGTAGGCTATTACAAAAATTCTCGATTTTACTTTTTTTTCTTTCAATCCATGTAACTTTTAATTCAGTGACTCAATTTTAACGTTAAATAGGTCAAATTAAAGCTCTTTTCTCCTACTTTTCTGTCAATAAGCCTAGATTTAAATTTATAAATGGGTTTTCACAAAACGATCTACTTGAGAACATACATTCAAAAATTTTAATCTAGGCTTACTGACAGAAAATTAGAAGGCAAGAGCTTTAATTTGACCTGTTAAAACGTTAAAGTGCCTGTAAAACGTTAGAGTGCCTGAATCAAAGTTACGTGGCTTGAAAGAAAAAAACTATATAATCTAGAATTTTCGTAACAGTCTAAAGCGAGTCCAAAGAAAATCTCGTTCTAGACAAATGTGGCTTCAAATGACCGATATTTTAGTATACTTTAAATCTATATACCTATTTAGCCTTGCATACGAAAAAATCCAGAATAATTTACTAAAAAATTCGTAATAATCTCCGCATAAAATCGTAAAGATGAAAAAAAAACAGTGTCACAAGATCGATATTGTGGGTACGCTATTTTTTTCTTATTCTGTAACGTCTTGTAGATCAAAAAAAAATCTTTTCCGGTCGATGTAGCCCGAGATTTTTTTTTTTTTTTTGAGATTTGTTGGTGCAAGAAACTGAATGAAAAATACGGATTTCCTCATGTATGTATGTATGTATAATGTATATGTATGAATATACGATCTCATACATTTTTCATGAAAAAAACGATCGGGTCGCGCGGGCGATGACGTTATATATAAGGTACCTATATACATATACACGATTTTTCTCGCTCGACTTTGCAGGCTGGACACATAACGACGTCGACGGGGACTTACTCAATTAAGCCCACGGAGCGGTGGAGCGATAACGAAAAGCTGCCGGTGGGCTCGCCTTTGCAGCACGTTATTTCTCGGGAGTCCAAGAGCAAGCCGTACGCGCCGACAAATCGGACGGCCAACGACTTGCCCCTTACCGACGATAATGCCGTTGTCAACGAGACGGCGGCGGCGGCGGCGGCGGCTGCGGCAGCGGCGCACGAGTGCGGCGTCATTGGTAAGCCTTCCATGCGCATATTGTTCGCGCGCTGCTTGTAATGTCTTAATTTATTGTACGCGTACGTTATACACACGCGTTTACTATATACATATATACGTATACCCTTGTAATCTGTCGCTTTATATAATTCCCGTTTTATCTCACCTTATGTATATATACCGAGAGAGGCGCACGCACAAAGCTCCCTCTCTTGTGCGTACATATAGATATATATATACATATATAAAGCAGCGTCAGCAGTGCGTAATTTACAATTTAATCGAAAGTTGCGCGCGGGACAAAAGTCGAGAGAAAAGCAGAACGCGACGAGTTCTCTCGCGGCAAGTAATCTGCAACACATCCGTGATCCAGTCGGTGGTGATTGATGAAAGTCACTCTGCGCGCCCCCCACGCGCGCTCGATCCGTAAACTCGTGATTAATTATATAGACGAGCGAGAGCGAGAGCGCGAGGAATTAATTTTCAAAATTTCTCCAAGGTCTCGCATTCGCATGCGCGCGAGCGTTTCAACATACAAATCTTTCTCCCCCGTACTTCTATACTCATCCCGGCGATTAATCACACAAACGCGAACACACAGCCGCGAAATTTAATAATAACTCAAGCTCGCGCGCGCATTATCGCTCGATTGTGTGCGCTCACGTATACGCTTGTACTCCTGCATACTTGCCAATTGCCCCTTTGGCGATATCGTTGCTGTAAATCCACGAGATTCGGCCAATGCCGTGTATATACGTGACGGACGGGGGGTATGTCCACCTATCTCTCATCTCCCCGTCGAGCAACTTTCCAAACAAAGAATTATCCGCGGTGGAGAGACTCTTTATATGAGAGAGAGAGAGAGAGAGAGAGAGAGAGAAAAAAGTTTCGACTCTCTTTCTCTCTCGCTCGTAAAGTCCGCTAAAAGGCCTCGGCAATAAATCGCGCGAGGAGAGCGAGAGAGACTGCAGCGCGCGATTAAGCTCGAATAAAGGAGAAAAAAGGTTAGCGTAACGGAGCTAAGCGCGCACGAGAGAGACTGCCGCTGCTGCTGCTGCCGCTGCACACGATGATGCACACACTCGTCCCGATGCATCGGCGCGGATATAACCGGTCCAAGACGCGCGCGCACCGGGTCGAATTAGAAAAGGGCTCAGGGGATCTCGCGTGCCTTCGGCCTGTAAATTACGCGACAGCCGAAGCACTTCCTCGATCGCGCGCTCCTTCGCGTATGTGTGTATACATGTGTATACAAGAGAAAGAGAGAGAGAGAGAGAGAGACAATACCGCTAAGCCTCACCTGTAATTACACGCATACCGCGAGTGGGGCTCTCGAAAAATATTGACTCGTTTGTTCCTCGTCTCTCTTTCTTTCTCTCGCACTCGCTGGGCTTTCGAGGGCGTGAAAGCAGCCCCTGTCATTTCGCGCCACGAGAACGTATACATATTATTATACCTGCGCGGTCGTATGGGGAATCGGCAGCTCGTCGTCGCGAGTCCGATCGCTCGCGGCTGAGTAATCGCGTTTACCGGTTTCTCGTCGCCTCGACCTTCGCGTCTCTTTAAATCGGCCCGTGCTTTATTCGATATTGTACACGGAAGACATTCACGGCATATTTCGTTACCTCCGCTTCGCCATATATACATACCCCGCGTGCACTCGCGTGCGCTGCTGCAGTATACCCGCGCATGTATAATACGTTATATATACTCTGTACAGGAATTTATATATATGCGCACATCGCTGAGATATTCACGTATACGCATCAGCCCCGTCTTCACGGTTGCACTCGCCGGATCTAATCTAATCTCGCTCTCGGCTATACACACTCGCTTTAAAGTGCATCTCTCCCTCCCTCTCTCGCGCTGCTGCTGCTGCAACCCCAATAAATTATTCCACACGCGAATCCATTAGTCTATCTGACAATTCATTAAACGCGCGTTTAAAGTCTCTCTCGCTCTCGCTCTCCGATAATGACGAGCCATTGTGTTCGCGTGTCTCTCTGTACACGTATATAATACGAGCTCGCGAGATTTCTTAATTGCATGTCTCGAACTTGCTATATATATATACATTGTACATCGTGTACACGATGTGCATATAATTGCGCCTATGTGCGCGCGTTGCTGCATCCGCATGATTTTTCGTAATCACGCCGGGATGCCCTCCGCCGTGAAAAAAAAAAGTATATACGGAGAACGAGGAGAATTGAAGCATCAGCCGCAAGTGAATTGTGAATCATGGCCAATTAGCTTTATTGTTATTTAGCCGCGCGCCGCGATTGACGCAGAGAGCCGGCGTCGCCGATCGTCTGCCTGGGCTTTTATTGTTATTAAAGCCGCGAGGCGCCGCGACAATGCGCCATCAGCTCTCTCCGTCCCACTGTTACATGTGCAGTCTTTTCTTTTTCTCTCGATTCTCGCATGTATATGGGGAAATCCATGAAAAATATTCGGATAATTGGTTGGAAAATTGTAAAAAATACATTTTTGTGCTACACCTCTGGGTCAGCGTTTTCCTTATCTATAATACGACTGTTTTATTTTACTAAACTACTGTTTTTTTTACCATTTTGATATTCATGAGTGGAATTTAAAAGCCGAAAAATATTTTTATTGCACGCACATTGCACGTAGTTCTAGAGGACCTAAACATTTCTCGCGCATAATTGCTATTTAGTAAACAAAAGAGCTTCCGTTTAAGCTATCGAATATTAAAATCGCTGTGCCAGAGCTGTAACACGAGCTTTTTTTCTTTTTAATGACTTTCCAATCAATTTTGTCCGAATACTTTTCGCGGATTTTTCGCAGCCGATCCGAGACGGTTCCCACCCTATCGAGCGGTGTATTCGAGAGGCTGTGCTTACATTCGTCTATCGAGTTTCCGCGATCGTTTCTATGCTAATTCGATTTAACTCGCCGACGCGGCGAATACGCGCCACAGGCTGCACTTGCGCCCGAGAAAGTTGGAAAAGAGCCGAGAGAAGCTGCGTTGCAAAAGCGATCATATCGTCGCTCGCGCGCGCGACTCTCTCGACAGATCTCCAATCGCTTCTCAATTAATCCCGCGCAGCTTATTCCCAGAAGTAGCTCGCGCGCGTATAGTATAAGTATACACGACATGCGTGTGCCGGGTATATCGGGATCGCTGGCGCGCGCACCGCTTCGGAAATAGTATATTTACCTTGTGTACACTGTATACGCGTTCGGCCGAGCGTTAAATGATTAAGAATCGGGGAAAAGCCGTTAAGTTTTCTCTCTCCCTCGCTCTTTCTCTCTCTCTCTCTGATGTGCGCGCATACTTTATACCCGGAAATTCTCGGCGACTATATTACTAGCAAAAATCGGCGATTGCGCGCGCGCGGCTTTTAATAGTTTCACGCGAATCGAGAGAGAGAGACAGAGAGAGAGAGAGAGAGGCGCGGGCGAAGCTCATTAAATGCCCGCCCGATGAAATAATTCAAGCGCGGCTCCTTAGCATATTATGAGACTTTGATTAGCATAAGCTTCGTAACACCCGCGGCGGTAGTGTGATACGAGAGTCCTGGACGAAGGAGAAAAAAAAAACAGCGAAAAATAAAATAAAATATACATAACAATGACGCGTCACGCGGCGAGCTGTCACATTAAAGATGCGCGCTTCGGTAAAACAATTAACACTTTCTAATACGCCCAGCCCAGCCAATCGACCGCGCCGGCTGGACGAGAGGTCGAAATAGTCGAGAATCTCCTATGTATACACGCAGACGGTGTCTCGGACGTTTCGCGCCTACCTATATATACCTCTCCCTCTCGACTACTATACTTAGCTACGCGCCTTAGTCTCTGTCTCCTATACTCTCCTCCCTCTCTTCCCGGCCGTTGAAATTTCCAACAAGAAAAGCAGCGCGACTGCTCTCTCGGCGTCATCACCATCATCATCTCTCTCTCTCTCTCTCTCCCCTGGCGATCTCCTCGTTTTTTCCTCTTCCCCGGCAATCGAACACCTGATGTATTATACGGCGGCGCATCTCGCCGCGCGCCGAGAGAAAACAGGTGGTTGACTCTCGAGGCGCGCGCGTTACATTACGTCAGACGAGCGCGCCGCAATTTTATTATTCGCGCCCCGAGGCCCCGCGAGAGCGCCTCTCTCTCTCTCTCATTCTGATCATCATCGCGTTGCCGTTGCTGCTGTCGCTCGAGCGCATATCAGCATTGAAATTAGCCACGCGAAATTTCATGCAAAAATACGGCGTCGAATCGGCCGCGGCCTCGTAAAATCGTTTTTATTACACGTGCTCCAACGGACAGCCTAAGCAGAAGAATTTTGCCGAGGCGAAATTCGATACACATCGTACGTATAGCGCGCGGTGTGGTGCAGTGCGCTGTGTAGCCGAAGATTCACGCTTGATTTGCTTGCAGACAGCGGGACGCAGATCGCGATCGACGACGTGGTCACGGACCTCGGCGAGCCGCTGACGACGAGCGCGCCCGGAAGAAGGCGTCGCAGGCGCGCGCCCTACCCCTTCGACGACGACAGGTAAGACAGTGAGCGAGACAGAGAGAGAGATACATAGATGCGCTGGTTTTTCGCTGGCAAAGCCGCTCTATGCTCGGCATTGTGCGCGAGGACGGCAATGATCACGAGTGAATGAAACGAAACGTCTGTTCCGCGGCACATATAGCTACGACGAGGACGGCGGCAGGAGCTTCGCCCTCGAGGACGATCGGGACGCGGATCTCGACGTGTACGGCAGCTGGAGAACGCGGCGAGCCCTGCCGAGGGAGTATTTCATCGAGATAATGGTCGTGGCCGACGCCAAGATGATAGATTACCACGGGGACAGTCTCACCCATTACATCTTAGTCCTCATGAACACGGTGAGTGCGTCCGTGTGCGGGCACATCCGCGTGTATATGCATAATACGCGACGAGAGCTGCTGCTGCAGAGTCCGCTATATAAAGCCCTATAATTTCCTTGAAAGAACATAACGAATGGCCTCGCTCTCTGCCAATCGTGTAATTTATGCAAATTGACTTTTGATTAATACCGCGACTCTCTTCACTCGGCACTTGGCCGCTGCCGCAGCGCGCACCTGAGAAACGCGATATTATATACGCGCTCGCACTTTTCGGAGGCGTCTCTTCCGCATTTTTACGCACACCTCTCTCGAGGCTCGCCGGGGCGCTATCTCGACTCCTCGCCCCGCGGAGAAAAGTGCGAGTATAACGTTACTGTGGATTGTGCGGCGCGTTAAAAAATCGTTCGCTCGCTCTCCGCTGCGATTGCAGTGATTCACGCGCTTCGGCATCAGACGCGGAGAAAGAGCGAGGCGAGGGGCCGCATTATCAGGCGGGGCATATAAATCAGCTGGGGGGGGGGGGAGGGGAGACTGACAAATGAGAGCGTCGTTAAAAGGCAATTCTCTCTTCGGAAATCCACAGGTATCCCGGATCTACAAGGACCCGTCGATCGGCAACCCGATCAGCATCGCGGTCATCAAGATCAAGCAGGTGGACGAGGTCTTCGGGGCGAGGCAGGAGGGCAGCGACGGCATTGGCGCCGCCGAGATGCTAAAAAACTTCTGCCACTGGCAGACGCTCAACAATCCGCACGAGCCGTCGCCCGAGCATCACGACGCCGCTCTACTTCTCACTAGGTCCGCATCGTGCGCCGCCTCTACACGCGCATGCATACATAATATTCCGATCTTTCGTCTGCGTCTGGCGGGCGGGCGTGGGCCGTCGCCCGCCGGCTCCGGTGCTCACGCCAGAAAACGCGAAAATCGCCGGCCGCGCACTCTATTTCCGCGTTTATGGAGCGCGCATTCTCTCTCTCCCTCGCCTATATTTACGCACAAGTATATCCGCGGAGGACAATATTAAAGAGCCGCACAAGTGCGCGCTTGTATACACTCCCCCGCGAGTTATTCGGCTTCGGATTAATTTCGACCTCTCGCTCTCTTTCTCTCTCTCTCTCTCTCTTTGCTTGGTGCACAGCTGTGAGCGATATGACGAATCGGCGCGCATTGTGCGAAAACACGGGGATCCGCATTCCCGGCGGAGGCTCGAGGAATATTCGTTTTGTGTACACGGCACGCGGTCGTAAATGTTTCCATCGGCGACTTGTATCACTTACGAAACCGTAAAATCGAGGAAAAAAACGGGCTAAACAAAAAGTCATAAACGTCAGCGTAATATACAGCTTCATATAGAAGAGCAATAACGACACACACGCCGCAGCCGCTGCGGCCGGGCAAGATTAAAGGCCCCTATGCTCTCCGCGCGCGAGCAACAATATATACGCGAACGCGTTTACGTTACATACGTGTATAGAGAGAGAGACCTGCGGCCGCAAGCGAGAAGGCAAACGTATATCGCGGAAAGCTCGCGCGCGCGCGGCTGCAACGAAAATAGCCGACGCGAAAGAGCGAGAGGGAGAGAGAGAGCCGACGGAAAATAATTCCCTCGCGCGCGGCGCCAATTTTTCACCCTCGACACAAACTCGTACGTCAAAAGCCCTCGTCGCGGTTCCGTTATATTATCCTTGTCGGAAGTCGTTCGCGATTATGGCAACAAAAAAAAAAAAAAAAACGGGAGAAAAAAGAAAAAGGCAATATAGACGCAGGATCGAGAGAATACAAAGTGCAATGGTCGTTTTCTGCTCGCAGGGAGAACCTCTGTCACAATCCGAGGGAGAAACGCTGCGACACACTTGGCCTGGCCGAGCTGGGTAGGATGTGCTCGCCGGGCTCGTCTTGTGCCATTGTCCAGGACAATGGCTTGGCCACCGCCTTCACCATTGCCCACGAGATCGGCCACGTGTGAGTATATATATATATACGCAAACGCTATACACGCGATGCTTGAATACCTATATATACACACTTGCGCGCAGAGTATATAGGCGCGTTTCGTCGCGCGAGAGGCGGTGATATACTGCGCCCGGCAGAATTATGACGAGAGAGAGAGACTCTCGCTCGCGAGAGTATGTGTGTGTGTGTGTGTGCACATGCCATACGCACGTGTGCATTATGCTTCCTGTGTAAATAACAATTTAACGATCGAGTGTGTGTGTGTGTGTGTGAGTGTCGCGCCCTCGAACTTGGACGTTATTTAGAGTATATACGCGGTAAATTACGCTCGCGGATTGAATAAAGAAACGCGAGTACGCGACGCGCTAGAGAAAGTTACGCCTCTCGCGCGCGCGCACCGGTGTGCGTTATGCATTGCTGCATATATACATATGAGTATATCCAGGAAATTTCGGAAACAGATCGGACGGAAAAATTGACAAAAAATGTTCTCGAAGGCACACCTACCAGACCTCTTTTTTCTTGTTCCTTAGGTCATTCTGAAAGAGAAAAAGCTCGCGTGCACGAAAAATCTTAGGGTACATTGTTTTCCGGAGCAAAAACGACTCGAAAAAACGAGAAATAATTAACAAAAAGATAACACACAGATTTTTCTGTCGGAAACCATGGACTTTTATAAAAATTTCATTAGAACGAAAATGGCTTAAAATTCATGACAGAATGGTCTGAAATTTTTTCCGATTTTTTACGACGTAAATTGCACCAGATCAATCTAAAAAAATTTCAGAGTACTCTTTCGTGAATTTTAAGACACTTTCTGTTTTAATGAAATACTTTTAAAAGTCCATAGTATTCGAGAAAAAAAATCTATGAACTCTTATTTTTTAATTATTCCTCGTTTTTCGAGTCGTTTTTGCTCCGGAAAAAAGTATACCCTACGATCGGCCATATACGTGAGCTTTTTCTCTTTCAGAATGACCTAAGGAACAAGAAAAAAGAGGTCTGATAGGTGTGCCTTCCAGAAAATTTCTTGCAACTTTTCCGTCCGAGTTGTTTCCGAAATTTCCTGGATATACTCATATATATATACATTCGTACGTATTGGTATATGCGAAGAGACGTCTAATTGAGTGGAGACCAACATGTGTGTGTGCGAGCGCGCGATATACGCTATATAATAAACGCGCGGCTATGCGCTCGCCTTAATCACGCGCGCGGGACAGAGTTACACACAGCGCGCGCACATAGCCCACGAGAGAGGGATATAAGTAAGTCTCGCCGGATCTTGGACTCGGTTTCATGTGAGCGCGCGCGCGCGCGCGCCGGGCGTCGGATAAGTATTAAAAGTCGCACGCGCGTAAGAAACACGAGACCGCAACTGCAGTCGACTGTTTTATTCTTTCGCTCGGCGCAAATCGGACACGCGCGAGAATTTCGTTCTTCCCTCCTTCTCCCCGCATCGCCCCGCACCGCACCACCCACCGACGATGTGTGTGTAGCGATCGTATAGAGAGAAGCTCGGAATTCCGTAGAGCTAAAAAAAAAGGAAAAAAAAAGAAAGAGTTAGATCGGAAAAAACAATCGGTGAGATATCAAAGAGCGAGCGCGCTTCCGATTTATTTGTCTAGCGAATGCGTCAAGTGTACGGATCAGCCGCTCTCTCTCTCTCTATCTCTCTAAGTAGGTCGTTTTCGGCGCTGCGGCGCGTGTTTATTCAACAATCTCGATCGACACGCGTGAGCGCGGCGTTCGCCGATATAAATCCCCCCCCCCTCCCTCGACGAGAGGGTGGGTGCAGGGAGAGAGAGAGAGAGAGAAAGAGCGAGAATAGAAAAGCAAAACAGCAAAAATTAAGCCCAAGGGCTCGTCGGCGATAGTTTACACGGGGATGCTATTAATAGTCCAGCCGTATAGTATGCCAAAGTCAAAGTCTCTCTCTCTCTCTCTCTTCGCGGTGTGCAATTGCGAGATACTGCGAATTTCCAGAGTATGGAGAGAGAGAGAGAGGGAGAGAGAGGCCGTGGACGCACTGCGAGACGATGATGCGTGCGCGACGTAATATAGATAAGTATATATACGCGGCTCTCGTTATTCTCTTCCAGGCTAAATATGCCGCACGACGACGACCCGAAGTGCAGCAAGTATCAGGACCGCTCGGGCGTGCACAACATCATGTCGCGGATGCTCGACAAAAACACCGTGCCCTGGGAGTGGTCCAAGTGCTCCAGACACTACGTCACCGAGTTCCTCGAGTCAGTATAATACTCACATACGCACATATACACCTGTATATATATGACGAAATATACAATTTATATTCCCTTTTCTGCCCCCCAAAAGTGTCAAAATAAAAATCTCGGGCTACATCAACCGGGCAACGTTATTCCTGTTCTTTGAGACGTACAGAACAAGAAAAAAATAGTGTACCCACGAAATCGATCTTGTGACACTGTCTTTTTTGGCCATCTTTGTGATTTTATGCAGAGATTATTACGCATTTTTTAGCAAAATATTCTGGATTTTTTCGAATGTAAGGCTAAATGGGCATATAAATAGGCTTAAAGTACGCTAAAGGGTCTGTGATTTGAAGCCAAACTTGTCTACATTGGATGCACGGATCAAAAGTCACGTACTTTTTAAATAAACGAATTTTGCTTCAGACTCCCTTTAGTCTGGTACCAAAACTGGTAACAACACTGTCTTTTTTGGCCATCTTTGTGATTTTATGCAGAGATTATTACGTATTTTTTAGCAAAATATTCTGGATTTTTTCGAATGTAAGGCTAAATGAGCATATAAATAGGCTTAAAGTACGCTAAAGGGTCTAAATCCTCGATTTTACATTTTTTTTCTTCGAATCCTCGTAACTTTTGATTCAGTGACTCGATTTTAACGTTTAATACGTCAAATTAAAGCTCTTTTCCTCTACTTTTTTCCTAACATGCCTAAATTTAAATTTTTGAATTCAATGAGCTATATATATGCCTCTCAAGTAGATCATTTTTTGAAAGCATATATATAGCTCACTATATGAAAAAAATTTAATTTACTCTTTGGCAGAAAAGTAGAAGAAAAGAGCTGTAATTTGACGTATTAAACGTGAAAATCGAGTCACTGAATCAAAAGTTACGAGGATTCGAAGAAAAAAAATGTAAAATCGAGGATTTAGACCCTTTAGCGTACTTTAAACCTATTTATATGCCCATTTAGCTTTACATTCGAAAAAATCCAGAATATTTTGAATAAAATCACAAAGATGGCCAAAAAAGACAGTGTCACAAGATCGATTTCGTGGGTACACTATTTTTTTTCTTGTTCTGTACGTCTCAAAGAACAGGAAAAATGTTGCCCGGTCGATGTAGCCCGAGATTTTTATTTTGACTCTTTTAGGGGCAGAAAAGGGAATGTAAATTGTAGATTTCGTCATATATACACAATTTATTAACGATTATATACGCGCGAGCTGCGCTTTAACGTTTTCTTTCGCAACTCTTGCGCGCGCGCGCGCGCGCGCCGCTTCCACACTTGCCCGGCCGGCGCGCGCGCGCGCAAAATATGGAACGGTGCGCGGCGCCGCTGCACTATTTTCTACTCGGCTGTAATCTATACGTCGCATCGTTCTCTCGCTCCTATAATAAGCGCATATCTGGGGTTTTGCAGCGCGGGCAACGGCAACTGCCTGCTGGACGAGCCGCGCAACAACAAGATAATGTCGCGGTCGCACGGGGGCCGGCTACCCGGCGAGGACTACTCCGAGAACAAGCAGTGCGAGCTCGTCTACGGCACCGGCTCCGAGATCTGCCCGCACATGGTGAGCGATGGTAAGTTACGACGTGAGAAAACCCATGAGAATAAATCAACAGCGAGACTGCGAGGCGCGCTGGTGCGGTGTACGAGCGAATATACGTATACGTGCGCGAGGGGGAGAGAGAGTGAGAGAGAGAAAAGGAGCAGAAAAGAGAGGCAGGATTTATGGGGCGGAGGGGGAATTTCAACGGATTATACACGCGGCCGAGCGATACAAGGTGAAACGAACGGCTGATTGAAAAGAGCGTTAATGGATGTACTTTGTGCCGCCGCTGCTGCTGCCGCCGCCGCAGCGGCTTCACGGCTGCGGGATGGATTCGTCACGACTCGCTATTACGAATGCGATTCTCTCTCTCTCTCTCTCCCTCTGCAGCGAATGCAAAGGGACGTAACGAGCCACTCACTCTCTCTCGCGCGCCTCGCGCCGACGTAATCTACAAGCGTGTTCGTTACCGGCTAGGCAGTATGCAAGAGGTTGTGGTGCACCGTCCCGTACCTGGATGACCGGAGCGAGCAGTGCCACACGCAGCACATGCCCTGGGCCGACGGCACCTACTGCTGTCCGGGCAAGTGGTGCCACCGGGGCGAGTGCGTCTCCCGCGAGAACCTCGAGCCCGTCGACGGCCAGTGGGGCGAGTGGAGCAGCTACGGCGAGTGCTCGCGCACCTGCGGCGGCGGCATCAAGAAGAAGTACCGCGAGTGCAATAACCCGGCGCCGAAGAACGGGGGCAACTACTGCATCGGCGAGAGGGTCAGGTACCGGAGCTGCGGCACCAAGGAGTGCGAGCCGGGATCGCCCGACTTTCGGTCAGTTCATACATTTTCCCGCATATATATCATACGCCCTCCTCTATATTACATGCGCTTGCTTTCGAGTTGGATCTTAATAATCTTGGACAACTTTTTGCTTTCTTTTATTTTCTCCTCTATATGGGTCTCTGGCGGGATGTGTGTACTTGTTGTAGGCCAGGCTTGTACGTCTTTCAAAATTTGCATTATACTATAGACCGGGCGGACGATTTTCTTTATCTTTCTAAAAAAAACAAAACCATCGTGACGGTTGCAGGGAGCAGCAGTGCGCCAAGTACAACAACGACAATCGCAACATTCGCAATCTGTCGAAGAACGTCAAGTGGCAGGCCAAGTACACGAGAAGTGAGTACCAGAGAGAAGTGAGTATCTGCATAGAACAATTCGGATAATCGATTCTCTCCGCTGCTGCAGTTCTACCGGAGGATCGCTGCAAGCTGTACTGCCACGTGGCGAGCAATCAGTATTACATGCTTCAAGACAAGGTGATCGACGGGACGCCCTGCAGCCCGGACACCTTCCACGTCTGCGTGAACGGCCAGTGCAAGCCGGCCGGCTGCGACCACATGCTCAACTCGCCGGCGACCCTCGACAACTGCGGCGTCTGCCAGGGCGACAACTCCAGCTGCCGCAAGATCACGGGCAGCTACAATTCCAGCGAGTACGGCTACACGAGGATCACGAAAATACCCGCGGGTAGCAGCTACATCGACATCAGGCAGCACGGCTGGATGGGCACTCACAACGACAGCAATTACTTGGGTGAGCACAATTACTCGCTTCGGATGACACACGCGCACGTGTCGATTTTTTGCCGCCGTTCTTCATGCCGCGATCTCTATCTTGCAGCTCTCCGATTGAAGGACACCGGTAAGTACATACTCAACGGAAACTTCATGGTCATGCACCGGAAGGTGATCGTGCAACCTGGAATCACGGTGGAGTACAGTGGCCCGGAGCCCGTCGTCGAGCGGCTCAACAGCTCGAGACCCATTCAGGTCGACCTGATCCTGGAGGTAAGCCAAGGCGGACGATCCCCCGCCTCTCCGCTGCGATCCTCGCGATCGCCCGCGCTAATCTTCGTGGCGTTCTCGCAGGTTCTCTCGGTGGGCAACGTGAACCCGCCGCAGATCACTTACGAGTACCTCGTGCCCAAGGACATCGTCAACAGCCACACCTGGAACCTCAGCGACTGGACGGAGTGCGATCGGCCGTGCCAGGGCACGACTCGCCGACGCGCCTTCTGCCGCAGCACCGAGAGCAACGACATCGTCGCCGACGGCTTCTGCCCCGCCGACAAGCGTCCCCAGGAGCTGAGCCGCGGCTGCAACAGCCACTGCGAGCTTCAGTGGCAGGAGATACCCAACTCCAAGTCCGAGTGCTCGAATCACTGCGGCAAGGGCACCCTCCTGGTCAAGCATCGCTGCGTGAAGATCAGCCTGGGCCGTAGCGCGCCGATCCAGCCGGTCGCGTCGCACGTCTGCTACCACTTGGACAGGCCCCTGGAGCGCAGGCCCTGCGTCGGGCCCTGCGACTTCGCCCACTGGCGCTACGGCGAGTGGAGCCCCTGCTCGGTCAGTTGCGGCGACAACGGCGTCCAGTACCGCAAGGCCGAGTGCGTCGACCGCGAGAACAGAACCGTGCCCGAGGACAAGTGCCCGTCCGAGGGCAAGATCGCCATGCAGACCTGCGGGCACAAGTCCTGTCCCAAGTGGGATCTCGGCGAGTGGTCTCCGGTGAGTCTAACGCGTAGTTGGACGCCTCGTCCGCGGCAATTCATTCCGAGAAACGTAATTGCGCACCGGGTGCTAAAAGCTTGCGGGGATTGACCTTAATGGAACATACACACGTTGCCCTTTCACCGCGTATACGTTATACACGGTACAAGTATATAGGGTTTCGCGAGCGCAAGAGGTGTCCCTCGCCGTGCCTCACGCGGGACTTATCTACTTGCAATAGTTACGCTAAATCGCTCTTTGTTCTCGGATTGATAAGATACGAATCTTTTTATTTTCAATCTCTGGCCTGCCCAGCTGCTCTACAGCGATTTATCGGGATCGTGCTGGCGAGAAGTGGCCTTCGCAGTCCTGATTTATATGTGCATTAATGAATTTTTTTCTTCTCCTCCGATTGCAGTGCTCGGTGAGCTGTGGGATCGGCACAAGGGAGAGGCGGCACTGGTGCCGCGTCGATAACCACGTGGTGCACAGGAGTCAGTGCAAGGAACCGCCTACGGGGATCATAGAGACTTGCGACGCCGGTCCTTGCGCCACTTGGCAGACCGGCGAGTGGAGCGCGGTAAGTTTTTTTTTTCGCGATTCAGAGTCGATTGGACGGTTATACGCGCGAACGCAAATCGAATGCAAAATGTCGTTGTTGTTTTTTTTTTGTTCACAGTGCTCGGTCAGCTGCGGCGACGGGGTAAGGCGGAGAATCGTCGTGTGCAGACACACCAACGGAACGATCAACAGAGGCGCCTGCGAATCGTCGGTCAGACCCATAGAATCGATAAGCTGCTCGCTCAAGCCTTGCCCCACTAAAGTAAATGCAATTTTTTTTCTTATCCTCGCGATCGTATAGTTGCGGCGTCGACGAGCCGTGCGAACGTTTCTCACGCGTCGCTTACTTTTTCCAGGCTACGTTCAGCCCCGTGACGTATTCGTCGAATTTGCCGACCGATGACTTCCCGCAAGTGCATCATGAGAACGACATTAACAATATCATTACATTCCGCTCCGGGTACAAATGGTCCGTCGAAGATTTCGACCAGGTATGGACCGCGCTGTCGCGGAATCGGATCTTTTGATTTTCTCACGTAATTATTGCATATGCAATTTGTACGTAATTTAAACGAATTTTCGTGCAGTGTTCGAAATCTTGTGGAGGGGGCTTCGCAAACCAAATCATCAGATGCATCTCCGTTGAAACGAACAAAGTCGCACCCGATGACTACTGCGACTCCAAGAAACGCCCGCCAAACAGAATAGCCTGCAATAAACAGCCCTGCCCAACTTGGACTCTCGGAAGCTGGAGTCAGGTATGTATACATCATGAATTCACACAAGCCGGAGTCGTGAATGCAATCCGATTGTCTCCGCCGAATAAACACGGGAATTGTTTCGTTGTCAGTGCGACGTGAAATGCGGCGACGGGTACCAGCATCGTCAAGTTCTTTGCCAAGACCGACGCGGCGAAATCTTGAACGAAAGCGACTGTTCGGAAGCCACGAGGCCCAGACACGCGAAAAAGTGTCAGAGACCTCCGTGTCGACCTAGCAAACACGGCTACGATTCTCAGGCACTCGAGGAGTACAGATGGCGTACGAGTCTTTGGAGCGACGTGAGTGTGCATTGTTATCGCTGTCAACGCGATTTCACGAATTCTATAACTAAGGTAAAAAAACATGTTTGTTTTTTTGTGACAAACATAGTGCTCGGTGAGCTGCGGCAACGGGGTGAAACGTCGCGAGGTCACCTGCCACCGCATCAACAGTTTCGGCTGGGAGGACCCGACCCCCCTATCGAGCGGCTGCTCGCTGCGGGACAAGCCCCCGGCCGAGCAGGCCTGTCGCAAGGGAGGCTGCAACGAGCCGTTCTACTGGATGGCCGGCAACTGGAGAAAAGTAATAAGAAAGCCGCAAAGGTATAGAAGGATCGGGCGATCGATGGTAAAAATGAAATGTTTGTCGTAATTGCAGTGCTCCCATCCGTGCGGGCGCAAGGGCAGGCAAGTCCGGCGGCTCTTCTGCCTCGATCGCCAGGGCAGAAAGGTCAGGCGGCGTCACTGCCCGATTAACCTGCGGCCGCAGCGCAAGCGCAAATGCAATCCGCGGCCGTGCACCGGGCCGACCTCGTGCCTCGAGGTGCAGAGCCGATTGAAGACTAACATTGACGGGGAGTACACGCTGCTCGTCGGAGGGAGGTACATGTCCATTTACTGCCACGGAATGGAGAGCCATAACGAGCCCCAGGAATATCTCACTCTGCCCACCGGCGAGCGAGAAAACTTTGCCGAGATTTACGATAAACGGTACGACTCGTCAATGCGCACGCTTGCGCCGAAAAACATGGCTTTTATATAGATAGTTAGAAAATAATAAAAAAATTGTCTCTTCGCACTTGGCAACTAATAACGCCATGCAGTTTGTGCCAAATCTGTAACTAATACTCGGTGCACGATTTACAGAGATACCCAATTTTCATTTACTTTGATTATTCACACTGATGTTTTGTGTTGTAGACTGCAAGATCCAAGCACATGTCCTTACGATGGAAATAGAAATGACAGCTGTCAATGTATGTCGGAGCCCGTATCGATCTCCGGAAGATCAATGTTCAAAAAAATTAGAATCAATGTTCACACATTGCACATCGTAGGTAAGACGATCAAGCTTTTGCCGCAATTAATTACAATATCATATAGCGAAACAGAAATGCCATTGATTTATTCTCGCGCAGCCGACGACTTCAAATTCGCTACGAAAGTAGGGAAGAATAATATTGAATACGGAAAAGCTGGTGACTGCTACAGCCAAATGGATTGCCCGCAAGGCCGCTTTGGAATCAATTTAAGCGGTACACTGTTGATGCTGTCGCCAAATGTCCATTGGCCAAAGCAAAAGAATTCATACACCAATATCGAAAAAATAGTACGTATATACTTTGTAAAATTATACTAGAATTAAGAACGTTCTATTAAACTTAAAATTTTCCAGACTAATCAACGAGTCGTTGGGACATGTGGCGGATACTGTGGATTTTGCACGCCTTCCCCAAGCCTTAAGCTAAACGTTTTACCGCCTTAAATTTAATATTAAACGCAGCAAAATTTAATGCATTTGCTGATGGTTATGATTACTTGTTGACAATATAAAGTAATTCAAGAAGAGTAACCCATAAGAATATTTTTTTAAAATCTACGTAATTAAACTGAATGGCAGATAATTAAGAATGTATAATGTTGGTGCCATAAATGTAACCAAACGCGTCCTATTTGTTGTGAATGAATGTGTGTACATATATATTTTATTTTATTAGTTTATTCGTGAAAGAGTATTTTATACACTAAGAGTATAGATAATTTTTATAACAATCCATTGTCAAATCGTGCTAACATCGTAATGTATATTGTATTTTAAATTGTTGCATTTGATTTCATGTAGAAAGCGAATTGTACTACCGTCATAAAAGAGAAATTATCGATCACCAAATTCGTAAGGTTCTACATCAGATCTGCTTAGAAAAATCTAATTCTCATAAATAGTTTTGGACTGAGATCCAATCTTATTTATTATTTATGTATAATTAATTTTTACTGCCCAGCATAACATTTTTCATCATCATTCTAAGATGTAGTCTCAGCGAGAAAAGGGACTTGAACACATAAAAATGTGTCTGTACTAGTCATTTGTTCCAGGGCGCTTTTTAGAGCATCAAAAGTTCTATTAGCAATCTATTCATGAGGTGCCAGAAAAATTTTTAAAAGTATTGATTTTGTAATTTTAAATAAAGTTATTGTAATAGGACATTTTCTCATTTATAGTATCGATCGGGTTAAAAATAATAGATTGTCGTGTTCGCAAAATACAATGCAAGAGACTCTCTAATGAAATATAAAAGGGTAACACTGCCAATTTGTTTGTAATGTTGCCAATTAGATTAGTATTTATTGTATACCTTATACATTTAGAAAATAATAAGAAATTTACAATATAACATTCGCATACATACATAAATATATCATTTAGAATGTTTTTATAGAAAAATTAATAAAGGCATAAAATAAAAACTCATTTGTGTTTTTTATAAGCTTTCTCCAACCATGACTGTCACGTTTAATTTAAAATAACAATAAGCGATAAGTTACAAAAATTTTTATCGTTTCTTATAGACAAAGACGGTAAATTATTAATTAAGTTTAAGATATACTATCTTAGTTATGTTGCACATTTACGTGCTAATATTTACAATTTAACTAAACACCTGTTTAAGAACATTTTAAATATACATTAACGACTTGCTACTTTCAAAATACAACTCTGAACATCACTATCTCGACAATACTTAGTTGCAATTATCTAAATTAAATTTTCCTCGTAAAATTTATAGATATTACAACAGGTTTCTTTAAAAAACAGCATATATACTTCGTAATGTTGATAGAGTATGTATGAACGTCAATTAAAAACCATTATCTCTCATGTAAGATAACAGATGAAAGAACAACTAATTATCAAACGAGTAAAGCAATTCAATAGTTATGATTTCTCATATCTCAGCAGGATGGAATTAACAATAATTCATGTTCCGCGCGAAAATTGTTGAACGTTGTAAAATTCTAATTTTGTGCTTGCAATCGTTAATTTTGAATTTTTTACATCTTAAATTACGATGCGCAATTTGATTTTTTAACTGACTTTCAGTTTCACGTAATCAAATTAGATTTATCACACAGTATTGATGAATCAAACTTAATCATTTGAAAAAGTTGTCTTTTCACGTTCCGCAGATATCAGAATCTACGCATGCGCAACCAGTGACGTATATATATACATATGCTACTATAATATAGACCTATATAACTATATATTTTTTCCACCAATAATCTTTACTCTAGTCTTTTGCCTCTGGACCGACTGGAGATAAAGATGAAAAGTGACCTATCGTGAGGATAAAGGTTATCTAAATTGGAGAAATACTGCTTACTCTAGCGTGCAATCGAGGAAATAACAATAATCACGTCATTTTGATTCAATAATAGGTTGTTTTGAGATATACACTTAACAACTCACTTACATGCGTGATTCTAGGGAAGATAAGGTTAAAATCAGTATAAGTGTAAGTATATGCATGCAACACCATTCCAGCATGTCAAACGCGACGATCAGTGAAAAAAAAACCATCTAAACATTTAATCTATAATCTTTCAGTTTCAAGATTAGAATATATCTACTTTAAATATCTCGGAAAGGTCGAATCGAAGCATTTTTTTAGTTTTATAAGTACCGCGTGTTTTAGCACGTTGAAAGTTTCCACCGAGCTCTCGATAAAATTGATAAGATCATATAAGGCTATTAGAAGTATTTGCGAAAGTCGTAGCCAATTGACTTGATTATATTAGATTATCGACTAGTACGGAAAATCAGACTTTCTTTACTCGAAGCAAACATAAGTTTAGTACATTCGTATTTCTTGCATTGTTATTGTACAGCTATATTAGCATTATCATAATTGCAAAATGAGTACAGTATTTACTGGTATTGAACTGGGACCACCTATTGAAGTTTTTGCTCTCAGCAAAGCCTTCACAGATGATCCACACACACCAAAAGTCAATCTAACCATTGGAGGTGAGAATATTATTTTAGTTATCACATTGCATCCTACCACTGCATTATTTTTTTACAAATTCTTGAATATTAAGTATTATGTTTGAATATATTCTCACAAGCTGTCTATGTAAATTGCATGTCCTATATTCACTGGGTAGTTTCCTCAATTAAAGAGAATGAATGACTGACCTTGCTATATATACGTTATGCAACATTAGTTGTAAACTATTGTGTATTTTTTTACTTGATTGAAAAAATTTTGAACAACAAAGAAAGATAAAGTGCAAAATACTACTTTATAAAGATTGATGATTATGCTAACACCTATTGTGATTTATGAATTACAGCTTATAGGACTAATGAAGGAAAACCATGGGTATTACCAGTAGTGAGAAAGGTTGAATCTGCTTTAGCTGCAGATGAGACTTTAAATCATGAATATCTTCCTGTATTAGGATTGGATAGTTTTAGTCAAGCTTCCACGGCTATGGTTTTGGGAAAGGACTCTCCAGCTATAGTTGAAGGTCGTGTTATTGGAGTGCAAACTCTGTCTGGTACAGGTGCACTCAGAGTGGCAGCTGAGTTTTTAGCTCGAATTTTACATTTCGATACATTTTATTACAGTAAACCAACTTGGGGTAAATATCAAATATACCTAATACTTTTTTTTAGATTTTTTTTTCAATCAATATGCAAAGGTTTAAAAATTAATTTTTGTTACAGAAAATCATAGATTAATATTTTTAAATGGAGGTTTTAAGAAAAATTGTGAATATCGCTATTGGGATCCAAATACTCGTGGTATTAACTTAGATGGTATGTTAGAAGACCTAAAAAATGCTCCAGAAAATTCTGTTATTATTCTTCATGCATGTGCACATAATCCTACTGGCTGTGATCCTACTCATGAACAATGGAAGAAAATTGCTGATGTGATTGAAGAGAAACGATTGTTTCCATTATTTGACAGTGCCTATCAAGTTAGTAAATAAAATAATTTCAAAACATTGTAAAACATATTATAGAATACAAATTAATAAATATTTTAGGGTTTTGCAAGTGGAGATTTAGATTACGATGCTTATGCTGTTAGATTATTTGTCAATCGAGGCATAGAATTCATTTGTACACAGAGTTTTGCCAAAAACTTTGGATTATACAATGAAAGAGTAGGAAATTTAGTATTAGTAGCAAATAGTACCAAACTGATTCCTGAAATGAAATCACAATTGACTCTTATCGTTAGAGGAATGTACAGTAACCCACCTAATCATGGAGCTAGAGTAGTTTCTACAGTACTCAATAATCCTGAACTTTATGAGCAATGGTAAGTTTATGCAATATTGAATCAATTAAAAAAAATAGTTACTTCATATCTGTGACAATACATTATTACATTAAAAAAAATGTTTTATTTAATGCTCAAAATAGGAAAGAACATATCCGTACAATGTCTGGAAGAATTAAGGAAATGAGAAAAGGTCTTTATGAAAGATTACAAAATTTAAAAACTCCTGGTACCTGGGAACATGTAATAAATCAGATTGGGATGTTCTCTTATACTGGTCTTTCAGGTAAAAAAATTTGTATTGCAATATTATTCAGAAATCCAATTATTAAAACAATTTTCAATAATTGGTTATTAATATTAATTATTTCATTATTTGTCATCATTAAATCATTTTTTCTTTATAGAAAAGCAAGTAGAGCATTTGGTAAATAATTTTCACATTTATTTATTGCGGAGTGGAAGAATTAATATGTGTGGGCTTAATGAGAAAAATTTAGATTATGTAGCTGAGGCTATCCATGATGCTGTAACTAAACTATCCTAAGAAATTGTTTAGAAAAAATGTAAAGTAGGTATATGAACGTTATAAAAAGTACAAAGCCATGTTGTAATTAAGAGGAAATGCTACACTTTTGTTTAAAAAATGTCAATATAAATTTTTCATTGAAAGGTTAATAAAATGCGTCTCTTCGAGCTAAAATGTTTATACTACGCCATACGTTTCGGGGTAATTTTACCCCCTCATCAGTGGCTAAGCAAAATATTAAATTTTATTATTAAAGTTTTACAACAACAAATAGAAATTACAATAACTAAAACAATATAAATTACCAAGTTTAAAAATGAGTCGTCGATGTAGCGCACGACTCATTTTTAAACTTGGTAATTTATATTGTTTTAGTTATTGTAATTTCTATTTGTTGTTGTAAAACTTTAATAATAAAATTTAATATTTTGCTTAGCCACTGATGAGGGGGTAAAATTACCCCGAAACGTATGGCGTAGTATAAACATTTTAGCTCGAAGAGACGCATTTTATTAACCTTTCAATCTACCATCATCGAGCGATAGAGTCAGTTTCAAACAATAAATTTTTCATTGTTTTTAACTCAATTTCAAAAAAGCTCTATTAAGATCAATTATAAAAAGTATTGCAATAATTATTCATAAGAGTTATTACCGAATTCATTGATTGAACTATGATTCTATGAAGATACGAAATTCAGATAATAATTTGTATGATAGATCCATACATCATTTTTACAAAGATTTAAAGCAACCCGGCTTTATGCAAAAAGTCATAAAAGATTAAATATTGTAATCAAATGATAGTTTATTGCACACGATTATTAAAAATAGCAAAGTGGAAATGTGTCAAACAAAATAAAAAAATAAAATCTCGCTATCTATTTTTACTAATATTGCTTTACATGTGATGATAATAATAATAGAAACTTAACCAATTAAGAATTTAATCATTTATACTGACAGTTATATTATACAACTCATGACTTGATTATTTTCTAAAGCTGTTTCTGTTTACATAATTTTGTTATATGATTTTAAAAAAATACGTATCGTTTTTCTCTGAATGTATTTAAAATATGAAGACAATAGAAAGCAAAATAAGCGTTTAAAAAATTAAACACTGTATTTATCCAATAAAAATGTATGGGAACAGTTAATATTAATTATTGCTGCATTTGTTATGATCTGAATTTATAAAGTGCTACTATAGAAACTGTTTAATATTATGTACACCAAACATTGTTATAATATATTTACAAGAGTTTAAATATAATTTACGAAATTCTGGGTGATGTTTTGTTAAAAATCATGTTGAGTATTGATATACTTAATATAATAGAAGTAGTTTTGTAAAATACACAAAAATATAAATAATAAACTTTGTTTAAAAAGTATAACAGTTAAAAACAGTCTATTTATTTTCTCAATCTAAGTTAATTTGTTAATACTATGTAAATGATGAACAAAAATATTATTTCAAATAAATAAGTTTAAAATAAAAAAAAAGTTTAAAATAAAATGGCTTTCTGGAAATTTCCTTTAAAATTTAAAAAATGCTCTATTATTTATTTGAAATTTAGTGCAATAGTTTAAAATTTTGAACTTTTAACTCTTGAAAATGAATTCTGACATCCTCTAAACAATGGAAACTTGTTTTAATTTTAAATTAACAAAAACAAAGCATTTTTTAAATTTTAATAAGCATAACTAGAAAGTCACTTTCATTGTCCTACTTGTCCTAGTAAATGTTAACTCTTAATCACAAGGACCACTTTGATACTTTTTTTTTGAAAGTCTCTTTTCCATCTGCTTCAACTGCTGTATAATAACCCATTGATTCATATTTAGACCTCATATATAATATGTAACTCACACATCCAGTCATAGCTATCAGTCCAAGAGCCATTACGACATTGTTCTGCAAAATCATAATTTTCATTGTAAATATTTGAAGTTTGCAACTACAGTTAACAATGAATAATTACTGGTTTAATGTAGAGTTCATAATTGATAGCTCGAAACATTGGTGAACTTTTTAATGAACGAATACCATCTCCAGGTGAATATTTTTGTTCAGTTTTATCGCCCATTTCTGTTTTTGATTGCTGCAAAAAAATCAATTAATATATAGTCATCATAATTAATTAGTGCTTCGCATTCATTTTTTTTAAATCAACTTATTATCAATGAATAAACAGTTTTATTATAAACAAAGATTTGACTAATAACTCTGAGTATAAATACAAGTCACTTTTTAACAATTTTATTAAAGTCAAAACATAAAAATATACCTGGAATAAATCTGACATATGCATCATCAACGTAACGTAACGATTATATATTTTGCAACTTTGACATGAGACAAGAATAACCTGCACATTCTCTGCATTGGAACAGAATTTTCTTGGTTATGTTCTCAAGCAGTATGACGTCAGAATCAGCTGATATTCTTTATAAAAACTTCATTATATATATAGGTATAAGAGATATTATTCATAAATTTTTCTTGCAATGAAAAATCGATGAAAAATTATTAAAAAAAAGAAAACGTTTTTAAAGACATTCAAGTCATTTTACTCGAACAAGGGATCCGGTCTTCATACATATATATTTTTTTAATTTACACATTACTTTTGCTCTAATCACACACATTTACATTTTATCAAACATTCATACATTATTCATTTGACATATTTTCCAGCTTATTTTGTTGTATTCAGGAAGCACAATATTTTCAATAAAAATTTATATTATATTCAAAACATTTTGAAACACTTTAAGTTTGCGTAAGACCAAATTCAGAGACACACAATTGATTGAAAAACTTGAAATACGTACATACATATTTTTCTTCAAAAATTTCATATGAATATTGTAAAAATTTTTAACTCTTAATTTACGATTTATAAAAACAATTGTAACTTTTTCAGCCCTTTTTAGGTACGACCGCGAAGCGGAAAAACCTTACTTAACAACAAAAATGAAAGTTATAGCAGCTGCAGCTATTTCCTTTCGATGCTAGGTTAACAGTAGAAAAATCTGTGCCAAAATTATGATATTTATTTTTTTCAGGATTGACCACCAAAACCACCCATTAAATTACTTAATCCTCCAGCAGCTCCTTGTTGTAGTTGTCTCATCATATTTTGTAGCCCAGACATACCACCTGTAGATATTAATTAATTTCATAAATACGTAAATCATATAATTCATATCTATTGACTCACATAGTTTGGTTATATGATAATTACCCATTTGGTGAAGAACACGAGGATCCATCATCTTGGCCATTTGTTGATTAAGTTTTGCCATTTGAGCAGGGTTGACATTCTTTGTCATATCACCACCCTTAAACAGACCCTTGATTCCACCCATCTTTTTGACTACTGCAGCAAACTTGGTATATTGAGCTATTAAATCTTTCACATCCTTTTCTGTTACTCCGGAACCTCGCGCGACTCTCACAATTCTACCAGGTTGTTTGCTGAATAATTTAGCTCCATCTCTACTGTCCAATTCTAAAATACAAGTTCATAATACATTAAATGTCTATATTTGTGTATTTGCATGAATTTAAGTAGTTCCTTCTATCACAGACCTGAGTCATTCATACTGTCCATCATAGTCATCAATTTTTTCAACCTAGCCATTGATTCTTGTTCTGTACCTTTTGACATGAAGTCTTGACTGAATCCTGGTATCATGCCCTTTTAACAGAAAAGAAATTTTAATTAGGAAATGTTTTTTAGGAAACGTTTTATAAAAAATTTCGTTAAAAAAATCAAAATACCATAATTTGTGAGAAAGGACCCATTTTCATGATATTTTGAAATTGTTCATACATATCACGTAATGTAAATTGACCATGCTTGATTTTTTCTAATAATTCTTCGTTATCATCTAAATTCAATTCATTTACTTTATCTATAAGACCTTCAATATCTCCCATACCCAAAAGTTTACTGATAAATGGTTTTGTTTTAAAGGGTTCCAAATCATCTATATGTTCTCCTGTACCCACGAAAATTACTGGACTCTGTGTAGCAGCAACACTGTAAATTTTGGAAAATTAAAAAAAATTAAAAATGAATAAAATGCTAGAATCATTTCATTTTTTGAAATTTACGCTGATAGTGCTCCACCACCCTTAGCATGACCATCCAATTTAGTAATGATTATAGAACCAACGTTAACACGTTCTTTGAAAGCTTTTGCTTGGGCTTCACAAGCTTGACCTATAGTAGCATCCATCACAAAGATAATATTGTCTGGTTGCTAAAAAAATGGATAAAAATTATGAATATGTTCATAATATGTTGTTTTGAGATTGAATTAAAAAGAAAGACAAATGTCAACTTACAACTGCATTGGATACTTGTAACATTTCTTCAAATAGAGATTCTTCTTGTTTATGTCTACCACTAGTATCAACAATGATAATTTCATATCCTTCTTTTTTAAACATATCTACACCATCCTGAGCAATTACAACAGGATCAACTTCTGTGTAACTAAAATGCGATATGTTAAAATGATAAAAAGTTATTTACTGATAATTTTATGTATCCAAAAATTTTTATTCACCTTCCGTAAAATGGAATCCTGGCTTTTGTAGCATTTTGTTTAATTTGATCATAAGCTCCAGCACGGAAAGTGTCAGCACATACTAAACAAGCTTTCCAGTTCTTCTTCAAATAATGATAAGCTAATTTTGTACAAGTTGTGGTTTTACCAGAACCCTGCAGACCGACAAACATAATAACATTTGGTCGTCCTTTAATGGGTTGAAAAGCCTTAACTCCTGGATCTATAAGCTAAAAGACAGAAATTTAGAAATATGCTCATGCTCTGCAGAGGTAATCAGTTCATTTAATGCATACTTTGACAAGCTCCTTGAATACAGCACTCTGTATCATTCGTCTCTTGTTGAGACCACCAGCCATATCCTCAAAATCAATGACAGCACGTACATTTTCTCTCAATTTTTTGACTAATCTAATGTTAACGTCAGACTCAAGTAACGCCGCGCATATCTCCTTCAGCATAGAATTTAGTACCTAGACAAGAAGAAAAAATAAATTCATAACATCTGTTTACATATGTAAGGATGATACAGGGCTTCATAACCTACCTCCTCATTGATGATAGTCGCATGGCTCAACGAGCGTAACGCGGATGTTATCTTACGACCTAAATCCGCCAAAACCATTTTGGCGATTTATCCGGACTACCTTAGGGTTGAAAAAGTACCAGACACTTAAATCGAACGCACGACAATAAACCTGCAAAATACAAATGGAGCAGCAGAACAAGCAGCAGTGCCAGTGCACCAGCAGCACTATATATAACTGCGTGCAACAGCAACGCCACATTTACACCATCAAGGAGAGCGGTGCGGTAGCATCCGATGGCAAGTATATTTTGCAATAATGCCAAAAAAATGTGACGTTTTTAATACTAAGTTTAATTTAACTTGCCCTTCGCACATCGTATAATAAAAAATTAATTTTTTTTATAGCAATAAATTTTCGATTTATTCCATTAGTCTTGCTAATGAAGAAGCAATCGATCGTCTTTTATCTACACAAGTTTTACAATGTAAAACTTAAAGTTTAAATAATAAAAAACATCTGAATACGTTTAGTGTAGTTTAAGTATGACACTGTTTTACTTTGAATTTATACCTTTCTTATTTTTAGTATTTTAGAAATATTTTTGAGTGGAGGATGAAGAAATTAATGAAGAGATAACACTAATACTAATACATATTATGAAATGGAATGCAGGTTATTTGTTGGATTTTGTTAAAAAAAGGCAAGACGAACATAAATATATTGTAAATGTAGTTTCGTTATTTCTTAATTATTTCTGTTAATACAATTTCACATCATACAATAATCTTAGCCTATATAGTACATTTACACTCCATGACCGTGAAACATAACCTCACTTTTTGTTTACTTATTCTCATTCTTCCTTAGTGTACAGCAAGTTTTTGCATAAATAATTGTAGAGAAAATTTGTAAAAATCTCCTCGAAAGATAATCTTACAACTATTTTGACATCAACGGCGTGATTATTGAAATTTTGCAAATGGAGCAGAAAAATAGCTATCTCAATTCGCGCCGGGATTTGTGTTTTGAATGAGTGTAATGTTGTCTCCTTTCAGCATAATGCGTCCAAGGGGCTTTCTGGTCTTGGCCTTGACGTGGTACTCTTCAGCGTCGTCGAGAACGAGATTCATGTACTCGTCGAAGCCGACAATGTGCCCTTCTATCCGGAGATTGATGTTCTCGAAGAGCCAAACAGAAACACGTGAACGGTTTTGCAGGTAACGGAAAATGAGGTTGATGGGCTGCACCATCACCTTCTGCACCTTCGGCGGTCCCTTATACGACATTTTGACGAATTTACGGTTCTTTTCTTTTAACGAACAAACGATAACTTTTGTACTAACTGCGTACAAACAAGCGCCAAAATCCGGCTAATGGATGTGTGCTGCTGCTATAGACGCTCCGCGTTGCGTTTGCTTGCTCAGTTCACTACTGAGGCCCCGAGGCCGACGCTCCGAAATGTTGCAGATGTCGCGCTTATCGAGTTGTCAACTCGATCGCGGGTAAAATATGAATTTTAATTTTCTATCAAAATAACAAAATTAAGAAAATTATACAATAAAAAAATATAACAAAATTAAAGTTTACATATACACCAGAGATGAATGTTGCTACACTGTACTCATTGGCTTCGAAAGTCGAATGTCGAATATTCTTAAAACTGAGTATCATATATACATTGCATACCCCGTGTCAATGGACATTTTGTAGACTAATCTAATTCTTAATAACAATTAACTGTTATTAAGCAAATGCCTCTCGCGGAAACAGTCTATTCCTTTATTTACAACTTTAGACCTCTCCTGCATTCAGCGGCTGAAGTTTCTTTAGAGTTGAGCTGATGCCGTTGATGCCGCGGTGTCGGCTCGTGCGCGAGATTCCGAGTATTACGTATTATAGCGACGCTCGCGGGACAGACGGCAAGTTCTTCTTGATTATCTACTCGTCTTCTATATCGGCTTCGATTTTACACCGCACGCTCTCGTGAGTGGCATACCCGCATACGGCGGCATACATATAAGGATAAGAGAGAGAAAGAGAGCAGCCGGCAGCCGCGCGCAGCAACAGCAAGTGAGCGAGAAAGAGAGAGAAAAGCAACGCTAGTTCCATACAAACACTGAGCGGCGCGCACAGCACCATGAGACCAGACTTCGTCGCTTCTTATACGCGATACGCGATCGTCGTCATCATCGAGCGAGCTCGACAGCGGCAGCGGCAGCCCGCAGCGGCGGCAGAAGTATAATATACACATCAGGGGCCAGTTTACGTTCTGCTCGTGGAGCTGCAGCAGCGTCGCGGCGGTCCATATTCTTTTTTTAACCGCGGAAACGGCGCGAGAGAGAGAGAGAGAGAGAGAGAGAGCAAGGAGAGAGCAGTCGTAATTCACGGCTCCGCCGCACCCACAAGTACTTCTGGCTCAGGCTGCGCGCGTGTATAAGCATCGGCAGATATAGGACCTGCAGTCGCGTCTTGCCTGGATGGCGTCAACGCTGCTGCTGCACGCGGATACGGAGCCAGCCTGTTGACTGCAGCTCCAGTCGCAGCGATTCCTTTTGTTTTTCTCCCGTTCCGCACGGACCTGCTACAGCCGACGACAACAACGCTCTTCTAAACGTTACATCACTCCTGTGTGTACATACATATAAGTACTTATAGACCGTATACACACATATCAGACGCCAGCCAGATAGACAGAGAAAGAAGAGAGAGCATAGCAGATCGCAGCTTATGCGCAGTCTTTGCTCCCGAGAGTCTGCATCGTCGTACTTATTTTGAAGAAGCATGTCGTGGGCGAACGACAACAACAGGATGAACTACTCGTCGACGTACAAGCTCGTCGTCGTCGGCGGCGGTGGAGTCGGCAAGTCTGCGATCACGATACAGTTCATTCAGGTGAGTCAGAGTCGGTGCATCTCAGGTTCTGACAGGAGTGTCTATATACACACAGTACGCGCGCGAGCGTTTGCCGCGGCCGTGACACGCCTTTTTCGACTTGTAGGAGCGCCATCCGCGAAAGAGGGAGAGAGAGAGAGAGACTCCCTTTTCATTCACTGAGACGGCAGCTTACTCTCTCGAACGCGCTATGACCTTTTCAGTCATGCCATGCCCTTATACGCTCTCGCCTCCTTTTTTTACAGCGCAGCAGCACGTTCGAACGTTATGTATACCTATACTCTTCGAATCGCGTGGATTTCGACTGTTGGGAATTGATCCGCGCTATATAGACTCGCTTTTCTAATTGGTCACTATCGGAGAGCCGGGAGCTTCACTTGTTGCACAAATCACGACTAAAAATGGTCCCATAAAACGAGGCTGTCTTTCGAAATTCTTGCCTAATGCGTTCTATATTCGTGCTGGGGCGGTGACGCCGACGACTAGAAGGGTCAGGGAGAGAGTTGAATAATTTTACATCGAATATTAATTAAGCATGCCGATATGCAGTTGAAGAGATTGCTTCAACAGCCGAGTGCGCGAGCTTTCGACGGACATCATTGGCTTTACATATGCGCTTATAAGTACTTCACGGCGACGCTTTCACGCGTGTAAATAGGCTTGTTTATGTTATAGAGTTGTAAGGTTGCTATATCAAAGAAACTATTTTGAGGCTGCTCCGAAAATTTGGATCAGCAGCGTTTATACTAGGCGCGTAATCGATATTTTTAAATGAAAAAGAAAAATGCCAAGGTTCACGCACGAGATGAGCAAAATGCACGCGTACATCGCGGGAGCTTTAGTGACTATAAACGCTCGACTTCTTTTTGCTCTGAAATCGATTTCGGAGCAAAACGTGCACCAGCATTAAATACTTAAATATCATCCTTGGAATAGATATACGCCAACCGCAGCTGCACACGGCTAAGTTTTATCTTTCGCCGCACCAACGCTCATGACAACAAACTATATCGCACGGCGAACTAAGCGATTTATATATTGAAACTTTCGGAGCACATTACCGATAAATAACGCGTTCGGTGTTTTTATCCGTAACTATGCATTATACATACGGTCATTTCAAGCTCGACTAGCGTTTAGCAAAATCTAAACGAGACGTAGGTTTATTTGGGGTGTCTGCAAGTGAAGCTATTAGTCCGCAAAATTTTGACTTTTAAAGCACGCGATCAATGCCAAAGTTAATAGGAGCCAAAAATCGTGAGTGTATAGCCGTCGCGACGACCGCGCGCGAGAGCGAGAAAATTATGTTTCTATTCTCATCCATGATAATCTCTCGCGCCGCGGGAACTGGGTCTGCCTACGTTCTATATTATTTTAGGACCACGCAATAAACCGTTATAATTGGAAAAGAATCGACGTATCGACGAGGATGTCGTTCTTTTCCTTTTTTCGATTATTATTTTCTTTCATTCGTGCAGGTCGACGCTTGGTTAGAGCACGTCGTTCGATCCGCCTAGCAATTATGCTGATTAACTAAAGTGCAACTTTGCTTGATTATAATTATTGTTAAGGCTCCGAGCAAAAAAAGCGTGAAATGAAAATGTAAAAAATTTATGATACGATGCTTTCGTAACGCTAGTCACGCAAATCGCTTATATTGCAATCTAACTATACAAAATAATTTATGTATGTACAAGTCACTTCGAGATAATATTATTATTCTACTGTATCAATATCCTCGAATAACGTCGGCATTCCATTTGGCTTGTATGATTTTTTTTTACCCGAGCTTTTGAAATAACGAAAGTTTGTTGCTAAAGATCGTTGCGAAAGATTCTCGCTACATATGAACGCGCGTTTAAACTGTAAAGGGAAGAACGAACTGTAAAACCAGAGCTGAAATGTGCATGGGCGAAACGCGTGGGCCGGCTCACAGGCAAATATTATAATTCGCCGCTTTTACTTGGCTCGAAGACTCGGACTTCGCTTTGCATGTGTCATATATTATATAAAAAAGAGAGAATCTTGTACGTCCATGGAGTTTCTCACAAACTTTGCGTAAAAATTGATTATTATTTTATTATACGTGTTTATGAACGACTGCGTGCTTTCGAATCTTGTTATTTCTGTTGTTTTTAAATCTTACATTAGTAAATCATAAATATTTTTCATTCCAGAGTTACTTCGTGACCGACTACGACCCAACGATCGAAGACTCGTATACAAAACAGTGTGTAATCGACGACGTTCCAGCGAAACTTGACAGTGAGTGTCTCAAACAATCTTATCGTTGCAAAAGAAATAAACAAACTATTGATAGAATTGATAATCAAACGTGACTTTCTTTTCGTTTTAACAGTTTTGGACACTGCTGGCCAGGAAGAATTCAGCGCTATGCGAGAACAATATATGAGAAGTGGCGAAGGATTTCTTCTAGTTTTTTCGGTAACAGATCACTCATCTTTTGATGAGATCTTCAAATTTCACAGACAAATCTTACGAGTGAAAGACCGCGATGAGTTTCCCATGCTTATGGTCGGCAATAAAGCTGATCTAGATCATCAAAGAGCGGTAATTATACAGCATTCGCCTTGTTCCTATCTACTAGAGGGATGATCCTAAAATAATTACACTCTTAATATTTTTGAATACAAAATGGTTTTATATAAAACTTGAAACACGTTTATTATACAGTTTGGTTCATTCATGTTACAATGCATTTTGTTTACAATTCTTCATAGCATGCTACGATTGTTTACTTAAAAATTGCACATGTATATTGTATATAAACAATTTTCAATTATTTTTTGTTACAAAGGTCTCGGTGGAGGAAGCCCAGAATCTTGCGCGACAATTGAAAATCCCGTACATCGAGTGCAGTGCCAAGCTACGAATGAATGTGGATCAGGCTTTTCATGAGCTCGTGCGCATAGTACGGAAATTTCAACTGTCCGAGAGGCCGCCGTTAAAGCCTAATTATAAGAAAAACAAGAAGAAGTGTTGTGTCTTATAAATCAGTCTTTCACAATCATTGAGAGTATGATTCTAAAGAATAGCAACAACGAGAATCGAATTGTTGCTAGAGGAGTACACTGCGCCTCGGAAACGAATTTTAGTATTGAATTCATTATAATCAAAGGAGAATGAGAGGAATAGAAAATTCAAGTAAACCTGCAGTCATTACTATTGACCAAGTATATGTACAATAACGTTTCGTGTATGTAAACGAAGCTGAGCTTCCGGCGTGTAACTCTTAAGTTTGCGGCTCCTTTTTGAGCCAGCATTGACTATTTAAGATTTATTAATGAAATATTAATGCGAATGTTATTATACTAATTTTAGTACTCGTTTATGTATAATGACGCGTATTAGTAATGTAATGAATTATCGAGGGAAATTAATTTTTGCGATGGCACAACGTTCCAAAGCATAAAACATTAGATTAGTATACGATATAGACATTTTTTGATATTATTTTACTGCGTTCTTGCTCGTAATGTATAACTTAAGATTTTTTTAACAACCAATTAATACTGCTGGGGACGATACTAAGAAATTAAAAATCGCACTACTCATAGATTTGTCAAATGTAGACAAATTTTTAATTACCTCAAAGAACTCGTCTTCTCAACTTTTTAAACTACATATTCAGATCCGTACAAACGTATTTACTCGCATGCAACCCCAAAGTACTTCACATTTACACGAAGTCAATTGCTAAAATTATACAATAACGATTTTTATAACGCAGACTTTATAATGGCCTATTTTGTAAATCGAAGACAAGTACGTCTTCATTTTAAAATCAAAGTGCAATTAAATTTTTCAAATTTAAGTTTTACCTATTGACTATACGTATAAAAATTCGTAAAAAATTTGATCAAATTTAAAAAGCAGTTACTCTGCAATGTCATATGTATGACCAGTTGTAATACAAAAATTAAGTCCACTTGTTGATCGAGTGGCGGTCCTCATTTATAAAAATTATATAAATAAAAAGTTATGCATATATGAACATGTGAATCATTTAAACTCCCGCAAAAACAACATACTATTCTTATACTGCATCTAAAGGGGTCAGTACCAGTGAATCAAACTGTCGCGTAGCTAATGTGTACCAAAATGTTTTTCATAATTTTTATATTAAGCAAATGTAACAAAAAGGTTTTTCCTATGTATTTACAAAATAAATAAATAGATAAACATATAAAATCATAAAATAGAAATCTCGTTATCATTCTTTGATTATTGACTATTCGCTTCTAAATCCATATCCGACCAAACAGCTTCCGTTTCGCTTTCATCAGCTGCTTCATCGTTGTCTGTATCTGGTAATCCTTCGCCGACCTCGTAAGTAGGGTCTGTGTGTTCTTCACCAACCGCCATATAGTAAGAAGAGGAATCCATTGTATTCGATGTACTTTCTAGCCTATGCATGCCTTCTAAAACCCTCCTATCAGTTGGATCAATGCTGTAAAAATAAAGAAAATTTATATAAAAATAACTACAACTTTTTGAAAAGTTTTTACAGTAATATAATCGACCTGGAATAGTCTACTTTATAAATTCATAGATTAAATTAGATAGAAAAATCACATACTTCAGAGCTATTGCATAATGATCAAGAGCTTTTTCTGCATTATGTATTCTAGCCCAGAGGTCACCAAGCATTTGATGTAACTTGCAAGTTGGCTGAGCTTCAGCTTGTTTTTTTAAAAGTTCAATTGCAGCCTCTAAATTCATCTCTTGTTCGTATATTTCTGCTAAATAATAAACCGCCGGTAGATATGTTTCTTCTTGACTTAATGCCTTTTCAAGTAAATTCTTAGCTTTCCCCACTGTAACTGGATCTTTCATCAATACGGACGCGTATAACTAAAAGAAATTATTCAATATTAAGCAAATTTTGTGAAAATTACATTTTTGATTTAAAAATTTGTAATATCATTCAAAATTACCGTGAGAACTCGAGGCGTTGGACCAAGCTGCTTGTATGCACTACTAGCAATGTTGGAAGCTTCTCTTAAGCGGTGCATCCCAACAAAACAATCGGCCATGCCTTTGTGTGCTTCATATCGATGAGGTTTTAACTGAAGAGCTTGACGAAAGTGATGTAATGCATCCTGATATTTTTTCTGTTCTATTAAAACATTACCTCTCAGAATGATTGCTTCTACATTATTTGATGACATAGCTATGGCTTGATTTGCTATAGTATTGGCTCTATTTAATTTGTGTAAACCAAACAAAGCATAAGCCATAGCAGTATAAGTTTCCGTTGTACATTCACTCATGGAAGATATAAATGGGATTAATTTTTCTAATTCAGCTATGTAATCAGTTCGTTGCAGTACAGCAGCATATATATCTAGCCTGATACATGACAGACAAATGAAATTAATTTTATTCATAACAGAACTTTCAGATGGTACATTGTCTGTTTTTATTTTTTAAACTTACCCTCTCGTTGAATCAGGTTCAATAATTCTTGCTCGTCTCAAGCACATAAGAGCATTTTTGTAGTCTCCAGCATAATAATAACACTCACCCATAGTTACAAGTAAGTTATGATTATCTATCAAACAATTAACATTATCTAGTGAACGTAGTGTTGTAACTGCATGATTATACTCTCTACTGTTGATGTGAGCATGTGCTTTTATCCAAGCATTAAGCCAGTCAAAGTTTTGCAAATTTAAATTACAACTCATAATTATAGAGTTAACTTCTATTCCTTTCACACCTAGAGCTAACAAACCTTCAGCTGCTTCAAGAGCTAATGGACATTCTCTTAAAACTTCTTTGTATGATGCTATGGCAGAGCGTTCCATTCCTTGCTCTTGAAACATTTTGGCTAGGGCCATGTTAATCTTTGGAGTTCGCTGTTTACCAGGGATACTTTGTAATACTTGCAGAGCTTCTTGGGAATTTTTTAATTTCACCAGGCACAAATAAATTTGATATTTTATATCTACATCAGACGCTAGTTCTTTTTGTCCCTCTTGATTTGGTTTTGTGGCTCCCTTCAACTTCAATAGACATTTTCTTAACTGTAGTGACTCCTTGTAAAGAGATTCAGCTCTTCTATACTTGCCGAGATAAAAATACGAGTTTGCACAATAAACGTATACAAGAAACTTTGTACTCGATGGTAAAAGATTGTAGTTGTGGTCATTTAGAGATAAAACTAAATTGGCCTGAAATAAAAAACAAAAAATGTTATTACTAAATCCAGAAGTTACCTATGGTAGAATTATTATTATTATTGAATGAGACCATAAAATATCCCAATAAAATCATCATTGATTGAGATTATTGAGAACAAAATAAAGTATTCAACAATAGCAAAAAATTATGACTTACTAAGGAAATAACATTAGAGTAGAGCGCTTGATCATAGAGATGCTGAATTTGATCGAACAACCCAGACATTATTTATATTTACAAAAAATTGATCGACCAAAATGTATAAAATATATGAACGTTGTATATGTATGTACACAAAACTGCCTCTCCTCAAACTCGGCACTCCACAACTCGTATATAAAACCGATTAGCATTGAGAAGAAGATAGGTTAGGTTGGCTAGTTAGGTAGATGGCGTTGGCGTGCTAAATCCAAATCACCAATCATGACCAATCGCCAGCCAATCCAATCGCTCTGCCTGCGGTGTCGTATATAGGATGAAAAAAAGACACGGATAGTAGCCTCGTTCTTGTCTTTCCCAAATTCCCAAACTCCATAACCGATTAACAGCTGTATCCTATATATGTATATTATACATACAGCTGCGGGACATAAGCCGAAAAATCGGTGTGCGTGTTTACGTGCTCCAAAACATGTAGGTCTCAAGATTTTTTGAAGAGAGCCTTTGACGGGTGCAGTTCCATTTTCGGTAAGTCTCATTTGATCTCATTACTTATCGGCTCGATATCCTTGAGCCGCCTATTGTATAATACGTGATATTTATACGAGAAATATCAGTTTTGCATTGAGCATGGTGGCTTGTCACTGTCCCTTATTCTTGTGGTATGCGTCATGCGTCATGTACTTATCTGCACGGTACTAAATTACTTTCAATCTGTGCGACTCTGTGTTACTGTTTATTTTTTTTGAGAACTTCAAAAAGGTTATTTCGATGGGGGTTTGCCTCACACTATTGACATTTTTAGAATCATATATTCGTGTAATATAGCAAAAAAAGTATTCTAAAGTAGGGTTATGTAATTCTTGACAGTGCTCGTCGAATCGGTGAAAGTTTATTTCCATGGATAATTTTGACCTTGGATTACTTATTTACGAATGGTTTGCATGAAGAGGTGTGATTGTCAATTTATAATAAGCATATCATGGAAGCTTCTATCTAATTCTACTTTATTCACAAAGAGTTAGATAATAATCTTTAATGGATTTTAAAACAAATGTTTTTTTCAGGTCTATGGAAAAATTGGTGCTTAACAGAGCTTCAAAGAAAGCTAATAATCACATGGAATATCTTCTGATTTTTGCCGAATTTGGCTCAAGAAAATTTTGAATAACAATATCTGGCAAAATGGTCAAGTACTTTGAAAACAGCACAATTTTTCAATTCTCCTGGGATCAAGTTGCACAAGGATATTGGCGTAGATATCCAAATCCTAATAGGTAAGATTAAATGTGATGGAGCACTTCAAGATTTCATTTGTTCTTATTATAGTATGCATACTGATTAATCTGCTTTTGTGTAGTACACATGTTATTAGTGAAGATACAATTTTGAGGGAGATAAAAGATGGCAAATTGTACACTAAACGTTTATTGACAAAAACTAATCGTGTTCCAAAATGGGGTGAAAGATTTATAAGCAAAAATAATGTCAAGATTGTTGAAGAAAGTATAGTGGATCCCAAGGAGAAAACTCTTGTAACATACACTAGGAATTTGGGTTATACTAAAGTTATGGTATGGCATTCATTTTAAGAATTAGTTTTATGAAATTTAAAATGTATAATTTGAAATAAATAAACTTATCGTTTTTTTAGAGTGTTATTGAAAAAGTAGTGTATACAGTTTCTGATGAAAATCCTCAATGGACTGTAGCTAAAAGATCAGCCTGGATTGAGAGTTCAGTATTTGGTTTTAGCCGAGCAATACAAGCCTTTGGACTTGATAGGTTCAAAAAAAATTGTATTAAAATGTCAAACGGTTTTAATTATGTTCTTGCACATATGTTTCCTAGTACAGCACGATTTATGAATCCAAATCTTGCTCAAATGGGTTTTTCTGAGAAGGTAACATTTTGTATTAAATGCATCTTTGTGGTGTGATAATTAATATTGTTTATTTATTGCAAAGAGGTTTCCAATTTAAACATATTTGTGCGTTGTACTTATAGGTTGATGAACCTTCCATGATAAGGCTGACTCATGCTGCTGAAGACTTTCAGCTTTCTCTGCATGAAAAAGCTGAGAAGATGAAAGACGCTGCGAAGAAAGCAACTGATCTCGCAAAGCAAAAAGCTGGACCTATGTACGCTGCTAATCAATCATAAAATTTCGTTATATTAAATTATAGTCATAGCACTATTCTTATAAAATTTGGCAATTCACTGATTCTTATGGTGACACTTAAAAATTCTTAAGAAAAATAATTGCATTCCTGTGAACTGCCGTAAAGTACAAGTATCTTCAAAAGGTTTTTTATGCATTTCTCATTCCACTTCTAAAGTAACCTTTAAGAGTTTAAAAGTTTTACTATAAAATTACTATCATTTTAGCATTAAATTTCGTACTTTATTGGCGATCCGCAGGAATAAAAACAAATGTCATTCAAAAATTATTTTTGCTGTCTTATTACAGAATCTTATCATAATTAATTTACAAAGCCATAACATTAATAAAACATAAACAAATAATGTACATAGATGTTCTGTTTGTAAATATTTTTCAATTCTCTATTATGTTTGTAATTTTTAAAAATACATAAACAACATTTTATTCAAATCAAACACATAGTAATATTTGACGTTGTGCTTTAAATACTTGAATATATTTGTAGCACTAGGATAACAATTTATTAATGATACCTAATGAGAAATGCATAATAATAATCTCCCTATGTGTTTTGAAATCATACTGTACGAATATATTTTCAAATCTTTAATGATATTTTGATTATTACTGAACAATTTATTATGATTGCTATAGTACTATTGCAATAAAAATGTATATACTTCCCAGTAATAAAGATTAATAATACAAACAAATTTTATTAATACATACACTTTTCCACTCATCAAGACGATATGAATTTAAATAAAAACTTTGAAGTAATTAGAATACAAGTAATTAAAACATGATTTCCAAAATTCAAAATAATATAATAATTATTAGAATAATTCACTTTAATTTGTAAAATTTATGATGTTTTAACTCTTAACTTACTAAGGAAGTACAATACTTTCGATTGCATCGATATTTGTATTGATATTTGTAATGATTAATGGATTGAAACATTATCAATACGTGAATCTTTACATTATTAAAAAAATAATAAATCAAGTTTATACACGCAAAAATAACTAGAATTCTACTCTCATTACTTTCGAACATCTAAGTAGAAATTAAGAATAAAATATGAATTTGATCTCCTTGTTCTGTGAAGGGCAAGTTCATGAAAATCAAAACTGGATATCCCCTCTACTGCGTTATAAGCATAATTTTTATTGCACATCAGGATTCTTTTAACAAGGAAAGCTAATATATATTGCACTGCTATTGTGCGAAAAAAAAACAATTTTAATTCCCGTACGAAGGTGAAGCGATTATACATTATATATACAGCGTTGTCGATCTGGAAGTTCATTATCTTTATTTTAATTAATCAATTAAATTTTAAAATAGAAATTTTGATTCTCAATGTTAAAAAACTATTCATGTGTAGATTGCATATTCTAATTTAGAAATCATAAATTCAATATTTTGTAATTAAGTAGATCATTTGTTATTTCTTAAATTAATTTTTTAAAGAATTAATTTATTTTTCATTTTACTACATATGTAATATTATATGTTATTTTGTGATTGCCTTTTGAAATTTTTTATTAGTTTTCTTCATAATTGCGAGCCTTTCCAGGGTATTGACAGGGACCATCGTAGACTTTATAGACGTCTGAAATAAAATTATTTATTAAAATCAAAGGATATGTAGTACCTATAAATCGATTTGTATATATAGCAGGATCAATATTCTGTTTAAGGATCACCATGTTTAATTATAGTAGACTTACTTGTATTGTTACATTGATTATGGCAGTGTAAATCCGAAAGATTAATGTAATCTTTTCCATCCGATGCACATAGAGGTTCACGTTGTTCACTGATATCGCAGTTGCATATTTGAGATTTTAATGGTTCTTCGGATTTTTCGGGTTGGTTGCACGGTCCATCGTGTACTTTGTGTGTGTCTATACAAATCGCAATGATTTTGAGATTAAGTTTCGAATTTCAAAAATTAAAAATGATAGGTAAAACTTGTATTTACTTTTATAATTACAAGTATTCGCGCACTTCAATTGTTGATCATTCGGGTACGTTTCACCGTCCGATCCGCACACGGGTCTGTACTCGTAGGTAACATCGCATTTGCAAAAATTTTTGACTGCTGGTTGTTTTACGGTATCATTGCATGGACCATAATGGTCGATGTAAACGCCTAAAATAATATAATTTAGTATATATAGTATTGATTGTACTAAGATAATTTCTAAATTTATAAAAACAGTAATAATCAAAAATTAATTTTTCTAAACTTACGTCGATGGTAACAGCGATTGTTACACGATAAATGTGAAAGGTTTGGATAGGTTTTGCCATCGGTTCCACAAACTGGTGCATAGTGCGTCCTAATTACACAGTTGCAACCTAGTAATGTATCGACTCCCTGTACCGATTCATTAAATCGTGTTCTTAGAGTATTTTGATTATATGTAACAAAAGTGTCTTCATTTTTATCGCTACATAATCCATCGTAAGCGATGCTTATATCTGTGGACAAACATAATAGATATAGTTTATACAAATTAATAAGATACCATTATAGTATGTTTACTTTGGTTCGTGCAATGTTTAATGCATTCAAAAACTATTAAATTGGCGTAGTTATTTCCATCACTTCCACATACTGGGTTGTATTCTCTGGTAGCAGAACATTGACATTTATTAGTATCATCATTATTAATGTTTAATGGTCTTGGATTGTCTTTTTCTTGATCTTGACAGCTTCCACAATGATCTATGTTTATGCCTAAGATACGCAAACAAATTGGAATTGATAAAATCTGATTTAGAACTTAATTATATAAGTTATTCGCTTACTTGAATTGATGCACTTATTACTGCAATAGAGTACAGATGGATTGTTGTATGTAATATTATTTGTTCCACAAACTGGATTCCATTCTTCAGTAATTTTGCACTTGCATTTTTCAAAGATTTCTAGATATTCTGTTGATAATTTATCTTGATTAAGATCGAACGTAGATAGCTCTACTTTTTCGTCTTTACAAGGGCCGCAATAAGCCATTTGCAAATTATCGAATAATATGTCTATATATTGACAGAAAATAATATAAAGTTGGTAAAGAAAATGTACGTCTTGAATTAAAAAAAAATAATTTTTTTTCTCACCATGAGCTTTGCAATTTTTAATGCAATAAATGTATGACAGATGCGGATAAGTAACACCATCGCTACCACAAACTGGGTACAATGTAGATGTAGCAACACAATCACATTTTAGATAAGCATTGGACAGTAATTTAAGATCCTTGTGATTTTGCTGAATGCTTTTTTTTAAGCTTGATTCATGGTCCATTTTCTCACAATCACCACAATTTTTAATAATTATATCTAGAAAAAAAATTTCAGTATGACGAATTGTAAAAAAAAATGTTGTATTTATACATTGTGTATAACTTACCTAAATGCATACATTTTCTAGTACAGTAAAAAATTGATGGATTATCATATACCTTTCCATCACTTCCACAAACAGGCTCATATTCTTTTGTAAAAATGCAGCCACATGAATCGAAAGTTTCTACCATTACATCTGGTATTGACACTTTGTATTGTTCAGACATTAGCTCCTTTTGTGTTTCACATTTACCACAGTAAGATAATTTTAAATCTAATGTGTGTTTAAATTAAAAGAATTATAGTTTAAGTTAATTTTAATATTAACTATTATACATAACATTACAGTTATTATTTACCTGATTTAAAGTATTTTTCTGCGCAGAATAAAGTTGATGGATTAGCGTAAGTAATACCATTACTCCCACAAACTGGATTGTATTCTTTGATACAATCGCACTTATATTTTTTTTCGTCTGTTTCCTGATACTGTATTCTCACAGCTGAAAATTGAGAATTTCGGATTGTTCATAATTTTCTACTTTAAATTTATTAAAAAATTCTTTTCGATTTACTATATTAGTATTAGTAAGTTTCAAACCTGTTTCTAACTCATTCGTATTTTTGGATATTTTTGTCAGACATTGGCCGCATGATTTAATTTGAAGATCTGTTAATATTAATTAAATAATAATTACTAAGAGTGTTTGTAATATTTTCATTGTTTCATCATTTATCACAAACCTGCTTTTCTACATTTTTTCATGCAATATAGCATTGATGGGTTAGGATAAGTAAGCTCATCATCACCACAAATCGGATTTAAATTATATTTTAGAACACAATCACATGTTGCTAATGAATTTATAAGATCTTTTGAGGAGTTTTTTGAATTTTCATCCATCATAATGTCATATTCCATTGGCTTTTGTTTATCTAATTGTGATAAACAAAATCCACAATAACTGTATTGTAACACTATAATATAATTATAAAAAATTAATGTTCAATATTTTTGTCTATGTATATTAATAAGTAGAGTTAAGTAGTACAATACTGACCTGGTTTTTCACAATCCGCAACACAAAACAAATATGATGGATTAGGATAAGTTATTCCGTCATTTCCACACACGGGTGCAAAGTCATTAGTCAATTTACAATCGCTGCAGTTTTTCTTAAGCTTAAATAAAAGCTTTTCTTCAGACTCACGGGGACATTCAAGATTATGAATAACATTAAGTGTACCCATACGTACAGTGTATGTGATTTGAAAACTTTTTTGAATGGAAAGTTTAATCGACTCACTATTTTTAGAGCATGTTTCAATGCAATCATATATTTCTTTTCTATTGTACGTGAAATTTTGGTTTTCGCAATTTGGCACAAAGTCTAAAGTATAATTGCAATTACACTCTTTAAAATTATCGCTATTCCATGATTTGTGATTTATATTTTCTTGAAGAATTGCACTTGGTGTCAATGCTATACGTTAAAAACATTATAAATAATAAATATACTTTAATATGTGATCAGAGATAAATTTATATATATTGGAACAAAAATAGTTTATTTACCTATAAGAATAATAATACAACTTGAACAAAACTTTATCATGGTATTGAATATAATGCAATGAACGTGTTGCAGTTTTCTACGGCGTACGAAAACTGGCATAGCTAAAATGCCATGGGACGAGTGGTTCTTATATACTTATGCATAAAAAATTAAAACCAGAAATCCCCACCTGATTCTTACCGGCCATTTTAAAAATGCTCAGCTCTGTGTACGGCATATCGTCTTTGCCATTCAAGATATTTACATGTGATGTTTTTTATTCTTTTGCAAAAGTAAAAGTGGAAGTTTTAGTATCAAACCTTATAAAAGTAAAAGCAAAAACAGGTTATATCTATTTTATTTATTAAAACAATAATATTATATAGTTTACTACGACTCTTAAAATTTTTAAGAATTATTTTAATTGATCAAAGAACACTAACATATTGCTCATATACATTATAAATATAATAATAATCTGTAATATTTTAAAATATATTTTTATTTTTACTTTTAAGACATATAAAAAAAGTTTTATATCTATTTTATAATTATTAATTTACAACAATTTAATTTTAATGCACTATACTTTGACGTAATTTATTATTGTATTGAAATTAGTCACAGGATCCATCCCGTACCTTCTCCAGATCTGAAACAAAAAAATAATCAATTTTTTAGCGATAATAATAAATTGCGGTAATAATGCTTGTTAAACTTTCTTATGCATTTAGTGCAAGTGTAATCCATATACTTAGAAGAAAAAATCATCAATTTAATTGAATACTACTCTTATATTATGAATAATTTTATACAAATATATATTTATATTTATGAATATATATTTACATTTATGAATGTATATTTGTATGTTTGAATAATTTTATATAAACAAATGGCATAAAAAGTTAAATTTAGTCCATTAAAAAAATTACTATTTCGTTTCAAGTATTCCTTAGCACACTTTAGCATCGCTAGATTGGCATAAGTAATGTAAATAAATGGCATAAAAAATTTCATTTTGTGCATAAAAAATTTTACCATTTCGATTCAAGCATTTCTTAGTACACTCCAGCACCCTCGGATTGGAGTAAGTAACTCCGTCGCTGGCGCAAACTGGCCGGTAATCAAAAGTTGCAATGCAGGCACAATCCTTCGGCAAATTGAAGGCTGCAACGGTTTTAGTAGGTGTTTCATCACCTTGTACAAAGGCGACTAGAACAACTGAAAGAAGCACATTTAATAATTATTATTGAAAAACTGTCGAGGGATGGAATTACATCAATTCGAATTAGCAACATTATTTTTAAAATGACGACCTTTGTAAAATTAGGATTTATTATAACTTTTTTCATTCTTACCCATCATGGTAACGAAAATTAGTTGTTTCGTCATTTTGAGAAATTTGCTGTGAAGAGCACGAAATAAAAACAGTGAATAACTTGACTAACGATTAGAAGTGTCTTATTCAACGAATCGTTCTCGATTGCATGGGAGCTTCCTTGTCCGTCTTATATACAGCTGTATAAGAAGATTCCTCATCCCCACTACACACTTTTTATGTTTGAGGACCACCTATACTAAGTTGGTTTTTGTATACATAAGGATATATCCTTTTAACGAGTTGTTGAGTTACTCGTGCTTCGCGATTCCGAGAAGAATATACATAAATGATTAGTATAGATCATCGAATTGTTTTCCATTATAAATATCTAGTATATATTTTTCTACAATGATTCGGATAGTAAAAATGGAATAGCAGTGTTTTTTAAGTGTAAATTTACACTTTTATATCCGTGCGATTTTTTCAATAGGGCTGTATGTACTCTGAGTTTATTTGTACTAGCTCAATGATTCATTATAGCAATCATTCTAAGAACCACTAGCTTTTACACAGTACGACAGTAACTGTTTAAATGAGCCTCTTCTTTAAAAATGCTATATTCAACATTTTACAACAAAATTTTATGTATAAATCAAATTGTCTTATTATGCATATCGTGACATTGCGACGCTTTAATGTTATTTAACAACTTCCACTTATGGATGAGATTTAAAACCAAGGCTAACCACTCATGGCGGTCACAGAAAAAAAGTTTGTATACTGTTACAAGCAGAGAATTCATAAGAAATTTCCTACTGCGTAAATCAAAATAGATATGGCATATATATTGAGTTCGATGAAAGTAATTTTCATAAGCTTGGGAAAAACTGACAGACAAAGATACGTTAGTATCAAGAAATAAACAAAAATTTTAACGCGTGTATAGAATACAGATAATATAATGTTGAGAGTTTTTTGTAAAGTTGTCGTAAAGATAAGAAAAGTCCAGAAAAAGCTTGTGTTGCAACGTATTAAAAAGATTGTGTATTATATCATATATACATATATGTATATATGTATATATGTATATTTGTATATGTAGCTGATTATGTTACGAAAATACAGTCTTTTTGCTATAGGGACTATTTTTTGTGTTTAATACTTTTAAAATCTTTAAGTAAAAATGTACTTTGTTAAACGTTTAATTGAGCCGTTCTTATGGGTGTATAAAAAGGTTGCAGTATATACATTACTCATATTAATATTTTGTCAAATCTCCTAAAGAGAATATTATCAATAAAAATAATTTTGTAAATATAAATTAATTGGTATTAGCTTAACAGCTAGACTAAAGAATTTTTCGACAATTATTATTTATCATTATCTAAATGTCAAAAGCTATTTATTATTACTATATTATAGTTAAGATTTCGACAGAAAAAAGAAATAATAAACACAATATGTACAAAAATAAATATAATACACAAAAATAAAATTTAATTTTTCTAAGTACAAACAAAATAAAGATTTATCTTGATATTGATCCCAAATTAAATAAAGATCTTGATAGAGTAAATAATTAATCGCACATTGCTCTTGTAATTGCACATTTCTTGTAATCTTTTGGATCACGTTTTACAAGGTCCATGATGCATGAAATGAATACCTGCAACATAAGATCGGAAAAAATGTTTTAATATCCATAGCGCGACTTTGTATTCTCATTGTTAAAATATTAGCGCATTAGCGTTAAGCTAACTTTTCGAAGCGTGTTGAAGTGAGTCAAAGTGTATTTAAAGATTTAGTATACTCACTGTACTTGACGCATTGGTCGGCGCACCTAAGTGTTGATAGGTTTGGATAGGTAACATCATTATTGCCGCAGACCGGGTCATATTCGTCTGTGGATGCGCACTTGCAGCCTTCGGGCAGCATGTGCGCTTCTTGTGCTCGAGACTCAAACGCAAGCACCAAAATTACTGAGAATCCAAAAAAACATTATTTCATTAAAAATTATTTAATTGCTTGATCTTATCTATTTTGTAGTCTATTTACACAAATAAAATAATTGAATTTATTTTGAAAGTTGTAGTTGCTAATAGCAAAAATATATGTTGAAGAAATTTTATAATAATGGAAGGAAACAACCCTAGTACACAAATGTAATAATAAAAATTGTAGAACATGTTGTAATAATAAATAGAATACGAAACGATACATGCAGTGCGTTATAATTAATTGCGCAGAACATAAAATAAAATATTTTTGTTTATTTTGTCTTACCTATTGAAGATACGAGGATGAAAAATGTTTTCGGCATGACAACGACTGTTGTGGGATTCGGATTTTTTTACGCTTATTTTATCGAGCGAGCGATTTTGGAATCGTAAGTTGCGTTCGGTATCGAAGTTCGTGGCCAACTGCTTACTCTTACACAAAACAACAAGTATATTCACAAACAAAGTCAATATCGATTAGTGATCTCTGAGCGGATCGGTTAGCTTCGGATAGTGAAGAGATACTGCCATAGAGAATCGAACATCTGAGTCGGTGGATTATAGTACAAGATAAAACACCTAGAAAATTACCAATTCAGATTTCTTCTTCGAACTATTCTTGTGGCATTATGAAAACAGCATTTATTTATGTTAATGTAATCGCCGCGTCGAAGGAACATTTTGAAGTTTAAAGTGTTTAAATGAGTTTTGTAACACGCCAAGAAGTTAATTAGATCTTTGCGTTTTATAATGAATGAGTTTGTGTCAAGTTTAAATTTACGTTCGTCGTCCTCTTTAATGCCACTATAAAGGTGAGCGATATCAAAGTAAACTGGCTTAGCGGCTTTCATAGAAAATTTAATTTGTAAACAATTTTTATTTCACGTTTTAATCTTTTTACAATAATGATTCTGTTGTATGAGAAAACTTTTTTATTCATTATAAGCAGTTCTTTATAATAATAAAATTAAAATAAAAGTTCTTATCCTTTGATGACGATAAAACTGAACTCATGAATTATAAATTGGTAAATATTATAAAGGAAAGCAAAGGATTCGCAAAATTGATTGATTACAATTTATTAACTTCGTTCAAATTGACACATTTTTTTTCATCTTTAGTAAATTATGAATTGATTGTGTGCAAATAAGTTTACATTTCAATTTAAACGATTAATCATCCAGGGATTGATTACTCGTCATTCATGCATGTTCTGCGCACATACCTTTATGACGTACTTTTAGCTCTGAAAATTAATAATCTTTTGTTGTAACTACAAACAGCAAACAATTAAAATATTAATAATTTAAATGATTATTAAGAAAAAACTCTAATTTCTATTTATTTTTTACTAGTTTATTGATAAAAAATAATTCGTATAATAGTTGGGTATAGTTGCTTTAGCTATAATAGAACGAATAACTCAAATATTATCGTACATTATGAGATATTCGAAAATTAATATTTAACAAGTGTTATCGAAATATAAAAAAATGTATTATATATTATAAATGCCAAATTTAAAAATTAATTGTGAATTTTAAATCCTCTCTTACAACTGGTGTACTTACTTTTACAACTATTTTTTAGAAAACTTTAATATATCATATGTTAATAATTAATTTCCTTCAACTGATTTGCGGTTTTCAACTCGATATTTATTTTATTTTATGTATAGAGTAGAAAAATATATACTAGAAATCTACGCAGATTCTGTATACAAAAGTTTTTATACATATAGTCTGCATGTATATGGACTACTACAATCTTACGCATATGAAATAATTATAATAAATATATACTTTACTACACTTAGTGATACAATATTAAATTACTTTCTGATGCTAAACTTACTACTCAAGTATACGATTCATATACTTATAGATAAATGATTAGTACAAAATGTTTTTGCACAAATCATAATTGGTGGATTTAAAAAGTTCTATACGAATTCAGAAGTATGATTTGAAACAAGTGCCATGCCAGAATAAATTTCTCAAAAAATTTCATACAAGTAAACAAGTTAAAAATGATAACTTCGAGTTTAAGGAATTACCATTCAAAGTTTGGAGAAACTATTATCATATAAATCTATGTATGTATGTATACATATTTTATACGCGTATATAGGTATACATATATAAAATCACGATCATCGTACCTGCAAGCGGGAGAAATGTACACATGTGAGAGGAAAACTATAAAAGCAAACGTGCCTACGGCTTCATCTCAGTTACCTTCCGTCTGTTTGATGCAGATCTTGCCGCAGTTAATCAGTAAAATTAATTCTCGACGAATCTTTAAAACTAAAGATCATGCGTTGTATTTTGATAATTATTTGTAAGTCAATCCTGTTTAAACTATGAATATTAAATTTGGTTTTATAATTGTGATACAAAGCAACTTTTGTTTATATTACAGTTGCCGTTAGCTTCTGTCATGCACAGGTAAGGCGACATCATAAATACATTTTCTTATAATTTTCAAATTATTGATTATTTTACCACTATTTTTTCGTGTAATTGACATTATTGGAACTGTTTCGATTTACGAGGAATTATAAAACTTCCGAGAAAAATTTAATTCTGAATAAAATAATATTTGACGTCATTAGATCTGTAGAACGTTGAAACATTCCAAACTTTTTTTAACTTAAAGAAACATTCATCTTTAATATGATACGGTTAAAACAGATGGGCAATTTCTCGAATCAGGATGGATTTGTTTTTCCTGGTGAAGCCGATAGGCCCGAGAAATATCCGCTGAGACCGACCAATCAATTCAGAACAACAACCGAGCGCTCTAACGCACAAGAAGTTACACCTACTTTTCCTAGTAACCCAGTCAACCCAGTGACTCCTGAGAACTACGACACGTGCTTTAATAATTGCCTTGTAAGTTTTTGCTTTTTCTTTCCTCTTATAATTGGCTTTCGGGCAAAACCGGTACACCTTGACTTTTGTTTACCTTTTATTTCGATATTTATCTGGGAGTAGAATTATATGAATTTTAAATAAAGTTTAAATATTGGCAGTTGGCCAGTAGAGATAGAGCCAAAGAAGGAATTGTCATGATGAAGTTTTGAGATGGTACTTCAATTTTCTGTTTATTTATCAGTAATGTTCGTTCAATTTACGAAAAAATCTTAGTTATTTTAAGGACACAGTTGGTCGATTTTCCGGGTTAAATGCATAGAGTTATATATTACATCATCTAATGGTGGCCTCGCTATATAGTTAAAGTTTTTAACTAAATTCTGAGAATCGTTTACCCTTATTTGTGTTTCATTAAAGATTTTTCAAAAACAAATAATCATGAGCTTTTTATTAGTATACTTATCCGGGAGGTGCTTGAACTTTAAACAATTTTTCGAGATAGGATTTAAATAGGGAAAATTTAATAGTCAAATTTTATTATTATACAAGATCCAGTAATTTTTTAATTCACTATTTATTTCATACATGCATATTAGGATTTAATAACTTATAATTAATTGTTATAGACTACATCTGAGTACAACCCTGTCTGTGGTACTGATAATGTCAGATACAATAACCCTGGACGATTAAATTGTGCTGTAAATTGTGGAAAGGGTAAGATTTTTTACAAGATAAAATATTACAACAATAGAAGTAAATTATCAACTGCAGATAAATCTAAATGCACTTTATTCCTTTGTTGCAGACGTTCAAATCCGAAAGTATGGTCAATGCGGTGATACTGCTCGAGGCTAAAATGTTACACGCAATCAACTAATATGAATTAACTTATTACTCGACAAAAAAGACTGTCCTGCTTATTATAAATTATATGTTTACTAAAAGTACTTGTAAGAATTGTTAATAAATCTTTTTGTAATGACTGTTACTGTAATTATTGTTTTGTAATGAAAGTTATTAGATTTTTATATAATGAAGAAGATGTGCCCCACTATTCTATGCATTATTCAGTATTTTCCACGAGTAATCACAACAGGAAGAGTTTCCACAGCACATGCATTTATAAAAAGAAATAATTACTGATGTATCGCAAAATCAAACAATAACATTGCTTGAACTGTTTTATTATTATTTTTGTTCTAATAGCAGAGTGCATTAGTTGATTCATATCTATTTACAATGTATACATTTACAATTTATTATAATACATATATCTATAGATTTTTAAATTCATTGTGTACCATGATGGAAAATACACTAATAAACGTATTTTTCACGATAATATTTCTCAATATAATTGAGATATGTTTTTAATTTTAAAAATAATCTAAATAATGCCATAGAGTAGTAACTTTCGTTTACAATTTTTTTGCATATATATAATTTTATAAACATATGAATTGTTTAATCCAAGATACTTTCAACGTCAACTACTACTACCTTCAGTGTGTCGCTAACTACTTATCAGGTAAGTTATTGCTTTTACTTTTCCTTTTATTACAGACGTTCGGATGAAACCGGTACTCCTTGACACGCCATTGGATTTTTTCATTATTTTGTGAGTCAAAATTTAATTGAATGCACGATATAAATTGAACAACTAATTCTGATAGAAAGAATTTTAAACGGAAATTATAATTTTTTGATTTATTCGTAATAGACTTTTATTAAATTTTTCGTGACAGTATACAAAATTACAAATTTATAATTTAATTTTAGAAACAGATCAACCAAGTAGGTTTTACTAATGTCCTGCAGAGCTACAACAGACTATATCTCATTGGAAATCGATCTTAAAATTTTAAACAATCTGATACTGTATATAATTATAACAAAATTGTAATTAATATTTAACACTGCGCTTTTCCACTCGCAAGTAAATTGGATCTCTTGGCGCTTGTATTACTGTATCTGTTGCATAACGATTAGGGATCGGAGTTTTTTCGCATGTCGAAAATTTGAATTTCATCAGTAGTGTGGCCAAGGCAATCATACTCATCATAACTGCGAGGCGTTTACCTGAAACCAAAAATGTAAAGTTATTATTTATATAAAAATTATTATCTTATCACACCATTTGTAAGAAAAGATCTAATTATTTTGCATTCAACTCACCGATACACGTTCTCGGACCTTCGCCAAATGCCAAGTATGCATAAGGATGCCTGGTCGCAATATTGTCTTTACTGAATCTCATTGGATCGAATTTTTCCGGATTCGGATAAATATTTGGATCAAGGTGAAGTCCAGAAATAGGTATGAGTACAGACATACCCTTCGGAACCACAAAGTCTGAATATGGTAATTTGCAGTCCTTTACGCAAATTCTATTTAGAAATGGTACAGATGAATGTTTTCGCATTGTTTCTAAAACAACATGATAAAAAGTCTACAATGGTGTTCTATCTATTATTATATAAAAATGCCTATATATATGCTTATATTACCATAAAGTACCATTTCCAAATATTCAAGATGCAATACATTTTTGTAATCAAAACTTTCATGCCGTTCGAACAATTTGTCAATTTCTTGTTGCACTTTCTCTTGCTCATCTGGATTCAGAGCTAATTCGTAAAGAGCATGCGCAATTATCGACGAGGAAGTATCATAACCAGCGACAAAGAACACATATGCCTGAGCGGTCGCTTCTAATTTTGTGAGATTGCCCACTATACAGAAAACAGAACGTGCTATGTTGGTTATCTGACAATCGAAATATTTTCTCGTAGATGAATTATAAACATCAATAATTGTCATTCAATCTATTTTTGTTTTTTTGCACGTTTTAAACTATACTGTTGATTGATTAATAAAAATTGGAACGAGAAACTAAGATTTTCTTTCAGTGAACATTTGCTATAATTCATGCTTTAATTTAACAAAAAATGTTATACCTTCTTCATCTTTGCTTTCAGTGTCTTTGATCTGACCGTGATCTATCAATTCTATTAGTAAGTTTAAAAAATCTTTTCTGTTAGTCTTATCTATTTTACGCTTCTCAACCATGTCTTGGAATAATTTAACAAAAAATTTTATTAGTTCAGTATTTGAGAATGGTATATTTAATTTTTCCAAAATATATGGTGAAAAATGGGCTAGAACAACTTTTATAGGATTATATCGTGTGGAAAGATAGCCGTAATGCAGAAATTCACTGTCGGGATTTTTTAGGGTATGCGATTTAAATCCAAATGCAAGACTGAATATAGTGTCCATAGTATATCTGAAATTTTAACATTGCCACTTTCAATGATTGTGATTTCAGCAGATATCAATAAACATCTAAAGTTTATGCACACATATATTTATAGAAAATATATTTATACAGGTTTTGATCATTTTTTCGTATAATTAATTATTTTCTAAATTTCAATGAACTATTTTGTAATGAATTATTAATCATGTCGCGTATACGAATTGAACACGTCATATCATTACCTGGCCACCAAATCCTTTAAATCTAATACATCGGTTTTCAGTAAAGTCTCGTTAGCTACATCCACCATCTCATCAGCGATTTCTTGTACGAATGGATACATGTGTTTCAGTTTCCCTGACGTAAACGTTGGGGAAAGCTTTATCCTCAGTGATCTCCATTTGTCACCGGACATACGGAATAAATGCCCACTCAATGGATCAATTTTTTCATTGCAATATATTCCACGATTTGGAAAATTTGCAAACTCTTTGACTAATACGTATTTAATTAGTTCTGGATCATTGAGCATCAAAGTTGGTATATGGAACATATAAAGCCCATGGAATGGATGATTCTTAAATTTTTCATAAGTCTGTCTTATTTTTTCCCCTACAATAAAAAATACATGCACGCAATTCAATTAAACAAAAAGAATTGTAATGATTTGTTTGTCCCGTGTTTTATGTATATGATAATCATGATTAATAAATGTTGTATACTTACCAAAAGTTGTTTTCTTTGCAAGAAGATCGGTTCCAAGAGTACCGAAGGGCACTGTTGGCACATCGTGAGGTATGCCATGCTTTCTCCAATAGGAATAAACAAAAGTCTTAAAGTATAAGTAAAATGTTAAAACCAAAACTGATATCCAAAATATCTTTGATTCTAATGCTTTTTCTATAATTTTAAACATTTTTGTACTACTAATATTTTATTTATTCATTTATTGTTTAAGTTATACTAAAAGGTAATCACAATAGGGTAAGTAAACGTTGGCACTATTAATACAAAAATTATTTTAAATTGAATACCTTAATTAAGCTGTCAGACTTGAAATTATCTGTACTCTGCAAACTTTACTGAAAGTTAAATTTCATGATTCACATATCTTGTATGCTATAAAATGTCGATGAATAAGATTGCTAGATAGGAGACCGGTTTTATCAAGACGTGATTACAAATCAAAATGTCAAAAAGTGGAAATTTCTATTTCGGGTTTATTAAGCGACTACTTTTATAAATAATGGAAATGCATTGTCATGTTATATTTATCTTGAAATTTATTCATTTTTTTGAAAATGTTAAATGAAAAGTATGATTGGTGCATCAAAATTACACGGGTCTAAGAATTTTGCTATTTATAAAGTCTTACAAGTACGATGAGGAAGTCAAGAATTAATTTCATAAGCATATCTAATTTTATGAAAAAGTCAATGCCAACTCAATCGTTCTAAGCGTAAAAATAAAATAGTAACAAACAACATGAGCGTAAATTTTCTTACAATAAATTTAAATTAAATACACAATGTATAATTATGTAACCATCACTATATGTTTTCGATTTAATTTTTATTAAAAATAATTATTAAGCACAAAATAACAAAAAATTACGTATTCTTTATAAGTAAATACTTTCTATTAAATTATATTGCAAGCAATCATTACTTGCACGCAGTGAGTAGCAGTAGTTCTTTGGCTAAAATACTAATGAACATAATGGGTACCTAAAATAACGCTAAAGATCGACATATATATTACATTATTTATACGCTAATAAAACAAAGATGGAAAATGATCCAAAAAGCATAAACATTAAAACAAACGTGCCATCTAGAAAAATTTAGACGCGTTAAACAAACACAAACAATATTTCTTCGGAGCACAAGCTACAAATATTAACTTTGAATATTAACGCTATTGGCAGTAATATGAAACTTACTGGTACGTGTTTCATAATACCTCTATTTACAATTACGATAAAATGCACAACAGTTCATAAAAGTGTACAAATTTCTGTACAGTTAACCAATTTGAAAATCAACTCAGAGTCGAATCATTATTATCAGCCCATCGAACTCTCCTCGAGATTTCGAAATTGCCGCCATGAATACCGTAAAGGTGACGTGCCAGAATATCAGCCCTATCTTCTTCGGCTCGAATTGCCAATCGACGGTAGGTCCTTACTGCAAGGACACAGCAACCGATCAGAACTATCTGGATTATCAGCAGAAAGATCAATAAAAACAGTGCCAGACTCGAGTTCATGCAGAACTGGCCGTCCATGTTTTCTAAAAAAAAAACCGTATATTAAGCAATTACTTCGCCTGCTCTGTAGTGCGCTACAGTAGAAGCATCCGAGTTGTGCAAGACGCGGGACACGTAATCCCCAATCTGTTACCTGAGCCCCGAATAATGAACGTATCCGGATAATCTCTTGCTCTCAAGGGATCAGGGAATATATTCTGGCTGTTTGGTCTCGTATCCTGGACGATGATGACCGTCTGAAGCGGAAGCTCGTCGGCAGTGCTGTTTCCCGACCTGTACAATTCCGTTACGTTCGCTCTCGTCCAGTCGTCAGAAGAGCGCTTTTTTCGCCCGTAAGATATAAGACCGTTGGAACAGACCGCCTGAAAGCAATGCAAATTATAGCTCGTACGCTGGGTCGTTGGGACAGTCTTGATGAAAGAAAGGAGAGAAGGAAAAAGCCACACTTACAGGCTGACATTTCTCCAGGCAAAACTTGACGATGACGTTGAATCTCACATGCTGACTGCTGGGAAACTTGAAAGCTCGAAACTCAGCGACGAGCGAGCGATTGTCCGCAGGATCTTTCTCGAGGGCAGGAAAGATTTGGGCGTCGTTCAATACCGGGCATCCCGCGTTATCCAGAAGTAACAAGTGACGAATCACCGGACTCGGTACTGGCGACCAAGTGGTTGGCCTTAATATCGAACGGTCCTTTAATCATTCACGGTCAGCGTCGTGTGAAAATCGAATTCTCCCATATTCATCCCGCGAACGAATCATCGATCGCGCACGCATATACGTATATAAGTACTTGTGCAAACGACAAAACAGATATTACCATCGTCGGGCTGAATGGATATCTTGAGAATGAGCTTCTGGCCAATGTGGGTGACGTTGGCGCGATTCATCGACTCGTCCAAGATGTTCATGCTGACGGTCGGCACCACCGACGACGTGTTGACGACGGTCGAGACAACTGGTGGCAGACCCGCGCTGCAACGAACAAGAACAAGACAACTCTCAGTCGTGGCCGCACACGCGCACGAAGACAACAGCGATAAGACTCGAGAGGCGAGAAAGCAGTGTTCTGTCCTACTTGGAGTCGATGAAGGTGAAGCCGGAATTGACGGTGACGCTGCGGGGACCGGGCACCTCGCCGCTCTCCAGCGTACAGCCGACCCTCACGGCCTGGTCTCCCAGTCGCTGGATTATCGGGTTGAACTGCACTATCACCGTCGACCAGATCACCGCGCGGGTCCTTGACACATAGAATAATTCGTCGCTCGTTAAAATCGCCCTCGCCGATAGGCAAAGCAGCCTCGTGTATAACACATGCAGACTGTACAATCATTGTTAACGCGTACATATTGTCATTAATACGATTGCGCGAACTCACTGGTTATCCTGGTCGACGGAGTAGGCCGCGGTGAGTCCGCAGCTCATAGGCGTGGTATTCATGTGGGACGTGTCGGGCAGCGGCAGGATCAGAGTCGTCGCGTTCTCGCCTTGGCCCTGGACGCCGCAGCTCTCGCTGTGACCGCTCGCGTACATGCGCCCGCTGAACGGCTCGCTCGTGTGCAGCTCGACCGTCAGCGACGAGTTGGTGCAGCGGACGTTCACTGCGGAGGGAATTGCGCACGTGCGCGCTTGTGGGTGAATGTGACGCAGAGAAAGGGGGGAAAATTTTACAAACGAGAGAGAGAGAGAGAGAGAGAGAGAGAGAGAGAGAGAGAGGAGAGGAGAAGAAGAAAAAGTAGGCGCGTGTCTAGTTACTGTCGATGCAGGGCTCGCGCTCCTTGTAGAAGGCGTTCGCCGTGCTGACGAGAGCGCTCACTCCGGCGCTTATCGTGTCGTCCGAGTGCAGGAGGCAGACCGGCGTGTTGTTCTTCGTGTACTCGATGCCGTAAGCCCGGCAGAGGAAGCCGTCGCCGCTCGCGTCGCACCTTTCCTCGCACTGGAGAGAGATACGTATGGTATACATGCTTGTATGGCATAGGAATAATGTTCTAGCCGATCGGATATATAATGTGGTGTACCTGCTTCGGGTTGAGGCCCACGACTTTCAGATCGGAGTAGGGCATCGTAGTGTTACGGTATTCGGCGTAAGAGCAGTAGTCCGTCCTCGCTGAAAAGCAGAAGAAAAATCGTCACTCATTCCTGCTGTCATTACGAACCTATCCACATTGCGCATATCATCATTTTGTACTCACAAATATTATGGCACTGTTCCTCCAGATACTCGTATCTGTATATGGCAGCTCGGTAAGCTTGAGGTTTGGTTCCTCGCTCTATGCTCAGGAGCGCGCAGCTTCCCATCGTGTCGCCGATCTTGAGGTCTCGACTCGTTCGAAACTCGGCGGACTTGCAGCTCTCTGAAATCATCGAGCTCGTCGCGGTTATAGATCGAGGCTCGCGCAATGCGTCCATTAAAAGTTAGTCATTGTTTATTGTTACGCACTAGAACTGATGCAGGTCTCGTAGCATTGCGACCGGTTGACGGTCTCGGGTATCGTCTTCGCCATCGAGTCCAGAAGCTCGGCTCCGAGAGTCCGCTCGATCTGCCAGAGTCTATTTCTCAAGCACGTCTGCGGAACTGGGAACAGCGAAGAACGCGATGCGCGCTCGTGAACAACAGACGGCGATCAATGACGCTTTTTGCCAACCATCACCGTCCTCGTCGCCGATTTCACGCGCGCAGCGATGACGCAAAACACCATAACACATATATATACTCACCCGTCAGACAGATCTCCTGATAGAAAGTGACATTCGGCTCCGGGACAAAGTCCTCGCCGTCCGGCGCGACAGCGAAACAGCCGCTCTTCTCAAGGTCGACGACGAAAGCGCTGCAGTTTTGCAGGCTTTTGCACCTGTACGATTGCAGAGCATTGTGTATGTAGTTATTATTACCGCGCGTCGGCGACACGTGTGTTGCGCCGCGCATCGGCCTATTATCTCATCGTCGCGCAGTCCGCGAACTCGCTGTCGAGTCACGAGAGAGAGAGAGAGAGAGAGAGAGCGGCGCGTTTTACGCGCGGTTTAGCGAGAATAAAAATTACTGCTGTTACATTGTACGCGATGCAGTTGCAGCGATTAGACGGGATAATCCGGGAGGAAAATTGATTTGATGCGACGTGTTTCGCGAAACGAAATTACACGGTTACATGCGTGTACGATCGGGCTCGTTTGCATTTTCCTTTTAGCTTCGCTATATGTTTGTATACTCTATAAATAGACCGAGAAGTATAATGACACGTTCGCTCGTCTGTGGACAAGATATTATTTCTCTATACATATTGATTGTGTAACTGAAAAAGCTGTTTGCCAAAGTTGGTGTAAAAAAACCTCGTCGTTTCTTCTCTGCTTCGTTTGCTGTGCGATAACGAGAAAAAGAAGCGCAGGGAATGTCGAAGACAAAAATAATCACTCTGCCTTTGTACACTTATCTACTGCACGCTAATACGATATTTTAAGATAACCGTTATAATTATTTATATTATTGCTAAGTTCATTAATTATACAAATGTACCTGATTGTTTTTCAAACAATTAGAACTGCATTACGAGATGAAGACGACGATAAAATTAAAAATCTGTACCGTTTATCCGTATTCAATAATATAGACAATTATACTAATTTGATTTTCTTTTTGAAGTAAGTTGTAAACCAACAACATAACTAATGTGACTTGGGACGGAGTCATAGTTGATCATGCTGACTATGCTAATCTAGCTGCAAACGAATCAGTTAATTTAGCTTGCAACAAAAAGTAGTAAAAAAGAAAACTAAAACCATCTGTTGCGCAATCATCTCCTATTTTCTAGAGTTTAAACTTCGCATTTTAACATCTCGCAGTATGAGTAACATTTCAAAACAATGTTATTCGAAAAAAATTTCCTAAATTTATTTTTGTTACAGGCAAATTAGCTACTTTCTTTCTCCCTCTCTTTCTGCCTCTCTGTCTATCTCGCTCTCTCTCTCTCTCTCTCTCTCTCTCTCTCTCTCTCTCTCTCTCTGGCGCTGCATATTGCGGCGCGGAAAATTTGAATGTTTATTTGACTTTCACATCCCCTTAATTGAAATTGCAATTCCACAAGGATCGCGGCGTTTCGGCATGACAATGCCGCGAGGACATTGCGCGCTAATAATAATTCAGTGACCCAACGTCAAAACAAAAAGCAATTTGGCATTCCAAGTGAGTCAGCAATTATACACTCTCTTACTTTTCGAAGCAGGTGGCGGTGATCCCCTGGGAGTCGACGCCCGTGTAGAGTAGTTGGGTCGAGCTCGTGTATTCCGGCCTCATCCCTCGCACCTTCTCCCAGGCCGTGTTATTGCCGCAGCTCGGCGAATCCCCTGCAATTTTCCCCAACTTGAATATATACAGTGTACACAGCAAATATTATTCGCGCTCTATACCAGGGAGTCCAGAATTTTTTAGCATACGAAAAATCGCCGAGTGTATACACATAGGTATATACACAGACTTTAGTGGGTGGCGTTGCACATTTTTCGCCTTTTACGATCGCGAAACGCCAGCTCGTAAAGTTCAGCTTTTGCGTCGTCGCTGTGTATATACAGTCGAATTTTCATAAAGGGACGAAGAGAAAAAATTGCCTTCGCCCACGTATATAGAGATAGCTCTGTATACGCAGTATACGCACCTACGCGGTGAGTTACTCACCCGTTACGCGAGCGGCGAGCATCGCCGTGAGGAGAACGAGCCTCCGCAGGTCCATGCCGTCAAATCGAATCCGGTCCATCAGAGTCCACCTCGCGCTCGCTCGATTCCGATCCAACTTCGATCGATGCCAATGGTCTCGGTAGCCTCATGCCTCGCACCTCTCATGTGCGCCGCCTCGTCACCGTCGTCGTCGTCGTCGTCTTCGCCGAATTACGTAACGCCGCACACGTGCGCGTTCTCTCCGCGGGCCGAGCTGGACTCTATTCACGCAGGTCTCTCGGCGCACTATATATATTACAAATGCTCCGCTTCGAAAAGCGGGAGACGATCCTCCGACGATTACACAGCGACGACGCGCGTCAGCCGGAAAGCCAGTCCCGGGCGACTCGTCCGGCTCTTTCGTCGATTTGCATGTCAATCGTGCGCGTACATGGGCGAGTCGGAGGCTTTCGCGCTTACGAAGCACACTGTATACGTCGCGACGCGGCGCTTAACGCAACGACACTGTTTCTTTTCGCTTATTTATTTCGTTTGATACGTATCGCCGCTGATTGCTCGCAGGTACGCATGTATAGGATTAGAAAATCGGCGCGCGTTACACAGGTGAAAAATCGGACAGCCGCGTCGAGCGGCGGCAGCTGCTGATACAAGCGTATACGCGGCTGCGCGCGCTGCACGAAACGAAATGAAAAGTGTCTCGCGCGTATGTAGGTACCTATAGGCAGTCGGGCGCACGTGTGAGCGTGTACGTCTGTGCGCGCGTAGCTGGTGTAGCGGCGTGTCGCTGGCAACTGATGTGGGCAAAAGCAAAAGTCCTATATATCCAGCTGCATTGTCGTCTAAAGCGAAGAGCCACTCGAACATGACACATCGGCACACTTCCGTCCCGAATGTGCGAGAGAGCGAGTGAGAGAGAGAGAGAGAGAGAGCTGGAAAGAGAGATGGCTAGAGGTGTTCCCATACGAGCTAATGTCTGCAGCCCGTACGTGTGCCTGCATATATACACGCGCAAAGCAGAGAGATAATGCTCTTTTACGTTCGTTTAGTAGTAGGATCCTTTTGTCTCGTTTCTCTCTCTCTCTCTCTCGCTCCGCACTTGTACGCGCGCGGCTCTTTTGTCCGGATTAAAAACTGATATATTTTTACCATGGGATTTTCTCGGGCCGCGCTTACGGTTACTCTGGGCTATTACGCGAGTTCGGTGCCAATGCTACGGTTATTCGCAGCTTCTTGAGAAACGCGAATCTTTTGTATGTATCTGGTACGCGCAACAAAAAGAAACATGCATATTCTGCGTGTACAGCTGTTGTTTGAGGTACTGATCTGGGCAAATGCGGCGAGTTTTGCAGTATTAACTTTTGTTTAAACTTTAAAAATTTTGATTAATTTCATTTTGAACTATTTTCTTCGAGCATCAACTACCCCATTATTAAACAGTGGATACGCGAATCCGACGAGTTGAAAACCGAATACAAAAGTAAAGCGTTTGCTTATTACTTTAAAAAATAATAAAAAACTAAATGCTGAAGTTCAAATATGCATAAAATACGTGATTTTAGTACTTTGATGTGAATAATCTCAATTTCTGGACCTAGCTATTGTCCATTTACTACGCATACTTAGCTAACTGATCGATCATTTGTCACCGAATTAAGCTTGACATTTTTCATTAGAATTGCCGATACGATTCTGAGAGTTTGTAGTGATACTCAAAAAATATGTAATTGAACAGTTGGGTCACAAATCGATGGCTAGCAACAAGGACAATTCCAGGACTTACTAGGAGAATATAGACACAGACCATTTTAGTGTATCAAAAGAATGGCACGTACATACCTATATCTTTAAAGTATAAAAATGTTTATATATTATAGGTATTAAACTCTCTTGACGACATACTGACGTATATAGGTATACCAAAAAAAAACCAATCCCCCAAAATACACGTAAACCACGATTTATCCATTCAATATAGAAACGTACCTATTAATCATAAGAAAAGAAAGAATCCAAGAGGTCGCACAGCAATTGCCGAAGCACCTGCGTGAACGCCTTGTACGCACGGCTCGTATATACACATCGAAGACAAGCGGCTCGTAATAACAAGTGTATACACACGCGCATGTGTTAACACATATATGCCGAGCGATTCACGCGTGACACAAATCCGGCAATCGTCGTCGTATAGTATATGTCTACGCGCAGCAGTTACACTCGATAAAGCCCGAGCAAATTGCTGCTTTTTGTATATTTCTTTTCTTTTTTTTGCTTTTTCGTAACTCTCGCCGCGCGCCGGCAATACGCGATGCGGGCGAATAGTGAAAAATTTTGCATCACCTAACAAATGAGCGTCGTTCTATCCAAGGGTTTCATTAGGCTGTCCGGTCGGAAATTTCGACGGATGTCGGATCGTATAACGAGGAACATCTTCGGGGTTGCGTAATGCTAATGTGTGGGCTGTATATCTACTCAGCCGAAGGGAAAAGAAGCTCGAGGATCGAGAGTTTATAGGTATAATATATATGATTTTACGTGCCAACTAAACCGTGTACTCGCGCTAAGCGCGTGAATTGAAAGATTTTCCGGGTACCTTCTTTAATTTTCATTTTCAATTAATAGAAAGCAACTCGATCCAAGAGGTATTGGCAAATATTGCTCAAGCAGTTTCTGTCTCCTGTATAGTAATTTTGAGGGTCATTACCCGCGGATACGCATATAATTATCCTTCCATCTCTCTTTTTTTGCGTTCGCAATCGTTTACACGTTACTACTCAACGTGCCCACTCGATTACGAATTTATTAAAGTTGCGACACGCGGCACGTACACACGTACAGTCGAGTACAACAATCGCGAACGTTAATTATCCGCAGAGATACGTATAATGCTTGGAAATTTGCGAATTCGCAGAAAATAATGGAAACCGCAACGGCCGTCGAGGAAGAAAAAAAAAAGTGAAAACCAGGCCGAAGTGTGTCTCTATAGCAAACAAACAAAACGTTCGCCTCGAGCGCGCATATATAGAGACCCGCAACATTAAAGTCAGCCATGCGCGCGCGCGCTGCATTTTTCCGCGCGGATAAGAAAAATCACTTATCCACATTTCATAAGACGATTTCACGGCTCGCGAGCACCTGCATGCAAGCGCGGCGTCTGCCATAGGCGTTATGCGCGCACGATACGCCAAGCTCGAATTGCAGCGTAAAAGTTCTCATTGTCGAAGAGGCAGACGCGCGCGTAATGTCTGTACACCCGCGAGTAACTTGAGCGTACGTATAGTGCGCACGCCGTACTGAATTGGGCAAGAATTTTGTATGTATAGAGGCGCGATGCTTATGTATAGGGTACATGCGGGTTATTTAGCGTGAGTTGTATAGGAACCTCTTTACGACAGTCGGCTCTCTTTTCAACGCGCTTTAACGCAGCGTAAACACACGCCTTGTCTCGGCACCAATTTTTTTTTTCTTAGCGTCAAACTTGTATGGAATTTAATGGCTTTGTCGAGTGTCGTTATCATATCTGTGTATTCGTTTCTGGGACTGTTGAAAAATAGAGCACGTCGATGAAGACCGTTCTATATATCTTATGTATATTTCGATGCGGTCACGCCAGATATATACGTAACGCGAGTTTCGACGAGAGTTAGCCCAATTACAAGAACCGATCGAATGATTAGCGCGTACGGAAAGGAAAAATCGGGTCCTCGCAATTAACGCGGTCGGAGCGCGCGAAGGTGTCGTTAACCCTCCGCACACGTATATACCAGTGCATACATATACAAAACGAATCGCGTAACACACGTGCGCGCACATACGTAAGCGCATATATCGCGCGCAGCGAGGAGATTATTCTCGGCGAAGGAAGTACTTTCTAATTAAGGGATCTGGGTTTCGAGGCTCAAGGCCGACTCGCAGGATACGCGCTTACCCATACCGTCCGCTCATATTTCGCCCTTGCGCGACATGATCGCGAGTCCTTTGTTCGGGATATATATGCGCGCTATGTGCGCATATAATGCAAGTGTGTATGACGCGCACACGTACAGCACACCTTGACATTCTGCAGCACGCGGCTGCAGGCACAAACGTATCGCCTTTGAAAATCTCCCCCGTGAGCGGCATAGCGCGCGCCAGTGGATGATAATGGCGCATTATGGTGTGTGAGACTGTCGGAAATTGATGCGCGCGGTTTGTGCGCCGTGACTGGAAACTTTGCGCCGATTCTTTGCAACTGGCGTACTTATATAGCTTAGTTTCGAGGCGCTCGGGCTCTCGATCGAATATTCATTTCTTTGACGAAGACAAACGACTACGCTTTTCGTATATATCTCGAATATCGCGTACGGTAAGAATCTACTTATGCGGATGAAAGCTCGTCGAGCTGCGATGCGAAAAAATTCCGAGAGAAAAAAAAAACAGAGCCGAGGACTAGGCGAACAGTCGCGCGTAAGATGCGCACGGCAAAGGTTGTTGTCAATAGATATATAGAAGCGATTTGTACGCATAGCAATTTCGAAGCTCGCGCGCCGTCCTTGCGCTTACGCAACGTCGTCTATATAGTCGTCGGACTCGCTCGTACACACAAAACTATACGTTTGTATGTATATAGGTGCACGCGCTAGCTTATTAGTCCGCGCTCCGTCGATTCTTCGACAAGCGCGGACAATAAGCGCCGTCGGCCGCGGCTGAAATTCGAATGCTTCGAATTTCCCGCCACAATCGAATTACCGCACACGTATATACATACACGCACGCTGCGTGTATCAAAGCAGGGAACAATGCAAGCGTCATCGGTCCACGTCTATGCGCGGCTATGTTTACAGAAAATAAAAGACGCGTTTTAAGCTTCCCAATTTCCGGTCGACGCGACCGTAATATAGCGCGCACGGGCGAGATCGGCGTCGCATCAGAGTAGCGTGGGACGATCGAATTTCGCAACTATGCGCTCGCTGCTTTTTTTTCCATTCTATGCTCTCCTCCTATTTTTCGCGCGCGATTCCCATGGCATCGCGCTCGGACGTGCGCCTCTTTTTTTTTCTGCGCCCGCTGCGCGCCGCACACGTTGTTCGCCTCGGACCTGCACTTTTGCTCTAGTTTCACGCGCTTTTTTTCCGCGTGCTTCTGTGTGTAAACAGCGATGGGCTTGGATGGGACGCGACCGCGTCGGCTTCTCTTTTTTTATTTTTCTTTTTCAAGCGCTGTTGCGCGCGTTACGTAAATTATTATCGGTATCGCTCTGCCCTACAGTGTTTTTTCGCCGTTGACACGTGCCCTTCGACTTGTTTTCGAAAAAAAAAACAAAATAAAATACAAAAATTTTTTAGAAAATAAAATCGGACGACCGTATGGCTTTCTGAAATTTTATGTACCGAAAATTCGCGGGGAGCAGCGCGAAGCGCGTTGACGCTTAAGCGCTGATGTATACGAGTATATTACAGCGATATCGCGAGCCCAACGAAAAGAGTGACTCATTTTCCGTGAGCGATGCGCTTGCAAAATCAAAATGCGCTCGGCTCGATGTCGTTAGCCTAATTTTCCTCCGTTCAATTTGCATATACGAGGAAAGACCTTGTGCGTGGCAGGCTATACTTCAAAGGAATGCCGAAGCCGCGCTGATTTTTTTTTTTTAATTTTGTTTGCTCCCTTCTACAGCACTATTATTTTGCTTGCTCGAAAAGCAACGTAAAAGTTTTGATATTACTATATATGATAGACTTCACTAAACGATTAATAGATGCGCTGTAAAAAGATTTTCAACGACATTTTAATATTACCGCGTGTATATTTATTGTATAAATGTATTGTTTCCAAGGTTGCAATTGTACTAGAGCTTATATTTAAATTTGCAATTATGCAAAACTTTTCGAAGTCAATAAAAAACTGCTTTGTCAAGAAAACGTTTCAATGAAACTGATAACAGGTAAGGTTACTGTCATTATCATTCATAAAAGTCATAGGACATAATTCGCTGGTGCTAAAATTTTTCGAGTCAAATGCCAAAACTGTTTGAAAACTCGTTCCAGAACGTTGCGCTCTGGATCTTCTCATTCAACTGACAATAAACAATCAATTGAATTTCCGTTGATACTCATGTGAGCTGTATACGATAAGCAAACGGTATAATAAATACGACTCAAGATGGGTTTTCGCAGCAGTCGATAAAGCTTACTTACCGACAGCCCCTTAAGCTGTTTCCTGGCCATGCACTCACGAAGCTGCGGGCTTATAATACTTATATAAGTACATCCGCGATGCGTAAATAACGAAAGTGAGATTTGTCGACGACAGCGGCCACAACAATAGTATAGCACGATGAACCGGAGGCAGTACGCGGGTCTTGACATAATTCGTTACGGTTAAATTTCAAAATGTGGACACGCGCTCGCCATACAAGTGACACAGTGCGGAATTTTTGCTATGTTACAAGCGTTATCTTCCAAGAAAAAGCAGTCCGCCTTGTTCTATGTATAGATGAAGCAAACGACAAAGTAGCTCGGAAAAATTACGCTAATTATTTACCCTTGAAAATTTTGACACTGTAATTGTTTTTGTTGAGACAGCTATTGTTTGGCACGGGCACAAGGCTTACGTATGAGAGTCGTAAATTACGTGGACTCTATTTCTTAGAAGTCCAGTCGAATTGTCAATCTAACGAATCGTTAATTTATACTCGCCAAGCTGTACAACGAATCGCCTGACGAAGGGCATTTCTCAACGCAGATGGCTCGCACCGGTTGCATACGTCCCAGGCGCCTGTTCAGGCATGCCAGGCCCGAACTAGTTGAAACAAAACAAAGTAAAAAGCAGTATGATAAACACACGTGGACAAAAATTATGAAACTTAAGCTTTTACAACGGGCGAGCGCAACTGATATCACCGTTACATACGATCCCAAGGCAACGCCGATAAGTTCTTATTATAAGTTTGCCGCAAACGCGTCAACCCGCTATAGACTCGCACAATCGCCTGAACTTAATTGTTTAAGTGACTACTTTAATTAACGTGGAATAGCGTTCTTTATAAATGAACTGCGCACTAGCTCGGTTCCTTTCAGTTTCAATTTTTTTCACGTATACGATCGATTGCATTATTTCTTACGTTCGAAAGGTGGCACAAATCAACGGCAAAGCAATGAAGACTCTTCGCGGAAATGATTTCCTCATCTTTGCGGCGCTGTTGTTCATGTGCGTTGCTCAGATTCAATCTGCCGCTGTCAAGAGTAAGTTTCATTTGATTCATATGGCAATGGCACGCTGCATTGTATTCGTAATTCGATCTGTAAACTTAACCGATCGTGAGCTGCAGTCAATATGTAGATTTATTTTTTTTTCTTTTAAACATTTTTTTACTTTACTTTTTTTTTAACGAAGGAATTTTAATTTAAAAAATAGTTCGAAATGCAAATTTATTATTGATCATGTCATTTATTATACATCGAATTCAAACAATGCGTGATTAATAGTGTTGTTCCAGAGAAGTGTCTTTATTTTGCGATGCAGTATTTAACTTTAGTAGTTCACGTGGTGGTGAATGGGAGATAAACATTTTCATTGCGTGATTGGCGAGCGATTTACAGAGATTCCATGTGTTAGTTACGGATATGATAATAAATAAACCTTCACGAGATGTTATAAAGTCACGATTTGGCTATAATTATTCGCGTCCATCAATGAGTTAATTCGATTTTACTTATTATTTCGGCCATTTAGGTCAACTTATTTGGCGTGAAAATGATGCAAGCATTACTAGCGTAGTCGAATGACTAACGTTAAAAAGCATTTTTTACATTTTTCCTTCATCGATTGCGGTTCCTGGGGTGGATTCAAGGTCACAGAACAGACAAAACGCTGTTATGTTCCTGTTAAATTCCGCGACAGAATTAAAGCGATTTTGCTTATCGGGCATGATTATTAGATTATTATGTAAGAAAATCTACAGACGCGGCCTATTTTTCCACATGTTTTATGCTAATTTCATATTCATCGTTCAAAACAAACCATTGAATCGTAGCTCTCCAATGAAATTTTGAATAAAAAGGAAATAATTTAAAATATGCATGAAAATTTGTAGACAACACTGCCGTGTCAACCAAAGGCAAAGGCAAAGCTGAAGAACCCAACGACCTCGACCTGTCCGGCGTCAAGAAGTTCCTGGACATGGTACCGATCCTGGGTCCGATGGTCGAAAATTTCTTAGATTCCTTAGCCAATATGTATCACAAACTGGACAACATGTCGCTCGGTCTACTCACGCGGATGCTCAACGGTCTGCTACCCTGCACGATGTTCGTGAACGAAGTCAGGTGCACAGCGGACTCCGAGATGGGCGGTGCCTTCGGCATGATCGAGAAGATCGTCAACATGATACCCAGTCCGATCCTACCGCTACCTGTCAAGTGGGTTGTGAAAGTAATATTAAAAGTAGTCGTCAATCCGCTCGTCGTGACGATTAGCACTCGAGTCTTGTAGCCTAGGCGCTGATGCATCATACGAACGATTCCCACTCGACTCCTCCAGCTTATCGTTCTCTCGAAGCAACGAGCTACTATTGTAAATCGATTACCTGTGCAATAATAAAATGTTGTCGTTGAATAGCCTTTCGAATTTCCTTTTCATTACGCCGCGCACACTCACAGAACGAGAGCCAGCGCAATATGAATGTCTCCGGTTTGACGTACGACCGAGAAAGCTCGATAAGAGCTTGCGCGTCGCTCCTCGGCAATCAGTAGTCGAACTTTGCATATCTTGCAGGTCGGAATTTAAAGCGTCGTTCGCTCGACGATGCCTTCACTTATAAAAGAGTTCGCCCGGGGCAACGCAGGAGACGACATCGCGCACCGTAGAAAAACGCCGGGAGACATGCAGCTTTCCGGAAAGAGGATCCTCCTCGTCCTGGCGACCCTCGCCGTCACCGCGGGCAGCGCCAACGTGCCAACGACCAGCAGCCCTGGTAAGTCATTACTCTCGCGATGAGCTGGCCTCCCCCCCAAGTTAAGAGCGCACATTCTAAACTCTGCTCGAACAGTTCGGAAGCAGCAAATGCAGCTGGAGTCGTTCGACGACCTGCTGCAGTCGATCGACAACCTGAGCAACACGCCTCTGATCGGCAAGGCGATCGCGCCCTACGTCAAACTGGCGGAGGGTCTCATCGTCAGGTTGGACGACAGGTTCAACGGCAGCATAGCCAACATCGTCGACGGCATGACGCCCTGCAGACTCAACGGGATCATGCCCGTGTGCGAGGGACAACTGGACATGAACAGCGTTAGGAGCATTGCCAGGCAGATGCTCAACAGCTTATCCCTCGACTCGATGCCACAGTCCGTGTCGTCGATCATTGTATTCGCCAGAAACATGATTTAGTCCGATTGTACGTGGAGATGCGACGATGGGAGGGTAGTTGTTGAAATAAATTAAATTGTTAATGCGATCATGAGTTCAATTTTTATTGCCGTTTAATTCGAGAGCGCGGGAATCCGCCCAGAGCCACATTCATCGAAGGGGTCCATGGAATTCGTCGTGAAGAATATTACGCGAGTATAGACTCGGAAAAGACAATAATTTTCATCGATACACTTCGGTTAAACTGCAGTTGAATTTATTATCCTCATTTGTTTTTATGCGCAAGTGACATGGCTATACGTCCGAATAAAAATTTCCAAGCCACACATGCGGGCGTCACTAGCGCGCTGACGTCGCAAAGTCGTCGTAATAAAAAAAGAACAATCAGTCCTGTTCACACGATGCCCAGAGTACGGCAAATGCTGTAGAGACTCTGCAGATCCCCCAGGTAATTGTCGAGGAAAGCGGGCAAGCTTTCCGAACTACGCAGCTGGACGACGGCGTCGTTGAGCTGCGGCAGAACGTTGGCCTTGGTGAAGTTCCAGAATTTGTGGGCGGCCGCGTCGAGGACGGACTCCGTGGTGTTGGTGAACTGCTGAACCGCCGGGGTGTTCATCATCCGCCTGAGCGGCTGCGTCGCGTTCCTCACGCTCTCGAGTATCGATTGGTAGGGCAGGTCGCGGAGGCTGCCGAAGGCCATTTTGAAGGGGGCGATAAAAGCGTCGGACAGCATGCTCATGATGCTCGAGTCGTCGGAGGCGACTCTCTCCTGGTAGTTCTCCGCGCTTCTGCGCTGTCGCGTCGTCGTCATCCTCCTGTCTTCGCTCATGAAAATCGTGTGGAGCACGCTCGACGCGAAGGACTTGGCGAGATCGACGATCGGCCGCAGGAGAACTTTGGCCACGTGGAGAACCGCTTTGGCGCTCGACTTTATCAGGGTCACGAGGGTGCTGTTACTTCCCGAGCTATTGCTGCCGCTGCTGCTGCCGCTGCTGCTGCTCGGCGACGCGACGGTCGCGTTCTCGTCTGGAAAGTTGGGGGATTTGAAACTTTTTTTCTCGCTTGCAGAGAGACGGTTTTCTACTTACCCTGAAGCTCGGCTCCATGGGCGCACAGGATGAATCCAGCTGTGCAGAGAAGGACCAGAAGGATTAAACACTTGCTCGGCATTGTTGAGCAGGTGTTCGCTGACGAAGAAATGCCTATTGTTGAGTTGAACGAAAACGGTCGACAGCCAAGTATTTTAGCGTAAAATCTTATCGGAAGACACGTGACATAATTAACGACGCTCTCCGACAATATATTGTCCACTACTACCTGTCTTTTTCCCGGTTAATATCCAGGCGCAAGCGTTATTTATTTAAACGGCCACTTATAGACTGCGTCGTTTTAGAATTCGCAATTACTTTTTTTTTTCTATTCCTTTCTTTGCTTTTTCCAGCGAATTTCGAAATCATGCGCGTGTCGGAGGCGCAGCGTCAAACGAAATGCGCATTCGCCACTCGATTCTACTGAAAATTTTCAACGTGGATTCCCCGCAAATAAACAAAGTACACAATTAGTAATCCTCAGAATAAACAGCATTTATTAACCAATTCACCAGTATAGCGGCAATACTTGCCGAAGATAAAATCTTCACGACCTCTTCTTCGCGGGCGCAGTCGCCTTCGTCGTCGCATTGAGAGGTGTACAGTGACCTACTAGGGGTACGATCGAAGTGAGCGTACAGGGCAGCCTCTTTCCTCTGTAGGCTCGCAGCATATTGTCGACCATCTGGAGAACAGGCTGGATTATCACGTCCACGTAGCCCTCAATTTTGATCACCACAGCCGGGACTTCATCGGCCGTTTCTGCAGGACGCAGTCAAAGTTATAGAATTGTCGAGGCGATAGCGCCGTTAAGATCGAGTGTGCCCTCAGTTTTACCAGCTGACGTCGCTTGCCCCGACAACGCGATGATCACCAGCAGGAGAAGAGCAGCTTGACACCTCATCCTCCGCCTTGGATTTCGCCGTTGAGAAAATCGAACGAACGCCACCCACACAGTGCCGAGCGCCAATCGACGCCGGTCATATTTATAACTTTGTTGGGCCCCGCTACAATTTCGAGTTATCAGCGCAGCTTATTAGTTGCTACACCTGATTAGCCGGAGGCACGAGTTTCTGACTTATCGGTTAGACGTACGTGGAAGTGTGCGGACTGGACATCGAAGCCGTTTTTCATGTTTTTTTTTAAATCTATTTTTATACACGCCGAGTGGGGAAAAATACTGTGCAACGGGGTATATAGCTCGACAATTGCGTCGGCTCCCATCTCTCTTCCCGAGTTTCGGGCAAACTGCAGAAAAAATTTACGAGCATTGCGTTTCGATAGGCTGTAATAACCCGCGAGCACCGTTCGATGGTCAAACGAATTAGCTCCTCTTTCCGCTTGACGTATATCGGCGCAAACTATATAACTAGCGTCGATTCAATTTCCGTTGACTCATTCGCCTGAGAAGCCGTGTGTCCACATACTTGCACACAAGGAAGTGCGCAAACAGTCGCTAATATTTCAGAAGACAAACGAATTCGCTCGCGATCGAACGCTCCGCATGCGCTCGACGCACACGACGGCGGCGAATGTCACGTCGCGCGAATCGATGGCCCATGATGTACGTGTACCTGCACACCTTGACCCGATATTCCCAAAAGAACGGCAACAGCCCCCCCGAATCCTGTAACAACGCGACGCGCCAATGCACACGCACACGTACGCGGGCGAGCCGAGCGAAACTCGCTAATGAAAAACAATTTAAAGCCGCAGTTGTCGAATACGCTCCTAATGATGCATAAGCGAGCCAAGCGCGGCGCGACCCGTGCACTGCATCGCATGCATAAATCATCGGAGCGAATAAGGCAGCAATTTGATCGAACGCGACTTGTAATAGCCGCGCGATTGTCTCCGCGAAGACGTGTACGCGCACGTACGTAGTCGAGGGGGCTTTATCGTTCGCGGATGCAAATCAGAGTGCGAGAGGCGAATCGCGACTGCATATCGACGAGGTGCGCGCGCGATAATAGCTTGGCGTTCACGCGCGTATAGACATGGCAAGTGCCTCGTGGACGAGGCTGACTGTCGTCTGCTTGGCGTTGACCTGCAGCCCCCGGCTGAGCGAGGCTCAGCTGGTCATGGAGGCGCATCTCTACATGAGAATAATCGAGGCGGTGCACACGGTCTTCAACAACACTTGCGTCATCGTCATGTACACGGTTGAGCGGCCAATGCAGGCGCTTGGTGAGGGATTTTGTATTTTCTCTTCTTTTCCTATCTTTCTCTCTCTTTTGAGGGAGGGATATGGCGGCGTAACGCGGATTTTGATTTTTGAGGTCCTTACGAAGCGGCCCAGCTCATGTCGATTCCTAGGTACATATCGAGTCTTCACGTACGCTGCTTCGCTTACGCGATCAAGACTTTCAAGCAGAGCGTGAGTTGAGATGGAGACGGGTGTGAAGCGTGAAAGGGTACATCTGCTTTGTTGTCGTTGTAGATTGGAGACAGCTATTTCAACCTGAAAAGACCTTTGTTCGTCCTGATCAACGACTCCGAAGATATGAGGATTCAATTTTCCACTGTGAGCTCGCGTGCGGGACCGACTCGATCAACGCGGTTCGAAAGTCGATTCGAAATTTAAATTTCGCGCCACAGTCTGTAGCAGACGAAAAAGAAGCAATTATTCAATCGATACAATACATTTTCACAATTTATGTTGAAAGCTTTCCGACATAACGAAACTTACGCAATAAAGCTGGCTACTTTTTCGTACGCGGTGCGAAATTTGAATTTTAAATTGGCTATGCAGCAAGCCCTTGCTAACGATTGACACGACAGGTGATAGCGCCCTGGATCGCGATGGCTTACATAAACTGGATCGTTTTTTTCGACGAAGACACCAGCATCGACGATTTCTTCTCGCAGATATACGTGCCGTTGGATTGCATCTTCCTCATAGTGAAGAAATCCAAGGACAACGACTCTTACACGCTTACGGAGGTCTACCACATAGCCAAGGGTCGAGAGCTTTTATCAAACGTCTTTGGGACATGGAGCATGGACGAGGGATTGTCGATAACGAAGTTGGCGCTCTATCAGCGCAGAAGCGATCTTCGCGGTCAGTTGATCAGAGTAACGACGGTAGAGGTATTCATTCAAGTTTTTCTATTTTTTTTATTATTTTGCCTCGGATAGGGATTTTTCGATTTTTTTTTGGTTTATCAAATGGGCTGTTGTCCTCGGCGCAGGATCCTCCCATTTCAATGATCGAACGCGACGAGTCCGGGCGCATGACGGGGATCAAAGGATTTTTCGGCACGATCGTTCAGATACTCGAGGAAAATTTGAACTGCAGGTAAGTTGGCGCACCCTGAGAAAAATATACGATGTAGGCATACACGCGTGTATACGGTAAAATTCAAATACGTACTTGCAAAATCACTTCTCATTATTTTTCTTGTCGTGTTTCTCCTGCTCGTGCATCTCATTTTCCTCTTTCTGCTTGCGCAACTTTTCGTTCCTGATGATCTTCAGTTGGCGCTCGGTTTGCTTGCGAAAGTAATCCTCCTGCGAGGCCGCGGCTCGTTCGTCGAAAATGTCGGTCTTCGAACCGTCGCCCTTTCGCCTCCTGCGTTCCGAGTAGAGGCGACGGCAGCGATGGGGGAGGTATCTCGCGCCACTCAATTGCATTAAACGGAGCATAATTTTACGGGAATTTAGCTTGATTAAAAAGATGGTTGGCCGAAATTATTTGTGGAGGTTATGGGATGATGTTGACAACACGACGGCGGCGGAAAGACACACCGCCGAATTGACAAACGAAAGCTGCGCGATTCGACAATAATTAATGACACTTTTTTTGGGGGGGGGGGGGCAGTATCGTTTACAGCGAGGCCGACTCGTGGGGCACGAGATTAGCCAACGGCTCGTGGACCGGAGCAGTTGGCAAGCTTGTGAGAAACGAATCCGATCTCGCAGCTACGGAATTGCTCATGACCGCCGACAGGCTCGAGGCCATCGAGTTCACCACGCCGGTCTTCTCGACGAGGTAGATACATGAGTATGTCCAGGAAATTTCGGAAACAACTCGGACGAAAAGGTTGCAAAAAATTTTCTTGAATGCACACTTACCAGACCCCTTTTTTCTTGTTCCTTAGGTCATTCTGAAAGAGAAAAAGCTCACGTACATGGCCGATCGTAGGGTATACTTTTTTCCGGAGCAAAAACGACTCGAAGAACGAGGAATGATTAAAAAATAAGAGGTCATAGATGTTTTTCTTGAAAATTATCTATTTTCAGAAAAAGACTTTTAAAAATATTTCATTAGAACAAAAATGTCTTAAAATTCATGAAAGAATGTTCTGAAATTTTTTCAGATTTTTTAAGGACGTTTTTCGAAATTTCGATTTTTTAGATTTTTGAATAATTCAGAGCATTCTTTCATGAACGCAAAGACATTTTTGTTTTAATGAAATTTTTATAAAAGTCCATAGTTTTCGAGAAAAAAATCTGTGAATTCCCTTTTTGCTAATTATTTCTCGTTTTCTCGAGTCGTTTTTGCTCCGGAAAAAAGTATATCCTAAGATTGGACATTTACGCAAGTTTTTTTCTGTTTCAGAATGCCTAAGGAACGAGAAAAAACAGGTTGGTAGGTGTGCCTTCAAGAGAATTTCTTGCAATATTTCCATCCGAGTTGTTTCTGAAATTTCATGGATTCACACAATATAAGTACATGAGTAATTCGCAACGACGTGTATAACGTTCATTTGAACCGTATATTCTCAGATGTCGCACTTTCATCAAGAGGCCACTGTATACGGCGGTCAAATGGAGTGCTTACTCCGATCCCTTCTATTCCGGGATTTGGATTTCTCTTCTCGCTATTATGCTCATATCCAGTACCTTTACGATAATCTGCTTCAAACTGGCACCGATCAAGTGCGAGGAGACCTACGATGACCAAATTAGCTTTAGCGAGATTTTTTTTCAGATTTTCGGATCTTTTTGCGCTCAAGGTACGAAGTATACATGTGAATGAATGCTTCTCACCATGCGTGCGAGATCAATAAGACGTACGGATTTAATAAATTTGCTTTGATGCAAGGACACGAGTCGGTGGTGCTCGATTCGATACGAATCATCAACCTGATAGTCCACATCACTGGTGTCGTCATACTGGCAGCTTATTCGGCGGCTTTGATAAGCTTCTTGGCGGTCAAGGTTTTCGTCATGCCATTCACGTCGATGGAAGGTCTTCTGGAGGATGGCTCCTACAAGCTCGGAGTCATAAGAGACTCGTCGGACTACAATATTTTTCAGGTACGAGATAAGAAAAATATAGTTGCTACAGTTTTAAACTAGATTTGCTTACATTTATACATTTATGGTTTGAGAAAATGGCACAAGAAGGAAGAATAAAATAATGTTTCATCGTTGAAACATAGAGAAGCTAAGGTAAAGAAAAATCAATTATTCCCTCGAAATTGCAATATACTTCGGGAATCAGAGAGTCGATCGAAAAATTAATTATGTGTCGCAATGTCTAGCAGCCATAAAAAAGACAATTAATTTGCTTATAATAGAGGATCTAAAATAAAAATGTTTAAAGTTTCAATTTTTTATTACAATACCTCGACGATAAAAGTTCGTTTAACATACAAAAGACTCGTACGAATTCGCGAACTCTTCTCGTCGAGGCATTTTAATGAAAAGACGAAAGTTCGCAAGACAATAGAACAGTCATAGACTTCAGTATCTCAAATGGCTTGGTCGTGCGCGCGAGGAAGTAATTTCTGCCGAATTCGTTTATCAGAACTCGACGGACAAAATTCTGCAGCGAATGTTCGACGAGATCATGGACGACACGGAGAATCTCCCGGCGAACTATCTCGAAGGCTTGAACCTGGTCTGCTCGAAGGAGAAGTACGCCTTCATGATAACCGACAACATGTTCGCGATACTCGAGCATCAAGTGCCCTGCATCCTCGAGCCCCTCGACGTGATAATGCAAACGACCATGGGGATGGCCGCTCCGAGTCGCAGCCCATTCCGCGGCATCATCAACAGCAAGTACGCCCATAACATTTTTTACTGCCTCCTCTGCGACAATAAAATTTTCTCTCCGTAACGCCCTCCTGAATTTCCAAGCATCCTGCTGATGAGGGACAGCGGCGTTCTGCAGAGGGTCATCGCCACCGAGCTCGTTATACAGCACGCCAAGGTCTCGCGTTCTTTCGCTCTCTCGAACAATCAATGTGACTGCTACTTTCAGCGGCTGTATTCATTTCTGTGGGACTTTTGCAGCAAACACAGGGCTGGACTTCGGTGGAAATAGTGGACGTGCTTCCCCTGTTATTGCTCATACTGGCCGGTTATTTTTCGGCAGTCCTACTGCTCGCTCTCGAAAAACTCCGACGCTCCAAGCTGAGAAGAATTAAAATTTCATTCACGCGAAAGCTGCGTCCACCTGTCGCGCACGACCAGTAAAAATCACTCGATCTCGTATACGCATTTTTTTTCCTCCTCTTTTTTTGTTTTCTTTTCGGTCACCTGTACTGATTTTTCAATGCACGCTGACTCACAGATGCACGCTGATTAACATGGATTTCTACACTGCTATGAGAAGTATAACACCAAGTGTCGAAAGCGGCATGGGCAACTTTTTGTTACATCGAAAATAATGTTGATTTGTACAAGACGTGCGTTAGTGTCGTATAATTTATTAACAAATTTAGAATAATGATACATTTGGTGTTCAATTTACTGGAACATTGTTAAAAATTAAAAAGTTTTGATTGTAAAGATTAAGCGACATTTTTGTTTTTATTAAACTGACTGATTGTATATTATGTATCAGACTTTATCGTACAATGAAAAATTCAATGAAGGTATAAAAACGAATGATCTGCCTTACAGTCAATATTCATAATCGCGTTGAATCGTGGCCCACTGCTTCCACTGGTTCCACGAATTATCGATGGATACTAGCTTCCTCGCTTCATCCTATAAAATTATTAAATTAGCATTAAAACGGTAAAAAGTACATGCGTATAATATACTACAGTAAACACTGAATCTTGTATGCTATGCTTTGCAAGAAATTAGACTAAAGAAAAAAAAAGTATTTATACAAATATATATGAAACAGGTTTCTGTCCATCAGCAAATAGAAATAAGAATGCAAATGAATCGTGCAAATCAATTGTTGCTTATACCTTGAACAGAATGTTCGATCGTCCGGACCAGCTGCCGAAGAGCCGAAAGAGGTCGGGTTTGTCGGCGAAGAGGCTGCTGGCGTCGAGCACGCCGTGCGTCAATTCCTCCAGGGAATTCGCGGATTTGCCGGCGAAACTGACAACGACTCGGGGTGGTTCCATGCCGAAGTTGCAGCGCTGCCAGTCGTCGACCCTCGCGATCCCGCCGTTAGGACAGACCAGATTGAACTCCGAGCTTTTGGTCGTGTTTTCTGAAATGAATTCGCATGTCTTCCGTTTAGTCAAGCCCGTATTATGAGTAGTTCTATAAAGAATCACAGTCTATTGGGTCCAAAAGTGGGGCTTTTATGTTTCTGAAGGTACCATGCTGCTGATGTTTGGTAGATCATTTGAAAACTATAAAAAAAATTGTCTACCTGGTCAAAATAGTAAGCCAACCACAAGGCTAATTATCGAAAAAATAATTATAAAAAATCGCGTTACTTATTTTTGAATTATTAGTCTGTATCTCGTTGTTGGCATAGGATTGGGTTGGGTTTTGACCAGGCACTCAACTTTTTATTGTTTCAAAAAATTTACCAAACATAACCAACATAGTAACGGTACGGTAAAAAAATATAAAGAAGACCTAATAGACTATGATTTTTGGTAGAATTCCTCATAGCGTATAGAAAAAAAAGGAGAGAGACAAGGCTCGGTCCCCACCTTGTTTGAGAGCACTGAGAGGTATGAACGCCACGTGGCCTTTCCCGTCCAGCAAGCATCTGAAATGAGACATCGGGCGCTGTAGAAAAAAAAAGCTCATAACACACGCGACGCTGCGCAAAAGAACAGTCGATAGAAATTAAAGCACTTTAGAGCGCCGTGTCCGCCTTTGTAGTCCTCCGCCTCGGTCGAGCTGCACTTGGTGATTTCAGCCAGCTGCTCGTCCTTGGAGGCGAGATTCCCGATGCAGAGGCTGCAGAGCGACGAGTCGCGATCCGCTCCGGGCACGCACGACTTTACGAAGAACTCGGCCATCTCGTCTTCCGAGCTGATGAGGTGAACGTTTTTCATCGCGTGCACCGGCGCTATCCATCCGGCAAAGTCGCCCCGGTAGCCGCTGTGACACGAATTCTTGCCCTTGAGGTGACCTGATCAATATTCATTTTTTTCATTCACACACGTACTTTCACTCATCTCTTGATAATCACACAAATTTTGCGTATAGATATGCTCACGCAGGGACTTGATGTAACTGCCGCGCTTGATGACGGCGACGGCCGGTCTCTCGCTGAACTCGCTGGATCCCGGCCCGTAGGCCTCGGCGACGATCGGCTTCACGTTGTAGTTCTTGATGGCATCGGCGACCTTCTCGCCGGGCATTATCAGCAGGTCAGCCCCGTCGTCCTGCAGAGCTTTCAGACAGCTGTCCTCGTCCTGCTGCAGGACGCAGTCGAACCTCGGCCTCGCGTCCCTGCGGACAGTCGAGTTTTATTAATCAAGCTCGCGGAGCCGGGAACGAGTTCTCGGGAAAATTTTTCGAACCGTGAGAAAGCAGCTTTGGAGAGGGCTCGGCACTTGTCGAGAGCTCTCGAGTCGTGGACGCACCAACGAGCGCTGCGCTCGGGCGCGCCGAAATTCCGCTCGACTACGTCCATGTACTTGGCGATCTTGAGATGTTGGGCCGGATCGATCGGCGACGTCGCCACCGCCAGGGTCTTATCGTTCAGCAACATCAGGCTCTTCCACCAGCTTGTCTTTTTGTCCTCCCCGAGTTTGCCCAGCTGCGTGAGTTCCTACGGTGCACATGTAAGTTTACAGTTCGTCTCGTTCTGTCTTGTTATGCATGATTATATATAACCGGTTATTGCGAGTCGTCGCAGCAGATAAATAATAAGTGCTTTGGCTTATAAATATAAAAATTAATGGATTGAAAAAAAAAACAGAAATCGATAGATTTGTTGTAGAATAAAATAAGATTTTGAGCTTTTAACGAGAGTATAATAAAGACGGGAAATTTGAATATCCAACGAATGATCTCCAGACTGACTTTCTGAACAGCGTCGATGTCCGCGACTCCACCGTTGCTCATGTATCCCTGCCAAGGTCTGTCAGCCCAGGTACACGGTTTGGTTTTCTCGTCGATAGGCAGCTTCGTACCGTCCGGACAGAAGTATCTGTACTCGCTCGGCTTGGCTTTGATCGGAGCTTTGCTGCTACTCGTGTTGCTCGTCGGGGCCTGCGTCGAGGAGCTCTCTGTCTGGTGGCCGACGTCGTTGGTCGGCTGAGCGCCGGCTAGACCGAAGAATTGCCGAACGTAGGTGAGCTTCGTCCAAGCGATGTCGCCACCCTTTTCGGCAAGACAGCGCAAAGCGCCCTCGTAGCCGCTGTAGCTGTCGGGATAGTCGCAGATCTCTGGCTTCTCGCACAGGGCGCACAGGTTACCGTAAGTCTCCTCTGGATTGGTCACAACAATCAGACAATCGAATTTTGATTAGCACAGGATCGATTTTCTACGGTAGACTAAAGAATCGAGAGACTAACTGAGTCGCTGGTCGATGGCAGGGTCGGGCGACCAGGTGCCCACCAGGCAAGCTTTGCTGAAGGTCGAGCTGAGAGCCCGGAGCTCGTTCTCCCGCGACGAGTACTCGGGGTTGTTGAGTCCGGAGAGTATGCCCAAGCTCGAGAGCTTGGTCAGCGGGATCTTGTAGCCGGCGTTGCGGCCGATGCCCGTGTGACAGGACTTGAGGCCGCGCAAGCCCTTGGGACTGTCGATCTTCAAGCTCTTGTGCACCACCGCCACGGCCTGGTACCGGTAGCTCGCCTGCGGCTCCTCCTTCGTTCTGATCTGCGCAAAGCGACAATTATACATCATTTTTCCGCGATGAACGCGACAAAAGAGATGCGTCACCTGCTCGACGATGTTGTACTGCGCCTTGGAGGCGAGCTCGTGCTTCGCCGCGAGATACATGTCCTCGGGGTCGACGGCCACGACGTCGGCCTCCTTGCGACCGACCTTGTCGATGCACTCGAACCGATCGCGTCCCGAGATGCAGGATATCGGTATGCCCTTCTTCGACGAGTCAATCTTCATCTGCAGACAGTCGTCCCAGTAGATCTCCGGCACGCACATCGTGACTGCGCCCGCGGCGATCCGAGGAGAAACCGACGAACGGACGATCGTTGAACCGCGAGGAAAGAAAGTTTAACAAAGTCATGAGAACAAAAACAAAAACGAAAATTCTCGCCGCGAGAACAGCGCGCATACTCACAGATGACTTTCTTCTCGCTCCTCGCGAACGCCAGGACGGCGAGGATCGCCAGCACCAGGAGCTTCGGAAACGTCCACCTCGCCATTGTCGGCGGAAGCGAAGGACTCGCAGCGAACTCGACACTCCACTGCGCTCTGCACGCGCGATGAGAATTACGGAGAGAAAGAGAAAGAGAGGGAGAAAGAGAGAGAGAGAGACGACTGATGGCTCGCTTATGCTCGACCGGCGAATTCGAGATCGAGAGTGTGCGACGGCGGTGCCGACGCCAGGATGATGATGGCTTTGGCTGGCGTCGTCTCGCTCGCTCTCTCTCTCTCTCTCTCTCTCTCCCTCCGTCTCTCTCTTTCAGAGGTATTCCGCCAAGGACCTTATATAGGAGTGCTGTGTTTTACTTTGTGTCCGAGCGTAAAATGGAGGGGATCATCGCGTGTGTGTGTCTCCTTCGCTAGCTCATCCGCGCTCACCTCCCCGGCGCTACGAGCGGCCGTTTCATCCGCGCGCGCGAGATGCGAGAGATCCGATCGATTCTCTCGCTCTCTCTCTCTCTCTCTCTCTTTGCAGCCTCTCTCGCCGCGCGCGCGAGAGAAGGCGAAAGGATGCTCGCAGGTATACAGCCTCTTGTATAACAACTCGCTTCGAGACTCGGAGACTCGGAGACTCGATGCACGCGTGCGTCTGTGTGTGAGTGAGATTGGCGGCGTTCGTTGGGTTATTATAGCTGGATTATTTGAAAATACGAAAAAGCGCGCCAACTCGCTCGAACGACACACTGCGCGACGGACTAAATTCATCAAGCGGCGCTGCACGCGTTCACGGGGGAAATAAGCGTTGAGAAATTTATGCTTTCGCTCGGGCCCTATTTCACCTTCTTCATTGTCTCCGCGGCTCGGATTTTCTCCCGGTTTTCGTGATACTTTACGACTGCAGCTCCGGCTGCGCCGCGGGCGCAAACTTGTTTCTCTGGTCCGGGGGGTACATAAGGTGTATCATTAGGAAAAGTAAGATAAATTTCAATGTTAAATTGCCGTTCTTACTCTCTCAAACTGAAACAGTGAAGATTCACTTTTTGAAAAAGTGAAAATATTTCACTTTGCAAAAGAGTTAATATGCTCTGTATGAAATAGAGAATACTCACTGATTGTTAAATTTATAAATTTTATTAACTAAATAACATAATTAAAATATTCTGCTTCATTTTAACAGTAATTACAGTAGACCAAAGTCATTCAAAAGGATTTATATTATTATTTTAGATACGTTACAAGGAAGCACTTATATTGTTGCACGGTATTTTTACAATTAAAATGAAATATAATAGTATAATTAACTTAATAGTTTCAGGTCGCCAAATGTAATGAAATAATTATTTATTGTACGCACTTAAACTTCGTTTTACAACAAAAACTCTACTAAACTCTTATGTGGTCACGATTCCACACACTGAAGTTATTTAAATTTATGTAATAATTGTTTGATTTTAAAGATGATTTACGGTTAAACCACCGAGATCTCAAAAACATTTTAGCTGCACATGTCATGAACAATAGAGGAACGCATTATACGAGAGCACGTGTTAAAATTTGTAGCTTTAGAATACTGCAAATGCGTGGCAGCATTAACAAGTGCATTTACAATATTTTTATGAAATTTTGTGCAAAAATATACTTCAATAATTATTTATTGTACTCACCTAACCTTGTTTTATAATAAAAATCCAGAAAATTCTTACCTGCAAACACCTTATTACCCCCAAACCCCTAACTTCCAAACCCACCAACTCCCAAATCATTATTTCCTCAAACCATTTATCCTCAAACCCCTATATCCCCAACCCCTTTACTTCTAAACCTATATACTCCCAAACCCGTATACCTTAATACCCCAATACTCCTATACCGCAATATCACTATTATCACACTCAATATCACATTAAGACTCAATATCACATTATTACATTAAGACTAAGGAAATTTTGGGGTATAGGGTGTATTGGGGTAAGGGTCTTGGAATATTAGGGTATAAGGATATTGGGGTATAGAGGTTTGGAAGTGAAGGACTTTGCGGATAAGGGGTTTGGAGTATAGGGGTTTGCGGGTAAGGAGTTTGGGGGTATAGTGGTTTGAGGTACAGAGGTTTGGGGGGTCTTTAACGAATTTTTATTCAGAATTTTTACTACTCAAGCTCATATATATATTTTTTTTCATCGAATTTCCAATATATACTTGTGTGCGTGAGTACACATAATTATTATATATATAATCATCTAGCTGCATTGCTCCGTATAAAAAAATTCCTAACCAAAAGAAGGGCTTGTATTTATTATTCATTAAAATAATTTTTCCCGAATATTTCGTTATTTTTTGATGTATTAAAAAATAGTTTTAAAGTTTCGCAAGACTGACACTACAAAATTGAAAAAAATACGCTTCTGAGTTGCGGAGTTCTTGAAGCAGACTCCGAGTTACGGGGTTCTTCAAACAGATTCTGAGTTACGGGGCTTTTGAAACAGACTCCGAGTTACGGAGTTACGGATTACACAAAACTCTTCTATTGTCGCGATACAGACGGATTATGTTACGCCAGATCACGACTCCTCAACAGGCGCCTCTACGCCTTGAATTTCCGCAGAATGAAATTATTTCAATTTATATAATAATTATTTGATTTTAAAGATGATCTACAATTAAACTACCATGATTCTAAGAAAATTCAAGCTGCATGTGTCGCGAATTATCGAGGAATACATTACACTACTAGTAGTAGAGTACGTGATAAAATTTGTAGGTTAGAATGCCACAAACACGTGTGTATTTGTGGCATTCTTTATTCTTATTCTTTATTCATTGATTGTTAGTTAAATTATATTTTAATAATTTAAGATTTTCCAATAGTGATTTCAAGTTTTATTTAAAATAATTATAAGTCCAAAATTTTCTCATTTAAATTTAATGGATTTTGACTGTATCACCGGTGGTTATTCTTGTTATATTTCATTACCAAAGCCACTAATAGAAACAATCAATTTTAACTGGATTAGCAGTTTTTATTCAAATACGTGATTGATGCAGTGATCAGTGAACATTCACTCCCAAAAATAGTCACTCCGTGAATTTCATTTATTTTACAGTGTATATTCACTGGATATCAAAAGTTAAGTTTGGTTCTCTTTTGTCTAAGCTAATCATTTCACTGTTTTGGAAGTGGAAAACAGAGTCTCTTGCCAAACCAGTGAAATTTTCACTGTTTCAGTTTTAGAGAGTAAGATAAATTTCAATGTTAAATTGCCGTTCTTATTTTTATTGAGAAAACGAATGGTTAGTCGCCGCTCGGCTGCACTTCTTCAAGATGCTTTTTCTCCGATAAGCAACGTCCTTACAGCGCAGCGTCGGATACGTTTTCAATTTTAGCAGTTCCAATTGCGTCTGCAGGTCCGTCAGTTCGTTATAGCTTTCCTTTACCGCTTCGACGAGTCCCGTTCTCTCCATAATTGAGTGTAAGTGATTTTTATGGAAGATCCTATTTCTCTTCTGCAGATGATCCTCCTCTAGCTGCTTGAGATGTTCCTGCTTTTTTAACGAAAGCACCTCTATACTCGCGGTCGATTCAACGTTCATTTTACTCCAGTATTTCATCTCTGCGAGAATCCTAAGTAGATTGATCTTCTCGGCGTTCAGCATTCTTTCGAACTTCTATAAACAAAGCATACAATTTTTTAAATCATTTGAAAATAGTCATCGTTTAACAACTATTATACCAAGTGGCGCCTGTGCAATGCATACCCTTTCGACCGATTTTAACATCTTATTACAAGAAGTGGCGTCTTTGTACTGTATTTTTCCTTCGATTCTCTCAACCAAATAGTTTTGTATGTCTTTACCGATCTAAAACATAATAGATGCGTTAGTGCTGTACAAAGTTTAAATAAAATTTAAATTAACTTGCTTTAGTCTTTTGCAGAACAGCCAAGTGTTCTTTTAGATGCTTCCTCCTCTTAGACATGCATTGATATTTCCATCCTCTGAAGAGAATTCTTTTCTTCAACTTCATCGAAGCTTGCAAAGCGCTAATCTTTTTCTCGCCTTCCCTGACGATTTCAGTATTGACATTAACAAGTTGTTCGCAGGTGACCACGGCGGTATTTTCAAAATTATTTACGCTCCCTGTAGTGGGTATCTCTAATTGCGCAACTTTCAAAACCAATTGTATTTCAGAATCTTTCAAGAACTTGGATTGTTTTATCGTTTCCTCGTCTATATTATTTTTCATGAAATATATCTTGGCTTGCGCCGAGGAGCTCAGCTTTTGTAAATAGAAGAAAGTTTGCTCGGCTTCGGCTAATTCCAGAGCGGCGATTCTTAGCTACGAGGAAAATATCGTTGCAGTTATATTGGACGCGATACAGAAATAAAAGCTATAGCGTGTGCGTTACCTTGATTTCTATTTCGACTTTGTTTCTGCGTAGTTTACAGAGCGATTGCCAATGACCAGCATCGATCTGCGGCGGTAAACTACTCGGCATCACATCCAGGGCATCCATTCCACGTAAAAAATCCAAATATTCGCGCGGCAGTATTGCCGACTTTTTACCGGCCATGAGACACTTGTTTGTCTCTGCTAAGTAAGTCAATGATGTGCAAGTAATTTGACCAATACGCGGTCGACGCTTGTACTGCCTCAACAAATGTTCAATCATCGGTTGTTTCAATTCGTCGAACTCGCCGCGAAATTTCCCCTCCAAAACTTTATCGCGTTTGTTTACATTTTCGTATTTATTTCGCAGTTCGATTACTGTTGGTTCTATGTTTGCTACTTCGTTTAACAATGTTCTATTTTCCTTTTCCAATATCACCAAATCGTGATTGACAAGGTTGAAAATGTTTTTATTGCTGTAATCCTCATAAAGATGTCTTTTTCGTTCATTCAATCGTAAAAGAAATTCCTGCAGTATAGCCGACTTTATTTTTATCTTTTCTAGAGCGAACTCTTCCATTTTTCGATCAAAATTTTCAGCGTCAGCCTTTATTTGCTCTAAAATGTAAATACTTTAGCTGTGATAACAAGACGCACAATGACACAAAGCTTTCTTACCTTGTATCTTTTTAATTTCGGTTTCTAAGTAAGTTTTATATTTGCTTTTTGCAGCTTCTAATTTAGCCAGCTTCTTTTTATAAATAATTACAGATGCTATCTCCTTTTTGTCGAATTCTGTGGGATTTTTCGATGATAAGCATGCTGGCTTCGGTACGTCTTTTCGAACTTCGTCTTCCCATCTATCATTATATAACCATAGTATTAAAATACAATTAAAATCATTATCTATAATTAAAGTGTAAAAAATAAGTTAAAACCTTATTTCGAGAACACCGTCCATCATTTCTTGAAGCTTAGCGGTTCGGAAATCAAGTTCTTCTGAAATATCTGTATTTATGATTTCCTTACGCGGTGAATTGTCAATCGTCTTTTTATTTTCATTATTTAAGTAAATATCGGTTTCACATTCAATCGGAATATCTTTTGACTGCATCATTACATCTTCTGAGGATTCAGTAGAGTGCCATTTAACGTTTGCAAACTTATCATTTTCAGAAACAATACCAAATACTTCGTTTAATTCGGTTTTTAATTTTCTCAATTTTTTCAATCGATCATCTAAATCGATAAGTACGTTATTTTTTATAGATCGCATTTCATCAAACCTTTTATTGAAATGAATCTAAAAAATTAGTTTAATTAGTAATCAATATATCTACTAATACAAATAAATGGTCAAAAATTACTTTTAATCTGTTTTCTCTCGACGTATTAATATCATGGTAACTGCTATCAAACACTGTTCTTGATAATTGGTTAGGGGGAGCATCGTCTCCTAACCACTGGAAGCTCGTTGATCCAGTAAGCACAATATCGTTATCATATTTCAAGTACAAAATGCCTGTATTTTTGTTTGAATTCTCTAAAATATCATCAGACAATATTGATTCATTTACAGGTTGATCTTTCTCACATTTACTCATTTCCAAACATGTGCTTAGTAAAGGAGTATTAAAGAGCTCAATAGAAAAGTCGTCTACCTTTTCGGGGTTCTCAATACAACGTATTCGAAAATTCTTGATGTAATTTTTACAATCAAATGATATAAGAGTGCAATCGTGAGTTTCTAATGCATTCCAAAATGATTTCATTAAATAATTGATAACCTTTTCTTTTTGCTCAATTATATTTTCTAAACATTCACGTGCTTGCTCCTGTTCGCTAAGAGAAGAATTAATTTTTTCATTCCTCTTTTGAATATTCAAATCAAAACTTGATACTGGTAATTTACATTCCGAACTTTTGATCTCATTTAAGTCTAACAGATTTTTAATCTAAAAAAACAAAATTTCTTTTACATTGTAAATTAAATGATCATAAAGCTATAAGAATTTAATTTACCTTTGTTTTTAAATCATTAACGTCTTTTAAAATGATACTTTTTAAATGAACTACCTCAGTCCTAGCACGTTCAATAGCTTTTTCATCTTCAATTTCTATCCATGTTTTATTTTCAGAAGTTGTAGTTTCAATATCCACATTTTCCCATTTTAAGGTTTCAATATTTACTTTAAGTCCTACAGTGTCGGCCTCGCTTATTTCACTGCAATACAAAACAAAAAAAGTAAAAAATTATATTCTTTTATTATTTTTCAATTTACACCTAGTCTGGAAGAACTGCAAGGAACTTACCAATTTTTTAAGCAAATAAGACTGCCGTCTCTACCTAATGAAAGAATTATTTTGCCACAAATTGACAATAGAGACTGTTTTGTTCCTTTTTCTTGGTAGTGATGAACCATGAAAATATTTTCACATTTTGATAAATCCAAATTATTTCTTATAATTACAAAACCATCATAACCACTGGTAACTATACAATTTTTACATACATTGATATCAAATTTCCTTAGTTTATGTTCGGAAGATAGAATATTAGTCAATGTCATGGATTCATTCTAGAATTATAAAAAATTTTATGAACTCTTCATTAAATTTGATATATTGAAAATAAAATTTATCACCTCAAGTTTAAATAGATGCAGTTGTTTCAAAAGATACGGTAGTCCGAAAAAATCACACACGTTTTCTACGCCATATTTTAAATTATGATAGTAGCCAATCAAACTAATTGTATAAGTCTTCTGATAAGAGTTTTCCCACTTATTTACTAAATATATTTCAATAGAATCGCCGGCTGGTATTGTCGAATGAGCTTTAGAAAGTATAACTAATGTTATTGTTTCCTGAACATCAAAAATCAAAAAATCGACCACTAGTTTTTTAAGTGGCATGTGAAAAAACACTTTTATCTCTGTCTGAACAATTGTCTTTAATAAAAAAATATTATTTGGATTGGTTGAAACGATACCAAACAGAGAGCCATTTTTCGAAAATTGCACTAATTCTAAAGGATATCGGTGCAAATGAATAGTTTTTACTTGTTTAAAAATTGTTGTTGGTACAATAAAAATATGGCACTTTCCTGACATTGTACCCACTACTATCAAAGGAATATGAGGATGCGTCGTCATGCAAAGTACTAAAAAAAATAATAAAAGTTTTGACTGTGCTGCAGTTAAAGTTGTGAAAAATTAAAAATATGTTATACCTTTATCATCTGCATCAATTTGAATGGCTGCACAAATATTTCCATCAAAGATGTCAATAAGTTTTAAATTATTTGAACTATCAAGAGCAACAACGTAACATTCTTGTGGTTTCAGGGCGCACATACATACATATTTCACATGACTTTTAAAAATATCTTCTAAAACTGGTTTATTATCTTGTGAGGATAATTCCAAGATATCTCCGATATCAGTACGAAGCAAAATTGCTTCTTTATTGCGCGCCAAAGCCATTTTTACAGGGTGAGAAGAACACTTTATAAACCACACAGCGTTACATATTTCACTGGGGTTAATGTCCAAAAGTGATTTATTATAATACTGAAAATAAACTCTTATTTACGAAGCTTCTATATATAACTGAAAGTAATTAATATGAATTAGGAATAAGTACTTACAGTTAATTGCGAGTTATTATCCGTCTTTACGAACCCATTTAGAAACGAAAGTGCGGCTATTGGCTTTTCCATAGCGACGCTTTCTTCACCGCGCTGAATCAGTGCCATCTTCTTTCCATCACAACTAATAATATATACATTTTGAAAGACGTCGGACAATAACAAATTGCCACTATTTGTCCAGCAAACCGAAGAAATTTTATGTTTAATCGACTTTATACAATTTTTAACTATACTAACTTTTTTAGAATACGTATAGATTTCGTATGTACACAGTTTGCTGGCTGCAGGAGAAAATTGATAAATCAAGTGTGTTGATATCAGCGAAGCCCTGGAAATTGCATGGAATTAAAAAATACATCAAACACAGCTCTATCTGATAGGACACATCAAGAGCTCACTCGATTATCTGAATCTCATCCGTAAAGGTTGTATCTACAGATGTGATTTTTTCACCGGTCCTCCAAAGCCAAACAATCAACTGAAAATTCGGGAACGACGTTAAGCTTAAGAGATACTCCGTGCCTGCGAAGCAGCAAGAAAGATAGGAATTCGGACCCTTGTCAAGTCTGCATGTTGTGACTTTTCTGATCTCGGGATACGTGTGGATATATATCTTCGGCCTGTAGCATCGTTCCGCCGTAGAGAACATTGGCGTGATCTGCCAGGAAAAATAAAAATTGTTGTCAAGCTAAAGTTAAGAAAGGAAAACAATTGCTCTGCTAGGAAGAAATTCGAAGCAAAATAAATGTAGAAAGACCATTGTGCGACGAACGGTCGAAAATTTTAAAAATGTTACCGGATGCCCCGCCAAGCAGCAAGCGCCTTCGCCTCGACTTGGACCATTGAAATATTCAATTCGTTCCTCTTTCGTTCCCAAGTTGTAAAACATCACATGGTTCCCGGAGGCAGTCGCAATCACGTCCTTGCCAACAAACACGAAATCGTCAACTGCTACAGTTTTGATCCACCTGCGGGACACAATATTCATGAGCTTCGCCGTCTCAGCCGTTCGTAAATAATAATTGCATTCGCGCAAGTTTCTGCATTCATACTTTGTGACAATGGTCATTGTTGCCGAACAATGAGGGACGCGCTTTTGTTAATTATAATCTATGCTATTTACACAGAGGGACTCGGGGAGTACACAGCCCCGAGCTTGCGCAGCAACTCTGTTTTGTTGCTTGGTAACGCGTTATGTATATATACCTATACTTCTATTTCAGAGCTATTTCATGTGCTCGATATTGCCGTGGCGAAGCTTTTATTGCAGTGGATCGGTACCTATAGAGCAAAGACAAACAGACGGCCCATGGGCCGTTCAATTAAGTTCACCGATAACTCGAGTGCACTCGAGTTATCGGTGAATTTAATTGATTCTGCCGTTACAGAGCCTCGACGAAACCGTAATTCAAGCCTTGATTATTTTCGTGCAAAAACGAAATTGCATGTGTAGAGGGACGTGCGAGTATTCTCTTCGCACATGCAGCGATTAAAACAGGAATGTCTAGTCGATTTCGAGGTGCAGTGCGCGCACACGCTATCGCTTGATGCGCGGTCACGTATCCCTGGAAAAACGAGATTTCAAACTCGACGACAACAGAACGTCGCCGCTGAATAGCATTATGTGCGCGCGCGCGCGCGATGTGCATCTTTTCGAATCCACCGGTTATTCGACTTTTTTCACCGCCGCCTATACGGCGCTTCGTCACGCTGTATATCTCGGCGCGCTCGGGCTCTTTCCCCTTTTAACAATGGCTTAGATTTTTTGTTTAATGCGAGATGAACGCGCGATAATTTCGCGCAACATACAGCCAAGTCGCTGAGCATGTATACGTATATATAAAGGAGTGAAAGTAGGAAAGCCATTTTTTATCCTGTGTATATAAACATACGGCGGAGACAGTGAGAGCCGCGTGCACTTAGATATGCGCTCGCTGACAAGCGTAATTTTGCAATCTGCAAGCGGCTGGAGTGTGGGTAGTTTGTTATTTTCGAGCGCGACGAGTCGAAAAACGCAATCGTCGTGATAGGAATGCAGTAGGGTGGGGAGGGCGAAGTGTGCCACTGGATCAGAGAATTGTTTGAGAAAAGAGCGTAGGCTATGGGATCGAGGGGACGGACCGTTATCACACCAGGTATCGCTCCGTACATAATAATGTTCCTGTACGCGGGCGACATCGACGTCTTTCAATTGGCGATCCGGCTAATGGGCCGAGTACGTTTTAATATATATGTGCAGTGTGGGCGCGATAAAAGATGTGCCGCTGTAGTTTGCCGTGCGAATTTTCTTTTTCCATGGCTGATTTCGTTGAATTCGGTGGAGGGGAAAGCTTGCGTTCCTTTATTGCATTTTTTAAAACGATTTATTCGCGAGGCAAACTGTGCTGAACAATACCCTGTCGCAGTGAAAAAAACTGAAAAAGCTTTGTTCGAAGTGCCGAGGGTAGAGAAAAACTGGTCGCGAACCAAGTGAAAGTATTGCAAAACAGCGCGTCTGATTGATCGGCGTTTGTATGCGTGACATTTAATTCGGCGGTGGAGGTGGAGAAAAGCCCGGCCCGTGTCAAGTCACGTGAAATAGTAACCTAGTAAATTTCTCCCACTCCAGCCGGTGCGTATATAGTCGGCGACACTGGCCGTGAATTTTTTTATACGTACCCAGGTCGAGTGCATCGATCGTCGCTCCGAGCGAACAGATACTCATACACGCATATTGCGCGGAGTCATGGCACTGTATCGTTATTAAGCTTTTCCGGAGCTTCGTCAGGAAAGTTCGTTGATCTCGTTAGTGACTCTTGTTTTTCCACAACTCCCGTGGACAGTGATTTTATTTTTTTGAGAATAAGGAGGTGAGTGCTTCAGTGGTGTCGACGGTCTAATGCAATTTTGCAAGTGGTCGGACGCAGGAAGATTATGCAAACTAACGAATGGCTTATGAGGTGTAGTTTTTTTATTATACTTATTTGAAAATCAAAGGAGTTTCATTGTTTAATTATTTGTCGAGGTGTTATAAGTTTCAATGACCTTCAATTCAAAATTATTTATAACAAGAATCTTTAAAAAATGCACTTATTATCAATTTACTTTATGTCAAGAGTTTGATAGAAGAACAAAATTAATGGAAAGACTGTTGATACAGTCAATTAAAATAAAATTTATATCAAAAAAATTTAAGCACACGAAAAAACTATAGAGCTAATTTTCTCGGAGATATAGCGGAATAATTTTTCTCCGTTACTTATAATTATTCTATTGACTACTATCTTATGAAATTTGAAGTTCAAACTTTAGTATGTATCTTGACAGACATCCTTGGAATTACATGATTTTAAGATGCTATTCGAATGCCATTTTATTCGTAAGCCTCGACTCTAAAAAAATATTCATTTTAAATTAATATTGCGGATAATTGAGATTTCTCATAATTTTATTTTTATCGCTTGTTATATATTAATTAATTGTTTTTTAATTTGAGAAATTTGAATTATTGCTTGCGTATTGTTTGTGAATTTAATTTAATAAAAGAACGAAAAAGCAAGTTCTGGATACACAAAATTATAAACAGACTTTGTTCTACTAAATTGATAATTAATGAATTTCAATTCATTATAATCCAATTGTCTCGACAGTGATGCAAACGAATCGAATCTATATAAAGACGCCGCGCAATCAATATTCAAGTGCAGTTGTTGATTTGGTATTCGAACGGAAGTGTGAACTGACTTTCTTTTCTACCTCATTTTAGATGACAATTATTAGATGCTAAAAGAGACCTACATTTTTACAGCCCATATTATTACAGTCATTGTACATTGAATTATTAAGTATCTTTAATTTTCCTTTAATAATATAGTATATCAGATCGTAAACAATGCCATTTAAAGACGTTATAATTCATAGTATGCAGTATAGTAATAAAAATTTCATTACGTCTACGAGTATTGCAAACTAGCTCGATACTTACAGCAACCTGCAATAAAGAGCTAAATAAAAAAAAAATTTCTGACCAGCAGGCCAACATGACGAGAATCCAAGTACCCCTCGCATGCCTCCTCATCGCGATCAGCGCTTATTTCACCCTCTGCGAGTCTCTCGACTCGACGCCGGCGGAACACAGGAGCGTCGATGAACCTGTGCTAAATCTATCTTATACTAAGCTGAAGGCACGTTCCGAAGATCAGTCCAAAGTTACTACCAAAGCGATCCCCGAAGTATCCAAGAATCTCGAGACATCAAAGCTCAAGCACGATGCGATAAATCGACCGCCGTTGCCGCCCATGACGATGCGTCCGATGGTATCGCCGAAGTACCGCTTACAACAACGAAATCATGTCGCACCTCCAGTTTCGACACGGGATAGCTACTTGGACGCTTTGGACTATTCGCACAATATCAAAGACGCGAAAAGACAAGAGAGCAAGTCCCCAAAAGTGGCGAGACGGGAATATACACCGGGACCCGTTTACAGACCGGAAACCGATAATGCAGCTAGCAGCAGCAATCAAATCGGTAGGTATCTATATAGGCACACAATACCATCGCCGATTTTTCCTGCTGGTCTGCGCCTTTGAACGAGGATGAATTTTCAGAAAGTGTCGTGAAAATTCCCAGGATCACGTACAGCGGCAGCTCCTCCGTCAGGCCGTCCAATTCCTTCCAACCTCCCAAGGAAAATAGTCAGCCCCACGTGACGATCGGCACCGGTTTCAGCAGCGATAACGCCAAGATCGTGAGCAGCAACAGCTATAGCTACGACATCTACAGTCCTCCGGATAAAAGCTACGTGGTGCCGCCTCAGATTTCTTACGGGCCACCCTCGACATTGTACGGTCCACCGTCGACGTCGTACGAGCCGCCGTCGCCGTCGTACGGACCACCGTCGACGTCGTACGGACCGCCTTCCTACGGAATTCCTTACGGATCGTCGCAGCAAGGTGAGAGCAGAGGTATCGTATTAATGTTTAATTTTTCACAGTTGCATCGTTTGCTTTGACGTACCGTATCGTGCTTTTTTTTGGATGTGGTATTTCCAAGCTGTTGTGCAATTGGTATGCACCTGCAGTTTGAGTTTTTAGTAACGATTTGAATAAGCGCGGAGTATAATCGCTCGTATGCTTAATCATTGTTTCGCGTCTCGTCGCTCGCGCGTATAATACACGTGGACGCAAATTAAATGAGAGGCACTCTTAGCGCCGTCGGATTTAATTAAATTCTTATTCACGCCTCGTTAAATCGTCTTCTTCGTTAACGCCCGGGAAATCTTAACAGTCCGTTCTCTCATTTCCGAGCGCTCTGTATTTTCCTCTTCTCTCGCGCACTTGTCAGCTCCTCTGCAAACGACCTACTTAACGAAATAAAAATGGCAAACACCCAACACACTTCCGAAAGCGTCTAACGCAGAGAGAATGGGCCAAATAAACTGTTTCAAAGGTCACCACTCCCCCACCCCCACCCGAACGACGCATACTAAAACGCTCTCGATTCTTCCCCCCAGGACTGGGCTCGCTTCAGGCCACCTACAGCACGTCGTACCCACTTCCCGACCTCTTCCCAATCGCCCTCTTCCCGGCGATCGATCTCAGCTGGCCGATCTCGCTGAAGATCAACGCCTTCACCCTCATCAAGATCGTCCTCAAGATCATCATCTTCAAGATCATCGTCAAGTTCATCGGGACCATCTGTCTCCTGCTCTTTCTGCCGAAGCTCTTCCCGAAGAAGGACAGCCACCACAGCGACGACGAGGAGGACGAGGAGGATTCGCGCAAGCGTGAGTTGTGCATGCATAATGTTATATATACGGCCGACGATATTCGCCTCTCGTCGATGCGTACATTTGTAAACAGAAATAAAGTATCCATGCAAATTTTGGCAGTGACACCATCGGCGGAACGGTTACGGCTGCTGTCTGCGATGGTCTCGCGCTCGATCGAGCATTACGCCGAGCTCAATGAAAAAAGCGGGACGAGACGAGCGAGTCGAGCTGACGAGGAGCTGGCGCCGTGCAAGAGCCTGCTATGTCAAATTGGTAAGCACGTGTTCGGTGCGGATACGTGGCTTGATTATACACGGCTGTTTAAGAGCTACCTCGCCGAGGAGCAACAACTTACGGCTGTCCAACGATCGCCGATAAGATAGTGCGAAATTTACAGCTGCTGGCCAAAAACTACTCTCTACGCGACTGCATAATTTATTTATTTATTTATTTATTTATTTAGTTATTTAATGCAATTCTGTACTTATGAATACAGCGTTATGTGTGCGACAAATAAACACAATACTTTTTTCGGCACTGCGCAGTTCTCTCTCTCTCTCTCTCTCTCTCTCTCACTGGTCACCATTGTAGAGTCAACAGAGTTATTACATAAATGTATATATAAGTAAAAGGAGGATGAAAAAATAAGCGAATGCTCGCCTTTGTTCTGGGGATTTCCGCAAAAAGCATCTCGGCGCGGCGATAATAACAATGTGCGCGCTCGTACGTCGAGTGCTCGCGCGAACAAGGTAAGTGACTTCCTTACTTTTATAATGATCACGATCTGGAACGAAGCGACCTCGAGGACAATTAAGTGCGTAACGAAATGATTATATTACAAGTCTCCGGCAAGCCAACTGCGCTTTGACGGCGTTCTCGACTTTTCTTTTCGATGTGAGAATTTCAGCTTTCTTTATGGGTGCTCGTATACACGTTGAAGCTATATCATGGCCGATCGCTCATTTGCAATAAAGCATTCTGATATTCTCGCGTGGATAAAGGCCGTAACAATAAAGCGGTACGTTTTGTAATGCCGCGGTATACACAAAGAGCGAGTATATTCTAGAATCTTGCTCGAAGAAACAATGAGTTTTCTGATCGTAATTGATGCATGCGAATTCACGCCTAGTGCAATAATAGTGAATTGTATTTTTCTAGCAGTGATGCTACATTGTATAATGCTTGCGTTTTATGTATCGTAAAAACTAGACTTCAGCGGTTCTCAAAACGCTTGGCGGCTATAATGTCACGTATTGGACACACGACACTCGGCGATCTAGTTCTTCGTTATTCGCCACAATAAAGGGCAATTCAATCTCTTTTCGCGCTGTTCGTGAATGGAAGAGCAAATTGCCAATGGCAAGAGGGCAAACAAATGCATTGTCCATGATGCAAAACTAAAGTTTACATCTACGGTCTTTCATATTGTACTACAAAAAAAACTATGTAATTGAGACATGCATTTAAAGACATTATTCTACCCAAGCTACAGATTTCCAATGTACAGATTTCCAATTATAATTGTTTTCTTTGCATAAAAATCAATACGTGAGTATGCACTCGCCCTTGAAATCTGCATAAACTCGCTCGTAGCTCATAATCATGATGATGATCGTCATCACCATCATCATCAACATCAATCTCACTTTAACTTCCTTCTGCTCCACATATTGGACATAAAGGTATTTTTCGCGGCGCTTATAAGCCGCGCGCAGAGCCGCACGTACACATCTCTCATTGAAGGCTTTCCTCTTTCAAGACAGGAAGGAATTACGCGCTGTCACGATGTTCCCTGATGTTTATCGAATGGGTCAACCATCATCGCCTAATTCAGCCAAGTCCATAAAACTTGTGCGCACCATAACTGGCGTCAGCTCGCTTTGACCGACGCTCACCTGCTGCTTGTCTTGCTGGTCGTAGTGTAAGTAGACGGGGGAGGGGATAAGTTAGGTGCCGACAGGATATACATATATTCGGAGACGGGCTGTATTACATGCTTATAAAAGCCGCGATAGAGCATCACAGAATCCAGTCTTGCTCCGTTAATACAGCGCGTGAGACCTGTATAGCTCGGCCAGTTTCTTGTTTGTAATAACAGTGAAGGAAGGAAGCATCATGAAGCTCACGTTCGCACTTGGAGGTAGGAGATGCTTTATTTTAGTAATTTAATCATTTTTCTTCAACCCTTATGATGATACCGTGTGCTTTATTGACGTTGTTATGGTTGTAAACGTGCTTATAGTATGAAACATTATTTTAACAGAAAAGTTAAGCGAACCGTATAAGGAACTTACGATTATTAAATAAAATCGAGTTTATCCAATTATTATAATTATCAGATGTGACTATAAAGTTACAAGAAAACAACATATGTCGTTTAAATAAACTTATAGCTTTTAAATGTTACTCTATTATTATTGGTTTACTGCGTGTAGGTTACTATAGATTTTCGCAAGTCTCTCATATCATATGCACATAATATTTACGAAATATCTTATTGGAACTTTGAACTTTACTTGTTGAATTCACAAATAAATAAATTAACAAATTGTTAATTTTACAGAATCAAGTTTAATAAATAATAAATACCTGTATTATATAAAAAAACTACCATTAAAACATTCATCAACTTAACTTTATTTTCATGTTACTTCAGTGAACTAAATCTTTTAAAATGCAGAAAACTACAATTTCACTTAAAATTAATTAACTTTAATTGATAATTTGAATACTTATTTAACATTTCTTGAATGTTGCTTTTTATATTGATCATTCATTATTTTAATAACTTTTATTAATATTTTTAACTTTAAAACTTTCTTTCACTAAATACTTATTGAATTTTTAAGCTATTCATCAACCTTCCAAAACAGTATAAGTACATGATTCGAAATTAAAAAATTGAATAAGAGAGCATATACATGACCCGAAATCCTAAGAAAACTATTGAAACTAATAGTAAATTATGGATCCAATATAACCCTTTACATTTGACACGGCTTTCTTCAAGAGTCGTCAGATCATCTTTTAACAGATAAATTCTAATACCTTTGGTAAAGTTATCCACGTATGAAAACCAGTCGAAATTCTGGAATGTAAATGGGAAGATTTTCTGATCTTGTAAATCCAGACGACTCCACAAATTTAGTATGTTTTTATTTTCGAAAGTCCACTCGTTCATGCAAAATAGACGATAAACATCATTTACCTTGTACGCTGTTTCATACATTTTATACAATCTACAAACCAATTTATAAATTTATATTTCGTCGCCGTATTTTGGAGAAGATATACCTCCTTTAAATTATGTAAATATCAACATTTTAATTTAACCCTTAATTTTTATATTCACAAAAATTTGTTTCAAAAATAATATTGCAATTTCAGGAATAGCTTCTAACTTTAGCTAACAAATAGATTTCTAAATTAATTATTAAAGAATAAATACAAGAATTTTCATGGATAACTTATTGATGTAAGAATCTATGCAAATAATATTTTTGAAGTGATAACTTCTTATGGCTCGCCTGAGGGGTAATTAAAAAGTAACGAAAAAGCGTTCCCTCGACCACATGTTTTCCGTCAAAAAAAAATTGTATGTATAGGTATATAGCATAGGGAAAGCGTGGAAAGCAAAAGAGGGGAAAAGGAGAGAGAGCGAGGGGAGTGCAGCGATCCCCACTACCGATAGTTTCTATGCAGTGGACTTAGAGCAAGACCTAGCTTCTCTATACCGTATGTCCTCTCTATACTCCCCACTCTTCTGGGCCCTTGTAGGCCCTGTATACAGTACAGCGTTCAGGGCTTTCCCTCTGTATATGTATGTATGCGTGTGTAGGTGTACTCTGTGTTTCTGTGTCTTCTCTGCCTCTATAAATATATAGGTATACTTTGCGAGTATACTTATACACACACACACATAGATTTTATATATATATCTGTGGCTTACAGGAAGAACCACTTTCCAAAATTGTTATTAACAATGAGAAAAAACGGCTTAAAGGAAAAGAGCATGGTTTTTCCACAATTTTTTGTTTTTTAGTTCGAGATTTCAAGAACGTTTTCATTTGCAATGTATCTGGAACCCCTCTAACCAATGGAATAAATGTCCAAACCTAAAAGATACGTGATTTGGGAGTTGATTTTGAACCTCGGTGTGGTCAAACTGGCGCATATTATATAATTGAAAATTTTTTACGAAGATTTTTACAAATTTTTTATTCAGAAAACACGCACTTTTGGAAACAATTTTCAAGAGGAATAAGTTCTTAGAATCAGCTAAAGAATACGTACGAATTTTATCAGAGTGATTCCAGTAATTTTTTTGTTTTTGCAAATTAACAATTTTTGAAAAATTTAAAAACATTAAAAAAATTTTTTTAAATTTTAGAAAACCGACGAATATATCGGTATAGGTAATTAGATATATATTATACAGCTTTAATGTACTCCACACGGTGTATCTCGCACAAAAATAAAAAAAATGAGCGCACTTAAGTGGTTCTGCGGTAACATTTTTACGAGAGACACAGTTAAGTGATTATGCAATCGGCTAGCATTTAAATATTTGTGCATTTTGGAAGTCCTACTATTGTACAATGAAAAAGGGTACTAAGAGCACCTCGAATTCGACATAAAAAATATTTTCACAAAATGTCACGTAAGTGGTTCTTCCTGCAAGCCACAGATATATATAGTCCTACACCACGACAATGAAGATAGACGACGACGTGCAACTAACGTTTGATACATGACTAAAGAATGTAGACAATATAGAAGCTGCAAGATGTTTGCCGATTTTCTTTCTATTAGTGTGCTTGCATACCCACAGCACTTCTGATTCCAATTTTCTATTAACTCTACTTCGATATATTGTAATTTCTATTACGAGCGAGGCAACACTTGCTAGTTTCTATTAAAATCAATTTGAAGTTATCACTTCTGTCGCGCGTCCCGTGACGCACACGTTTTTTTATTCTTAGATTTTGTTCCTGGTATATATGGCAAATAAATTTTTAGATAGATATAAAATGAAATAGTATATTACTACCCAAGGCCAGTAAAATAAGAAATGTCTCAGATCACATGTAATTGTAAACATGTGATCTGAGGCTTTATTTTTTACTGGCTATGGTTTGTATACTATTTTTCTTTTCGACGTTGCCGGAAAGCGACAATTTCAATTCGCGCAGCGGCCAGAAAGCTTTTTATCGGTTGGGCCCTCTTAAACTATTGCTAATACTGTTATTGAAAACAATTCGTACCTTGGTTTTCTTCCCATCATTTGAGATATAAAATTCTCAAGATACGCTGGTATCCAATGTAAAAATATTTCATATATTGTACAGATAAACTTGAACTTGCTTATTCGCAGATATGCATACCAATAAGCTTTTTTTGATGGATACTGTTTGATAAAAGACATGGTAGTATTTATGAAAGTACCCCATGTAATTGGCGCTTCTTCAGTCGATGTATAATTGTAAATAAGCATATCTTCACCCCTTTTTCCAGTTTCTGAAGCTATATCCCAAGCGCAAGCGATCATTGCATTGACAGTGAAATCTACCGGTACGAGATTTGTTATAAGCTTTAGATTGCAATTAAAAACCCTTAAAACTCCAATTGCAATTTGAGTAAAAATACCCATAGGACCGTTAAAATTGTCAGTCCATCCAGCATCTGGATACTTTACAGCTGATATTACTAGAAAAAAAAAAAAATAACAGGTAATTGTAGTAAAAATTCCACAAACTAGTAAAAATATTTTAATTCATTAATGTTCATTAATTTACTGTTTTAAATTTTCAAGAATATTTGATAACTGTCAAAATTTTCAAAATGTTACATGTTATAATAAACTTTTTTTTCTTTTTCTTTTTACAGTCTTTTCAAGCCCTCATATGAGTCTTATATGTCTCTGCATTGCCTGCGCTTGTAAGTACTTAAGGGGACCAACCACCTTTACAATTTGAAATTAAAAAAAATGTTCAAATAATTATCAAATTGTATAGTTAATTATAATTTAATTGAAACTTTTTCCATCTAATAGTATGTATAAAATACTATAAAAATTAATTTTTATTTAGCTAGTTTGAGCCAGACACACATTCATGTCAGCGTAGACACTGTTCGATGACTTTTGTCACTGTCCGTAGGATTCTAAGGGTACGCTTGAATGAAATGAGTCCAAAATTTTTTTACAAGTTTGTTATAGCATTAGTTTTCGTATGAATGTAGGGATTTTGATTTGAATGAATAGAACGTTTAGAAAAAAAAAATGTGTCAAAATTATTGTAAAATCATTTTTTTTTAAATATTTTGACACTTTTTTTTTTCTAAACGTTCTATTCATTCAAATCAAAATCCCTACATTCATACGAAAACTAATGCTATAACAAACTTGTAAAAAAATTTTGGACTCATTTCATTCAAGCGTACCCTTAGAATCCTACGGACAGTGACAAAAGTCATCGAACAGTGTCTACGCTGACATGAATGTGTGTCTGGCTCAAACTAGCTAAATAAAAATTAATTTTTATAGTATTTTATACATACTATTAGATGGAAAAAGTTTCAATTAAATTATAATTAACTATACAATTTGATAATTATTTGAACATTTTTTTTTAATTTCAGATTGTAAAGGTGGTTGGTCCCCTTAATTTCAGTGCATTGAGTCCACTATTTTTAAGTACTCGCGCAGAGCAATGGGGACCTACAGTTTTATTTACAGTAAAATATACACATTGTACACAATGGTTCGGATAATAAATTATTATTATTATTATCATTATTATTATTATTATTACTATGTTTTGCGCAATTTCGTAAGATTAATATGACTATTTTTATAATTTAAATTACAAATTTTCTGACCTATTCCTGGCCTAAAAATTCCAATGGGTAAGCTTTCACTTTTGGTCCGCACTAGATTCTCTGCTAATGCTTTGGTGAACAAATAAGTGTTTTGCCAGGGACTGATCAATCTATAAAATGAAATAACTATTACATTATTATACTTATTTTTTTAACTGATGAATAATATGTAACTATAAAGAAAGATTAAAAACAAAACTGACTGTAGCGTTATGTTATTTACAGTGCCTTCTGATAAAATTTTTGTAATATTTAAAACATCATCAGAGTTTAATGAATAATCATAAAATTTCTCTTCTATATTCTTAACGAAGCAGTTTGAATAAGCCGTAGAGACATGAACTACAGACTGAAAATGCATTAAAATGTAAATAAATAAATATTTAAATAAAGAATTTTTTTAAATCAATTTTAAAAAATTTTTATCGAAAAAATAATTACCTTTAAGTTTTTCATGTTCTTGCATATTTCAAGCATATAAGATACACTGTGGATATTGTTAGCAATAGCTTGTTTTAATTTTTCGTTAAAGCGTGTTGTAGCAGCTACATGGAAAACAATTGAAACCTAGAATTTTTTTAAATATTCTACATATGTATACAATTTTGTTATTTATACTCTCATGCAAATGCATACTTAATCATACTAAAAACTCTGATTACCTCTGCCTTAAGTACAGATACGTCGGCATCACATATTCCGAATTGTGATAGGCTTGCATCCCCTTGAATGCCAACAATTTTCTCCAACAATGTTGGCGTATTAATTCTTATGCTTTCAAAAATCTATACAAATAAATATTTTATGAATATTTTTTTAGAATTGAAAACATTTTTCCTATTATCAAAAATAAAAAAGTTTAATTACTGAATCCGCAAGTAAATCTTGCAACCTATCATTAAAATGTTTATCCTTCTTGTTTCGGACAATGATATATATTCTTGAAATGTGCGGGCAGCATTGTAATAACTTTGCAATCAAAACTTTGCCTAAAAAACCAGTACCACCTAAACCAACGTAAAAAAATTTTAGCTATAAAAAATTGAGAAACATTTTTTATAAAAATAAAGATTGTTCGTAGCACGTTTAAAAAGACAAGTTTCCATGTGCAAGAAATAAATTTGTTACATGTTTCAGGCATTAAGCGAACTTGCAAAAATCACTGTGATAAAACTACCTTTGAAAAAGCAATCATATGATTATTAAATTAATTAGTTATTTTACCAGTGATCAAAATCGTTTGGTTACAATAAAATTTTTGAAGTGTTGTATATTCTGGTACATGAACATTCATTTCTTGGAAGGCGCTATTCCAATCGATTTTTTGATTATCAGTAAACGAAGCTTTCTGAAAATATTTAGACTATTAAACACTGTTTCTAAATATAAGCGTGATAAATCACTAAAAAAATTTTTTCTTACATTTTTCGTATAATCTGAGGATAGAATCATTTCGTTATATATTCAAATACCTAATGCTCTTATAACTAGAAAATTTTAAAATTAGTATTTTATTGTTTAAATAAACGATAGTAAAATGGTTTTTAACCTATTATAAGGTGACCTTAGATTTCAGATTGATTTCAGATTAATATTTATAACTCTCGAAAGTCTATATACGTATACAATATGAAGAAAAAAATTAAACTATGCTTTTTGACTAACAAATTTCAGTTTTAAACATTAAAAATATAAATTCCTTCCAACGCATCACATTTTCTAATCATTCGCCAAATAAAAATTAAAAAGTCTAGTATGAATTTTCCCTACTTTACTTTTTCTTCTGCAATTTAATTGCAAATTAGTAAAAATTAGTATTTTATCCACTGTTTGTATAGAATCCAACAACTCAGTTTATGATATTACCAAATTCATTAATAAAAATTTAAATACATATTACCTTTTTAATTAATTAGTACCTCAATCAAAATATAAAATTTGCACAAATGTGATAAAGTTAAATTTATTATCAAAAATTATTAAAAAATACTATTTTATAAATAATTTATTGTGCTATCGTGTTGATCGCAGTATGCATACTATGCATCACAGAACACTCACCAAGAGCGCGCAGTTAAGCTCAGGAAACAAACATGGAGGGGGGTATATCTATCGTTCTCTCTCGCACTCATTGGAATTACTACTAGCTCCTCTATTGGAACCGTGGTGACTTAAAATTTTTTATATGTACTTTCAGTTCCTATGTAAAAAAAACGAATATATATATATAGGTATATACATAGACGCTGGTCAAACTCTATTAAAAAAGTTTTTCATAGATATTTACTACACGGAATAATACTCTATATAAATGTTCAGTAATTTTATTATATACGCAAATTTAGCTGAATCACTAAAAATTTATATAAAGTACTTATTATAAGCTTTGATAGAAACAGAAAGTCGATATACAATAAAATAGGTAATGATATTCACTCAATATCAATAAATTTTTTGCCGCTCTAACTTAAAAATTGCAACTTTGTTTCTGATCTTCAGATTATAGTAGCATAAAATATCGTATGGAGCTGGTACGTAAAGGTTTTTTTTCAAACTAGGAGCAGGAGGAGTTTTGGTCGGACTTTTAGGTCCAGTCAATATTTTAAGTGATTTCTATGTATTTTTGCCTCCTGAACACGAATATCGAAGGTGTTTTGCCGAAAAGTGGTCAAGAAATTTATTATTAATAATTTAATTGTTTAAATTGGGGTTATAGGGTTGGGGTTAAAATTTGAATTTTGGCTCGAAGAGATGCTTGTATTCATTTTTTCCTAACAACTAGTCGAGCGATAGAAGCAATCTTAACAAAAAAAAAAAAAACGAGTGCGTCACGGGAATATAAAAAATAAAAAAAGTTATAACTTTGGCTCGAAGAGATGCATATATTCATTTTTTCCTTTTAACTTTTTTTTCGCAATGTTTTGAGTATACATTATCGATAGAAAAATTCTTAAGCTTTAAAACGACTAGTCATACGTTAAATTTATAAATTTTATTATTTTATAAAAGTTATAAGGCAAGCAGTGCGCGTGGGAGACACGCGAACAGAATTTTGCAACTTAGATGTACTAGTTATTGAATATCTCAGCTTCGAATCAATATTTTTCAATTTTTCAGAATACAGCAGATATCTACATGAAATTTTGCATAAGTGTGTTCAGGTATAATATGACTTTTATGCAGTCTTTTTTTATAGCAATTTAAATAATTAAATTTTTAATAACAAATTTCCTGACCACTTTTCGGCAAAACACCTTCGATATTCGTGTTCAGGAGGCAAAAATACATAGAAATCACGTAAAACATTAATTAGACCTAAAAGTCCGACGAAAACCCCTCCTGCTCCTATAGACTATTACAGAACTCGCCTTCAGCCCGTGCCGCAACTTCTCATTTCGGAAATAAACCCTTTCCATTATTATGCAACTAATATACTATATTATGCAACTAATATACATTATTATGCAATTAATATCTATAATAATTATTGTTAATGATCTTGACAATATCAGATTAATGATTCATAACACTATTAATTACTAGTTCTTTGATTTGCACTGTTTATGCTCTTCATTAAAAAACATTTAGATGTCCTTGTTTTTTTTGCGTTGATGGCTTTACTGGAAAGCATTTAATACGCCATTCTGATTGATTGCTATGTACTTAAACATGATTATAGTTAGCATGATTTATAATTCATATGACTGATACTCATATTGAGCCCAAAATATAAACCAAATCTACCTACGTCAAAACTGCCTACTCCCTATCCCAATCAGCACATGCAAGTAACTCAAAAAAATTTAACTCGACAATATCAATTAAATAATTGAGTCATTATTCATTTTTCCACTGTTGTTCGATCTTGAGGCACTTTGGTCACTGGAACAGTGATTATTTCACGGTTCAGCGCCACCGATTGCTGCCACTCGTCTATTCGTTAGACCACCTTTCTAATACGTGTTTTTTTACACACAAAAAAAAATGACTATCAAATGCGTTGCCCCAAATCGTTTATTCAACCAAAATGTTTTTCGTTTCGCATCGAAGATTCGTAATCTTACGACAGCATAATTTTTCCTCAATGCAGTCTTATGGCTCGTCTGAGGGGTAATAGTCTAAGAGATGAGCTCGAAAAATACACGTATATGGGAAAAAAACTCGAGATACGGTTGATTCTTATTGGAACCGAACCCTCGAGTGCAACTGAATACAAAATGGCAAGTATTAGACACGTGATTTTTCATTGAAAAGCGTGGCGGGCGATTGAACAAGTGAATTTTTTTGCAAAAAAATTTATAAGATATACGGATAATAATTGCGAGAAGTGATTGTATTTATTCTCACGATGCCCGGAATATTATTGTCAGACTAATTGCTACTGTTGAAATGACGTAAGACGAGCACAAAGTTACATAAAATTTATAAAAATTAAAATTGTAGCGACATACAAACTTATTCATTGTAATCTTTGTACATGACAAACGTTATATACAAAATATCAGACCAATAAATTATTATTAAAGCCATGAAAGCCGGCTCTAAAGTCGTGGTAAGCGAAGGTTAAAATATAGAGAAATTGTTAGTTATAAACATAGTAACACAAAACAGACTGTGCAGTTACACGAAGGATAGGCCACTGCCTAATTTTATTCAAATTCCTACTCGAAAATATTGTTAATAACTTATTTATAAACATTCAAGAGCCGAAAAATGCGTTTTTTTCAGTTTTTTGTACATAACTTGGAAACCAATAAATTAATTTGAATGGCGTCAATAGACGAATTGTAGACAATTGAATTTTAAACAAATTGCGCTTTTGGATGACTCGATAGCATCAGTTAGTTCGGATAAAATTTGAAATAATAAGGAAATTTTACTTTTCTTAAAAGTCGTAATCGTGGCCTCAATTTTAACTTTTGACACTCGGGTCTTCGTTAACTAGTATTAATGTATGTATACTTACACGTGTGTATGAGACAGACCAAATCGGTCTATTAGTTTCGGAGTAATTTAAGTTTGAATAATTAAATTCAATATCTTGCAGACTATCTGGACGCGTTTGTAATGAGCCGATTTCGATTTTTCGGACGGATTTGAAAAGTAGAACTATAATTCAAGAAAACGTATATTATCATTTTTCACGAAAATGCTGTTAAAACGGTGAAAAACGGTGAAAACTATAACTAAAAAGTAACGAAAAAGCGTTCCCTCGACCACATGTGTTCCGTCAAAAAAAATTGTATGTATAGGTATATAGCATAGGGAAAGCGTGGAAAGTAAACGAGGGGAAAACGAGAGAAAGAGAGAGAGAGAGAGAGAGAGAGAGAGAGAGAGAGAGAGAGAGGAACTTTGCAGATAAGTGGTTATGCAGTCACTTTCTTTGAGGGCTCGTAACTAATGTAATTTGCGATTAAAAAAATTCGGGCGGGGCATATTTTTAAAGTTTAACTCATGCCCTTTCCAATGGTATAATTAAAATTTTCGAAAATTGTTATTAACTATGAGAAAAAACGGTTTAAAGGAAAAAAGCATGGTTTTTCCACAATTTTTTGTTTTAATTCGAGATTTCAAGAACGTTTTCATTTGCAATGTATCTGGAACCCCTCTAACCAATGGGATAAATGTCTAAACCTAAAAGATACGTGATTTGGGGATTGATTTTGAATCTCGGTGTGGTCAAACTGGCGCATATTATAATTGAAAATTTTTTACGAAGACTTTTACGAATTTTTTATTCAGAAACCACAAACTTTTGGAAAAAATGTTCAAGAGTAATAAGTTCTTAGAATCAGCTAAGGAATACGTATGAATATTATCAGAGCGATTCCAGTAATTTTTTTGTTTTTGCAAATTGACAATTTTTGAAAAATTTAAAAACGTTAAAAAATTTTTTTTTAATTTAAAAAAACCGACGAATACATCGGTATAGGTAATTAGATATATATTATACCGCTTTAATGTACTCCACACGGTGTATCTCGCACAAAAATAAAAAAAACAAGTGCACTTAAGTGGTTCTGCGGTAACATTTTTACGAGAGAGTTAAGTGATTATGCAATCGGCTGGCATTTAAAATATTTGTGCATTTCGGAAATCCTACTATTGTACAATGAAAAAGGGTACTAAGAGCACCTCGAATTCGACATAAAAAAATTTTTCGCAAAATGTCACTTAAGTGGTTCTTCCTGCAAGCCACAGATATATATATACGTTTTTTTCTCGACATATTTCTTTTTTTATCTCTAGACTAGAAAAACACGTTAATCCGCATACATTATAGCAGGATAAAGTTTTCAAACGAATATTGCAAATTTTATACTTCCAGCCGTTATAAATAGCATCTTGGAGGCTGATCTAATGCCACTCTACTTACAATTTACAGCCGTTCTATTGGTCTGCCTGATCTGCAGCATCGAAGCCGTTCCTACGGAGAAACCCGTGACGACCGTCAAGCCAACTGCCTCCAAAGATCTGAAGAAGGCGATTCAGGAGGCTAAGGAAGCCAAGAAAGCCAAGAAGGAGTGCCTCAAGACTTGCCCGGCGAATTACGATCCGATTTGCGCCCACGACCCAGCCAACCCCAGCTTCAAGCCCAGGACTTTCGGCAACCAATGCGTACTCGACACCCACAATTGCGAGATGGGAACGAGTGAGTTTTCTTGCACGAGTCAATTTTTTCTCTTTACATTTTATTGGCTTGGAAACTCTGGTTAAATACACTGATTCTTTTCAGAGCTCGTCCTCAAGATGAAGGGTCAATGTCCGGGTTCCGACGGAGTCAGGCTGTAATCGCTCTCGGCAGCCGCTTCTCGTCTTCGCAATCTCTCTAAGTCACATTGATGCTGTTTACGCTCCCCGGAGTCAATCACTGCATTTCTTTTCCCTCTTCTTTTTTAATGATGTATAACTCTTGCTGACTATGTGTCATTGTACAATGTAACGTAATAACTTTTAATCGTATTATATAAAAATATATCACCAAAAAGATTTATCCAAATAATCGCACGTGTGTTTTAAATAACGAAATTGAACTCTTAAATTACTCACCTTCAATCAAGCCATTGCTGTCTTCTACGCGTCCTTAAGCCTCAAAGTTTTCAGATCCTTTACGCTTAAAATTTCGTCCACAAGGCCGCGTGCTCCTGCGAGATAAAAATAAAAGCGAATAAAAATAAAAGCAGAAGTGTACAGCAGAGAACAATGAAACCGGATCGCAGACAGACAGGGGGGCAACAGGCAGCCTCAGCATTGTCCGGCAATCATCCCTTGCATCCTCTTTAACGGAAGTGCGCATTGACTCGAATTAATATTCGCGACGCAAAGCTCTCTCGGGAGCTGCTCGCGCGCCGAGTCACTCGTTAAAATGCCGCCGGGCTGGAGTCTCCTTCTGAGCGTAGTGCACCTGTGTCTCGCCCTCGAGCCGCTCGTCGAGGACTTGGAGGCGCGGATATCGAGCCTCGAGCGCCGCCTCCGTGCCGTCGAGCAGCCAGGTTGTCCACATATTTGCATACGTATATATATATATAAGCGCGATCGACACTGCATAGCCGCGATCGCTCAAGGCCGAGCTCTCGTTTGCAGTCTGGCAGATCAGCGGAGCCGAGGGCGGCTGGGACGTCTGCGCGGAGGGTCCCTGCAAGTGTCGCGTCGAGACGAGGTCGCTGTCCTGCTGGAGCATGGGACTGGCCGATCTGCCGGCGACGCAGCTCGTACCCAAGGACATTCTCAAACTGTGCGGGCGACGTTCGCGAGTATTATTAGATTTAACTGTACAGCACGCGGGATAATTGCGCGTTGCTCTGTTTTCTTTCTTTCTTTTTTCCTTTCTCTTTTTGCATTCAAGAGACCTGAGCAGCAACGAATTGATGGCCGTGAGCAAGGACACCTTCAACGGTCTCGATCAGCTGAGCTACCTGTAAGTGTGCGTGCGGTGCACTTAACGGAAATCGTTATGTAGCCAGGGCCAGTATAAAGAGTACAGCCTTCGCGACATTTTCCAGAGACATCAACGACAACGCGATCGAGCACTTGCCCATAAGTCTGTTTTTTCCGCTGCGCAACGTCACGCACCTGCGACTCAGCCAGAACACGCTGCGAGAGCTCGACAGGAACCAGTTCGTACGCATGAGAAATTTGGAAATCCTGTACGTTCCTTACACGCTGCAGATCTTGAGCGTTTGTCCTTCTTTTTCGCGCTCCGTATCGCATTAAATCACGTTGTGTGCCGCCGGCCGGCCTGCAGCTCTCCCTCTTTCGTAATTAAACTGCGAAAAGTAGGCGCAGCTCGGCTTCCAGTACAAATATTATACGAGCAAGGATTTTATTTCTGGAAATGGGAGTCGCGGCCGCTATCGGGGCAAATATCCTCTCCCATCGCCGCGATAACGAGGAGTAATGGCCCTCCTGTAAAATTTCGCAACGATATTGCTTTCTGCCCAGGGATCTCTCGTCTAACAAGCTACGTGCTCTTCCCGGGGGCACGTTCGCCGGCAACTCGCTGCTGGCTCTACTGGACTTGTCGGCGAATCGACTGACGAGCTTAGCCCCAACGGCCTTACGGGGCCTCGTGAGCCTCGAGGAATTGCTGCTGTCGCGCAACCAGCTGAGCGCTCTCACGAGCGACCTCTTCGCCGGGCTGACCAGTCTCCGGCGACTCGATCTCGGGGACAACCGTCTGGAGGAGCTGAAGCCGGGACTGTTTCTCGGCCTGGACAAGCTCACGGAGCTGATACTCCGGGACAACAGGCTCCAGGTCATTCCCAGCAACGTGCTGGCGCCTATGGAGAGGCTCCGGCTTCTCGAGCTGTCCAACAACGGAATAACGCACGTTTGTACAATTTTTTTCGAACGGGCCGTACGTAAGTATAGAGAAATCTCGTCTCCGCGATTAAAGAAACTCGTTCCCGCCCGCGCAGATAAGCTCAACCGCGTTCCGCGGACTCTCGAGCCTGCGCGAGCTCGAGCTCGGGCACAATCGTCTGCGGAAGTTCGCCCGAGGCGTGTTCCAGCCGTGCTCCGGCCTCGAACGGCTCGTCCTCCACGGCAACGTCTTGCAGACACTCGAGGCCGGCGAGTTCTCCGGCCTCGTTAACCTGACCAGCCTCTTTCTGCATCTCAATCATCTGCGGCACCTGCATCCAGCTTGTTTTCGAGATGTGCCGAGGCTGCGCAAGCTGTGAGTTTCCCCGCAGTCGCTCCAGTTCTATAGTACACACCTACGCGCGTATAGGCGCGTGCATATACGAATTTGAATTCTAATCGGCGAACTCTTCAGCCAACTCGAGGACAACCGCCTGAGTCACGTTCCCAAGGGCGTCTTCGATCGTTTCACCGAGCTCTCCCAGCTACGGCTGTCCGGGAATCCCTGGCACTGCGACTGCGCCTCCTCTTATCTGTCCGGCTGGTTGCGCAAGCGTTATCAGCAGCAGCTGCTGCGCGACAGCGGCAACAACACCGGTGGCCTCTGGGACTTCGGAGCCGGAGCCGTTTGCCGGGGTCCCGGCGACTTGGGCGGCAAGCTTCTGGTCAAGCTCACCTATCGGCAACTGTGCGACAACGAATGGGCGTCGATGAAGGGACTCGCGCCCAGACTGCCACTCGAGCTCGTCGAAGATTACGAAGACGAGGTGTGCACTACCTGTCATTATAGAATTGGCGATTTAACGAGTACACTTTTTACGCTTGCGCAGGTTCGAGGCGAAAAGAAGACGCTTGATCGGCGGACGGACGGAGTGAAATCTGCCGTACAATTGACGGCCGAATTTATTTTTGGACTTCGCCGAAGATAGGATCGCTCTGGTATCGGCAGCGACAGTTTGCCGAACGCGAGACTAATTTAGAATTCAAATTAATTTATTTTATCAATGAATTATTGTACTTATTACGTCAATCTCGCAATAAAGCATATCATGCGCACACGTTCTCGATCGTCGTGTGCCAGAAAGCGAACACACGACTGTATATATCGTTTATTGAATTTGCGCAATTTTAATCGTTCTGTCGTCGCGGATATACACACAATACGAAGCGCGAAACGAGAGCCGGGATCGCGAGAATTTTTTCAAAGCTCCTCTCGCAATTCATACATCTGCGCGTATACTCGTATATACGACGTAAGAAAATTACCTACTGCATAATTCATGCGGCAGAAGAAAAAGTCCACTTTACTCTTAGCTACAACAAAACTGACCGCTGCGGTCGCTCGTGCGAGTCCCGAGAGTTCGTTCAACTCGACGTCAAGGACCCCGCAATTAGTCGCCGCATCTCTCTTCCTCGCTTTCAATTTCTTTTTCGGTTATACATTCTATTATGCTCTCTCAGGACCCTCTCGACTTAAACAGATTTCTTTCTCTCTCTCTCTCCTATCTCTCTCTTCTTCTCGATTGTGCGCACGTTTCGCGTTCGCTTTGTACGCCTTTAATGTGTTTGCGCATTCAGCCTTTCCATTATTTCTAGCCCAGGGGGGGATTTGAATTAAAAATCTTGAAAAAAAGGTTTCGATTACGGAATAAATTAGGAGCACTCTTAATACATTTTTTTGAGAATCTCCATCTCGGAAATTATACGAAAACGTAAAAATTCATGGAAATTTTTTATCTGAAATTTTTTACGGCTATGAAGCTTTCTCCTTTGAGAAAGTAAAGGGTTTGTATATGACCAATTCTAGAAAAATGCACTTTTCGGGGGTCCAGAAATCGAAAACTTTTTTTTAATGCTAGATGTTTCGGACCGATCAGACTTTTTTTGTGTAAGCTGAAAAATAGTCAAAAGTGCAGAGAAACATACGAAAAGTTACTAGTAACCATATTTCCGAGCCATTTTACGTTTATTTTACAAAATATTTAATGCTTTAAAATAATGGAATAATAGCAACTACGAATGTTTCCAAGATATAAATAAAATTTCAAATTGCACTGCAATAAAGTACAACAAAAGAGCTTTAATTTAAAAGAAAATATGTCCAGATTCGATGCTCTGGTCAAAAGTCATGCCCGTTTAATAAAAAAAAACAAATAAATAAAAATCTGAATAGTTGATTTTCTTTTTTTTTCTCCATATACTTTCCCATGTTAAATTCTCATGTACCGCGTTTCCCATGTTTCTCTGCATTTTTGACTATTTTTCAGCTAACAGAAGAAAGTCTGATCGGACCGAAACATCCAGCTTTAAAAAAAAAAGTTTATTACTGAACCCCCGAAAAGTGCATTTTTCTAGGAGAATTGATCATATATACTTAGCGACTACTATACTGCGCAAGTAGCGGGCGAAGGCTATTATCTCCAACGGTTTTAAGCGAACAGTGATGTATACATACAATGTATATCTATTATCTATATGTTCATTCATGAGATTTTTCCCGGTCTTTATCAGCAGCTGTATTGAAGCTACGCGTACATTCCATTTTCACTGGTTCTCGTGAAGCCGAACAAACCGCAGCGAGTTGATTAGGAAAACTTTCGATAATTGGCCAGGCGAAATAGAAGTATATGCTACGGTGATTGCCGCGCGCTTAATTGCCAATTAATACGAAGTCAAAAGAGCCGTCGATAATGAATTTACACCGCGAACAGCCGGAGAGTATATATAATTATATATTTCGCGTTAGAGAGAGGCTCGATCGCGCGCGAAGGAAGGAACAATGCGCGCGCGCGAGAGAGAGAGAGAGAGAGCACTATATACAGTATACATATATATATACAAGAGTTGTTTGTTGATTATCGACTACGACGCACAGCCGCCCGAGTCTGTACATACGCTCAAGTGTCAAATCAGTTTGCTTTGTGCAAGTTACATTACAGCTCCTCGTCGTCGTGCTCGCAGCTCGGTAAAGTAGAATTATCGGGTCTCCAGACTCTCCGAAACAACTCTCTCTCCCTCTCTCTCGCTCTCTCGCTGCACTCGATGCCCGAGAGTCGTCGCTTAAAAATTCGAAGATAAAGCGTTCCACGATATAATGCATTGGCGATAAGCCGCGAAAAGTTTCTCTTCTCAAAGTCGTGCCAAGTTCAAAGACCTTCTCGAGTGTGTGTGTAAGCCTTATATATCGGTTGTGCAGCCCGCGCTGCAGTCGAGACGCGAAAAAAAAAGAAGCGAGAAACGAAGAAGAAACCCGAAACAGCGAAGTTTCCCCCGCTCGCGGGTCGCTTCACGTGTGGGGAACGTGAACCGGCGCGCGATCGAGAGAGAGAGAGAGAGAGAGAGAGAGAGAGAGAGAGAGAAAAGAGAAGTGAAGTGCCAGCATTCAGTGCGCTCTGCGAGCCGCTTCGATAAAGAGTCTCGAGGAAGTTTTTCTTGGAGAAGTTCATCATGGCCGAGAGACTGCTGCGCGAAATTCTCGACACCCTGGTGGAGTACGGCTACTTCGAGCCGGACTCGAAGCAGCCGATCGTCAGGTTCCTGCATCCCGAGGAGCTGCAGGTCGGTTATCTTGATCTTTATACCATTGTTATTACTGTCACCGCTATTATTGTTGTTATTATTATTATCATCGTCAAGCCGGGTTTCTCGTATAATCGAGCTATCGGCGCGGCGTTTTCAATTAAGAAACTCTTCTCGCGTTGATTGGCTTGATATATACCCGATATTTTAATTAGCGGCTCGTCGGCGAGAGATGAGAAATAATTAAATATTCCGCGGGAATTATTCAGGTCTCCGCTGCTGCTGCTGCTGCTGCTGCTGCTGCTGCAGAGAGCGTGCGGTAGATTGCCTTATCGGGAAATCTTATTTTCGCAGACACGCTTTAACGGCATTGAGCCATTGCGCTTGTGGAACTGCGCGCGCGTATTGTTGGCAAGATATTGTCGCTGCAGCGCGAAACGTAAACGCATCTTTTTACGGCATATTAATCATACCTCTCTGTCAACCAATACGGGAAGACTGCGATGATTCGTTACAAATATTTTGCCATCGCTCTTTCTCTCTCCCTCCGTCGTCCCTATAGCTCGAAACCTGCGGATTTCGCAATTGAAAAACACATCGTCTCTCTCTCGCCAAACGCGCTACACTCGTCTCGCGGCAAAAGTATCTGAAGTTTTACAGCAACGCCACTCGACCGTATTGCAAACAGCGTCTCGCAACGACGCTATAATACGTCTCGGGATCGCAGACGTGAAGCATTTTTTATAATATGTGCTCGGAAAATTCGCAGAAAACTCTAGGAACGAAACTAGGCGAGGAGGGCGCCAATCAGGAGGAGATCCATCGAATAGCTCGGCAGATCGTGCACTATTCCGTGAGAACATTCAGTCCGCACTTTCACAATCAGCTGTACGCCGGCATAGACTCGTACGGCCTCGCCGGCGCTTGGCTCACCGAGGCGCTCAACACAAGCCAGTAAAAGTCCAGATCATACTTATTTCGCCGATGTATACATTCACGCATACACGTGTACAGTCACTTGCACAGCAATCACTGTACACCGTGGCTTCTGTTTTCTAATACGTACGTCGCGTACGAATTCACGAAAATTTTTTTTTCTTTAGAGATTTGCATGGAATGCTGTCGTAAACGTATCGTTGAATTTCGTTTTTAATCTGCATTTAATTTTTTAATTATAATTAAATTTTAATGACGTATCACTACGGAATTATACTACCCGGTTAATGGCCGCGCATAAAAAACCAAATTATTTCCGTAAATTTTCACGAAATTTTGTTTATCTCTGACTGCGCTTTATAAAAGTATCATTCAGTGCATAAACTTCAATACACGTACGTACACTTAAATTAAAATTTCAAATTTCGCGCCACATTATTGCAGATATAAAAGCAGTTTATAACTGTAATAATAAAGATTAAATTACAGCGAACGTCCATTATGTAATAATCCGTCATTGCAAGATCAGTTTACATTGAACGTAATACCTGAGCTAAACACATTTGATTAACGTGCTTTTTTACAGATTATTATTAAAATTTTTATTCGTCAATGCGTTATCATCTCGTACATTTTTGCGCTCGATCGATTTAAAACAATTGAACACACTATACAGTCATGCGTGTTTTATCAGAAGTTATAATTTCTTAATCTGCAGTGTTTTCATAAGTATGATTTTCCCGCGGAAAATTACGGAAGGAGGTTCATGGCTTTACCTATACGTATATTTTTCTCATTCTATGAAGTTATTAACCACACACCACATACCTGTAGTCAGAAACTCAAAGTCGTGTACCCGTTTCTATTGTTTGCTGCGCATCGCATGGCGCGAAATTTGAAATTTCAATTGACTCTCGAATCCCCGAGTATTTCAAAGACTGTGCACAAAAAAGAAACAAGAATAATTCGACAGAACAGAAAGTTACACTTATATCCGCCAAGTGCGTTTTCAGCATTTTCGATGAAAGCTCTCGCGCGAGAGCTTTCATGGAAAATGCGCGAGAGGCGTGGCGTGGAGCGAAAGAGCTTTTCCCGCTGACGCTTTTCTCTCTTTCTCCGGGCGAGCCCGCCGCGCACACTACGTCTATACATGCACGCAGGTACACGTACGAGGTGGCCCCGGTGTTCACCCTGCTGGAGCGCGAGATCGTCGAGCGCAGCCTCGAACTGGTCGGCTATCCGGGCATGCCCGAGGCCGACGGTATTCTCTCGCCGGGCGGCAGCCTCTCCAACATGTACGGCATGGTGCTCGCCCGCTACCGCTACTTTCCCGAGTGCAAGCGCACGGGAATGTCGTCTTGTCCGCCGTTGGCCTGCTTCACGTCCGAGGATGGCCACTACTCCACGAGCAAAGGCGCCCACTGGCTCGGCCTCGGCACCGACAACGTTTTCAAGGTATATACGCATCACACTTTTCCTTCGCGCCAAAGCGCATTCGAACGCTTTTCCATTTCGCGGGCAGAATTCGTTTTTCGGGCTTTCTCCCTTCGAATCGAGCGACCATCGACGAAGGAATGCTTTTCAGCGAGAATTTCTCGAGATGCGACGGATAAAAGAAACGTAACGATCTGTCTCGCCCGCGTGTTTATATAGGTGAAGACGGATTCAATGGGTCGCATGGACGTGGGCGACTTGAGAGCCAAGATCGCGGAGGCGAGAAGTCGGGGCTGCAAGCCGATCTTCGTCAACGCGACCGCGGGCACGACTGTCCTGTCGGCCTTCGACCCCATCGACGAGATCGCGAGCGTCTGTCGCGAGGAGGACCTCTGGCTTCACGTCGACGTTCGTATTGCACGCATAGATTCTATGTATACAATGCACAGTCTTTCATTTTGTACTCCTCGCTCGAAATAATTGAAATTCGCAGGCCTGTCTGGGGGGTACGCTGTTGCTGTCGCAGAGGCACCGCGAGCGTCTCCGGGGTATCGAGAAGTAAGTGAACGCGCCGAATGGTACACGAGGATTATTAAAGTTTCTGTACTCGACGATGTAACGCGCAAACCTTGTCGCAGAACGAACTCGGTCTCGTGGAATCCGCACAAGATGCTGGGCGCTCCGTTCCAGTGCTCGCTCTTCCTGGTCAAGGGGAGAAACGCCCTGCACGAGGCCAACTGCGCCGGCGCCAAGTACCTCTTCCAGCAGGACAAGTTCTACGACGTGTCCTGGGACACAGGCGACAAGAGCGTCCAGTGCGGCAGAAAGGTATGGGAATGCGTGTATACTTTGAGCGATTGACGGCAGGTATATCGTTCGTTGTTCTCTCAAGACCGACGCGATGAAGTTCTGGCTGATGTGGAAAGCTCGTGGCACCGCGGGCTTGAGGCGCTCCGTCGACGTGGCCATGGACGCCGCCGACTACTTCTTCAACAGAATCAAGAATCGCCCGGGATTCAGGATCGTCTTGCCGAGCTACGAGGGCTGCAACATCTGTTTCTGGTAGGTGTTCGCGCGCCTAGCCGTAATTACATATTCTCCCGTTCGTTTCGTCCTTGGACGCGAAGCTCGCTCTTATGCTCTTCGCGACTGTTATACATAGGTACGTCCCCCCAAAGATGAGGGGCAAAACGGAGGATAAAGCTTGGCGGGAGAAGCTGCACACGATAGCCCCGACCATCAAGGAGAGGATGATCAAACAGGGCACTATGATGATCGGCTACACGCCGATGGCCCACAAGGGCCTCGAGAACTTCTTCCGAATGGTGGTCAACTGTCAACCGCCGCCCACCAACGACAACATGGACTTTGTCGTCGAGCAGATCGAGAAATACGGCGAGGACCTTGGCGACTGATTGGTCGGACGACTCACGAGTTCGTCGTTTATTTTGCGATCGGTGGATTTCAGTACTGAAGCTCCTTTTTTTTCTTGAAAAAAGAATTATACATTGTTTCGCGAGGTTTACCTAGATACGTATCTATACGTGAAATGTAATACAGTGTGGAAGTTCAGTTTTTTTTTTTTTTTTTTTTTGTATATATTGCATCTTGCGGCTTCACCGCCGCACTTACCACACGCAGGGCAACGTTTACAAATCTGCTTTTGTAAATATTACGCTCGCGCTTCAGCAAAAATTTTATAAAAATAACATGTAATTCTGCTTCGTGGAAGTAAATTTTTAAACCGCACAATAAAAAGGGTGTTCAATAAAATTAGCCGCTGACTTTCTTACAAACAGTCGTTTTATTGTATGCGTATAAAGTGTACGTTAAAAAAGACACAAAAATAGCAGTGTAAAAAGTATGTCAACGCGGCGCACACTCGACTGTAGCGCGCGCACATCATACATGCTTCCCATTATGCAAGTATAGAGATACACGCGTATATCTGTATAGCCGCGCGGTGGGCATTATACATCGGAACGGCGGTATTATACGCGCGGTCCGCTTTTTTCCGCACGCAAAAAGGCTGCCCGGCTAATGAACGGCCGCTTCCGCCCTCGGGACACAGAGACGCGGAGACACAAGGAGTATACGATAGAGAGCACACGCGACGAGAAGAAAAACAAATCGCTGACTCATCAGGTGGCAGCGGCTCAATGTGAGCCAATAAATCGCTGACATCCGCTCTCCTTATGTTTCTCTCTCGTCCGAAAAAATGCTCGTTTTTAGCGCTGCTCTCTCTCTCGCTCTCGCTCTCTGCGCATAAATATATATATGGACGCGAGCGCGCGCATACTCTTCGAGTGGCTGCACGTTTTTTATTGTCTCGCATGGCACTGTGCGCTTGTTACGCTCCGTTAATATATGCTTAGAGAAGAAATATACACGCTCGTAAAGAATATGCGTACTCTTTTTTTTTGTTGCTCTTTATAGCGACATAGTCTTGGTTACAATGATTTTTGTTCCGTTTTTTGTTCCTTATGCACTCGCGTTATAAAAACATTTTTTCGCGTACGGGCGTCAATTTTCAGGGTTTATATTTACAATGAAATAGGCTTACGGACGCGCGCTCATCCCCTTCACGCACACGATTTATACTCACACGCTCATGAGGTGACGAGGAAAATTATAACAGTAGAATAGTATAATAATGCACAACTCTTAAGTAGTAGTAATAATGCGATAGGTGAATATTTTTTTACAGATGCACTGACGAAATGCCCAGTCGATCAAGGGGACACGCAAACATTCTCTCCCACACACACACGCGCACGTATTCTATATGTACACAACGAAAATATAACATAAACTTTTAAACTCGCGCGTAAAAAAAACAAATCGTAAAAATCTTTCTTCGCGGCGTAAAAAAGGGTTACGAACAGCCAAGTAAAATATAATAACATACGTATCAAGCCCGCGATTATGGCTCGGTGTATTTTTCTTTTCTCACCTAAAATTAGTATTGCCTTGAGCGCATCGCGTATACTCTTTGCCTTTCGACTGCGTTAGTCGCCGCAGTAACATTCGCATATAAAAAATACATTTTCGTCTCTCCGCAATCTCGAAGTGCACTTTCTTGTCGCTCAGCTTCCTCTAAAAACGCGTACACGAGTAGGAAAATATGCGCACAACGCCGAGAAAGGCCCTCATACGCAGTCATTAAAAATCTAAAAACAATTCGATATAACGATCTCGGATAAATTTCGACGTGTCAGACGGCGGCAGCAGCAGCAGCAGCGCGACATCCGCAATGTCGCTCTCGCAACTCGTTATACTTGAGTGGAGCAGCGCCGCGCGCGCCTGATGCGCCAGCCATCGCACATCCTAGAAACAGTCTTGAAATCCAGAGCCAGTCTATCCCTCAGTAATATTTCTCCTGATCCAATTCGGCGCGTATGTGCTGCTCGCGGCTGTTTCGCTTGAGCGTCGCCGACTCGTACTCCAGAGCCTTGGGATAGAGCTTGGGGCTCCCGAGGCCATTCATCAGCGCGTTGTTCTTGCTCGAGCGCATCGTGCCGTTTATGCTGCCCGAAAAGCTCGGCTGACGCTTCGTATTCACCTGTCGCAAGGAGAGAGATGTGTGACGCTTCAGAATATAATGCCTCGGAAATAATATACAGCGACGGACGTCTCGCGCTCTATGTGTATTACGTACCTCCTTCAGCGGCACGGTCACGTAGGGGTTCTGCTTGCTTATGTAGTGCGGGCTTCCGGGGATGCGCGGTTTGCGGTGCCGCAGGTAGTAGAGGCACATCACGGTTGTGAGAGCCAGACCGATGAGGAAGCCGGCTATGCAGCCGCCGACCACCGCGCCCACCGACAGACCGGCCACCTCGATTCTCGACGGCAGAGCGTTGACGTCTGGAAAAAGTGCTGTTGCTTAAAGTCTGTCGAGAAATATTTTTGCGCGTACGCGCAAAGCCCTTTGGACGGATTCGCTTGGACTTGGTAATATTTCTCTGCCTCGCGGCAGTACGTCTTTCCGAATCCCCGCACAGTAGTCCCGCAAGAAAAGTCCTTACCGTTGTCCAAGAGATCGTTGACGCACCACCTGGTCTGCTTGCTTGGTCCTATGCACTCGACGTCGCTGGGCTCGACCAGACACTTCCTCTTGCGGTGCTGCATGTTGGCCTCGTCGCACCTGGACCAGGACGACCAGGTGTGCCAGCCGCGGTAGAACTCGCAGCTGGGCATTTCGCAGGACTCGCGTTCTTGCGACGCTCCGTCGCAGCGTCCCGATCCCTGAAGACACTCGCGGCTGCGGCTGCGAATTCCGAAGCCGCAGGTGGCCGAGCACTCGGTCCAGTCGCTCCAGCAAGACCACTGACCGTCCAGGATTTCCGTTTCGAAGACGAGAGGACGGCAGGGCTTTGTGTTGCAGGAGCGAGTCTCGGTTAGCGGTCCGTCGCAGCTCAGCGTGTCGCAGGGCTTTATCTGTGAATCGAGATTTCGATGAGCCAAACGCTTTGCAAATTATCCTTGCCGAGTCTAGGAAATCACGCGATACGTACTCTGGTCTGAATGCCGCCGCCGCAGGACTGACTGCACGGAGTCCAGCCGGAGTACTCGGGCCAGACGCTGTCGAGGCTGGAGTCGATGTTGATGGAGCTTGCGGCCGAGCTCGAGCTTTTCTTGCTACAGGAGCCGTCGCTGCGGCAGTGTCTCTCCTCCTCCTTCGTCTGAATCTTCACGCTGGAGGGATCGTCCGTCTGGGCGCGACAGGCGAATCGATAGCGATGCTCCGTACGAACGCCCGAGACGTTGCCGCTGCTCTGCCAGGGCGAGTAAGCGTAGCGCCTCGTGTCCTGACAGGCGTGCACGTTGCAATCCTCGATCTGCGGAGAAAAAGAAAGATCGTCAGCTACGAGGAAACTGTGGAACGGCATTCACATTCCCCGAGGCTTATTTCGCCAAAGGAAGGAGAAAGTGCGCGCAATCTATACCTGGAAATTGCATCCAACGCACTCGACGCTGCCGTCCTTGCGTCCCTGGCTCTCGCAGGTTCTCCTCCTCATTTTGAAGCCACCGCCGCAGGGTCGCGAGCAAGCGTTCCACGGCCCCCATCCGGACCAGACTCCCCTCTGGGCTCCGAGGCTCTGGGGCGGCTTCAGCTGGACCGGTCCGCTCGGGCAGGGCGGCTGCTGGATGCAGTAGGTCTCCTCGTGGTCGACGCCGATGCATATCCTGCCGCCGTGCTGGGGAGCCGGATTGGTGCAGGTCCGCCGCCTGGTCTTGACCGCGTCGCCGCAGCTCTGGCTGCAAGAGGACCAGGCCGACCAGGCGGTCCAGCCACCGTGAACCGTGCAGTTGGTCACGCGCACGCGGTTACCTTGGCAGACGGAGCCCCCGTTCTGGGGCGGCGGATTGTTGCACTCGCGCGTCTGACACTGGCACTGATCCGAGCTCTGCAACGAAAATTCGTCGATGGTATTGTAGATATAACAGTTACAGCTGGAGTCGCAGGACGCAAAGCTTTTCTTTCTTCAATCAATTCTAATTCAAGCCGTTTCTTCGTATTTTCAACGTGCAAGCGGAAGCATTCATCATCTGGCCTTGTCATCTCAGGCAGTTGTCTGAACTGCATAATAGAGTTGCAGCGTCAAAGAGGGTCGTTAGCATGCATAGTGGGAGTGTAGAGCGCGAGCGTTAAGACGCCGCCGGAGACGTATATTGCATGTCAAACGGGCTGCTGAAGTTCTGATTACAATTAAGGATCCCATTGGCGAGAGCGAGGCTCTAGTTCGAAATTGCGGTATACTGCGCACACAGTGGCAGTAGAGAGAGCGAGAGAGAGAGAGAGAGAGAACGGCAAGTATCACGCCGCCGTCGAGTGAGCATGCACAGCGGCAGAGCAGAGAGATTTCGCGTCGAAAGCTTCTGTAATCTCACCTCCTCGTCGGACGACCTGGAATGATGTCCAGCGCTGGCGTGTTGGCTCGGCTCGTGCTGGCAGCTGTGCCAGGCGCTCCAGGCGCTCCAGCCGCCGTTGACGGGGCCGGTGAGGACCGGGCACTTGGTCGCGTCCTGCTTCCAGTGGTTGACCAGGTAGCCACCCGGCGACTGGCTCGAGGCCTGCACGCACTTCATCTGCAGCTCGTCCCAGCCGCAGTAGGGCTCCTGGGCGTTGAGGCAGGACTGCGAGTCCCGATGGCGGTAGCACTGGAACGTCGGTATCCTAAACAGATGCATTATAATAGCGCCGTGAGATTAATGTACCGCAGCGAGGCCTATATATCTATGCATAATAACGTCGCGGCTCGGACGGTATTTTAATTGATACGAACGGGCGGCAATTTGCCGCTGTAATCGGCCGCGGCGCGTATTAGCTCTCATTCCCAACGCAATTACGCGCACGCGTTTTTCTGCGGCGCAGCGCACTTTCGGCGTTATATGCGCGCATATGTGGCGATCGAAAAGAATATATTGCACGCGCGAGAGAGAGTGAGAGAGCAGGATCAAGACCGGTAGTCGGCGCATGCATTACACACGAGAGATACACGAGATCCGCGAGAAATCACGCGAGTCGCGCTGCTGCACGCGTGTGACACGGGGGGTAATTAGCATTCGTCACGCCGTGCAGCAGTGCGGAGGGGAAGCGTATAATGTGCGCGCGCGCGCGCTCGCTCCGATGAATGGAACGCGGCAATTAGCCGACTTTCCTTTCTCGGAACGTGATTTGCCATCGATCGGAAAGTACCTCCGGTCGGCTCGCTATACCGTATAGGTATATACGCATGCATGCTATATAAATACTGCGTGTACACGCGCGTATACCTGAGCAAAGCATCTTGCATTCCAACGTAGAGGCTCTTCGTCTCCTTGAGATACTGGAGAGTGAGCGGAGTCGAGGGCAGTGGCCCCCATATTTCGACGATGCAGGTCTCGAGGGTCCTCGGGAGAACGGAGATCTTCTTGATGCTGCCCTCGGTCGTGGCGACGTACAGGACGGCTACGCTCCGGTGGACCTTAGTCGGCGTCAGGTCGACGGCGATGTGCGTGAATCTGTGCGCCCGCGCGAGGCAGAGTGGAAAAATATTTTATCGTCTGGCTTGCATGGAAGAATCATATTTATCGAGGCGGTCTAAGATAAACAGCAGCTCTCTCGCGAGAGGGAGAAAGAGAGCGAGAGCAGAAGGAAAACATTTGCTCGGAGATCAAAGAAGCGTGTAATATTGTGTATACGGAGGAACTCGCCGGTGCTGCTCGAGCGCAATCACGGCGTATTTGCTCGATCATCCATTTGATGGATCGTCCGCGCCTAATCCAATGTGTAATCTCGCGCGAACTCGATTCGATTATTAGTTTTTGTTGCCCGCTTTAGGAACGCGTCGTGTATAAGAACGCAACAGGAAGTGCGCAGAGGGAAAATCGCGAAGAAAATCGATTCTCTGCAATGTACACCGCGGCGAGGTATGGGCTCCAGCACAATCGTCCTATAATATATAACGCACGGCAAATGTCGAAGAGCGAAAACTAATAATTCGCCTGTCAGCGCGGAAAATTAAACTTTCCATATCGGCGCGCGACTCTGCGGCGTTGCTGCTTCTGCGCGCGCACGTGCGCGTAAAATCGCGTACGACCTCCGGGAGAAAAGTGTATGTATATGCGCGAAGTTCTCCGCGCGCACAGCGTTATGCCGCACCGATGGCGGAGAGAGAGAGAGAAAAAGTTAATCCACTCGCACCAGCGATAAAAGCGCAAGTAAGTGCATTATACAAACGCGCGCACGCGCGAGAGCAACTTTTCCTCAAAACAAACTTTTGCGCAATCTCTCTCGGGTACAGTCCCAATCAGCGAGAGCCCAACCGATCGATCATCCGCGCTCGAGATTAGCATTGCAAATGGGGCAATCAGTGGGCAAATACGCGTATACGGAGAGCGCCTATGCAGCCCGATAGGTATACGCTGCACAGCCGGGCATTGAACACACATGCGCGCACAATACAACGTATATAATATATATACATGTGCAATATGCATATAACGGACACTCGTCGAAGAGTAACGTACCGCTCGAGGGTTGCGGTGTGCAGGGGCCGTGGCGTCGCGCTCTGAACGGCCTCGTCCATCAGCTGGTAGCGGAGGTAGTCGTCGCGGGGCTGCTGCCGATCGCCCGAGCCGCTGTTCGGGCCGCACTTGTACTGGCTGTGGCTGGCCACGTGTTTGCGCTCCCAAGCGGCGCCGGGGCTCTCCTGGTGCTTGTACGGCCCGTCAAAGGCAGCGGCTATCGCCGACATGTTGAACGCGCAGATCGCCGAGCCGGCAATCGCGTTGCTGAAAGTTCCAGACGGACGCGCGGTTATTGGCTGTCTATCGCAATTGTTCGTCGAGGCGCACGTGCTTCTTAATTCGCGTCGTTAAGTCGTGATACGAAGTCGCGATTTTAGTGCCGTGCAAATTCTACCCGGGGCTTGTTCATATAGAGCCCTCTCGCGGACAAAAAAAATTAATTCTCTCGAGTCGTGAGTAATTTCGTATACGCGGCCTCGTAATGGCTTTCTTAATACTGAAATTTATTGCGATATTAGAGCCGCGCATATACAACTCGGCGCCGCGCCGTATTGCGTACTCCAATTTTTCCTCGTTATGCCCCTTGGTTTTACGGACAAAATTACGATGGTTATTCAGCGTCTCGTTCAGCGTGCACAAAGACAATAATCCGCATATAGCACATTAGTTCGAATTTGGCGCCTACATGGCTCTACATAGACACGCGCACCGGCGCGCGCACAATAGCCAATCGCGTAACGTTTACCTTGGCTTCGCAACATCCGCTCATGACTTTTTTTTTCTACGGAGAGATAAAATTTTATGGGGAGATGCGGAGGTCGAGAGTACGTATTACATACGCTTTCCCCCTCTCCGCCTCTCAATCGAGAGCTTAACTTCTCCGTGCAGCGGAGATAAGCGCGCGCGCGGTGCAGTTAAAAATTAACGTCGCGCTTCAAGCCAATCGATACGCGCAATCTTCGGAAAATTTATGCAATTTTCAACGACGTGTCTCTCGAGCACGCATTACGCGGCGCGGCCGATCGCGCGAAACCTATATGTATAACGAACCTAGGCGTGGTGAAGGTGGCGTAAACAAGTCCCTCATCCGGCTGGTAGGCCATACCCTGGATCTCGTCGTAGTAGAATGGAAACTCGCCGGGAAGCGAGCAGTTCAGCCGGGCCTTGTTGAACGTCGTCCAAACGTCCTTGATGATCGTGCTGCCAGGATCGTACTTGCAGATTCGCGCGATTCTCGAGTATATTCGCTGAAAGGATTCGTGCAGCGTTACATTACGAGCGCACTCGCGGCGAGCGGAAATTGTAAAAGCGTCAGAGCTGTTCATATTTTTTCCGGTTTTTTTTCTTTCCTGCGCTGATCACTATGTGTGTGTGTGTATAAGAGGAGTTTTTCACGCGTAGGAAATGATGACACGCTGATTGCCGCGTCACGGCAATATAAACGCCTCGGTATTTATAGGCTTTGCGAGCAACTAGTAGTACACACGCAGACACACACACACACACACACACACACACACACACACACACACACTCTTTTCTCCGAGAACGCGTGTAACGCGTCGGATGATACGGAGGAAAGAAGTGCTGCGCGTTATAAGTATAAGTATAAGCGCTGCGGCGCGGTGTCAAATGAAAATAATACCTTTCCGCAGTTGATGTACTCCACGGCGGATTCCCTGAACAGAAAGTACACGTAGTCCTCGGTGTCGAAGCTCCCGACGAACTGCGGATTGTCGAGCCATCTGTGAACGCAAGACAAAAGCGGCGTTAATAAAAGCGCCTCGTGAATAGGCCATTACTGTCGTCGTCGTCGTCGTCGTCGGCACACAATCGCGACGTTCAGGTTATATGAATGCGTATTATGTACGTATGCGCTTATCACTCGAGTTACATATACGCATATGTACTCGTGTATGTATACGCATACAATTGATACATCGAGCTTTTAGTGCGCTGCGGAGACAAGGGGGATGCGAATACGCGTGAGTCATGAAACACACTTACTTCGAGTCGAACTGCCGAGTGCGGAGGTTCGGCGAGCGGTAGATGGCCGGGTAGGCGCCGGAGAAGTCCGTCGGCGTCCCGGCAAAGAGACCGCCCGCCTGTCCGCGCGCCAGAATCGCCGTGACGTTCGAGTGAGGCGAGTACGGGCACATCGCCACTCCCGTCATCCGAGATGTCACGTTGTTGATGTTCTCGATCTGAAAGAGTCGTTCGGTGCGATACATTTTTTTTTCTCATCTCCTCTCCCTCTTATCGCAGATGCTCTTTTAGAGAGACAACAGAGAGAGGCACGACGTGATTGATGCGCACAATTAGAGGGGAAGGAGTAGGGAGAGCTTTCAATGGGCTCGTTGTTGAGAGGATAGCTTGCTGCAGCGTCTCTACTTGCTACTCGAAATTTTCATTGACGCGGCTATTTTTCGCTGCGTTTCTGCCGATTTTGCTCGTCAATAAGGCGTGAAAAACACCTTCTTTTTCACGTATCACATGATTTCAATAAATCACCGAAATTACTCCGCGCGGCTGATTTGACATGAATTTTTCCGAAAACAAAATTTTTGTTTTTGATAATCAAGCTTCCATGATACTCTTTGCCAACGGAATTATTGTGATTGGATAAAGAAAAAAATTGTAATTTCACGATATGGCTCATTAATATTTTTTTTTCAACGACAAATCTATATACAATTACCGAAAACGTTGCGATCGCTGTTGAAGAAAAAATGCAAAAAATGACAAACGTACCTTCCTCCACGTGCACTCGGGACTGAAGGCGTTGGTGCCGCAAGTGAAGAGGCTCTTGCCATTGCTCAACAAGACCTTGATGTAATTGTGGCAGTCCTCGACGCTCTGGCCCTTGTCCTGGCACATGGACGTCTTCTCCTTGGCCGCCGGCCACGTCGCGTTTTCCAGTGGCGTCAGCAAGTTCAAGGTCAGCCGGTACAGCTTATCCCTGCAAGCGAAGCGAGAAACACCGCGTTAATACACAATATTTATACATACGTCGTATATATACATATACATTCCCACTGATGGTCCGCTGAGAGACCTAACGAGGTCTTCGCACGATAACGTCGTAATTATATGAGCCGTCGCGCGAGATGCTTTTCAGCTGGGCTGGGACGCTTTATGCATACCGCGTAAGTATATATACATGTATCGAAGAGCAATAAAATGGCCGGATCAGTCCGCGGGGTGAAAAATGCGCGCAGCCCACATATATAAAACTCGCTCTTTTTTCCCTTTTTCGCGATTCCAATAATATCGCGCGCGTAAGGCCGCTCGTATAATATCGACATTGCAGACCATTTACAACGCGCATTCCGACGCGCGAGAATTTCAAAACTAATAAATATACTCTCTCTCGCGCGCGCGCGTGCAAGGCGCGGCTGCAGCCCTATTGCTATATATACGACGTATAGTCGTGCATGTGTGTATGTGCCTAGTGAGAGGCGCCGCCGAAAAAAGCCTCTCGGAGGTTCGTCAACTCGCTCAGAGTGTGTATATGTAACCAATCGTGTACTCCTGCGCATATATACGTACGCGTCCACTTTTGCATATCCTTGTGTGCTGCGCACGTGTATAGATATATATATATATATATATATATATATATATGTAAGAGTACGTTCGAGTTGTAATAAACGCGGGCAGGCGACAGAGCGGCGACACTCGTCGATACATAAATTATCGCATTGCGTCGATTGAGATACGGTCGGTCAAGTTTTTCGACTTATTTTTCTCCCTTTCTCTCTCTCGTTACACCCGATATATCTTGCAGTCGTTGTCGAGGGAAAATGACGGTTTTATGTATACGATGGGTATAACTTTGTAAATGTACTTATTTAATTGCGAGAAGTAAGCCGTAATCGAGTCGAAAGCTGCTTGAATAAGCGGGGAAAAAAGAGATAGCTCGCAGAGACGCGTGAAAAATAAAGAAAACAAGAAAAAACAGCCGCGGTGCGCAGCAAAATATATTTCCTTACGTAACCGCACACCCATTAATTATAAACATAAGCAGAAACTATATTTGCTTGGCGTGTACAATATATAGGCGACACGCGGTGAAGCCAGAGAGAATTTCTTCATTAAATACACCCCGAGACACTCGCGAATCTTCTATTCTTTTCTCGCTTCTCTGCGCATATGCCATCGTTTGTTTCATCAGTCTCTCTCTCTCTCTCTCTCTCTCTCTTCCTCTCGCATTTCAAAGCTAACACGTCGGATTCGCACGTACGCACTCGCGCCTTTACAGACGACTAAATTTCGAGCTCGCGAGTATACGGCGATTAGCGCTCGTATGTACGCAGACACCGCGAGCGCGCGCACGTCGCGCTCTCCCGCGCGTAAGCAGTAAGTATACGCGTAGGGAAATTCGCGCAAGCATTTAGCAAACGACCTCTAACGTTCCTCGCCTGCCTACATGCCCACGCGACGCTCAGCTGTTAGCAGCGGCTCGCTTTGTTTGCTCAGGTATAAATACCCCGCGAGCGCAAAAACGGCTTATCTCTCCGCACGCGGCGCGTGTATATATATATACACAATATACGTGCACAGCGCGAGCTGCAGAAAGCTCCCGTCGATCATTTTCCGTCTCTCGCTTCTGCGCAGCAACGCACACACAGGCTCCTCTATACGTGTACGAATAATTGTCAGCGTTTTTCCGAGCCCTCTCTGTCTCGCTCGCTCTCTCGCATTATCGCATATCTCAGCGCGCGCGCGCGCGCGCGTGTCGCGGATTTTTCCTCGCGACGAAAGAGAGAGAGAGAGAGAGAGAGAGACGAGAGAGTCCGCGGCGCGATCGGCCCCGAGAGACTGCGCGCAGCCGATACACTTACGGAGCTGTGCAGCCGAGCAGAAACGGCGCCTACGTGGGCGATGCCAGTCTATACGTAATTATTATCACAAAGCGGAATTACACGCGGACCGCGTGGCCAATTAATAACTGGCTGTTTCTCGCGCGCTCGCGAGAGAGAGAGAGAGACAGCCCGTCGCGATTTTTATTGCGGAGCGCGCGGCATGCGTATATATATACGCGCGTGTGTATCGGTGTATAATCTACGCGGAGCTACCTGCAGCCGGCGGCCCACGAAGGCGCGTGCCAGAGCTGAGGTCGTTCTCTAGGCTGTGTACTCCTATATTCGTTTCAGCTGCTATCGCGCGCCGAGGCCTACGCGAATTTCGATGTATAAGGGGCTCTCTATATACGCGTGTCCGCGCGCTGAGAAGCCGACCTTTCCACCAACCAGCTGCGCGTATATATATTTAACCGAAATATAGCCGCGAGCGTTGTATGCATGCGTAATGTAGAAAAAAGTGCGTCAAATCGATAAATGTGTCAGCGGCATCTTCCGCTCTCGCCCTGTTCTCTCGTCAGCCTCTCGCCGATGTTCTCGATCCCACACAGAGATCAAAGCGCGCACTCACGAGACCATTCGAATGACTAGATAGAGCTATGCCGCGCGCGCGTGTGTGTGCGTGTAATATGACGTACGTACACGCGGGAGAGCCGTATACGCATATAGGAACCAATTCAACGTCGCTTAACGCGCGCGAAAAATAATACGGCACGGCTCTCGGCCACAAGTGCCCGAGCGCGCGCGCGGAGGGCCGTGCGACGCGGCGCGTAGACCACTTGCCGCATTGAAACAGATTATTTCCTGCTCAGCAAACAAATGTCCCTTATTTCGCCGCTCGACGAGTGTCGGCAGCCCGCGCTATACTCTCTGCGCAGCAGCTCGTACGTATAGTCGCTCGTCTACATCGTCGCTCACGAGTATAAACCAGTATACAACGCTGCATTCGCGAGCGCTGAATATATATATAGAGAGAGACAGAGCCGAGAGCGAACGAGTTTTCCCTCGCGTTCGCGTGCTGTACACCCTGTATAAGCGTCAGCGCATACATAGCCTGACGTTATTCGCAGCGACAATCGCATACCGCATTATTCTTGCGCGCGCCTAAGTGTATTCCGAATTCCCCTTTTTTTTCTCGCTCTCTCTCTCTCGTTCGCCGGCTATTACACGATACAGACGCGCGCGCGACAAGTCGTTCTCGCGTAGGCGCCCGCCGCGCCAGAAATAATTCGCGGCGATAGCCGGCTTTGCTGCAGGTGAGATAAGTCACATCTGAGAGGGAGAGCAAGGGAGAGGGAGAGGCTCGTGCTCTATTTATTTATTTATTTATTTATTTTTAAGTCACTGCGTGGCGTCTCCTCGGACTGGACACGCGGTAGGCGTGAACATAGCCGTGCGAAAAAAAAGGGGGGGGGAGGCGACCTGTTGCAAAAAAAATCGCGAGGTATTGAGCGTTAAAGGAATTTCGTAATTGCGGCGTATAGAATTAGCATAGTCGCTGTTTCTGATCGATCAATCACGAGCGCAGGTAGAATATTTAGCGCGCGATGAAATATTCCGCTGCGAGGGGGGAATCTCGTCGAGGCGATAAATACGTTTGTACGTATAAACGTGTATATAATGCGCGCTGGCTGCGTGGCGATCGGCTAATACGATTAAAGCGGCGGCTGATTGATTTTTCGAGGGAAAAAGTGCTCGTATAATGTCCGCGCGCGCTCTAAATCAATAGAAATTGCCGGCGCGACGATCGATAATTGATATTGTATACCGCGAAGCGAGTAGCGCGAGATGGAAACTCGTTTGCCGCGCGGTAGCCTTGTGGGTTTAAAAACGAAACGACGCGGCCGCGGTGCGTATACCGTGTATATATAAATTCTCGGCTGATTAACGGATCGTCAGTGCGTCGTATAGTGCTACACATATACGCGGCACGAGCGCGATTCACGCCGAAAATTACGGCCGACCGAGCGATATCAATTTGGTCGGACGATTTTTATATGTACGCGAAGCAGAGCTCCGGCCTGCGCGCGCGCAGCTATATAAGCCGAGAGATAAGAATAAAGTATATCCCGATAAGCGCCTCGCTTTCGTCGATCCGGTGATTTACACTCGCCGCGTAATTGCAGGCTCGACGCGTTTGTGTGTATATGTGTACTCTGTATTATACGCAGGATCACGCTCAATTTTCATCGCGAGCGTGAGCAAAGTGCAGCGCGTAAATTTTCACCGCCGCGCAGATTTATATGTAATATACCTATATATCGTGAGCACCTCTCTCTCTCTCTTTCTTTCGAGAGAACGTGTCAACCGCCACCGATAATGTGCGCGCGTATTCCCGCGTAAAAATCGAAAATCTCGTCCTTTTTCGTTTCGCGTGAAAAATCGCGCGAATAACAGCTCCGTACGTAGCACCTGTACCTCGTCTCTGTGGCGCGTATATATAATAAACATTGCACACGTCGATTAATATTTATAAGGGACTTTTCGGCTCTCAATCAAGCTCTCGGCGCGCGGCTATATGAACAGCGTCGAGGCTGCGAGCGTGAATTATTCCGGCGCAGTCCGAGAGAGCCAACGGAGACTCGTCGGGTGAATAATGAACAATTACACGAGATTATTCTCCTCTTCGACGGAAAAGAAAGAAGCAGGAGAAGAAAAAGCGAGGAAAAAGTGTAAGCAAACCGTGAGCTTTGACAGCGGCTATAAACTATCTATTATGAATTATTGAAGTAGACATTGCACGAGCAGTATAGAGAGAGAGAGAGAGCCGGAGACGAACGACGATTTAACGCGCGGCTATATGTGTGCTTATATATACACAATATATATGTATATGCGAACACGAAGACGAGCCTGCGACAGCGAGCTATAAAGCTTATAGGGGAGGTTGCGAGAGCGAATGAATTTTTTATAAACGAATTTATGCAGCGCAGCATCAGCTCTCTCTCTCTCTCTCTCTCTCTTTCTCTCTGTACTGCCCTCGCTCGCGCGATGACGAGCAGCAAGCGCGCGATATCATTGAATTTTCAAACTCATGAATATTTCATAATAGAATTTCCATCTGTTTAAAGCATCGACGAACGAGCGCCGGCCCGTTATGTGAATTAGTGGCTCCGCGCACTTCCTCCAGGGATCTTTTAGTCAAATTTCGCTCGCTGCCTGCTCTGCACTGCACTGCACTGCGCGGCGTAACAGGGGCCCTCTTCATAATGCACAGAAATCGTTGCAGCATATACACCCTTTGCCATTCCTTCTCTATAGAGCGAGAGGAGGGAGGATTACGTGTACGCCGCGGGTAAACATCGCGCATACGTATATATGAACGAGGCGCACAAACAGCGCTCGCTATTTAAAAATTTAAAGAGACGGCCAGAGATTTTCGCAAGATTTACGAACTCGTTTATACACACTCCACTGGCCAGCGCTCGCGATTTACGTATTTATAGAATAATGGCCCGAGAGCCGACGCGACTCTCTGCTATGGACTTTTCGCGGACTCCCCCTTCCCTCCTCTGTTTCTCTCTCTCTCTCTCTTTCTCCGTGTGTACCTAAAAAAGAGGGAAAAGAGTTAAGCTCGCGGTCGAGAGAAAGAGTAAGCAGTTCGAAATGTCGACCGAAGAAACCGCCAAGTTACATTAATTACGACGCGCATACGTACATACACGCGTGTATACAGACGTAAACGCGCAGTATACATAGGCAGCGATATAGACGCAGGAGATTGAGCAAGGTAGATACATAAGAATGATTTAATCCCGGAGAGCGCGGAAAATGCAAATCCTCGGCGCCGGTTCGACGGCGGCACGCGCCCACTTTCCCTCTCCGCGCACGTACGCGCGCGCGCGCACACGCACACGCACACACACCTGAATCGAATGGCCAGTCGATGCGTGCGTTATATATTGCAAACTTCAGCCATACTGACAATGGCAGATAAATCGAAATTCCCTCACTTTTCCCCATTTCACACGCACAGTGCACGACGTCTGCATAATGCGCGTTAAAGCAGCTGTATATATATATATATGTATACCGGCAGTTTCAGCGCGAATTTTTGCTCCACTGTACTCTCGAGGTCTCTAATCTAATTACGATAACGGCGCTGCGGGAATACCTGTGTGTGTGTGCGCGCGCGCGCGCGTAGACTATTCGAAATTTATATCTGCGCAGCGCGCGCACGCCGTGTGCTGTATTCCGCGGCGAGAAACAATCCCTCCGCGCGAGTGAAAGGCAAGGTCGCTAAAGAGCCCCCCTTTCCAATCAGATCATCGCGTTTAAGCCATCGAACAAAGGACTCTGTACTCCACTCTCTCGCGAGATATTTTCGATAAACTCTCGTACATGTGTTAGTCTGTATACATCGATATATATTGTATATACCAAAGAGCGCAGCGGTAAATCTTGCTCTCTCTCTCTCTCTCTCGAGAGAGAGAGAGAGAGAGAGAGAGATAGCGCTGTAGAGAGATTTGTCGGTTTTGTCGAGAGCGCGCGCGTCGTCCGCAGCAGGTATATATGCATAATGCGATCGAACGCGCGCGTAAAGTCTGTTTGTTTTTCGGAGGGAAAATCGGGAAAAAATCCAGGGATAAATCGGTTCACGCGCTGTTTCACGTCGTGTTCTCCCTCGTAATTGCGGGCGCTGCGCGCAACGCGGAAATATATATTTATATGCACCAGCAGAGACAGTGCAGTGCGGACACGCACGACTGCCGACTCGCGTGTATATGTATATATTGACACTCGAGGCGGTGCGAGTTTTGTCGCTCGGGCGCTTATAATATAATATCTTTACGCTCGAGCCACGGAATATCGGCGATTTTTCGATAAGATTGTTGGGCCGCGATAGCCGATAATTGACCGAGATTGATATTTTATTGTAGGATGCTGTGAAAGGCGAAAAATTTAGTGCGGCTTATGCAAAAGTCTGCCGGCGTCATTAGCATATACTCGCGCGCGGCCGCGGCTTTCATGTGTTATATAGCTATGCAGCGCGCAGCGTTCGCGCGAGTTCGGCAATTAAGCCCGCGAGAGCGCGAGCGAGCGAGTGAAGGCGAGACAGAGAGGGAGAAGGAGACCGGACGCGTTTGCGAAAGAGCAACTCGTATGTGCGCGTGTAACGTAATATATGATATTTTGCGAACGCGAAGCTTCGTGGATAGCGCGGCTATCAGCGAAAAGCTTGAAATACAGCCGATGCATCGAAATTCGGGGCACGTATCTCTCCCTCTCCGTAAGATATTCTATTACCGTCCGTAGATGTGTGTATAATGTAAACCGTTATATAGCTCGGAAAAGAAAAAACGGAGAGAAAGAGAGGAGCCGCTGGCGCGGCTTTGAATTTCGCAAACGCAGCAGCGAGATGAAAGAGGAGAGGAGTCCCCTCTCCATTGAAATGTCAGCCGGCGCTGCGCAGCGCTGCGCAAAAGATGCGGCTATACACGTATAACGTATAATACGTATACAATATACATATACGCGTGTATATAATGTATAGCTATATAGGCACGAGCGCAGGCGGATATCCGCGGCGGCGGCGGCGGCGGCTTATACGCGATTCGCGAATCGTGTGCACACACGTGGGGGCTCCCGCGCGATATCGTCCCACACGTATACGTGAATTATATACCGCGTTATTCCGCTATACTTACATACGCATGCAGACGCGCGGCTATTTCCCGATGCGTATCGCGCGGTTCGCAGAGATGTTGCGGAGAGATCCTTCTTGCTTTTTCTTTTTTGTGCTCTGCAGCTCGTACTTCTGTCGGGAGAACGAGGGGGGAAGCCGAGTTATGCTCTTTCTCGTATAATGTACAGTCGAAAAAGTGTTCGAGCCATATAGAATAGCTCCTCGCTGTGATGAACGCTCTTCTCTCGTCGTCGGGCCAAACTTACAATGGGGCATTGAGTCGCGGGAGCTTTGAATTGAATAAAGCTCTTTCCACTCTCGCGCATTCTCAATTACGAAGTTGGAAAGTGAAGTATAAGAGGCAGCATTATGCCCGAGCAGATTCAATTGTGCGACATCTCGAGCGTGCTAATTTTAACGACCTGACCAACCTATTGCGGCTCCGATTCGAGTAGGTCACTCTATTAATGAGAGTTTATACTTCATGCATACGTTCGTGTTTGTGTACATACATATGTGTGTGTATGGCTATGTGTATAGAGAAAATATAATGGGGAAGGAAAACACGCACAAGTCGACTGTGTGCATAGTGCGGGGCGAAACGAATGTTTGCGCACGCGCGCGTGTGCAGTGCGCGTAGAGAGTCGGGAGTCGAGCTCGGAGGCTAGTTATAATTGTTCCTCCATATACACACGCAATATAAGCGCGCCCGGGCACCTGGTCAATATCCTCGGGCAGTAGGTTCACTAGGCGCGCCGTTTATACAACCGCGCGCGCGCGCGCATATTCAAACTTCTCGAATCGCTTTGCGAACGCGCGCGATCGAGCCGCGCGTTTCAAAGGAACAATAATTCGTCAGCTATTTCACTGCTGTGTACGCTCGCGCATGAGAAAAAACGTGGACGTCGCGTTATGCATAGTATAGGCTGCGCGGGTATATCGTATACGTGCACGATACATTGTACAATATGCAGCACCTATATATATACATGTGTACGGGGCGCGAGTGCGCAAAGGCTCTGCGAAATTCTCTCTCCCCGGCTAATGGCGCTTAATTGGAGCCGTCGGAAAAGTGACTCGGCGAGAGTGCGCTCTCGGGATTCAATTAAACTTTTATGCAGCTCCCCTTTGATTCTCGCCCTCGGAAATTAGCTGGAGAATATCGGTATATATATGACAAAAGCCTCGCGGGTTCTCTATATATACGACTCTCTTCTCCGAGTAGCTGCTGCAGCAGCTGCTTTCTCTCTCTCTCTCTTTCTCTGTAGCCATTTGTGTAATTAATGGCCGTATAGCTGTTACATAGATTAGTATGCAGTGCTTTCCTTCATATATAGGCAGCCGCGTTTTGACCCTCGAAAACGTCGCGGCTCGTCGAGCTCCGTGGTTCAGCCAGCCCGGCAGCTCTCGATAATCCGGTAGCTCGTCGCTCTCTAATCCTGTCCGATTTTCCGATCGGAATTCGAAAATCTCCTGCGCGCATCGGCCACCGCGTTGCGCAACGATCCTCTGATTCATTCGCCTAGTATCTCTAGCGCTGCGCGTGATTCATCGAAGCGGAAGATATGGGAGTAGGAAGAAAAATCCAAGGGAAATGGAGAGAGAGAGGTATAGAGATAGAGATAGAGGCTGCTTACCATAGGCAGAACAATGCAATTAAAAATCTTGGTGAACGACGCTCACGGGTGTTATAGAGCCTCTGTCATCAGAGCCGTGAGTCAGAGCGAGCTATCCTTATTTATAAAGTCTCTCTTATACGTACATAAACGCGTTATACGCATCGATGAAAGCTCTATGCGGCTGCGGAACCGGCGCGCGCGCGCACGAAAGAGAGAGAGCTTCGGATATAAAAATCTTCTGCGCTTATGCAACGGATTTCCTTCGACGCACACACGTCACGTGTCTATACATACTCCCTGATATACACGTGTGTATTCTTTACAGGAGGAATTGAATGAAGTGCTTTTTTTCTCCTCGAGCGCCTTGTGTACACACTTGTATATATACATTTCGCCGAGTTATAAATCCATCGGAGCCGCGCGCGCACGATGGGTTGGGAAAGAGTCTGGGGATTTGAAAAATCGGAGAAATTTCCTCGGACACGTGTATGTTTGTTCGGGCGGACAAAAGGCGCGCGGCAGTCATTTCTCGAGGGAATTTTTCGAGAGAAAGAGAGGAAGAAAGAAAAAAAAAGGAGGAAGGAAGGAAGGAAAGGGAAAAAGGCAGCGTCAAAGGCGAGTGGCACACACGCAACTGCGCTCTTGCCTCTCGGGCGCAGCAGGTGCGCAGAATTCGCAGCCGAGCAAAAGTACGAAAATTGTCGCGCGACTGCTCGTTCTCACACGACGCGATGCGCGGCATAGGTGAACGCTCGTTACCGCCTCATCGCGTCTGCATACATGTGTGCACGTATATCGCGAAAGCGAAAAGGGCACACGCGATGCGCGCATCCTCTTTTTTTTTGCGCGACTCTCGAGAAGGAATGTATACAGGGAGGGTAGAGCACTTGCGGTCCGCGTATATCGACCGCTAATGGACGTCGAATAACTCGATACTTTGAAAAAATATCGCGTTACACACAGGAGGTATATACAGAGAGACAGCTTACACACCACGTGTACGCACGCGTATAGCGCACTGCTGCGCGCGCGCGGGGAGGAGCTTTCGATCGAAATTCCGCGCGTCATCGCGAAAATTTTTTCGGTTAATTGAGTTATTTGAATCGCGAGGCCGCCGCGCTGCAGCGAACTTAAAAGGCGACTATAACCGCCGGGGGCGGATGAAAAAAAAAAAATGGGGAAATCCGAGTGGGCTCTCTTTCTCTCGCGCACGACTATGTATATATACTCCACCTGTAGCGCGCACTGCACACGCATGACACATTACAGAGAGCTCGGAAATTATCTCGGCTCTTGGTCCGTGCGTATATACGTGGGCCGGTGCGACTAATGGCCGTGTACAACACACAAGTATATACGGCTGCTCTGCAGTGCGTGTGTATACAGATATAGCGCGTGTATACACACAAACACACCGCTCGTTTCTATTAATAGAAAGCCGCGAAGGTGTCCCGTCCCGGCTCAATCCGATATCGATCGATATTTAAGGCGCGTGTCGCTCGGCTGCTGATAACCGCTCTACGTAGCATGCTGCTGCTGCCGTTTGATTTTTATATGCGCCCGCTCGCCGGTTGACGCTTCTCGGCGTGCGCGCACTGCTGCCGCAGACACACACACACACACACAGCCGCAAAGCGTAAACCGTACATTATGCTATGCTTGTGCATACGAGACGTATCGTGCGGAGAGCGGTGTAATTTTTTGAGCCTTATTCAGTCGCGAGATTGCTTCTATACGCGCAGGGCAGGAGCGGACCCCGTAATCATTTTGATTGACATTCGCTCTCTTTGCTCGTTTCTTCTCTTTTTTTTGCCATGAGAGAGAGAGAGAGAGAGAGAGAGAGAGAGAGCACACACTGCAGAGCAGCGCACATGCAGGAGAGGGAGAGCTGCACACACACACGCACACACACACGTGCACACATGCACACGTATACGAGAGAGGCTCGTCTCGTCGCGTCCGATCCGCCCGAGCGATTAACTTCCCGTTATAGCAGCGTATTTAGTTAATTACAGATGTTGTGGGAGGGCATCATCCCGTGTACGTGCTACATAGAATATAATATATACTTTCTTCGTCCTCCCGCGCTTTCGAAAAATCACGGGGCAAAAACACGCCGGAGAGAGAGAGAGAGAGAGAGAGAGAGAGAGTGTGTGTGTGCGAGCGAGACGGCGTATAATTCGCTTTTCTCGTATAGAGATCGCCCACGCGATAAAGCAGGTCCATAGAGTAGCCGCGCGCTCTGTGCAGCGGGCGAGCGAGACGGGGGACGGAAATCTGGTAGTCGCGGAGCCGAGGACGTGGGCCGCATATGTGCGAACATAATACCTTCGTTCCCCGTTTGTATACACAATATATATGTATATCTATATATATATATATACAAAGCGAGAAAGAGAGGCATTGATTTTTTCTTTTGCTGCAGGTTCTCGGGAAAGGAGCAGCGTTCTTTCGGAGCGAATTAATCGGCTGTCGATGCTTTTCGACGGCTATAGCCAGTGTAGTCCCGCGCCACCTGGGAGTTAATCTCGCTCGCGAGCACGTCGTCCACGCCGGAATATCAAGTAATGCCGAAGCGACGAGGCGAGCGGAATTTTAAATTTCGCGCGTCTAGGAGGTCTGTCGCTCGCTCGGTTTCGCGATTGCGTAGGAGAGAGCGTGTGTATATATCCTTTCGAAATTCTCTCTCGGGAGAGATTCACTGTTATATATACTCTCGGCTGGCTGCGCGGCGGGAAATTTAAATATAACTCAATTATAAGAGCCGTCGGCGGAGAGCATCGAAATAAATACGAGCCTCGAGACTAGACAATGCGACCCGCGCGACTGATTTAAATTCCGAGCTAATCAGATTGACACGTCGGAGCGCGATGGTGTACGTGCACACCCACGTCCTCCAATCTCCGCCTTTTCCTTATATAGAGCCTCCCTCGCGTCCCTCTCTTTCCACCTCTCTGTCTCTTTCTCTCGCGCTCGTCGCTCCGAAAATCTCTCCCTCTCGCGGTCTCTCCCCGAAAACAAACAGCCAATTTCGGAAAGCCCGACAAACAAGGGCCTCTCGCAAATTGCTGCACTCGATATATGGAGTGGACGGCGGCGACGACGACGGCGCGCCAAGTGCAAAGCGAAAGAGGGCCGCCGATCGTGGATTTGGCTCGGAGCCAGTATTTTGTCTGGAGAGCGCGACGACGTGCGCCGCCTGACCGTTGGACAACGAGAAGCTCTCCGACTGACCCTTTTACGCTCGTTATGTATATAACCGGCTCTCTCTCTCTCGCGCGGGCCACATAAATTAACTTCCGTTTCGAAAAATCTATATCAAGCCCGCAGAGCCAGCGCGAGGGAGATAAGATCTCGGATCGACGTTAAAATTATAATTGCAGTTTCATTGGTCTCCGCGGCCGAGCGAGAGAGCGCATTCTACATACGAGCTCGCACGGATTTACACTTGCGGAGAATAAGGATCGAGTTCGCGCGCGATGAATCCGAGGCGTAAAACGGGCCAAGAACGCGACGAAATCCCTCTTTCTGGCAGCCAATTATTATAGCCTTCGCGCTCTTTCGCGCGTTTATTTCGGAGTCGCGCAGAGCCGTCGCGTGCGTTCACTTGGCCCGCGTCCAGCCGAGACACTTGCACGTGAATACTCCAGAAAGTCGTCTCGCGCGGCTTTGATCACGTGCTTTAGCGTTATATACCGCGCTCGGGCGCTATGCGTCTCGCGAGCTTTTCTGCGCGCTGCAGCGGCAGAAATTGCTCGGCGCGGGCTTACCTCGCGCCAACGACGACCTGCTGTCTGGCGACGTCGAAGAGCAGCTGCGAGTACGTGGTGACGCCGTCCTCCTGGAAAACCTTCTTGTCCGCCAGGTCTGCAAAAAGAGAAAGGAAAACGGACGGAGATTAGACATTTTTATGGATATAGGCATACTTTTCATTTTTCGCAGCGCGACGCACTTAATAAATCTCGATGAGCGCGTCGCCCATGTACGTGTAGCTGCTATGGCGCAATTATCCGGGTAGGCGTAATGAGAGTGAGAGAGAGAGAGAGAGAAAAAAGGAGCTCACGCGTGATGTGTTCATTACCCGGTTTATTAGCTTCCCGAGAAGCTCTGCCAATCATCGCCGAGAGAGGCGCGAAAAGAGGGAAAAATCGAGTCCGCATACATATACATGTATAGCGCGATACGTACAGTGTATATATACAGCGCCGTATATACAGGCACATATCGGGCTTCTGGCAATTTATCTCGACACGCGTGTAGGTTGAGTATAAGGTGGAAGTAGCCATTTATTTGTACGCCGCGTGTACGCGGACGATAAAATTCCCCGATAAAACCTGGAAAATCGCGATCGCACTCGACGAAAAGAGAGGAACGCACCAACTCTCTCGGGCAGAGCGACGGATTATTTTTCCAGCTCTCTCCCTCACGCTTCTCGCACGAGCGCCATATATACATTTACCGTGCGCTGCGTAGACGTGGGTATACGTCTGTATATGTACGTTGCAAAAACCCTCGCTCTCGCTTACAGCCGGCTTCCTTCGAGCTATGCTTCCTACACTTAAGTATAAATATAGTCGCAGTTCTCCTAAACCGAATGGAAAGGTCCGAAGGGGTATATAATTGTATATACGTGTAGCGTAAGCAACTGATTAGCAAAGGAAGCGCGCGATATATACGCATATAATTTTCTGCTCGCTTCGCGCGATCCTATTTCACAGTCGAGCGCAGCTCTATAGATATATATCGTATGCGACTGTTGCATTGCGGCATTTATATCTATATATACGTATACGACGAGTCGTATCTGAAGAAACAACATCGAGGAGGAGGGGGACAAAAAGGCGAGAGACGTACTAGTGGATGATTCTCGGCCGAAGCTGCCCCAGAGAGAAAAAGCGCATCGCAGGCGTTTGCCCTTCCTTCCTCTCCTAATGCGCTACTCTCCTCTGCAGAGTAGCTTCTTCATAATTGCGAGTCCATTTCGTGAGCTCTTCTTTTTATAGCTGCGCTCCTGCTGCTGCTGCTGCTTCTGCAGCAGCTTTTTATCGCGACACTCGATATCCTCCGGACCAACCTTCATCGCGATGTCTACGATTACATATATCTGTATAGTGTATAATACACTCAGCCGCACGATTTTAATTATAGATTTTCTCTCGCACCGGGGCTCGAATCGGCTGCAAGCTTCATGAAGCGTATGTATATTAGGTATGCGCGGCGGGAGAGTGAGACCAAAGTTCTGCGGGGCATTAATTATTCAAAACAATGCGCACGCGGCCGCGCTGCGAAAAAAGAGGAAATTAAATTAAAGTCCCCGCCCTCTCCCCCCGCCCCGGCCCCGTGTGTTTTCCGAGCCGTCGAATTACCATAACACGTCGATAATCGGACGAGTTACGGAGGAGAGGTGTATCGCGAAGCTCCCGCGCGACGTCGCTCGCAAAAAGCGAGCAAGATTTAATCCGAGATTAAGCTCTCTATATACCTCGCCTCGCTCGTCGAGTTGCGCACACACCGCAGGGATACACAAGATATACAGACTGCAAGAGTGCGCGTACGAGCAGCGCGCGCGCGCGAGAGTGTGTCCTCGGCATCAAGTTAAATTATTTCGCGAGGCGCATAAATTCCGCATCGCGGCGGGTAATTGAATCGAAAAGGATTGCAGAGACGAGTGGAGGCTAATTATTACACGAATTCCTCGAGACGAGGAGGACCACCGGCGGGGCTAATTGACCTACGCGTATCAACTTTTCCGAGATTTCTTCTCTTTCTCTCTCTCTCTCTCTCTCTCTCTGCGGAATGATGGGAATTGACGGATCGTCAGCGCGTAATTACACGGCTCGTTGTTGTCGTCGTCGTAGTCGTCGTCGTAGTCGTTGCGAGGAGCAGCCGGCGACACTTGAAACGAAACGTACTACACGTACGCGTATACCCACGTATACGCATTCGACATTATACGCACAATTATACAGCAAAATAATAATCGCGCGATTGCGAGAAGCTCGCGCGAGCCTCCGAAAAAAAAAACACGCGGTGTATCCTCGTGCACTGGTCGGCGGGCAGTACACGTATATATAGGAGGCGCGACAAGAAAAAAGCGAGGAGAAAAGTCGCAACGTCACGTTCTCCTGCACAGAGGCAGCAGCAGCCGCAGGAGGGAGGAGGAGGAGGAGGAGGAGGAGAGCGCGCAGCTTCTCTTCCGCGAACGCGCCAAGCGCTTTTTCTAAAACTCCGCGGAGCTCCGCGCGCATACGCGCAGCGCAGCTGTATATGCAAGACCGGAGCTGCCTCTCCAAGAACAACGCCGAGAGGAGTGTACGAGCGCGGCCTTGAGTGCATTGACGCGCTCTCTCTCGGTTGAGTGCAGCGAGCCGCGGTAATTTCACTCTCCGTTTCTCTCTCTCTCGCGCGCGCGCGCGTTGCAGCTCATTTCTTCGACTCTGTCTTTCCGCGCGTTGTTATACCTTTAATACAGGCGTGAAGCTTTATGCGTCGGCGCGAGGAGCATTGTTCGGGGTGCGACGAGTTCTGCGTATACGCCTCTCTCCTCGCTCCCTCCCGTTAATTACGTTGACGCGCGCGCGCGTGAGCCGCCGCCGCCGCGGGCGCAATCGCCTGGAAAAATTCAATTTTTTTTTCAGAGCCGATGGCTGCACCCGAGCGCGAAAAATCACCGACGGAATATATAAATACTCGTCCCTCTCGATATATATCGGGGAGAGAGAGAAGAAACTGCTCTACACTGCGCGCACCGCGAAGGGGAAAAGGGAGAGAGAGAGAGAGAGAGAGAGATCTCCCTGTGTACGCGGTTTTTTGCCTCAGCGCACAACCGGACGATCGAGCCCAGTTAGCATAACCTGCTCGGCTGGCTCGCTCGTCCGCGTTTTTCTCTCGCTCTCTGCTCCTTCGCCCGGCGACTTGCGCCTCGCTCGCGGGACGATATCGCGCGCGCGAGCGCGAGGGTTCAGAGCCCCGAAGGGCTTCTAGCATAGAGATTGATGGCTGTGTAATGGAAGCTTTGTCCCTCTCGCGAGCGAGCGAGCGAGCGAGCGGCAGTTTTAAGAGAAAATAACGAGAGACTTTTGTTTTCTCGCTTTGCGGCATTCGACGTGCGTACGACCGCAGCGATTAAAGCGGAGAGCGAGCGAGGGAAAGAGAGGAAGGGCTTGAATTATTATTTTCTCGCGCGCGTGTTCACGCGCGTTTTTTTCGGGCGCGCTGAAATACGAGCGGCGGGAATTTAAAATTGATTTACATTGTGCGAGAGAAAGAGAGAAGCAGCCCGCGAATGGCTAATACGAAGGCTCGCGCTAAGTTCCTCTCGTAATGGCCGGCTTTCGCTTTTTCCTCGGATCTCCCACCCCCAGAGAGTGTTTTTTCTCGCGCCGCGCTAAGCTATGTTGGGAGAGGACTGCACTGCGCGGCACGCGGGAAGCGAAAAAAAGCGAGGGTTACCGACGCGGAATAATGCAATGTTATTATTCGGCTGCGAGGACCTGCGCATTGAGACGTATATATTTATAAGAAGGAGTTTCGAGTCGCCGCACTCCGATGTATTAAAACGATAAATTTTTTACGGATTTTCAGGGAACGTGTCTCGTAAAAATGAAAGATTCTGTCCTCCCCGAAGAACTTGGCCGTGTAATCTCGCGTCTCTTCCTCTTCTCCCGTCTCGGACGGAGCGCTGCGCCCCAACGGATTCCCTGAAGTCGAGTATGCGCGCGCGCGCGGCCTTCTCTCTCTTTTTTCGACGCTTCCGCGAGTAAGAGAGATAGATGCTCGACGATCGGCAAAGTATAGCCTCCCCCCTCCCTCCCTACCCTCTCGCTCTCCGCGTATATCGAAACGCCTCGGGCAATTACGATCGCTCACCGTTGCTCGACTCGGTTTTCGATGCGCGTCAGAGCACCAGTACATCATGTTCAAAGAGCCCGTACTTTATAAACACACTCCGAATTCCGGTAGCCTCTGTTTTTCCGCGCGCTCTCTCTCTCTCTCTCTCTCTCTCTCTCTCTCTCTCTCTCCGGTGTGAAATTTCACGCCTGCAGCGTGCAGGGGCTGCGCATTCGGTGGCAGAGAGTAGTTTACAGTCGAAAAGCGCTTTTCTTTCGACGAGGGAGATAAATAAAAAGTATGCTGCGACCGCCTCCGAGAAGATAGCTGAGATCGAGAAGGAGGCTGTTAAAAGAGAGAGAGAGAGCCTTACGCCCCGGCGAGCGTGAAAAGAGAATAATCCTCTCGAGAATCCTCTTAGTCCTCGCCGCGAGAATATTATATCTCCGCGCGCGGGCGCGCGAGGGAATGCGTACCGTTCGACACGAGAGACGATCTCCTCGTCTCTTCCTCGGCTGCTATATCTATATACGAAATTCGTCGGATATTTAACGCTCGTATTTTCCTCTCTCGTATGCGCGGGTTATAATATGCACATTGCACGCCGTGCGCAGCGTCTCCATTCGCGCGCGTGGACGAGTTGATTTTTTCCTCGTTATTGCTGCGCGCGCGCGGCGGGCTCTCTCTCTCTCTCTCTATCTTTCTCCGCTGCGTTTCTTAATTTATGCTAACTCGTTTTATGATCCAGAATCCGCTTATGTGCTTTATGGAGAGAAAGATAGAGAGATGAGAGAGAGAGAGAGAGAGAGAGAGAGAGAGAGGAGGCTTTGGTCTTTATTATACAACCGCGCGGCACGAGCGAGAAAATCCTTGACAAATTGAGACGTACAAACATAAGCGACGTAAGCTTCGTTCGCCGCCGCATCTCTCGCGGCGATTTTCGAATAGCCGCTTCTCGCGCGCGCGCGCGCGTCTCTTTCATTGCTTAATTTATCGAGGGAACGCAGTAATATCCCGCGCGCGTGTACTACACTCACCGATTACCACCGCCGAACATTTCGATGGAAACTCGTTTAACTTTTATTTACGACGCAAAGACACACACGCGCGTGCGCGCGCTCTCTCATCTCCCTACTCCGCGTATTATACAAGACTCGACGCGCGTGTGTCAAACGGGAGGCCCGCAGCGCGCGCGAATTCCCGTTGCAGCGCGGATCGCAGAGTTGGAGCCCGCAGACGTCCCCCCGACGAGCGCGCGGCCGAGAGAGAAGTCGGCGTCTCGATTTTTTCCTTCCTCTCCTCAGCCGGCGACCGACGACCGAGACACGAGTGCGAAAGGGAGCGATAGCCGGACCGGGAAGGAAAGATCGCCGAGAAGACACAGCCTCGCGATCCGGGAAATCCGACTGAAATGGAAAGAGCAGCTCTCGCGCGCGTTATGTGACGATCGGGAATGCGGGCTGGCGTATAGATCGCGGCTATGAGGCGCGGAAGAATGAGAGCCCGCGGAGAGCGAGAGAGAGAAAAAGCGAAGCCAACGATCAACAGGTTCGAGTCGGAGTGTATATTGCCGCGGCGGCAGCCTCATCGGGAAAGCAGCGACGGAACTCATTGCTCCCGCGTCGGCCTTGATTGAAAGTACCGCGGGGCACTTTTCTCGGAACGTGATCCAGCGTGTGTACGGCGCGCGGAGAGTCTCGCGCTCGATCGATCGATCGAATCGATTTTCTTCTCTCTCTCTCTTTCTCTCTCCGCGCCAGTGTATGTGTCTGCGCGAATTGCGCCGATCGAGAACGCGAGAAAAGAAGGACGAGGGAAAAGAACAGAAAAGAAGTGTATATACGAGAGCCGGAATGCCATTACACGCGGAAGGGGTTGAATGCACGCGAGCGCGATGGAGCAACGTCGTCGTCGCGCGTGCATATACGGATATCGTAAGAGCGACGCGATAACCGTATATATACACACAAGCCGATCGATTGTCCGCTCGCGGGCCCGATCGCGCACAAAGGCGTCGAACCGCAAGGCGCGCGACCGCAACGATATATACATACACTTTCAAAAATCGACTGTACAGCACGCGCGAGCGTGATGCTCGCGTGTCTGCGTGTGCATACAATGCGCGTATGCGGCTTTCTCGCGGATATAATCACGCGAGCTCACGCACGTGATATAAGTACGCGTATATACGTGTGTGTATACACGCGTGCTACATACGTGTACGCGACGCTCGTTATTACATATACATATACAATTACTCTCGCATATATCCGTGCGCCGCGGCGATGTGCGCGCGCGCGCAGCTTCTTTTTTACGCGCGAGCTGCGCGCACGAGGATAATAACGGGCCCGGCTCGGCTTTTCGGACATTTCAGGTTTATTGTACACGGGCGCTCGTCTGGCGGTCTGGGAACGCCTGGGAAGAGCCGAGAGAGAGCTCGTCTTAATTAGCCAGCCGTATATAACATATACGCGCGTGTACGCGTACGCCCGTATGCGCGGAAAAGCTCGAAGACCGCGCGAGGCGATGTACACGGGAGAGACCCGCGGTATATCTGGCAGGAGTGTCTATCGTGCGCTGGAGCACCTGTGTGTTCTCGGAAGACGCTCTTCCTCGTTTCCTTTCCGAGCCGCAGCGCCGCGGCAGCGGGAGCGCGAGGCGCGGGGAAAAAATCTCCCGGCTGATTTGTACCCCGGTCTCGGAGGCGACACACGACAACGTCGCTCCTTATACACAACCGGGAGACGCGGACGCGCCAGCGAGGACGAGGGTATACACGCGCGCGCGCGCGCATCGAGGAAGAGAAAAAGTGGAGCGCGAGAACGTGTAAGGCGAGACACACACACGCGCTCGCGCGAGTACACATGGATGCACACACGTCGGATATATACGAGCGAGAAGCGAGGAAGTGCGCGGGAGTGGACATGTCGATCGGCCTATTTAGAGTCTAGATATATATGCCGACTTTTGCAGTCTTATATTGTATATGAGATGCTCGATTGGTATTATACGGGGGATGAATTGGATTACAAAAGTTTTGTAATAGTATCGTCGGATGAACCAGGATAAGTTCAAGGCCGACGCTTTTTCTCCAATTTCACGCTGCCTGCGCCCGAAGAGCTTGTTGCTGTTCTTCTTCCTCTTCCTCCTCCTCTTCTTCTTCTACTCCTTCTTCAGGTGAGAAGACACTGGCGCGGAGGAGGACGAGCTGCGGGTATATACAACGTGTTGCTCTCGCATCTGCGTGTGTGTACGTATGTCTGTATACAGTCCCTCTCTCGGAGAGATAAGATTCGATTTTTCGTTGTCGAAGACCGCCTGGATTTACGAGGTTTATGAAAATTCACTGTGTACACGCGCGTCAAGATTTACGGGCTGGTTTATTGGGATCCAGAGGGCGAGGGAGAGGGATAGGGAGAGGGAGTGAGGGAATGAGAAAAAAAGATCGGGAGAGAGACAATGGAGCGGGACAGAAGTAAATCGACGTTCACTGTTGTCGCTTTGATCGAGGGACGCGCCTCTCCTCGTAAATTTGAATTCGACCTGCAGGGCAATAGTCATTGCTTATTTAGCCCCGAGAGTCAAAGTAGTCTATTTCGGAATATATGCTGGCAGAGGTCTCTCGGTCACACACGAGCAGCTGCTCGATACGAGATTACAACGATTCTTTCGCTAAATATACTTCGTCCCCCGCATCTACAGACTATACTGTTATTCGCCGATCGATATTGCGAGAGCCCTTTTTTGGTTTTTTTTTGTAAAGCAACCCACACGCATTGACGCTTGTGAAAAAAAATTCTCAAATACCGCTCTGTAGCTCGCGAGGAGGAGCGAATTAGCATAGTCCCCCCGAAATTCCCCACAAATGTAAGCAATTTCCCGAAATTAGTCGGCACTAGAGCGGCGCGGGAGGTATACTGCACAGGCTCGATGTGCGCGCACACACCCTCTAATTTTAGGCAAAACGCTCGATTTCAGACGTAGCCCCGAAATAGACGTAGGCTTTATCTCCCCTGCGCGTCGTCTCTATATTTACATAGACAACTTGCGGGCGCGTATTCGCTTCCCCCCCCCCCCCTCACCTCTCTGCCATAGAAAACAACGGACGTCCGCCGAGCTATTTCGAGACTCCGAAATTGCCTTCCGAACAAATCGTGACTTTATAGCGCGGCATTCGCGGACCCGATCCCTCTCTATGTCCGCGAATGCGTCTACTGCCAGACACCACTCTGCGGAGAGAAAGAATAACAGCAACAGCAGCAGCAGCAGCAGCAGCATCCAAAGAGGAGACAAGAACGAGTCTACGCATATAGGTGTGTGTATGTATGTATATGTATATGGGGGTCTGATTTACAGGCTGGAAGCGGTGATTTACAACGACTGACGCGCTTCCAGCAGCCGTATGTGTGTACGTACACGCGTTCCTTCCGTCTCGACCACTCCCATCAGCAACGCCAGCAGCGCAGCAGCAGCAGCCTATACATGGCCTCTAGCATTCGTTACGCGCGAATATGCGTATATATATACGTGTATATACATAACTCTTTCTCTCCTCCCGACACTACACACGCGCGCGTATACGAGCTCCTCTTCGCCTTTTTTTTCTTCAAATTCTGCAGCCGCAGTCTCTTCGGTCAACGCGACGACTCTTTCCCGGCACCTATGTACTACAAGGCAGCCGCGCGCGCGCGCGCATATATTTTTACTTTTCGCGGCGATGACTCGCTGCGCGAGAACGAGAATAAACCCGCGAGATTCGTGTGTATGTAGCTTTTCGACGGCATTCGACGTCGGAGAAGACAAAGCAAGAGACACTGCAATTGCACTCGACTATTGATTCTCATCCCGAACGCTCTCGCGCACATATCGTGTGTACCGCGCGTCCGAGAACTTCTTCTCCGCCTATTATGTGCGCTGCCTCTTCTTCCTCTAATACCGCGCGCCGCGAGAAAGAGAGGAGGAGAGGATACCGTTCGTAGTCGGCACCTCGTTATTTTCGCCGCGACTTTTTACGCGTCACCGCGAATAATCGTCTGCCGAGGCTCGTCTGCCCATCAGTTGCGAGGGAGAGAGAGAGAAAGAGAGAGAGAAAGAAAGCCGCGAGTGTGTGTGTGTGTGTGTGTGTGTGTGTGTGTGTGTGTGTGTACGACGGCTTTTCGGAGAAGCGACTTTTTCGACACACACACACACACACACACACACTCACACACACAACGCACACCACGAGACGAAAAGATTCCTCAGCTTTCGAGAGCGGCACGAATATGACCTTGCGCAGATTATAGGGATTAATCTCGCGACATATCGCGGATGACTCTATACGCGTGTAATGTATTACGATGAGAACGTAATTATTGCTATGCGCAACGAGAGGCCGGTCGTTAGACTGGATTACGCGAGTCACGCGATACATAGTCGCGAGGGCGCAACGCACCGCGCGCGAGAGAGAGAGAGAGAGAGAGAGAGAGAGCGATGTACGTATATGTGTGTTACATATACGCATGTGAAGCAATCAGCGGTGGATAAGAAAAGCGGACGATTATACTTTACACGAGAGACACGAGTTGCTCTCGATTATTCCAACAGGCTATTTATTAAAACGCGCGTTATATAGATGTATAGAAATACGCACGCCGCTCAGATATACCAACCCGATTCGCGCTTGTAATTTCTCATGATGCATCTAAACGCGCGTTTGTAACGCGTACACGCGCGGCGCAAAAGTATATTGTAGAGAAGCGGAAAAATGAGCGCGACTTCTTGCGCATATACTTTTCCAGCGGCGCGGCCGGGTTCTTAATTATATACGGGGAAAAAGCGCGCACTGCTATATATGGGGACCTGGAATGGTTTATGAAGTTCTCGGGAAGTATTTACTTGTAAGCCCGGCGCTTAGCTCTCGCTGTATCTCCTGACAAAAGCCAAACGGGTATATTTATCGCATCGCCGAGTTGTATCGTTAACATTTCACTTTGCGCCGAATACGCGCGGCGCAGCTCTGTATCACGTGCGTATATATTACAGGCAATCAGCGCGATTGGCTAACAGCGTCGAGGGTAGTTGGCGCGTCGTCGACGTCGACTATCCCTCGTGTTATCCATCGCGCACATATACACGTATATAGAGAGAGTTGGTATAATGCGATCGAACGTCCAAAGCGCGCTGCAGAGCTGCCCGCGCGCGACCCCGTTCAAACTGCGCGCATGTGTATATATGGATCTATAGCTATACACATCGCGCGCGTTTCTCTGATTAGCATAAAGACGACTACTACTAGTACAACAACTACTACTACCACTACTACCATTGCCGCACGACAACACACCGTTATGCAGTCGTGGGTATACGTCTCTATTTAACGATTCCTTTTGCAGCTCTTGGCGCGAGCAAGATTTACGCCGCTCATTAAAATGCATTAATCCATTTCTCTCTCTCTCCTCTCTCTCTCTTGGTCGCTCGATATACGAAGCGCATATATTGTATATGTATCTGCTCGCGATTACGAGGGTGAATCCTCTTTGGTGATTTTCTTCTTTTTCTTCTTCTTGTCGACGACTCGTGTCCTCGAGCGAGCGCAGTCTCATAAATATTCCGAACGACGTTTAGCGTCTGTAAACGCTGCAGCTCGGCGCGGCAGCTCTCGACGTTTTTCGCAGCCCGCGGGACGAGATATAGACGAGACGAGCCGCGTTACGGCGGCTCTCTCGCGGGAAATCGGATTAGCCTTTAATTTCTATTTCGACGCGCGCGCTGACGTTAATAAAATTTCTTCCTTATGCTCGTCCCGCGGCGTCCGTGTATAGTTGTATACACACACGCGCGTATATAACGATCGTCGAGAACACATCCCAACGATTCAGACTCGCGGATTCCTTCGCATTGCCGCGGCCACTAAAATTAGCATTATCCCAAGGAGTCGGCTCTGGCATTCCTATTATATATATATTATATACTGTACGACGTGCGTCTCGTCCGCGACGGAAGAATCGATAAGGCACCCGCTGCAAGCGCTCACGCCGCGATCATCGGTTAATTTTCAAATTTCTCTCGCATGATCCACGTCTCGATGATGGCGTATCGTATATACGTTACACACACACACACAGGCACGCAGCGCCGAGGCAGCCTCGCCGATAATTACAATCGCGCGCTTTAACCTCCCGATAACCGATCGCAAAACAATAAATCTGCTAATACCTCGCGTAACGAGCGTTTTCCGCTAATGACCCTGTAGACGCGGCTCGCGGCACGCGGCCAATGCGAAGAAAACAATCGACACGCCTCACGCCGCCGCGGCGATTTCTCGTCGCTATAAAAATCGATTTTTCCCGGGAAAAGCTCGCTTCGCTCGCTCGCTCGCAGTTTTTCTTCCCGATTCGGCAGTAACGCGGACCGTTGTACGCGCGCGTATCACCGGTCTCGCGAGTCGCGCGTGGAAAGCTGCCTATATATGTAGCGGAGAGGCTAGACTGGCGAGCGCGCAAGGACGCGCAGGAATGCGCCGTCGCTTCCCTCATATATATATATACGCACACCGCATGTAATGCGCGTGCAAGAGAGAGAGAGGAGAGCTGCGGGCGCGCGGGAAATCGTCGAGGAAGTTTTAGTTGATTGAAAAGAGCGCGAGAGACGAGGCGCGGAAAGTTTGATAAGTTGGCCGCCGCCGCCACGAGCGCGAGTGCGCGAGCTTCGAGCTAAGGAAAAAGAAGAAAAGGCCTCACTCGTAAATCCTTGATTTATGGACTTTCTTGAGGGGCTTTACGAGATGGCGTTATACGTTTGAATAGTTATTGAGGCGATGAAATTTTAATCGAGCTCGCGGATTTAGTGGCAAGGGGAAAAGTTTCGAGGCTCGCTGCGGCAGATACATGTAATACACTGCACGCGCCGACGAGCAGTTCGACCTATACGAGGCGCTGCACGGAACCGCGCGGGAAAATTCAATTTCCAGATATGATGTACAGTGCGCACGTGGTATATACGCGGCGATGTCGGTGACTGATACTCATATATATATTATATTATATACACCGGGAGTTTCGCTTCTCCCTATATCGTCATATCGTATACCCACTGATAAGTCCGGGATTTATACTTAATCTATATAATACTCTCCACGAGAGCTTTTCCCTTTGAATTAATTCTAATCTCGTGATCGCGGGGATTAGCAGCTGCCTTATGATACTTAAAAGCCGGTATAATTAGAACGATAACGTACGACTTTGCCCCAGCGCCGCGCGCGTTGCACTGCACGGGGCTATTAATCTCCCGCGTGCAAGATTTGACAAATAAAAATAGACTGCAGCGGAGAGTACGTGCGGCGTGTACGACGTACGCGTATAAGCGTACAGTGTGCGTTATATACTCACCGTCGTAGGAGATGTGTCGGAAATCCGCGCAGACGCAATTCAGCAGCGCGACGAGCTGCAACAGGGCCGTCCAGTAGTGCGACATGATGATCGATGCTCTCGTCGTCGTTTCTCCTCCTCGAGCCTGCAACGAGAGAAAAAGTAGCCGTCAAGTTTCGTGGCTGACTTGGCGCGCCCGGGAATTGCGAGCGAGGAAATTGAAGAAACAAACAATAAAAACCTCTACCCTGCCCTCCCCTATATGTATGTATATTGTATACGCACATATATAGTCGGCCTCGGGATTTTAGCATAAATGGGCTCGGCTCGGGAGATCCTGTACCATATACCTCTCTTTCATGCGCCTTTTTTCTTCCTCCTCTCTCTCTCTCTCTCTCTCTCTCTTTCTCTCTCTCTCGCTGTGTTTGCCAAGAGGCGACGGAAGGGTTGCTCGTTTTCTCGCCTCTCGCGCCTTTTTATTCCACTTCTTTTTTCGAGGCTCCTTGTTAATTTACGGAACGATCCTCGAAGCGAGAAAACGGCTTTAAAAGTTTTCTCGTGTCGAGGCGGGGAGGGGCGATTTCTCCTTTCATCTTTTTGCCGTATAGATCCGCGTGTCGCTTGACTTCTTTTTTTTTCGCGCGCCAAGCCCGGGGACCGTTATAATATACACCCGAGAGCCGAGAGCGATTTGCATAAGCGCTCGGCAGTTCGCCTAATGAACTTAACACGCCACACGTTTCGGGGAACGAGACGCACGTATACGTCGCATGAGCGCCGCGATTAACCGAAAATACGGACAATAATTTTTCCGCCCAGCTGCGCGCGTCATAGACGACTGATTGTCGGGCTCTATTTTCACGGCTCCGCGTATGCGTATACGCGCGGGGGGAAAAAATGGAGGAGAAGAAGAAGATCGACGAGGCGACGCGGTGGTCCCTCTCTCCCGAAGCAGTGCGCGGAGCTGATGCACGGCTGCACTCTCGCGTGCAATAATACGCGCAGAGGGCCGCCAAGGTGGTCTGCGAATTTAACCCGGACCGCGGGCGCTTAATCCGCTCTACCTGTGCGTGCATGTGCATATCGTATACGCACACTATACGCATATATACACAACGCAGAAAACGCACGCGCCGGAAGTCTCGTTAGAGGCCAAGGCAGATGGGGAGCGCGCGAGAGTTTAAGCGAGCTGCATTATAGATCGAATTTTAAATCCACTCTCCCGCTGTGTTATTTGCGAGAATAACGTGTAGTTGAGAGATGGATCGAGAGCTCGCTCCTGAGAAAGTTCTGCACACAGGATGTACGAATCGAGCGCTGCCCTCGGCCGATCAAAATTTCTTAGCTGCTCGAACTTTGCTACCGACACTCTCCGCGTCGTGCGGTCGCGGTATCTATACAGATCGAGCGAGGCCTCTGTGCTGCCCGCGAAAATAAAAAAGACGATACCGGCGCGCGGGAGCATCCGCGAAGTCGTTGGGGAACCGTTTCGAAATATCAATTCCGAAAACGAGGTCGTCGGCCATCAAGGTGTCACGACGAGGAGCGCGTGCAAACGCGAAACCCGTTGAAACTATCGCTCGGCAGCATCGGCCCGCAATCGAAGCATCAATTAATTTCATAAATCTTCGCTATAACGCCCCACATTTAAAAAGAAAGCTCTCCTCGTCTCCCTCGCAATAACGCGTATACAGTATACACGCGTATACCCGAGAGAGCAGGCTGCCGCGAAATCGAATCGTCGTCCATCTGTGTAATGTTCCGTTTATGCATATTGCATTATATATATATATGTATAATGTATATAACGCATATCCGCTCCCGCGCGCGCGCGGTGAAGAAGCAGCGCGCGCGCGCTGCACTTGGAAATTAACATTGCGCTCGTTTCGTTTGTAAAAAAAAAAAAATCGGGTCAGAGATGATAATTCGAAATTTCAGAGCGAGCGCGCCGCTCGCTGATCTTGAAAGTCGTCGCGTTCGCCCACACGAGCGCGAACGAGGCTGCGCAGCGCAGCTCCTCGCGCATATCGCATAAGTATATGTATAAGTATGAGCGCGCGCATTTCGTAATGCGAGAGCGTTTCTCCGTCTGCACGAGCTCTCCTGCGGATATATGCTGCAGTGCACATACATCTCGGGCGCATTATGCGTTATATATGCATCTGACATCTTTTCGATACACACGCACACACACGCGCATGCTGATGCGCAGGGACGAAAGAGTGTACCAACGTTGTTTATACACTTATTATACATATACACGTTTTTGATAATGCGCTTGGCCGGATTTTTGTATTCGACCGCAGGACTCACGTGAGAGAGAGAGAGAGATGGTCGCGCGCGTATACGGGGTAATTAACGTTGCGCGGCCGAGAGAGCATTACATTTTTAATTAAGTTATACAACTGGTTTCTTTTCGCGGGCCGCGATGACGGCTGGCTTTCTGCGTGATATTAAAGTTATTTACGAGGAATCAAGTCCGCGCTCGTATTCAATTCGATCTGTCTCTCCGGAGGATGGGGGGGGGGGGGGACCACCGCCGCGCGCCGCCATGATAATGTACGCAAACTCCGAAAGAGAGAGACCGATTGCGATCGCGCGCTCTCCGAATAATCGCGATGATAATTCCGAGAGTCGAAAGAGCAGCCAGGACGACTGCGCTCGCTTATACTTATTGCTCTGTGCGCGCGTAAACTCAATCAAAAGTGAATAACTCTCGCCGATTAGACTCGAGAGGGACGGAGGGACGGAGGGGGAGGGAGACGGGAAGGTACATATACATTGGCAAACAATACCAGGAAACGGCGAATTAATCGAATGCAAACGAAGCTAATTTTTCGCGGACGGCTTATCGAGCCAAGTGGGATCTTAAATCCCGTCTCTCGCTCTCTCTCTCTCGTCTCTCTCCAAAAGAGAGGCTGAAACACGCGCGCACGCTCGCGCGGACCGTTGCGCGCGCGAGAGATCTCGCACGCGACCAATACGCCCACGCGACGAACGCGACACAAGAGCGCGCCTACGGTGCTCGAGAGCCGTTTTCTATAACGCTTTGCGCAAGAATCGCTCGTTTTTGAAGAGGCGATCGCGGACAGGCTGGATCGTATTATATACCTTCGGGGGAAGGGGGGGAGGGATCTATACTCTTTCGACCGTTTAAAGGTGTTTGCGAAACTGTCGCGTCGAGTGCGGCTACGGTCGCATCAGCGACAAGCACACAACTGTTCGTTTCGATCTGTATACGAAAGAAAGAAACGTTTCCATCGCGATTTCGCCATAAAACCTTATAGTGATCCCCGTGAAAACGCTTCGTTCTAAAGTCTCGTGGCTCTCGACCTCTTTCGCAATCTGCGCAGCTCTCCTGCATTAGTGCATATGTAATAGGTGGGTGGGTGGGTGCGTATTATATATATATAGGTGTAGAACTGAAATTATCGTGTCGACACGGTCTCGGCAACTTTTTTAGGATATTTTTACACGATTTCGTGGGCGATACGAGGATGGAAGTATAATACAGCCGCGGCCTTGCCCTGGATACAAACTGCGCGTTTTGCAAAAAAGCAAAGCGCAGTAGCAGCTGGGTCTCTAATAAAAACGATTATTTCTGCAATTATACGCTAAGTTGGGAATAAGCGAAATGGAAAAATGAAATGGCGGGAAGTACGACGGCAAGAAGGTATAATTTTATTCAATATCGTCTGAAAATATTCGATACGACTGCGGGTTCCCATCGCGATAGAATTAGACTCCATTGCACGCTCACGCTTTTGCGCAATCGCGTATATCTCCTTGGTAATCCCAAATTCAGTACCGCTCGCGCGCGGCGCTCTCTTGCCTCTTTTTTTTTTTTTTTTAATTTCCAGACCTTCGTTATGATGCGGCCGCGGCTTCTCGCTGTCGCTCTCGGAACTATCCACGAGGCTGTAATATAGTATAATACGCCGGAGAGCGAGAGAGCCGCGAATCTAGTTAGCATTCGGTAATAAATACACGAGGTTTACGATTCCACGCGGGTCTTTCGGCTTCAATTAAGCTGCTAATCGCGCTCGCGCCGTGGGAATTGGTAAATTTCCTTGGTGCGTGCGCACCGTCGAAAAATCGAGACGTCGCGCTCGTATGCGCAAAGAGACAGCTATATCCACGCTCTAATCTGCGAATCTCTGTCGCCTTGATTGAATCACATATCGTACGCGAGAATCGCGGGCGCCGCGGCGAGAAAAACAAATTAACGAGCTGTGCAAGCGAGACAAAAGAGAACGAGAGCCAAAGTGGCTTATATAGCAGAGCCCCGAGAGAGGAGCTAAACTATTTAAAGGGTCCGTCGCGACACGATGCCATAAAACGAGCCGCAACATAAAAGCCACATGCTGCGAATATTCGCGGCTCTCTCGCTTCCATTATTGTTCGAGCTTGTATATATAGACGGGGAGGACTCCGTCTTACACTCGGCAGCTCTCTCTCTCTCTCTCTCCTTCTCGTGTCTCTCTGCGCTCTTTTTTCCCCAGTCATTCCTCGGAGGGTCGACGCGAAGCGCGGCGGTTTTTTCGAAAAGCGCCGAGTAATCCCTTGATTGCGGGCGCGCTCGCATTTTTTCGGACACTTTAGAAAATTGGAGACGAGATTGAGTCGTATATAGGTGGAGTAGGAGGAGGAGGACGTGGCGCTGGTGGAGCGAGAAGGAGAGCTAAAAATACACTCGGGCGTGTACATGAAAAAGTAAACAAAGACCCGGCGCAAAGGGTCATTCATTTCGTGTATTTATTGCAGCGAATGCCCTCCGGGACTCGCGCGCGCGAGCGTTCCCTCGCATCGGTGCATATTTTATATTATATACCTGGCATTATTTCCCTTTCCTTTCTCGCTCCTCTCTCGCGCCGCAGCACAGCAGCCGTACGCGGCGTCAGCTGTATATAACGGAGAAAAGGCGAGAGACGTATTTGCGCACAAGCGAGCGCGCGTCGAGACACAATGCGATAATGCGCGCGTGTCTCGCTCCTCTCGCTCTCTTATGCCGATCGCAGAAGAATGCGAGATCGACATTAGTCGCCAGATGCAATTAAGCCCCGCGTCGGTTAATATAAAGAGCGAGTGCGAGTGTGCGTCCGAGTAGGTGTACATATATGGAGATTCTGCGGCGACGGAGAGAAACTCGCCTCTCCTGCTTCTTCATAACCGGCGAAGTCTCTCTTCGCGGCGCTTCTTTTTTTTCTCTCTCTGCTCTTCCGACTCTTTTTAAGAAGGTGAAGTGGAGAGAGAAATGAAGAGGCGCGAGAGTTAAAAGCATTTTTCTGTTCTCTCCCTCTTCCCCTCTCTCGTCTCTTTACCGCTCCCGCACCGCAGGAGACTAGATATACTTATTGGAGAGAGAATCCGAGAGATGTATGTCGGGCCAATTAGCCTCGCGGCCAATCGACTAATTATTAATCGATCGTTAACGATGCCTCATCTAAAGTATCGCCGTTTCGCGCTCGTGCGCGCGTATATTTTATGCGTCGCTCGTTTTATTTTCAACTCTCTCGGCGTATGGGCGCTGCATGTAGGTGAAGTCATCAATATCACTTCGTTGTATTGCTCTTTTTGGAATTTCGAAAAAAAAAAAAAATGATGGATGTAGAAGTCGAGTCGGTTGCGCAACGCGCGACTTTCACTCGGGAATTAGACGATCTCTATACATATATATTTTGCGAAAAGTCGGCTCGAGGAAGTATAAGAGAGCCGACAACCCCCCCCCCCCCCCTCGCGTACGCGAAATTCCGCCGGAATAATAAGCAGGACTGGTAAAACTTTGACAGAAATATTATTAACGGCCCCGCAATTACAAAACGATATCTCGCGCGTGCCGTCTCGATATAACCGCACTGCATTTTCAAACTGTCTAATGCATAGAGCGTAATGTTGTACGTATATCCTCGGAAGCCGCGTGTATATATCTATATTCTCGCAGACGATGAAAGCGAGCAAGAGCTTAACTTTTATCATAAATTCTCCCGACGATTATCTCGGCCAAGTGAGTCTCGAGTTTCGCACGGATTGTTCGCGCCCATCAACGAGGGTGTGTCCGCTTCGCTCATGCCATGGATCCAATCACGTCCGCTTCACACTCGATTAATCGACACTGCGCGGATGAGAGCAGAGAGAGAAAGAGAGAGAGAGAGAGAGAGAGAGCGAAAGAGAGAGAGAGAGGAAGAGGATCTGGCTTCGAACGACTGCACACACCATCCGAAATTTCGCTCTTGCGTAATTCGGGCTCTCGCTTGTATATAAGTATATATACAAGGTGTATAGGTATACCTATATGTACGTATAATATACGTATGTACAAGCGATAGATATATATATATTATATATATATATATATAACCTTGACCTACATAATATATAGCCGGCTAATTTTTGTTTTCTTTTCACGGGGGTAGGGCGATGGAGGATTGATGCTGAGAGGGGGTGCATCGGCCACTGATTGATTTCGATAGATCGCGTGACGGGGATGAGTCGAGGGTTTTTTGTTTCTTTTTCTTGTTCTTTTTCTTGTGCAAGCATTATACGGGATGACCTTTCGTTCTTGTCGCTGCGAATGATCGGGAGAGAGATCGACGCGGCCGATAGAAGAAAATAAGGTATTTACAACACGTCGTAAATCAAGCTTCGTCCCCGGCTGTTTAAAGGGCTAATGCCTTGATATTAAACATTGATTTACGCCTCTCGATACGTGTTTCCTCTTAATGTATTCGCCGGGCTCTTGAAAACTTCATTCGCCGCGGCGATTCGAAAGTCCCTGACGAAGTGACAGAAAAAATGAGAAGTCGGTGCGAGCGCGCGCGTTTACTCGTATAATTTGAGCGAAAATTAACTGAGAGAGAGAGAGAGAGAGAGAGAGAGAGAGAGACCCGCGAAGCGGGAGTAAAAGAGCCCACAGTGCTGATCAAATAATTAGCCGCGTAACGTGTGCTTTTCCTCGTAAAGCATCTCTCCTTTCTCCTCGACGTTTTTCGTTTTTTCCCCCCCGTGTCCCTCTATTACTTCTGCTGCATAATGTACACTCGCGATATATACACAGACGGCACATGTAGTATATACACCACGCCTGTAGAGAAGTGCTTTCGGCCCGTCGAATAAAGAGGAAGAGCGAACAGCGAGATAGAGTTATATGTAGAGTCCGCTGCTGCTGCTGCTGCTGCCGGGATCAGCTCTCTCGACGCGATTTATCGGCAAAGTAGACGCGAAGGATTAGTCGGCGGGGATGGTGGGGAGCCGTTACAGCATCGTAAATCGAGGAAAAATTGAACGAGCTCTATCTCGCCGCGCGATCTCGATGCTGCACGCTGCATATATACTCTCCTCTTTGCTGCCTCTCTATATATGATACTATAGCGAGAATACTAGCGCGAGCGCTGCGCAGGGGAGTTTCTCTAATCCTCGCGGCGCATTATCGATATACAAGGCGGATGATTAATTTAATAAAGTACTTAGCGCTCGTGACGCAAACACTGTCTCGCGCGTATACCTGCGCGCGCGCACGTGCACAGTGCAGTAAAACGCTTACAACGCGACTCTGCGAACGTTTAAGTGCTCTGTGTATAGTATATGTTACACGTGAGAAGCTTGAAAAAAAGTGACTTACGAAACGATTTTTACGAGGCGATGTGTATGTATACGCGCCACATCGGGCCTTAAATCCTCGGATTTAAAATTTGTATATCATAGCCGCGCGCGAAAGAAAGCGCATGTAACTCGCGACGTCACGAGGCGCGCGTATTTTATAACCGGAGAAATTTCTTTGTGTATAATACAAAGTGCGTATGTGTGTTGTACACGCCGCATGCGCGCACGAATATATATACGGCGAGTGAATATATATATAGAACGAACGAGCCCGGGCTTCGTTCGCCCGCCAAAAATATGTATATACGCGAATGTAATCCCCGGTAAAATAGAGCGCGAAGGAGGAAGAGCGCGAAAGTCGATCGCAAACGTCCCGTTGTGCGCGCGTATACCTATATATATACACCTTTCAATATACATCCCGGTCTCCGGCACATACCTTCGGACGCGCGCGTATAAAATATACTTGCGCGCGCACACGGGACGAGTTACGCGTGTATACGTGTGTACACATACACACGCGTCTATACACGTATATCCGCACGCGCGAGAAGTTTTACGAGAGCGGCTCGCCATACATGGTAACGCTCACGCAGACCTGCGCGGCTCCACACGGTATACACCGGTCTGTATAACAGCGCGAGGGAGGTGTATCTCTCTTTTATTACGCTAATAATCCCACTTTTCCCCGACGCCGATAGCCCGAGAGAGAGAGAGTGTGTGTGTGTGTGTGTGTGTATGTGCGCGCGCGTGTGTGTGTGTTTAGAGCATGGGAAAATTGATTTTCAGCCGGTATTATGCGTATACATCGCAGGGGAGGTCCGTGCGTACGTGCGCGGACAATGCGCTGCGCTACCGCTAGTTCTCTCGCTGTAACCACAAGCATGCGTGTATCCGCGGGAGACCGGAGAATTGAGATTCGCACGTTTTTTTTTTCGAAGGCCCGGGCGTGAGCTGAATTTTTAAGCGCGGCTTTTCCGATGGACTTTTTGAGAAAAAAGAAGGCAAGGAAAGGAGACCCGTCAGTCATCGCTTATCTCTCGCCGCGGGTAGTCCCCGCTACACTTTGCGTTTAATTCCAGGATAGATTTCACGCGCTTGCGTGTGTGAAATGTGTGTTATTGTGTCTACTTCCTCGAAGCGAGCGACGCGGTATACACACGTACACGTTACAGACGCGTCATTGTGCAGACGTCTCTCGTCGTCGGCGGCGGCGGCGGCAGCAGCGGGGAGAGAAAATTTCACGCGAGGCTGCCCCTGTTTACGAGGCGCAAAATTCATTACGGTGTGTACTGCGTCGTATTAAAATTTTTTTCGCGCCAGAGGAGAAGCTTCTGACAGGTGACATCTCCTCTCCCGCGTTTATACACTTTCTAAAATGAGCGGCAGCGGCGGCGGCGGCGGTGGCACACGAGAGCTCCGCTCCTGAGCAGCAGAGTGTATACGCGTATATACGAACTTTCGTTATTCCATTTTTCTTCGTCTCGACTCCCGCAAGCGCGCGAGAAATCTTCCTCTTATATTTTCGAGAGGCTGGGAGAAAAACTGCTCTCTCGCGCGAGTTCCCGATGCCAAAAGTGAGTCAGCGCGTTATTCGACGGGGAAATAAACGCTCTTTCTCTCTCGCCTCTCTGTACGACGCGCTAACATCGCATTAGCCAAGCGTATGCGTATATAGAGGCGCGCGCAGGTTCGATAATGTGCTCGCGCGCGCGTGTATAGGATCGGCTTAAGCGCGCGAGGAAGGAGAGAGAAAAAATCGGTTGATCGATCGCTCGAGAGCGCGAGCGGCAGCTCGATAAACGCGAGTCAAAAGCGGCCGACGTTCCAGCCAATTGTTTACACTGGTCGTCGTTATTCGCTCTAGAATACGCGCGTATAACGTATTTACTGCGGTCGCTCGATCGGAGAGGGATATCTCAGTGACTTTTGCGCTGCGACTCGTAAATCGCTTCCGAGAAAGGCCTGCTGATAACGTGCCACGGGCACACACACATATATATATACATACTTATATAGCCGAGCGTCAACCGATCGTGGCATAATTGATCGAACAAAGTCCCGATGCCGAGAGAGAAAGAGAGAGAAACTGACTGCTCGACACGAGTATAGCTGCTGCATACGCTATACGCAGCCAAGAGGAGAAATACGCCGATGCACACGTTCTATGTGTGTATAACTCGAGTTCTAAACTGCGATTATTACTGCCACTGCATGTGCGCGAGCGTGCGCTTACATTGCACGCGAGCGAGAGCGAGAAAGAGAGAGAGAAACGAGTTTCTCTCGTCGCTTATAAATTTTTCGAAAGCGAGAGTCTCGCGCGCGCGCGCACGAGCGCGTTATCTCTCCCACTCCCGGCGCTGCAGCGACGACTTCTTTTTTCTTCCAGATACGCTTAATTCGATTTAATTTTTGGCGAGATAAGAAGTGCCGTTATCCGTAAACGTTCCGAAAAGAAATCGATCGGGTTCTCTCTCTCTCTTGCTCTCTCGCTCTCTCTCTCTTGGCAACGAGAGCCGTTTGCGCGCGGTGACGTCATCCCCATCGTCAGACGGCGCTGCAATCTTACGTCGACAAATAATAAGCGCAGCGCGCGTGCGGTAAGTATAAGTAAGTAAGCAACGGACGATTAATTAATATTCCGCGGAGACGCTCGTAAAAAGCAGCGGCAAAATTTCCGCCATAAACCTCCTCCCCCCACCCCTCTCTCACTCTCTCGCCGCAACACTTTGCACTTTGGCACAATTAGCTCTCGGACTAATCAGAAGCAGCAGCAGCGTCTCTCTTTTCAAAAAGTTCCACTTTAATTAGCTGCTGCGCGGCGCGCACTCTCGTGATGTACGGCCCGCAATCGCGTATACAAGCTGGAATTCACAAAAATACCCGGCAATTAATTACCACTGCCTCGATGATTATGATGATGATGATGATGATGACTTGCCGGCAGCAGCAGCAGCAGCAGCAGCAGCAGCGGCAGCAGCTTCTCCTCCCGGCAAGTGCGCCTCGCGATAAGAACGGTTGCTGCCGCTGCCGCGCGGCGCGAGAAACCGCGAGATCACAACTGTCGGGATATATGCGCGCATATTTGTTAGGTGATTCAGGCAAAGGCTGCAAGGAGGTCGCGATCGTCGCTTGTGTTATTACACCCGAGGGCGGGTCACGCCAGGCTTTCACACGTTATATGCAAGTCTCTCGCTCTCTCGTTGTACATCAGCACTTGTCTCTGCTGCAGCATACACGCATACGTCGAGGGAGGGGGGGGGGGGGAGAGAGGACGGAGAGACTCAAGATTCTGGACTATTAATCAATATTCAATATCTATGCATTCGACGGGAGAGCAACAGAGCAACGACTATTATACCGACTCGTCGCGGTCGATACAGCGCTCGATATTAATCAAACGCGATTTTTTTCCAGCATCCGCAATGCCGTGTTCGTTTTCATCGACTGCGCCCGTGAGAGTCGTTTGTTCTCTCTCCCTCTCTCTCTCATTTGACTCGGGTTAGCGTGAAATTCGCTTTCAACGCTTTTATTGAAATATTGACGGCAGTTGCGCGCTCGATCAAGCTTTTTCCATCCGGGAGAAAGTTGCGCGCGTTGCAGCTATACACACATACGTACACTACATGCTCGCGCGCGAGCGATTAGAAAATTGTGCATTTCGAGGCTGGACTACAGCGCGCGTCAGCGGACGCGTCGAAGGACTTGCGACCGAGAATCGCGCGGTTGTGTAATGCTCGAATCCGTCGGTTTTTCGCGCTTCGCTTAATTTTTCTGCCGACCAAAGTGAGGAAGAGCTCGCTCGAGCGTTAAATTTCGCCGACGACGCGTCGCGCGCGTCAACGCGCTCATTTATATTACGCGCGCTTTTTACTCCTCTGCGCCTGTGGGAATAGCGTTACGCGCTCTCGTGTCCGCCGCATAACGGAGAGAGCGATTTTTCCAAAAAATTACTCACGAGTTCGTATACAATATAAAAGCTTATCAAGGATGCGTCTCTTCGGCGAAGTCGTAAATTGCGACCGGCAGTGCAGTGTGCTTATATTCTCTTCTCCCACCTCCCCTCCTGCCCCGTCAACTCGAGCGGATCGCCATAAAAATGAGGTAGTAAACTGCTTTGAGAAAGAGAGAGATCCTAAAAAGCTCGCCGCGCAGCGGTTCAACACACTCGAGGATATTTAGTGCTCGTCTCGGTGCTCGTGTATACTGTATACACGTATACACTATATAGTATATAATATATATACATACAGAGCAGCAGTAAACTCAATGCGCTGATGTCCTTCAGGATTTAATAAGCGCAATAATCGTCGCGACATTAGTCGCGGCCCAAGTACTATACGCGTCGTAGCATATGTATGTACAATGATAACCCTCGCCCCGCGTACTTTCTCCTCTAGGCGGAGAGAAACGAATGGTGCGTGTATTATACCTTGTAACACACTGTACTCTAGGCTGTATACTCGAGTCAATTAAACGTCGGCGCATCTCTCTCTCTCTCCCTCTCCCTCGAAACAAAACGGCCGGCCGTTAAAGCGCTGTTCCGAAAACCGGATGCATGATATACACGTATATTTACGGTGTTCGTAACGTGTATATACGCTGAGGTGTGCGTGTGGTTTACGGTTAGCGCATGATTCCAACTGTGTGTTTACTCGCCCTATGGGTTATATAGCGAGGTACGCGCGGCGCGGTAACGCACGCTACAGGCGAGCACATATACATACGCCTGGATTCCTTCATTCACTTTTCTACGACCTACAAATTTTTTGTGCAACCGGCTGATTAGAATGTTTTACACGCGATATTTACTCGATGCTTCGCTGCGAAAATAGATTGCTTGGAAGAATTGAACTACTTTTACCGTATATATTATACGTGCGTACGAGTATAGCTGTATATACTGTGCGCATTGTAAGAGAGTGAGGACTACATGACAGGTTCTATTTTTAAATAGCTAAAATTAATGTCTTTATATATATAGAATTTAGCTACATGTTTATTTTGGAGAAGATGAGGAATACAGGAGAGGGAAACGAGCGAATTGAAAAATCACGTGTATACAGCTTTATTTAGTGAACAGGTCAATATTTGAAAATGAACTATATATAGTATTTACTTGAGACGTATAGAATAAATACAGCTTAGAAAACGTACTGAATGAAACTTTTATACCTGTTAGCAATATTATTTTTATTAAATTTTTTATTTTTATCCGAAACGTAAACGTAAATATAGACTACACTGGAATCGGGAAATTATTGATCTGGCGATTTCTGAAGAGAGAGTCTCGATGCGCGACGATTTGTCGATTAATTAACGTCAATGCCAGCCGCACTCCGCGGACTCGTAATAAATTGAATTTCTGCAGCGCCAGGCTATATACACCGGCATTGTTTACTCTGCACAACTGTCGCGCAGATTTTACGTAACTCAAGACCGCGAGAGAACACTCGCGCGCAATTACACACATATGCAACGAAGTTTTTCTATTTACCGTTTCCGAGAACCTCAGGTAAGTCGACGATAAAAGGCGCCGGTGAAAACGTCGCCGAGACAATTAGCGCGGATAATATCGATCCTCCCGCGAGCTCAGCCGATTCATTATCCCTGGGAGTTCCTCCGCTTGGATTTCCACGAGTTTAAACAAGCCACAATACGAATCTACTCGAGCGTATATATACGTATATATACATAATGCAGCGACGCGCGCTCCAGCGGAACGCATGAAAAATTACCCGCGATCGATCAAAATACGCACCGTTACGCGTCGCTAATTGAACTTCCGTGTCAAAATACGAGACGCACATACGCGCACGCCGATCGGAAATCGAGGGCGAATATTCACCCGCGGGACTCATCGCGCGCGAGTTTGCTAATATATATGCCATTAGGACCGCGCGCACTCTGCCCGCTTAGTATACATCTTTCCAAGAGTGCAAAGTCCGCTTTGGGCGTGAATAGACGTACGCGTTGTACGTACGAGCCCGGCGACCTCGCGAAAAAGCTAGAAGTAGCCCCCTCTTCGGTAATCGATCATCTCCCGTGTATTATCCACACAGATATGTGTATATATAACGGTACCTCGCGCGCATAGTGCGTATATGTATACACGGCGTATATATATGTGTAACTGGACCAGCAGGTTCCTCGCTCTTACGGCCTTTTTTCCGACAATCAATTTGAGCGCCGCGCGCGGAGCTTTGATCGATGGCCCCCTCGGCTAACGAGACGAGCGGCCGAATTATTCATTAATTGTCCGCAGATACGGATCGGAAGAGCCCGGGGGCCTCGTGTGACCCAAGAATTTGCATGATTCGGGCCCCCGATACACATCGCGTGACTCTCGAACTCGACGCACAAGTTTCCCTGCTCTTTCATTTTACTTCATTTCATTTTCGTCTTCCGTCTCGTTTTCTCTTTCACATTGTCGGCGCTTACGCAGCGAGAAAAATCGGGGGAAATTGATTTTTCCCCGGTTGTACACGCGAGAGCCCTGCGCTCCACCTGCAGCGAGAGAGTGCGCGCATATATATATGTATACCGCCCGTCGAGCGACGAGTGTTCGCGCGGCGCACAAAGGAGCGTGAAATTTCACGAGCCCACGAAAAGCTGTGTGCGCGCGCGCGCGCGCGGCCGTGACAAATCACAGGCTTCCTCGAAGGACGTGTGTCTCGGTTTTCCAGCTCTCTCGGTCGTAAATTAAAGCGCCGTAATTACCGAGAGCGCGAGCGCATTCGAAAACGGGGTCGGCGCAGCTCCTCTATATAGACACGCTTCGCCTACTGCAGTGCGCGCGCTTAGGAAATTATTCGATGCCTCTTGATACTCCCTCCGTCTAATAAAGTTGGATTCGCCTCGCGAGAGCGCTGCGCGCGCGCGCGCGCGTGTATATATATATATATAGCGTACGCGCATAAAGCTCCCGTAATCGAGCGCGGCTCGTGAGCCGAGATACAGAGACGGCGGTTTGTACATGGCATTATATGCGAATCATCGTGCGGCTCTCGGCAGAACTTTTCCAAACGGGGACGCACACGCGCGCGCCGCGTATTCTATTTGCGTATACTTCCTATGAGTATGCGTGTATATAAATGTCAATCGAGCCGTTGACATTGCAGAACGCGATCGAGCGTTTATCGCTTGGACTCTGGGTCGGCGAAGCAAAGAAAAAGAGAAAAAGAAAACGCGATTAGATGATTTACCGGCCATGGCCTTTCGAGAGTAGATTGGCGTGGTGTATATAACGTCGATTTGGAAGCTTTCGCTGTGGAACGAAACGCTCGAACGAATCAATGCCCAGCGACTACATCGTCGCTTTCGATTATATATTGCTCTCATCGGCACGCAGGAAAGCCGTGAAGAGCTCTCGCGCGCGCTTTTGATATCGCGACAGCTCAGCTGCACAAACACGTATATAGATATATATTATGTACGTATGTGATGTATAGGCGCGCTTTGAACAAAGTTCCGATAAAGCCGACGGCGACGCGCTGTCTCGCGCACATACCTCTCCGCTGCACAGTCGTCGTCGTCGCCTCCGCCGCCGCCACGCCGCGCGTCTTTCCCCTGTAAAATTGCACTTTTCCCCGAAGTGAGTTTATAAACGCTTTGACGTCAACATCGATGACGATAATCCGGCGCGAGAGTCTGCACAGCGCACATTGTACATTTATATACACTGTGTACTGTACACTGCAGTACATGTACGGTATATACCGAACACTGACACACGCTGTGCAGAACGATTGGCATCGAGCCCAGTGTGCTAGACGCTTTTTCCGATTTTTCGCTCGAAGAATAAACATCGATACGTGCCCAAGAAGTATACACAGTTGAAAAGTGCAACAGGACGATAAATTTTTATCGATGAGTCGTGCGCATTCCCGACCGGAAGACAGCGCTTTGCTCGTATTTCCGCATTTATCTGTGAGGAATTCCTTGCGCAAACCGATTAGGAAAGCTGATATTCTTTTCTCGTCCGTTTTTTTTTTGTCTCGTCTGCCGGAAAAGTTGTCTATGCGCGCGCGGGCAAAACATACAGTGCGTCCAAGCGTGATTCGACGTTTTCTTCAAATTTCACTGCGGCAACGCCCTGCGGGAGTAAACAGAAAGCATTCGCACGTCCCGCGTGAAAATTCGAAAACATAAAATACGTTCCCCCGCGCGCAGCACAGTCACTCACAGAAAAACATGTACAGTACACACGCACACACACAAACAGCCTCTGCCCTGCCTCATTAAGTCCTGGGAAACAATAAAAACTTATGCGCTCGCACGTAGAGTCGTTTACATTTCGGGGGAATTCCGTTGGTTACAAAGGGACGCATTGAGCCGTCGTATACACACACATAATGCGTTTGTGAGTTCCGAGCCGCGCCGCGTTGATAATGGCGCGGGGCGTCCGGAGAGAGAAGAGGGATCTCGCACGTTGCGCATACAGTACACATGTATTTTTGGAAAGTCTTAAAACTTTGCATTATCGCGCGCCTCTCGAGGATTTTACATTGCGTATGCATTATGCGCATTTCAGGGTCGTTACACGCACAGTGCGCACATTCGATGCGCGCGCGACGATAAGAGTCGCCGCATTATTGTCGCGCGCATTATATACGATTTTCACTGAATTCTATAATAGCGCTACGAGCGCCTTAATAGAGAGATTACGAGGCTAGAACATTTCCCGAGGAGTCGTTAAATTGCGCACTTCAAGCCCGCGGGGACAATTAGTTTTCGGCATCGCTCGCTTATACATATATAATATACATGCGGGTATAGACATTGCGCACTTTGACGTAATTCAAGCTCGTTTCTTTAATCGCCCGATCGATTGAAAGAAAATTACGATTCAATAATCCGAGTCGTACAACTGTAAAGCCGCGTTTAACAGTGGCGCGCAGTCTGCGTCTCGGGTGCGCTGCGGCGAGAAATAAAACGCGCAAGGTCGCACGCAGAGTCCCGTCGCGCGTATATAGAAGCCGCGCATCGATATTCTCCGAGTCTCGCACTTGTGCAGAATAAAAGTCGGCGGGGCTGCTGCTGCTGCTGCACCTGTAACGGCCTGCAAGCTCGCCGCGTCTGTCTCCTAATGCGAAATTTTAATAATTCGTTCGAAGCCGGAAAATCGATGCGGGCGATAGCACTGGATCGCTTTCTATTCTCGTTCCCAGCCGCACACTACTGTCGCCCACTTAAATTGCTTCGGTATATATGTATATTGTATATATCGAGAGAGCCGATATTACGGTCTCGCCGGACTGAATTTTAAAGATACCGCTCCAAGGTATATAGACGGAGGTGTATCGCTCTTAAAAGTGATTTAGCTCACCTTAATCTCCATGTATTTGCGTAGAGCGCGCGCGTGCAGTGCGCAGCTCGCGTCGTATATGTATACTATAAGTTACTCCTATATAACGACCGGACACACTCTGTACTGCGCGGCTGTAATTTTCGCTTAATTATCTCTGCGGAGAACAAATATCCGCGAGTTTCTAATCAGCGATCATTGTAATGAATTACGGCAAAAATAGCCCGCATCGCGCTTGTGCGACGTGTATGTATACGTGCGCGCGTATATATACGTGCATCGAAAGAATCACTTATGCGATTCTCGGATAGAAAGTTTAACTTTCTTCTCCGCGATTTATACACATATCGAGAGATCTAAATAATCGATCGGCCGATTCAATAAATCCCGCGCGAGGGGGGGGGGGCGGACTTTGTACATAGCGGAAAATAAGCGTCGATGAACGACGCGAGTGAGCTCCGTTTCAGAATCATCGAAAGTCCCATCAGATAAGCCGCGTTTTATATCGATGTATACATAACTGGGAGTTTATACGCTTCGTCGAGCATTGGTGTATGGGCGAGGTTTTCTCGTGTGTGCACTCTGCGCGCGCAGTGTGTATTTATACACAATCGCACCCGATTGTCGCGTTCGTAACAGGTGGGAGTGCTCCAACCGATTTTACGAGCGATGTTTCATTTAGCCTGAGAATAAGCTTTCCACAAAGAGATGGAAGCTCCTATTATAATTGATGTAGCTGTCGATTCTGATTGCGTAAGTCGAGAGAGGGGAAAAGAGAGAGAGAGAGAGAGGGAGAAAGATAAGGCGGGAATATTTAATTGTCGAGATTGTTGATTACACTTTTTAATGTATTTGCGGTTACGCAAGTTATGTGGATGAGAATTTCGAATATCTTGTTTACGCGAAGGCGGTATACTTGCACCTTATTTTTACGCGGTATATACGAGTTGACTTTACGTAATCGTACATATACATATTTATGTATTTGCCAATTTTTAGGGTATAACGTACACTAGGCATCGATCGAAGCAATGTAAGGAGTAATAATTTATTGTGAGATATATACAAGATTTTTTTTAAGTCCCGTTCCAACGGCGCGCGCAGTCAGCTCGACTCCGCATTATTGCGCGATTCGCAGATAAAGCGCGACTTTATCATCGTCGGAGAGATTTTTTTTTTACATAGCCGCGCAGTCTTTCCAGCATTATCACGTCACTGCGCGGTAATAACCGTCTATTCCTGCAGTACAAGTGCATTGCACGCGCACAGACGAGCAATACATACGAGAGCTTCGCTGCGAGAAGTTCGTCATCGCTTCGAACGTATGAGGAAGCCGCAGCGGAGTCGATGATTTTTAGCATCGGTGAATGTCGCCCGCCTGCGCGCCAGCGAGACAATAATACAGCGAAGCCTTGAAAGTTTCAGAGGCTGCGCGCCCGCATAGTGTACGCCGTACGTTGTGGATTTAAAGAAAGCCAGATAAAGGGGGGAGGGGGGGGGGAGGACGCCGTCGCCGCACGAGTTTGTTCAAGTGCTGTATTATGGTCGCCGAGGAAGAACTCCGCGCGTATCCCTATTAAGTTTGGAAAAACAAACTTGTTGGAAAGAAAGCAGGGAAGAGCAGAGAGAGAGAGAGAGAGAGAGAGAGAGAGAGAGAGAGAGAGAGAGAGAGAGAGAGAGAGAGAGAGAGGAGCCCATTTCAAAGATAATGAAAGGAGCTTCGAAGTACGGAAGACAAATCACAGAAACATGCATCACCGCGGTGTCGAGTGCAGAGGAAAAAAAAACAAGAGGGGGACGACGAGCACACGTGGGTCCATGTGCGAGCCTGCGGAGGGTATACGACTATACGTGGTGTATATACGACGAGAGGGGCGGAGGGGGCGATTCGTCCCAGCGAATTTCCCTTCAGATTAGTGTCGTTCGTCAAGAGCGACGACGCAACGGCTTTTCCGGACCACCAAAGTTCTCCATCTCTCGCGCAAACTAATCCCGAGTCGTGGTTAGCTCGAGAGAGTATTATGTGTGTATATCTATGTATATATATATACATATAACGTGTGCGGCCGAGGTGCCGAGGGTCATTAGTCAGTCGCCACGTCCGCGAGAGTTTACGCGCATAACGTCTGCCGTGGTCTACGACTCCGCTGTGTGCGTTTCGCTCCTTTTTCTCCGCGACAGCGGGGCGAACAATTGCGAGAGGAACATAAAGAAAGTTTCTTCTTTTCGGGATAAATATATGTATAATTATAAGGGAATTAAACGCTTTGGCCTTTCCTTCCGAGGCGCATATTGTATATTATACATTGTGCCATCGTCGTGAAAGGGATTAGGACTTTGCCGTCTCTCCCTTGGACAGAGAGAGAGAGAGAGAGAGTGAGAGAGATATAGAGAAAGTGTCGAGGGAGAAAGACCCAATCCCGAAGGGGTCGACTAGATCCCATTCTGCGAGCCGAGCGCTCCGAATGACGAATTAGTTTCACGGAGGAGGAAATTTTCCGAGCTCGCTCTTTTAATCTCGGCAATCTCGCGCGAAGAGGGCTTTCCCCGAAAAAAAAAGTTGTCCCTCGTCTTCGTTAATTTTCTCTACTCGCCCCCCAGAGAAGCCTCTCTTCCGCGCTCGCTCGGCTTCAGACGAGGCGAGGAGTCCCCAATAAGCAAAACAATCGCACGGCTCCATAAATCAGAAAACTTTTTCCTCGGGGCAACTCGTCCGACACGACTTTATTCCCGTATCTCCCGCGACAAGTAGCCGGAAAAGAGACTCGAAGGAGAGAGAGAGGGAGAGCTCACAAGCTGCGTCTGGCTAATATCGCTGCAGCAGAAAACGCGATCGCCGTGTTCATCTACATACCGGCCACGGCTGCCTTGCCGGAGGCGAGAAAGTCTCCCAGGTACACGCGCGGGTACAATAAAACGAGAGCTGCTGCTGCTGCTGCTGCTTATATGTATACAGGTATACAGACATTGCTGTACTCGCAATGTATATAGCCACCTATCCGCGCACGTATATACACGCTCCTCGCGAGAGATGTACTATACAGGTATATCAGGGGAGGGATTTAACGACGACCAATTTTTTGCGCAATATCTTTCGTTGCAGTGTATACGACCACGGCGACGACTCGTTCTATTAGCTTTATTTTCCAGCTGGAAATCATAAGGACTTAATCGTAGCGAGTACGCGCGGGAAATTGGATTTTAACGATGATACGCGCATAATATCGAGGTCGCGCGTGTGCAGCGTAGTTTCGACGAGTGAAATTGATTCCTTTTTAGACTCTCGGCAAACGTTGCGGCTTCGGCTTTTTCTTACCCTTCGCCGTCGTAAAGCCATAGATTGCAATTCTAGATAAGCCAGGAAGACGGGATCGTCATGGTTTACGAGGTGAGATACATCAAAAGGTACTCCGCTCTCACTCTCTCTCTTCCCTCTCGTCGCTTAGGCTTGATTACCCGCGTTTAAAAGCAGTCCTCCCGCCGTAATAAAATTCGATGAAAAAGAGGGACAAAAGTAAATTTCGCGCATAAGACGATTATGTTGAGCGAATAAGTAAACGCTCTTGCCCCGCGCGCGCGCGCGCGCGCACACCTATACTCGGCCGAGCTGCGCACGCACACACACAGTGCAATGAATCCCCGCCAACGAGAGCCTCCTTTTGACAAATACACAAGGCGCGTGCGGCTCGCTAGAAAAAAAAAGGTATGGAGCGCGTCCTCGAGAAGCCGCGAGAGCAAAAACGACGAGGCAGTAGCAGAAACGCACACCACGTGCTAATGGTCGGTCACGCTTTCCTACCCTACGAGCGCACTATAGGCGAGTGCGAGGCTTCTTGTCTCTTGAAAATTGCGCGCAGATGCTAGGCACGTGTCCCCCCCCCCCTCTCTCTCTCTCGCTTTTAACCATTTTTTTCGTTGCGGAGAGCCTCTGAAATCTGGCGAGTGTATGTTGGCAGAGGCGAGCAAATAAACGAGCTGCCTTTTGCACGGGAGTTGCGCGCTCTCGCGCGTATATAGTATACTATATGCGTATACATGCCGTGCTCTGGCGGCTCTGGGCGTGTGTTGTGCGCTTTTCGAAAATTTATGTTTTTTTAAGCAGCCCGTGATGTACTGGAGTTCCGAGTGTATATGCTCGACGACCTCGTGCGTTTTTGCTCTCTCCGCTATACGCGTACGCACGTGTGTGTTTTCTCTCTCGCTCACTCTAAAGTTTGCGGAAATATACGACCTTAAATCAGAATTATATGCGCCGCTTGCATCCCCTCCTCCCGCCGTAGCGCGCGACGCGCTTCGCCCGCACGTATTCGCGTGTATGCATGCCGAATTTGAATACAGCCCGGAATATCGCTTTCGCGAAATCAAAATTTCTCCCGATACCGCATAAGCGCGCGCGCATACGCGCGTACGCGCGTATTCCGGTTACATTAAATACAGAAGAGCGCGCGCGAGCACGACATCCCCATAAAAAGACTTCGATCCGAGGCGGACTTTCTCGAGCGTATACATAAGTGCGCGTGTATATAGCTATATAGGTGTACACGCGTGATGCCTGGCTCTCCCGCGGGCTCGCTCTCCCGCCCGCTCGATACTGCGCGCGCGCTGCACAAACGTATCAAGGTATAAAAATCGCGCGAACGTTTAGCGCTGGTCTAACAAGCCGAGCGGGAGAGAGAGAGAATAATAAAAAGGGGAACCTCTGAAAAATAAAGGACTCGACGGCAGGAGAGTGTATAATGGCGATATTCCGGAACGAAGAGAGCGCTGCACATATACATGGCGCACACGTGTGCAAGAGGGGGGGGGGGAGGGGAGCAGGCACCGACGAATATAGCTTCTGGGCGTGGGTGAGCAGATTCAACTCTCCCGTCGTCTGTCTCTCTCTCTCTCTCTCTCTCTCTCTCTCTCTCTTTCTCTCCTGCCTCTGCACAGTGTATATCTATAGTTACAACGCTACGGAGCCTGTAAAACTGGTTTTCCCCCGTACGTCGCTTCTCTCCTTCTGTACTTCATCTGCGCTGCTGCTGTTGCCTCTTCTTCTTCTTCTTCTTCGTCGTCGTCTTCTCCTTCATCGTCTTCTTCGTCTACGCAGCTCTCTCGAGATGGAGCGATATACGGCACTCGGCGCGCAGGTATATGGGGAGACTGGAGGCCCCTTATGTATACAGTGCGGAGACCTATATAAACGGATATAGAGCCAGGGTACGCTCACTGCGTATCCGCGTGATGTGGACGCAGCGCGCAGATAGAGGCGCTGAACGATAATGTGACGGAAAAGAAAATCGAGATAATATACGAGATAGCGAGATAGAGAGAGAGAGAGAGAGAGAGAGAGGGCCACTCTTTACTTGGCACGCTCTGTAAATCGAGTGTATGCGTGTTCGTGTGCGCGTGTTATATATATTTACAAACGAATGCGTTCGAGATTGATCGATGAGTTTTATTGATCTCGATCGTCGCGGATTGATTTGCGCTGCGTTTTTTCCTGTCGTCGATATCGATTGTGTAGATCGCAAATGTATAACGGGCTCCGACGTCCGCTTGTGTTTCTCTCTCCTCTCTTTTATTTTTAATACTGTTAAATGCACATAAGTGTACAGTACGACGATCCGTCTATACTCGAGCCTTAGTTGTGAACAGATCTTTCTCGAACAGGGGTCTTGTGTACACTTGGGAACTTTCTATTTTTTTTTCCTCCGTGTTGTTGTAGACCAACGAGAAATGGTATGCTTCGAACAGAGAGAGACAGAGGGAGAAATAGTTGATTAGACTGATAAAGAGAGCTATGGCTTTCGACTATTCACTCTTTTTACCGGCCTGACGTGTTTTTCTACCATAGGTAAAAAGAGACTTCTAATTTCGAGAGCCGCTTCTGAATATATTCGAAACACGCTCGTTAAAATCACTTTAGTCCCTCGATGAGTGTAGCCACTGCCTCGCACGGGGCCCCCCTCTCTCTCTCTCTACTCTGTTCGACTACTCTCTTTCTTCGTGTATTTTCGGTGCTCCTGCACGTTGAAAAGGGTGGCATTTCGGATAGATTTTTTCAGTGCGGCAAAAAAATCAACACAGCCGAAGAATCGCGCTTGAAAACAGTCCGAAAACAAACAGAAATCAAACAAAACGAGGATCGATTCGGTCCGTGCATTCCCGCGTCTACACCCGGCTACCGAAACTTCCAAGACAAACAAAAACGACGGGCGAAGCGGAAACGCTCGAAAAAGCGCAAAAATCAGCATTGTATGCGACGCCGAGCGAGGAACCCATGGCCCCCGGGTTAGTATCAAAAGTCACTGTTTAGACGGTCCTCCACGCCATAGAGACCTGGCTTATATCTCCCGGGCGAACAATGGGGACAGGCCAAGGCCCACGGGACCTGAACGTGAGCGGACCCCTAGAGCGTTGAGGACCCATTTTTTTCCCCCCCGACCGCTCTCTGCGCGAGTGAGACGGTCGAAGAATGGAAAAAGGTGCGGGAAATGTGAGTAGGAAGAGGGGGGGGGGGGTCAGGGAAAGACTGAGCACTTGGAAAGAGAGAGAGAGAGAGAGAGAGAGAGAGTAAGCGAGTTGTGGAAGTCAAGCATTTTTCACGTCCGAAAAGCGTACGGGGAATTACGCGAGTTAGGTCGATTATTTACAGTCGTCAGTCTGAGAGCGTAGTAGGTCGCGCTGCATCGACTTGCAATTTGGTTCGAAGCGTAATTGGAGCAGACGTAAAAAAGGATAATGAGAGGGAGAAGCGCGGAAAGAAAAAAAGTATATAAGGAGCGAGGAGAGGAGGACGGGGTGCGCGGTGTGTACATGCAGCGATGGGAGAGAAGAAAAAATCGAGCTTTTGAAGAAGTATAAAAAGAATAGGGGAGAAGAAGGCGGTGGAGGGAGGGAGGGAGGGAGGGAGGAAGGCAGCGTACAAGCCGCAGCGAGAAACGAGAGAAATGAGTTTGAGAAAGAATCGGCGGCGCGCGCGCGTACGGCCGGGGAGAATAAAAAGAGAGAAGAGACGAAACTGGTTGAAGACGAGCTCCTTACGACCCCGGAGTTATGTCTCTCTTTCTCTGGGCTCGGCCCCGCGCGTGTCTCTCTCTCTCTCCTAATTCTAATGTTATGCATAGACCCCGACGTTATACATGACAAACGACCCAGTGATTTTTCAAGGCGGAAAAAACAGTGTGTATCCCCGGGAAACAATCGACGATCTCGCCCTGCCAGTCCACGTGTGTACGACAATATACCAAAGTCACGGATGTGCACAAGTACGCAGAGACGTATACAATAAGAATAATTAAACGGGAGAGCGAGAGAAACGGAAGATGAGCAAGACGATGGAGAGGAAGACGATCTCGTTGGGCCGCCGCGCGGAGGGGCCCGACAATGCTGCACACTACAGACCAGAGGGACTACCTGCGCCGCTCCCTCGCTTATATATATTATGTCCTGGCGCATTATTGCGCGCGCACGTGTACAGCCATAGGCAGATGATTATCTGCGCGCTGGGGAATCCCGGGAAAGCGATCTGTTTCCTCTGCTCTGCGCTCTCTGCCGTTTGTGCGCCCAGCCACCTCTATTGAGCCACAAACTATTATGCACGGCTACCTATGTGTACGTGCGACGTGCGTCCTCTATAGTATACCGTAGAGAGCGCGTGTGCTATAGCTACAGGCCTACTGTACCGAAGCATTCGGAGAAAGGACTTTATTCGATCGCCGGCGCCCGAGAGAGAGAGAGCACCGCGGTAATGAGGTCTTTGCTCCGAGCACTGTACATCGCCGCTATTTAAGGAGTCGCGCGTCCTCCTCCTCCTCCTCCTCCGAGCTTATCGGTGGGTCATAGACGTAAATGTCGGGACGAGCAGACGAGGGGGCATTAGTGAATTTACCGGGCTTATTCCCGTTTTCTTTTATCACACACAAGCTCGTGTATGCTCGCGCCGGAGTCTCGCCTATACCCGTAACCATCGGGACTAGCCGCAGATAAGAAATTCCCATTTCTTTCTCTCTCTCTCCGTATATTTACGCGTATCGCCTGGGAATCTCCGGTGGAATCCGCTCTGTCGGGGACAGAGAGGGAGAAAGGAAGTAAGACGCATCGCGCGCGCGCGCGCGACTCATCGACGAATTGATTTTATTCAAATGCGCGCGCGCACAACCTTATCTCTCTCTCTCTCTCTCTCTCACTCCGCGCGCGCACCCGAGCGGCTCTTTTATTTTCTTTATAAATTCGGCCGCCGTGCGTCGCGCTGCCGCTATATACGCGCGTCTGACTTTACGGATAGGTCTCGCTCACAATATTTAACGTCGAAAAAAGGCTTAGGAAAAAAAGCGTGCCTATAGCGCAGGTGAGAGCTGACAGGTTGCCACGCGGTGCACAAAAGATTCTTTCAAAGCCGAAGCGTGAATTAAAAATGATGAAACTCCTTTCGTGAGCCGTACCGATACGCGGCGGCTATACGCGCGTGCATAATACGCCGAATGTATATAATATATCGACGCGCGTATAGCATATATACTACACGAACCGCAAATGAAATTTTCAAAAGAGTTAGCCGATCGCTATCGGCGAGCGAGCCGGGGTATTACCCGCGCGATCGGCCGCGCACAATGAAATTCACTCATTCAAATTCGGCCCCTCATCGCGCCCATTAAAATCCACGGGGATATTGTGTGTGTAGCTGTGTACGGTGTATCACGCGAGCCCACAATATACTGGAGTAATATGTGCAGCATCACGTGTTCCTCGAGTAAAAAGAGAGCCGGCTCTCTTGCTCTCTCTCTCTCTCTCTCGTGTCTCGGTGCGGCCAAACAAAGAGACGAGAGCGAGAGAGAGAGAGAGAGAGAGACAGAAAAAAATGATTACACCTCTCGGCCTCACACGAATCGCGCTCGTTCGAGTGAAAAAGCGAGCGCGCGAGAAGAGAGAGGCTCTAATCTTCGATGAGCCGAGATAACAGGCGTTTGCGTAACTCCGAGCAACGCACAAACAGACGACGACGACGAGCCGAGACTATATATACGCTGACATGCACCGGGAGATAATTTCATACGCACACTCCTGCGTTATAAAGCGTATAAACGTATATACGTATATACACGTATAGCGCGACATAATACTTTCGAAACATTTAGATAAGCCGAGGACACACAAGCCCGAGAACCGATTTTTTTTCCCTCCCTTTTCGCCGAACGGGAAGTGCGCGCGTGCTGTCTCTCGCATTTGCACTATTCTTCGCGTTATAATGTACAGCCGGTCGTCGCCTCGAGAGATTTCGATATATAAAGCAAGTGCGCGTGGATACGTACACACATCAGAGACTGCGGAGTGAATCGATATACGCGCAATGGCTTATCAGTGAAACGCCAGTCGCACTCGCGCTTCCTCGCGACTCAGCTGCAAACGGATTCGCTCTTTTTCAGCTCGAAACGTCCTCCTCCGCGCACAGAAGAGCCTCTATTATACACGCCGTACGGTATACTCAAAAGCTCATATACATATACGCTTGCGCGCGGTAAACGAGCTTTTCTACGTATACATAGCCAAGAAAAAAGGAGTAGACATATAGATATCCGTCGAGTCGAAAATTCGGAAACGCGGCGGCGCATCGCAATCGGCACTGTGTGTGGGTACGGCGCATCTGTTAAATAATTCATGCGGCGTTTTTCGCCTCCGTTAGTGTATATATACCTATTGTACAGAAGCGCGCGGGTGCCGGAATCGCGCCGCGTTTCCGCTCGTCTCGAGAGTTCGTAAGTGCCTCGTTGTTCGGTAGCTCGTCCGGCGATTTCTTTATTTTCGTCGGGCGAAGAAAGAGAAAGAAAGAGAGAGAGGAGAAAGGGTTGCGCGCGCGTCTTACATGTACTCGAGGGATCGATCGATCTGCGGGACCATTGTTTTTTGCGCCGAACGATCGTCGGCGCGGTTTAGAGATTTCTTTTGTTTTCTCCCTTTGTTTTTCTTTATCACCTCTCCGTTTTCTTTTTTCGCCTCCGCGCGCCAGGGAAACTTGTACACAAGAGCGTGTCCTTACGAGCCCGCGCGGAATCGCAATGAGCACGTTCGGGAGTTTGAATGTTTTTTCCAGGCGCGAGCGTCTCTCGCCCGCGATCGGTTAGTCGCGCGCGCGTGTAACGGTTACTTTTCCGTATAGGTGTAGAAAGTTCGGCGGATAACGTGGGCAAGGCGAAAGGGGCCGCAGCCGCGTGTACGGATTGGAAAAAAGACGCGTTCTAAAGGCGATGGGAGGATTAAAGCTATGCATAAGAGGTGTAACGCGCGTGCCGATGCTAATTCCCATACTTGTACTCGTCCACGTTGACACGGAATCCCGGCTGTGTTTGTCGATGCGCGTCACATCGTGTACTGCAGCACGACAGCTACTATAGCACAGACGTGAAAACGTATTGCATACACATAGAGACTGTAGATCGCAGCCTCGACGGAGATAACTCTCGTTAACATCTCCGCCGGGCGAAGAGCCATAAAAGTATCGTTTCTCAACTCGTTAATCCTTAAAAAAAAAGAATAAGAAAAGAGCGAGAGCCGAGAGAAGAAAAAGAAGGAATCTCAGCTCCTATATACTCACAGTGCGATGCGCAAGTGTCGCTGTTCCCTCGCTGTGTGCTTGTGTGTACACACTCAGGCTGACGCTTCGGAAGTTCCGAGCCGCGGCCGAACAGGTTCTTCGGGCCAGCTATTCATCCCGATCAGAGAGACGCATCCTCCTGGAGGTCATACCTCGTACCGATCGCCTGCTAGCGCGCAACCACGAACAATCTCCACACAAAACTCACTGATTACACGCAGAGAATCCGGAGCACAGACGAGCCGCAGCCAACTACTCCTCGGGGGAGTGCAGCGCGCGCATAAACGGAGCGCAGAGAAATCGGAGCGCAGTTTGTTTATAGTCGCTGGCGTGAATCGGCGGAGCGATGGTGCTGCCGCGGCTACGCTGCGCGGCGGAGCGAGAGCTTAAAGAGCACGAGAGCGCAGAGCAGCAGTTGCCGGAGAGCGGCGCTGTTGGGTACTGAGTGCCCGCCGCTCCGAGCGGAGTCGAAGAACTCTGGGATGGCGGGACCGCTGCGGCGGCGGAGGAGGAGGTGGAGGCCGTTGGCGCTCTGCTAGTATATAGTACACTATACGCAGCCAGAGAGAGAGAGAGAGATGGAGTATGGTATACAACGTGCAGAGTGCGGCTTGAGGAATATTTACGCTGATGCGGAGAGAGGAGGGAGTCGCTCGAGTGCCGCTGCTGCTGCTGCTGCAGCGACCTGCAGTGCATACAGCGCTTCTGTGCGGCGCGGCTATCCACGGCGCTAGTGGTCGAGGAGTCTCGCTCTCACTCTCTTGCTGTGGCGGTGCACTGTGTGTATACCTGCCCGTTGTACACCAGTGTATGCCAAAGCCAATGCTATGTAGGACACATTATAGAGGAATCGGTACAAGCGCTTCAATAGTACTCGAGGTTTTTCGAGGAGCGAGAAGAGCGCGCATCACTGACGCCTCGTCGCTTTCCCGACCCGGCGTATAACGAGCGCGCGCGTCCTTTTGTCTCTCGGATCTCGAGCCTCGTTAAATTTATTTATTGTCTCTCGCCGTAGACGAGCCTTTGAATTTTCAGATATAATTAGGACCTCGGCTACGGGGAAAACACTTGCGGAGTTGTGGAACCGGCGCGGCTCGAGACGCACTACACGCGCCCGGGGCTCGTCAGCGCCGAGAGACAGAGACTTACATCACGAGTTGTTATCAATCAATTTCAATTGCCGCGGCATTGTTTTTAATGAAATATTCAACGACGCTTTAATGCCCGCTCGATTCTATAAATATCCGATTTCGTTATGCGCCTCGGTTCATTACAGGCCGAGCCCGCTATATACCTATATACTATTATGCTGCAAAGCTTTAATTCGCCTCCGCGGCGTCGAGCGCACAATTATAATCGCTGAATATAAACAAACACATTAATCGTCAAGGATTAATTTATTGCTATATCGCAATATCAACAGTATTGATCGATGCGCTTGCAACCTCGCACATTAAAACCGCGCGCTAAACCATCTATTTCTGACTATACACGTGCGTATATGCAAATTGAATGTAGTATTGTAACAAAAACACTCGGGTTTTCGCGGTATACGCATATACATATAGGGTACTTTGTTGACCGTCGAGTGCGCGAGGTAAATTTTCACTGCGCCCCCCATATATATACGTGCGCGCGTGTATTCCCGCGAGCGCGCAGCGATTCGCAAATTTGACTCCTGAGGATTTATACGTATATAGTCGCTGCGCTACCGGGATGGTTGCCGCTCGAAATTACCTATATACATACATGTAAAATATATGTACGACATCGGCGTGCGTATCGGTCCGAATAAATCTTCATTTGACCTCCGCTCGCATACTTGACTATTCTGCGCTGCGAAGCATGGCTTACATTGTGCAGTATAATAACCGTAGAGCAAGAGAGAAACGAAAGAGAGCGCGTTACTGCAGAATTCAGGCCGGCCCAATTACGCCTATGGAATTAACCGCGGCATTGCACTGCTGCACTTCGTTTCGGCGATCGTTTTTCATTCTTGGCCCGCACGAGTGCGCGGCTACCGCAGGATTTCGAGAGAGCGACTCGTGTATATATATTATATATATATATACGTTTCAGAGCGTATGTGTAATGTGTATAGTTGTATACAGTGCAACACTTGAAAATTATGAATATTTTGACAAGGCGCGGTCGCGCGGTTCTGTTTCGCGTAACGCAGTGTGCAGCGCGCCTCGGCGTATATAGACATGCACAATATTATATACGTATACGTGTACGTTCGTAACGCATATATATTATGCAGGTAACGAATTAATAACGCGGCTACGCAGCCGTGAAGTAAACCGCGCGGGCGCGCGCGCACAGGAGAGCGGCGGCGGGCGACATTATATAGCGAATATGAAAATGTACAGATGTAAATGCGCCCGGTAATTACCATCGATTAAATGTTTCTCAAATAAAAGCCGCGCACTTGCGCAAGAGAGCGAGTGAGACAGAGAGAGGGAGGGGGGGGGGGAGCAGAGAACCCGCGGCGATGATTTATTCAATGCGCGGCGGTTCATTTGCCGACTGATGTATTATGCGTGTCTACGGTGTATGCAGGCGGCGGGTCAGCGCGATTTAATTGAATTGATGCACGATCGCGGAACGGGAGACGGAAAAATTGATAAAGCCTTTTAATAAGCGTTAAACTACACGCGGCCAGATAAGCTCGGTGAAAACGCAATAACACTTCGTATAACGCGGGGCGTTAAATTAAAGCCGGAGCAGTCCGCGCTCGCGCGCATGACCCCTGCGCGCCGCTGCTGCACGTAATGCGATATTTATAAAATCATAAGTTCCTGCGGCGGCTCTCCCCGCCGTCCGCCTATGCCACCGCATATGCGACGGTATTATATTATACATACATGCACGCGCGTGTGTACATGCAGCGCATGTGTCAAGTAATTGCGAGCGCGCGCGTCGAGATTTCAGAGATTATAACGAGCCGCAAAGGAGCGCGGCTGCTGCTGTGTTTATAATATTCCTTGGAATTACGCAAACCTATATACATTATATACGCGCGTCGTGTACGGGTAGTTACAGGGTATGCACGTACACACGTCGTGACGAAGGCGCATCGAATTTTCCTATACATGTTCTTAATGTGTAATTTCGTATCAGTCCAATCTGCGGATAGCACAGACGTAGCACGTACTGTGTGCATTGCATATACGTATAGTATTATAGTGTTACACATGTATATTACATGTGTATAGCTTGAACTTTCACTCCGAGCCGAGAGAGCGCTCGAGAGGAATTCCTCCCTTTTTTTTTCTCTTTTTTTTTTTTTTTTTGAACGGCACATAAAAGTTTAAACTAATTTCAGCGCTGAATCCAGCCATTGTTTTCCCCCCCGGAGAGATCCGCGGGCAATTTGCGACTTTTTCTCGCAACACGCCAATTATCATCATTGTTCGCGATGTGCTCGAGGCGCTCGCTCGCCCGCGAGAGCAGCGAAATAGAAAACAGCTATTTTACAATACGTCATCCAAGCCGCGGTGCACCCCATTAACGATACTCGCAACTCTCGCCTCGCCTCGCCTATATACATATAAGAAAAGTCCTCGCACGGGCAATCAGAGGTATATGCGCGCTGCCGCTGCTATAATCAGCGGAGCTTAGGTGTTAATCAAGCGGTGGATCGCATCAATCAGAGGCCAGGGCTCCTTAATCAAGACGCGCGCGAGCGCACTCGACCCTGACAAGGACATTATAAATAACACGGGCAGCTCGGACGATCGACGCGTTCGGCGATTATTCACGCCGGGCCCCGCAAAATTTCCGAGAGTTATATACCTGCGCGCGCGAGAGAGTGAGAGAGAGAGAGAGTGTCCCGAGGGAGGTGTATATATATGGCTCTATATAGCGCTCCGTGTGTATACCTCGATGTGGGCCACACTGCGCTCTGCAGTCGGATATATGCTCTGGGCCAAGGGCGAACGAGCTATTCGGAGCAAGGGAGAGACGACGGCGGAGGCTGGAAGCCTTAACTCTTTTGGGGGATCTTTGCTGTTCCTCCTCGGCTATATTACTCCTTTGAATTTATAGGTTTTACCGTACGCCCCGCTCTATATACGCGTAGAGCGCGCTCTCTCGACCGAATTTCTAGTTGAAGCCTCCTCTCCGCTGCTAAAATGACGCTTACAATCGTAAATTCTTTAAATACTTTGAAATTCTGCTGAAGGCTACGTCGACCGCAGTCGCTGCTTATGCTTAGGCATTATATAGCTCTCGCGTACACAGTATAATCGAATGCACGCGATCGTCAGAGCAGGCGATTTTATCGCACTTCTCATGCCGACTTGGCCGGAAAATTAAATCTGCCGTTTAAAATTAACACTGTTAATCGAGGAAAACGATTAATTTTCCAACCGCGACTTTTTCTGACGAATTAATCTTCGGCGCGTTACATAAGATATTATACGCGGAGTCCGCTCGGCTCTTTGAAATCCGAGACACTAAAGTCCATGAAAGTCGGAGGCGAATGTCGAAACACTGCACTCCACATAAACACAGCCTCGTTCATTTCGATAACTATAGCCTAACCGTTTTTTTTTTTTTAACAGGCAATTTTCACAAAGCCGCGTATTACCATAATCATTAAATGCTATAGTACACGCGGCTGTATACATGTTATATAGTTGTATACCGGTGCGAGAGCGGCCTATACGCACATAGCAGTGCATTTGAGCTGCCGCTGCGGCAGACAATTCCGAGAACTTTTTTCTCAATAATCTTTTACGCGCCACACGGAGTATTTCACTTTTGCAGCGCGACGAATATATTTCCCGGTGGAATCCAGTCGTCGACGCGCGTTTCCCGGGGCACTTTTCCCCTCGCGCGGAAGCGCGCAACAACGCGCCGCGCGACCATGTACACGTCGAAGAGAAAACGGACACACGCGAATTTCGCCCGCGACCACTACGAGAGCGCCGCTATGTGGGATGAAATATTCATTTGACGCATTATTAAATTATGCCCGACACTGGCGAGATAGTTGGGATGATTTGAATTCCGCAGGAGCGTCCGAGAGACAGAGAGAGAGAGAGAGAGAGCCGTGTGTTTGTCGTTAGAGTCTCCTCCTGGCATACTCCGCAGTTCGGCCGGTTGCGATTTCTCAAGGGGATAGCTCGTCAAGCTGTATACATATATACGACGACGACGACGACGAGACTGGCTCGGTATATGGGCTCTCTGCGCGACTGAGAGGCGATAAAGTCCCAACAATTGAATTTCGATAATTGTTTTTCCGGAAATTCGCACGGGATACAGTCTTTCTCGTAATGTTCCGGCAGTGTCGTAGGCGCGAAAAGTCGTATTTTCGGTTTGCTCTCTCGGCTACTGCCCAGAGAAAACACGACGTTTTCTCGTTTACGGCGCTCCACAGCGTATATACCGTTACACTGCGAAAGGAAAGTTTTCAGTCTCCGCATCGGTAGTCGGCTATTTCTTTTTTTTTTTAACAACCCTTTCGTTTCACTTAAATGCATATACAAATTAATTCTTCGCGATGACGGGTGGCAGCAGGAAGGGGGGCCTTAAACTGTTCGCCGGAGTTAGTTTTAAAACTTTTCCTCATGCGCATACCGAAGTTGCGCCAGCGCCAATTAAACGTCGAGCCGCAGTGCGTTGATAGTTGATTTACTAACGATACTGTAGTAAACACGTATGCAAACTTGTATATTTTGCCGGAACGGCGAGGAAACTTTATATTGGCTCGCGGGGGAAAAGAAACCGCGAAGGCTAGCATTGATTCAGCTTCGACAATACCATATCGAACCATAAGTCTATTACCTATACAATTAAAAGCATCGCTCTATACGCGACGACGACAAAGTTATACACACTTCTCGCGGAATGTAAACGATCCTCCCACACGAAAAATAGCACACGGCGCGAGATCATCTGACACACTTTTTAATTCTACTACTATACTCCTACTGCTACAAATTTCTTCAAAGCTCATTTTCATAAAGCAGCCGCGCGTTCACCGCACGTGTTCTCCAACGTACAATACTACGCTGCTCCCTACCTATACAGTCGATATTTATTTTCCCGTATTGGCGAATAATTTTTCGAACGGCTTCCCTCTTCTAGGTAGAGAGATTTCGCGCGGAAGAAATAAAACGGAACGGACGTTCGTATGAATTATACGGGAATGGAGAAGAAGACGAAGGGAGAGAAAAAGAAAACGAATGGGAGTATAAGAAAGCGAAACACAGGTAAAAAAGAGAAGGAGGAGGAGGAGAAAAGGGGTAGAGAGAAAGAGCGAGAGCAACAAGAGAAACAGAGCCAAAAAGGAGGAGAGCAAGAGTTTCGAAACCTGTTTTCGCTGCTCTACCCGACACGACAATATACTCATACATAAGAAGGAGAGCGGATCGTTGCTCCTTCGGCGAAAAACTAGAGTCGATTATGTCGATTTGACGTGGGGATGACAGAGATGTTTTTATTGGCCTTTGCCCTTTCTTTTGCCCTATTTGTAATTATTACATGTCGTTGTACAGCGAAATTTATGTCTCCACTGGGGATTGCGCATGCCTATAGGTATATATACACGCGGCGACGCGCTACGTGATTGAATTTCTCACGAGAGAGCGCGCAGCTTTTATTTATCGCTATTCACCGCACTCAGCTATATACATTTATTATAATTGCTCCGTGCGCGCTGCTGCGCAGTGTACATATCCGTTGTTCATTCATTTTTGTCGAGCGTTTACCGAGAAATCGAGGCCCGATGTGTCTTGCATTTTTTGTTTTACGGAGCAATCAATTGCGTTATCGAAGCCCCGTATAGCACTGCTGCTCGGGAATGCGGTGGAAAAATAAACGATCTATCCGCGCGCGAAATAAAAGCGCGATCCCGCCCGCATTATAATGTATTCCGACGTTTGTCATAGTTTCGGAGGTATCAATCACCCGCCGCGTCTATGCAAATGGGGACTAATAAACTTTTAAATGGGAAATTTAATATTTCTGCGTATATATAATTAATGACGTCTCGGGGGCCGCTGCGAAGAAAAATATCCATTCCGCTCGCGCGCGCATATCGCCCAGATAAATAGATACCCTGTCAGCACTAAAACCCGAATGGTCAAAGGAACAGCTCGTCTTCCTCCCCCCGCTGCACACAACACACACACACACACACACTGCGGTCGATTTTTCGCCGAAAAAGCCCGCAGTCCAATGTTATTCAAACACATAATAAAACATGGCAAAAAAACGGCAATAAAAAGCCGCAGGAGAGGATCGTTCGATGGGAGATAAGCGCGCGAGAGCTGCGAGCGTATAGTATATAGAGAGAAAACTAGTTTCTGCAGCGCGCGGCCTTAATGCATGTATACGGGAGAGACCGAGCGAGAGAGAGTAGAGTATACTCTTGGCCTTGCCAAAGTCGAGGGACTTTGTGTCTCGTATAAAGCGGATCGGCAAAAGGACTCGAACGCCGGAGAGAGAAAAAGAAAGGGGACGAGCTATAAGGACTTGTATAACACAGGATTCTCTGTTATATGCGCAGAGAGAGAGCGAGAGAGCTCCGAGTGAGCATAGCGAGGCTCACGGTACAGTTGACGTTTCTACGAGCGACGAAAACGCGCATCGGCCGAATCACAATCCGTGAATTTTAACACCTATTCTCTCGGCTTTTGTGCATTCGCATCCGGATCTATATATATGCGCGCGTGTATAGCCGCACATGTGCGTCGGGCTGTCCGTTACTTTTCTAAACATTATTCTTCGACTGTCGCTTCGGATCCGCGCTGATACGTGCGGCAAAACAGAAAAACACAAGAGTCTGACGATTTAACAAGGAATGTCGAGCATACACATTTTTTTTTCTATTATATATACGTATTACGATACATTTTTAATTTTCGATAATTCTATGCGTAGTTACGATAAACCTAAAACAAGCGAGAAAATGCAAATTAACAATTTTTTCTGACGCGCACTCGATTTAAAGCGCCAACGATATCTAAAAGAATGGAACAGACACATTTTTACTATACAATTTACATTTTTATTTTTCGTTAATATTATATATTCCGATAGCCTTGGAAACTGGCGATAAAATGCAAATTAACGATTATTTCCACTTTGAACAGAAACTTCGTCAGTCACTTTGAAATTCCAACAATGTGGCGAAAAATGCAAAGTAAACTTTCGAAACGTACTGAATTATTTCTCTCGATATTTTCTTCTCGATTGATTCTTGTTTCGTAGGGCTAGAAACGAAAATTGCGCTTGACTGCAACTTCCTTCTAAATTCAATGCCACATAGCTTCGTGCAATACCGTAAGAAAATCTCGAGCAACGTATCTGAGCAAAAAGAAGTTGATAAATAATGGACACCCTAATATAAATGCTGTCCAATCTTTTGAATCTGATACAGTGAATAAACGATTTATCATCGGTAGCCGCGGATTATTTTCTCTATTCTTCTGCGCTCGACATACCGAGAATTCAAGTTCTCAACAATATAGACTGCGATTAATTCAGGCACTAATTAGACAATTGGAAATGAATTATAGCTTGTTTATACGCAAAATCATATGCACGAGCAGCTTTAATCGCGCGCAATCGCGTATAAAGTCGTTTCAATCTCTCTCTCTCTCTCTCTCTCTTCGCGGCGGCAAAGCGCAAGAGAAAAGCAAAGCCAAGGAATTCCAGATTTTATATCTCGCTGCACACAGTGTGCGCGGAGCCGCATTAAATAATAGAGCGCGCTTAATAATAGAGCAGTTCACCCTTCGAAATTGGATATGCCTTTAATCCTTTGCAGCGGCCGTATGCGCGCGGAGATAAAAACAATGGGCAATTCTCGCCCGCGCCGCGGTACTTTTCATTTGCGCGCGCGAGGTGTGAACGCGAGAACTTTCCGGCCGCGAAAAATACAGGCATACAACTGTGACGTGGCGAACAAACTCTCGACCTTTATTACTTATAAAGCATTAATAAAAATAGCATTGTCTACATAATAAATTCATTGGATAAATTTTAATTGCAGCTCAGACACCGCTCGCATTGATACATCACGCACCGATTCTCCGAAGGAATTATTACACTCGTCTGCGATCCTCCCACGTGCGCGATAATCGTTTTCTAATCGGAAATGTCTACGAGCCGGAGAGAGGGAGAAAGAAAAAAAATTCTGCAACAAGAGAAACAAGACGGACTTGGCAAAACTAATCGAGCGATTCTCGCGCTTACACAATAGGCGTTCTGCAGCTCGCGGCTGCTGCGGGAGAAGCCAATAAGCGAAGGAGCAACAGCAGCACGCAAGGAGAGCGTCAAGATCAGATAATCCCTGGTATAATCCGATCGTCGAACAATATAATTACATACTGGAATTATTTCGACACAATTATACTCGCTGTAAAATACGCTACTATGCCGTTGCTGCGCTGTTACTGCTGCTTCGGCTAGCCGCTAAATATTCGTGATTTTTCACTCTCCCCGCGCGACGCTATGTATCTGCATATAATTATGGGCGGCGGCTCGATGTGTTTTTCCACGCCTTTATTCAATTCCAAAAGTTCGCGAAGAAAATGAATTTCTCGCGACGCGCCACGCGGCAACGGCCTCGAAGCCAAAATCACACTGACGGACGGAGACTGCTCCCATGCGACTGGCTTCCCGACATCTCTCACACTCTCGACTTCTCTCAATCTCCGTCTTCCCCGAGTCCCCGTCACGATGAATATATTAATACCGCCGGAGTCACGTTTCAGGATGATACTCTCGTCTCGCGCACATCAGCCGCTGCGAGTCCTCGCGGTCTCAGTTCCCGGCGTCCCGCTGCAGAGTCGTCGATCGACGTGCACACCGACACTCGTGTGTAAATAGATCTCCGTCTCTCTCTCTTTCGGCACGTCGTGCAGCGACTTAATCGTTGACGCGGACAGTCGTGCGCCTCGCGTCGGGAGCCTCTATGGGAAAAAAAGCCGACACGACTATCGATCGGGGATTGCGCAAATTTCGCGGCGTAGGTCATACACCAGATGGACGGGATAATGAGCGCGGGCTTTGATGGATAATGCACTCGCGGGAGCGGGGGGAAGGGGAGCTGCGGGCTTAACGTCACGAAAATTTGCGCAATGCGCTCGAATTTGGCAATTGCATTAAGGATCTGTCGAGCCGATACGATACAGATGTAGAAAATTCGTTTCTACACTCCCACGTCGGAAAGCGAGACTCTTATACGTATACGTAATTATAATATATGAGCATTGCGCAATGCGTGCAATTACCGAAAGCAAAAAAAGAAGTACAAGTAAATGCCCGAGTGCGTCGATTAAAAGCACATTCCAGAAGCCTCACCGCGACCTTCCCCGTTTCCGTGTTTGTGAATTTACGTCTCTCACACCTACGCACACAGCCAAATCCAAAAGAAAGATAAACAGTCCGCGATATCCACTTCGGCTTATTGCGACGATATACTCAGTCGCGGCAAAACGTATATGTAACAGCGAGAGTTCGGCTGCTCGTTGCATGTACAAGTGTAAATATACAACGTTGTCGAGCTTATACATGATGAGTAATTGTGTACCTACGTACACGAGGTGTGATACAACGTAAACATCATACGCTCGGAGCTTGGAAATATACCTGCCTATCTGCCAAGCGAATGTTTCTTATATGATAGAGAGCTTGTGTGCGGGGCCACCTGAATCGACGTATATAGATTACAAAGCTCATCGGTTAAATTTGAATGTCAATTCGCATTGTTCGCTCGGACATATGGCTCGCTCTCTCTCTCTCTCTCTCCGCCCTCGAGGTGATATATACAGCAGCAGCGCGCGTCGAAGTCCACATAGACGCGTCGCACACGTACACGTATATATAATACGCGCGCGAGCGATTATCCGCGCGTTCGCGCGCCTTAAAAGCAACTTACACACGCGCACAAGCGTATATAGCACTGCGTGCAAGCCGAGCTGACATCAGTGTGCGCAAAGCTGTTTTAACGCAAACCGCCGCTCGCTTAGACAGTTAACGATCGGCCACGCGCCAAGCTGGACTTTGCTTTTCTCTATATCTCTGTCTCTCCCTCTCAATAAGCGCTTATATACAGAGTTTCCTCGGTTTTCTCGGCTCGCCTCTCATCCCGCGACACACTGTTTCTACCGGCGTGTAGATAAGGCAAACGCCGAGAGAGGCATAGACGGCCGCTGCCCGAGTACAAGAGATTTGAGAACCGAGAGGAGATACGAGAGTGGCCCCACGATGAGGTCTATCTGTGCGAGTCTGCTAGCTGCATTTCTCCTTGCGTAAGCTGATTTTTTTTCTCTCTCTCTATCTCTCTCTCTCTCTTTCCTCTCGTTTCGAGCTCGACGCCTCGGCTATATCGCGCTCCTTTTCCCTCCCGATGCGAAGCCGGAGATTTCGGGCTTTTATTTTCGGAGCGCTGACGTCGCGCATATTGGTATATATTGTATATACAGCACCGCCGCGGCTGCTGTCGTTGCTATTGCTGCTGCTGCTGCTGCTGCTGCCGAGCAGTGAATCATAAAATTTAATTAAAGTTAAATAGTAATATAAGCTCGGCGCGAATTCGTTCTGGCGGGAGAAAGAAGGCGCCTTGCCGCGTGTGGCGAAACTATTTCGAATCTACTTCATCGGCGAAGCGGCGTTACATCTCGCGTTATATTCGCTTTCGCCGCGATTTTGCCGAGCGATAATAAACAATCGCTTTTGCCGTACTATAGCGCTGTGTGTAATATGGTACATAAGCGTCGAGTGTCCGAGCGCGCGCATATATCTCTCTCTCTCTCTCTCTCTCTCGCAATGGAAGTTAAAAAAAAACGTAAACGAGCGCTCAACGCGTTTATAGATACGCGGCGAGCAACTTTAATTGAGAAAGTCTCGAGTCGGCAAATTACTGCTGCATACAGATGATTCATATGTATATATAAACGTGTGTAGAACGTTCAATTTGCATTTTACAAATATCCCAGACCGCATCGGCGTATATAATAGGTATTATACAGATCGTGCGCGGAGAGCGAATAATACGCCACAATAAGCTTTCGTTTTTCTCGCTTGATTATACATACTCGCGCAACGCTGGAAACTTCTGGAACTCGATGTATACCGTGTATATATACGCGCGCGCTTCTGTGTGCGCGTGTGTATGTGTCACACATAATTTCGGCGACGAGCCTTTTTTTCTCTCTCCTCGCCGTATAAACAGAGCGCTCGCGTTCGCACATCCGTATCCATGTTTGCGTCGGCGCGAGCACAATGGCCGTATTGTTTTCGCGCAGACGACAAATGCGCTCAAGTATAACGTACACAGGTGGTAGAGGCTCGCAGCGGAGGCCATATTTTTCGTCGCGCTCTTTTTAAATTAATCTAAGAATCTTGTTTCTGACAGCTCTTGCATAAGAGCGCACATATATATATATATATATACAAAACTATGTACGCTGTCGGCGCCGCATTTTTTAATAAAACTTTCCCTCCGCGACGACGAGTCGCGCGAGAGAAGCCCCCGTATGTAGACTTGACGTAACGTCGCTCGCAGTCGCATACGCGCGCGTTTGTCAAGAAGAAAAGTAAATAGAAACGAAACGAAACTCCGCGCGCGCGCGCGCAGGTCGTTCGCGAAACTGTCGAGATGCGCGCTACCCTATATGTGTATAAGGCCTTGGAAAATATGTGCGTAGCTCTCCTCACCGAAGCGTTCCCTTTTTATTTGCCCAGCTCGTGCGAGGGACGCCCCGACTGGATAAGCGATTTGCTCTCGGGCGTCAATGCCCAAGTCGACAGGATCAACATGGACGTGAACGAGCAGGTGGCCAGGATCAATCAGGATGTTCAAGCTCAACTGGATCGGACCAACAAGCAGATCCAGGCTGATATAGCTCGCGCTCAGGAAGAGGCGAGGAATACCGGATCAGGTATACGGAATTATTTGCCTTGAAATTATGATAAATCGGCTAATTTCCCTGCGCACTTCCATGAAGTGGCAGTTCCATATCTGTATCCAGACGTTGACACTCGCAATGAGACAGGTGCGCGACGGTAGTAAATCAATTAATCAACATCGGCCGGCCGTGGCGAATTGTAGAAGCAAATTTATTCAAAGAGATAAGGAAACGTGCCTCGGAAATCGAGAAAGAAAAGCATAAGCGAAGTGGATACGACGACGCATACCGCTTTCTTTCGGCGTGTTTCGCGTGATTCGCGAGAAAAAAAAAACAATGCTCCTCGAGCCTGCAGCAGTATACTTTCCGCCTGCAGCGTACAGTTTAGCGTGTGCCACGCTCAGGCACTGCGCATTAGTAGACGACGTGTATACTGTTACGCTTGCACAATCCGATAAAGAAACAATGAATAACCTGCCCCCTCACAACTCGGCTAGATCATACGTACGCAGTACTCGTGTAAGTGCGAGTGAAAACTTCAACTTTTCCGCGCCTGCGGAACACAGCCGCAATCGTTCTCAAACTTTCCCATTGTCCCAACCGCATACTATGCATACACCCGCACCGAGCCTCCAACTAAAAGCGCATGAAAAAAAATGTTTAAAAAATAAAAATTTTCGCACCGCCACAGGTGGTAGCTCGGTGATCAGGCAGGGCAACACCGTGATCATCAACAGCAGCGGTGGCTACACCCACACGGTGAACTCGGGCGTCGACGAGGCCGGCCATCGCTACTCCATCGAGATCGAGGATCGCGTGAAGGACGGCGTGGTGACTCACACCGAGCGCGTTTACAACGCAACGACGAATCAGTACGAGACCTACGTCAGCGAGCGCAAGCTCTCCGACCCCCAGCCGTACTTCAGCAACTTCACCACCACCACCACCACCACGACTACAACTGCAGCGCCCTGAGGCGAGAAGCTATCTGCGCGCGTCACGCGCATACCGGAAGCGAGTGCGATGCGATGCGTTACGGGTGTATATACTTTGGCAGGGGTGGCAAGGGAATGGGGGGGGGGGAGGGGGTTATAGATATATACGAGCGCATTGTTGTTAAGCGGCTCGGAATTTCCGAGCGGCTCCTAAAAGCTCAGCTGCATTCCACGGACGTTTTCGTCATTCCCTCATTTTACCCCGGCGCGCCATCACCGCATCTCTCGTCCTGATAACGCGACGCGTTATACCTATTTATGCTTTTAACATTAACGCATTCTATGGATTCATTGTTTTCTTTTAAACGAGCCGCACCCGCTTATCAAGCTCTTGTGCAGTGTGTATATATATATACGGCTCATGTGTATATTTTTTGAATAAAATTTTAATGAAGAATTCATCCAAGTGTATACTGTATCGAAATCGCGAGCTGTTAGGTTCGTCCTTCGGAAACGGGAGATAAAAGTAGCGCGCTGTACAGCCAAGAAGATCTCCCTAAGGTAAGTTACGCGCACTCGAGACGATAAGGCTTCTTTCATCGTAACGTCGCGCGCCGATGGCACATGCGTGCGTATCATATATATATATAGCGAGCCCGGCGGTTCAAGGAACTCAATAAACCTGAGATAATAGTTGTCTCTCCCTCTCTCTCCCTCTCTGCGCACTTGCTATATATCGTCGACGATAAAGATTTGTGTGCTCTGACAAAGGGTCGGGTGTAAGCTCTATCTCACTGCCGCGCGCGACACGTCGTGTACGTATATACTCAGCGCTGTACATATACGCACATTACCGCAAAATAATAGATCCGCGCGTCGTGCGGTGTACACATTACACGTACGCGTATACACAATACGCGCGTCGCACGCTTGGATTTCTCGTCGATTCTTTCTCTCCGCGGTGTACGCGCGCTACAGAGCGCCGCGGCATCGCCGGGAGACGCGGCATTTGCGGGGCTTTGCGTTTGCTCAGCGGTTTACCGCGAGCGAGAGCCTGTTCACCTGCACTTGCTCAATAATACAATGCGCGCGGCGTTGCGCATATACACGTACACATGCGCGCGCGCGTTACCTTCAAAACCGCGACGCGGCATATTATTATAACGCACTCGCGCGGCGAGCCCGCGCACGTTCGTCGAGAAGAAAGTTAACGCCTTTGCGTCGCCCGAAGACCCGCAAGTGCTCGAGATACGCGGAATAAAAGTTCTTAATTTGCGCGGCCGCGTCGAATTACCTGCGCAGCCTGCGTGTGTGGTTACAATACGCTTCCCCGCGAATTTCTCTCTCTCTTTTCGTTTTGCCATGTACAACAGGTACACGCCGCATATTCGAACGGCTCCTTTTTCCCGCTAGCGCAAGCGTAACGCGAAAGAGCGCGGCGCGCAGCTCTTCGCGGCACTTAAAGACCATTTTGACTGAGATATATCCTCGGCATAAAAACACGGATTTTCCAATGGATTCCGCCCTTGCTTAATACCCGTAATTGTACGGACGGGTATAACAACCGCAATCATGGCTCTGCCTTCCGAAAATCGTGTTTATACTCTGCCTCTCACTCTCTCTCTCTCTTTTTCTCTCCCGGCGGCTTTACGAGTGCGCTTCGTCCTAAAACGAGTTGCGAGAGAGAGAGAGAGATGAGCGCTCGAGATTTCGTCTCTGCAGCGGCGCGCAGGTATGTATGGAGAGTCTACTGGCGCCAGGCTCGCATTAACCGATGCGTCTCGCTCTCTGACGTCTCTCTCTCTTTCGCTCTTTGTCTCTTTTCTCTCTAATTACGCGCCGTAAACACTCAGAAGCTTGTCGAAGATTATTTCCCCTATCGCCAATAGGATCGCCGGGGCAACGAGTGACTCTCACTCTCTCGCTCTCTTATCTCTCGGAGATCCTGCGGGCGTTTTCTCGTCGGCAAAAAGAGAAAAAAATAATGCTCGGCCCGATGCCTGATAAATGTATATATAAGTGCAAGGAATTTTCAGACGGGGGCAGAGTGTTTTGCCAGTTTTTCTCAAGGAGATTACACCGGCAGGGATTCTTTCCCAACTGCGCGTTACATTTGAATCTCTGTATAATCTGTATCTGTCGAGAGTGTGAGAGGCAGGTCATTTGCATAATATATACGCACATCCGGATCCTGCCCTTATTGTACTGGCCGCTTAACGCTGAAACACAAGCTCGCGTGAACAATAACCGCGAATTAGGCGAGACGACGATCTCGCGACTATACGCGTGGGCGCGCGAGTGATGTGCCCCCGGAGCCGAGGCAACCGGACGGCCAGCCGGATGGACGCTGCGGCCTCGCGACAGGCGCCGGAGGCTTCATCCTTCCTCTCACGTACTTAGAGCGTTATAGCGCTCGCGTACCCGATGCTCTCGCCTAGTCTCCTCTCCTCTGCCGAGCGGCGAGCAGGTTCAGTCTAATAGCGCGGACTAAACGCGGAGGACCGAGTTTTTTATCGAAGATGACGGGAAAACTGCCGCTCTTGCTGCTGCCGCTGCTCCTCGTTCTCGCTGAGGCTGGCAGAACCGGTGAGTATACACGCATATATAAACATACTTATAAGCTTTTCGCTTTTGAGGACCGACGCTATGCGCGAGCGCGTAACTTATTAATCCTAGGCGAGAGAGAGAAGAGAGGTATACGGGATCATGCAAATATCTCGGTGGTATTTCATTAATTAAAGCGCGTGTGTGTGTACGTGTAATGTATACATGTATACTTACCACTTGAGCGCCGAGGCTTAATTATCGTGAAAGGGTACTTTATGAGATATGTATTGATCGCGCGGTAAATTTGGTTTACGTGCTATAAATTGAAATGTAATTTATTTCCTTTGCGCGTGCACACGCGCGTGCACAAAAGGCATGAATAATGTCGAGTTGTAAATAAAAAGCCGGAATTGTGAATTAATAATGGTCCTGGTGTGTATTAACGGAGCTAATTGAAATTCGCTAATTTTCTCGGCTCGCGCTCGGCAATGCTATGTATACTCGCGTGATTAAACGTTCGAGGGGCTTTCCACGAGATCGCATAATTGGCTCGGTTATTAACCGCAGAGACTCTGGAAAAGCGCGATGCGCGCGAACGGAGATTTCGATAGCACCCGTATACGCTTTCAGCCGTTGTTGCAAATGTCCCGGGTACGCGTCGTGTGCAACAATAATAACAGAGCTATTCTGCCAAGCTTCGCGTCGCCGATGTAACGAAAACCACGATTTCCTCCGCTATCGCTCTCACCAATAAAGCAGAGAAAAAAAAGAGAAGGAAGCGCTCCGCCAAGCGTCCGACACGATAAGCTTTTATCTCCCACCGACGCTTCTATCTAATACGCGCGCTTCGACATCATTATTCTCGCCGTACGTATGTGCGCACATTAATAATTTGATGCCTCATCTCGCTGATTTGCAGGTCCGCGAACGGCCTCGTGGCTGCGTCCGCAGCCGTACGAGACCGCTTCCTCCGACGCCCGAAACAAGCGCTTCATTCACCCAGGGATCCCCAGTAGACCGGTGAGCTGACCTACTTGTACACACGAACTCGATCGCACTTTTTCCTCCACTGATCTCGCGGACTTTGATTTACACTTACGTCCAAAAGGGTTCTCTCCGAGCGAAACGTTTCGAGACGACGATGCGCGCGGTGCTACTTGCCTCTTTAGCCGCGGGGCGAACGCAATAATTTTCACAGGGAATTCATTGCCCGCGCAACAATGGCGCTCTCTCGGGATAATAGAAATCTCCCGCGATAAATTACGCGAAGCATAAAGTCCAGTGGAGTGAATTAAAAAAAAAAAAAAACGCGCGAGAGCTATGAAAGTGTGTAAACTGTCGGCGAGAGTGCGCCGAAACAGGTTCTCTCTTCATATACTCGTTAAAGCGCTGACACGATCGTTATCTCGACGAGATTCACGAAAAAAAAAGGACTCGGAGCTCTATGTGTGTGCGTGTGTACACACACATATATATATAGGTGTATCGATTAAAATCTACAATGATATTTTCTTCGAATGTTTATGCCGCGGCGTCGAAAGCGAAGTCGCGAAGAGAGAAAGAGACAGAAAAAAAAAACACGTAACCCACGTGAAATTCAAGGATAGACTGACGCAACGTATACGAATTTCATTCCCCGCAAACGCGGAGTCGACGAGCGACGAGGCCTAGCCTTCAGCGATAGATGTAATAAAACGCTAAGACGAATGTTTCATGTGTGCACGCAGCCGAGCAAGGCGTACCAGGCGTGCCTGGGACCGGACAGCAAACCCGGCCACTGCCGGCACGTCTCCAGCTGCGGGGATGCGGCTTTCCGCGCGAATCTCCCGCGCATGATGCAGTACATGTGCGTGATCGAGAAAGAGTACGTATGCGCGCAGCCTTTAATCGCCGCTTCGATTGTCCGGCATTCGATTGAGTAACGCGCCGTATCCCTCTCTAGGTTCATAGGAATCTGCTGTCCCGACGACCTGTCGGGCACCGTCGACACGTACGAGGGGGCCCCGGTGTCCGTGATCGGCCTCGCTGGAACACTGCCGGCTGTCGCAAGTGAGGGGAAAGCCGAGTTTACATTTTATAATCCTATTCAGGAATTTCGAATTTATTGAGCGCTGCGTGATAACGAATGTGTGTGTGTGTGTTACGTATTGATCGCAGTCGAAGGCGAGGACGCGATGGTGATGCCCGGCGAGGAGAGCACGGTCCAGCGAGGGGGCCGCGCGAGCCGCGGCTGCGGCCTCAGCACGAGGGACCAGAGCCGGGTGACGGGCGGCCGACCCACCAGCTCCCGCGAGTGGCCCTGGGTCGCGGCCATGCTCCGCGCCGGCGAGCAGTACTGCGGCGGCGTCCTCATCACCGACCGGCACATTCTCACCGCGGCCCACTGCGTTCACAAGTCAGTTCATTGCCATAGCCCAACTCCATATTTATGCCCATTTGCATATGTGTCGTATAGCTTCGAGCGCTCCAGACTCGTTACGCAAGCTAATCCCATCTCCCGTGTGCACGCAGAGTCAGACCTAGAGAGCTGCTGATCCGACTCGGCGAGTACGACCTGCGCTACCCGAACGAGACTCGCGCGCTCGACTTCAAGGTCGTCGAGATCAGGATCCACAGCGGCTACGTACCGTCGACTTACAAGAACGACATTGCCATCGTCAAGATTTACCGGCCCACCATCTTCAGCACCTACATCTGGCCGGTTTGCCTACCGCCGGTCGGCGCTGTCTTCGAGAACAGACAGGCCACCGTTATCGGTGAGGAGATCGACGCCTCCGATTCACTTTTACCGATCTGTCTTTGCACGCCTTGAGAGAATTCTCTCCCTTTCAGGATGGGGCACGACGTCTTACGGCGGAGCCGGCAGCTACGTCCTCAAGGAAGTCACCGTACCGGTTTGGCCGCAGGACAAGTGCGTCTCCAGCTTCACCCAGGAAATAACCGCGAGGCACATCTGCGCCGGAGATTACAACGGAAACGGCGACGCTTGTCAGGTGCGCGCCATGACGTTGCGAGCTAACGCGCAGCGCGAGAATCGAGAGTAAGACAAAAAAATTATTCACGACTGACGACTCATGCGCGATTTGCAGGGTGACTCGGGCGGTCCGCTCATGTATCAGCTGAGCAACGGCCGTTGGGTGAACATCGGCATCGTGTCCTGGGGCATCGGCTGCGGCAACGCCGATCAACCCGGCATCTACACCCGGGTGAACGCTTACCTCGACTGGATCTTCGCCAACACCATCTTCTGAGCCGACGATCCTCCCCTATTACAATCCATTTTCTCAATGTTTCTTCTCTTCTCTCTCTCTCTTTCTACCCAAATGCATGCCTTGAAAACAAAAAAAAACGTTATGAACGAAATTAAAGAAAATCCAAGTATTCAATGAAAAGAGTGCGAGTACTGAATTCAAATGTGTATATTTACATCATCGAAGTTCTCTTAAAGATGCAGATCAAAGGTTACATACAAGGTAGACGTATTATTATTTTTCTTTCTGTTTCTTTTTTTTTTCTTTTTTCTTTTTTTCTTTTACGAAAACGATGGAACTTTATTTTCCGTAATATCGATAGGCTTACACCTCGTTCCCGCCGCGCTCCCTTATCGATCGTCCGTCATTCGAGAGCGTTACATCTCTATATACGTCACAATTCTCGGACGCTCGCACGCGCGCGTGTTACGACAATAATTACACTTAAACCTTACACATAGAGCTTTTCTCTGATCATCCGATTTTGTTCTCGGCTCTGCTGGTACTCTCTACATTAAGAGCTGCTTTATTCATGCATAACATATCTCTCTTTCTCTCTCAGGTCAATTGTTGCGTCGACTCTCTCACGAACACTCATCGTACGCGTATAGTATAATAACTCACTCGCGTCATTCGCGCAATAACACACGTATCTCCTCGATATTTTTTATATCACATTCGCACTGTTCGCTCCATGCGTTAATAGTACTGGCGTTACTTTGTTGTTGTGTCTCGACAAAAGAAGAAGAAAAGATTTTTAAAAAAAAAGACCCGGAAAACGTAACGAAGTATAGAGACGAGAAAGGAAAGGACAAAGTCTATTTCATAGTTAGACGCTGCGTCGAGGGCCCAGCCTTCGCGACTTAATAATATCTTATCTATAGCAATAGTCTATACATCGATTCTACAAATTGTATTCATTCCCACCTCTTTCGCGCTCTACGTAAGTAAGCCGACGGGGGGCAAATCTCTCGTTCCTCCTTACATGTACGTTGTGTGTGATTCTTCGTTACGAGATAGGTAAAATCTTAAAGTCTAGGCGCGACATTGACTCGTCATGTGTCGTACGCCGTGCGCCACGTTCGCCACGGGAATCGAGAGTAACGCGCACGCAACGGAAATTGCTAAACTTTTTTCTCTCGCGCCTCGCACTGCAGCGACTCGAGCTCCAAACTGCTGTGCTACAGCTTCGACGAAGGAACAAAAAAAAAAATGCACATTGCCGCGTATTTTATATTTTTCGCGATCTCGCGGGCTCGCTGCGCGTATACGCTGGAAACGAACTATTGCGATATCCGCAAACGACGACAGAGACGCCGAGGCGATAAGAAAACGGGATCCCGAAATGAGTATGAGAGCGTTTATGTATAGCTATATCCGAGCAAACCACCCGAGTAATAATACTATCGTTCGCGTATAGTGTAACGGTTCGAAAAGTTACGCCAACGCGCCGTGTCCACGTGTATGTATCGGTTTATGTGTGTAACGGTAAAAGTAGCTCTCTGCTATACGTGTACATAGCGAATGAAGAAGCCGATACGCGAGGAAAGAAAAAAAAACGGAAGTATACGCGCGCGGGCATCTAAATATTCGAAAGAAAGTCTAAATTTACAGCTTTAATACTAGAGCAGCGCGCAAGCGCGCATTATATATATATATGCTGTATACGTCTCTGCTCTTTTTCTGCGCGTCATTCTCTCATTGTGCCGAGTCTCACGTGGTAAAAGTTGCGCGATCCGACGTTTTATTACTACTATTTTGCTGCGGCGACACCCCAGCGATGTATCATAGCTCGCTCCAGCCGTTTCTCAAAGTTATAAAGAATAAAAGGTAAGGGAGAGCGCGCGCGGCTCTGTTTCTCCTCGGGCTATATATGCGCTCTGGAAATGCTCGGACGTTTCTTCGACTTCTTTTCTCTCTTGATCAGCGCGCGTTTCCCGCCGCATCGTTTCAAATGCGCTGGCCGCCGTTAATTTTTTAATCAGTAGACTTTCAGATTTTGTACTACCGGCTCGACTACATGCAATTCGTCGTCCGACGATTAACGGCTTTTTTTTTCATCACAAATTCATTGATGATCGCGTGTACGCGCGCGCGCGCGATTCTCCAAACAGCCGGCGCTTTTGATTTCATTTTCCTATATACGTTTATTATTCCGCCTATAGAATTTAAAGAATTTAATATTTCTAACTGGTTAAAGATCTCTTTCCTTAAAATGAATCCTATACGTGTATCAACAATCGATATTCCTCAGAACAACAACAAATCGGTAGCAATCACTCGGCTTCGTTAAAACTCTTCATCGACAACGTGTTTAAGCATACTATGCTTATTTAGATTGAACGGAAGTGGCCGTTATCACTGCTTCGCTTTGAAATGATAATATTTTACTTGGATAATACATTTATGATTATTCCGTTAAGTTAGATTGTATCACTTCCATCGAATCTGAAAAATTTGCATGCAAAAACACTAAAGATAGGTTTCCGTAAAATTTTCTAAGCCGTGGAAAAGATTCGGTAATGCCAAAAAGACTCCAGTACTAATTTATATACTCCGCTAAATTAATACACTAACATTAATCTCGTTCTCCAATTATTGCTTATCAAAGTTGCGCATCCCCGTCCCTCTCCTGCATTCCGTCGCTAGCGAAATGAAAATTAACTCGAATAATACGATATTCCACTATCTTTGCAAATACAGCTTAATATTAAAATTACATACGCGAGTTTCACTGCGAGTCGGTATAATTCTTACGTACGACGATATCTTCCCTCCTTAAAATATTCTCAGTTTGCGCATGCGACATGCATAATGTACAAGCATAGGATAAAAAGTTACCAAGTAAAAAACGCATTCGTTTAAATGAATACGCGATCGATCCCCCGAAGAATCGATCGGTCAGAGTAAAATTAATGAGCCACTCGCGCTACATTTACAAAATTCAATCACGAAAGTTCATCGAAATGCAATGCGACACTCGCATAATATCGCTTCGATAATAATAAATATTATACATGAAACTATCGATCTTACGTACGAATGGAAACTAAAGCAAGTACGAAAAAATGTACACCGTTACCTCCCGTGCATCCCTGGCATTACCCAATCCCTTCCCCAGCCGCTCGCTTAAATAGCATGTCACGCACGAGCCAACTGACGACACTCGCACACCTCATACACACACACACTCACACACACATACATCGAAGACGACGTTGACGAGACGCGGCCCAGCCCTATACACGAGACAGATCAGAAGAAGAAACTTGTCAGCGTACGCAGCCGAGGAAGCCGTATTGGCAGCTCATCTCTCGGCGGAATCGCTCGTGGAAACCGATCTCCGGGCGGACGACTCGCCTCAGGGTACGGAGCCAACGGGCAGTAGGAGTGGCGCGTTGGCGCCACTCTCCGCGTTGTGGTTCGGTAAGCTCTCGCTAGTCACCTGCTGCTGACTCGAGCTGCCGCCGATGGTGTTGCTGCTGCGATGGTGCGACGGCGAGAGAGCCGGTGGAGCGCCGTTACCGGTCACGAAACTCGTTTGGGTTTGAGTCGTCTGCTGCTGTTGCTGCTGCTGCTGCTGCTGCTGCTGCTGTTGGCCGTAGATCGAGTGCCGCGGCGTCGAGATCGCTGGAATTTGGTTGTTGCTCGTCACGGCCGTGCGCACCTGCTGGACGTTGTTGTTCTCCAACTGAGGCGATGGCTTCTCGCCTATCAACCAGTACGTCGTCATTGTGCCTTTGCCCTGTTCGCCAAGGGACAGACAAGAGCGTTGGTCAGTGGTTGCATATAGGGGTGATTTGAGAATGTTTTTTCAATTTTGAAGGTAGCAGCCGGTTACCTCTTTACAAAACTTTATTTTTGTCTGATCAAAGAGTACTAATTGTACATTCCATCTTTTCCTCGCATTAATCCGCTTCTAAATTATACCAACCAATATTCAAGAATAATTTCGAATAAACACAATTTTTTCTTTAATTTGAGCGTTTCAATAGCTTGAATCAATCAATTTTATATTCGAGTAATTTTATACAACAGTGAAGGTCGACTTGTAGGAGCGCCCTATAAAAGCGGAAGTTCTGGTCGTGCTACGGTCGACCGAAAAAGCGAGTGATGAACGCGAACTCGATTTGACGAAAGACGCGGCATAGTGAACTTTTGAACTCGCGGGGAAAATTGCGTTTTCCCGCGACTTTGCGACTTTTCTGTGGCGCCACTCTCCTCCATTTGCAAAATTAAATTTCGCAACAGTGTACTATACACGAGCCTCTTAAATACTTGCGACGCACTATGAGGGACAGAGTTACGACGTCGATCGAGTACTGTTACGCGGATGCCGCGAAAGTGGCAGGGAAAATCCTTGATAACGAGTTCAAAGAAAGTTTTCTGAAGAGCTTGTACTTACTTCTTCGCGGAGATTCCCAAGTTGGTCCGAGATTGTTATCTCGATTTTTTGTATAATTATGACCTTTTCGAGATAGCATCGGTGTTTAATATATAATGATGAGGGAGAGAGAGAGAGAGAGAAAGAAGTTTCGGTGAAAGGGTCTTTGAAAAATTACGAGGAGGATTATGAGTGGAGAAAAAAGTGAGGTAGCAGAAAACGCGATCGTTTTCTCGATTAAGGCCAGGCTTCAATGAGAATGAAAAAGTGATAGTCATCCACTCGTATCGCGATTTCAAATAATAGACCGAAGATCAATCTCCTTCGCAGCACAGATATTTAACGTCATTTTCTTTCTTTTTTCTTTAAAACACGTTTCGCCACTTTCCAAGCCACGTATACGCATGCATTCGAGTTTAACTTTCGCGAACAATATAATTGCAAAAGACGTACAATTTCAGCGAAACGTCACTCGGCATTTGTAGCATTATTTCTCTATAAAATGTACGCCACTCATTATTTTAGCTTTTCGCGAAATTGACGTTCGGTATATGCACCGGACAATTTTGGGAGATTTGACCTATGGGAAAACGAACATGACTCAGCCCCCTCCTCCCCCCTGAATTCCCGTGAGAGGCTGAAATTAAGCGAAACTGTATATATACAACGAACGCGTCGACCCACGCCAGACCCGAGAGTTATTATCTTCCCGACTTGGTGATAATACATTATTGCTCGTCACGCGCAGGCGAAGCCAAGAGCAAGCGCACTCGCCTGTAGCATCATCGAAAATTTCGACATCGATTTACGGCCCCAGCTACAATCTCGCTTCGTTTCCATCTCTCCGCGTATGCACACATATAGTATATATGGACGGCTTACCTTGAGCGTCACCTCCCCCCGGCAGTCGAGGTCGAAAGTCCCGAAGGTGTCCAGGATCTCCTTCGTCTTCGGACTCACGTGTATTTTCAAAGCTGCGAAAACAGAAAAGCAGAGCAGAGCGCGCGATATGAAATTCTGTTGATTATAGAAAAATAGTAAACTATAGTTTCGCGAAACTCGTCATCGCGCGCAGAGCGCTATAATATATACAGCGGAATCGACAACTTTCACGGACCGCAAACACGCCCCCCACCCCCCGCCTCCTGTGGGAGAAGTCAGAAACTGCGGGAGACAACACGTGTGCAATGCTCTCGCGCGATCGATTCGTTAAGCGAACAGGAGCGACACGCAGCGACCTGCACTTTGGACAGACGCTCCACTCGGAGCGCACAGCCCCCGCTAGATTAGATTTCAGCGAAACTTCTTCCTCCCGCGCTTATGTTCCGCGCGTGTGTTCTCTCGCGGAGCAAGAAGTAGCCGCGCGCGAATTTTTCATGAGCGCGTATTATGGGCCAACTTTCCTCGCTCAATCATTGATGCAGCACTTCGCGCTAAATCTTCTTTCCACGTCCGCGTGGGCGGAGGGAAAAAGAAAGAGAGAGAGAGATAGAGAGAGAGAGAGAGAGACAGAAGTTGGATATTGCCTTTGGAGATTCGAAGGGAAAAAAAAATACAATTCGAAACTTCGCCTACTGAATACATTTTTCAGTGCGACTTCTGCGTCTCATGGAAATGGATGATCGCCAGCCGGGACAATATCGCCCACGTACGGGGCTCACGCGCTGCGCCTCTTGAATAACTCTGCCCGGAGAGGGACGCTATTTCTTTATATTTGCGCCGGACTGACGTCGCGATTGTTTTCCGATGCCGACGGGCCGTTACTTATTTTTACGACCTCCAATCGCTGCGCTCCCGATTTACGCATAATACGCGCGGGCTTTTTCACGAAATGTATCCTCGATATCGAGCGACCCGGACTTTCTTTTTGTATCACGCGCTCCTTCCATTCTTCAAGTCCAAGATCAGGCGGGGCGAAAAAAAAACTTTGGGGTCGCTCATTAAAATATTCCACGAAGCGCCTAAGTATGATGAACTGCGAAACTCGCGGGTGTCCCAAGTAGAAGAAGTAGAGCGCGCGGTGTACGCGCGTCGCGACAGGCGAAAGCGGCCGGCCAACAAAAGTTACTTAAGCCACCCATTAATCAAGGGTGCGACAGCAGAGAAAAACACTCGGCGCAGAGGCCCGTCAAAACTTGCCGTTAGCCCGGAGTGTGCACAGGACGGACGACTCGGCTCTCTCGAGTGTCACCCCATTTTCTCGCCCGACGATCCCAGATTGTATTGCGTAGCTTCGCGGCGAACCTGCAGTAGCTCCTCTCCTCTCCTCGTCGAATCGACTGGTCGAAAATAATAAAGAAAAAATAGAAGGGAGACGCCATCGCTTAGCAGCTGGCAGTCCAAGGTTAACGAAGAGCTTGTTATTTCGCTGGACGCGCGCGGCATTGGCGCCGTTCTTTTGGAGGTGGAGGCGGAGGAGGAGAGGGGGGGGGACAGGGGGAGGACGAGAAGAAAAACGTTTCGGGAAGCTTGTTTTCTTCCCGGCCGAATTCGTTAACGCGACTGATTTGATTGATCCGCACAAAAAAGAGAGCGTGCTTTCGCTCGCCGGAGTCTATAAGGCGTATAAATATTTGTGCGAGCTCCGAGGGGTTTTTCCTTTTAAGAAAATAAAAAAACAAAAAATTACAACGTCGATCCTCCGCTAACAAATGTCGCGGGAGTTTCAGGAAGCCGAGGAACGCAAGGATGACCGGATGAAAATTGCAAAGCTTTGTCTCGCTTCCTTCGAAGCTGTACAGAGAATTTCGTCCCGCGGGGAAAGCTTCTTTTTTGCGCGCCGCGCCGAGCGTGACGGTCAAAGTTTCCAAGGCGCTCCACTGTTTGAATAACCGGCGCTCTTACGTCCGGAGGAATGACTTTATACGTACTGCAGCCGCGCATAGTCTGGATATTCGACGCAAGCGCGCAAAAAAAAAGAACAAGCGCGAGAAATATTCCCGAAGAGCCCTTTGCTTCAGCGGTAAATTACCCATGAACCGCAGTGGGTAAGCTGCCGAAAAAAAGAGGAAGATACGTCTCCCCTCTCTCGAGCGCTTCCAATAATTCCCTTTTTTCTTCTCTCCCGGAGGTAAAAGCACGGCCGGAAAGCCGTTGTCGTCGACGTCGCGCGTCTCGCCGCGCGGCAGTGCCTCGAAAGAGAAAGCGAATGCTACACTATATAGAAGGTGGTTTGAGTGCGGCTGCCGTTGCTGCGCACGCACAACGGCTTTCGTGTGACTCGACCTATTTAGCCTCTCTATACAGCTACTGTCGTCGAGATGGCGGAGGCGGAAAAAATCCGGGCTCTCTCTCTCTCTCTCTCTCTCTCTCTCTCTCTCTCTCTCTCTGCATGCGACTTTTTTTTCGAGACTCCAGCTTTTACGGCTCTACTTATATCCATATGACCCCGACGCATTTTTGCGCGCGATACATGCGCGAGAGTGATTTCGCGACGGCAAAAGCCAGACAAGGAATGGATATGAGGAGGAGAAAAAAGGAAAAAGGTTCGATTCTGTTCCTGGATAATTCGAATGTGAAGCTCGATATAATCGGCGATGTCGATTAAAAAACTGCTGCGCCAGCGAGAGAGAGAGAGAGAGAGAGAGAGAGAGAGAGAAATTGAAACTCAATTTTTATTCCTGGCAAGGCCGTTCAAGACTATATGCCAGAGAGAGAGAGAGAGCGTTTAACGAGAAAATTATACTTTTTGCCGTGACGCTTTAGTTGAGCACTGATAATCAGAGTTTCGGCGCGCATACGCATTTAGTATAGGTGAGGAGAGCCGATAGTAAAGTCCTGTTATAATCTCATTGCATGGGTTTACGGGCAGCGCTGTGAAAATGATTTTCCGATGGCTGCTATGCATTATCACTCTGGCGATGCTCGCCTGCTTCTATCGACAACGGACTCGATTAATAACATTTTCGCTTTTTCTCATCGTTGACGATCGTCGCGGACAAAATTTTCGCTGCTCGCTATTTAACGCTGGCGTGTAAAGCTGAACATTAGTTGACGTCGCCGCTGCAAATGAGAATCGCGCAGCTGCTTTTTCACTGTTCGAGAGCCTCGGAAGGTAATTTTTCCTCTCGTTTAAAAATCCATTAAAACGCGAAAAAGCTCACTAGACTCGAGGTACTTATGCGTCGTCGTGATCCCCTATGAGCGTTTCGCACCCACGGCAAAATGCAGACCTCAACCTCGGAGCCGTCTAAGCTCGACGAGAAATAAAAGAGAAAACTCATCCAACGCAAGCTCGTTCGCGCTTTTTTTGGAAGGTGGAGGGAGGGGGGAGTTGTTTCCTCGGTGCAAACAGACACTGAGACGCATCAGGGCCCTTGTGGGAGCTGTCCACACATCCTCTCCGTTCGAACAGACCAGACGCGCACCGCACACAAGAATGAAAATTTCACCGTCTCGCGTTCGTATATCTGCGTGCACTCACCTTCGCCGTTGCTCTCCATCCTCGAGGCCGTGTTCACCGTGTCGCCGAACAGGCAGTATCTCGGCATTTTCAGACCCACGACACCCGCGACGCAGGGACCTGCAACACAAAGGAATATTAATATAACGCGGAGTGTATTGCGTGCGTACTATATGTGAGCGCGGCGTTGTGTCACAAAATGCGTGTACGTAATAGCTCGAGTATAGCCCGGGGCTGCTTTTCTCGTTTAATCAAACATTCATCGGAAGCGTTTCGAAACTCGGTCGAGTGACCTCGCCGAGCGTGCGCCAGGACGGGGGGGGGGGGGGGGTCACAGAGCGCTCGTCAGACGTTTTTTGTTTCTCTATTTGTGTTTTTTAATTTTTTTTTTCGGGTCGTTGCCGCGGTTCTGTTATTCCGCGAGATATCATGCAGGTTTTGGTCTACTCGTAGTTGGCGCTGATTAAAAATTCAAAAGCCCATAGTTGCATATCGCAATGTCGCCGACCTCTCGACTTTCTCTCCTTCTCTCCCTGTGCACGAAATTCAATGTCTCGGCGCATGAAAGCGTTGAACGCGCATCGATAAACCGAATTGAAGTTTGATGAGATTGCTGGCTACATTATATACGGAACGAGGCCACCGGCATCTTTCTCGCTCTGCGCTTATTAATTCAATCGCGCGCGAACGCGAAATTTCGGGGAAAATATAAATTTCCCGCTCACGCGAGGAGCGAGACATTCAGCGTCGGATTGATTCGAGCTCCTCGGAGGCGAGATGCGACTCTTCCCCGAGGTGCGATTCCGAAAAGTCGTCTCGTCGATCATCTGCGCCATACTTCTCCGCAGCTGCGAGCATAAGTTTTTCGAGTTTAATTAAGCGCCATCTGGAAAGTTGCCGGCTAAAGTGAAAAAGTTTTTAGCTACATTATATTTCAAGTGCAGCGCGAAAAAGCGCGCTTTTACTGCACAATGAGAGCTCGTTACACTATAGTCGCGCGAGTGACAAGTATGAAAATTTTTTTCCACTGACGGAAATTTAATTAAGCCGTTTGTGTAAGCTTGCGTACTTTTTTCTCTCTCCTTGATTCTGTGTCGCGCTTATTTCGCGAGTCGAGAAAAAAATCAAGATAGTTGATTCGAGGGAGAGCAAGAAAGAGTGAGAGAGAGAGAGAAAGAGCGAGGAAGCAGCAGCTTTTGCTCGAGATGAATCGACGCTGGCCATCCGTCGGCGAGAAGATTTACGAGCCGAAACCACACGCGATCTGTGCCGTCAATCGGGCCGTAGTGTGCGACAAACTGTCCGTATCGATTTTTTAATATTCTAAGTGAAACTCTCGTCCTCTTCCGTGTGTACACACTATATACGCACTTCCCATTTTAGGAAGGAGGAAGCGAGTTATCGAGAGGGGACACTCGTGCTCGCAGAATTACGGATGGACTTTTCGCGAGGCGGAGAGATGCCGGAAATAAAAACAAGAAACGGCGAGAGAGGACAAGGGAGGACTATACTATTCTTATTGACGGAAACAAAATCAATCGTCTCGAGCGTGGCCGCATACTCGTGTTCTAGAAGTTTTCGCGCATGGCTAAGGGAAAGCATACTTCTTGGATTGAAGATTTTTTTTTAGGATAAATAACAGTCCACGACTGAATGAAGAACGGCTGGGTTCGTTCTCTCGTAATAGCCTTCAGCAAAAAGTCTCTCCCATCGTGGTTGAGCATTGTTTAGAGCTCGAGGCAACTTGCCTCACAGAAAGTATAAAACAAAAAAAAACTACCGAAACTTTTCTCCTAATTAGAAAAAGTGTAATAATAGGTGAACTTATTGGATCATCTTTTATCTGGACTGTGCATGTACAACTGTGAAAAATAAAAATAACAATTGAAAGTTCTTGCCGACTAATGCCCGCCAGACAGACTGAGAAAGTTTCTTTCGAACTACCCTCGGCAAAGTTAAATTTGAAAAAGCAAACTCTTCGGCGGGCATTGAAAGGCGCAGCAATTATGCACCAGGCGTCGTTCTCCCACTGATTCGTGCTAAATCTCGAACGAGCCTCACGTCTGTATACACACCCTCGCGTATACCTGTGTTGTAAGAGCTTTCAAGCTCGTGCATCGAATGCTCGCAAGCAAAGACAAGAAAATCGTAAAATAAAAAGAAAATCACTAGCGAAGAGCCGAGAAACGGCGAGATATTATGTATGTCGAGGAAAGACGCGAAGCTTACCGCTGTGCATGCCAATTCGAAGATTGAGCTGCTCGTTGGGCCTGTGGCGAATACTGAACGTCATAACCGTGTCCCTCAGTGCCAGGCTCATTCTGGCGATCTCCCTGGCGTGGTTAGTGCCGTTTCTCACCGGCAGGCCCGACACCACCATGTAAGCGTCGCCGATAGTCTCCACCTGCAATCATAATTCAGAGGAGAAATTACAGCGCGTTTATTGCCCCGCAAATCGTCTCTATTAAAGCCCGAGAACAAATTATGCCTCCACAGCTCCCGTGTACGTGGCGAGCGCGAAACGGCCGAAGCCGAAGCCGAGCTTGACCCTTCGTGAGAGAGGGTATATATTCGCTCTGCGCCGAGGGGAGAGAAGAGAGGCATTAGTCGCAGGAGGATACTCCGTCGGCGAATCCGGCGGACCCCCTATGCGTATGATAAGGCCAAATTCGCTGAACGACTCCGGCATTGAATTTTACGAGTCAGCTGCCAACGCTCGATTGTCCCGAGACGCTCTCGTATATATGTATATACACAAGAAGAGTCACTTTTCATCTCAATGTATACAGTTGCAGCGTGCCACGGAATAAAATGCCCCTTCAAATCCGGCATTCCGACGCTATGCAGGAAAGCGTAAAACTTTATTTTCCAGCTCTGCTCCCTTGAAAGTATACGGGGTGTGTCTCTCCGTCTCTCGTTTCCTCGCGCGCTCGATCGATACTTCCGTTGTTCTCCTCGAAAAATCCAGGTGCGAATGCCACTGCACACAGGAGGCAGACGTGCCGAAGATCCTTGGCAGTTCTGCATTCGACGTGCGAACCTGCTGTGAGCGAGGAGCCGAGGACTCGATTCCGGGAACGGTATTGTATACGCGCGCAATCTCCCAACGTATATACCAGACGAATTAATCCGAAGCAGCGCTGCGAGTATAACGCTCTCTCGCGCGTTATCCCGTGCAGCCGTTGCTGCTGCGTCTTCAGCGCGCGTCACAATGGACTTGTCGAGCAATCTCCGATGTAATACATACCTCACGAGCGCGCGGAGTGTGTACGTTGCGCAGCTCTGTTTACTCGGCTGAGAACAATCGAGCTCGCGCGCGTAAGAGAGTTTCCCAAAATGAGCGGAGCGATTGCCTTTCCAGAAGGCAAATTCGTCGCGTGGTGTTCGTCAGCGGGGCGAGCGTACGACGCGAGAGGACTGCATGAAAGCTCCGAGGATGCGGAGCTGTGGGTCTATATGTACAGCCGCGCTGTCCACCGCAACAAAAAAAAGAAATGACCACAGCCGCATTTCTCGGAAAAAAACAGAGAGAAAGACCCGCGAGCGGGCCATCGGTTTTTCCGGTCTTTAGCTCTGCGCGCTCGCCGACGACAGGCGAGAAATCCAATCGCCCTGCAAGCGCACTGCAGATCGCGCGCGTCGAAATTCTATATAGCGCAGCGCCTGGCGCCGTATATATATACAGCGACGTAGATCTTCGAAAAGGATGGCCTCCGCTATGTGCGTCCTAATGGATTGCCAATGAGGACGAGAACTGGCTGGATGCTCGTATATATATACGCCCCACTGAGAGCCCCGATGCAGCGAGAGAAGCTTTGAACGGCCATTCGAGTCAGGACTTTGTGTCGCACGCGCCCAGCTGCAGGCGTATATACAGCTCGTTCGCTCGCTGCAAGCTCTGGAGTCTCTGTGTATATATATATATGTAACGCATGCAAAGTGTTCTGCGCGCAGCGTATAAAGGCTGATTGCTATATTGGCGCGAAACGATGACTGCTTTGAATTGGAAATTAGAAGAAGGCTTGGGATTCCCGAGCGGATTTGCGCAGATTGGATCGAGACGCGCGCCGCGGGCTTGTCCTTCTTCGTATGCTGTTTGAAAGGCGAACTTGTCGCTGCGGAGCGACAGAGCTTTACGCGTGTGCAGTGTACAATGTATATAGTTGCGGGTGTGCGATCAGATTTGCTACACATATATGTGTAGCGCGTTGTTGTCGGCGTTAAATAATCCAATTAGAACGACGGCGAGGAATCGCATTAAGCAGTCGAGAGCTTTGACGAGGGCTGACATCCCTCCGGATATACCCTCTCAAGGTCGAGCACGTGCAAAAAGGGGAACGAGTTAATTGCAGCGGGCCGATTAGATTTCCATTGCCGACGCGCGAATACATACCCGATTGTTCTCCCGTCCATCCAACGGACTAAATAGTATCTCTCTGGATTCGCATATATATAACCTGTACACGTATACACGGAGGGGGCGAAAAGAAAAAGAGAGCGAATGGAATTACGCGCGAAAAACTTGCGCTATTTGCGAGGCGTGAGACATTTAAGATCTGAAAGCTGCGGCGCGCCGAGCGAGGAACGACTTTATTTTTTCTCGAGCAGCCGCGCGTGCGTGACGAGGGCGCTAAACTCGCGGTTTTTTCCGCTTATTCTCTCCTTTTCCTTTTCTTTCTCTTTCTCTCTCCCTCTCTCTCTCTCTCTCTCTCTCTCTCTGTTTGCCTTCTGTTGTGCTTTCCTCTGCGGCGTTGCGAGGGAATTATTGTTGGCAGCCAGCCCTCCCCCGAACACATGATTCTCCGACGCGTGCACGGCTCCAGGCTCCATTGTTGCCCTTATTCTGCCGGCTTTAATCCAAAAGTCGTTGGGTTATTCAAAAGTAGATTTTCGTTTTGCGCGCGTGTACTGCTCGTTAAAATTGCAGAGCTCCTTCGCTGCCCGCAACGAAGCGGAGCGCCCGCGCCCTGTGAGTTTTAGGTCAGGAGGTAATGTATACCGAGAGCGAGTGAAAAATAACGAAGTCGAGACGCGAAAGGCGAGAAACAAAGCTCACCGCAGATAAGATATGAACGCTGCGCTTTCTTTCTCTCTCTCTCTCTCTCTCTCTCTCTCTCTCTCTCTTCTCTCTCGATTTAACGAAACTGATGATCGATCGGGGAGCAACTGTCTTGAGATACAGCGAGATTTATCGTCGCCGCACGCGAGACAAATAGTCCAATTTATTAAGGCATAAATTGTATCTAATCCCGATTCATGAATACAAAACAGTCTCTCTCTGTCTCCCGGGCTTGCGCGCAACGCAACTCACCTTGTACACGTCGAAGTTTTCAATGATCGAGTCGAAGCACGTGTAAAGATCGTTGAGCAGATCGACGACCTGGAGGGGTGTGCTCTCGGCCGAGAGAATCGTAAAGTCGACGATGTCGCTGAAATAAATCGTCACCTGATCGTACGTCTCGGCGATCACGCTCCTGCCCAGGATCAGCTGCGACGCCACGGACCTGCGAACAAAAAGGACGCCCAGACCGATGAGCCACACATGCGCGCTATACGTTTTACGCTATATACATGCGACAACACATATATATATCTGTATACTGTATAAGCATATAGGGATCCGACTCATTTGCTCGCGGAGCGCGTCCCCCGCTTCTTTCTCCGGGCGCGTATCCTCTCGCGGAATTACCCGGAAGCTTATCTGCCTTGTAACCCATACGTCTCTTTCTCCCTCCCCTCCAACCCTGTGCGCGCGCCATGCCAACGACGACATAAAAAAGTTAACTGAGCGCCCCGGGAAATTAGCTCTGTATAGCGGAGAAAAAGAGTCTTTAACGTTCGCGAATAGCTTCTTTCCGTCTTATATATATACATGTATACACAGACACACGTTCGTTTGTCCTCGGCTTTTAATTCGCAAGAGGGAGCCGCGGGAAAAGCCATTGCAGCGAGTCCGGCGAGTGTATAATACACGCGCTGTATGATGAAATCCGCGTCTATGGCACGTAGGAGCGCGAAGCTTTTTAATTAAACGTTTTGCCCGCTTGGCCGGACGATTAATTCACTCGCTGTCCAGAGCGAGCCCTTTCACTTCTCGGAAGTACATGTGTCTTTGAGGCAGTCGACGTCGTTAAATCTTCCGCTCGCGAGAGGCACTGGAAAAGTGAAAGAGAATCGGGGACAATCGGGTGGGGGATGGGGGGGGGGGGGAGCGAGAACGGAAAAATGGGACAGAAACGCTTTGATCGACTCGTGGAGTGCGGGATTATTCGTACAATATTCGTCCCTCTGCTTTGGCCGGAAACGATATAACGCGACGTTGCGGCGCGGAGACGAGGGGGAGAGCTCGATTGCGTTCGCCTCGAGCTCGCGACAGCGACACTGCCGTATACTTCGAATCGTCGGCGACGAGCAAAGTTCTCTGACAGAGAGCCACGGCGAAAAGCGCCTTTTTCCGAGGCTCGTGTAGCTTCGTGCGCGACCGCATCGGACGCGCTGCAACGAGGCCGAACGCGCCGGATAATTACGTAGCGGGCAGTTCGCGAAGCGAGAAACATGGATACGACACGCCGAGGGCTGACAGTAGAGCGCAATTCGAGACGCTCGTTAAAAACACATGGTAGTTACACACGTCCTCTGTACGTATTCAGCGGTAACGCTTCCTCCGCGCTTTCTCTCTCTCTCTCTCTCTCTCTCCCTGGCCATTTAGCGCGGAGACTCGGTTTCCTCTCTAAACGAGTGAGAGACGGGGTGAGAGGGAGCTTCGTCGTTTCAGCCCCGAGGGTTAATTAGCGATGCGAATTTCCACGGCTCGTGGCGATACAATGGTTGCCGCGGCGCTTATCGCGTATGGAGACTCAACGTTATTGAAATTTAAACAGCGCGCGCGAGCGGGTATAAGCGTGTAGTTTGTCTTTAATTAACAGTTCTATTATATTGAGGATTTTTATACGCTGCGCCGGATATGTATTCGGTTTAATTAAAGCCGTGCAATTAGACGTTAAGGAGAAACTCGAGCGAGTAGGCGCTGAGCGAGGCAACTCGCAGCAGCGAAGGCTGGGCTCTGCGTATAAAGCGAGCGCGACGATCAGTGGAGAATAAATAAAGGGAGGAGTAAAACGCGCTATAGGGACGCGATAAAATCCGGCGATCAATTTCTCGGCATCAAGAAAGAGAGGGGGAGAGAGAGAGAGAGAGAGAGAGAGAGAGGACAGATACGGCCGCGTGCGCGGAGATTTCCTCGGGGGCCGCTTCTTAAATGCGAGAAATCGTTTCGTGCAAGGGATGAAATAGGCGAGTACTCACTTCGGCAACAACTGATAGAGCAGCTCCTCGCACTTTCGCTTCTCCTCGAGATAGTCAGCCGTCCGCTCGGCCACGAGGTTCTCCAAATTGTCGGCGTAATGCTCCATACGCGACAACAGATTGTCCAGCAGGTTGTTGATGCGGCTGTCTCTGCAAAAATTTTAATCGAAATCGTCAGCGCGTCGTCGGTCTCGCGCGATGCGAATTTTTCAAAGCTGACTTTACTGCTGGATCTTTAGAGCTCGCGTTTTCACTTGCATTTTCGAAGCTGCGGCTACCTCATTTTTTTTTTCCTCCGACGAGGAAAAGCCAATTAAATTTTGGGAGATTGCGCGTATACGTTCGCGCTCTTCATTATATCTCTAATGCGCCGAGATTGTCCACTTTATGCTTCTAATATGACATAGCGAATCGAGTTGCAGAATTAACACGCGTCCTTTTATCGCTCGGAGCAATATCCGCTTTTATACTCGGCACATATAAGCCGCAAGCCAGAATAGCAGGGTAGATTTTCTCAATTAACTTTTAACTCCTCTTCTCTTTTAATATAAGACAGACGGAGACTCGCTAGATAGCGTTATGCTATTGATACGCGGCACCATATATATATATATATATATATATATATATATATATGGTGCCGCGTATCAATAGCATAATAATATATATATATATATATATATGCAGCGCAGCATCGCCCTCTCGAACTCTTCGCTGCTATAGTCTTTACTCGGAAAATAATAAATAAGATATATATATACACACACACACAACATAAAAGTCATTTTACGAGAGCCTTGTTAGTCCGAGCAACGAGAGCTTCTATAAAAGAAATACTGCCAGCGTAGTTTTACTTTCATTGTTGTTTCCTGAAACTGTAGTTCGCGTAAATTAAAATTATTAATCGGCTTTTGCATAAAAGACTGCAACGCCGCTACATTGCAAGCTCTCGGTTGCATATAGATTTGAAATTAGTTTGAAATTTCATAATGCACGTATAGACGTCGAGAGCTTTGGACACGTGCGCTGACATGAATTACCACGCACTCTTTGGATGATAATTCGAATGGAACAACGGCAAGAGAGAGAGAGAGAGAGAGACAGAGAGAGAAAGGTGAGAGAACCGCGTTAATCCTGCCCGCCAGGAGAAATATAAAGGATATTTTCCGTTGCGCACAAAGGGAAAGCTCCCGCGCGCGCTATATACGCGCGCGCACGAGAAATGTAATAATTCGCGGGGAAAAATGAAACGGGAACGTAGTAAATGCGTTGCGTAAAAAAAGATTAATACGCAACGTTTCAGGAAACCAACGCCAACAATAAGTCTATGCACGTATATAGAACTCTGTGCGCGAGCTTTTCAACGGGTGCGCGCACAGAGCAATTAATTCGCGGAAAAGCGTACAGCGTTCGAACATTACGCGCAAAAATACGCTGATCTTTATATGCCGCGAGAAATTCTCTCCTCAATTAAGCAGACACCTTTCATCGGTGTAATTGATAGCGTCTACCAGACGATAACCGCCCTGAGTGCCCTTAAATACGTGAGAATTCTTTCATTGAAGCGCTTTGCCGCATCGCGTCTCGTATAGACAGCACGGGCGGAGACACGGCGCGACGTTTTTCAAAGATAAACGGGATTATCGCCAATTGCCGAAGCTATAAACCGGGAGACCTGACGTTACACAGTCGGCACGACGAGGTCCGAAAATAATGGCCCGCATGATTCGTCCCTCGCTCGACTAATGGACCAATAAAGCCACAAGCGCGAAGCGAAATGAAACCGCAGGGCGTATCGATGCGATTATCGAGCTGGTTATCTGTTATGCGAGCAGCTGACCATACCGTGCGGCATCAATTAATCGGCCGGTACGTGACTATTTGCTCTACTCGGGGGAATACTATATCAACGACTTCTTCGTTACATCGGTGACACACTTTCAGGTATGTACGGTCAGAATTTGTTTTTTTCTCCCGGCCCCCTCCCACACTTGATCGATGATCCTTTTTTTTGGACGTCAAGGCCACCCGCGCCGGGTGTAGGCGTAGTTCGCTAATCGTCGCTTCGAAACAGAAATGACAAATGAATCGCTCGATTAAGAGGAGTGCATATCGGCACTGTTCGGATCGAAGAGAGAGAGAGGGACGATCGAACAAAAAAAAGAGAATTATTCATCTCATCGACACGTCGATTCGTGCGAGAGGGAGAATTTACACAAGTTGGTTTCCGCGCTCGCATGCTCGGCGAACTATGCAGGAAAAAAGTTGCGGCGGTTATCGGTCGAGCCAAGGTTACGGACTGCCGCGCGATCTCCAATGCAAATCTCCGCGGAGATTGAGTTTACGAGGAAGCTCTATTCAAACTCTATAATTTTCTGATTTCTCATATCGGCCCGTCTACCGCAAGGTCGCGAGCGTATAGTTACTTTTTTCGGAAGGGAGACGCGGGGGGGGGGGGGATAAAGTAACATGGAAAATAGCGCAGCGAGCGCCGTATCGTTCCAGAACGCAAACGACTATTCGTTCGCTCTTTCTCTCTCCCTTTAGATATACAAGACTCTCGTGGCGTCGAGTCTCGGAAAAGAATCCGATCGCGATGACCTACTGCAGTCGAGCGGCTTTATGCTAATCCAGGAAACGTGGTCGCAGCGGTGTATACAAAGTTAAAAAAAACGGAGTGCAGAAAGAGAGAGAGAGAGACAGAGAGAAAGAAATGCGCCACTGTTTCCGCAAGGAGGAGAGTTAAATCGCAATTCGTTCGGCGTTTCAGCATGCAGAGACAATGCGGAAAATTGCCTCTTTCGCAAACAAAGCGGCGACCCTCCCGTTTCTATATTTAAAAGCCTTTGACGCTCCGATGCTTTATTTTCCCCGGAATTTCGCAAAACGTCAGTGGCAGAGCCGAGCTTTGCGAAACAGCCGTGTGTCGTACACCGCTCGCAAAAATAAGGCAAGCCGCGTGTACTGGACGCACGTCGTTGTACACGCGCACATATATAATACGAGCGAGGCGGAGCAAAGTGGGTCGTATTATAGTTTTCCGTTCTCATTAAAAAGCCGCGCATCCCTCGCGGCTAATCGAATATCGACGTCTCTTGCCGCAACGAGGGTTTGCGAATTTAGCCTCGTCGCCGCGGCGGCGCATATCCCTGCACCCTCTCGCGTCGCGGCGCCGTAATTGCGCACGTCCTACATAGCCGGCAACGCTTTCTCCCCGTCCCTCGTCGCGTCTCTCCAATGTCGCGCGCTGCACCCTCGACTCGCGCACGCATTTTTAGAAGAGCCCATCGGACGCCTGCGTAAAGAGCTGCGACACGCGCCAAGTGGGTTGGAACCGGTGCGCGCGTCTTTCCCCAGCCGAGCGCGAAATCGAAGAGCCGAGGAGCGACCTTTAACGGCGTCGTATCGGCTCGTAACGCTGTTGCTGCAGCCTCGTACCATCGTACGACGTATAGGCGAAACGCATTGCACGTCTGCTGTATGCTCGCCTGTGTACACGCTGCGATGAAAAATAAATCGATGTGCGCGCGTGGAGGAAGAGAGAGAGAGAGAGGGGGTGAACGAGATAGAGAGACAGCAGGCCAAAGATAAATTCACAAAACACACAAACTCGTAAATTTAACGGTGAGGTATTATGATACTGGCGTCCGCGACGTTTAGTATTGCGGGGAGAGAGAGGGAGAGAGGGAGATACAACCCCTGGGGGTTATTGTTATTGCCGCGGCATAAAACGCGTGTATAAAACGGCTAAGCGCGCGCGGGCACAACCAAACTCTTCAGCGGTGCTTTTTTTCCGTTGTGCCCTTTCCATTTCCACGGCTTCATTCGCCGAGAGCCGCGCACATTGTTTCTTCCTGCGCGCGTATACGACCGAAATAATTGCCAGCACGCGCTGTAATCTCTCGTGCATCGACGCAGAGGCGAGCGGCGAGTTTTACGCTCCCGGCCGCATGCATTCGGCGAAAGTAGAGGGAGAGAACGGTCGACGAAGGGCAATAACGTCGCCGATATGCGCGCGCGGTGTAGAGCGAAAATCGTAGCGCGAAATCGCAATGGTTTCGGAACGCGATTCTCGATGTACACTTGCGGGAGACGCGCAAGGAGGATTACCGGCGCGCAAACAAGTTAGCGAGCGAAAGAAGAGAGGCAGTAAAGTGAGAGGGGAAACGACTAGCCGCAGTGAGTAGCGCGCACGTGATATCCTGGGACATTTTCGCGTGCCATGACGATAATAATCGCGTCCGATGTATGCGCCGATTCTGAGCCGAGAGAGAAATGAGGTTAGCGTAAGTGGAGCAAAGGTAGCGCGCGCACACACACACACGAACTCTCTCGCAGCATGAAATTGCGGAGAGACGCTGTGATACTGCCAGAAGGAGAGAGAGAGAGAGAGAGAGATAACGAAAGTCTATGCGGCATTTGGCTGGAGAAGAAACAAGCGAATTGCTTTTTCGAAAAGGGAATGACGCGCGTTCTCCGTTGGACATTTTTCGGAGTGAAATCAAGATTCACATCCCTTTTTTACCGTAGTACCAACTACGTCGGGCAAACATTTTTCTTAATGAAGAGGAGGCTGCGGGGATGAGTGAGTGGGAGAGAGAGGAAAGAGAGAGAAAGTCCTTACTCGGGAAATATTAACGTGCAATGGTGAGGAGGGGCGAAACGAGGTCTCCAAGGAGAAATAAGAGCTTCTCTCTCTCCGAAGAGCAGACTTTTAATATCTCGGACTTGCTTCGCGCACATTCTTTTCGCGCGCCGGTTCGCAGTTTAAACAAGCTCCGTATATAGCTGACGGGAACTCTCTTTCTCCCTCGTCTCTCCCCCCCCCCCCCCACTTGACTGATCAGTAAAAGATAGCTTTTAATTTCTTTAAATGCTTTATAAAACGCGGGATATATACGGGAAAATCCGCCAAATAATTCAGATAATTGCAGCAGCGGAAATCGACCAAAAAAAAATCTCGTGAGACTCGTCTGGGGCAGTGTTTTTTTTATTCTATAGGACCCCTAAAACACAAAATAAATAGTGTTCCCACGAAATCGAGTAAGTGTTTTTTGGGTATTTAAACATTTATGTAAAAATTTTTTAAAACTTCGTTTTTTCAAGCTTTTTTCTCAATCCGAATTTAGAGAGAGGAGGAATTTTATTTTTAACGTCGCAAATATGCATAAAAGTTTACAAAATATCTGAGCTTTTCAAACTGGTCGAGCTTTTTTGTCTATGATTTTTTTTTTTGAAAAAGCTTGATGTTAAACTATGTTGTGAATGTGATATTAAACATGATTTTTTTTCTCTAGAAATATGACCTCAATGAAAAAATGCTGTAGAATAAAAATTGCTTAAAATTATCCAAAGAATACGTTCACAACATAGTTTAACATCACGCTGTTTCACAAAAATCACCGTCATTTTGTTAAAAAAAATCATAGACAAAAAAGCTCGACCAGTTTGAAAAGCTCAGATATTTTGTAAACTTTTGTGCATACTTGCGACGTTAAAAATAAAACTCCCTTTAAATTCGTAAGGAAAAAAAATGCTTTAAAAAACGATTTTTTTTTTAAATTTTCAAACTATTATCCTATCCAAAAACACTCATTCGATTTCGTGGGAACACAACTTTTTTCCGTGTTCTGGGAGTTCTATAGAATAAAAAAAACACTGCCCCAGACGAGTCTCACGAGATTTTTTTTTGGTCGATTTCCGCTGCAATTATCTGAATTATTTGGCGGATTTTCCTATATATACACCGTACGTCTTTCTCTATTCCTCCCTCTTTTATTAAACTTGCTGGCTTATCTCGAATTAACTGCTTTCCTCAGCGGTCTACACGTCTTATGCACGCTCGCGCACCGGCAAGGCGGGGGGGGGGGGGTGAAAACATTCCATCTTTATCTGCGTTTATAGCGCCAATTCATTCGGTTAGTCGTAAAAGCACATTAAGCCGTACATTTCTCATTCTCTTATTCTCCTCCACGAGAGCTTTTCTCAGTCAGAATAGACTTGCGAGATTTTCAGATAATATTTTCTAATACGCCTCAATTTACTCTCTGCGCGTCTGCACTATACCGCAAAAAGCACGTCGGGGTTGCGATTTTTTTTTTTCGTCAGTCAATCTTCCATCAGGCTACGGTGTCAGGTAAACGATTATTTGATGCGTATTAAACGAGTCGCAGACGTTAGGGATCGACCAAAAACAACCAACTCGTCGCAGCTCGATATTTCACACATCAGGTAGAAAACATTGCAGAGTCAACGACTTGGAAATTGATTAACAAAGCGAAATTACTTGCTTTACAAAAGTTAATTTCACGGATGATGAAAGAAGGCGAGAGATAAAATTTCTACGCAATAAGCTGGTTCAATTGACGCGTGGAATAATTGCTCCGATGCGCGTGAATTTCGTTCGAATAAATCATCAATTTCTCGCGCTCTCAACTTTCATTCCCTGCCATATTTATAGAGAGAATGAATTTCCAACGAGTTGCGAGACGAAAAGTCGAAAGAGCCGCGGAATCTTTGCGACCACTTCACCACCCACCCCGAGTACTTAACCCCGTCAAATATTAGCTTCTCCGCAGAGAAATTCTACGACGTATTGCGCCCGTCGAAAGTTGAATTTGAGTAGCTGAAAACTTTGAGACTCATTAAATTAAATTACAACACTGAGCAAACAGCTGGCTCTTTCTCTGACACGTGTAAATACAAGACTTTTCTCGAGAGCTTAAATATTTGAGGATAACTCTTAACGAGCACTTACCCGGAAAAACATCAAGGGTTTTAATTTCAATATCGCGAGCCGAGGATGATTCGAAAGTTGCCAAAGCAAAAACCTTTTGCGGTTTGTATCACAGTTTTCCTACACGACAGCGCCAATATTAAACGTATTTTTCAGTGACTTCTCGTTCGTTCGATTAATGTGATCCTTCAATTTACTAATGTGCTTACTTGCTTATACCAAGCTATTAATCGTGCATAATTGGTCGACTCGAACAATTGCTTCGTAACAATGCGCATTCAAATCAACGCTACAATTTGCACTTAGCCCATCCTCCCGTCTCCCATTCACTTGTGTAATCAGCTGTTTCAACAAGGGACTGTAACTTAGTGTAAGGCCATAACGGCAATTTATTAATTCAAATTCAAATTTCTTGTTATTGGCACGGTATTTCAACCGCGTGAACGTTGACTTCGAAATACGGACTACACTGCGGGCTACATACAGCGACGCGATGTATTTCCGCATTTTACTTATATGTCCGCGAGTTTGAATTATTTATCATGCGGCGCACTACTTTGTCATGTATGTCGATTTCCGAGTACTCCAAGTCTTTTTCGACGCATACATACTGCGTCGACAGAATCGAGAATGTGGAAATGAAATTTTTCTCGGAGGCGCTATACACTGCATGATTCGCGACGCAATATCCGATAGCGACGTCTAAAGTTCGTATATAGGCGGGCCGCGTCGATAAAGTTATTTTGTTTGCGTATTTGTCGGTACTGGCGCAGAGCAGACGAGTTTTTCACGCCAACGCTACGCGAGACGCGTCGTTAAAGATCGACCAGCCGTTGCCATGACGTTTCTCCTTCTTTTTCTAATAGGCGAGGGAGTTTTTCTAATGGACATACAACTTTTCCTCGTCATCCTCGGCGTCTCGGCAGACGCAATACCATAAGCAGCGCGACAATCTATCAAAACAAGAGCGTCCCGAGATTGTTGTTCGAGCGAAGCAAAAGAGGAAAGACAAAGCAGCAGCAGTAGCAGCGGCAGCGGCGGCAGTGTCGGAGGTTCGGATCGATGAGAAAGTCGGGAAGTATGCCAATATCAGAGGTGGCTGACCTGTCGTCGCCTCTCTCTCTCTCTCTCTCTCTCTCTCTCTCTCTTTCTCTCAACTCATTATGTATATACGTATAGAGTGCCTTGCAGAAGAAAAACACGGAATCCTAGTCACGCAGAGGTACTTGACCACGTAGACACACTCGCGCACCCCCGGGGACTTTTCTTCGCGAGCACAATGTTTTCTCCGACACGTTGCCTCCCGTCATACACACACGAAGCCTTCACATTTTCGTTGGCGCTGCGACTTTTCACGCTATATACGAGGCTCTCGTAATGAGTATGGCGAATCTTCGACTCGTCCGTTCTTTCGAGTGCTTCTCACGACACGAGGCAGGCCCTGACTTTCGATTACGCTTCTCGAATAATAACTGCGTTTTTCTCATGCGATTCAATAATTACTTACAAGACTAAATTGACTTTTTCATACTTCATAACGCACGGCGAAATTTCGCTCTTTGCGAGCTCGAACATCGAGACAGAGCAATAACGCCTCGTACGAGCTTTTTTCCGAATCCAGTAGTAATATCCACGCTCGGCCAGACGCATCGTTATTTTCGGAAGATAAATAGATCCCACGGCAAAACAAGTGCTCGCTATCCCTCGCCACGTGAAATATTGAACTCCTGAGCTTTTTATTAGGACGGTAGATGCGCATCTTTAAATATGAATAAAATCCAAAAATCATAAAAACGCGGTGCGCAAGCAACATATTGCACGGCTCTACGGTTTATGACTCTGGAGAGCAGGAACGCCAACAAGTTTACAATCTGGGTCAGCGACCAAGTGAAAAAAACTGACTTGATAGTAAATCTCGACATAGTTTTTATGAACTCGGAGCTTTAGACCAATGCTGCGCGAACATGCACTTAATGGATCTCCCGTATAAGCAGATATTGATTTTGTATTTATTTATTTTTGTTTATTTCTACGATTTTAAAAAAATTGCGGAAAATCCTCTCTGCGCGTGGAGAATACTGCCGAGGGAGCTTACTTGTTTATTTTGCGAACGATCTCTTTGAGCCCAGCGAAATCCGGTCGACCGGCGGGATCCTCGGCCCAGCACCGGTCCATCAGCGATACAACCTGAGCAAAATTGAAGATTTTTCGTTAATTATCCTCATTGTTGCATTGCAAGCGTTTCTAATAACTAATTGGCTTACTTCTTCGTCGACAGAAGCTTCATCTAAGAAAGGCCTCAAAGGGGATCCGCCGCCCCTTCGAACTCCTTCAAGGATCTCTGCAACAGAAAATAATTCATTCGAACTCATTAAGACGACTCTGTAGTGATCCCATTAGTTGGTAACTTCATGGTGGAAGAGCTTTTCATCTGACTTATACGCTAGATCAAAAAAAAAAAAGGAACTTTTAATCCACTTTGCCCACGCGCGTACTTCCATAGCGTGGGGCTCGCTAATAAAAAATAATTCAGTAGACGTAAAGAACAACAGCAACAACACTACAATCCCGGCCCGAGATGAAAAATTCAATATAAATCAATGCGCGAAAATTCCAGAGTTCGAAGGCCACAGCGAGAAAAAACGAGCAGCGCGCAAAGAAGCTTCGTTACCGAGCTCTAATAAAATTTTCACGCGCGCCGCGCTGCTCTACGGAGCATTCATCAAAAGGGAGAAAAACAAGCCGAAAAGCATATTGTAACAGCGCGTAGCATGGATTAATATTTAAAGCGCCTGGAAGCTCGCGAGGGAGAGCGAGCGGGCTCCTCGTGTGCAGCGAGCGGAAACTCGGCTAATGTGAGTTTATACACGCGTGTCGACTGTCGAGCGAATTTACCGACGTCGAGCAAAAGTTACAGAAACTAAGATGTATATTTCAGAGCCGCCCGAGGCGCTCTTATCTCGTTATGCCTGAAATTGTTCCGCGAGTCTCGTTCATCCGTCGACGAAAAGACCTTCTTTTTTTACCGCGCGCAAGACGGATCCGGCCGCCCGGCACAAATCAAGTCCGCGGGGATGTGCAGAGTAGCCTGGAGACGCCGAAAGAAAGCGACATTTTCGGAAGCGAGTCAGCTGTGCGCAAGCGACTCGCGAGTGTTTTGCGTCATCGCGGATAACGAGGTATATATGTACCGCACACAAGAATACGTCGCAGCGAATTGAAATCTCGACTGGCCTTTGACGAAGCCGCATACGACGCGCAATTATAATTTTTTGCGCCGCGCAGAGCGAGCACGCGAGTCGACCCGGCGCGCGGAAAATATGATTTCGTTTATCGCGATTCCCGCGTGCTCGAGGCTGTGCGCGCAGTTCGAGAGGCGCGCGTCAATTACCATATTAATTAAGTCAAAACCAACAGCGCAGCACACCGACAGCTATGGCTAACACGCAGTTTCTCGGAATAACCTCCGCCTGCAGAGAAAACGCGAGCGCGGCGCGCTTTCAACTGTATATGCAGCCGGGTGGAGCGCTTCCGTCCGCGATCCGCGCACTTGCATCGCGCGCGTTTTCGCCCAGCGGAATCGCGCGTTGAATCGAAAAGAACCGCCGTAGAGCGCGCGCGTATATAGTTTACGCATAAATCGAAGGGTCGATGAAAAAGCATCTCGGCGCGCAGCGCGTGAAATATTGGCTTTTTATCGCGGCGAGAGAGAGAGAGAGAGAGAGAGGTAGAACGCGCGCGCGAGATGGGCAGAGAAAAATATTTCGTCAGACGCGTGTAGCTGCCATAAATTTTTCCTTTATCGCGAGTGATTTAGCTGCGCGGCAATAAGCCTGCGTTAAGCGCGCCTCGATCGATGCACGAGCTGCAGACGCGCGCGCGCATACGTATACACGCGGCTATACACGTAAAACTGCAGAGACGATCGCTGCACTTGTAATAAAGTGCGCGACGCTGCAGTCTGAGAATCCAGCGATTTTCCTCGCTGCACGAGAGAGACAGAGAGAGAGAGAGAGATGAGAGGCACTTGCAGACAGGAATGCAGCCCGGCGTGTATTGATTGCCAGAGGTGAGTGAGAGCCCGGTCGTCTCTGGGGTGCATCGCACTGTACACGCTCGCTGTGATCCTTCGAATTTTTACGCTTCTTTTTTTCCGATGCTTTTTCTTACACTTCCTCCTCGTTCGATCGGAATGAATTTTTCTTTCGGTCTGGCGAATCGAACGAAAATGAATTGCAATCCCGGTTGGATTTTCGGATGGGCCGCACCGCAGCTTCTTCCCGGAACTGTTAAATACGCGCGAATGTTCGTAACGAGCCCCGCGAAATTTTCAAGTACTCGAATTATTCGTCGCATTAAAGCGTATAATAAAGCGCAGAACAAATATTGAAAAAAGTCGAGAGCGGCGTTTACGATAAAATTTAACGCGATTAACCCAATTCCCCGGCGAAATGTATTCACCGCGAACAATATAGGCCACGTATAAGAACCCGGCGATAAAACGAAACGCCAGCGGCATACAGGCAATATAGCCATATACTATCGGGGCTGCCCATTGACTCTCAGTCGTCCACTTCATTAACTTTCCACACACACACACAAACACACACGCGCACATACGCACACACACAGACATTCACGGGGCAGTGATTTAGCCGGGGCGTCTCTATCATCGCTCGCGTTTCCCTCGTGACACGCATTGTTCATCGCGCTCTCGTCGACAGTCGAGTGCGCTCGCGTGCAATTGGCATCGACAGCCGGCCTCGCGCTATCGTTAAACTTCCTGACGTTTAGATTTTCAGCACGTCGCGGTCACTCTGTCACTTCTGGCAACGCACTACGCTCCCGATAATGACTGCCGCGCTATATACGCGCTATATAGAGCATCTGCGAGAGATGTTCGGTTTTTTCATCTCTGGCGCTTCTCTCGATTAAGGCCACACGTCGTCGCGCAGCTCGATAAGACCAACTTTCCGCAGCTGCGGAATCGCTCTCTATATATGCGGTTGCAGCGACGAAAAAAATGCGTATATAGGACTGTTCGTCGTGCGCCCGAGAGGAAATGAGAGAAATCGGATAGTCCGGCCCTCGATTTATCCGCTGGTCGTTACGCACGTATATATATATAAATGTGAGCGAGTTGGCCGTAAAGCGACTCGTTGGGCCGCGCGGGACGCGCTCGCGTCTGACCATTCGTCGACTGCCACCACTGAAATGCTCGCTGCGCGCAGTCGAGAGTATCGCGATTTCGCATTGATCAAAAGCTCGTTGCGAAGGGTGTCGAGGGTGACCACCAAGTGCCGTAAAAAAAAGCGGGTGGATCCGTCGAATTGATCGCAAATATACATGTATCTCTCCTCGCCCTTCGCACAGAGCGTTTGCGAAATGCATTAGATGAAAAAAGCTTTTCCACGAAAAAATGCCGCGTCAATGTTTAATGTTTGCTCTCGCAATGGACTCCCCTCCACTTTTAGCCTTGGCAGAACCACCCCCGCGGTCAAGTTATTTTATGGAAGTTACACAGACGCACAGTTATATATATATATATAGCGTCTAAGCGCTGCTTTCATACACATATAGCTCATATAAAAGTACCATTTGTATGGTAAACACCAAGCGCTTGAACTGTCTCGATGAACCTACTGTGCTTGTAGAGATCCTCGAGATATCCGCTGCAGTAGTCGCAGTTGAGGGTGCAATGAGGCCTGCGAACCTCGAGCAGCGGACTCACGGCTCGGCGGGGACTAGCTCCGCCTTCGGGACTTGCTCCAGGAATCGACGGCAGCGCCAGGCTGCTCGTGCTCGAGGCGTTACTCTTCTCACCCATTTTCTCGCTATCCGACTCCGACTTGCCGCTACTGCTGCTATCCGTGCTCGACGCGATTTTGCTTTCGCCCGGATTTCCTTCTCCTTTTCTCCCCCTGCACGACTCTACGCTCCGCGCGGCGGACGCATCAAAGGACTGCAGCTCGGTATCGCCGTAGCGCAGAGCGACTCGCTGGAAGTGAAACTCTTTCTTCTACCTCTCTCTCCCCCTCTATTTCTCGCTCTCTTACGAACGCGTGTGCGCGTCGAAAACGATTTCTCGAGCTTTGCGAGCGCTCTCGGCTTTCAAAGCGCACACTGCGCCGGCCACTGCTATTGCGAATGCGGGCGGGAGAGCCGGCGAAACCTTGGATTTTATATGGGTAAATACGGAAAATCCGTGTTTGCAGAAGATAGAGGAGACAGCGGTTACACGGCAGCGCCGTCGAGTTGGAAATCCCCTGAACGCGCGATATGAATTTTAATATACGGCGATTTTCTCACTCACTTTTTCTCTCTCCGTTAGCTCCAACGATTCTTTCGCTTTTTTAATAGGCGCTTTAACGGGCTATAAATATAAAGCGTAAGAGCCCTCATTTGTATGCGCATCGATTTAACGCCTATCATAAATACCGGGGAGAACGCAGCTCGCGTTAAAATCGTTCGAGGAGCTTTCAATGTTCCACTACTCTTCATTAGCGTCGCATATGCATAAGCAATCGAAACGGCGGTAGCCCGCGTACGCGCGAATGCCGCTCACGCAAGCACGCAAATACAGCGAGAGAGCGAAAATGAGTAGAGAGAGAGAGCTCGAGGAACGCTCGACGTTCCACCTCCCCCCTATGTGAAATCGAATTACGTCCGAGCACATCCGATCTTTTCTACTTTTCGCCCGGTATAAACGATCCGGCGGCCCAGCGACAAAGTCGAAACACTCGCGTAAAATCGAATAGAGCTTTAACTTCGTCAGCTCCCGGCCGACGCGCTGTACGTCCCATTTTCCCATATGACCGAGGCACGTCATATCGCGAAAGCTTCGCGGCATCGGTCGTGCGCGCCATGCAGAATCCCGCAGCGGCTACTCCGCCAACTGAATTTCACTTAAAACGTGCTCTCGCTCTCGCTCGGCCTAATGCGAATTAGATTTAGGCGTTGTGATAAAAGCCCGCGCGAGCCGCCGATTAATTGGGCCAAGCGCGTCGCACGACGATCCCGGCGTCGATTAGCGACGAAGCTTTCACCGCGGGGCTGGTTTCACGTATAGGTGTACGTGTACGTGTGTGTGTGTGTGTGTGTGTGTGTGTGTGTGCGCGAGTGTAAGTATAGCATGTGCGAAGGTATCGATGTCGGAATCGCTATGAAACTTTCCTCTTAAGTGCCGCCGAGCTTGATGAAGGCATCAGCTTGACAATTGCGCGCGCCGCTTCGATAATTACTCGGCTAATTACATGCTCTCTCGAAGTCGGAGTTGAGAGAAGCCTTTTTTATTCGCGCACTGCGCGGATCGATAATTCCCGTGGAGAGCAGCTAATTTATCTAGAAATAATAGATAGTCGGCTTTTGGAAAATCAATGCAGCTTTCGATACGACAGAGTCTTGCGGGCATAATTCCCGAGAGGAAGTGTTTTCGATTTGACGAATAAAAACTAACCGCGTGGGTCGTTAAGCACAGCTGTAATCCAGTGCGACCGATCGGGCTGCAGAGAAATCCAAAGGGTGTAATCTAGAATACAATTTCCGGAGTATCGATTGTACACTCTCGAAAAAGTTCGTGGAATAACGGCAGGGCATACAGTGTCTTGGAGTGTGCGGTAGAAGAAAGTGCTATACATATATACACGGATCCGCGTTGACGCACACGCGAGGGAGAAGAAGAGAGAGAGAGTGAGAGAGTGAGAGAGGTAGAGTCATTGTACCCGCGGCCGAAAGTTTATTCGAGTTTTCCAGCTATAAAAAAGGCTTTATACATCGGAGCTATTCTATTCGAGTTAATTTCGAGCTTATTGGAAAGTAAGGAGCTATTCATGCAGCACACAGTGTTGAGTATAATCGAAAACACGATTGGAACAGCGCGTTTCCACGGGCTCGATTAATCATCGCGGACACGAGATGCGCTTTAAAAAGTTAAGCCAAGCGTCCAATTTTTCTTTTTTTTTAACTTTTCCGAGCCGTTAGCTCGAGGAGAGTAGCCGTCGACTATTGCAGCACGTGCACGGAAAACCAGTCGCGATATTTCCTTACCGCATGCACCGCGCCGCCTGCATAAATAACATTAACGATCGGTGATTTAAGACCGCAGAATTTCGTTCGGCCGCTAATCCATTCTCTATATCTCTCTATCTCTCTCTACCTTCTGCAGTTTTTCTTGCAGGCCGACTTTTTCCCCTCGTGGCATGTTTATCGAGCCGAGGGATTTTCACGAGTCCTGCCGCCTTCTCTCCTGTATCCGATCGCATCTAAATGAGCCCGAAGACACGACCCTCATCGACGACATCCTTCGGCCTCGTTTTCCTCGAAATCCCTCATTCGTATAGATTTGAGAAGGCTATTTCGAGAGGTGATAATCGATGCTTCCATATCCGCTGAAACTTCCTCTCGCTTTCGTATACGTAACTGACGCGTGAGGAGGCTGCGCGCTCAATTTAGATACTGTCATTTTCCATCGCTATAACAAGTTAAATTGGCTCTCGCATCATTCTACTTATTAAATATCGATTACTCCTCTTATCGATTACTCCTCCCGTAGTTAATGAACTATTCGCGCGACGAGTTTGAATTTTCGTCAACGAATATGCTGCGAACGGAAAGTCGGCGACGCGATGCAGTAGAAGCCCGTGTGGATTATCCAGAAATTTAGCCGACTATATGCAAAGAAATCCTCAACGGTAGCCTCGCGTCAATCCTTGTTGCCGCGGCGAAAAGCGCATTGTGTTTTGCCGCAGTCACTTTGACGCTGCAACAGCTGAGCCTTTGTGACGCGACCCACATTGCGTAAGCGGGAAAAATGTGCTTCCTCTCGACGAGCCGCAATACGTATACGGCGCGCACGCCGACACGTATACATGTACGTATAGCCGAGCCTAGAGAATCGATATAACACACTGGCACTGGTCACTTTGAATTCCGCGCTCACCGAGCTTTTCTCGCATTCCATTTGGCACACACACACACACGACTCGTCGCGCAGAAGCTATATAGGCGACGGAACAGGGGGGGTGGAAAAAAAAGCGACAGCTGAAAGTGTCCTTTACGAGAGAGTATACGTACGAGGGACGCTTGTTTCTCGTCCGGCTTTCCTCTCTCGCGCGCACACTTTTGAATGAGAAAAGCCCCCCGAGCTTCTGACGTCAGAAGAAAGCTTCGTGCGTCTGTGCATATAGGCTTGCGCAATACGGCTAGAAAAATATAAAGGCGAGAAGAAAGAGAACGTTTCGACCGCGCGCTCCGCGAAAGTCTGAGCTGGCTCTTTGGCTGGCTTTGACGATCGATCGCGAAGTTGGAAAATTTAAAGCGGGGGAAAAAAAATGCGAAAGAAAAGCTTTCCGCTGCATAACGCCCGGCGAAGTCGACGGGAAAGAGAGGCCCTTCACTCCCGGCGTAACGGCCGATCGCAAAGTTGGAAAATTGCGCGCGGCAGCGCCTGGGTTATACGAGATATATTCCACGCGAGCGAGCTTAATCGTATTAACCTTTATTACAATCTCTCGCGCGCACGAGCGGAGCTTGCGCGAGAAAACAATGCGTGCGGCGGCGAGAGCCGTATATGTATATATATATATATATATATATATATATATATATATATATATATATAATAGGGCTGGGCTGCCGGGAAATATAATAAGCGCGCTGAGCTTTTATACTTGCAGATATGGGAAAGGAGAAGAAAAGGTCGTTGTCGCCCTCCGTTCGTCGAGACGCGCGCGAGCTTGGCGAGGTCCCGGGCGAATTGACAGAGGAATTGACTTGCCGACGAGCTAAATAAAATCTGCAGCAGTATATAGAAGGCAGACCGGGAGGTCCAGGGGAGCCATAAATCCTCGGAGAAAATGTCTGGGGAGAAAAAAAGTACCTACACTCGGGCTCATTCGTGTGCCTATAGCGCCACCGAAGAAACGTCTATAAGCCAACGCAAACACAGCAGAGAGGAAGAAAGAGAGAGAGAGAGAGATAAGAGAGTGAGCCGAGTAAACACAGTGGCCGAAGGATGAACAAAAGGACGCGAGAGATGTGTCGAAGAGATGTGAGCCCGAGAAATATATTTATCATACAGAGATGAGCGTATAAAGCGTGCGTCGGCTGGAAAAGTCAGGAAAAGTCGCCCTTCCACCGCCGCGTCCCCGGGTCAACGAACCCCCTCACGATGCGACACGTACAGCGCGTACCGAGAACAACGTATATATATCGCAATAACTTCCTCCACCTCCTCTTTTTCTCTCTCTCTCTCTCTCTCTCTCTCTCATTCGCTTGTACTACACGTATAGACTATATATATAAATGCGCGCACACACACACACACACACTCCCTTTCTCTTTCTCTTTCTAAGCTTATTTGCATTGAAAAGCCCACGAGTTCTTTTCTTTCCTAATGGATCGATAGTACACCGGCGACGCGGTTATAGCCGCAAGCTTAGGTGCATGCGTAAGGGAAAATCGCGGCTGTCACTCACGTATGTCCTGATATAGCTTTATTTACGAGCAGAGTCCGAGAAAGAAGCTTTACGTTTCGACGCCTGTCGACGGGGATTAGGCGCTATCTGATACTGACGCGGAGATCGATACGTCTGTTGGGAAATTAGCTTGTTTTCAGATCTATAGGGGAAAAGTCGCACGAGCCGTAAGCGAGAGCCACTTGTTAGTCCCGATGTTTACTCTCGCCTAATGTAAACATCGTAATGTATTTTTCAACGAGACACGTACGCTTCTATAAGTTGAAAGAGTATACTTTTAGCGGGAAAACATTCGACGGGTCATCCCCAATTCAAGATATATCAGAGTGTCACGGAAGCGCCTTATGTTTACGAGCCTCTCAACTCGACAGCATCGGCTGCGTTATTCCAACTAAATATCACCGACTCTTCGTCTTCTCATTAAAATCCAAGAAAACAGATTCGCGCGACTCCCCTGCCCGCTCGGAGTCCCATCACAGACCTATAGAGGACTTTTCAGCCACTATATCGCTATATCGGTGTCACGAGTCGTATGAACAGTTTGACCGGGCGGCTTTTCACGTGTCGAGGAGTTAAAGCGCGGACGCAACACTGCCGGCGTGTGCGTACCGCTAGGCGCGAGAACTTGGACTGACGGGGAGCTTTCTCACGAGATGCGCCTTGCGTGTAGTGCTATACTGCCCCCCGGCAATCGCGAGCTTGCGCCCAATGAGGGTTGCAGTGGTCGTCGGTAAGGCAGGAGGGTGAGAGACTGATTCCGGGGGTGCTTGCTGTTACCGACCTGGGAAAGCTCCTCTCTGGGCTACGCATGGTAAAATGGATCGCAAGCTTCGCTGCAGAGAGTCATTGGCTTGTGGGTAAAGCAGAGCTTTTGCTTATCTCGTGGAGTGTATTATCTATCTTATCGAATCATGGTAACAGATACCCGTGAATTATGAAAAATTTGTTGGGAAAATAAATTATACGTCGCGAAAGCACGTCGCGCTATTAACCATGAGGATTCGAAGGTGCGTACGTAATTTTAAACGGCTGCCTCTCTACGGTCGTTTATAAAATATGTATAAGCTCGAGCTCGGCAGTTATGACGTCGTTTTTCACTACCTGTATAACTCTTTGAAATTTAATTAGTTCCCAGCAAAGGCCATTAAGTGAAATAAGTTTTTTTCAATTCTTTTTTATTCTGCGTTGCCTCTTTCTGCAGAATTTCAATTAATTCGCGAGTTTTGCTGGAAAACTTGTTTTCTGCAATATTTCATGGACACAGTTAAATACAATTTCTGAATTAATTTGTCAAAAGAATTTTAAGGCAGAGTTGAGACAGCTAAATAAAATCTTATCCCAAATAAGAGCAAGTGAAACTGACCCAGATACTGTACTGTAACACGTACGTAATGCATATCAGGTCCAAATTTACGGACAAAAGTAGACCACACGATGCTGTTTACACACAAATAGATACTCGTGAAAATCAAGCAATGTTGAAATCTATAAAATATTCAATAGATTCAATAAACAACACAGAAAAAATAAAACGAATCGAATTTACTCGTGGTTGGAAAAATTTTATTTTATGTATACTTCAACGAATTTATGTGTACACAAAACTGTACGTTTCAAACATTTTAAGAGGCACAAATATGTCTGCAATAATAATATCAGGAATTATCCAATAATGTATCTCATTATACATGCTAATAATAATGAGAAATTCGATAATTAACTATTAGATACCGATAATATTAATTAGATATAAATAAGCTTTGATAGCAATCATGACAATAATCTTACGTTTTTTCAGAGATGACTGTAACATTATTTGTGTACAATGCTAAAATTCATAATACTCGTTCGCGGCTGAAGTAGTTTGTACAAAAGCCACATGTACTCGATTACAAGAATTATGAATATCGTTATTATTGAATTTCCTTTGCAGAGGGGATATGCAACCTCATTAAATAAAATTCATTAAAAGATGAAAACCAGAACGCAATATCGAAAGCGAGAGATATAGAGCCTCGATATCAAAAGTCGTAGTTGTTGGGCCGAAAAGAGAATAGAAAAAAATCGCACAATATCCTTTATCAGCGATGCGCAGCGACGCGTTTCAAATCCGCACTTTAAATGAATGACTCCGGCGCGCGCAGCAGAAGTTTTCCCGTTTTAAATCGCTTGTTCGATGCACTTGCAAATACTGATTTCTACGCAAGTTCTGAAGCCAATGTTTTTTTTTCTTTTTTAAACAATCAAAGCCTGCATTTCTTCAAAAATTTTCAAATTGAAATGTCATGAGCGTTTCAGAAGTTGACGGGAAAAGTTCGCGGGACTTGGAAAAATAGGAGGGAGCGTACGATCGGACTCTGCGCCCGTCCAATTTTCAACGAACAATACCGCCCCATCGATGTAATGTCACATTGTACACGCAACGCGAATAGCTGATCCTTGGGCGGCTGGAGAGAACAAGGCGATGTGAATAGCACGCATTTAGTCGTATTACCTAAGAGCACCGAGAGCTTAGCCCTTTCGCGCTGGCCCTCGTCAATTGTGTTACATAACACAGGAGGATGTGGATAACCGAATCATCGAGCGACAACCGATAGCTCGATTTTCCATACAAAGACGCTTATTCGGGTTACGTGTAATTATTCGGCGCTCAAGAGCGGGCAATATTAATCGGATTAGAAATCAAGCTGGTTCCAATGTTTTGAACAATGCGATCATCCCTTGCGGTGCGTGCGCATGATTACATAAAGCGGAAAACAATGTACGTGAAACGGTACAATGTTCCCTCACCCGGACAATGCATCGATCAACTCTGTACCATATAAACGAGTGCTCTTTAACTGGCAATATACAGATAAAATGCCAGTGTAGAGGCACATTACGAGTCTACCTGTATACACACGAGTATCTGCGGGGTAAACGAGTTATCGAGAATTTTACGATTTCGTTTTCTTCCTCGTCAAGCGCGTCGATGAGGCCGAAAGGGAAAAGCACACCCGCAACTTTCCTTCTCCCCATCTTGGCTTCCCAATTAATTAGGAAATCGATACCGGAGTAGACTCGTTAAAATAATATCGAAAGGTATTTTCAATTTATAGACTTTGAAAGCTCCATGAAAAATGTTTTACGATGGCAAACGGCTCGCGCTGTCTCGCTCCGCTGCTATAGGCGACCAAGAGAGCTTCATCGCAACGGAGCAAGACCGAGCACTTTCCGCGGCTGTGAATATGCATACATACACGCTTTAAAGCATTGGCGCGACCTTTTACATACGTATATTCGGACGGCGAAATTGCAAATGTTCAACGACGCGCGCTCGATCGCACTCCCTACCTTTATCTCTTTCTCCATACGTGACTGCATAAAAATATTTTCGTTGCGATTTTTCTTCGCAACTCGCGAGCCCATATCAGCTTCGCGGTCGTTCGCCTTCTTTTTGTTCTCTATACCCCAGCGATAAAGCCATTTGTCGATATCGTGGAGCAAGAAGAAGAAGAAGAAGAAGAAGAAGAAGAGGACACGTTGCACTCAACGGACTAAAATTAATAAGTGCCAGCCTTCAGCACTGCTCTTTCCAGCAAACTTAAGACATGAATTTTACGATCGATTGAGCGAGCCATCGCAGCCATTGTCTCGGGCGTAAAACAATGCTTTTACTGTATTTACCTCGCGAAATACGACATTTTATCGCCTCGCTCAAGTTTTTATTGCGCCTCTAAGTACCGAACCCTCGGAGGCGTAAAATAAAAGCATCATCGAGCTCTTGTATGAACAAGCTTACAGCCGCAATCATCCGGGGCCAACGAGTAAAGACCAAATTGCCGCCTCCTCGACGAAATAATGCGAACGAAATATTAGTAAGCGAAACTTCTGCGCGATCTCGCTAAGTTCCAGAGGCGAGACGACGAGTCGCGTAAAAATTTAAATATTTCATGATCCTGCGCTCAAAGCGCAACGAAGATTGCGATATTTATCTGCTCTGCTACCGTGCTTCATAATTTCGCATATTTAAAATTGTCTATCGCGAAGTCGGCGATCCTCTCGAGGTAACGAGACACGTCCGCCCCTTTCATTAAACGATGAGTCTTGAAGCACACGTACAAAAAGCTCTTGCACGATAATACCCAATCAAGAGCAAAAGAAGCGCTAAGCTGTACAGGCGACTGCTCCTCGTCACACCCCCCCCCCCCACTCACTCTCTCTCTCTCTCTCCATCTCCCTTGAAAACAAAAACTTTGATCCTGAGTGTTAGAGACTTTTTACCTATCTATTTCTCGGCCAAAAAAGAAGGCTAAAAGGAGGGCTTAGAAGAGAGCGAGAAAGAGAAAAATCCGGTGAGAGAAAGTAAAAATGGATATAGTAGCAGCGCCTACAGAGTTTACAGGAACAATATCGACCTGTCTCACGCTTCCCCGGAAAACTGCTCTCTACTCTGCGTCTTACATACATATAACTATATAGATACACACACACGTTCACACGTATCCACACACGCGCGCGCGCGCGCGTATCTGCCCTCGGGCAAGTAGTGGAATTTTTCATCAGAGAACTCGCGACGCGCCCGCGGACAGACCGCACAATGACGTGTCGCATGAATATTTCGGAAGAAGACGACGAGTGGATAAAAGAAATGCTGCGCGCGCGTGTGCGTTCACGCGAATCCACGCTGGTTATAAGTAGATACGTATATCTTCTACAAATGTGGGAGTGGATGTATAAGTGCGTAGTAAATCTTCCGCAGGACGGAGTAGACGAAATTACGTAACGATAGCTTCATAAATGTGTGAATCGTGAATTTGACAGACTCTTAAAATGCTTGATTTTCCTGACAGATAGATAGACAATGGGTAATGGATAATGGGTAATGGATAATGGGTTTATAATGGGTAAGTCGATAAAAATAATGAAAATAAGACTCGTTAAAGACATTTGAAGTCGAAGTCGGAGCATGACTTTTATCATTCGAGTGGCTTCTTTCTGGGCAAGTGTAGACAAACCGTGGGAGCTCCCTTTGGAGATCGAAATAGATCTGCTATCTAACTTCGGAACTTCGATTTGCATTCAGGCAACTCCCATTCAACTTAAAATACTCGTTATAAAATACAGACTTACACGACCCAGTCAGAGAGAGAGAGGAGAGAGTGTAAAGGAAAGTAATCGGTATACGCCTCTGGCGAGAAGCGCTGCACGAACCAAATGTTGAGAGTTAATGGCAACAGCGAAGCTACAACGAAAACTCGATTCATTTACTCGGTAACACGCAGCGATACGTGTAATCTATAATCTGATGGCTCTCGACAGGCTGTAGGCGATGTATGTTAATTTCCACGTGGCTGGGCAAATCGCTTCAGCGAACGATAAAATACACACTCGAACGAGGCATTTCGCTAAAGTGTATACGCGGGGTGCTTTCGACCTATTTACTGCAATCGCGTGAAGCACGAAAGTGTATCGTAATCTCGAGCTGTTTTGAAAAATAATAAATAACCCTCGATATTTTCGTATAGTAGTTGCAAGTCAGCCACAGGCACTCCCTGCTATCCCCCCCCCCCTCCATCCATCCTCGCATAGCTTCGAATCACTCGTCGCACACATCTCCTGGCCGCAGTGGCGTAAAGGCTCGTAGTAAATCCCTTAGCCACTGAGGACCGCGTATCCACGTGCTGAGTCGAAAACACGGCTATATACACGCAGAGGGGCACAAAAATCGAAGCGGACTTTCAAGCAATTTATTTCGGCAATGTAGCGTAAAAGTCATCTTGAGAAATCCCTCGCGAAGTAGGTTTTAAGTTTCGAAGCCATTTGTTCTTTTACCCTCCGTCTGCCCCCTACCTCCCCCCCTTCCCTTCTCAGCTCAACCTTTTTATCTGGGATGTCAGTCTCGTTTTCAAAGCGTTTACGGAAAGCACGAGAACGACATAAATAACGCCGGAGTTACGTCTCGTGGTATAGCGTGAAATATTCACGCGGTCTTCACGCGACTTTAGGCTCCATTATACTTACAGTGATTCTTTATCGGATGCCCGATTTCTCGCCGAGATATTCATGACGGATGAACGCGATGGTTTCGATTCAACGTTTAACGAAGCTTCTTAAAACGTAATCCTACATATTATCGCGCTCTAGTAACTGCTGAATGGATATATCGCCGTGAGAGTGGAGTTTAGTATGACAATGAACAACACGGAAGCGACGCATGTATTTACTTAGGTCCAAGTGGAATCGATCGATTGAGGGCGCGCGCGGCAAAACCAAAATAAGCATAGTCGCTCCTAAGAATAGATTCTGTAGAAAAGATTCCGTAAAGATGTAATATATAATTATCTAGGCAATTCACACTGCGCAACAATGCGTGAAAAATTAATTTGTTCAAATGAAGAAAGTTGAAAGTAGACAGACCAATTGGGTTAATGCGATGAAAAAAAATGAGGGTTCCGAATCGAAATGAAAATAAGTTTACTAACCTCTGGGAGGCAGATTGGTGGCGGGTCCCAAGTAGAACGGACCCTGGCGCATCTCAATCTCGTGCACGATGATGGCAAAACTGTAGACGTCGCCCTTCTGCGTACCTTCAGCCGGCCTCCGTTCCATCCTCAGCAGCTCCGGCGCTGTCCACAGCTGTTCTGTAACAGGCAGTGACGGACAGATCAGTCATATCTGTCCTCGATCTCTTTGACGGATACGTCGCGAGAGAGGCATCTAACGCGATGTGCGTCGCGACTCGAAGGACCGAGTTAACGATCCCAAACTTTCCGATCGCGTCCCATTAAACTAAGTGAACTCCCCGCGAAATTTCGCTTAGCAATCTCTAAAGTTTCCCGCACGATAATTACAGTGGCTTTCATCCATATCGGCGCTCTCGCGCTCCCTTGCCAATGTTAAGCGACTCCGCCACGGAAAATACTCTCGCGTCTAATTGGCCAATGCGAGCGCCGTATAATCCCTTTGTCGCGATCGATCAGCCGGCTTGATTAGACGAATCGACTCACTTCTCCAATACGCATAACTGTTGCGGTCCTCGTCGGGATCGAGGGGATGTGGCTTCCTGAGCTCGTGCAGTCCGAAATCGGCGATCTTGAGAACGAACCGCGAGTCCACGAGGCAATTCGTCGATTTCAGATTCCCGTGGCTGCGTATTTCCGAGGAGTGCAGGTAGCCCATACCCCGGACGATGTCGTGGATGAGCGAGCCTCGAAACACCCTGTCCAGCTTCATTTGCTCGTTCTCCAGAATGTCCTGCGGGACGAGGAAAGATAATTAGTGTCCGCGATACCAAGACGGAGCTTTCGTGTCGGATGTAACAAAGAGCGAGTCGGAGAAACGAAGAGTAACAGAGAAAATGAGAAAGGTAGCGAGATGAAACTTTGAAATTTTATTAGAGAGCTGATGGTCATTCCGAGACTATTAGCGAGATTCGAAATTGCATTCCACAGTAGAGTGCGCGCTTTCGAGGGTGAAGATAACTCGCGCGGCGCGAGAGAAAATTTGCGTAACAACCGATGCCAGTGAGTAAGTAAACAAATAAATAAAGAAATAAATAAATAAATGAATAAAAGCAAACAAAATGGCAAAAATGTTAACGAACAAAAATTTGTTTTTCGGTAAGAGAATAACGCTAGTCAGTTTCCGCTTTCTGACAAGGTTGCTTTCTATCAATAAATTTTGAATGTTTCTTCAATTACAATAACTTATCAGATACAAAAACTGTAGATTAGTTTGAAGGAGGCTACTTGGTAATGAATTATCAGTGGTTTTTATCGCCTCGGGAAGGCGAAAGAAAGCGCGAGGGAGAATGAGGGAGAGTGACAGTGAAAGAGAGAGAGGGAGAGAGGAAGAGTAAATCTCCTGCAAAGTACAAAATCCAGTGCTTCGGCTTTTCTTTGCCAACTTCTTAAATTGCCTTGCTCTTTCCCCTAGCTGAGCTGGACTTCGACTTGTTATCGTCTTCTTGGCTTATCCAGAATCTTTCTAGCCTGACATTAAGTCGTTAAGTTGCAGCGGAATCCCTTTTACACGGTTATATTCTTTCATAAAATCAACTCTTTTGTCTCGCGAAACTTCGTCCGGCGCGACAGTACAGAGACGTCGGGACATCTGCTCGAGTAGACGAACGAAGGGAATACAAGCGCACATAAGGTATTTTTAATCTGCAGCTGATGCATCGTCATGCTCGGCATTAAAAGAGAAAAAAAAAGTGCAGTATCTCAAAGAAAACTTTGCGACACGTAACTCCGTTACACTTTAGCTCAAAGAATATCTGCGCCCGGCACCGTGACGCCAATAAAATTTATAGTACGCTACATCTTCTTTAATTTCAAAGCTTTCTATCTAAGAAATTCGCAACGTTCGCAGAAGCCGTACAGCTCTCGCGATATTCTATTACCTTGCGCGGACGAAATATATAGTTGTTCTCTTCGACTCTATTCTACTCGAATGTCAAAATAATGCATTGCACGTGGAAACGAAAGAATAAAGGAAAGGAGGTACACACGTACGAATGTGTCATTCGGGAGGTTGAAAATGTACAAGTCTCTGTGTGTATGTGTGGTAGAAGCTACTTGTACGCATGTGTGATGAGAAAAGAAAAGTGAAAGAAAAAAAAATCTACTGAGATTAAAGCAAACCTGAAGTGAACCTCTCGGACAGTACTCGGTGAGTAGGCAGCAGTGGGGCGGATCGACGCAGGCCCCATAAAATCTCACCAAGTGATCGTGCTGGAGATCCTTCATCTGCGACAGTCAGCAGTAGACGGTTTTTATTGTCTCATGCGCATTGTTCATTTGTCAAAGCAGCCATTATTATTTTCGCAGCCGCATTATTCTATCGCGTTATTTTAGCGCAAGCTGCAAGAATGGCATTAGTCTGCATCACGCGGGATTCTGCACTGCTCCTCGAGTATAATACACGCATTTATGGAATCTCGACAAATTCGAAATCCTTTATTGTTGAACTTAACGACTTCTCTCGAGTAGCCCCCAACAACTCGAGGATTGAGGCGGAGCTCTTATTCTTCGCGAGTATACTGACCCCAATGAACGTTTCCAGGGCGTCGAGTAATGAAAAGAAAATAATTTGCGCATTGTATTATTATATATGGCGCGGAGAGGAAAGCGTTAAAATTCCAACGGGGAGGCCAGGCAGCTGTGAGAAATACTGTAAGAAAAGTGAGGGAGACAAGCGGAAGAAAAAGAGTACTCCGGCAAGTAAACTCGAGCTCATTCTCACCCTTTTCAGTTCCAACAGAAGCGGACGTGAGATCTCCACCTTGTTCCTGGGTATCGGCCTGATGGCTACTTTCGAGGTCTGAAAAATTCAAAAGAATTATTTTTACACACACACACACACCGTTTCGCACGATTGTGCGCGTAGGTCACCGCTTTGAGAATGGAAGCGTATATATTTTTGAAAATTCGCGGGCTGGCAAAGAATAAAAAAATCGAGTCGCAAAATAATCGATCAAAGTCCGCAGACGCGTTCCCGGCTTTCGCGCAACCCAGTCCATCAGCCTTCGCCGCACGAGATTCGTGCGGCAGAGCACGTTTATTTTTTTAAATATGGATGGAGCCTCGCAGCTATCGGGAATGCGACGAGCCCGCAATTTATACGCCCGCATAACCGGAACGGCGGGAGTAGCTCGTCTCTTGTCGGGCTTAGAGTACAGCCAGTGAGAAAATACAGCGACGCGACAAAGAGCCGAGAAATGTGTGGCGGGGGGTTGAAGACACAAAGACGAGCAAATGGTTATCGACTCACCTTGTAAATTCCGGTGGGGACGTAGGGGCGCCTGTCCATTCCGCCGGGCAGGCTCACGTTGTCCTCGGAATATATGCTCTGAAAGAAGCGAGGCAAAATAATTGCGCTGGCGCGAATTTTTGCCGCGACAAGCCGCATATCCATCACCCACTCGATACATAAAGTCGTTAGGAGAGACGTAATGGCTATACACACATCGCTGCGTGACGAGAGAAGAGCACACAAGAAAGGAATAAAATAAGAGACAAGGAAAAGCTGTTCCTCTAATTCCGATAAGCATTACATTCGCCTCTCACGCGAGAAGCCGAGCCATTAAGTCTGCTTTACGAGTTTGCTCTCTCGCCCCTCTCTTTTCTTCTTCTTCATTTTCTTATTGCTTGTATGGACGGCACGTCTGCGCGTATGTGTATACGCATATACATATATACATCGCGTCCCGGGGAAAGCGCTGCTTTATAGAAGTTGCGCGCGAGTCTCGTCGGCAGATTCGGCAGAGCGAGCTTGAGAAAAGCGCGAAGAAGTATTAGGCGGCGTGCAGGCCGCAAAAATGAGGAATGGCCCTCCGCGGCAGTGTAACACGTGAAAAATTCAAAGCACGTCGAGCTTATCGTGTAGGACGCTTCATCGGCGAGGCGATTGGTTATTTTTTTAGCCGGAGAGAGCCTGTCTTCGTTGTCATGCAAATGAGCGCGGCTGAAGTGCGCGCGAGAAATAGGTAATTCTCTTTGTTACAACGCGAGGAAGAGTTTACATATTTATTTTACGGTACTTAAAGTTACTTTTGCAGAGCGTTGCGAGCGAGTTTGTTGTGCGGACAATGAAGTACTTTAGTCGCGCTCTCTCACTCACTTCGTCTCTCTATCTCTCACTTCCTGGAATCTCTCTTCGCGCGGGCAAACGAATGCGCATGTACATAAGCCACGCATGAACTTTGCATAATAAATCCGTAGCGTTAATTAAGGATAGCCGTAAATTATCCGCGCGAGCCGCCGAGCTAACCGACACTTTATTTTCACGGCGAATTGAGAACGCTATCGCTATCATACTTTCCGAAATGAAAGCGAGACAAAAATAGCCCATCCGAGCCAACCAAGAGAGAGAAGAGAGAGAGAGAGATTTGATTTGATTTTCTTTTATTATTTTTCTACCTAGGTCACAAGGACCGTAAGGCAGTTAACAAAAATGTACAATATTGCGTGTAAGAGAGAGCGAAGCAGAGAGAGAGAGATGAGGACGATAAAGTCTTGTTACTGGCTCGGAAAATGGCTTTAATTACGACGCAACAATGCCGGCCCCGTTCGTACACGCGCTCAAAGTCCGCGGACGGCGGCTTTCCCAAATTTCGTCGCGCTGCAGCCGCATTAATATTTTAATTAAACATAAAATTCCGGGGCATCGCGCGCGCGAGCGTCGTACGCGCGTGTAAAGCGAGAGTCGGCAGAATCTCGGCTTGACGAATCGGCGCGCCGAAAATTATTGCGGAGACCAGTTGAAAAGTTAAAGCTCTACCAGCTGACTGCCGCGCTGCTTGTTGGGCGCCAGCGAGTAGAGGGATCCGGCTTTGAACTTTCCGCTCGGCACCACAATCACGTCTTCCCAGTGCACCTTCCACGTCATCGAGGCAATTTCGGCCTCGAGCTTGAAATGCCTGCGGAGAAGAAAAGAAAATGCCGATGATTATTATCGAGGTGCGCCCAGCAATTTATCCACGCGAAATTCCATGCAATCAAGGAAAATGCTCGCGCGGTAAAACTTTCGTGCGGCCTGTTGTACGATTTTGTTAATCTACATCTGGCAACTTTCCCAATTCGCACTCGCGGCGCAATAAATCGCCAACTTCATTTTCTAATATCCGAGCGCCGCACAGAGAGAAAGAGAGAGAGAGAGAGAGAGATTATATTAGCCCTGATAAATCCAAGCTTTTTCGCACATGCAAACATTATATATACTCTGCGCTCGCTGCCTAGTTAAATAACGAGATCCTCGCGCGCCCGTGTGGTTCATCAAATTTCGCTTTACCGGAAAATCGTTTCTCGCGCCTCGTACACCTGGCGGCGGATCCTTGGCCGCGTGAACAAGACGAGAGGAAGACGACTCAAAAGCCGTTTAGTCGAAAGGAGATAAAAACCGACTTGTAAGAACCTAACGCCAAGAGGCGCATAAAAATTTTAATTAAACTAATAGTCCTATATTAGAATCGCTCGAGTCTTGCACGCAGACCCCCATTTCAGCTGTTATGTAATATATACAGACGCACACGTACGCCCGTCGAGCGAATTTCAGTCTCTTTGGACTCGCGGCGCGGGAAAAGAGAAAAGCGAAGTGACCGGAGGGAAGGTGAGCAATAAAACACGTCTATTATCCGGCCATTTCCATGAATCTACATAATCCTTATACATAATTCGTGGTTCTACAGCCATTCTCCAAGCGGCACACTTCGATTCTCCCGAGTGCGCACTTAAACAGGAAGTTAATAGAATGCCGAGGTGTACGTTACATGTTTATATAATAGAGGTGTCTGCTCTCTTTCTCTGGCTGAGCTTCTTATTTACCGCTGCGCATCACATGCATATTTACCGAGGAGCCTCTGCAGAACTCTCTGCCAAGAATATATCGCGAATGCTTTTCGCTCAACGTTTCTCCCTCCACCCCCTGCCCGATGTGCACACAACAATGCGCCAGGCAGCAGTCTTTTCATCTGCATTATATCGAAACAGTGTTTTACAAGTATACGTGCCCGAGCAATCGAACAGAGGCTGTGCAGCCGTAAATCTTAGGTATCGCGCTGGTGGTCGAGTGACGAAACGGGGCGTCGTCGGCAAGATGCAGGTGCCACAGAAATGCTCGCGGCGAGAGAAGCGATGAGAAATGGGACTCGTCGAGCTGAGCAAGTAGTAGAGCTCTGGCTGCGGTCAGACCCGAATCATCGTCTTAAGTAGATTAACTCCAGCGCATCAGAAGCCTGCATAGCGAGTTGGAATTTACGATACGAATGCCCAGCCAGTGCCAAAACGCGATTCCTCGTCCGGAAGGAATAAGTAGTTGCGCATCGCTGCTGCGCGCACTCTCGTTTCCGCCCAATTGGCAGATTAAGAAAGCCCGCTGCGCTATTGTTACTGATACGAGTAAAGTTGGGAGCTCGGAGCGCGGGTTGCTATTAGTCAAGATCAAACTATGGGAGGCATTAGGAGGCTTTGCGGAATGCCGAATTGAATTACCGATAAATTACGGTCTGTTCGGCCGCGTGCATTGCTCGGGGAATCTACTGTGCAGTAATGCAAGCTTCGGAATAGATTTCCGCGGTGGAAACAAACGAGTCTACGCACGTAACATCAATCGCGCTGCGCCACGTACACACGCAGAGATAGCGGCATTATTAGCCTGTGAAGTAAACCTACTGCGTGCGTAGAAGAAGAAGAAGAAGAAATGGAGAAAAAGCTTTGATTAAAAAAAAGAGGACGAAAGAGTTGTACGAACGACTGCTCGGCTGAAAAGTTTTAAGCATTTAAATGAGAAAGGCAAAACATCGCTTATTTTCGCTGTTTTTTCGCTCTGGACGAGATGGTTTTCAAATTGAAATTTTTCCCATTACTCCCTACTTCCGCGCATACCTATATCTGTCATTCAATTTTCGTCGGCGCGCTACTTCTATACGCATAACGAATTACTTTATTTTATTTTCTCCATTACTTACATAAGTTCGCCGTTAAAATAATTTTCGCGGTGACGCTGTATTTCACCTTCATGCGCGGGTGTCTCGTGTGCTCTGTCGAGCAGGGGAAAAATATCGCTTGAAATTCCGCGTAACACGTGGCTCGTGTAACGCTTGTAGCGAGCGCGCTTACGAGCTACGATGTACTTTATGGCGCGTAAAGATCTATATCGGGTGGGATTTTTAAGAGCGTTTCATCTTTAATGATTCTGTCGGCCGCGCGAGAGCCGCAACTGCAGAAATCCAGTTTTGCAAGACGAAACAATCGACTCTAGCGAAATAAATTTGCCTCCTCCCACGCGTTGCCGCACCGCGAAGCTCGTCGAAAACTTTTCGAAAGTCGAAATCATCGTGGCAGCCCGTTTTCTTCCCACAAAATCTGGTGAACATCATGTACCTGAAGTCTGCAATGTTGCTTCCAACGAAGATTTCATTTTTTACTTTCGAAATTTTTATTACGTAATAGAGTAATAGAATATAAGCCATTCCGCTGGAGTTAAGGCTACAAAAGAACCTCTAGCGAACAACAACTTCCATTTCCGAAATATATACGAACGATTACACAACGTATTGATTATTAATTCGTGAAATATGGAAAAGATTCCGATTTTTTTACGCCATAATAAAGATTAAGTTCCAGGAAGTAAGCACTTGTTTCATTTCTTACCCTGTGTTATGGCGTAAACAAAACAGGGATCTTTTGTATATTTCACGAAAGAAACATGATCATATGTGGGATGTTTAGCCGATATTTCTCCACCATTTCGACAATATTCTGAGCAACATAGGGTAAGAAATAAAACACGTGCTTACTCCCTGGAACTTAAACTTTATCATGGCGTAAAAAAATCGAGATCTTTTTCATGTTTACGAATGAATAATCAATGCGTTTTATAACTGTTGGTATTACATATCTTTCGGAAATGGAAGTTGTTGTTCGCTAGCGGTTGTTTTGTAGCTTTCACTGCTGGGCAATCGCTTATATACCATTCTAGTATCTCAATTACCTATATTAAAAATTTCGAAATTGAAATATAAATTCTCGTACGAAACAACATTGCAAATTTCAGGTACATTAAATATCACTTTTCTTCTTGCGCAGGAAAATGAGAAATGTAGAGAGCAGCGCACGAGAAAGAGAGAGAGAGAGAGAGAGAGAGAGAGAAGATAAAACGTTATAGCTTCAGTCGCGCCGCAGCAGATGCGATATTCTGCCTCGATCCTTCGAAATCCATAGTTCCGCACGCGCGAAGTTCGGCAGCTGACATCTGGGACGACATGTACTGTGTGTACATTGGAAACAGTGTGTATGCAGTAGCTCGGAAAGTTCCCCGACACGATGCGCCGAATTGGCCGAAGTGATTTGATAAGAAGAAAGTTCGATTGCGAAGTTTTCGCGAGGCCGGAAATTTTCGCGTTCGCTTTGAATTAGGCTCTCTGGATTGCTTCGCGGAGACTTCCGATGGAATTTCCAATGGCCAGCTGCTGCTGCTGGTGCTGCAGCTACTTTTTAATCCCTGTGTATACATGTATGCGGATTTCCAGCCAGCTTGTACTTCGTATTTGTATAGAGTCAAGGAATCCTTTGCGCCGTTAAAAGTTGGGAGAAAATTGAAAAGCAATTGGTTACCGCTATAAATCTTCTCGGGCTCTCGACAGATCGAAAAGCTAACTTTTCGCAAGCAAGGACTGGCCCTCTCGCCGTTAATTAGCATTCAAAGTTTTTGATGCGAAATCCCGCAGTAGCGAGCTATAAGTGTAAGGATAGAGGCTGCTTCGAGAGATTAGCCTTACCCCGAGGAAATTAAAACTATTCCGCGCCCGGCTTTTGATTATTTCGCGAGGACTTGGAAAGTTGGCGGAGCGAGAGAGAGGGGAGGGGGGGGGGAGAGAGAGAAGTCGACGTCAAAGACGATGAATAAAAGGAGAATTGTGGCTACAGTCGGTTAAAAGACGGAGGTTCGGCTCGTGAATGTTAAATGTCGAAGAAAGTCGCGCCCACCGCACTGCGGCGGAATTTCTAACTGCTTATTACGGTTAGCGCGCTTGTGCGCCGTAACAAGCCCCCGCACCGGCGATAAAACTAATTCGCGCGCGAATGCGGCGGAGCGTGCAAGCTTAATGCGAAAATTCTCAACGAGAGAGAGAGAGAGAGAGTTAGAGAGATACAGCGCCGAAGTGTTGAGAGAGGCCGAGAGCTTCAAAAAATTTACGACGGAAATACGAGGGGAGGGGTGTACGCGGCAGGAGATGAGAGCGCCGAGCAGTATCAAGTGCTGCAAAGATACGAATGCGTAGTAGCAGTAGCTCAGCGTCACGGATCCAAATTAATGAGCTGTTAAGCACAACGCTGCGGAGAGCAGTGCAGGGTACCGACACGCAAGATTGAGACTACAAGACAATTTCCCCTCCCCTATCTCGGCGCACTAGCTATATACATCCTTTGTTTAATCCTCTCTCTCTCTCTCCCTGCTTGCACTGACATTCTCTCCCTCTCTGTATATATAGATACGTGTGCGAGCACGTAGGAGCTGTAGGAAGCTATTTAGCGCACAGCAAAGTGGCGGGAGACGATAAGGGAGAAGCTTGATTCGATTAGACCCCTGTGCGAGTCCGCGAGAAATTGCATCGGAGAGATAAGTGCCCGCGACTGTCGCGCGCCAAAGGATCCCGATGAATTCCGTGGGACAATCTATTTTCGCGACGCTGTGCGACAGGGACAGAGAGAGAGAGAGAGAGAGAGAGAGAAAGAGAGAGCCTATAAAAGATTCATTCGTTGTAATATTGAATTTCATCGAATAAGGGAAAGGCCGAGAGCATTACTCATATAGGATGTTACGTCGATTTTTTCCCCGAGAAAAATGAGCGATGGAGATATCGAAAGACGAGTGCGCGCGTGTATATTTATATGTAGCGATACGATCGATGTAGCGCTTAATTCATTCGTGCGGTTTTCCTAGCCATCATTTTTCCTCTCTCTCCCTCTCTCTCTCTCTCTCTTTCTCTCTCCTTTTTTAATAATCCAATCCCGAGTCGAATGCAGCTACACAGGTCTCTCAAAGATAAGTTAACGAAGGGACTGCAATTCCACCGGATTCCTTCTCGTCTGTATATACGTATGTATATATATATATGCACTCTGTGCATCTCCATTGGCAACAGGAGCCAGATGCGAGTTACTGAAAATCTCGAATGTAACTTTCGACTTTTATGAAATTAAAATTTTTCCCAGAGAAAATTCAATATAGAAGCGCCGGATGTTGCCGAGTTTTAATGTTCGATTAGCTCTCGGGGATCGGAATATCGAGACAGAGAGTGTGCATTTTGCAGCGGGGGTTTTTCTCTCGTTGAAAAGCTCCATCCGCTTAGTGCTAACGATAGAGAACTTCTTTTTCCATAGCGCGTATCGAAAAATATTCGAGGCCGCGCAGTGTTGCCGGATTATACGCGGAGGATTAAAAAAGCTGTCTTACGTACGCAGTGCGTTAAAAAAGCGGACGAATTTCTCCTGTGCTGTATAGAGACTCTATATATTTTTCCGAACGAAACGCGAACTACACTCGAGCAAGAGTGTACTCGACGAACGAAACAAAGGGCGCACTCGTATAGGTGATGATACGTTTCCCTGCATTTAATCGTGTCTGGGCCTCGTAAAGTCTGGGAAAATGTATCAAATTACTTCCTGTATAGCCGTGTGACGTGCACTGCGGCTCTACGGCCACATCGTTTTATTACTGCGACAGAAAGGGGTATATCTCACCTCGAACTTTAAATTTGTTTGCACTACTGCAACTCTCACATTCTTTTTCTCTCTATCTCACTCTCACTCTCGTTCTCCCAATCTGAGTCTCATTGTTTATCGGAAATCCAATGCGGAGGTCGAGGTGAGGAATTAGATCAAGGAAAAATCGTTTTTTCCCGCGGCGCGCCGGCCGGCTTGATTATTCGAATGTAAATATTGTACATCAGCTTGGCCGGAAATTGATTCGATCTTTCGCTGCCGGCGGAGAAAACAATTTATAAAACTAATCGATACTCCCCTTGCCTCCTGCGAATTAAGCGTGAAACCCGGCTTCAATGCGCATTGGGCATTAGCAAGTTAAATAAGTCGATATAGCTATACACAACCTGACGCGCTTCAAGCTACAAAATAAACAAAAAAATCAGCTTTAAAAAAAAACGCCGCGGAGACAATTTTGATGTATATACATGTATATGGATGCGCCAGTCGCTCGTGCAAAAAAAGGCTAGTCGTCAACTTCGCACATAAATCCGGCGCGCTAAATTGGAAATACGTGCGGTGAGAGAAACGGCTGGGTCAGCTCCGATAAACTTCCCGTCTCCGACAATACATTTTTACGAATTCACGCGCATCCGTATGTAAACCGCATCACGTTCTTCATTTCGATAGTGCAGTTTTCCTGATTCCGAGTGCGTCATTTAAATGTATGAGCGAAGGCCATCCGATACCGTATATACAATTCGCGAGTGACGAAAAATACGCTACAAACGATAATATCCTTCCACTCGGTCATTTTCACGAGAATATCCCAAAGGGCCAGTAGAAACAATGCGCCCAGTGGAATATTCATGTGAAGCGAAATTTAATTTTTTATCCCCGACAACTGCGTAGAGAGCACGCGCGTCGCTTCTAACTTCAATTTCACGTTTCGAAATTCACCAACAATTAGGAAGCGTATACGATCAACGTTTCCGCGCAGCAGCTCGCGTATACGTGTGTATATATATATATATATATATCTAGCCGTCAATTTGTCTAGAGAACAAGAAACTGGATTTAGGCGAAGCTTATATCACTGCCTCTCGCATGCGTTTGACGGAATAAACTGCTACTTGTGCCGTCTCGCGATCCTCTTTGCGGATCCATGCATATGCATTCACGTGCCTCGCAGTCCAGTCAAAATGCAAATGCGGCTTTAGCGTGTACATGAGTAGTATCGAGTTACCAGAGCAAGACGTGCGAGAATTTCGCGAGCGCACCGCCGCCGTCCCGTCTATCATTATTTTATCTTCTGCTTTTTCGAGCGACACTCGACAACAGGGCCGCTTCTATAATTAATTGTCGCTCGACGAGCGTGGAGTCTGACGAAAATTCGAGGATTTGCCACCGGCTTTTCTGGAGCGCGGAGTCAAGCGTCGGGGAAAAAAAAATTAGGAAGACGACAGCCATCCCGATGTAACGCGCAGTCGGTAAAAAAAACATTCAAATAAGCAAGAGACGCGGCAACTGCGCCTTCGCGTGAAAAACTCGTTTTCCCTCTCTTCATTAATTTGCCCCTTGATGCATGGCGCCTTCTGCGTCTCCGTTGCGCGTTCTCACCTAGCTTTTATTTTTACCCTTAACTCGCCCGTTTCGCGAAGATTTCGCCGAGATTTCGCATAAAAGAAAATTAAGAAACTTCGAGGTAGCAGGAAACTCGCCCGAGCTGGGTAAACACACGCGTACGTACGTGTGACACGTGAGAAGACGAAAGTTCATGTTTGCTCCTGCTTGAGGTGACGAAATGAGGTGAGAGACCTTTATGCGGAGCAAAGCTGAGTTATCGCTGATCTCTGACGGCAGTCGGCAACCGTTAAAAGCCGAATAAACGCGATTAAATCTTCACGCGGACGGAGTAGGGTGTTTCGAAAAATTAATGACGGCCCCCGCGCCGGTTCTGCTAATCGATCGATTCGTCGGACGAGCCCCCCGAGGAAGCTATTTCTTATTCACCGCGGGAGTTGCACGAAAACTCGGAGGGCGCGTATATGCACGGCATGGCAAGAGGCCGGGACAAGCGCGAACGCTCGGCATACGTGGCAAACAAACATTGAACAAGCGAAGTCGCGTACGCAGTATCGTATATATGATTCTCACCTGTAAATGAAGACCGAGCCCACCACGAGGAACACGACGATCGAGCTGAGCACGATCGAGAGTATGGCGTAGCCGGGCAGAGCTGAAACAGGAATGATTACGATATTGTACAACACGCGGCAGCTCGCGAAATCGGCAGTCTTTGCAGCTCTATCTCTCGCGTTCTCGCACTCCCACACATCTGGACGTTAGACACAAAGGTTACATCGGAAATTCGCTGCACAGAGCGCGCGGCTTCTCAATCAGCCTTTGCGGCACGTGCTAAAATTCGAAGCCACGCTCCGAGAATATTCCATTTCTCGCGTGAACGACTGCCCCTCCCGGCAATGGAATGTGCTCGGAGGTACAGCGGACGAGTGTATTAAACTGAATGTTTTTTTCGCCCGCGCGACGAGCCGCGAACGAGAGGCAGAGAGAGAGAGAGAGAGAGAAAAATTCGTTAAGCCGCCTCGCGGAAGCGCTGACTCTGCCGACTGTCTCTGTTTGCGCGGTTGACGCGTACAGAGCGCGGAAAATGAAAACTACGTGTACATATAGAAAGCCGATGTCTCACAGTTATCGGGGCAGAGTGATCCATCGAAGCCGCACGTGGGCGTGTCGGGCGGCGGTTCCAGTCGGTCCCCCGACCAGTGTATCCTTTTGCCCGGTATGTACTCCAGCGTTTTGTTCGCCCCGTAGTAGTTGGCCACTATCTGAAACACACGGCAGAATGCGATGAGCGAGTATATATACGTAAGGAACTCCGGGAATGCTTGATTTCGCCGAGGTATTCGCGTTGATTACTTTTCCGATCTCGAGTCCATATCGGCCATAGTCGGGGATCATTAGATTCTCGCGCTTCCGGATGCCGATTGCTTATTACAGCCGATATTTCGGATAGTCAGCGCGCGTGTGCGCAGGGCCGTCGGACACGCGGCGATTTATCAAAAAGCGGCCGTGAGCCCGCGGCGTTCGTCCGATGCCGCGTCGATTTTTCGCCGAGTGACAGCGCCGCATCGAAGACGCGCGTCTCTCTCGTTGGAAGGAAAAAATTCTTCGAAACTTTCGCCGGGATTTTCTATTAAGATTCTTCGCGTCTCGCCTGGGCTTTGCAATTATATATATATATACATATATCAAAGACTCGTTCTCTTCTCTGGCGCGAGCCGATCGATGGTCAAATAAAGAAACGTTTAAATTCATCGGGAAAAGTCGGGAGAACAAGAGGGAGACTGAGAACAAAGGAGGCTTTGAAATGGTCTCGACTGCATTTAAATCGTAATTCAGTGGAGGGCGTAATTAAGCTCATTTAAAATATTCACCGGAATCGATTTCGCCGCGCGCGCACGCACTCAGTTCTCTATATTGTTTTTCGGTGGCGGCAGCTGGCCTCGTTAAAAAATCATTTCGCGCTCTCTCGCTTAACTCGGCTCTCGTCCTCCGCGGAGCTGACAATATCGGAGTCGAGAACTGTTCGAATCTTATCTACTCGACGCTGCTCGAGCGTTAATGCGAACGTATACATAACAACAGCTATGGATAATGCATATATAGCAGACCACGAGTGTAGCATAACAAACTTACCTCAAACTGCGAAGTTTCCGGATTCATATCGAGGAGGGAGTAGTCGGCTATGCGATCGCCGTTCTCGTCGATGTTCACGTCCCCCGTTATACCTGCGAAAGGTTAATTTTCATGAATTATTCTTTTACCCGCCGTGCCTTTTTAACCCCATTAATTTGCAAAGGAGAGCAATAGCCGAAAACTTTGTATACGTTATATACATACGCGCGCGCGCGCCTGTTGAATCTCTCCAAGTTTCATAATTTATTCGGACTCACGGCTACGTATTAGTAGTAATACAGAGCGGCCGCGAGTAAATCACACTTAGCAAAGTGAACGGCGTAACGATAAGGCCATAACACCCCCGCCCCCTTCCCGTACATAAATCTTCGCGCAAGCGATGTACGGCTCTCTCACCCTTGAAGCTCCTGCCCCACATGCGCCTGGTGAGGTTGCCGCCGTCGAGGTTCACCTCGCCGGGCTTGTCGGGCAGACTCTCCTTGAGGGCCAAGGCATAAAGGAGCACCGCGTCGTAAAACGCGGTGACGAACGTCGATACCGAGCTGTTGCCGAAGGTGAAATTGTAGTGGCTCTGGGCGAGGGACTTGACCTCCCGCGAGAAGTTCAGGTACTCCACGTTGTCCGGCGTCCTCGTCGTCACCGTCAGCAGGGCCTGGTACGCCTTGCGCGCCTTCTCGTTACGTTCCGGGCTGTCGCCCTCCACCCGCCATGGCTCCTTCGTGTTGTTGTCGCTGCGAAGTGAGAGATCGAGATGGAGATTGCCATTTTCTCTTTTACTATCGTCGGACACGGGCTTCGCCGATCAAGAGCGCGAGAAGCATTTCGTTGCGGAAAAACAGGTCCTATATTATACGCTATGCGTATATAAACCCCGATCCTACAAATGTTCCCCAATCTCTCTCAAACTCGCAGAATTCTCAAGCGCTCCCAAAGATATATTAGCTTTCGCAGATTTTCTCGAGTTTTCCCGCTGGACACAAATCCGCGCAGACGCGCGAATCCTTCTTATCTTTGAAATATTCAATATACCACGTTAAGTAGTTCAGGTCCGAGATTGGTTGGACGCGCCGAGAAGAAAAGTTAGCTTCCGAACAATCTGACGTCGGAATTGAAAATATGCTCATGCACGCGAGGTGTATTGGAAGTCGAAGAGCGTTTCAGCTGGAAAATGACATTTCCTATTCCATGCGTAGCCAATTTTTATTCTATTCTCTCGTCTCTTCGAATATCTCCGCGCTGTGTTGAGATGAATATTTTGGTCCGCCGCACGAGCGCTCGCTCCGCTGAATGTGAATACAAGAGTCTGCGCGTGCGAGTTACTTTCAAATCGAACGAGAATTTCATCGGCGAATAGAGCAGCGCGCGGTACAGGTCAACCGTTGTTATTTCAAAATTTTAATTTCCTACAAAGTGTATTTTTGATATTTCGTTCTGCGCTTGCCCCCGCAGGAGGATCCTGCGCGTCGGACAACTGTCTCTCCTTTGAAACTTGCATATGCATTTTCATTAGCATATTCGGATAAAGCACAGGATATGCATTTTTAAAAAGAAACTTCCATCGCTTTGTCCCAAGGGAGAATAAAGGCATTGAGTTAGCTCTCTCCAGCGCGATAGACGAGGCGATTGAGTTTCCAAGGAAAACATCCCATCAAGCTGTGTATGGAAAAATTCGTAAAATTTATTCAGTTTTTGGGTTTTACACGTCCCGGGTTACCTTTTCTCTTGCTCTGGATAGGAGCCACGAAAAAAAGCTTTCCTCCAAAATCGATGAAGCGACATCGGCTTTTACATTCCTGTACAAATTGTATATTTGATTTTGGGTTCTATGAGTATTTTATATGGAAAGAGAAAAAAATGGCTGAGGAAGTGCAGACATTTTCTAAATCTACGCCTCTAAAAACTTGAATTAATTTTTTATATATTTCTATGTATACGCTAGTTTTTAAGCTATAGTTAATTTTTCATTAGAACTGAGTAGGGAAAAGTTCTGGTAAATCATGCATTTTTTATGAATTACATTTTTAAGAAAAATAGCGGTAGCGAAAGTTGTTGAATTCAGCGCCAGGTATAGCTAAAAAAAATGAATTGAAATAAAAAAGACTTCCCCCGCCCATTCCGTCGAGCAGCTCGATTACTAAAAATTTCAGGAAAAAATTTTCAAGCAAAAAATAGCATGTTGATCGTCGCGGCTCCTCGAGGGAGGCATGCCGCCCGTGAATTAACTTTCGTATAACTTTGTTGAAATTCCTTATTAAACTAAACCCCCAATGTAAACGTTTTCCTTCGCATCGTCGCAGTGGGGGGGGGGGGGTGGAAAAGTAAGTTTCTATTGCCGCCGAGAAAATTACTTCCTGTCCCCGACAAAATAAATATAATCTCATTAGTAACGACCGGGTTTGCGGAAACTTAAACAAAGCTGTCAAGCTGCAGAGAAACTTGGCTCAATATGAGAGCTCTTGTTCTGCGACTTGCATAATTGAAGAAAAAAAAGCCAAGTTTCTTTGCTCTCGCGTAATCTTGCAGCCAGCGCCCTCGGTTCGCGCGAGCGCAGCGAAATGACGCGAAAGGAGCAGCGTTTCAATTCACAAGAAAGTTAAGTGCTTGCATGCGCGATCGCGGAATCGACGACAGCGTCTCTCGCTTCCTGTTTTCATCGAATCGAAAATTGCAGCGGGAGCAAACGCGTTCCAGCGCTTTCTCCGGGCTTTCAGTTCTCGCGTGTCTCGCCGACTCGCAAGTCCCGGCAAGAATCCGAAGGGGCGAATTTCCCCGGCGCAGCTCGACAATCGCGAAATTTAATTAATTATCTGGAGCAGGAAAACAATTATAAATGGCTGTTTCTTGGTCGCAGTTCTCCCATCGAGTGCACAGCGCCTTCGTCGCGCTTGTCGCACAATTCACGCATTCGAAAGAACATAGCTTTCTCCCGCTCCTCTACGATCAATCACGCGAAACTCCTCGTTAAGTCGTTGGCGGATTGTCCCATTCATCCAGGGAGGAGAGAAATTAAGAATGGAAGGACGCGGACGCGGCGTCGCAAATTTTTCCGGGACGAAAATCAATCGAGCATCGAGGCGCCAATGGGAAATTCATTGATTCGCGTGGTGCATCCCAACGCAGAAGGAAGTGACCAGCGCAGTGTGCCAGTACACAGAGAGAGAGAGAGAGAGAGAGAGAGAGCATCGTCAGTAGCGGACCGCGCGGTTTGAGGTTTCCAATTTAAGGCTAAGTGCAATTGTCGGGCGATGCGCGGACAAGACCAATATCCAGCCCCAACAGGGTTAATCACGCGCGCGCGGCTGTACCGATCGATCGGCTCTATACACACATTGTACAGTGTGGAGCATCGTCGATATTATCGCAGCCCCGGCTGAGAGCAGGAGGGAGGAGGGAAGGTGGCGGGGGAGGAGGGGTCGAGTGCAGACTATATACAACACAAATGCGAGGCTAATCGAGCTTCGGTAATTCGTCAGGACCGATTCCCGAGGATTGATGCGTTTTTCGCTGCGGGGCTAATTTATGATGTTCGAGAGGGGGCCGGGGGAGAGCCTGCCGGCTGCCTCATCCCTTGATTTACATTCGGAAGCTATATATATATACATGTATTAGGGGGCTGAATTCCGAAACACAGAGTGAGAGAGACAGAGACAGAGATCAGGCCAAGGAAGGAATAAAATTCTCCGTGCATCGCCGATGAGAAATGGGAATCGATACCCCAGCTAATTATGATGGATTTCTTGAAATATGCATCAGCGGTCGTTAGAAGATTGATCTTCAAGTAGCGCGAGTTCTTAACCTCTCTCGAGCTCCTCCTTAAAATTCGTCGATGCGAGCTTTAAGAGCGAGACGTCGAGTATAGAACGCGAGACACCTAGTCGATAAATTTGAATTGCGTATATTCGGATAAATCCATGAAATTCATTCGGAAAATAATGTGTCCCAGAAGGAGCGTCGGGCACATTGTTTTTTCCCCCTTATTTTTCGGAGCTCTCTCAAAAATATCTAAATCAAATTTATGGATTTTTCCGCATTCAAAAGGAAGAGAAGATCTCTCCCGTCGCTAATGCAACGATATCCCTCTAATGCATGCCAGGGGGGGGGAGGGGGGATGCGAGTTCGCGCGCATCCGCGGTAAAAGCTGAAAGCCACGTAGGGGTATACATACGAGTGCCGGAGAGTCACTTTGTCTTACCTACTCGTCAGCTCGATCGAGAAAAATACGTATTCCCCGGAATCCACCATCCCGAGCTCCTCGGCGGCCAGTAAAATCTCGCGAATCGTCGTCGCATTGGCGCACATCACTACGACTGAAACAGAAAATCGGAGATCAGAAAAAGAGAGTTACGCGTATTACACGCGTGAAATTTGAATCGTAAAACTTTCGGCTCTATCTTCATATATACACACACATGCGCACCCGCAGGTATATATGTACATAAGATATGCATGTGAAGAAGCGGAATTTATTCGCTGAGCCATGGACAAAGTTTCAGCGCGCCTCGGCAATTTTATGAGCGCTGATATCTCGTCCGCACTTTCGACTGTTATTTCCTTTGTGATGCTTTAATACTCATACTCTCTCGCTCTCCCTCTCTCGAAGTTGTCACTGTTCATACTCACCGTAGCTCTTCAACGTCGCCTTGATTAAAATTGCCGTTTCGTTCCTCCGGTAAAAGATACCGGACACCTATTACTAGTTCATCTCGATTTACACAGATTTCGTAGCTAAACCTGGTGCAGCTTTCTATGCGCGTAGTACCGCGACAGGATTGATAAATAGCAGTAATGAACAGAATGTGTAACTGAACATTGCGAAAACTTTTGATTTATTCACCCGTTCGTAAATATAAAAATTTCAAATCATTGGAAACTATAATGCTTGTTGCTTTTATTGTGCTTATCAGTTGAGAGGCCGTAAAAGCATAAAACTTTTATTTGTTTCGCGATATAAAATAAAACAAAATTTTTATCAATTTATGAGCCGTATCTACGTATAACGTATATATAGAACACACTTGCCACAGTGAAAGGATTGAATAAATCGAATTTTCGAAGTACGCACAGAATATTCATGTACCTTTTGTTGTATTTTATTTTGGAAACTGTAAAACGCGCTGGATGATGAACTGAAATAATATATAGGTAAAATCCGCTATAGGCAATGCATACCGCAGATATCCATAGTATACACATAAGCCGAATAAGGATATAATGCAAGTTGCGCTTCGAGCGCCAGGCAAAATGTTAGTCTTTGCAGGAAGCAATCTTCAGCGTTTGTGCACAAGTACGCTGTACTACCTTCGTGGGGACTGAGTCGTATAAGTAGCACCGTACACCACGAAATTTAATTAAATTTACATTCTCGGTCTTTTAGCTGAGCGAAACCCCTCCCTCGCTTCTCTCGCGCGAAACAACGCTGAGCCAGTAGTGCGTGCGCTGAGCAACTCATCTCCGCCGACTCTACGCGCACCAACGGCGTTAGAGTGATCTTATTACAAACCGCGCGCGCGCGCAAGAGAGAGAGAGAGAGAGAGATCTCATTTCATCAATCATTAGCCCGAATAAACAAGCGTGCGGCGCTACGGAGCTCTTTGGCGAAGGAAATTTTCGAAAATTTAGGAAACAAGGGGCTCTCTACGTCCAATGCTATCTTCGCTTCTGCGCAGCTTAATTTGTAATTCAAGCCGTACATGGGATCGTGCTCGGCATACTCTGCAAACTGCAATCGCCAATAGAAGCTTCCAGCTGAATCTTATTTCGCCTACGTACACTGTACAGATAGAGAGCGAGAGCGAGGAAGAGAGAGCGAAAGCATCACAGATGAGCGCTTGTGAAGGACGAGTTACTCGGTTTAACTTTCGGCTAGTTCTTCCGCTCTCGCTCTCCTTTCTCTCTCTATTCGTCTGTCTATCGCACGATTTCCAGTATAAACAAAGCGATCCGAAGTCGAAATTGACATGCTGATTCGAAGCTTGCCTAAGAGAGAAAGAGCCAAAGCGTTTTTCCCGCTCTTTCTCTCTCTCTCCATACGCGCTCCGAGCTTGATGGCCATTCAATCGAAACAATCGTTAATCAGACTTCCGTACACACCCCGAACCGCGCTTTATTTACGCTTCGCGTATTTTAACGCTCGCGTAAGTGAAAGAAAAAAGACGAACAACCGACGCGCTCTCGTACATTCATACATCATCCTTCTCGGAATAGCGCTGCTAAATATATACATAAAAGCTCGGCACCCAAAATACACCGCCTCCAGTCAACAAACTCTCGAGAGCGCGCGCATGTAGTCGACCGCACGATGAAAGAAAAAAAGGATTAATTGGCCCGTCAAGTGCAAAGATTCCGAGAAGAGCCGGCCGAGTCGTTTATACGAGAAGTTCGCGTGTGCTCGACGCGATAAAATTCCTCGCTACCATCGCGTATAGATGTATTATACATGTAACGCACACGCTCGCGGTGTTAGCCGTGTCGGCGAGTGTTGGACCCTGAAAATTTCATTTCTCCCGTGGGAACAGGCCGTCGGCTAGACGAGAAGGTGTAAAGTGGAATCCCCAGCATTACGCGCGTGGTCAATCCGTTTTATCGCTCGTCCGAGAGAAACTTTCTTCATAAGCTTTGATTCGCTTTCCCCTCGCGCCCGTGAATGGCCAGCTTTTCCGAAAGAGCCTTATCGAATCGGTTCTTTTCTCTCTTCCACACACTCCCCCCCCCCCCTCCTCCTCTCGGTCTCTGACAAACAGAGCCGCCGCGCAACGTATCGCGCCCGGCTGATTTACGCGTTTTCTCGAAATCATCAAGGGGGGGGGGGGAGAGAAAAGCTGGCGCGTTGTTTATGGTGGCGGATCGCGCGCGCACGTACAGGCCAGCGTCGCCGCGCGGGGCTTACAAAATTATACGAGCTGCAGGTGTGCAACGTACGCGCGGAGGAAAAAAGCCGCCGCCGCGTACGTGAGCGGGCCGAGGAAATCGTGCGTGCTTACGTGTGTGCGCGACGAGAGAAGAGCAGAAGGGAGAAAACGTCGACGTCGCGTAAACCGAAGAGTACAGCCGCCTGTAATGCCGGAGATGGAAATCGCTCTACGGGTTACGCGCAAGCTCGTTTCCGCGCATCAACGCGCGTTCGCTATAACAACAATAATTATACGCGCGCCTCATGATATTCACGTAAAATAATTATAAGCGACGTATAGAGCGGTGCCGAGCTTAAAGCCGCGTATACCGCTATTTACGAGCACACATTACGCGCGATCAAGGTCGACGTTTGCTCCCCCTGCAAGCTCTAATTTCGCTATCCCTTCGTACAAAGCGAGGAGCGCAGACGTTGGGGGGGGGGGGGGGTAAGGAAAAAATTTCTCCTAACAACTTTCGCCGTTATCGACCGGCTCGGTCTGGAGAGCGAGAGACGAGCGATGATTTATTGACCGTCGAATTTTCAAGGTGACCAAAGTGTATATCTCGGCACTTTTTTACACGTCGCGCGCGAGGAGACTGGGGGGTGGGCGAAAGGAGAAAAGTCTTTATAGGTATACAGCTTAATCCCCGACGCCGCGGCGCACATAACATATCCGGCGCAGAAAAGGGATGGAAAAGGTGCGAGCTTGAGGATGATCATCGCACGGTCGAGAGTCCGCGATCATCGGGCAGCGCCGCGAGCGCGCAAGTATCATCAGCGCGCAGCTCGCCCATAAAATCTCTGCTGTAACACGGGCTCATTGTAGAGAGCCGTCGGCCTCCGTTTATACGACTTCATCTCGCGATAATTTTTCTTCCCGCTCGCGCCGGTTCAATAAAGCGAAGCTCAATCGACGCGCTCCTCAATGAAAATCCGCATCGTCATCCACGGCGTCTCTCTCTCTCTCTCTCTCTCTCTCTCTCTCTCTCTCTCTCTCTCTCTCTCTCTCTCTTTCTCTCCATCTCACCATAGCCGTACACGCATAACTCAACGCGAAACCCAACCGAAACCAGGATAAAATAAAAGCACACGTGACACTGCAGAAACCTGCAGTACGCAGATACTTGAGCGCGCAGAAGAGGCGCAAAGTGCGTACCCTCGTGTCTGTGTGTGTTTGCGTGTGTGTGTGTGTGCGTATGTGGTCGCGAGAGATCGAGGGAGAGGATATATGGCGAGCGTCGCGGGGCCGGCTCTGAATTATTCAGACGCGCGGCGGCGGCGACTCTCTCGAGCTATATATACGACGATAATCGACGCGCCGTTATATTATCCCGCAATCTTTGCCTGAGTCCGATGCGCGTGTACGGCTCTGAATGACAATGCTCTTTGACGAAGGGGAAAAGTGAGAGAGAGAAGGTTGGATCTTAAGTCGCGTAATCCCGAGTTTAAGCGGCTCTCCCTCCGCCGAGCAATATCTCATACTTTCTTCCCCCCCCCCTCCCTCTCGCCGCTGTCTCGTTCCTCGGAGGAGTTGCCGAAGATCCGCTTTGACGAGGGAAAAATCCTTTCGGGAAACGACGCGGCCAGTCATTGAATTTCGAGAGAGGGATTTCCAGAGGAGTACGGGCATATAAGTAGTTTTTGTACGAAAGCCAGCGAGAGCGCTGCCTAACTTCTCGTCGTTCTTCCCTGTATTGTACTGCCGCTTGTGCACCGCGAGCTTTCGACCCTTTACAACAATTTTCCATGATGTGGAGTATATATATATATACGTGTGACAAGACGCGCGAGGCGTATAACGATCGTCTTGAGAAAGTTCTCTCGGCGTGTAATGTAGGCGAGAACGTAATCGCGTGGAAAACAATCCGACGCGCATATCACGTCGAAAAGCTCGTAAAGCGATCGTTGTCGGGGTCGTAGCCGGACACTCGATAATATCCGGAGTCAAACTGTCGCGGACGCAAGATAAAAAAAAAGAGAGAGAGAGAGGGAGAGAATCGTTCGAGGCATTTCTTGCGCCATTCGCCGAGTCTATGAAATTCCATTAATTCCAGCATTCGAACTTTCACTTATCGCTGCGAATCACTTTCATTGCACTCGGCGCTCGAATAAAAACGAACGAGCCGCACGCGCCCGCTCTTTTTTTTATTTCGCATTCAACGCTTTATACTGCAGAGAGAGAGAGAGAGAGCGAGAAATGAAAAAGCAGAGGGAAATGCGCCTCCCTCTCGAGCTTCTCGCGTGCGCTCGCACCTGAATAAAAAGAGAGGGGGGGGGAAGTATGGAACAAAAAGAGAGAAAGCAAACTTACTTCTCGCCGACTTAGAAACGAAAATAGTGAGCAGGTCTCGGTAACCCGCGGCAGTGGTAGCCTCCTGATCGAAGCTCTTGTAGACGGCCTTCTGGTTCAAGGCGGTGTAGACGGCGCCGAGGGTGAAGTGGCACTTGGAGTTGCCGCGGCTGCTGGCCATGGCGTGATTGTGATAGAGCAGCGCCGCGACCTTCCAGCCGAAGCCCTGGAGTATGTGCTGGAGGGCCTCGCCGACCAGCCGGTGCGAGCCCATCATGCGCGTGAGGGTCGGGTAGTGCTCGTCCTTGTGGCGGAAGGCGTCGGCTTGACCGCCGGCCGTGAGGACCGGGATGCCCCAGGCGCCGGCGTAACGCGCCACCGGTGCCAGCACGTACTCGCAGACCGGTCCCAGGAAGGCGTCTAAGCTCCATACGCACACACACACACACACACACACAAAAGTATCCGGCTGGTTAGTCTCGCTTTCTTTCCTGCTGACGCGCGCGTTCTCTATCCCGAACTTTTATAGAATTTCAATCGCGCAGCGAATTCTCCGCGTACACACGAGAGTGTGTGTACAGTGGAATCAGCGTTTGCGGATCTACGCGGCGCAGCAGCGGCGCTGGCGCAGCAGCGCACTCGAGGAACTTTTTTCATTCTACGGCCGAAAGTGTATATACGAGGGGGCGAGTTCGTGTTATGGTTGTTATGAAATTTTTTTTTCTCCTTCCTCGCCCTGTAACGCGCGCAGCGCGAGAAGTTTCGAGCGCCGGGTTAAAGGGAGATTCAACCCTGCGGAGTTAATGTTCAGTCGAGTATTCACGGAGATGAAATTAATATTCGTTTCCCCTTCACTTTCTTACATTTTTCTCGTACCCTTTAGCGATACGAAGTTCCGAGAAATTTTCTTGGATCCCACAGTTACACATCAGCGCACACTGGTACAAGTACGCGTACATATATATAGAAAATCCTTGTCAATATCAGCGAGTAAAATCCTGCGATCGTCGAAAGTAAACCCCACCAATTACTAAAAAGTTCAGTAAAGCAGAGCGAAAAATAAGTACTTTATCAACGGACAAACACACCTATCCGAGCAACTCGCGGGGTAAAACGGAATGGGGGGGGGGGGGGAAACGAGTCGTTCTTTCGCTTCGCATTCGCTTATGCATCACAGCGCTGATTCTCTCATATACCTCGACAGCGAAGAATCCGACGGATTCAGGTCACTGCGAGTGACGGGAAGCTACGCACGCCTCGCCGGCAGTCGAGTTCTCTCTCCTATATAATAAGACGTTACTATATACACGTATATACTCTGCACTCTCGCCGGAGATAGAGGAGCGCATGCGCCCGGCAAAGATAATAACGGAACTGGCAGTCGCGTGCTCGAGGTCGCTTATCTTGCGCGAAAATACGACGCTTCCGCGGGAATCGCCGAGTAAAAAAGCGCATTATGTACACCAAGGACTGACGGGCGTGACTCTCCTCGGCCCGGACAACTCGAGATCGCCTCTACGCGCTGTCCCGTAAACACAGTAATACAGTGCGTGCAGCTATTTTCGCAGATTCACTACAGGCGCTCGCTCGCCCCGAAGCCGAGAGATATCATTGTTTATACCCGGCTTACGCGCGCTCACACTCCGGGCAAATGGGATGCAAGTAATTTGCATAAGCGAACGATTTATCACCGCGCTAAGTGACCGCCTAAACGGTGACAATCCTTCCGTGAAAAAAGTTCGCAGTTTGCGTGTAGCGGCGCGGAAAACACGTCCAAGCTATAAAGATCATTAATCAGACGTCCAACTTCGCGATACATAATCCAAGAGTTGCGCTTCGACGCGACAAAAACCGTGGGAGTAGGTAAGAGCGAGGGGGGAAAGGGTATATTTTTTGCTCGGTGCTATGAAAGTCATAGCTTTAAAATGGATTTTCTGCCTGCGACAAGAATCTGCGTGAGAGCAAAGTGTGTTTGAAAAAGTTAATTGGATTAATGTAAAAAGAGCAATTTAGAAACTTTGCTTACTTTACAATCTCTGAAAAGATTTTAACTGTCGCATTTCTTGCGCGAACAAAACGTTTGAAACTCACATTCAACCTCAACAGTCCATTTTTAATTGAATTTTAATTGTTCTACTGGATGAGAGTTGTGTAATAGTGTATCCCGATTTATGCTATTTATTATACATATAGATTTGAAATCTGCGTAAATTGAATCTACCTGGGACCTTTCAGTACCTGTGTCTTCTGTACTAAGATTCTGAAGTGATACTGACAATCCTTAATTTCAAATAAAAAATTCATATAATAAAAAATATTAAACCCAATAACGATACCGAACGAAGAGCATAAAATTTCTTGCGATATAGGACAGTTAGTTATACACTGCAGTTAATTATAAACTGCGTAATCAGCGGTCGGATTAATGAATTCAAAAATGAAGTTGGAAAGTGATTGCCGCCGCATACTTCGTGTCAGACGCAACGAATGATCAATGCACTCGCTCCCCAAGATGCTTCTCGAGCATTTTAGCAATTCAAATTGACTCGGCGATCGACTTTGCGAAAGTTTCACCTTTAACGCGAAAGCTCTGAAGAACACTTGCCGGACTTCGGAGAGCGCGCGATCTCTGAAATTTCGCTGTACGGCTATTCGGGGGACTACAATAGAATTTCCGCGAGAATCTTCATTAGCGCACATAATAACGTTCTTCCGAAACCGAGACAGCCTGCAGAGTCGCGATAATCAGCTTAGAGCGGCTTAACCAGGTGCATTAACATACACTCGGCACAACGAAGAGAGAGAGAGAGAGAGACAGAGGCGAAAATTCAATTTTCCAATGGGGGCCTTGAAAAATCCAATTGCAAAAGCGCTAAGTGGAAAATGTCCCACAGACGCGGACCTGCCTAGCAGTATAAGCTCATTACGAGTGTAATCACGTTTCAGCCTCCTTCGTGGAATTTTTAAGAAACACGCCTCTGACAAAAATAGATTCGAAATGCCACGAGTTAATGCGAAGCAGCTGGTAAACGTCGCGGTTATTACGCGGAGAGACGAAACGCACATCGTCGCATTGCCATAATAGATCGAATCGCTGGAGACGAGGCGCCGGCGAACGAGCTATAATGGGCGGTTCGAATTAGCTGATTAGCTGCTCTGATGCGCAGGGTTAGTAGGTGGTTTAATGAAATCAGGTGCGGCCACGAGAAACTGCGCGCACAACTCGCTAAGTGCTTCGCGGGATATTCGGACTAACTGATTTTCGCCCAGGACAATGATCATGATGGATGACTCGCATGCGTAATATTGACCGGATAATGAATTTCATTTTTTATTTACGCGCAAGAGGCGCGAGAGATAAGCTCTGTACGCGCGTATACACTCGCGGATAAGAATGGAGGGTATATTTCTTGCGGTGTGTTAATTGAAGGCAAGCCTTTATGGCTGATATCAACATTAAAAGCGCATCGATCACAGTATCTACAGAGTTGTCCTGCGTGGAAAATTTACGAGATAAGCTCGTTAACATGTTACCGAGATGCTGCGGAATTATCGGCAAATATCAGGCTCTATGCTTGTACAAAATTGTAAATTGTTCATCACACTGTTGAAAGAGTAGAAGGATTTTTTTTACGGCCTTATTCAGTATGAAAACTAGTTAAAAACTTCGGACAGACTTCTGCTAGGATATGAACACGTTTTTAGTTACTAATGACTCAACGTACAGAATAGACAGCGGCAAGTTCGTTAAAAAGCTTCAAAAGCCGGCTATTTTAGAATTCTTTTCTTAAGCCACCTTTCTCCGTCTTTGCGTCTACATTTTTTCCTTTCCATATACCTTAGAAGAACAAATCTATTTGCTTGGTGTAAAAAGAATTCTGACTTCTATTTTCCGTAAGTTATAATAAAGCAAAATTGATCCTGTTCATCTTCAATTCAAAATTAATAATTCCGAGAAAAACACAAAGCCGCACATTAATTCCCAGAATACCGATCGCATAGCGCCATTACAGCATCGATCGAGCAGGGGTCGACTCTCGTCTATGCATACATATAATACATAATATATACACACACAAACACACATATATATACATAGAGCGTATAGGTCTCTTCCTATTCCGCGCGGTTGCGCACTTGCTCCTTCTCTGTGTTAGCGCAACAAGTGTGTAGTTTCAGCCCGAGCCCTAACGCACACTCCTTCCGTCTTATACCTCTCTCCGGTATACACGGAATTTCGCGAACGAGCAAACCCGCGCCACCCCCCCCCCCCTTCGATTCCACCACTCAAAGGCTTGTAGCACCACACTTATACATATGCAATACGCTTGTATATATAATATATATGTGTGTGTGTGTGTGTGTGTGTGTGCACGTGCACATAGGTTCGCGTAAGAGTTCGATATTGCGTTATTAACTATCGACAGGACGAAATTTGATTTTACCAGCTTGAAAGCGCAGAAGCGCTTGGCGAGATCTATGGAGAGTTCGCTCCGATCGATCGATCCGCCAATTTAAATCACAAATGGAATTAAATCAATCCAAAGTAAACTGTGCGGCTCGGGCGCTTTATTGAATCGTTCCGCTCGGCCGGAGCGATTATTGGAGAAAAAAAGTGATAGGGGGCGCGGGGGCGAGAGGGGACACAAACTCGACGAGGGGATTATTAATAACCGGGTATTTTATTTTATTCGGCTTAAGCCGTATATCGCAGCCATTGAATGGGCGACTTGCAACGCGCTACCTCAATACAATTTATCAAGCGACAGCTTTTCAGCGCGTGTATATACATGCACGTGCACACAATACACATGTATACGTATAACGCCCGAACGCTGCGCGAGTGTGCATTTCAAGCGGCCATTGGCGACTGCGACTATAGGGGAACATTTGATTCGTCCGTTTTAATCGGCCGTGCGCGCGCTTATTTTGGGGAAACCCCGGGGAATAAGCTTTCGTATGGGGAATACATATACACGTATTGCGTTGCGTCCTTGCTATTGCGAGGATAAGTACCGCTGTTGATTTATAGTGCACTCACCCGACGAGCTTATACGCGCATCCTATGCGGTATACATCCCGATCCCGCGCGTATTCATATATATTCATGAACGTCGAGCACATAGCGCATGATTGCGACATTTACAGAGCTATCACAAGTAAACAATTTGTCCGCCCCCGCCCCTCCCACTTTCCTAGCCCTACTCTCTCCTAGTCGCGGGGACGTCCTCTAATTTCTAACTGATGTGCATCGAGAAATTCTCGTTTACAAGGACCTCATATCTCTGAAACTCATTATCAACTCGCATACATGAGTATATCCAGGAAATTTCGGAAACAACTCGGACGGAAATGTTACAAAAATGTTTCTAGAAGGCACACCTATCAGACCTGTTTTTTCTCATTCCTTAGGTCATTATGAAAGAGAAAAAACTCGCGTGCACGGAAAATCTTAGAGTATATTCTTTTTCCCGAGCAAAAATGACTCGAAAAAACGAGAAATAATTAACAAAAAGAGAATTCATAGATTTTTTTCTCAAAAACTATGGACTTTTAGAAAAATTTCATTAGAACGAAAATGTCTTGAAATTCATGAAAGAACGCTCTGAAATTTTTTCAGATTGATCTGGTACAAAAAATCTGAAAAAATTTCAGAGCATTCTTTTATGAATTTTAAGAAATTTTTATTGTAATGAAATATTTTAAAAAGTCCATAGTTTTCGAGAAAAAAACTATGAATTCTTGTTTTTTAATTATTTCTCGTTTTTCGATTCGTTTTTGCTCCGAAAAAAATATACCCTAAGATTTTTCGTGCACGCGAGCTTTTTCTCTTTCAGAATGACCTAAGGAACAAGAAAAAAGAGGTCTGATAGTTGTGCCTTCAAGAAAAATTCTTGCAACTTTTTCGTGCTTCTTAATATCACATAGACAATTCGTTCCATCCAAAATTACTCGCGGCGCGAAGTATTTCTCGCCGTTGAATTTTACAACAATTTTACATTCCTTCACTACTGTCTTATTATACGAGCCTATACAAATCGTGTATAAAGAATATGAAATCGAAAATCCATTGCACACAAAAAAATTATTGTAAAACCAAAATCTCTTTCATTATCATACACCAATCAATTCATTTCAAACTGTGCATAAGTATATGTTCACGAGTTGAATCGGGAGCGGGGTATATACTCTCCATCGTCGCAGAGCGCAGATCGCTTCTGAAAAGCTCGTGTTTACACAGTGTCGTGGCGCAAAAGGAATATTACCTCCGCGATTATTCGGTGAACGGAAAACCCGAAGCGCTCGAAAATCCTGCTGAAAGAAGCGGTCGAGGCAGCTCGGGCAGCGCTCCTGCTTCCACTGCGCTCTCCCTTTGAAAACTGTTCGATCGAGGGATTTCATCTGGCGGAGAGAGAGCGAGAGAGCGGCGTAATCACACACGCGCGCGCCCGGACTCTTGCAGGAGCGACGAGAGAGAAGAGAGAGAGGAGAGGGCTTCGGAGAAAAAAAAGCTCGGTGCTCGATCTTCGGCCGGCAGAAGGAGAGAGAGAGAGAGAGAGAAAAAAAAGGGCCAAGCCCTCTTCCAATAAGCGCGTCGACTATTTGTAAGAATGGGAAATTTCTTCATAGAACGCCGACCATTTTTCACCTCTTCCGATCTGGGGAAGATCGAGTCGAACGGGAAAAACGACGACAAGATGAAAGAGAGGCCGAAAAGGAACCGCAGAGCGCCACACGGCTAATGAACATCGCGGCCGCTCACATAAGCTATTCACTACACGCAGTAAGAGAGAGAGAGAGAGAGAGAGAGAAGAAATCGATGATGCGAGAGTCTGAGATACACGTATACGTGTAATACCGAAAGGGCGCACTTGGTTAAAATGAGAATCCTTTTCGACGTAAACTCGCTCGACTTTGTATATACATAAAAGATATGAGATCCGTGCTGCGTATGGTTATGAAAAAAAAAATATATACAAATATGCATAAGCGAGAAAGCGCGGCATCGGGCTGAGAGTGGATCGAATCGGCGGAGTAAAACAAAAAAATTCATTTTAAAATAAAATCTACGCCTGCCTCGGAGTTAGCCTGCATAAAAGATGAGATCTTTATACGAGATTAGAGCTGCCAAGAGGTGTAGATTTGCGAATAAAGCATAGGAAGTCATCGCGACGCTGATCTCATAAAGTTTGACCTTAGCACCTCCTTCCCAGCCTGAGATATCTTATTTCGAAGCGGATTATTTCACTTTATCCCACGGATACGACCCTCATATCCATTTGAGCCATCTTTAACGCTGTCGGATGAACCTTTTCTTCTCCAATGTATTTTTCCTTGACTCTGCACCATTGAAACTTTTGTTGCAAAAACTTTTGTCCGAATAGCTCATTTCCAGCCGAGCTTAAGTACTTTTCGAGCGGATTTCTTTAGTTAACCCCCCCGCCGAGTCGGACTCTTATGCAGTCATATCGGTGCCCCGCCCCGCCGAGTCAAGCTCAAACGTGCTTCGTCGATCATTTGTATTTATACCACTCCAACTTTTGCTTGTAAAAACTTCCATTTCGCGGCGAAGCTTATTTCAGCTGGCCGGAGTCATTTCGTTTTGAAAGCAATTTTTCATTTCAGTTAGCTGCGCGACGACTCTGCGGACTGCGGACGGATAGAGTGAGAGAGAGAGAGAGAGAGACGGTCAAGGCTATCGATTCGGTAGCGCGCTGACTTTTCTTCCTTTTATTCCCTCCCCTCCGGAGGAAAAAGGAGGAAAATAGCTCGGTCAGGAGATTAGGGAGAGAGGACGCGCGCGCAATGATGCAATTGAGATCGAGTCAACTGGAGTGAATTTTTCGCAGCTTATCTCGCGGAACTGAAATATGTGCTGCGGAAAGCCTGTCTTTCGCGCGCTATACGCGTCCAAAAGCGCGACTTTCTTTCGATGAATTCATTACGACGATCGGAAGCGCGAATTTTCTCAAGTGCTGCTGCTGCTGCTGCTTGAAAAAGTATGAAAAAGTATAGGAATGATCTCGAGGAAGTCAGGGCTTTTTCGGGGAGGCGCGTGACTGACGCGAAGAGCTGATTTCAAGTAGTAACGCACGGTTGTGTTCGGCCGAGATCGAAGTCGAAAAGTTGAAAAGCAGCTCCGAGAGCGACCCGCTTTGTTGTGCCAAAATTTTTACGATATAACTCGACCTTATTCGAAGATTGAGGAAACAAGAGGGGAGAAAAGCACTTTCGCGAAGCTGCACTGATCGTTCTTTCCCTTCTCTTCGCTCCTTTTTTAATTTCCTTTCCAATTTGTTCGCATAACCTTATACGGGGGGGGGGGGGGCAGCGCCCGACACGTAATCTATTAACGTCGAATCCCAATTTAAAGGGCTGTGGATGCAGCGCATACACACGGTTAACTTTGCAAACTCATTAAATGCATGTAAGCGCGCTTTGAGTCGTGTATTATATGTGCGCAGTACACCGCAAAGGGTTAAAATTTAATTGTGAATTAATGCTTCACATAGAGCCGGCCGTTAAAAAGAAAGATTACTCGGTGTCCGTAAGGCATTGCTAGGCCAAGAAAATTGAATGCATAATTGTAATGAGACACTTACTTGACTCGCTCGCGCGCGCGCGCGCGCGTGACAAACATTCTACTCAAATGCAGTACATCGTTTTACGAGGAAAGCGCCTTCTGCATAAACTGCTCGTATATTCCCATTTCGCGCTCGACGCAATTTCAGAATTGTAAGAGCCAATATTTTATACAATTTTCTCGTACGCTTGAATTTTTTAACGGCGTACTTCTCGAAAACAATGGCTTCACCCTTCACGCCCCCCCCCCCCCCCACGGCCGTGTGTAGCATCTGTTCACCTGAAGACACAGGACGGCCATTACTTTGCAGTATTTTTCTCTCGAGTCCGGCTAAATAGGGAGATGCGGCTTATTCATTCCCAACTTTTTATGCGGCGAGCATTCATGCCCGGCAGATATGAACGTCGCTGATGAATAAAATTTTTGTCCAGGCTATTACGGCTTTTACGACTTATACACATTAATTATATCTTTGCGGCCGGGAGCTAAACTTTTCCGCGTAAATATTTCACTCGGCGGGAATTTTAAAATTAATAAAAAAAAGAAAGAAAAAATAATTCACAGTTCACATGGGACGTTAATTAAAGGGAATACATAAGCCGTGGGTAAAGTAAACAGCTTGGAAATGAATTTTTCGCCGCACGCGCACGATAATTCCGGATTCCGCGTGCTACATAAATATTGAATTTCCCTCGTAAAAATCAAATTATTCTCATCGAAATGATTGAATTACTATTGACGCTGTCGAAATCGAATTATTTTCATTGCGTGAGAATCGCTTCGGCTTAAAATCGAATAATATCCATATCGATCGGACGAAACAACGGCCGAACGCTTTCTCTCGCGATAACATCACTATGTATATCCATTCGCACAGCAGCCTATATACGTCGTCGCGAGTTCTCCACCTCGTATTTTTCGGCGCATCTGTATTAGACAAGCGGCGGTGGCGCGATAACTGATGGAAGCGAGAGTATTGCGCGAAAGCACGCGTCGCCTCGAGGCAAGAAATCGAACGGTCCTATCATCCATCTGCGCCCGAGGCTATGGAAGTTTCATTGTGGAATATCGACTTCGCTGTATGTTTATTCCATGTACGAAAATCTTCGAGCTACGCGTGCAAATATATATATATATGCATGGAAATGTATATACTCTCGATTTTCGCTCGCGCGCAGAGAAGTTTCCAAAAGTTGGCTTTTGCAAAGTTTCGTTGCATTGTCTCGTTTAGCGGGGAGCGAATAAGGCATGGTGAGTGCGGATGACAATCGACTTTCGCTCGCGCGTAAGCCCCTATGTGCGCGCGCGAGAAAGAGAGAGAGAGAGAGAGGTAGTAAGCGGATTACTCTGTAACCTCATTGTTGTATTTCGCTACAGGAGTATTATTGGTATCATAATGCGCGGCTGGCTGCTGTAAATCGCTGGAAATACTTTTCTGCAAAGCTCTCTTCTAACCCCCCCCCCCCTCCTCTCTTTCTCTCCAGCTGCACAATAAAAGATAATGCGAGAAGATACGCAACTGAGGTACAAGTGTAATCTACTCGACGACTGCGGTGTCCCGTTTTTTGAAAGATAATAACGTATAATACGTATATAGCCGAGTGTACGTCGAGAAGATAGAAAGAAAAAGCGCGCATTTTTCAAGGGCCCCGCAACGCCGGAAAAAGTGCGATTAACGATACGATGCGGAATTCTTCATAGTCGAGCCGGCTGATGTCTGCAATTTACAGTGAAATATTCATGATCGTTATCGCTCCGCCTCTAACTCAGCTCGCATTGTCTCAATTGTCTTTTATGTTTCCACGAGTTCTCTCTCGGCAACGAAAATCCTCGACGATGCGACGAGTCGGAAAGTAATAGCGGAGAGCAGATGCATCATCGGATGTTCATGCACCTCCGACTGCTATATACGCACATCGTCTCTCGCAAAAAGCACATCAGTCACGCGGTTGATGTTGACTTTTGGAGAAAGCAAGACAACGCACCCGAGATACACAAATAACAAGAAAACCTGCGGATTCCCCAACCCCACCACCCCCTTTTTACACTTTTATATATACGTATTAGAATTTTTCGTTTCACTCGCCGAAGCACACATGCCTTGATTGATGTATCGCCTTTGCACAGAAGAGCATCTCATATTGCATGCGCACCTCGCAATTGGAAGGAAACAATCTGACATAAAATGCGAATAAATTAATAAGAAAGAAGCAGATTGATAATTTCATTGAGAATTTATACATCGGTGAGGAGAAAGAGAGAGAGAGGAGAGAGAGAGAGAGAGAGAGAGAAACTCAATAAATAACTCCGGTATAGGAGCAGCGAGGAAAGGAAAGCTCTGGCATCGGATTCCGACGCGTTTATCCCCGCGTTGCCAGGGGACAGCTGTCGCTTCCTACATAGATATATCATGAGCTTGTGCGTCTACGAGCCTCGACGTGCCTAAGACCGACTAACACGAATCTGCACTCCTCCTCGCAAGGAAAAAAAATAGAGAAAAATTATAGCATCCGATGTCTATACGGAGTCGACGAGTCACTTCATTGGCACGCGCAAAGAATTTTCAAAACTATTAATCGACTGCATATAGTGAAATATGCTAATGCATATTCTCTGTTTCGAAAAATTTAATATTCAAGAATATTAGAATATTGGAGCTTGCAAGCTGGAGTTTGAAAGTACGATGCTCTCCACTTTCGTCTGTAATGTAAGTCGTAAGTATGCTGATTTTAATTTTATGTATATATGATATTAAATTATTTACGCGTAATATAAGTAATCGTATTAATTGAAAATGAAAACATTCTAGGAATTCAAATATATTATACTTTAAAAATTTGTGCAAGACGATGACCTAAGTAAAATCGATTGCATTTTAGCGAAAGTCATGAATGTCACACAGACATTTTCTAAAATCTCACACTATTCCTATAATTCTACAGAGACATAAAGCAATGTGCCTGTGTACGTTTGAGTTCATACGCTTTTTTTTTTACACGAACACGAAGTCCCGCCGGCGTCCAATTTGTGGAGAATGCCAAGATGACGAGCGAGGATTTGTGGTCAAATGGATTTTTTATTGGGGCGCAATCGTTCTAGCTAATTGCCCAAAAGGAGGGCGAAGGAATGGAAAAATGCGCGCGAGGGATGATTAATGCGCGGTGGATTGCCTCGGCGATGCGCATTGTCCAGGGTGTGCGACAGAAAAAGACGTATACGTCCACGAAACAGCTGCTATTCTTCATCGTTAACCGATATATATTGTTGATATACGAGTCTTCCTTCTCACTGGCTGTGCTTTTCACGAGCGCTTTTGTTATTCGCCTCGTTGCGATGATCACGGATGAAATAAAGTTAACGAACTCGAGCTGCGCCGAATACAAGTTTGGAGCTGCTTTGATTCAAGTTCAATTGGATATCGCGCTCCTGCGGAAAAATAAACGGAGCGCGATCGCGAGTTCCGAAGGCGCAGAGAGCGATAGCTCTTCTCTCACTCGAGAAAGGGAAAGTTTGTCCGAGCCCGAGCTGGCTGTATATGGTTGACGCAGAGAGAAAGTAACCATATACACGCGAGGCGTATATTTCAATCTGTTGAGTTAGACGAGCGCGCGATGATAGATTACGCGCGCGGCTTACACTTTACGAGATAGACGAATAAGGGAGCGTTTTTCTGTGAAACCCCTCACTTTTCATAGGTATATATATATATACCACGTGACAATATATATATTTTGGCTTTCCCCGCAAGATTATGAGAAGCAGGAAGAGAAATCTCGAGAGGACTTTTTTTTGCGGGACACGATATTGGATTTTTCCTCTAAATTCATTACGCCGAAGGGAGCGAAAGCGGGGGGGGAGAGAGAGAGAGAGAGAGAGAAAGAGAAGAAGTCGATAAATTGGGAGTCACCGCGAATTTTCCAACTCTATCTCGGAGAACGCGAGGGACAAAAAAAAAGAAGTCGAGAGGCGTCGGGAAATTTACTCACGCGCCTATAGATGCGTGCTCTCTCTCTCTCTCGGTGGAAATTCAATCGACGCTCGAAGAAACTTTGAGGATTGTGCCGCCGAGCGACAGCCATCAGAGCTTGATTTCCGAAGCGAGCGAGAGGCCTCGGTACGCTTTAGAAAGTCGCCTAGTTCCCGCAATAATCTATAATTAATCGAGCACAACTAAAACCATATCGTAAACGCGCGCGCTCGAATTTCATTGACGCGCTCGCGCAAAAGTAGGCCAGTCCGACTAAATCCATGCAAGACTACGACGGGACGGGATCGTTCGCACGTTATGTACACGAAGTCCTCGAGCGCGACCACGGCTCTGAACTACATAGATCGAGTGATTGATCTGTCTGGAAAAGAAATATATGCGCTTGAGGAATCAATGCGAGGGTGACTCGTCAATTCGCTTCGCTCGCTCCCAACTATTTTGCCGACAATCGACGCCGCAAGCCGTTCCCTCGCGAGGAACTCGATCGACCGGCTCGCAGAAACAATAACAAAATCGAAAGGCACATCTCTAAGCGAGAGGTTTACGGATCGCGTGCGCGGCGCATATCGCATCGGCACACAGCCCTCTCGTTAACGTTTCCACCGTTTTGCCGCGGCTAAGTTTGAACGGTTGAAAGCCTTCGCTCTCGAAAACGCGAAAAGTGGCTTCGCCGCGTCGCTTTGCCTCGGAGCCAGAGAATTTCCATCGGAGCGCGCGAAAACGCCGAAGAGGAGGCGTAAAATAAAACTCGGGGGCTGGGGGCTAAAAGCCCCTCCGCACACGCGCGCGCGCGCGCCCTCGGCAAAATTCGATTCGAATTTCCAGTAGGGACTTATCCGAAGCTAACGGAGGCTCGATTAGCCGCTCAACCGCGGTACCTCCATATCGTACGCGCGCATGTATGATACACGCGATCGGAGCCGCCGACAATCCTATCGCGACTTTAGCTCTCGCGCGCGGGCACAGGAGCGACGTAAAAGGATATGTATATATATACGCAATATACACACAAGCGAGTACATCATCTTTTGTGCGAAAGGGGAAAGAATCCGCTTAGCGTATCGGGGAGCTTTATCTCGGCGCTTTGGCGTTTTGGAGCCGCTGCAGCGCGCACGCGATTAGCCTCCGGTGCGCGCACCACGCGAGCGCACATGTAAAAACGCGCGCGGCGGTTTTTATCCGCTTTATTCCGTGCCGTATGGAAATTAAAAGAGAAATATTGCGCGCTCAGCTCAGCCCCAGCGTGTATATATATATATATATATATGCGCATATATCGGACTCGTAACTATAGCTTTTCATTTCGCTCGCGAGAGATCCTCTCCGCAGATACTGATATGGCGCGTAGAAAAGAGAGAAATAGATGAGAGAGAGATGAGAAAGAAAGAGGGGCAAAAATAGCGCGTGTACACCGCGAGCATAGAAATAAATTACAGCGCGCAGGAGAGCGAGAAAGAGAGAGAGAGAGACGCGATCACGAACGGCGACGGCGACGCCGCATCTGGTCTCGTCGCGCTAAAAGCAATAAACATATATACACGCGCTCCGTAGGAGTATAGTCGCGCGACAGATTGCGCAGTTTGACGCGCAGCGTAATTCCGCAGCTTTTAATACTCGCTCCCGCGCGACGCGCTTAAACCGATTCTTTATTTGTGCAGCGGGCATGTATAGGGACGAGCGCACAGAGCAAAAAATTTTGTTCAATATACACGGCTGGGCGCCCCGTGTCGGCGAATCGCGCATTAATTTTAAATGCCCGCGAGATTACAGGGGCTCTCGGTGAAATTCGCATACATACACGCGAAACCGACTAGCGCGATACATGTACATGTATGTATACATCAGGCGGCGGCGAATCGGCGTGTATGGACAGACGAGACGTCACGGAATGAAAATACGGCTGCGCATGACACGATGACGACCGTAAAGTCCGCGCGCTAACAATGAATCGCGACCGTCGTGTCCGAAATGAGTTGGCAGATGTTAATGATGTTATAGGCCACGTCGAAGTATATAGATCTACGCACGACTGGAGCCTGTACAGACGCCGGGGACGCGTCTTTTTTTTTCTCGACGTTTGATAGATGCTTCATAGGCGACGTATAGGACTCGGCTTTGGCTTTTTCACGATCGATATTATAGCCGTACTCTCTGCGAATCGTACATGCGACAGGACCGCATTCATCACGGCTTGAATTCTTATTTTTACTGATCTCGCTCGCGGGCTTCTTTTACACGCAGCACGTGTTTGCAGGATTTGTATATTTCTCCTTCTTCTTTGCCTTGGCAAAAGTGCTAAAGAGCTTTCGAAGTCTGCTGCTCGCAGTGCAATTTAGGCTGGAGTGCGTTCTACCGAATTTTCGCAGCTTTCTTAAATTTTTCGAAAGAATACTGCAATATTATGAGACAAAAATTCGAGCTCTCTCGTAAAATTCCTCTATCGGATTTCAACTTGAGTCATAAAAAAAAATTTGTACGTTCTTATTAAACTAAAATGAAAAAAGTTATACCAACTTTGAATTTAAAAGAAAAAAATTTTATTTGAATAATCGATATTCTATATTTCACAGATTATTCAAACTTTTGCATAAAAATTGACTTCAGTTTTATATTTCGATTTTAATAACTATATTTTTTTTACTGAGTTGAAACCAGCAGTGCAGAAGAATTGCAAGAGAGGAATGAATTTCAATTATTTTGTAAACATACTTTTCCAATAATACACAATATGCAACAGGAATATGGCTCAGAATTAATCTAACTCATCTTGTTATACCAACAAAGGCAAAATTTGAAAAAATATTATTGCTAAATGAAACAGAAAATTTGATAGTAGCACAATAGCAATTTGCGAACATGTATATATTGTACTTTAAAACAAAGAATATTCGGAAACTCCACCCTAATGCAGTTCCTCCGCGCCGTTTGCAGAAATAATTAAATTTTTCGTATTTCGCCGAATAAGTGCTTATAAATTCGAGCAGGAGAAGTAAACGCTTCTGCCAGAAATGAAAATTTGTCGGCACCATTTTGACAAACGAGCCGAGCAGTTTTAAGCGCTCCGGAGTCCAGAGAGTATGCGGGGGTAACAAGACGAGAAGTTTCGGACGCAGCATATAGATATCTACATATATAAAGCTCTAGAAATTTTTATCGTGGGTTATGCGCACACATTATGCACAGGCAAAAGCGCACACAAAGTTTTGCGGATTATTGCGCGCGGCGAGGATAATAACGCGTAAGCTTGTTCCGCAATGCTAACCGCGCGACTTCGGGGAGAAGAGAGAGAGAGAGAGCGAGAGCGAGAGCTTTCCTCGAACCTGGAAATGCACGTGCGCATTCCTTGAGAAAACAAGAGTGGCATAGCCGAGAGAGAAAGAGAGAGAGAGCTGCGCAAAATAAAACACGGCAGCCGCAGAAAAGTTAATATTAAACGCAAAAAGGAAATTAGGCCAGCAACACACCGCATCGATTAATGGCCTATAACAGCTATAGGAGAGCTCCCTTCGAACTTGTGTAATTTTTTCTCCAAGAATTTGTACAATACTCGATATAGAGTCCAACAGAAGTGGGGCAACGAGATAATATTTGTTTGATGATGTAAGATCGAGGGACGCGCGTACTTATATATATAGAGAAAAGCAGACTCCGACAGATCTCGTGGACTTCTATTGATTCTAGTGTGTATCCTTCATCTCTCGTTTCGGCTGCAGATTGCGCTGCGCGCGCGCGCGTGTGTGTGTGTGTGTGGGCGCGCGCACCAGGGACACGTAATTCTCAGCGTCGATCCCACGCTTTTTTTTCGAGAAGCACCCGGGAAGAGAAGAGTATCATCGGCCACTTATGCATCGCGCGCGATATATACGCGCCACACACAGGGCTCATTAGAAAAGTGAGAGAAGACAATTGAGCTGGATGCGACGATAATTAGTCCCGGAGAGAGAAAGCGAGAGCTGAAAAATACGCGCGTGTGCGCGCTTTCTCTCTCTCTCTCTCAGCTGCAATTAACGAGTCGGAGCAGCTGGCCGATGACATCAGAGCCGCAAAAATAGCGGCTCTCTCGTCGGGATCTCCGCAAGATTGCTCCTCGCGCTCGATTTCATCTCTTGCGTCTCGGTCTCGAGCGAAGCTCTCACCCCCTGTATGTAGCGAGCCGACGGACGCTCGTTGCTCTTTCTCTCGCTCTCCGCATCCGCATATATGTAAGATCGCTCGCGAAAGTCAAGAGCTTCCATATATCGGAAATTTAATCATCGCGTATCAACGAGCTCGGAATATTCGATATACGCGCGGGAAAAAAAAATCCAGTCTGTGGCCGAAATCGCCCTATAGTATTATGTCATTATTGTTATTCCCCTGCGAGGGCGTCCTTTCGGCCGTTGTATACGTCTCCCTCTCTCTCTCTCTCTCTCCCTTTCGGCATTCCTGCGCGCGCGCGCTCGCAGTCGAGCGAGCGCTAGCTGCTGACCGCGCGCCGCGCGTCGCCCGCATTAATTATCGCGGCTCGTCGCGAATTCATTGTCCTCGTAATTCTTGATAAATCGAGCGCTGCGTGACCAAGTGATATTCTTCTCTCGTCGACGACGGCCAGTGTCAACAGCCTCGTTACTTGACGCGCGCGCGAGAGAGAGAGAGAGAGAGTGACGCGAAAGTCGTTACATTTCTTTTTTTTTCACTTCAATTCGTATGTTTACCGAGTCAATCATCCCGTACAGCCGTATACGGGACTCGAGGGTATAAGGAATGATTGATTTATCGGCTCTGCAAAAGACGCTTATATATCCGACACCGATTTCGATATAATCGAGGACTGCGCGTTACGGTCGAGTGAGCGCGCTATTCGTCTCTATAATCTAGCCTCTGTGTGCAGTCTATACGTGCATTCAATTATGCAGCTAATTACGCCCCCCCCCCCCAAATACGCGCGAGGCGCACAATCGCTGCACGATTGCGATCGTACGCTACTTGGATTTTTATACTTTGTGTAACTGTGGAATCCTCGGATATCTACTGCGCAGTTATCGAATTACCCTGGCCCCTTACCCCCTATGACGTTTAGAGCGCCGGGCAAACAATTTTAATCCATAGGCAGGACACGGGCGTCCATCGACGATAATTCGAAAGCGAGAAGAAAAACTGCGTATAAGTCGGCGCCGCGTCGATTCATCAACCGCGCAGGCGGAAAGGCAAAAAGTCCCGGGGGAGAGAAAAGCCATCCTTGGAAGTGGACGCTCTTACACTTCTCGCGGCCGCGCCGTCGAGCGCTCCCATCCGTCTACGCCCCCTCGACTGTAGAATGAAAAAACAATTCCACTCGCGTATAGAGCGCGGCGAGCATTATCGTTCGGCACGCGATCGCGCGGTAAATGTACGCATATATATACACGTATAATATTATACGGCGACGATAAGGGCATAGACAGTGTATAATGTATAATAAAACGCAACGAGACAACCTGCCGTCCTGTTGATGTAGAAGTCGAAGGCGGCGAGCGGTCCATAGGTGCTCGAGCACTGCGAGTCACGGTGCTCCACTTTGATGGTCCAGCCGTGCAGCGGTCCCTTCGGCGAGCTGACCGTCCTCACGGCCATAACGACGGCGGGCAGGACCCGCGGCAGGCTCTGCTCGTGATGCGGATCCGCGGGCGCTATCACGGCCAGCTTCACCGCGCCGTACTTCTGCTGGCGCGTGCCGCTCGGCCCGAGCATCGCCCAGCAACAGCACGACTGCACGCTCAGCAGCAGCAGGAGCGAACTGCTCATCGCCATCGCCATCGGCTCTCTACATACGCAGACATAACGATCCTCGATGCATTATGCGCGCCGCTTATACGCCACACAAGCACACGCTCGCGAGAAGAGCTCCCGCTCGATTCGTCGCTTATATACCCTTGCAAGAATTACCAACACTCACAGTACGGCCCAATACCGTCGGTCACTATACTGTCTACCAGTACTGGCAGACTAATGTTCCCGTACTGATTTGATAGGAATGAGCCAGTACTGTAAAAATGTACTGGCCCAATAAATTTAGCCAGACTTAAGTAGGAGCTCAAATATTCGTATAAATAATACCTGCGCGAAAGTACTGGCTCAGTATTGAACAAAAAATAAGATTTTTTGTATATAATACAATAAATATAATAATAATATAATAAATAATAAATAATCAAAATAAAAATTCTTCATATTTATTGATATACATACCTCTCCCTCTCTCTCGCTCTCTACAAATATCAATATATATAATTTTTTATATACTTCATTTTCCTTATTCTTCATTAATTACACAGTACTGGTAACCAGTAATTTGCCAGTAAATTACTACAGTATTGGGCCGTTCTTATCATTTCTATACTGGTCCAATAATGGGCAACTACTGCTACAGAGTCTGCCATTATGGGGCCAGTACTGGGCCGTAAGTGCATTCTTACATGGGTATGACTTCTTCGCGGAACGCGTATGTGTGTGCAACGTTCCCCGTGTATGTCGATGATTAGAGGGCAGCCTTGCGGGAATTCACCCTCATAGGATTTTCCCTTCGGTGTATATAGGGAAGAGAAAGGCGCGCGCGCGCTCTCTCGCTCGCGATTCTGATTACTTTAAAATCCGAAATCTAGACTTCGACTTTAAAAGGGTCTGAAAGTTCATGAAGAATTCAAATTCCGCGGCGTATATTACAAGGATGGTCGACGGCAAAGGAACCAGTTGCCTTCAAAGTTACGATGAAAACCAGACGATAATCGAGATGCCGTGTCGTTCAAAGTCTTCTTTCCCAGTAGCACAAACCGTGGAATTTTGAAAAAATGCTAGACACATTAAATAACAGCGCGGTAAAACATTGTTTTTGAATTGGATTTGTTCTTTTCTGCAACGAGTTGAAAGCAAATTTTTCGCACACTATATATCGCAGCGCGAATTTCGAATTTTTTTTTCAATTGACTTTCAGAGCCTCTTAATGTGTACATAATTAGGAAGGAGCAGCTAGCAGTCGTGGTTAAAAAAAAAATACTTTGCCTACTGACCGTAGAAAATCGCTCCACACGCCTGCGTAGAAATACGTTCTTTTTCTTTTATTTATTGGCTGCAGCTATATGTACGAGTTTACTACTCTCGCCATTCAAAGTCAACTTAGAGACACCGCGTGCGCGCCGTTGCAAAAACTGCGCGTCCATGTATCAAATTCCATTTGGAGCCGAGCACATACTGACGCAAAAACAAGCTGCTGCATCCAAGACTGCATCTCTGGCAGAAAATAACTATTCGACATATCTCGCCGCGACTTCGCCGTTCACGTAAAATATAGCCTACCGAGACTTGCTGTCTTCCACGATATATGTGTATATTACATAAATAAACCAAGTGACTTGAATTTGAGTTAACATTGACCTCTCATTAATGTAGTTCTTCGATAATTTGTATAACGTATATAGAACATGGCTAAGATAGTAATTTTCAGTTCACCTATTTTGAAATTGTATCAACTAACAAAGAAAAATATTTTTGCGCAGGGCTCATGCTAACTCAAATAGAAATATGAATTACATTCCAAAAATACTAGAACCCAGTAGATAAATTATTCAGTTGTAATTACTGTTTAATTACTTGTTAATTTAATATACAAACGCCTTGACCTAAATTGAAATGTTCATTTCGAGGCAGCTTATTTTGCTATAGTAAAATTTTGAGACTTACTAAAATTATGCTAAAAATGCGCAAAATTTTCGACAAATTTGTTTCTCTGATAATTAACTAATAATTAATCAATCCTTAATATTTCTACCACCTCAAATGGTATTTCTATCTACTTGATGTTTATCTAATTGCATAGCTAAGTTACTAATAACATATATGATCTTTTCTGTTAATAGCCCTTGTGATAAATATTCTATTTACTGCACCAAATAGGATAAGGATTACTCGAGCAGACGTATTCACCTCCCTATACCTCTTGTGCTCAAATCATCACCTTGCCAGAGAAAACCCATCTTTTCCCCCCTTAGCGCACAATGTACCATTCTTATCATGTTCTATATGACATATATATTTTCGGGAAGATATGATACCTTTATCATTTCCGTGATGTCTGCCATGTTATAAATCATGCATTTCACTGCATGCATTAATCGTGCGATACGCAAGCCATGTGATAACCAAAGCTAAAATTGCGACTGCGCTCTGTATATATTTTGCGAAATCGCAAAATCACATCTACATAATTAATCCGCTTAGTAGAATGCTGTAAATAAAATTTATCGTGTTGAACTTCCGGCTCGCAATAATACGTATACAGAATTTATCGACGTGTATCAAAAGAAAATTTCTACCAAAGATGCAGCTGCTGTTTTTTGAAACACGCTCCCGTGTAATACATCGTAAAAATAAATTAAATTCGTTGTACATCGCGTTTTCAAGAGGAAATCTCTCGAAAGTTTGAAAAAAAAAAAACACCAGAGTAAAGCAAAGTCATAATCCAGTCCTCGGCGCACCTGTACTAATCTCTCGTCAGTGCAAGCTTCCCCGACTACTTCCGTTTCCTACGTCGTCGCGGGCCGCAGAAGTAGCCCCGTCGAGCGGCCCTCATCTTCGCCGCGGCAACGGCTCGTCGCTCTGCTGCTCATCGAGGCCCCATCCGAGCTCCTCCGCTTCTTTTTTTTTTCTCCCTGATCTCTTTCCTTCCGACTGACGCACTTTTCACTGCGCCCTCGGGATTTTATCTCACTTTATAATGTATTATAAGTATAAGTAACACTCACTTCACTGTGTAAAAGCCTGGCGATGAGAAAATTTTCAACTGCAGCTCGCCTAATGGAGGCGAAAAAGGTTTACGGTATGTTTACTAAATATATCGCAATAGGTTAATCAGTATGATTTTCTTTCGGGTATCAGTTGCTTTGAGGCCGTGTGCACTTTTTTCTGCGACTCGACAGGAGAAGGTGGAAAATTGCGCGCCGCGCGCGGGATTAAATAAACGAATCGCGGACACTGTAATTACTCGTCGGCTATTTTTGCGACGTCTCGGGGATTTTATCGTTCGAAAATAAAAAGAGAGCGAGAGACTCGTGTTTTTCCTGCGGGTTAGAGGCGCCTCTCTCTGGGTAATTGTTGGCCTGATGGCCAAGAGCAATTTATTGTTATATAGCCACGATTTTTTATCTTTTATTTGCCCGTTTTTTTGCGCGTTACGGTTTATATAGGCGCGTGTATATATATGCAACGATGTCAGCGGAAATCGAAACTCGATCAGCTATATGTGACTGACATGATTCTCTGGATATACCGCCTATATTCGTTCGGCTATGACTTCAGTTCATGACGAACGAGCGCAATGTCGTAGGTCACATAAGACTGACGTCCGGCCAGCTGTCGTATAGTTGGAACAATACCCGCGAGGAAATTATGGTCGACGTGAAATATCGCCGTCGTGCGAATTATGCCTTCGAATGGTCGAGCCTGCTGAAAGCCGCGAAGCCGTCGATAATTGCCGCGCGTGTACTCGAGAAACCGACTATAAATCGTCAAAAAATTTGGTCACTTTAACGACGTACTGACGCTGTCCGCGCATTCGGATATTCGAAAACTTCTATAATACGCTTCGAAATTCACGTGGATCTTCGACAGTATTATTTCGCGCCAGTGGCATATATATATACGGGGAGCGTTGGTCGAAAAACTCGATTCTTTTTCGTCGTCGCGCTGCAGAACAGCGACGCATAGCTTGTGAGTAATCGCTCTTTGTTTTATCGAGCTTTCGAATGCATATCGCGTAAAATTCGGTCCGTGTCGATTGCCATTTCCCAATTAAAAAAAAAACAAAAAAAAAAGATCGCCCCACGTTTGTACGAGATCTCGCCGATACACACGCGTATTTTATTAAAACATCGGATCAACAAAGTGAGAGAGATAGAGAAATAGCGCGAGAGAGAGAGAGAGAAAAAAGCAGTGCGTTGCACTGCGCAGTTAGCTGTTATTCCGGAGAAAACGCTCGTTAATTCCGAAGAGCCGGGAATTAGTATGGACATACGAGAAGACTATTGCTGCAACAGCTGCATTAACGTCGGACAAGCAAAAATAGGCAAAAACTTGGGCAAAGGGGCTATTATGCGCTGTTTGCTTCCTAACGTATATATACGAATGTTGGCTCAGAGAGAGAGAGAGAGAGGAGGCATTACGAGAGCCGTTTGAGCTTTAACAGCGCGATACGTTGAAAAGAGCAAGAAAAAACTGTCGGAAAACGTCAAGAGAGAATTCGGCCGATCAGTCGATAGCGCCCGCGCGCGCAGAGTTATTTCAGAAGAAAAAGAAATAACGGTTTAACGACAAGTCCGTTATTAGCCACGAAACGAACGAACGAACGAACGAACGAACGAACGAACCCGCGCGTTCGTCTTTTTTTCTTCGCTCTGCATGCGCTCAACTGCGGCTCTCTCCCTCTCGGTATGGTCGTCGGACAGCGAATAATGAGGGTAAACATTTACAGGAAAACGCTACCTGTGCACTTGAAAAGTGTATACACGGCAGGAACAAAAAATTCCAAGTTATATTGCTCGAGTATAATCGAGGAGTGCAAACGCTGAGCTTACGCTTGTGTTTACCCGAGACCCTTATCAACTTATTTTCGCTGCAATTAATCGAATGCCATTTATACAGGAAATTTTCAAAACTCGCGGCTTTTCGTCCGCGAGGCTGCCTCACAAACGCATATGTATATCTCGCTAACTGGGACTCGCTCGGGCGATACGTTATTGTTTCGGTCGCGTTTTTTTTCCGCGCACGAGAGATTAGCCTGAGTGCCTGGACATTATCCGCTCGCCGTGTGCACAGATGCATTTTCCGAGTCGCTGCGTAGAACGAAATGCAGAGAGAGAGGGAGAACTCGGCAACGCGCTTCCGTAGAGTCATTAAAAGATAAGTCAAGCCCCGCGAAAATAGAAACTGCGAAGTGGCGCGCGAGGCACTTCTTTTTTAGCGGAGGTGATATAAAAAAAAGGAGATCGTTACCGTACGTGCGAGCTTTATTATTCGAGATAAAAATTTCAGTAATTGCATAACAACCTGCTTTACACAAGACCGTTCGACAGTAAGACGCCGGTCGTCATCTTCGTCGTCGTCGTCGTCGTCGTCGCGAGAGCAGCTTGTGAACTTGCGCCAGTTCATAGCGAAATAATTAAGAATTGAAAGCGTCGTTGAGGAACTTTTTTTTTAATTAAGAAACACGGATAACCTGCTCGCCGGAACGATCGGGCGAAGCTGTATTATGCAGAGCTTTCAGCGCGTTTCAGTTTGATGGGCGAAATCGTGGACTGCAACCGGTCGCTCGTTGCGCGCTTCATCGCGCGCTCGCGCGGCCCCCGTTAGCAAATCGTCCCGGAGCTTGGCTCTTACCTCGTTTTTCTTGGACCTTTCTTCGCGGATCTATATAGGCTGTACGACGCATCGCTGCACCAAGAAATCTTGTTAAATTTCCCGGATTTATGGGTCAGAGAATGGGAAATTTTAAACAAGCCGACGCGGCACACGGACTCTTTTAACCTTGTTTATCTCCGTCATTATGTCCTCGGGAATGTGCACGAAAAGCCGGCGAAATAAAAGAAAAGTCTCGCGTGCATGTCGGACGCGAGCAATTGTTTGTGTGCGCTTCAATACCTTTTGCATGCAAACTTCGCAAGTATCCAGCATTAGAGATGAAAAAAAAAAACTAACTATTGTTTGACGTCACGTAGGTGAGGAGTTTCGATTTGAAATATACGAAATCACCGCGCACGGACGCGACGAAAAGTGATTTAAAAAATGGAAAAAAAAATCTGCTATTCAAGGGCGCGAATCCGGGATATGTGCGCGATCTGTCTCCGTCAAAATTTTGTCACATTAGCGCTTCCCAATTTTAGCGAAAATTCCTGTTTAAATTACAGCGCGCTATTCTATACGTTCGTCGTCGCAAAAAAAAAAAAACAAAATAGTGTCGCACACAGCGCCTTCCTTGCGTTTCACCCCCGGCTTTTTGTGCTGCAGGACTGAATGAACAAGGAGAAACCAGGTTAGAAAAGCCTGTTCCCTCTTTTTCTCTTTAAATTACACTTTTTTCAACCTACATAATCAAGCCCGTCAAATTTAAAAAGACTGCCCTCGCGTACGTGCGATCCCAGAACTGGCGCAGGCTTCAACAAACCCTTTTGCTCTTTCTTCTTTTCCCTCGCCCCCTTTTTTGCGACGCAATCATAGTCAAAGGCTTCAGCCTGCATTGATTCACGGCTCTCGCGTGTGTGCGTGCGCGAGCTTGTGCGCGTGGCCGGCGTTATCGGAACGACGCGTTTACAGAAAATATATAGTATCCGAAGATCTCGCGGCTGTGACTGGCTGAAAATTAAGTGCGTTGGACAGCTAGTGCGGCAATTAAAGCGCTTAATGCACGTCATGCGGAGATAAAATTAATCGATAGGAGGAAGCGAGAATGACGGATGCGTTAACGAGATTTACGCCGATTGTACACGAGCGTATACACACGTATCGTATGCAAGATCTATTACATCAGCGTCAAAACAGTCGAGGTGTAAGCTATGTGAGCATCTGCCCGTGAGCTTTAATGGAGCTTTAATGGATTCATTTTTTTTTTTTTTTTTTTTTTGTTATTCTCAATCATCGGTTACGATGGAAAATTGGGAGGTTTACGCGCCGATATCTTTCAGTGCACGTATTTGCGCGACAGGAGGTCTGCCGTATACACAATATGCAAAGCCGGAAGATTTATAGTTGAAGCGTCGAGACCTCTGTTCGTGCCAACTTACTGAAATCTGAAGCCGCGAACAGGACAAATGCGCGAGTGAAAAACGCGAGCTGATAATCCGGGTCGTAGGTAATGTAGTCATAATCATCTTCGAGCATCGAATCAACAGTGAGTCGCTGACGAAGCTTGTCTGTCTCCGTATAGCGCCGGTACGCATGTATATATCGATGGGCTTCATGCGAAGGAAATGCGGTGACGTACGAATGTGGAACGCGCGACGCAGCTGCGAGTAATTATCCCCGCGAGGCAGTGTCTGTCTCTCTCTCTCTCTCTCTCTCTCTCTCTCCCTCTCTAAGACTAAAGGTCCCGATGTCCGCGCTGTTGGCTCAAATTCACCGAAAATCCACAAGCAGGAGGATATAACTTTGCACTGCGACGTTTATCTATACACACATACATAAGCGGGCGGCATAACTTTTATAGTCCAATTTTCGCTGTGGACTCGCAAATCTCTCTCTCCCGGGGATTACTTTGCGTCAAACCGGGCGTGAATTGAAGCTCGGCTGCGCGATTTTGAGACGGTAAACAAAGACGATGTGGGATTGGGTTAAACTTTCTTATATTGGGAAACAGCTGGGACTCGCCGGTGTCAGTGGTATACTCCGCGATCGATCGACCGTGGCGAATCGCTCGCTTTGTCGCAACATCAGCGTATACAACTAGTTCTCCTAAAAATGTGCACTTTTTGGGCGTGCAGAAATCGAAAATTTTTTTTTTTTTTAAAGTAAAGGTTTCGGACCGGTCAGACTTTCTTCTGTAAGCCGTAAGATAGTCAAGAATGCAGAGGAACATGGAAAAAGTTACTATAGCAATCATACTTTTCAGCCATTTTACGTTGTTTTTTTTTTTTGTTACAAAAAATTAATGCGTCAAAGTACTGGAATAATAAAAACTACCAATGTTCCTAAAGCACAAATAAAATTTCGAATTGCACTACAATAAAGTACAATAAAAGAAATTTAATATTTTTAAAAAATGTGTCAGTTTCAATGCTCTGATCAAAAGTTATGTCCATCAAAAAAAAATAATAAAAATCCGAATAGCCGATATTCTCTTTTTTCTCCATATATCTTCCCATGTTCAATTTTCATGTTCCACGTTTTCCATGTTCCCCTGCATTTTTTTACTATCTTTCGACTTGCAGAAGAAAGTCTGACCGATCCAAAACCTCTAGCTTTAAAAAAAACTTTCAGAAATTTTTAGAATGCAAATTTTTAGAAGAACTAGTCATGTAGGTGTGGGTTATGATTGCGCAACGCAAGCACGAGAGAAGAATAAAAAAAAATGAGCCGAGCGCGATATGAGAATTGTGTGCCGTATACACACCGAGATTTCGGCTCACTTGCGCAACGCGCGCACCGTGAATTTTCAATTCTAATGTCGATTCTTTCTCCGGACATATATTACATGTTATATACGCGCGTGTATGTACGCATATAGTTACGAAACAATTCTTCGCTCGCGCATAGCTCTGAAACTTTCTCGCGAGAGAACAATGTCGAGTATCGTCCGTGATGAAAGTGGAAGCTGATTTGATTGTCGAACATAGCGGCGTAAATACATTCCTCTTATTGATGGCTATCAATTAGCGCAGTTTTTTTTGTTTTTTTGTTTTTGTTATGTTTTTTCAACATATTTCCGTTTTAACTTTCGGCGGAACAAAACGCGAGTCCCGCATCATAGATTCGGAATATCTAGCGACGGAACAATGGGGATATTATTCGGCTGTGGAATATGAGGGCGGGCCAACGTGGTGTCCGCAGGAAAAAAGAGAGACGCCGCTGCAGTCGGTGCACTGGACAGAATGATTTTGGAGCAGCAGCTGCGTAAATGCGGACCACACAGACTGAAACTCAACTGAAATGCGGTAAACTACATGTGCAACGCACAGCAGCTGGTATGAGTCTTTTGGAACTTAACTTTTCTCAAACAGCTGCGCGTAATTTGAGTGTTTCGCGAACCGAATCGGCTAAAACTTGTTACATGCAGTGCCACACTGACATGGTCACATTTCACTTTGTGTATCAGAGCCCGCGCGCGTCGACACCCTTTCAAAAAAAAAGAAAAAAAAATTGCAATATTGCTGCGCCCTTCGAACCGACAACACGTTTCCCGCGAAAAAATAATGGCTTTTTACTTTCCAATAAAATTACGGACGTACAGATTTCAGAGTTTTCAAAAACGAACTTTTACTACCGGCACAAATCATGCGCAAACCCATAAAAATCCATCAAACTATATACTACGCACGAATGAAATTCAATGGACACGACTACTACAATCCCTCATGTATATGTCGAATTTCAATGAAAAAATGCACTTTTCTTTGGTCTAGAAATCGAAAAAATGTTTTTAAATGTGCGCCGAAAGATAGTCAAAAGTGCAGAGGAACATGGGAAAAATTACTAGTAATCATATTTTTGAGCCAATTTACGCTTTGTTTACAAAAAATTAATGCGTCAAAACACTGGAAAAATGACAATTACGAATGTTTTCGAGGTACCAATAAAATTTCGAATTACACTATGATAAAGTATTACAAAATATAGCTTTAATTTAAAAAAAAATATACCAAGTTTCGATGCTCTGATCAAAAGTTATGCCCATTTAAAAAAAAAAATAATAAAAATCCGAATAGCCAATTTTTTCTTTTTCCTTCATATACCTCCCCATGTTAAGTTTTCATATTCTATACTTCGCATGTTCCTCGGTATTTTTCGTCATCTTTTGGCTTACAGAAGAAAGTCCCATTGGTCCGAAAGCTCTAGCTTAAAAAATCTTTTTGCGAATTCCAGACCAAAGAAAAGTGCATTTATTTTTTGAAATTCGACATATATGTACGTGTACATGCATCGCGAGCGCGGGCTATTTGAATCAATCCGCAAAACGTACTTGTACGCCCAGAGCGCACCGTGAAAAATGCGTTACGCGTGTCTGAGCGCGGCCGATGTGCATCGAGAAATTCCGCGCGCGGGCTCTGCCTGCACACCGTCGGCATCTCGAATTTTAAGGATATATACCCATAAAATCACGGCAGCGCACGTATAGCCGGTGCGAAAATGACTTCTGGGACATCGTCGCTCTTTCTTGTTTACTCCGGCGTGTTGTTGCGCTCCGCGCGATTTATATCATATTGTACATATATATCTACCTATATTATTGGACAAGCGGCCGGGGCGGCTTATGTATCCGTTACGAGGCGGGGGAACAGGGCTCTTTTGGTCAGTTGAATCGCTGATTAATGGCCGAATTGAAAACGCTCTGCGGCTAATTTACTGCGTCCACCTCTGTGCTCTTGAGTCGACATCAATCACCCATACACAGCACAATCTCCATAGTAGTCTCTATCTCTATCTCTCATTTACATATCGTGTTCTTGAACGGTGTACCGGCGAGAAGCCCTACGGACGATATCATTTACATACAGCCTCTGCGCCTGGCGCTGCTAATTAATCGTCCTTCGCAGTACACACCACTCCCACATAATTGCTTCGCAAAACCTTTACGGAAAAATCAGCGTGGCATTCACGAATGATTCTCTCGCACACACCCACTCGCTCTCTCTTTCTCTCTCTCTCTCTCTCTCTCTCTCTCTCTCTCTCTCTCTCTCTCTCTCTCTCCCGTACTCCTTCGCGTTTATATTCCAGAGAAGGTTTGATCCCATTATGCGCAAACACGCTCGAGTACACGCGACTGCTGCGGACAGGCGAAGACATCCGTCTCGCGCGGCGCTCATGCGTGCGCAACGCGCGGAGAGAGCGAGAAGAAGAGAACGAAAAAGTAAAACGCCGTGCATGGTCTCACGTGAAATATTCTTCCGCGAAAGCACTCGCGGCTCTCCTCTACGTGCATGTGTCGCTATATATAGACACTCGCGCTTGTTGACGGCTCGTGTCCGCTGAGCTGCGAAAGCTGCACCCTCGTTCGAGAGCGCGTACGCGAGCTATACGCGCGACCACCTGTCGAAAAGCCAAAAAAAGCACAGCACACCTCGTGGCAAAACACAGACACCTATGTGTATCACACTCTGCGTGTTTTTTTGTTCCGCGTGTACGTTTGCATGTCTTTCCATGCAACGCGCGGTAGTATCTATTATTTGCGCGTGTACGTGTGTGTGTGTGTGTGTGTGTGTGGATGTGCGTACGTATTAAAAACAAGAAAAAAACGAAGAGACGGCGTGGACACAGGATCGTCGCGCTCCTGGCTCTCGAGCGGAGCGCGCGATTGAAACTGACAGGGCTGCCGGCGTAGCTCGCCCCTCGAAGTCGAACGCACGATCTGCCGGCGCTTTCTCCGTTCGCTCTCTCACTCTCCCACGCGCCCCCCCCCCCTCCCTACTCCCCCTCCTCTCTCTCTCTCTCTCTCTCTCCAAACGCTTTCTCTCCCTCTGCTTACTCCCTTCCTCTTCGTACATTACTCCGCTCGCCGCTACCGCTGTCATTCCCTAAATTTGGTCTCCTCCACTTTTTGCGCTTTCTCTCTCTCTCTCTCTCTCTCTCTCTCTCTCTCTCTCTCTGTCTTTGTGTACTCGTGAGCACACACTCTATATACTTCGCTCTTTGTTTGCGTAGTCATCGGGTTCGCGCGCTTTCCCGCGCCACGATCCGAGAGAAAGAGGGGAGGGGGAGGAGAGGTGCACTTTTTCAGCGTAGTACGAAACGAACGCGCCAATAATGGGACCGGCGATTTCGATGGGATTATTGATGATGAGCCGATTCTCGGGGTTTGGGATGAAAAATTTCTAAATACGAGAGAGACGATACTATGTATTTGTGCATATATAAGCTCCGACCAATCAAAATTTTCTCGCGCGCGGTTAATTTATTATTTGCTACTATGAACGAGCTGAATAAACAAAGAATTTGCGCTTTCGAGCCTGTGCGCGCGCAGTCGCGTACCGTACGCTCAGCATAGGCGGGGAAATGTCTCTCTCGCGTTCGCGCTTGGAAGCGCGCCGAGCGTTAAGCGATTCGTATATTATTTTTCAAACATTCAGGCGCGGCGGCGAATGAATAAAGCACGATAATACGCGTAATGTACATATCGTCGGCGGCGCGCTCGGCGAATTCCCGGAATTCCACGAATTTCCCATTGGCGCATCTGCATATATCGCGCGCATGGGGAAAACGTAATCTTGCGGGTGACTGTGTGCCTCGACGGCGGACCTCGCGACGCTAAGCAAAATCCTTCGCTCCCCGCACAAGGCGCATTTTTTTCCTCGGCTATGTATACACCCTCTTATCTCTCGTCCAGCGAAGGTTATATAGCAACTATCTGTCGTACGGCACATACGTACGTGTATACACGCGCCCATACGCTTCTCTCTCCATCATTTTTTTTTTTTCCCTCATTCATTCGTTCGAGATAAATGTATCGTGCGCGAGACTCCGTGTCTTCTTGTATCCGCGCACGTGTTGGCGACTACTGCGTCGATATGCGTATATATATATACACACAAACTCGCTCTTATCCCGCATTATAGACGACTCTCGTCGAGTTATTTATATACGTTGCTCTTTTTCTGAGCTCCACATACTTTATTTTAAGTTCAAAGCTACACACGGCGTGAGCAATACATCATACACGCGAGTACATTGAACGAATGACTGTGTACAATTTTTCGCGAGAGAACACGAAGGTACTCCAGTGAAAATCAAGCTAAAGTTGCGATTTTATATACCATCAGTCATAAACGGCCTTGTACGACGAGTTCTTGCCATTCCAAAAACGCGCGCGCGCGCGTGTGTATGTGCGTAGCTCAAAGTTTAAGATCCGAGTCAGATGCGCATTATACGGGACCTAAGACCTTCGTGTTTTCGACTCCCTTTCTCTCTCACGTGATATAAAAGAGCGAAAATCTAGAAGAGTATACAAGGCGCAGGGGGGACTGGACACTATACGAGAGATGGATACCCCTGTGGACTTGGCCGAGTGGAAACGCTGTTCTCATAGAATTTTTTTATTTTATTTTTTTCTTTTTTTTAGAACGCTGGGATAGACCTGTCGCACTTTCCCCCCCTGAGACTTGCTTTATTTGTCGAGGCTCGTTTCGGCGAACATCGGCTGGGTTTGCACTATACGCGCTGAGAGCCGCAGTGATGGCAAGTAGTAACAGTTCGGCTATGGCGAGACACGGTGTCAGTGTTAATATTTTCCCGTCTCTTTTGTGGAAGGGAAAGTTAAATAAATGCATGTAGCTTTTACACAACATAGTAAATGAAGGTATAAAACGTTATTAGATTCCATCTCGCGGGAGGAAAGAGTCTACATTTTTTAAAATCCTGCGTACGTCAGCTTATGGAAATGGAATTCACAATTTTCGAATAGTGCATAATCGGATGAAACTTTGCAAATCGATTGTTGGTGTAAAAATTGTTATGTTGTCCTCTCTTTTTTTTCATTTTCAGCAATAATATCCATGTATTACAGATCTAAGAACGTATACGAAAATGTGCATTTGCATGCAACTCTATACGTATGCATGTTGACAGGTATGCATGCCTCGATAAATAGAGCCGACGAGTGAAAACTTGGAAAGACGACCTTCACTATATATTCGGGTCAGCAAATCGTTTCTCAACGTTCTCAGCGGAATCCGTGGCCCGAAGCTTGTAGACTCTCCTTGTTAGCCAAAGCTCATTACTCCGTGTACTTTAGCTAAGAATCTTTCCGCTAGAACTTGCTCCGTAGCAGTCGTTTAAGTAGCGGTGCGCGCCTCATATATTAAGGGATACGAACGTATATATACACCATCTTCATTATAGAGGCATCGCTAAACTCGAGAGAGGAAGTGAGAGAGAGAGAGAGAGAGAGAGAATTTTTCATTGCACCCAACAACGAAAATTCCTCCCCGTAAACGCGCTCATCGGCCGAGGTAATAACCTTCTTGAGGCTCTAGTATAGCATAAAAAAAAATATAATAAAGCCACTGACGCATAAATGTGTAAGCAATGGAATATGGTCCCTTAGAGGTTCGTTGCAAGCCTTTATGTCCGCTAGCCTTACATGTATACTTGCGAGGCAGGAGAGTATCGCACACGCGTAATCTTTACGATCGTCGTGTATACAATGTCGCGGAAACGGCATGAAAAAATTGCAATAGTTCTTGTCGACGAAACTAGCTGCCACTGCTGCTGCTACTGCTGGGAGATGCTGAGGTCTCGCCGACAGCTTAATTAGATTTTTTTTTTTTTTTTTTGTACTTTTACTCTCTCCCCCTCTGCATGTGTTTTATCGTTTTGCGCGCGCGCCGCTCCGAGACGCATAAACACGCGCTTTATTTCGCTTACGTTTCCTGCGGCGCTGCATTTTCGACTGACGATAAAAGTATGACTCTCCGTACTTGTATACGATGCGGAAAAATCATTGGAACGTCATTCGAAAAAGTATGCGCGCTTATATATGTAAGCTCCGCGCGAGCATCGCGGCGTTGATGAAATAAAATCGAGCAGACGACGCGGCCGCACGCGACGAGCTTACAGAGTTTCATATTTTTAAATCGTGCACCGCTTTTTTGCCCCGTCGCAGAGGCATCGCGTGTCGGAGCCGCGAGAGGGAAATCAAAGCGCCAGAGCATCGGGCATGCATGAAATACATGTGACAATGGTTAAACGAAATTAACCCAGAATCAGAGATTGAAGACGCAACGCTGCTCTACATTCGGTCTCTCTCTCTCTCTCTCTCTCTATCTCTTTCTCTCGTCAGACGCTGAGCGAGAGGGACCCGTCACACACGGGCTCGAAGTTGGTAAACTTCGACGCGCGACAGCAGTGCGCAAAACTTGAAAGCCGCACGTAACGCTCAAGGATGTACAAGAGGCGAGTCACGTATACCGCTACTGTAACTTTATAATGCTAGCGACTTCAAACGCGAACCGTGCATTTTTTTTCATTTTCTCTTATTTTTTTGGGCTTAATTCGCGTTTTTTTCTGTTTTTTTTTTCGCCGAGAAACCGTGCTCTAGAATAGCGCCGTGAGCCGCGGTCGCTAAAGCTCGCAAATAAATTCCTGAAGTGATTTCCGGAATGCCTTGCTCTTATATATACGTAATACGAGCGCACACAGAGTGGGTTGGAGTATCAGCCATGACATTTTTCATGCATTTTTTACAGAAGGTCTCGTGCCGGATATTTCGCAAATTCAAAGCTTTCTTTACCCTTCGGTGTACATGCGCAAGCGGCTGAACTGTTGTGTGCACATCTCAAGGAATACGCGCCGTATAATTTCGAAAGCGACTTACGGAAATGTACTGTTAGCGGTAAAAATAGTCTGATCGCTGGAGTCGGAGAATTTTTAAAATGAACAACTAATGTTTTTCTGAATTTTCAATTCAAGCTTTGGCCAAATTGCCCGAGGCTGAAAACTGCCACGAGACACGACTCGGATGTTTCCGATCGAATGCAGAGAAAGATGCATAAGTGTAGGGCAACGTACAGACCGAAAATTTTTGGGCTACACCTTCGAGCGAAGACAATTTAATTGACATGGCAAGCGCGATAAATACGAGGGGAGAGCGTGTATCGTTGCAGGAATAATAAAAACGCGATATAAGTCTGTCGTGCTATAGACGAGCCATAAATTTTCAGCCAAGACTCCGGGGCCACTAATTTATCGGCGAGAGCGCTTCGCGATGCACTGCTGCGCTGTACGAGTACATGCGCGCACACGCGCTGTTTATGACTGCCGAACTCACGAGTTTTTATTCGAACTCGATAGCGCGAACACATTGAGGAGCGAAGCGACTCTTAAACTGCGATGCTATTGCGACTATTGCGACGTAAAGCAAGCTAACGGCTAAGGGAAAGTTTTACTGCCGAAATGATTCTTCATGCGCGAAAGTTCGCCCGGAGCTTCCGATGCGCCGTCCGAATTGGCCATTCTTCTAAGAACTCCTTATTTTACGGCCGTGTTTTTTCCTACCGCTCCGCGCGCCGCTGCCCATTATCTTTGCGAGATATCTCCAGAGAGTGCTTATAGATTTCGTTTACGACCTGAGAGCTTTCTTTTCATAACCCGTGTATACGTGTGTACATATATGTATATACGTATCGGGAATACGAACAAAAAAGTCGACATTGAGGGAAGCTTCTTAGGAAAAGTTGGGATTCCTTTTGAAAAGTTATATTTGATGCATTAGCCGATCCGAGGGAGGAGGAGTCTTATGAAGAAGACTTTTGTATCGTCGCGGTCAATTTATATCAAAATCGCAAGCTCCTGCTGGAGAAAGCTCTGCAAGCTCTGCCGGTTCGACTAGCCAGCTTTTATCGACAGAAGCTTGCGCAGTCGTCCCGAAAGACGGTAAAGCGCCGGGGGATTGACGCGATATTGGACTTTCAGTCGATAAAGTAGGTGTCCTCCTTATTTTTCTAAGCTAAAAAATAATTGTTATTAAAGAACGTTGGAATTCGTAGGATACTACGGGTTTTAATTGAAATAGTATGCCCTGTTTTTAATATTTGCGCAATGTTTGCGTGTATCTAACTGGTTTTTAGTAGTAGCATGTGGCATTGGTCAGCCTCGCCAATAAGAATTATCATTAAAGCACATATTATTGATGTGCATGGAATCGAACCGATACTTTTGACTTGTAAAGAAACTGATAAAGGTTAAATATAATAATTTTAACTTGTTAACAACCAGAAACCAGTGTCAAATATAAAATTTGTTTCATAAGTCAGCAATAAATGTTAAATAGTCGCTTCGGTTCCTTTGACACCGTTTTTTTATTTCACCTTTACTTCGCCTCCCACATTGTTTCGCATAATTCAATTCGTGTCCGCAGTTCAATAAATCGATAAAACCAAGATCTTGCATAAACAAAAACATCTGCAGCAAATCTACTGGGGGCATGTATCAAACGGCCGAATTTCGACCCCTATATCCCTCCGCAGCAAGGCACTAAGCACACATAGCTTCGTATCCAGCAGCAGTGCGGAACTGCAGACGCCTTGGTTTAAAAGCTCGCAGAGCTCAGACAGATAGCTCGGTGGTATAGGGGCGAGTGAATGGAAGTGTGTGTTTGGCCTCGAGAAACAGGCCAGGAATAGCGGGGTTTGCAAACACGATAATGGTAGCGGCAACGTCGCCCTGGTATTAAGCAATCTGTCTCCCTTTCTCATCCCTTTCCACATAAAGCTTAACAGCTCGTCTCAACATCGGGCAGTTAAGTGTGTATGTCGGCTATAAGCACTTAAAATTAACCCAGACCCGACGAGCTTTCGTCGCGTGAAAAGCGTGCGGTTGTCTCGAGAGTTTACTTTTCTTGATGATAACGTGCGAGATGTGGATTAGGTTACTCCGTATACGATATACACACACCTGCTGTAGTACTATATGGCAATATAAATAACCCAGACGTTTGTGTTTGCAATTAATACGAGGTGAAACCTGTTATCTTATCTGCTGGTTATATAATTTTGCATGCGAATAAGGAAACTGCTTTTGTTATGGAATTTTATCACTTAATTTGCGCAGGGGAACGAATCAAGCTTCACGCTGTCAACTTCAGTCGCAATATTGCATTTTGCCAGACGTGACTACAGAAATGCTTTCTACTTTTGAAGATGGTAGCTATTGGTTGAATAAATTCCGCTTCGCCGTAATACAATGATCTATATTCGCACAGAAATAAAATGAAAATATTGAAATATCGCACTCACCGCTGTAAGTGTTGCCAACGTGATCTCTCAGCACCTCCGGATAGTCCTTCACGTGCACTGCATCGACGTCAAACGTCCCGTAATTGATGTCTTCCTTCTTAACAAAATGCACTATCGACTTCATCATCAACTGGCACGTGTGCCTCCCCGCGACGACGTTCTGCCCGTTGGTGTCGTAAAGTAGATGCATCTTTTTCCAGCGATGCCTGCAACGAAAATTCAAGCCATGCAGGTATAGGTATCAGATTGCTTTTTGCACGCATATAAACGCTCTCGATATCGCAGAGCTTGATCGACCATTATAAATAATCAGCCGATATGTCCGTCTAAAAAAAGAATCGGCGCTATCGGCTACATGCTTATCGCGTAATCTCGCTCTAAACGCACAGACAATCGCGCACAGTTATCGTCCACGAACATGCCATTGATTTCTTGGCTATCAACATACATTATGCATGATTGCACATGCTACGCACACAGGCGCACACCCTCGACGTTCGATTGGATAACAATCGTTAACGACAACACTCACCTTTTCATTAGGTCGATGAAAACGAAGGCAATGTCGCGGAACGACAGCGCGCCCATTCTGACGGTCATGAAATACTCGTCCCGGCACTGTACTTTCTTTTCCGTGAAATCGTAGGTGAAGCCACCGGTCGTAATGAGAGGTGCGTTCAGGAACTTTGTTATTCTGCCGACGCTGGCTGTGACATAACGGATAATTCGTCAATATTTATAAGTTTTCCATTTTTATATGTGTAGATAACATAATTTTATAGCCTTAGCTCTCGAGAGTTCGTACAAACCAAGCTATATATATATATTACCGAATCTAATTTTAGATGTGCAATCTATTAGCAGCTGATTAAACTCCCTATCAAATCTGATTGTGCACATTTCAAGATAATTAAAACACAGCCTGTCGATAAGTTTTCAATCCCCGATGGTTTCTAGAAATTTATTGGCTAGACTGACCTACGCAATAGTCACAAGCGGGCCCAAAGAACACGTGGACGCAACTGGAGTAGCTGTCGATGGCTCCGATCTGAGCGTAGGTCGCGTCGCAGCCGTCGTCCTGCGGAAAAAAGGTGAGCTTCAACCAATGGGGCAGCAGTCCCATCGACCGAACTCTCGCCACCGCCAGATCTGAAACGAACGACTATTCGATTAAAAGGAAAGAAACCCTATTTCTTAGCTCCGACTCAAGAAATTCGGAAGCATTATCATATATCTTTCTTCAAATTTAGTTGGTAGTGTAAGCAAGGTGGCGATAACTCTCGACAGAGTTATATCTATTCGAAGCAATAAAGCTGCACACACCACGGCATGCGCAATAAGCAACTCCTCCGCATTAAAACGGCCAACTGCATATATATATATATATGTATGTAGACATAGCTTACCCAGGACTGGCATGACCTTCATCAGGGAGATCTCGTACTTGGAGTTGTTGACGAGCAGCACAGCAGCTCTAAGCTCGCAGGAGGTCACCTGCCCTCGTCGATCGAAACTGCAGAGGGCCTCGCAGTCCCTTGGCAATTGGGCCTCGCGGCAGCCGCCACTGGCCCATCCGGCGTAACCCAGCATCAGCACAAGTAACGCTACATGCCTCCCGTAAGCCATATCCTCGGTTGCTCATCGATCCGCCGTTGGCTTCGTCATCGCAAGCCCTTTAATTACAGCGATTGCAGGCGGACCTTGCGATGCGCTTCGGCGAAAACAGCACTTGAGACTCCTCCTTGCCAATGAAAATAGGCACTGTGTTTTCTATACTTTTCTAAGGATTCTGATTTGAGACCCGGTGTGTTCGTGTGATCTTGATCAGATAACTATATTTCAATAATTTTAAATGAAGCACAGAAGTCAAATATTTCGAAGACTATACAAAAGCGTATTAATTAACTAAACTTTTTAAATACTTGGCGCGCAAATATCAATTATGAAATTTTGCGATTTTCAAAGAATTTTGACTAGTTTTCGTCTGCGATCGTCAATTATTATTACATTAGATTCGTTTAATATTAGATTCAACGCACTTTTGATAAACGTTTCGTTGTTCACTCGCTTCGTCATTGCAGATTGAAACACACAAGCACGCACACATAGTTTTCACCGATGATAATTCATCTCAAACGAAACTTTTTTGAACATAGTCCGCTGTGTCTAGAAGATTCACGAGAGACATTTATTTTAAGTACATCATTCACTGAGCAAAAATAAAGTATAGATAAGATTTGAAACGTATATCGGTGAAAGTACATTCTTTTGTCTTCGTAAAATCACTTATTCAACATTTGCGATAATCAATTTAAAAGAAAGAAAATTTTTTAGCGATAGCATCGCTTTATTCAAACTCGAAAACGAATTCTCGAACTACATTAACATCTGTACGTGTAAACGAGTAACCGAAGCGGACGGATCTGTTCGTCACCTGGCCGTCTACTGCTGCTCTGTATCGTAGCCTTTATCAACGATTGTCTATCGACGACCTGTTGATAGGTGCTATCTTGCTCGTGAATTTTTCTCTGTCGACGATGCCATTATTATATATGTTATTAATAAAATTGTTATATATGTTATTAGTAGTAAAATCAGGGAAAGGAGCGTTGAAATAACGGCGACCTGTTGCTCCCGATTCAAGTGTCGATCCGAGCACGATGGCTTAAAACTTTCTGCTAATTGTACCCGAAGAAGTTTGCACTTGTTAAACACACAGCTATTTTTCGACGATTAAACACGGTTAATTCTGGTTTTCTAAATTTAATTGTACTGTAGATCCTCGTTGCCTTTATCGCAACTTACTCCGTAAAACTTTCAATCAATACTTATATCGACATAATAACGCACTTATTCACAGCGTCCTTCCCCCGAATCTAAATTATGAATTGATAAGAAAAGTTCAGTCATGAAAAAATCACATAGAAACACTTGTCTTATCGAATTCTGTGAACATCTGGTTGGAATAAAAAAAAACCCTTGCCGTCGCGCCAGCGAGGCTTCAACTGATTCGAATCGAAGCTCCTCCGCCGAGGATCCGAGATAGAACATATATAGAGGAGAAAGCAAAGCGCGCGCAACAAGTATCGAAAGCTATATACACCACCCCGTCGATTCTCGAGGTCACTTTAACAGCGCCTGTGCGCAACTAATTAAGTGAGATGCTACGAGAAAATTCAATTAAACATAACGAACGCTACTCCTATTGTCGATGACGTTTCTCTCGAGGCTCTTGCTTGTGTTACTCCCATGCTCGTATTAAAAATGAGCCATTGTTTTATATCTTATAGATTTTCGTCCAATCGGTGCTCAACTTTTCATTGACAATAAATCTCATTTAACCTCGCTCATTACATTGTCAATGTGTCCGCGTGTATGTGAAATGCAAGTATCGACAAAGCTTCGCTGTTATTATAAAGTGCATATAGAGCTTGCCTGCGAGAGAGCTTCCGCGATCGCTGCACTCGTGCAGCTCTGGCTAAATAAACTCTGCAGCGAAAATAGCCTGCAGACGCGCTCAGAAGGAAAGCACCACTCAAATTTCGATGTGCAAACGCAGATAAATCTACGGGCTCCGGTGATAAATCTCAATTTGCTTTTTTTGATCTCGATGGCGCTCGATCGTGTCCTTGGACGTTTGGACCTGCTGATGGAGAAACCCTTCTGCGATTCCGGGAAACGTCGTTCTCTCCATACGCAGGCTTCGGCTCGACTGCAAAAGCCATCGAGTGATGAATTCATAATCAATGTTTGACATTCGAGTGCAATAAACAAGTTCGATTTGATTATTAAGAAAATATTATCGTTGCCTACCATAGTGAGCCGGTACACCCTTGGCATCGGTGATGCACATGCAATGCTGCGCGCACGAATTCGCTTAGTGTGTGCGATGATTTTGTTACCGGTGCCGAGGCCATCGTCGTTACTTGAAGAAAGTCCCATTTTAGCTTGAAATCAGAAAACTAATTATAAAACATTTGTCTGAGTAACGAAGAATGCGTATTGATTTTTTAGTATATGCAATATGCATGCATACACACATAACCTTCAAAAAAAGAGAAAATGTAAACGTTCTTGGGTTGGGAACATCCCTTATAGTTATACCTGCCTTATACTAATATCTATACATATATACAATATATAACTCGGTATGTATTTTGACTTGTGAGTTTTACGTATTTTTGGGTACAGTATATTATATTTTAATAAGTTTATTGTATTACTAGAAGCAACATCGCATTCTCAATTCTTTACAATGTTAGTAACTATATGAGACATTGCAATTCGAACAAAAATAAGCAAGTGATGCACGTGTATACCTATATAGATGTACACTGAACAAATATACAACACCAAAAGATTCATATACTTCATCAAGAGTTAATTATAACTTTATTATTTATTAAAATAGAAGACAGCTGATCATACCCTTAGATTCTATCACATAAATATGCGTCACCTCAAAAAATAATAAATTACTTAAAGAAGTAGCATGTAAACTGTAAACAGTTAATCGCGACCTCGTCTTATTCCAAGGCTGAACATGGATGAAGCTCGTAAGTATAGCTCACGCAGCACGCTTTCAATGCGTAAGATCACCGCCGACACCGCCCTCTATTTCTGTAGCTACATAAAAAAAATTCACAGCACTTTTGAAGCTTTATTATGTTTATTAAAGCTAAATTCTAAAATGCCTAGATGATAAGTACTTATATCTGCAACAATTGCAGTTCAAATATAAGCGCCTTTTCTATAAAAATCGCGTAACTGACTTGCGTATTGCCACGGTTAGATCACGGAAGCATCTTGTTATCTGAACTACAGATTCTTAAGATAATACAGCCTTCGCAAAGCAAGAGCTGTGGGTATATGTTAAATATCTTATTCACTCTTCAAGATAACAGATGATGAAAGCGCTAAGATAGTAAGATTGGTTATATATCAACGGCAATTCTTGTCAGAACAAGTTTTGCGCGGGCTCTGAAGCTGAGAGCAATACGTGAACGTGTGCTGATGAGCAGACGAAGATTTTGCGAAAACAATAATAAACATAGCATCAGCACAATCATTGGTAAACAAAGAATGCAGACTGATTCATTTGGAGCGTTACGGTTTAAAGATCACATTTTACTTACATAGAAAAAAGAATAAAAACCTATGCATGAAAATTAACACCTACTGTAAGTTGCAACAATGGACCCTGTAGAGAAGTAAGTTTAACAACTAATATCTCGATCATATAAAAAATGTAAAAAGTAATTTAACGTAACATGAATTTAGAAAATTCGTCATTCCTATAAGATCTGCGCGATTCTACGGTGATTCATTGCATGGACTCTACGATGAACTTGAAAGAAAAGCAGCGATGTCAAGGAAGCAACGACCAGCTGACCCTGATACTAGACGCAGGTCATTGCTGCAACCAAGCAGATACAGAGAAGAATTCTGGAAACAAAATGAAGCCCTTCTCAATGCTGCTGAGCATAGCATAGATGGTGATGTCCTTTGTTGTTTTGTATTTCAAGATGAAAATGAAAGAAGACGGTTTATTGTCACTTATCCTGAAGACTTTTGGTTCGATTGTGAAGCTATTAATAAAGAAAAGAGGGTCTTCTATGAGGTAAGTAATTAGTTTTTTACTCATATATTGAGCATCATAGGATTATTGATTTAAATAATTTGATTCATAGGTAATTCCAGAAAGATCTCCATGCTTTCTTTATTATGATCTTGAATTTGAAACAGATATTAACAAAGAAAAAGATGGAATTCAAATGACTCGAACACTTATTGATGTTACTTGTGCCTATATTATAAAATATTGGCAATATTCTTGCAATAGACATGTGGTCATTAATCTAGATTCTTCACGTCCTGGTAAATTTAGCAAACATTTAATCTTCAGTACAAAAGATGTTGCCTTTGAAAATAATTTTCATGTTGGAAATTTAGTCAAAATGATTTGCACTGATATTATAAGTTTTTTATCTGATCCAAATGCAGTACACGCTGTTTTGAGTAATTTTAAACGAACAGATCTTGAAGAATTATTTGTTGAAACAAATAAGGGAAACAAATTATTCATAGATACTAATGTTTATACAAAAAATCGGCATTTCAGACTGTATAAAGCTACAAAGTGGGGCAAAAATTCTCATTTAGTACAAGCCCCTGATTGTGAATATATTTGGAATAAGCATCCAAAAAATAAGGAAATGGAAGTATTTATAAATTCTCTAGTATCCTATTTACCCAATAAGAAAAAACTAAAACTTTTTAGTTTTGACCAAAATAAACAAGCTAAAATGCAATCTTATTTTCAAAGTGAAGAGAAATACTCAATAAATACATCTATATTTAAAGAATTTCCAAAATCACCTTACCCAGCATTGGATAGGTATGTATCAGATTTTGTGAAGCCTGGAAAAGTTAGAGACACCAAATATAATGAAAAAATTCAGATAATTACATATGAAATTGTTGGCAATAGGTCAGTAAGATATCTTTAAAATTTAAGACGCGTTATTTAATTTACACATAGTTGGCATGCATTTTTAATTCAATATTGTTTTTAGGTACTGTGAAAATATTGGCAGATGGCATAAAAGTAATAACGTTTATTTTATCGTCGACCTTGCAAATAAAATGATGTACCAAAAATGTCATGATGAAGATTGTGCAGGATTTTTTTCTACTCCTAAAATATTGCCAATGGGAGTAACTTTTTATTTCGAAGATGAAATGGATTCTCTTTTTTGTGCTCTTGAGGAAACGTGAAAAGTATTAAAACCTTTAACTCCTCTTGTACATACATGCTTACATAATACACTGTATAAATAGAGTTTTATAACCTTTTGTAAATAATAAAAAAAAACAATTATTTTGACTGTAACATATTTTATTAAATAAAACATTTTTTATAATAGAACGTGAATGTACATCTATTGAGACCTTTCATTTTGATAGAACTTGAAATACATTTGGCAAATGGTTTAAAAACATTAAAAATGCTATCAGTCTCTGGTAGATGTGATAATAATTCATTCGCATTTGCAAAAAAATCAAATTACAGTATTTACATAAAATACATTTATAAGTTGTAGAAGGAAAAACCTCTCTATACATAGTTAATATCACAGGGTATCAACTTTTTTCATATTAACTTCATTCATGCATTGTCATTGAAAAGTGATCGTTAGTATCATTAGAAAATTGCTATTGTCCAACAACTGTACATTCTTACAATTTTGCAAGATCATTTTCTAAATCCATCAGTATTAAACTTTTGCTAAGCAAATAATTTATTAAAAAAGAAGTAGTCGAGAAACCCGTGATTATCTTCATCTTGAGTTGTGTCAGATTCACTTTCTTCCTCTGTTTTCTCCTCTGTCTCATCTTTTGATTCTTCAGATTCCTTTGATGCAGATTTTTGTGTATCGCTGAGCTCTTCAATGTTCGATATCATGTTACTTTCCAAAACTTGACTTTGATTATTTATTTCGTTCCGTTCTCCATCATTCAGATCTGTTTTATTTTCATCATCTTGACTATTCATTATAACTATAGAATTTGGTATTGCACTTTCTACTTTCTGTAGCGATTTATAACTTTTGTAATCTTTACCAGCCTGTCGCATCCGACATAGATATTCTGGAAAACCTAAAAATCAATAATATAATTATTTAAATAAATATAAATATGATAATAAAGATGTATAATATTAGGATTGTTAAATAACTTAAAATGGTTATACCTGACATGGCCACCCATGTTGTAACAGCAGATGGTATATTGACACCAGGATCATCAAAATATGTTAAACCAAATTCAATCCCAGGTTTGTGGAAATTTTCATATGGTTTTATGACCATGTAAGACCAGTAAGTTTTTACCCTAAGAAATAAAAAAAAGTTAAAACTGAAGAAGCAAAATTGTTATTTGAAATATTTATTTACCTGTGAGTATCTGCTCTATTTGGAGCATTTGGATGATCTATTCCTTTGCTAACAATAATAACCACACCTGTTTCTTTATCATAAAGCCACCTCCTTTGATAAACATAATCTCTATTTGCAAACATTCTCTGCAATAATGAACGAAAATAATCTATAAATTTCTATTATTAAATATCATTCTCAAGCACCAACAAATAACTTACAGGCCAAACCATTTCCCAATAAATTACATCACTGCAGCTTTCAGTGGATTCTTTAGATTCTGGATCTGTGTCTATTACTTCTAGTTGTTTGGCTGTTGAATCCCACTCTTTGCGGTATTCAATATCAATTTGAACTTGTAAAAAGTCTTCTGCAGAAACATCATCAAATGATCCATACACTTTGTAAGCATACAATCCTTTGCAGTCCTTCTCTTCTCTTTTCCAAACTAACATGTCTTCCCGTTCAATAAAGGGTTCCCATTCTATTTAAAAAATAATTACAGATTATCTTTACTTATAGTAAATTAATTCTTTTTTATTTCTTAAATTAATTATAATAGCTATACCAATGTCCTGAGTCTTTTTAACAACACGCTTGGATTTTGGACACTGACAGTATTTTATTTTAGGTTGATAAGTATCAACAACCAATCTTAAATTGCACTCAGTGCATATAACTGTTGCTTCACGTAGCCTATATATTCCATCTATTTCTTGGCTATAACTTAATAAGATTAAAATACACATTTTAATGACTGTTGTAGCAAACAAATTTGTTTACAAAAAAAAGCGCATAAAAAGTCAACAAGTTTACCTATACATTTCTTTATCCCCTATTTTCTCCTTCTCCCAATTAAATACTGTGACTCCAACTGCTCCCACTAAAAAGTTATTGGTATTCCTTGCTACCATACGCCTCCACGATCTCATAAACTCTTTCAAAGCCACTTCATCCCATATTCTTGTATAGAGATGAAAGATTTGTACACTTCTTCTAATTCTTTGAGCAGCAACGAATTCAAACTGCCTGGTGCAAGCCTTGAATACTTGAATACTCTGCTCGCGTAGCCATGTACTCATCTTACGTCCACACCACCTGAATCTGCAGTGCACTCTACTACAATGCTGGGGAAAAAAGTGGACATTTCTGGCTGTATCGCAAACGATATTTGAATAGTAACGTCGTAATAGAATTCCAGATACGTAACGGGAGTACATGGTGAATTACTAAATGTCGCCTCACATTAGCAAGTATCAATCACGCGCAAGATCCATGACTTTGACAAACTAAAATTAGCGATTTATCTGCACCTATCGTGTCTGAACGGAAACTATCGGTTAATTCGAATAAATATTTGTTTAACTAGGTAACAAGTTCACGTGAGCTTTGATCAAATATAATTACGTCGAGCTAGATCACACTACACTTTTGAGGTTATGCTTGCAGAAATCTATTATTTAATCCGCCGAGAATGAGCGAACGAAGTAGTTTACAGCTAATAATGTACGTTCACCTCAATCCCGATAAAGTTTTCTCGTGCTAACGAGATGCCGCGAATACTGTTACACGATAGTAGCCGGGAAATCGTTGTGCTTTTTAAAAATCACACGCCGTGTATACAAGGACAAGTATAAGTATTATACATTACGTATATACATATATATATAACGCCGCTGCGTGTGCTACTGTCGCTTTCACGGCAGTAAAGCGACTAAGTATTGCTGCAAGGTCGTTCGCCGACCGCCGTCGTTCACCATTTGACTAGACGGGGCGCTGATTTCTGATGATGCGCCTTACCTTACCCCACTAATGGTTTTTAAATAGTTTCATTCACTCTTCGTTTTCGGTGTCAGGGAGATTCGAGCCAATTGTTTGAAATACTCGCGAGAGCTAAGATCTTCCAATACTTGCATCGTGGCATATTATATCAGAGTTTCGAGCAAATCATTGGCCATCACTTAAGGAAAAAAGAAAGAGATTTTTCGGGTAAACGTTCGATCGAAGGGAGATGCGAATCGGTTTGCATTATCCGGCTTTCTCGATCGTATTACGATTACTTCAAATTCTATTAGTATAAGGTAATATCCACAAAACCTTTTACAGTCTTCATTGTATGTAAGAAAAAGAACTTGAAAAAAATATTGTGTATATACATATTACAATTATATAATAATATCAAAATAATTATAAAGTTTCAAACGTAAGATTTATAATCGAATATTTAATTTATTAAAATAAACATTATACGGTATAATTACAAATAAATGCCAATCATTTTTCTAACTATAATATACGATCATTCAGCGCCATTTACGATAGAGAATAATCCAATTGCTGAGCATCAATCTGCAACACAAAGAAGAAAAAAACATTGTAATAGCAAACTCTGAAATATATATATAAAATGTACTTACTACATACATGCATATCATAATATGTATATTATTAACCTTTGAATAATAATTGAACAAGAATTTTACTTGTAAATCAGGGAAACAGTTGTGTTTTCCTTGTATGCATAATAATTTATATATTTGTATTGCAGAAGAATAAAAGCAATGCGATTACAATATTTAATTGTTGCATGACGCTAAATTTCATTGTTGTATTCTGAAATTATAAAAGAGGAAAATGTGGTTACGCTAAATTATTTTATTTTTTATAAAAAAGCTTTATTATCACATTAGTCATAATGACTGAACTGAGACAAGAAATCTTTTTCTTCCAAGCTTTTATCTAAATTTCAAATTTCGATTTTATGAAAATACGTATTTTAAATTTAAAAAAAATTGTATATGTACGCAATGTACACAGAAGATCAGCAAAATTTTGTAAGTTATCAGATTATGTTAAACAAACATTTTATATGAAATCTATATATTCTAAGGTCAAAAAATTAGTCTAATAAAAATTATAAGCAATTTAATTATTCAAGCCGCTCTAAAATTAAAGCAATTTATGATGATGAAATTATAAACTCGTAGGATTAAAGAACATTTATTTGCAATTCTGTAGCTTTTTGAGGAATTGAAGAATGTTTATTAGGGCCTGAGAAATTGCACATTTTATGCATAAAGGTCGGAACAACAGTATGAAACGTATATGCTACTTCTCGAATGCTAATAAATATTTTCAAAGTCCGCAAAAAGCTATAGAATAGTGTATGAATATTGTTTAAACTTACGTACTTACAATTTTATTATCTTTAACCGCTTCACTTTCGAAATTTATATTATACTCAGTGGGTTGGGAGATACAACAAAAACTTTGATGCACCCGACAACACCGATTCGCTATACGTAATCGAGGTATCTTCACTTATTTCAAGACGTTTGAAATCAATATTTAAATATAATCAGCTAAATAGCGTTTGAATTACATGATTTTGAAATATTAATCACACGTCATTTGGAGAGATATTTAAATATTAACTTCAAAATGGAAGGCAATTGAGGGTAACTACGTCTATTTTCTTCGATATTTTATTTTTACTAATTGTTATAAACAATTAATCAGTTACTTTTTCGATAGCTGTATTGAGACGCGAAATTTGCATTTTTAATTGACTTTGGCATCTTTTTGAGCAAAGTTTCGCAAAGGTAAATGAAGTTTTTAAAATGACGTTGCTATGTTAAGGCGATAAAAAGATTGTGGGTCAGTCTTCAAATCAATATTGGAGGCAATAAACTTGAAATTCTAAATAAAAGCAATTTCTTTCTTCTTTGTACGGCTATAGAATTATGCGGTGTAATTATAATAGACGCTCACATAACTTCCCACATGAATTTTTAAAAGTCCACGCTTTCGCTATGTCGGTATATATATATAGAAAAATATGGATTTCGTCATTTTTGTGGTAAATCAAGCAAATAAAAAATGTATTGACCAAACCTATATACTCTTTTTACTATTTTTGGAAATATTATTTTAAAGCACCAGGCTAATTTTCAATTTCATCTTTAAAAAAAACTATAAAATATGAAATCAATTTAAAAAGCGCGAAAAATGGATTTTCTCTAAATGTGAATTCTATATATATAAACATTATTAAAATGAATTTTATTTCTTGCGGTAATGATGAGGATTCATTTATTTATTTTAATCGCGGAGATTCAATTTTGAAATTTGAACACGGCTGTGAATCGTTATTTTTGTTCATGCACACGTAAAGCTGTGCATCATCCTTTACAGTGATCAAAGCAGACTGAAAATGTTGATTTCTTTTATAAACATGCAAAAGCAAGTAATTAGCAATTCGAGTGAGGTTGGTTGCATTCATGTATATCAGTGATTTTTTCGTTTTCATGCGAAAAGCGAACGTGTATTCTATGCAAGATTTTACTACTGGAATTTTATCAAAAGATATATTCCAAAGTGCGCCTCAGTTTTACACCCGTGCGCGGTACGTGAGATACCCCAGACTCTCCTAAACCAGTGAATATTCCATATTGTTGCATGAGTAAACTTATATATAAGTACATGGAATGTACATTGTACGTGTATATAAGCATACTCGGCATACTTAACATAATAGATCCCAGATTAGCCCGCGACCACCCCGTGGCTACACATAATCTTATTAGTGAATATTCATGCTTTATTGGCATATAATCGTATGCTATGTACCAATGATATAGATACAATATTATTTATGCAGCTGTGCAACACCGCAGGAAATCATATCGATGAAGCTCTTTCTCTCTTTCTCTCTCTCTCTCTTCCTCTCCATGAGCTTTTTGTCTCTTTTAACAATTGAATGAATTATTAATAAATACATAAGTATATAGTCGATCAAGCTGAGATTATTTCATCAATTCACCCCGCGAGAATGGCAATTAATCCTCCAAAATATATTATAAAGATGAAATAATAATGATTACCTCGCATATATAATACATAAACTGCTGAACGCGTACGTGCTTCCAATACTAATATGCACATGCATGGCTGATTCCGCCGTAACATACCCAGATTCATCATCTTTCTGTTTTAAGAGTTGTTTTTATTTATTCCTTCAAGTTTCTAGCCCTTATCCTTGTAAACTTGTAACTCACAGAGTATTTAAAATTAATTCGTTCCTATAGATTTATGACTTTATTTTTAAAATCATAATTCGCGCTGTATTTAAAACTGAAAATATCAGCTTTTCCGAGCAGAATGAAAATGACACTTCTGTATTATATAATTATTCATTTATATATTATATTGACACTTGTTTACACAGAAGGTGTCAATCGAAAAAGTATTTTATCTACCTATAAACACGATTTCAATAAAAAATTACCCAAAAGTCGTCCATATTTTAAATCAACTTTCTGAAATTTTATTCTACTTTTTAAACATTGCAAATATGTGCACTAAACACTTGTATTCGCTTGTTCAAACCTTGTTGTTTGTAATTTAATTTCAGTCAAACTATATTATTGAGTACTATATAGTAAATTACATACGAGCCCACAGTTTGAAATTTTTTTTTCGAAACATACATATTATGCTATACGCGATGAAAAACTTTTTTTTAACTTGAAGATATTTTTAAGCATATCACGCTATAATTTTGGCAGATTATTTACGCCTTATAGCACATATACGTGCTTTGGACACCACCCACTGGATCAATATAAAAGAGCATCCCTCATATAAAAATACATATTGATACAATTTCGATGCTATTATTGTACATGCTTTTCGAGCCGTACAGAATAAAAATCGCTCGTTACATAAAACGTGTCTATTATACTGAATTACACTCGAAGGATCCCAGTGCTGCATCTTTAATCTGTATAGGACACGGCGGCGAAAAAAATTCGATTCGTCGCGCTCTCCTCGGAGAATTCGATGAATATTGAGAAGTCAATATGGGTAATGCTCAGCCGACCTCCCCGAAAATAGCGTTATAGCTTCCGTATACGTGTATAGACAGATCGAAGCGAAGCGAAATGTACAAGAGTGGAAACACACAAATTTGTACACGTGACGCGTGCAAGTAAAATTCAACAAATCGCACGGCTGCAGATACGGACCTTGTTGCGCAGATGACGATAGTAGCGCTGCAGAAGAAAGTTGAGATTGGCCTGCCGAGCCCTGTCGCTTATCGAATCCGAGGAGCTATAGTTGTAGGCGTTGTCCGCCTGGAGCTGGTGGCCGCTGCGCTTTCCCCAACCGGTCGAGAAGTTCAGCTGACCCTCGGCGAGCCGACTCAGCAGGACGATGCACAGACAGAGCCCCAGCGCGAAGAGACTTTTGCAGTTCCTGCGCAAAAACAGTGTTTCCCTTCTTTTTAATTCCTGCGCTCTCGCGCTGCACGCGCTGCACAACCGATTTTCATCGCGCGCTCAGAGCTGCACACGCAGCGAAACATGGATATATACAACGACGAATAGCCGTATTCAGCAATGTAACTCACATGGTGAGAGGCGAATGTCCAGCTGCAGCGTGTGGTGCGCCTCTCGCAGAAAGGATCGTGGATACCCAAGCGCAGTGCAAGCAGCCGGCGACGGCGCGGCGCGCAACAACTGCGAGTCCGAGAGAGCGAGTGAGAAAGAGAGAGACGAGCTTAACGCGTGTGTGTGCCGCGGGAGCAAAAGCTCGGCGGAGCTTTATACGCGGCGAGCCCCACCGCCGCTGAATTTTCAACCCCCCCTGATCAACCGGCGCACTCGTCCTATCGGCGGCATTGCCAAGGCTCTCTCTCTCTCTCTCACACACACACACCTATACGCCTGCACTCCGTATAAGTGCGGCACGCACACGCGTGCGCCTACGGTACGTCCTTTTCCTTCCCGTCGCGCTGTGTTACAACGCTGCGCGCGCGCGCGCTCGTGTCTTTGCCTCTTGACGCAAATCGTGATCCGATGGGGTTTCGAGAGAGTGTCCCAGCACTATTATAGATGCCTCTCGCTCTCGCTCTCTGCGCGACGAGCAGCGCGCGCTTAATTAAAATATAGGCGAGGAGCATATGTTTTCCGCGCTATTCGCCTACGAGTTTTTGCGTAAACTCGGTGGCTCTGTCGCGTCGCGGCCGCGCGTTCGTTTGTCAAGCGCCTTAGAAGCGATTTCATTTTGTCGTTCCGGAGAACTTTCCTTTTCCGTTCGAGAAATAATCGCATCGTCGCGAATTTGCGAATTTTCCGCGCGTAAGGGGAAAGGTCTCTCGGTCGAATCCCCTTCTTTCTGCCGCAAAATCCAAATCAATTGTAGGTTCAATCGAAACGGATCAGTATATGCGAGCGAGATCAGTGAGAATGCGCGGCAAAGAGAAATTCGTAAAAAGAAACAACGAAATCTGTTGTATGCGAGTGTTTGGGAGCTGATCGTAAAGTGCTGTTGTTTTTGTGTTTGCTGATATTGCTATATGTTTATTACTGAGTCGTCGACGACGACTGCGATACGAATCGCTCGGGAGGCTCGATTTTCGACCCATGGAAAATTACAATTGCCCCGAAATACTAATAATCGCTAGCGATGCCAGCGCCAACAGTTTTGCCCATTAGAAAATATGTTAAATATTACAATTTTTCAAAATATATCCACTCTCACTCAAGAGGGCCTGCATCCGCCAATTTTAACAAAAGCACCAAGTATATAGTTTAAGGGTAAATTATCGATCGCCGCCGTAAGTTGTTAACAATAGCGACTTTCAGTAACGACTTATTGCTAACAATTATCGCCAATCGTCGATAAAGAACAAGCGATAAATGTTATTATAAAAATTAAACGACTATACAAATTTTCGTGAAAATACATTATAAAAATGAAAAACAATGCTGAAAATGACATACTTGCGATAAAAGTTATGGTTGTTAATTTTTTCGGCGTTAAATCACTGCATATCGCTACCACACGTTTCAACGCGTAAATCTTAGAGAGGCGGGTAACGTCATCGAGAATCGATAAAATTTCGCTAAATTCATGTTTTTCAGAGCACTAACTGGATGCGTAAAAAATTAGCGGATACGGGCCCTGTCTCCAACCGAAATAAACAAATCTCGCAGCGATGCGCTCTCTATGTATGCAGCGTGCATTAGCGTCGCGTCGATCGTCGTTACAGCGATGAACGAGTGCTATACCAACAAGGTAGAATGGAACGACTGCGAAGATATTTGCTAGTCCAGCAATTGATTTTGACTCGCTTAGTGATTGTATGTATGACCAATTCTCCTGGAAAAATGCACTTTTCGGGGGGGGGGGGTCCAGGAACTGAAAATTGTTTTTTTAAGCTAGAGGTTTTAGACCGATCAGACTTTCTTGTGTAAACTAAAAGATAGTTAAAAATGCAGAGGAACATGGAAAACATGGAACATGAGAACTTAACGTGGGGAGGTATATGGACAAAAAAAAGAAAATCGGCTATTCGGATTTTTATTTATTTATTTTTTTTTTTAACGGACATACATTTTGATCAGAGCATCGAATCTGAGCATATTTCTTTTTAAATCAAAACTCTTTTGTTGTACTTTATTGTAGTGTAATTTGAAATCTTATTTGTGCCTCGGAAACATTTTTAGTTGTTATTTTTCCATTATTTCGACGCATTAATTTTTTGTAACAGAAAACGCAAAAAGGCTGTGAAATATGGTTACTAGCAACTTTCTCCATGTTCCTCTGCACTTTTGACCGTCTTTCGGCTTACAGAAGACAGTCTCATCGATCCGAAACCTTTAGCTTTAAAAAAAATTTTCGATTTCCGGACCCCCGAAAAGTGCATTTGTCTAGGAGAATTGGTCATATACAATATATCTTTATCGTCTAGAAATTTAGAATATTAAGTGTAACTTTTTGAATATTTTGTATTTTTTAATCAATTATGTTGACCAATCGACTTATTTGAAACAATTATATTATGAATTATAAAAATTTCATCATCATAATCTAAGATACGAGTAAAAAATGTCAAGTCTCAATAAGAGACTGTGTTAAAAGTAAAAAAATAATATCTTTAATAATTCATTTCAAAACCAGTCCCAAGTCTTGAAATTTTAACCAAATCTTTTTTTTATGCATACATAATGCTAGACCAAGTTTCATAATTTTTTTATCATGAATTCTATTCTTTGCCATACCTCCTTAAGGCGCTACACTAAAATCACGTTGGTTCGTATAGCGAAAAAGCTGCTCGAGTAGCTGCTCCAGCGAAATAAATCGCTAGCGCTCTTAGCAATTTTATCAATAGTTGTTCTAGCGATAGTTAATCGCTGTAAGCATCATTAAAACACGCTACTAGAACTATGCGTGGTAGATGTAGCGAAATTTGTCGCTGCAACTGCGAAAAAATTAGCTGCGCTCGTCAGCGAAGTACACTTCACTGTATAGCTATACGAAATCTTTTTTTTCGTGCAGCGGTTACTGGAATGCTTAACCTACTCCAACATTCTACAAAAGTGAACAATGGAAAAGAAGTTAGGGAAATATAACAGTCTGCGAGTGAAGCATCTCGCGTCACCATCCAAGTTGGCACGAGCAGCTTCAGAAGCTAATTAAAGAGTGCTGCTGTTCGGACGTTGGTGATGCTGTTGTTGTTATGATTTCTGCTACTGTGATATACTGTTGAGTCGTCCACGACGAGTGTGAGATGAAGTGTGGGTGTGTGTGTGTGTGCATGGATGTGTGTGGATTAGTAAATTCAATATGTATATGTCAAATTTCAAAAAATAAATGGATTTGGTCTAGAAATCGAAAAAAATTTTTTAAAGCTAGAAGTTCGGACCGATTAGACTTTCTTGTGTGAGCCGAAAGATAGTCAAAAGTGCAGAGGAACATGGGAAAAGTTATTAGTAACCATATTTAATGACAATTACGAATGTTTTCGAGGTACCAATAAAATTTCGAATTACACTATGATAAAGTATTACAAAACATAGCTTTAATTTAAAAAAAATATGCTGAGTTTCGATGCTCTGATCAAAAGTTATGCCTGTTAAAAAAATAATAATAAAAATCCGAATAGCCAATTTTTTCTTTTTCCTCCATATGGCTCCCCATGTTAAATTTTCATATTCTATGTTCCCCATGTTTCTCGGTATTTTTCATCATCTTTTGGCTTGCAGAAGAAAGTCCCATTGGTCCGAATGATCTAGCTTAAAATTTTTGTTTGCGAATTCTAGACCAAAGAAAAATGACTTCCGATACGGGTAGAGAAGGATTCCCTCTATTGTGACAAAAGGAAAATCGTATGGGTATACAAAATTATTTCGTCATCTTGCTGCAATGTGACTTTGCATCCGGAGGATATTCCTTTTGCCACTAAAAGACGTTATTTGGTATTAAAATTGAGATGAAATATCCCTCTTGCGTGAGACGGTTTCCGTTTGTTCCAAGAGGATTGTTTTCTCGCAGTGTATATCAAAGGGGACGCGCTTGCCCTTTGATAGTTCGCTGCAACGCTCGGGCTTGCGAAATCGCAAGCTCGAGCTTGCAAAGCTGTTAGTGCGCCGCGCGCACGGCTATAAAGTACATCTGGGCTTCGGCGATGACGGAAATTCCGTGAAAATCAGGCGATATACAGCGCGAAGTTGAGAGCAGAGAGACAGCGAGAGAGAATTTCGCAACGCTCGCAAACGCGCGCTGCAGAGCGGAAGGCTTCTTCTTCATTTGGCCGGGCGATGTGTGCGAGTATGTATAGGGGGACGGTGGCGTCGCGGTCGCGGCCGATCTCGTCCGAGCGAAGCCAAAAAAGATGACTAATCAAAGCCGCGACGGACGCACTCGTGGGCGTTTATAACGTCTATACGGGCATATACGCGTGCGATTTACGCGTATTATGCGCGCGAATCGCGTCGTCATAAGCAAGTCCTGCGGATGACGAAATCGTACGTGTCGCCGGGTGTGGCGCTCATTCATTGCGTTTTTCAGTCAATGGGCGGCGCGTTAAAAGGGGGGGGGGCAGAGAGAGGGGCTCGAGTTTTGCGAACGTACTTAGTCGGCGTTTAGAGAGCAGGCCTAACCCGCCCCTGCGAATGTTGAAAGCGCGATAAAAGTTCGGTAATGCACTCTCGCGCGGCTGGATATTGTATTGGGATCGCGATTCTGCAATGTGCAAGCTGAAATTTCGTCCGAGTAAGTTTGCACGAGTGTTGCAGATATCGAGAGTATAATCGAGTGAAAAGCTTCGAAACGAAAGTTTGACATGGTTTTTCTGCATCTGACACGATGAATTCGATGAAATGGTTCTAAGGGATACAGGATTCGCTGAATAAAAACAACGCAATCAATTAGGACTTTAATTTATTTCTATTTAAAAAAAGGAAAAATTACATATAGCTTACTAATAATGGATCGATTATGTAAATGGGTGAAGGTGTAAACGATCGTATTATTACCGTTGACTATCACATATTCATTGGCTTATGCCCCCCATGTATACATATACATACTATATTAATGTAACGCATCTCTTATATACGCACGTGCACAATATATTTACACAAATCTTCACCCACCTCCGCACTTTTTTAAAATTTTATCTCCTCCTTTATATTCGATTTTACGCTGTTCATAGAACTCGCGCGTCTATATTTGTATATAGTGTTCCGTTTATTTATTTTTTTTTCCAATATATAGCTGCTCAGTTTTTGCGGTGTAGCAACAAAGTAATCAGTATAGTAATGGAAGCGTATTACTCGTGACGCGATCGCAAAATTTTCGACGAAATTTCGATCGTCGCTTATAGAGTGACAGTCCACAAATGCGACATGTTCATTCGTATGTACATGTACAGGCAGTGATCATATTCGATACATTGGACTTATTGGTGCGCTAAAATCTTGTTATTGTTTAACTAACAAATGGCGCCGCCTTGCACTTATATTTATTGTTATCATAATTTTTTTCTTCAAACGATATACATTATTCAAAAATTATAAAATAAAACAATTGTTTGAAAAAAGCTGAAATCAGCATTACACAATACTCTTATATAACTTGCAAAGCTCTATCATCTTAACTTTTTTATCTCTAACTAACACCGTGTCTTGTTATATTGCAACTTGTCATTATGGATAAAAAAGTTACACGATTAAACTTTGGTATGATCTACCCTTCAAATTCGCTTTATCGAAATTTATTACTCGTTCACATTGATTACGATGTCCTTTATATAGACATAACTAAACTTTTATTTATATATTTATATATATAAATTTATATACATTAAAACTACACATCTTCTGGAATTGTTTTACCGCTCGCAGAGATCAAAATACTCTTTCGGCTTGCTTGCAGTGTCATCGAAAGATCTTGCAACCTTATAAATAAATTCACTTTATGTTTTATACAAAAAGCTTAAAAATTATAATGTTTAGACGCTAATACTCAATGAACGATTTATGTATTAATTAACATTAAGTAATAAGACAATAAGGGCATGTATATAAATGAACATAGTAAGCGCGTATTAAATGATTACCATAGTATTAGTTATAGGAAGTATTTTGTTGATCGACATGATCATATATCGATACAAAATTGTCAAATACCTTCAAGGCGAACAAGAAAATCATTTCGACTCAAATTTACTTGAATATAATACTATAATGTTGAATAATTTTTTTATAGAGTACGGTATGTATTAATAAATTGACAATCAATGAAAACGTGCTATGGCGTTTGATCTTCGTCGCTCTCATAAATTTATATCACTACATGAGTTATGATCATACTTTTAATTCTTTCATGCATACATATATACTTATGTATATAAAGTGTCATTGAAAATCCATCAGCCAATTCACAGAATAATTTTAAAATAATTTTAGAATGCGTTCAAAACAAGATAAATTTTATCAAAACATATTAGGCGTATCAGGCAATATATACATAACTATATACATTATTAGTTTACTGTTAAAAAAATACAAAAACATGTAATCCGAAATTTCACTTATAATAGTGTTGCATGCTCTACGCAACAAAAATTAAAAAAAAAACATAACAAAAGGATCATTGTAAACCTGGTATTAAAAATTGTGTAAATTTTATTTTATGGTCAAAAAAGAATTGAAATTTTTCTCAAGATAAATGATATTCGTTTGCATTTAAGGCATTCGAGAACAATTAATTTGCAATCTCATAGGCAAATATTTAAATATTTTTCAGCAGGATCGTTATGTCCTTTTTTGTTATCAGAGCACCAAGCTACGTCCTCCAATTTTCGACATTTGCTCAATCCACTTGAATGGAGGGACGTTGATCAAGATTTCACGCACGTTGTCAATTGTCACTGCGCTGGCAAAAAGTAAATACATCTAATACGTGATTGTAAGTTTATCACGCGTCTGTAGCTCCCTCGCTCAGTTTACATTACGGATGCATATCGCGTACATAATTATTATGAGTCGAGTGCGTGTCGCTTTTGCAATGTGTTCATTAATTGAATTATCGTTAATTCGTGATTATTAGAATTCACCCTGTAATCGATACGACACACACTCGTATACCATGGCCTTGCCTAAAAAGGAAATTGAACCAATTTCACTCTATCACGGACTGTCATATCGGAATACTTTTTTTAACATGCATACGCTCTCTCGTTCTCTTGTCTTATTATTTTTGCATTATTAAAATATATATATAAATTAAATACGCTTTATTTGCCTATGTCGTTTCACAACAACATAATAGAATATCCTACTCTCCTTCACATTACATTCTCAAGTTTTCATACGAGCATTGCTGCTGTTTTATATTTTAATGATCATGTTGTGATCGTCACACTTTATGTGCTCATGATAGATTTATTAAAGATTGGTGTATAAAAATTAGTCTAGGAATATTCCCAACTTGTCTTGTGATTGTCGAGCTGGAAAATAGCTTGCAATTTATATCTATATATATGACATGTATTGTGTATATATATTTTCTTTTTATTTGTTAACATAACGACGCACATATAATAGTTTTATTAGTATCAACATTTAAGTATTTAATTTTCTTTCTATCAAAAATTTGTTGCTGCAAACGAAGATATAAGATATGTAAAGGATCGCAATAATTGGAAGTATTGTAGTTTAATAGAAAGCATTTAAGAAAAGGTCATCGACATTCGATGACCTTATAACACTATAATCAGTCTGCCAAAATTTCGCTGCTTATTAGTATTGGAAAAAAATAACAAGTAAATGCAAAATATCGACAATACCGATTATGAATATGTAATCTTCTACACAAACCTAATACATCGTATAAAAAAGTTTATACCGTAAAAGACACTTGTGCAGCTCCCTTGGTAAACACCTCCAACCGCGTTAAATGCGCGATAAGAAAATTTTCTCATTCTGCGTTACAGTTTGATTTTTATTAATAAAGTCTTATGATCGAACGTAGGAGAGAATAAAATCATTACCGACGCTCTATTTTCTTTTGTTATCGTACATTCGCCTTTTTATCGATTCTTTGGCGCATTTTCATGTACTCACATAGTTTTTCTGTCTTTTTTATCCCTGATCTTTTCCCCACTTTCGTTCATTTACTGCTCATATTTACATAGAAATTCTTGATTATTTCAAGTACAATATAAAAATTATTTACTCTTCTAATTATCTTGAGCATTATTAGCAGAGTAAATAAAGAAACAAATGCAGCTTGAAATTGTGCTCATGTTCCCAATTAATCTCGTCAATACGCAAGAATAGAGTTGTTCGTTATTCTGTGCCTTAAGTACAGTCTTACCTTTTTCGAAATCTTCGAAATCAAGAGCGAAATTATGTTCACTTTGCATGCATTTTGCAAATGTTTTCACGCAAAAAAGCGAAAAAAATTCGTAATGCAATCGGAAATTTTTCGCCATTTCGATTTTTCTTGTAGTCCCATTGATTTTTACTTAAAACTTTAACACCAACTTTCGCTTTCACGATCACCAACTCCTTCACTTTCTTCGTCACTTGGCTCTTCGCCGTACATATCAGCCAGTTTCCGGAACCTTGGACCGAAATTGGACAAATAGTTAAACTTAAGATCTCCATCGTCTGTGCACGAGGCAAGAGATGAGAGTGAACCATCCGAATTTCCTTCGCCCTCATAGGCGTAGTGACGTACATCGTCGAAAGGATTAGTGTCTGGATCTTTGTCGCAGCACTCTTTTTTACCATCAAGAAAACCGCAGATATCCGGTACTTCATCGGGCTCTGTAAAAAAAAAAATGAGTTCAATTATGTTTATTAGAAATATCAAAAATCTTTGAATTATTAATTATCAACTCTAATTACCTCTTCCTTGAAGACTGGCTGCATTGATTTTCATATCATTAGGTGGATCATACATGGCCCTCAAAACATTCAGATCATAACCAGTGTCAACTTCGCCACCTCCCTCATCTTCATAATTTATAATATTCTCTCTAATATCATCCATGTCCTTGTAGAGATCGTCCGTCTTGCGTCTATGCACAACAACGGCTAACAGGAGAATCAACAAAATGGTGATACACACAAGAATTGCCACTAGGAAGTTCGTGTCAATACCGAATGACACTGCCTTTGCCATGCCGGTACTACAGCCAGGGTCAGCATTTAGAGATAATGTGGGCATACCCAAGTTGAATGTCTACGTTAAATAAATTAAATAAATTAATGTTTGAGAATTCATGTACAATTATCAAGAATATTAAAAAAAATATTTACATTGCCATTCATTGTCATATTTCGGATGCATCCTACAAAACGCTGTTCAGTTGGTACATGCTGCCATTTGAATTGATCTCCCAATTTGGCCAAGTTGTTCAATGAACCTCCTACTTGAAATTGGCCATTTACATTTAAGAATTCTCTAGTACCTACTGGTGCTTTTAATCTCATGCAACTCGATAATCCGCAATTATCCACTTTCATTTCAATTGACTGAAATAATATTATATGTATAAATACAAAGTTATTTTTCGTACCAATATTGTTTTTAAATCATCCTGAGCAAATAAATACTTACAGTTTTCGTCCAATAAACATCTATTCTATGAGGTTTTCCATCAGCTAAAAATAATTTCTTAGTTCCTTCTGAATTCTCTGCTCTATCTAACATAATACTTCCATGGCCATAATCGACGTACAGAACAGGATTTCCATCTTGTAATTCAAGTGACATAAAATCTTGTAGATCTAACTTATCTGTGTATCGCATTGGGCCGAAATAAAATACTAATGCATCTTTAGTATGCGCAGTTATTTCCAAACCTGTAATAAAACAATTGGGATTTAATAATAAAAGTAATAATTACACATATTTTATATCATATTATGACTAAGGTTTTGTGCCGCTATACAAGAAAGAAATTTATACAAGTTACAATTAATACCAATCGTATGTCGCAATAAGAAAAATAGTGATAGGTGTAGAGAAGAATAATAGCGTCTCTTTACCAAGATGAGAATCGTCACAGGCTTGTCCCGGTGATGGCATGATAGCATAACCGTCCCCATGGAACCCAACAGCTAGCAGCTCGCATCTCGGTCCTTCTAGTCCCGGCGGACACTCACATCGTGCGCCTAGGGGCGTCCCACCGTTGAGGCACTCGATCGGCTCAGCCACGTGGCAGATGCACTGTGGATCGACCACTGCTCGTACACCCACGAACGAGCTCGTGTTCGTGTATACGACGGACGGTGTATTGTTGATATTCAAATAACTTCTACACGAACTGTTGCAGTGAAGCTGTTAAATTTAAATACATCAGACATAAGAAATAAGCTGAATAATAAATAAGTTAAGGGAAATTTAAAAAATCAGTTCAGTTTAAATGCAAATGCAACCAACCTTTTCCATAAGGCACTCATCAATATTGACCAACAATACATCAGCCCCCATCTCACGTTCGATCATCTCAGATTGAGTAACAACGATAGTATTGAGCTTTTCAGGTGCATAGTAAGGACTTCCATGAGCAGAAAAGCGCACATCGAGAACGGACTTATTGTGATGTGGTGAATGTAAAACCGTGAAAACGTCCACATTTTCTACTGAGACATTAAACATGGAAGAGAGACGTTCTTGCAGGATGTCTTTCTTGCTTATGCCAAGATCTCCCGGAGCAATCAGTTCCTCGGCACTGATTCCGAGGAAACGGATCGAACCTGACTTAATGACCGCTTCTTTCGGTATTTCCTTGACCGTAACGTTTACTGTAGCATATGCATAGTGCTTCGGTATTTGAATTCCTTCTTCCATGACTGTGAACTTGAGAAGAAATGTGCCATTGCTCACCCCCGGCCACATCGTAATCATGCCCGTTTGCGGATCTAACGTAAAGTGATCAGGATCGTCACCGGACCATGAGAAAGTCTTGTCATTCAAGTCCCAATCATCAGGATCGGTAACGTAAACACGGCCAATTTCCACTTGAGGTGATTCACCGTTGTAATTATACACGAAAATGGAGCTCGAACCATCCATCATCTCGTTATCGTTCTTATCACCAATGATGACAGTAAGTTTAGAAATACCAGTCAACGGTGGACGTCCGTCATCAGTGATGGCCACTGGTATATCATAGCTTTTGCGTTCCTCACGATCAAAGCGCACTTTAGCATAAAGTACGTCGGCTCGTATCTCGAAGTTACTCAGTATGGTGCTGTCAGCCGAGTCGATATCGATTTTGTACGTAAATGGAGGACCATTTACATCAGAATCATAGTCGCGAGCTTTAAGCTGAGTAATGTTGCCAGGATCTTGATTTTCGTCCCAAATAACAGGATATGGCATATCCAAGAAGGGAGCATTGTCATTTATATCGGTTAAGGTAATGTTTACGGACTCGACGTTTCGCAGTGAGTTCTGACCCCCGTCTTCATCTTGTGCAATCACAATGATCTGAGAACAAACATTATTCATTATTAGTCCTCCTTAAAATGCCAACAATTGAATTGATAATTATCTTCGATATCTTACCGTCCAAACTGGATAACCATGTGGAGGATCGCGATCGAGAGGTTTCTTCAATTTCATGCAACCGTCCTTATTGATTTCAATGAGCGGCTGATGTTCAGGTCTCAGAATGGAGTAAACAATATGCTGATCTGCATTTCTATCCTTGATATCTGGATCGTATGCCACAACTGTCGTGATGCAGTCTGAAATATAAATGAGGCATTATTGTCTATTCACCAAACTAAGCCTTTCAATGTGTCGAGGCAAGTAGTGCTCGTAAAAAATTAACTTACCAGGTAGAAGTGTCTCCTCCTCGATAACAGGATTTTTATCGAATGCTTCGAATACGGGTTGATTGTCATTAACATTTTCGATGTAAATTCGGACTGTGGCCGTGTCGTCATAGATTCCGTCAAACGCTCTGACCGTTAAATTGTATTGTGTTATCTTTTCGTAATCCAAATTTTTGTTCACTCGAATCTTGCCGGTCGTGTTTTCGATGTAGAAGCTATCGTCGACATTGCCGTAGAGGATGCTGTAAGTGACGGGGCTAGCCGTGTCAGCGTCTATAGCCTTGACTTCTGTTACCAGGGAATTAATGTTCGCATCCTCGGGTATCGAGTTAGCCTTGTATTCATGCTGTGTAAAGATCGGTGGGTTGTCGTTCTTGTCAGCGATCTCGATGCGGAAATTTTGCTCACCCTTGTTATGCACCCCACTTGTGAAGAGAGCCGACGGCGAGCTATCTGTGGCGATGACTTTCACGGTGTACGTATACTCGGTTTCACGATCAAACTCCTCACGAGTAGTGATATTACCAGTAATCTCGTCAATGTCAAAAAGATCCTGGTAATTGCCCAGAGCGTAGGTGACCTGACGAAAAACAAAAAAGTCAAGTTGTAAAGAGTGAAAAATAACGAGGCGACAGCGTTGACGATTATTATTTTAAAATTCAGCCATGCGTAGATATAACCAATTATCCTAACTGTCATTTTCTGAGATATTGTTAACAAAGTTTTACAAGTACAGTTTTCTCGTTGCGTCAAGAAATAGAAAGAAGTATCGACGCGGAACGGGCTACAACATGCCCGTAAACGAGGAAGACGCGGCCGTGCGAGTGGATAATTGCCGTCAAGCAGAAAGTAGGTCACGATTCGTCGTCGGGCCAACACAATGGTACGCAGGGTGGGAGAGAGAAAAAAAAGCGATAAAGAGAGATCGTGTAGCAGCTTACCTGATTGTGCTCAGTGGTGCCATCAGCATCAATGGCACGGACTTGCATAACAGGTGTTCCGCGCGGTTCATTCTCGAGCACACTACCCTTCTTTATTTCCCGAAATACAGGTATATTGTCGTTGACGTCGAGCACCTGAATGTATATCATCGTTTCGGCTCCGAGCTGATACTTGTTCTGTACGCGCACGATGAGCGTGTACTCAGTGTTGCTCTCATAGTCCAAAGCCTTGGCCAACTTTATATGGGCGACATTCTTGTTAGATTCCAATCTGTAATTCAGGTTTCATATTTGTGAATGAATTATAGTCTCGGGAGTGAATAAATTTTTATTCGATTTTCCAGATTCTTTAAAATATTGACAACGACGAGTAAAGTTATGCTGGGATAGACCATCACAAAAGCCAGTGCGGCATCTTTCAGAAATTCATGATTCTAGTTCTCGTCGCGAGCGCATATCCATCCCAGAATACCCAGATTGTACTAGAGCCTCAAAAGGAAGAAATTAACACAGTTTGCATCGAGCGAGTCCGAAGAAAACTGCACGATGAGTTCCCCCAAGCTCAAAATACTCACATTTTCAAGAACGAGTGGAAAGAACAGCTTATGGGCTAGCACGACAATAACACTCCTTTGTTAGAAAAAGAAAACGGACGCGGCGCCTTTATGCATCCATAACATAAGTACCTGAAAGTGTTCTCTTTGTTCGTCTGCTCGGTTCTTCCAGTAACGAGCTCAAAAAGGAAATAGTCGCTGTCGTCGATGTTAGACTGAGCCTCGAGACGGGCGATGCTCGCTTCATAGTCGCTGAAGTTTTCCTTGAGCATTATCGGGTCTTGCGGTGTAAAAGAGAAGGTGGGCGCCTTCTTGTGCGACTCGACGACGCGGATATCGAGATCGATGTCGTTCCGCCGGCTTACCGGGATTCCCTGGTCCCTTGCCGTCGCCGTCAAGCTAAACTTGTAGCCCGGAATTTTCTGCGCGGAGACAAAATTTTTTTATTAAGTACATACATTAATATCTTTGCGCGGGTCGCAGGCATCGTACGGCAGATTTTGCATTACTCACGTCTATCGTATGATTAAGGAAGATGACACCGGTGTTGACGTCGATCCTGAAGTAGACCACGTCCTCTTTGTTCTTACCCTGTAGTTCGTACCTGACGACCGAGTTCATGCCGTCGTCGATATCGGTCGCCGAGACCCTCATCACCTCACGGCCAATGGACAAATCCTGCGGCACCGACTCCGTATACGACTGTAGACAATTCAATGCAAAAACAAATCAGTTCAGAATCCTACGCGAGCGTGAAATTATAATTGCGCCGCTTTCGCGGCTCTTCTCTTTCCTTTCGTGTTAAATTGGATGTATAATACAGGTACGTGGATTAACGATAACGAAAATGTGTGCTCTTTATGGCCAACGGCATTGGTTTGTTTTCTGGCTTGAATATTATATTATTTGAAGCGATTGATATCGGCCATTCAGCCGCTCACCTAAAGTGAACGCACAGCAGCAGCTGCCTCTATAACGCAAATTATCCAAATGTATTGCTTAGTAGAGCGCGTGATTTTACAAATGTTCCAAGCTTTCGTTTGATCTCCGGAGATTCCGCGATCCACTATTGATTGACTGAATGTATTGTTTTTTCGCGCTCAAATGTACTGAATAAACAACTGTCGATTAAAGCTACAGCTAGACTAATCGTTGAACGATCGCAATTAAATGGATAGCACTATAACACCAAAGGTTTTTTTACAAAACACATTAAAGGCGTAAGCGTATTTCTACTCAAAAAAAATTTAACCGTATACTTAAAACTCCAACACTGTATACTTATCACTGCAACATCAAAGGTTTTTTTGTTACAACACATTAAATACGCAAGTGCATTTCTACTCAAAAAGTTTAACCGTATTCTTAAATATTCAACTTTTAATGCATAACTAGTGCGTGTCGGCAGTGGAATGACATAAAGTGTTACAATAACAAGTTCTTGTGTATTAACGTATCGAAACTGCACACATCGTGATAAACAGAAGATATATTTTATTTTCAAGACGCGGAACCATGACAATCCCGGATCAAAATTTAAAACACTTGGTTTCGCAGCGTATTCGAGGTCAATGAGCTATAACTTGGCATTATGTGTCGAATAGAAAATGTGAGTGGTGTTAATAAAAAAGCCATATCGCGCTGCCAATTAATACAATTGTGGCCACATATTGTGGAGCGTAAAGTTAACAACTGACTCTCATTAAAAAGGAGAGTGGGAGAAAAATAAAAGTTTGTCGCAAAATTAACATTGTAGAACGAGGTAATTTTAATGACTTTTAATTAACATCCCTTTGTTCGTAAACAAAAAGAAAAAAAAAGGAAAGAAAGAAAAAAAAATAAACTCGGTAATAACCGATGGCATACATTTTCCAAAGTGTCGACATGAATATTTAACGCGTTCCCCCCAAGTCAGCGACTTTACCTGCGCGGCGAGGGAACTCGCGCGCGAGTTCCATTTAATTATAAAGTCAGCTGCTGTCAATCAAAGTGCCATCATAAAGAGACACCGTTTTCTTCTACATTGATCGCTACACAGCATATATCTATGGTATATGCATGTATGTATGTATAGGCGGTCATTTAGTACAGAGAGGACCGGTACGAGAAAATGTATATAGACTAATGCAATGAACTTGTAAACCTATCGAAGTCATGCACAATAACGTGTGTTTATATACGTGCAGCTATATTGTGCGCGCTGCTGACGCTACTATGTCATCGATTTTCTCATTATTCACTGCAGTAGATAATAATCTAGCGGCGCATGCACATTTGAACTATATTTGATTTTAATGCTATGCGCGAGCGCGAAAAGGAACGCGCGCGATTTTCCCCCAAATCGCATCGACCGGCTGGAAATACCCCATTTCGAGCAAGTGCTGATGTTTGCAAAACTCCGCGCTCGCGCGATAAACAAATTGTCAGGCAACATCGAGTGACACAACATCGAATTACACGCGCGTCCAGCACATCCAACGCCGAGAGAGAGAGATTCATTAAACAAAACGCCCCGAAAGAGAGCGAGAGAGACAGGCGCGCGAAAGTAAACGACGTTTATTAAAAACGTCGAGCAGTGCAAAAACTTGGAAAACTTTTAAAATAACGCGGCGTCTCTTCGAGCGTCCGAGCGTTCCAATTATTCGTATAAATATGCGTAAATAATCTATGTATGCATACTGTGCGAACATGCGTGCGTAAGAAGGTAAATCAAGGGGAAGAAAATCTATAGTAGCGTTAAAAAAAAGGCGCGCGCGCACTTAACGGCCCGATTCACTGTAGAGTGCATCGTATATAGAAAAAAAAAACTAGAATCAGCTGATTCGCGTGAATTACGCACTGTATATGCGTATATGTAAAAATAAAAGATAGAAAAAAAACAATAGCAAGCACATCGAACGTGGACACACACACACACACACGAACACGTGCGACAGCGATTCCACTTGACACATACAAAATCGCTATACATATATGCGTGTTAACTTTGTATGTACATTCCGAGCGAGCGAGCGTCGGACAAATTCCATATATATATATATGCAATACACATCGATAGAGAGAGAGTTAATCGTTCGAGGCACAAAAGTGCCTGGACCCACATACGCGCACGTATATACAAAGTTCGAGCGTGAAACGGGCCATTATCATATACACGCGTGAATGCGAGAGTATGTGTGTGGTGTGTGTAGCAGCTCTATATACATATATATAGACGTGTGAATATAAAGAGTGCGACGAAAAAACTGCGGCTCTATGTATGTATATAAATAAATTGCACATCTATAGATCGTACGTAATAAAAGAGTAAAGTGCATTGACACACAAAAGAACAAGTAATATATGCATATAAAGAATAAAAAGATCACAAATCGTCACGCGTTATATGTGTGTAAGACACTGCAGCGACAGACACTCAGCGTTGCACGTTCACATTCACGTGCGCTTGCTTGTGTTTCGTGAAGTATGTGTGCACGAGTGTGTTGAGAGAGATGCACACAGAGAAATTTCGAGAACCAACCTTCGACCCGGGTCCCCAGTAGTCCTATAATCGAAGGCAGAAAAAATCGAAGCAAAAGTATATGTTAGTCTGGGCTTCTCTCTTTCTCTCTAGCAGGATGGAGGTAAGGTCGTTAAAACGTTTATTAGTATAGAGAGGCGCTGCCGGACACGAGAGGGAGGAGGAGGAGGAGGAGGAGGAGGCGGGGGAGAGGCTGCCACGAGGAAGAAAGTTAGGTAATCTATCTATATAGAATATTATACGTATATCTTATAGTGTCTATAGCATCCTCTTCTACACTGAATATATTAATTTTCACTTAGACAAGTGACGTGGCACACGTCGATGTCAGACTCGCGTCGAGAGAAAGATAGAGATTGAGTTACGATGAGTAGGTCGAGATAAGAGAAAATTAGTATACACGTAGTTGTGACAGGCAAGACACTCACATATACGGGTATATAGGGCGTATACTGTATACGTATATAATATATATAACGAGATCGGTCGCGCGTATCCGAAAATTTGCAAAGTTGGCTCGCAGCCGGTACTCACGACTTTGTCGAAGACGGGCGCGTTGTCGTTGATGTCGGTGACGGTGACCTTAAAGGTGCACACGTCGTCCAATTGGGGCCTGCCGTTGTCCGTCGCCAGCACAGTCAGGTAGATCTCCTTCTCGCGGGCAGGCTCGTCCCTGTCCAGCATGTGAGTCGTCGTGATTTCGCCGGTCACGTTGTTTATCTTGAACTTGAGTTTTTCGCCATTCGCCGTTACGAAGCTGTACGTGATGGTACCTTACGGAAAGACAGCAATCGTTAAATTCGCTTAAAATCTCCGCGGGTGTATTTATGCGTCGACCTCGAGCCCATATGCGTCATCGCGAACGTCGGGAATGACGATAAAAATCCCGTCCTCTCGTCATGCGGCCCTTGGAAAAAGTGAAATTGACCCCGAGTACGTTATATGTCTCGAAAGGGAAAGAGAGGGAAATGCGGGCGACGCGTCCCCAAGCACGACTGAGCGCGCGGCTTTTGAAAATTTAAAAACGCCGCGCGCATCAACTCTCGCCCCCGGTGCAGCGAAAACGTATTCGCGCGAAGAGTAGTGTCGAGGTCGATCGTAAAATCCAATCCGTCGCGAGCGCGAAGTATGTTGTTCAGCGAGTAGCGCATGCAGGAGAAAAAAGGTATCGCTATATATATATATACCTCCGTCTTCGGGCGGATCCCGGTCTTCGGCGCGAACTGTAAGGACAGACGTGTTCGGCATCGCTTCCTCCTCGACTGCCGCGGCATACCGCGAGCAGTTCGTGAACACGGGCTTGTGGTTGTGGTTCTCTCGTTGTTGCCTCTGCGAACAAAAATACAAAGAGATGTGTATACAACTATACATGCAGCTGGTGCGCAGGTAATGTACGGTATATAGAGCGAAGATCGGGCGAAATATAGAACTGAATGGCACTCGCGAATCGAAGGTAAATATCTGTCTTTAGTTGTGTATGTTCGTCGCTATAACGAAATTGGCCGATGCTGCGCACGGAAACTTTTTCCATACGCGCGTTATCTACACAGGTACGAGTGTCGATCCCGCGATCGAATGTGTACAGATGCGTTGTTTGTGCAGGAGAGAGTCGAGACGACGATCGGGTATCTCGCGGTATAGCGTTTCGTTATTTTATATTGTATTGCACTCTATTAAATCTATATAAAATAAGTCGATTGTGTACTATCACTTTTTCTACTAAGATACAGAGTCTATTTGCAGTGTTTATAAACGACATTGTACTTTTCTTTTGACTCATCATTTTTATGTTAACAAAATAAATGCGTTCATTTTACAATTGTATTGGTTGTAATTATTTGGTAAAGGGTGAAAGCCCGTTCGATTCGGGGGGGGGGGGGAGGCAGATCAGATTAACTTTATGTCATTATTACGTTAGATAAATTTTCAATTTTATTTCATACTATATAGAGCGCTCTGGGGTATATAATCGATCGCAAAACGACCATCAAAATCTATCGAACGGATTTACAGCATTCTGGTCATGACTTTTTTAATGTAGAACAAGAACGTATATCCCATTATTTTTAATCGTAGAAAACGCTATTATAAGCACATGAATGAAGAACATTTTAATGCAATTTCAATGCTGATTTGGTTTGGCAAATGGTTTGAATTTAATTAACCCATTATGTATGAATGACAAAATGAATAGTTTACATTTTTCTAGACGAAAGCAGAATTGAGGCTCTCAATTATTGAAAAATAAAAAATTACGCGCTATTCTTACTAAAAATGGATACTTAACTAGATTTAAAGAAGACGTAAAACGCAAGGTAAGCATATATAAAATGCCGGTAAATCAATAGTTCAGTACGAAACCGAACGGAAAAATTTTAAAAGCAATTCTATGTCTTTTGTAATGCACTCGACTTGCCGCGCGCATTATTCAGCGAGGCTCTTCGTCGCTATACCTGTATGTATGGCGCTTTACTTCGCGCGCGTGGTAAATATGTTCCGAGCAAAAAAAAAAAGAATACTCGAGACTCCAACTTCTCCCGAAAATTAAAGAGCTCGCACGAAAAAGACTTACCAGCAGGTCATCTTCGTTTCTGAATTGAGATCTAAAATTGAGGTGCCTCGTGTGCCTCAGTCTGGTCGTATCCGCTGTAACAAAGAAAGAAAAAGAACATTGATTAAACGCATATTCTGTAGAGGAAAAGAGAACGTTTTCTCATTTTCAAAGAGGCGAGACGCGCACAATTCTCAAGACGAATCGATGCGACTCATTCAATTTGAAACGTGGCATTGCTTTCAATTCAACGCGTCAGACGTAAATGCAATCGAATGGCATGTTGCAGCAGCGAAAAAGCAATGTTCTCTAGAGAGATTGCAAAAACGGCGGGTGGCGTTGCGCGCCTGCGCGACCGCGACGCAGGCAGTCTGTGTGTATACACACACACACACACACACACACACACACACACACACACATATACGTATATATACAATTATACATACATACACATGTACACATTCATAATCATTGCTAAATTTAGACAATATAATGTCAGTTGTCACAGATGAACGCCCCTGCGACATTTCGGATTTGCATCAGCGTCAGTATAGCAGCGACGGGCATTAATCAATCGAATGTAAACAACGGCTATATGATGAAGGAATATATACGCGTAAATGTTATCGTTGAAATTGCTCATGTATACGCACGTATAATACGCGAAGATGAACGCACAGCGAGCCCGCTATATGAAATCTATGGATTTGATAATCCAACGCGCCCAGCGTATTAAGCAATATCTAAAACATAACCGTCCAGATTGTGCGTACTGTGCCGATGGCTTGAAAGCTGACTTGTGCAGTGTGCGGTGTTGCTTCGAGCAAGAAGAATCTGTTTGAAATCCAAATGTATATTCCACTCTAGAAGCAAGCATAATTCCAATTGATGGAAGGGGATCGAGATCGGGGGAAAGAAATGGCGCTTATAAAATAATAAAATGAAATATTGGTCAATATTCAGCCCATCATGTGTGCCCTGTGTAAGCATCGTCACGTGTATATATATACAGAGAAGATGAGAGCATATAACGCTGGGAATGAAAACAAGCAGGAGAGCGAGAGAGAAAACAGTTGATCGAAATTGCCTGAGTAAGAGAGAGAGAGAGACAGCCACATTGAAGAGCGAGTCTATAAAATAATCCATTGGAATCAAGCTCGCATTACGCAGAGAATATAGCCGGCATCCAATCGACGATACACACATTTGCTCGCGAGTCGCTCGTTCGAAGCTCATCAATAGCGAGAGGGAGGCAGAGAGAGAGAGAGAGAGGCGCATAGCTTTGAAATCGTTAAATAAACATGCTGTATATTCTGGCCTCACTCTCTCGCCCTTGTATACACACGCACACGTACCGAATTGCTCTTTCCCGCGTACTCACTCAATTAAAGCTCGCCTAAACGCTCGATCGCTAAATTTTTACGAGCGCGCTGCCGGCCTGCGCGTCTTTTCATTTAGCTTTTTTTCTCTCTTTTTTTTTCGAAAATGCGACCAAGCTGCGACTAGATTAATGATTCATCACTAGAGTGCTGCGCGAACTTTGCGGATTTTTGATTTGAAAGAATGTAGACGAAGCATTTGTCAAATGGGTTTTTTTCTTATTGATGGGGTCGCTCTTTGAAAACTATGCGGTTTGAGCGTTTTTTTTTTCAATGCGGGCAGAAAGAAAGTTGCGAAAACAATTAGCGATTCTGGGACAAAGAGACACGAGAGAGAGAAAGAGAGAGAGAGAGAGAGAGAACTGCCGATTCAATAACTTGTGCAATTAATTATCTCTCATTTATGTATATATATTATATACATAGCGAATGTATACATAGCGCATGTAGCGTAGAATATTCTTCAAAACAGTTCGCAAATTTGATAAGCAAATTATCTCTCGTCAGCCAAAATAAATAAACAAGTTAGATTATACTTCTTTGTACTTGTTTAGACCTTATTTAATTATTATTGGCGACCTAGTTTTACTCCCTCGCTCATTTAGTGTAATGAAATGCTGCGTCAATTCCGTTGGTAATAATTTTACGAAACACTGCAGATTTGGACGTTAACATTATTACAAGTTCGAAAGTATTTTCCGACATCAAAGCTTCGACTACCTGATTTACTGTATACACACTCACACAAGCTCTCCGCTGGTCAACGAATATATTCATTCATGTTTTCCATGCTACGAGGATATTTTGAATAAATAATTACTCGGCGTTTACCAAAGCTCCGAGAGTGGGCTTTAACGCGCGAGAAAAGCAAGCGCAAAAGAAATTTCCCACATAATTTAAGCGCACCGCGCGCGTATTTTGCGAGCCAGCCTCTCAAAAAGCCCTCGACGGAATGCGCAGCGTGCACGAGCGTCCCGTTTTCTCGTGCTTCGTTCCGCGAACCCGCCTCGACTAATTCGGGTAATGTAATCGATGGAACTAGGCTATACGCACATATGAGCGCATATATATAGAGAGTCGCCGCAGTACAAACGCTCGCCCGCGCGCGCAGGGTCGAATTTGAAATCAATCGCGAATCATTCAAAACTGACATCAGCGGCGGCGGGCGCGACCATTATCCCGGGAGCAGTCAATTTCAAATGAACATAGAGTGAGAGATTTAATGCTTTGCCGTGTAGGCCCCGCAGGCAATAATTTGATTAAGCTTTCCCCGCGACTCGCACGCACACATGTATATAACAGAGCCGCGATTGTGCATTCCACGGAGTGTTGGCTACGGAGCTTCTTTGGGGGATTAAGTTGCATCAGCCGCGCATAAAACCGCGCCGCTCTCGCAATTAGCGTCGAGCTGCAGTATAGTGCGGCTCGGCTTCGGTACACGACGCTTAAAAGCTCGTCGCGAGATTTTTGCCGAACGAGAAAGAAAGGGTGGGAGGGACGGAAAGGGGGGGGGGGCACGGAAAGGTTAGAAATACGTCAACTCGCTGCAGATTAGCTGCACCGCAAAATAATGAAAGTATAGTGCGATGTAGAAGCGCATATATATCTATACAGAGTCTCGATCCGCAGCTCTGGAAAAACAGGAGACAGCGGCAGCAGAGCAGCGCGCAGGACTCGGCAATTACAGGAGTAACAACAAACAGGGGCGCTCTCGTGCAAACTCGCTCTCTGTTCTTGTGATATATGGAGCTGATGCTGCTGCTGCTGCGATGGCACAGATAATACAAAAAAAAAAGAGGCCATCAGAGAGGGAGCTGAGAAAAGCTCGGCCATCCCTGCATAATTAGACAATTAGACAAATAATCAACGACGCTATACTCTTTTTAGCGCGCGTACGGCGCGGCCGTCTACGGTTACAGTACATACACACACACACGCGCGCGCGCGCAGTGTCGAGAAACAAGCTGCTGCGCAGTCGGGTCTCATTTGATCATTTGTTGCGGACCATTAGTAAGCGCAGCAAAGGCCAGTGCAGCGCCGCGCGGTGCGGAGTGAAAAGCTTCGCGGTGCGCGCAGACGGCAGCTTTTTTTTTTTCCTCACCGCATCAGCCGAGCGTCGAAGCGCGCGGCAGGCTGCCGCTGCGCCGCACGCGCTCGACGCGAGCGTCGAAAAGCCACGCGCGTGAAAGGCGCGCCGGACGCGAATGACAGGGTCGTCAGCCGCGAATTCGCGCGGATAATTACAGACCTAGTCCGCGCGCGCCCCGAGAAGAGGGTGAGCTTTGTGGGCCGCGCTTTCCTTTGTGCTTCGCTACTGGCGCAATTTCGCCTGGATTATTTAGAGAGAGCCAGCGCGTCTCGAATTCTTGCTTCTGGCTGCTGCTGCTGCTGCTGCTACTGCTGCTACGGGGTCGCTCTTGTCATACTTGCGCTCGGGCGTTGATTAGGTTTGGACTCTGTGAGAGCTTGCGCGAAAGGGCGCGAAAAAAAGGAAGCGCGCGCACGCCTATTGTCGGAGGGCCGCGCGCGACTTTGAGAACGAGAGAATTTCCTCTCTTTGAGGGCTGTATTACACTTTCCATGCAGCTGCTAAACGAAAAGAGCGCCATGTGGAATACACGCAACATTGTAAAGCGAGACATAAGCGACTGGTAAATATCGCAAATCTATCGGTGAGACGGTGTTATTTTTAACTTTTATAATTGACTGAGCTCTTCTTCGACGGGAGTATCGTCTAAAGGGATACGTTAATAATGTTATTGATGTGACAACTTCTTCATTTACAAATTTCAACGCACAGACAACTTAAAGCATGAAATGTCCCACTTACACTGCGCTAATTTAGCGAAACGTATACTATATATAGCACATCGAGTTAATATATCCTTCACGTACTCCAGCATTCTTTTATAATCTTTCTGCAAACTCGCAAAATCAAATGCAGTCAAGTTGTTATGCTATGAGTTATAGACTCGAATTGGCACATGCTGTTAAACAATATTTCAGAAAATACTATTTTCAATATAGCATTCAGTACAATAATAATTTTAATGGTGATTTGTGAATTCAAAAGAATACGCCCTTTTATTTGTACAAACAGAACAAAGAAAAACTTTATTTGAAAAACGATCCTTCATGCAAATCAGTTTAATTAAAGTTTGATTAATTTTGTAGACCAGCTGGATTTATGAATTATTCCTTTGATATATATTATGCAGGCGTGCCTTGCATTTGATATATTATAACACTTTTGAAAAAAAAATTTGAACTCGATTCTGGTGCTTTGATGTTGAATGCTACGAAATTTTTGGTGTTAATCTATGTGAGCACAGCAGTGAACAATAAGTGTTGTGTGTAATTATTTTATAAAGTCAACAAAAGTTTACAACATTTCATAACGTGTGAAAAATAATTATGTATAAATTTCAATTTTCATAATCAAATATAACTTCAATCATTATGAAGGATAGCAACCGAGATATGCCGATTTAAAAAGTCAGAACAAATTTTTGTGTATAAAAACTCTGAAAAGCAGGTATTTCGAATTGTTGGCTCAAAAGTATCTTAATAGTGTTGAAGTGCAGCAAAGTGCGCGGTATAATACTTTTCAGTCCAAGGCCGCCCAGAGATACGCTTTGCTGCTTTAAAGTTCGCCTTTAAACTTCAATTCATACTTTGTTTGGTGGTAGTATACAAGTGAAAATACTTTAATGTTTTTCTGCGTTTTGCGCAATAACAGTTTTCCCGAAATTTCGCCGTTATTAACATTAAACAAAAATAACGTTGCAATATAGCAATTGAAAAGCTTCGCAGAGCAGTATAATATGCATTAAAGTGGCGATCGCAATCAATGATTTTGTTTGAACTAAAGGTATATATAATTATACGAATAAACCGCGTAACGTATAATATAATTAACAATATTAAATACGCGTAAAATGAAAAAGGGAACGTAATTAAGTTTCAATAATTACCAATCCGAGATAACATCGATGAAGTGAACTGAGGAGGATGGGAGAAAAAAGTTGTGCGCACGGACTCTACTGCTGTGTAGCATCCAATTACGTTAGCGCAGTTTTTCCCTTCGTCTCCGCTATGTGGAAGCCGCGAGCACATAAAACACGCCCTAGCCCAGCGAAGAAGAACTCTCGGTCCGCGCGCTCTCAGATAAAATCGCAACGATCGTATAAAAAGTTCCAATTTTGACTTATATAAACGAGCGGCGCCCCCTTAAAATCTTTACTGTGGCCGCGCGCGACCGCGGCGGTGGCTACTATATATATCCTGTCTCGGAGCTGAAACGCCACGCGATATATAACTTCGATACCGCGTGAAATATGAACTTGCGGAATAAGCGACGAGTCTTATTAGATTTCTCGCCGGATTATCGGGCTGCAGAACGCAGTTCTACATGCAGTTTGCAATCTGACGATGAAAATAACTCTGAATGTTCGGGGCGTCAGCCCATAATGACACCGCCCCCCCCCCTCCCCCGTTTATGCATATATTGCTCCTGGGCAAGTGTCACGACGTTCCAACTCATACTTTTACCGTCAGCACGATTTCACGTTCGTCAATAAACTTTTTTAAGCTCCGTCCTACTTCTTGAAAGCTCGAAATGAGCTGAGACGATGAATTTTTACAAAATATCTCAACAAATTTCAATCTGGATATCTTTTTAACGATTGGATGAGAAAAACATCGGTTCAACACAAGTGTACACCAACATAATTTTTCCATAAAAATTACCGGAATAGCACGATAATCCTAAGACAACGATCTTGACTTATATATTTATATTATTGCATGTAACTTTTGCTGTACCATTTGGTAATTTTTTTACCGACATAAATTATAGAAAAAAATGGATTATTTTTACTGTGCTGCGGAGTAAATATCGCAGCAAATCTGCAAATAAAATATTTTTTTCATCTCTTTTCCGTAAGCGTTTATAATTAAAGAATTTATAATTGGATACAATTTGCGATACAGAATGCAAGCAATTAAAAAAAGAATAAAAATACTAAGAGGAAATTAAACCGTGCTTATTTTTACAGCAAAATTTTAGATAATTTTCAAGCGAGAGTTCTGCCCTTTTACAAAGACCCTTGACATGTAATCTCCCATACAAGCATTAAAGTATAATTCCTGGCATAATCAAATAATCTGTTTCATCACCAAGCAGAGAGAGATAGAGAGAGAGAGAGAGAGAGAGAGAGATAACAGTGGGGTCCTCTCCCCCCGCTCACATAACCCTTGACGGAAGGGGAACTAATAATATTCAAAGGACAACGTCAGCCGCCACGTGCGGCTCTGAAAATAGCCGAAGGGTGTCGTCGCCGTACACGTCCAACACTCCGACGCCAAATCAATTTCGCCGTCAGAGAGAGCCCGGGCGCGCGCGAGAAAAATGCCACATAGGAAACGACGACAGGAGAGGTGCAACTGGCAACTGGCAACTGCGGCGCTCGAACCCCTTCACTTGGTATTATTATCGTAGGAGAGCAGCCGCGCACACCTAGACAATACGCATAGAGCCTCGCGCTGGCGATGAAGTAACAAGTGACATGGTGAGCTCACGCGCAGGGCAACAGAGACTTTTGAATGCCATAGTATAGCGTATATACTGCATTATCACAGGGCAGCAGTGAGAGAGAGAGAGAGCTCCTGCTATACTGCTACATCCCGCAGGCTGGCGTAATTCCGAGATCGGTGTGTGTGCGCGCGGCAGCATCCTCTCTCTCGCTTATATTATGAACAGACGGTGTGCTCGTTGCGCGCGTATACACAAGGATCGCGCGCTGCACACGTGTGTGCAGCTGTACGGTGAGTGTATATATGTATATTGTACGGTGAGTGTATATATGTATATTGTACAGTGTATACGTGTGCATCGCTCAACTCTGGCGCAAGTGGCGCACGTGCGCTGCGCGAGCTCCCTTTCTCTCTGCGTCCACACTATGCCGTCGCCGCCGCCGCCGCCGCCGCCGCCGCCGCGCATTTCAACGGACAATGGGCTCCGGCGGTTCTGCCACTGGCTCTCTCTCTCTCCAGCAACACTGCACAAGACTGCGAAAGCCCTATGTAAATTAAATCAATTCTGACACAATCGCCGAAATTTATATACAAGAGGCTTCGCGAAGTATACGCGAGGAATCGCCGCCCGTAGCCTCGCTGACCGCACGAGAACGACCTCTCGCGCGCTGTAGCCTCCCAACCAAGACTCCCTCCCTTCTTTGTACGCCGTGGATGTGCGAATATTGCGGTAGGGCAAGCACGAGCATGTGTACGAGTATCGCGTATGCGTGTATGTATGTGTGTGTATGTGTGTGTGTGTGTGTGTGTGTCTAGGTGCTAAAGATGTACAACGGGAGCGATATGAAAATGCGTCAGTAAGCAGAATCGCGACCCGTATGAATATTGCTTCGTCTGTTGTTTGCTCTTTCTATATACACTGCAGCAGCTTCGCTGTACTATATGCGTGCGTGTATTGCGCGTATATATATGACCAATTCTCATAGAAAAATGCACTTTTCAGGGGTCCAGAAATCGAAAATTTTTTTTTTTACGCTAGAGGTTTCGAACCGATCAATCTTTCTTCTGTTAGCTGATAGATAGTCAAAAATGCAGAGGAACATGGGAAACATGGAACATTAGAATTTAACATGGGGAGGTATATGGAAAAAAAAGAAAATCGGCTATTCGGATTTTTATTTACTTTTCTTTTGTCAAACGGACATAACTTTTGATCAGAGCATCGAATCTGGGCATATTTTTTTTAATTAAAGCTCTTTTGTTGCACTTTATTGTGGTGTAATTTAAATTTTATTTGTGCCTCGGAATCATTTGTAGTTATCATTATTGCAGTATTTCGACGCATTCATTTTTTGTAAAAAAGACGTAAAATAGCTCAGAAATATGGTTACTATAATAATTGTTCCCATGTTCCTGTGCACTTTTGACTTACAGGAGATTGTCTCATCGGTCCGAAACCTCTAGCTTTAAAAATAAAATTTCGAGTTCTGGACTCCCAAAAAGTGCATTTTTCTATGAGAATTGGTCATATACTTTGAAAAGTGATACTTTTATTTATATTTATTTTATTGGAGAATTTCACGGCTAAACGAGGGCTTGAAAATACATAAAATCATCGGCGGTATAATGAAAGTATACTGAAATGCTGCTTCAATTATTTCAAACTGTTTATCATTCAAATTTTAGTATTGAATATTTAATGTTGCGCCACAGATGCGAGCCGCGCGCATTATATATGTCTTTCAAATTAATCCGACCGTTTCGTTATGCCTGAAACCATCGAATTTTTTTATTGAACGCTTTATAAGATTTTCTCTGAATTTCAGATAACAGGCACTAACTGCGTTATACCGCAAAAATAAAACGTGTTCTAAAAAAACGTCTCTGCAATTATCAGTATGAGAAATGCAGTGAAGATTTTAATTTTGCTATCAGGGCATATCTCTCATCTTGGTTAATTAATATTTATAGAAATATATAGTGCTCTGCTAAAATTTGAAAACCACATTGCAGTATTTTATACATATATCAAACATGCTCCAAAGAATTTTATTAATGTTCGCATTCTGTGCAAGTGAAACAGCTGTAGTTTCGTGTCATATTTAACACTGTGCTGCATCGCCGATCTTACCAAATTTATGCAGATCTAGTTTTTCAGAGAAATAAGGACTTTTATAATAGTAAAGAGGGAGCCCAGGCATATTCATGTGTACATTCTCTAATTCAGCTTCTACAAGACTTCATCAACTCGGTCATGATGATATATATACATCCCTCTCTATTGCTGTACATATATAAACTTACTGTTATAACACACACGTGATGTATGTGAGATATACTTTATGCAGAAACTTACTCGGTGGCTCGATTAATTAAAAATTCGGTGTAAACTTAGTGTACTTTATCGACATCGTGCTTTACGTATGAATTAAGCTTCAAAAAATCATAAAATACATCATGTCCGAGGCGACATACGACAGCTTTGAACAATTATAAAAAGCCTCGAAATTAATATTATTCTAGTCAATTGAAAGCGCAGGAAATGAAGTTCTAAAAAGGAGACACGGATAGAGTGGAAAGAAGGCGGTATACGGAGCCGTGTAGCAGAACATTTGCATGCGCAATCACGAGCGAAAGAAAGAGGAAGGAAAGAGAACGTATAAGGGGGATGATATGTACCGATAGCAGTAAAGTTTTCTCATAAAGTGTCGCGGGGAGAGAGGGAAAGAGAGGGAAAGAGAGGGTGAGAGAGAGAGAGAGAGAGAGAGAGTGAGTGAGTGAGTGAGAGCGAGAAAGAGCCGACCTCGGAGCTGGCCGGCGGCGCCGCGCTCGAGAGTGCAGGCAAAGAAAGGAGGAAAAAAAGGAAAACGATGCAATGAAAGGCAAATAAAAGTGGCAAAAGCCCTGGACTAATTTCAGTTTAAACCGGGAAAGCAGCGAGAAAGCGCGCCCCCCATTATTGGATAACTCCTTTTCGAGCGCATTATTTACGGGGCCGACCGCGCAAGAATAATACAAGAAGCGCCGCCACCGCCGCCGCCGCCGCCGCTCGCCGGTATATAATCTCGACGGCCGGCGAAAGTAAAGTGCGATAAAGCCCCCGTGTGTGTGTGCGCGCGCGCGTCCCGTGGAAAACCGCTGGGAAACATATTACCCGGATCCAATGTCGCGTGTACAGGATATTTATGTCACAGTTATTATACGGCCAGGCTGCTGGTATACTGCCGGCGCAGTGCCGCGGTTGCTGCTTCTATACTCTCTGGGTCATATCCGCGCGTGTCATCTTCGTTCGCGCGCGCGCGCGCGCGCCTGCTGAAGAAAAAACTAGGTATAGCGCCATTTTTTTCACCGGCCCTTCATCGCTTATTTTTCTCCCTCTTTATTCAGTCTCCGCACGGCTATTACGTGTCATATACACACACACACCAACCGTGTCAATTCACTTTGTAGGGCTCTATATAGGCGATGATGTTTGCGCATATATTTCAGCCCGATGTGAACGCAGCGTTATACACGACGATTTTCGAGCACTTTGAGTGCAGTGCATATATAGAGTGTGAGTCGATGCACGATCGCGTGCCACCGGAGAATTATTCGCAATTTCTGTGTATAATGTGTATACGTGTGTAGTTATGTGCGTGTGTATGTCGCGCTGAGCGAGAGAAAGAGTTAGCAATAATAAAATGCGTTATTCGTGTACAAAAAGATGGATTTGATGGATAAAAGCAGCGTCGCGAACAAGCGTCGATCATGCCGAATGATATATATACTGTACACGTTCCATTTCACGCATGCAAGAAGCGGTTTTCGATTTTTTTCCTGTCGGCCACAGCTGTGGCTATTAACTCGCTAGGGTCTTGAGATTTTCTGAAACGTGCATCATACGTAGAAATCAGAGAGAAAAAGCATTTGGAGTATATGGGAAAAACTATAAAATTAATTCAGTTTTTCCAGTTCGACTGAATTAAAATAAAAATTTTGTTTCACACGCACTCGGCGACACTTTTCTTTGTGTTCTACACGACCCACAGAACGTGACGAAAATAGTGTTACCACGACTTTTTATGTGATCCTGTATCAATAATACATCGGTAATACTATTATAAAATACGTATAAAAAGTAGTGCATTGTAAAAATCGATGTCGTTCATTCAATTTCACGGGAACACTACTTGTTTTGCTTTCTGTGGAACCTGAGGAGACCAAGAATAACGTGGCTCGGGAGAAATAGCCCAATTTTATTTTAATTTTTAATTTTGGTACCCCAAAAACTGATTTAATTTTATGGATCTTCCCATATAAAGAAGCATACAAACTCACTTTCTCTCTCTCGCAAGTTTTTACTTCGCATCGACGACATCAAGAAGAAATCCACGTCGAAATGAAAGCATTTAACGTGGCTTTATTGCCGTTCGCCCTCGGCTCTCTCGCTCGAATCGTAAAGTTTAGCAGTGCAGAAAGCTGTTAACCTCCCTCGATAAAAGCGTCAAAATCTCCTGTCTGCACGGTCGATATATCCTCGCACCTCTCATGCCCATCGTGTGACCACCGTACTCTACCTTGCTCTCCTTATCTTCTCCAAGAACCTCTCGGAGAGTGCATCTGCATACCTTTCATACCGTAAAAACACCAACAGTCTAGCTACTGCTGGCCGTACCAGCCCTACCCATTTTTCTTGCGGCCTCTCCGTTTTCAACTCAGTTCGGCTGCTAATCCAGATTTCCAGGATTCACGATAAATAAATATGCGCTAAACTTATAAGTTGTATTCAAATAAATCGTGCAAACTTTCGAAATGAAAATATTAACGTTTGAAGACCATTTTCAACTTGCTGCCATGTTTGAATTTGTCTTTTATTACTTTGATGACCCTGTTTTTGAGACATGCCTGGATCCTCGAAAATTCAAGTGAATAAAAAATGGTCAGCACCTACAGCTATAACCATCCAGCGATATAGAAAGAAAAAGGTACCATTTGACCAGTTGGTTATCAAAGAGATAAGCGTAGAACACTTTTTTATTCATGAACTTCTCTCCAGCACCACTGGTCGTTACGCGCATCGGTTATATCTTGCGGGTAAAAAATAGGGGCTGCGTCGAAAAATACGAACTGCTGCGTAGCATTTTTTTATTGCTCGTTCCACGGCTGCTCTTTCAATTCGATTACGCATGGAATTACGTACTGTACTTGTGCACTGCCCCTACACACTGCCGCTAGCGAACGTTGCGTATCGCCTGCGATAAGCTCCTCGTTGATAATAATCGAGCCATTGATAAGCACTGCGATGCATGCGATTTGAAACCCGTTTTTATAAGCACGAAAAATATATATTCTTTTTACCGAGTTATTATTGTCGTAGTTTCAACTTTATTGCGCAAGATTGAAAAAAGTAAGACGTTGTGAAAATTTTTACGAAAAACCTTTTTCATAACTTTGCCAATCATAAAAATTGAAGTTAATATAATAAGAATAAATAAACAACCGCAAATAGAAATAAATTTCTGTATGATAAAATACAATTTTACATGATTTAAAACAGGAATATTGGTTTATACTTCATACCAACCAGCAATGTAGAGCTTTTATGATATTTATTTATTTGTTATTATTTAACGGGCAAATACCCTTATTTACATTCATAGAAAGTCCATACTCCACGGACGAATGAAATATTGCATCCATATATCTGCCTGCAAATTTATGCTATCCTCAAGATTCTTAACAACTGAAAAAAGCTTTATATCATCAGCATACAAAAGAATATTCGCAAATTTAATTCTGGAGACTAAATCATTAATATAAATACAAAATAATAGAAGACCAAGGTGAGATCCTTATGGTACTCCAGAAGTAACTACTATAGAACCCGACATACAATTATTGACGCAAACAGCTTGTGTACGATCCTTTAAATAAGAAGATAAAAGAAATTACCGCATATAAAAAAGATATTAACCAGCCCGAGTAGGATTTAGCAATTTTCTTTTATTTGTTTAGTGTAAACCTATAAAAGTTGTAATCGAAATATTGACTCTAAAGATATCCGTAAACCAATTAATTAAATTTTTTATTAAAGTTTATTGTGATATTTTTCTATGCCAAGAAGTTCTTTTGAGTCTTCACTTTTAATTAATTTGAGTAAAAAAGGCTTCTTTAATTTTTTATGAAAACTGGTCAAAAGAAAACATATAAATTGTAGATAATACGAAAATCTGATTTCCTTATCGTTTCCCAGAATGGCAATACTTGAACAGACATTTCTCCGAAAAAATCTACAACTTTTTTACATAACAATATACACAACTAACTAAATTTCATTACTTAATGATAAACCAAGTTCTCGAACCGTATATATAATTAAAAATATTTGATATTGATTAAAAAAATTTAATTTAATCTTATTAAAAATATGTTTATTCGCTTGGTGTAACGTTGTTGCCTTACTCTTTTAACCTTGCATTTTCATAAAGTAATCGAAATCTATTTTTACATCAAATCGAAATTCATAAATTTTTGTATTTTTTAAAGCGTTTTCTTGGACTACACGAACCAAAAGGGCGAATAATCATTTCTCGACAATCGATACGTTGACTTGAATCTGGCGCTCTAAACTCAAAACAGTTAAAGACTCGCAAGGCTTTTGATTATTCGTCCTTCATTTTTCACGCATAGATATATATTACAACATCCCTCTCTGGCATTATAAAATTTGAGATACTTCATGAAATGTGTACAATCTTTCGAAAATTCCATCGACATCGGCATGTGAACTCTGTGAAAATACCAGGAAACATACCGACAACTTGCCAAGTGAAATGGAACGTAATAACGGTAAGAGAGTACCTGCCCAGTGCTCTTTTGTAGCGCTGGAGAGCGTTCTTGTACACGAAAACGCATTCAGAGCTTAAAAAAAGTACAAACCATCTGCCAAGTTGCCTAAATTTCTTTTCCTCTCTTCAGTTATGAGACGTAGTTACGTTTTTCTTTTGTCGCTTCGGACGCAAAACAGCTTCAAAAAGGCGTCGTTTATTCATCAGATATACGTTCTGGTCCTCCAAATGTTTCAATCAAAGCGTTTGTAACAAACAGCCTCAAAGGAGAACTAAAAACTATTGAGCCGTATAAACCTTTACAAAAATTTATCGAAAATTAAATTATTTCACAGAGGTAGCACAAATATTCAGTAACTGAAGAAAACTTTGTTAAAAAAATACGGATTTTCCTTTGATAGCTCTATTCACGGCGTTGGATAATTATATAATTAAAAAAAGAAGAAAAAATGAAAAATCGAAAGTGGTTTTTTTCTAAATAGGGGTCACCTACATAACGCGTCAAAAGCTACCACGCTTTATGCAGTCCACACACTTTTGACTCCAGTAATTATAGACTTGGTGTACAAACTTTGAGAGACGTATTAATATGGCGTCAGAAGAACGCATGAGAAAAATTTACCGATAACGTTGATCAGTCACTTAACCTTTGACCCTTGTAGTTACAGCTTTCGTTCGTTTCACACATGAGACGCCTGCGTGTGAGTCTTATCATGGCCTGTCTCCCTCACTTTTTGTGATCCGACCGGCTGTATGTATAATGTATATCTCACTGATTATACGTCCACACAGTGCATATACACAACGCTCAGGTGATGGCCGTGCTCTCATTCCGTCAATTATTTTCGATCCCACCTTCGTTTGTGTGAGGGTACGTGTGTATGCGAGCACACCCCCGACGATTTACTCGCTCATTCGCGAGAGAGAGAGAGAGAGAGAGAGAGAGAGAGAGAGACTTAAGTGCGCGTTTATGCCGTGACTGTAAAACGCTCATCCACACCGAGCCTCCTACACAGACATACAATATACATGTTAGCTTCTATATATATGTGTGTGTATGTGTGTGTGTGCACACGCGCATGGGTGCGCACGAGCCGGGCTATTAAACGGCTTCTCTCGGGTTATATATATATACGTACACATCGACGCGTGGCTCAGAAACAAAAAGTTGCCCCCCTTCTATCTCTATACAGAGAGGAACGAGAATCCCTTCAAGTGAACACAGGCAGATCAGAAGCGGGCGAATAAAAATTCAACTGCGCAACCTCATCGAGGAATTATTCATACAGCCAGATCGACGATCAGTTTTTTGAGTATTGTTATAGATTTTCCGCTTCCGATCTGACATAGATGCACTATCATAGTTCCTGCAAGAACTTATCAGGAGATGAAGTGCATTCGCAGAATCGATCGGCCGACTGACAATTTTTCCTCCTAATAAATGGATATAGTTAATTTCGGGATGTATAGTTTCAAAGAAAGATGAATTTGCCTCTGCACCAGGACGTGTATTGAATGAAAAGTGGCCATGACGCCTCTACCGGGCTGATTGAAATTGACAAAAACTTTTTGAGCTCTTGCGCACGTTGTGCATGCACTCACTTTAGAAAACGTGAGGTCCATCAGAAAGAAGCTTTTTTTTTATTAGATTGATGAGTAAACATTATCCGAGAAAAACACTCTCTCGATCTTTATGAATTGAATACTATCGGCTGTTCGCCGCGATATAATGGGAAAAGTGTGTTATTGCATTACTTCAGATTCAAAACGATTCGAAAAGTACTTTTAAAAAAACTTGGCAATAAGTGCGACTCTTGACGAAGGGTATTTACCTATAGAGGCTCTTAATTTATCTTTTCCTCTCCATCTCTCTTTTTCTCTCAGCGCATTTCCTCCTCTGCACCTCGAATTCTTTTATCGATCGGACACCGGTGCGTCATGGTAAAAAGCTATGACTAATCGCTCGAGAAACAAGCTCATAAGAGCGAGTCTGCGAGTCATAAAATAGGAAACGTCGATAACTGACCTCACCTGCGTGAACGCTAATAATATGCTCTTTGGACTATATGTTTGAATAACGGTTATACGATTTAGCGCTTGTTCCACTCTTATAAGGAATAATTGAAAGTCAGTCGTCGAAAAGCCAGCGCGCTTCGAAATGAAAATCAGAGCGCATTTTCGTTATAATCGGCCAGTTGTATACATATTCGAGCGATAAATTTTAAATGCCAAGTGCGAATTATGGATTTTTTATTTTTGGCAAGCTCGTAACGTCGCGCAGGCGCGCGTTATAAACGCACGCATGCGATGTGTACAAACGAGGCAGAATGAAACAATCGGATGTTTAACTCTCTCTCTCTCTCTCTCTCTCTCTCCCATTCCCGCAACACAATAAAGTGTCTGCCCGCGCCTCAATCACTGCGTGCTTTCGCGCCCGCGCTTTATTAATATACCCTGCCAGCAGCGACTCCGACCAGCCGTACATTTGCGCAAGCTGTGCCTGACGAGCGGCACCAAATCTGTCGGTATGCGCACATTGGCATCTATATACATTACGTATACGCCTTTAAGTATAGAGCGCTCAAAACGAGGCTGCAAAGATGCTAATTTCCCTTGCTTGGCGCTAATATGATTGTCACGATGGGATGAAATTTCGCTTCGTCTCTCTCTCTCTCTTTCTCTATATATAAAACCCGTATAGAAGTATATCAAAGTTCGCGTGCAATAAGCTATATGTACTTGCATCGTGCAATGTATATAGAACGCGACAAAAGTCCGCGAAGAAGAAGAAAAGGAAGGAGAAGAAGCTTGACGCGGCCGCAGCAACATGATATATATTCGGCGCGTCGGAGGCTATTACACATCGTATATCGATAACTCGGCCGGCCAGTCGGGCTGCGCAGTTTACGGCTTCGATACGCCTGACGTCTGTACGCGATGCTTCCCCCCGCAAACACCCTATATAGGCGCACTGCTGCAATATTCGCTCGACCGAAATTCGACGATCTTTCTTCCGCCCGCCCCACGTGTGCAATGCAGGCAATAGCGGTAGCAGTAGTATAGCAGCAGCAGTATAGCAGCAGCAGCAGCGCAGCTCGAGGGGGGTTACTACAGTTATCCCCCTCATACCTCTCTCTTCATCCCTCTGTGTTCCGTGAGCTATTATTGAGCATCTGATCCAGGAATAGGCTCGGGTCTCTCTCTCTCTCTCTCTCTCTCTCTCTCTCTCTCTCTCTCTCTCTCTCTAATCCGGTCTTGTACGCGCGGGGCGCACTTTCGAGCCTACTCGATTTAAGTGTGTGTGTGTAGTGTGTACCCTCCCTCGCAAAAGTTGTGTGCGCTCCTGTTTTATTTTCTTTTTTTTTCTTTTTTGGACTTACGCATCGGCGTCAATAGGAGGAGCCACACCGAGCGACGACGACTGACTCACCTGTAACAGAAAGACAAACGGTACGGTTAATCGGAGAATGACTTTTTACTCGCTTTGACGCGATTACGTGGAAAATAACGTTGAGAAGGATTTATTTATTTCATCGCTCATCTCTGGCTGCTGCTTTTGTGCAGCAGCGACGATTCGCCGTTTATACGCCGGGCGAAGGAAAAATCCGAGCGCAGCTTTAGGTTAAAAATTTATAATACGAAAAAGTCAATTCTCATCTGTATACTTATGCTCGCTTTTGTTTGATATTAAACGCCGGCTGACCGGCAGTTCATCGTAGACGTATATGTTATGTATATATGGATAAGCAGGGAGAGAGATAGGGCACTGTACAGAGAGACTTGTAATTCTTTTGTGCATTATGCATGCAAAAGCCGATACTGGTCTTATATACCAGCCAAGTTAATTAAGAACAGCCATGCAGCGTCAGTCAACATATATATAAAAGAACAAATAAGTGTATGCGCTAAAGTATGCTAGGTTGACACGCGCTCTTTTTACGGCGAGTAGTAAACGAGTCAATTTCGCTTCTTCCTACGATTCAGCAACTAATTAGCCCCTCCTACACAGAAGAAAAATAGATAAACACCTCGGGTGTATAACGTATATTCCCTGGCAAAAAGTAAACGACTCGCAGTCTCCAGGTTCGAAAAGTTTTTTCCGCTTGGCGAAACTAGCCACTTATTAATCATTTCTAACGTAACTCTAAAAAAAAATGGTTAGTTACATCGGAGAAACTAATTTATCCGATGTAACTAGCTAGACGATTTGCTGTTATTAAGCCGGCATATGTACATAACGAAGACCGAGTGGCATACAATTGGTCGTTCAACTCTGTGCGCGCATACTTTGCACAATAAGTAACTCTTCAACTTTTCGTACGGACTGTACGTATATACTGCGCTCGCTCAGTGCGGAGAGATGAAAACAAACCTTAATGAGGGCTGCGCCACAACAACATTCAAAGAGCACATTGGAGCATAGCGTCGAATCGAGCGTCGATGCGTGTATTACACGCAGAGGAAAGAGAGACTGGGAGCCGATGACTCAGAGCTGGAGAATCCATTTGGTTCCTATGCGAACGGGGGGCACACCCCTCTTTCTCTTTCTCTCTCTCTCTCTCTCTCTCTCTAAAATCCACGGCTCAGGACTTCCATAAGTGCCTAGTGTACGTATACACTATACATACATCAGATGATGAACGGACACCGGGGAGACGGATATTGTTCGGGGGAGAGCCTGTATTTATGTATCCGAAAAGGAAATCCAATATAGCAGTTTCGATATTGTGCACGCGCAGTTTTTATCCAAAGTCGCTCGCTGTAGCGTTTAGTTAAAAAAAAAAAAAGAATGAAAGCGACGCACCTGGATTCGATACCGCCTATATATGACCCACGTGTGCAGTGTACACATATGCGCACGCGAGAGAGTTTGTGTATATATTTGGATCGGGCTCAGCGCGATAAGATTACGTCTCGAGGTGGAAGCTTGTTCAACTGACAGGCTTTCTCGTATACGTATATACCGGAGTGATGCGTTGTGTTCGAAAAGAGCGAGTGCGTGTAGTGAGAAAAAGCCGAGAGATTATCCCGATTTTTTTCCCCGACTGACCAACTCGCGCTCTCACTCAACTGACAAACGAGATTCCGTAGGGAGCGAAGATTTAGATTCCCTTTTTTGGGAGAGAGAGAGAGAGAGAGAGAGAGAGAACAACTAGTCGTTGTATTTTGTAAGCTGCATTGTTTTTCACAGTTCGGAGTATACGCGATACTCCAAGCTATTCTTCTTTCGACTCGTATATGTGCGCTTGTCGAAAAATATTCGTCTGCGCCTGGTTCTGATGGACTGGAGATTGGAGAAACAAAGCCTGTCGAGTGGGCATGAAGTCAAAATGCGTAGAATTATCGCTGCCATAACAGCACTTGCTATTTGCAATCATGCATTATGTTATAAAACTTTTGTTGAAATCTAATTCATTTTGGAAAGCGGCGAATATGGCACGTCAACGGAATAATTTGTAATGTCTAAACTGAAATAAAGTTAAATTTGAATTTAAAAATGATTTACGCCCTCTCAAGCCGAGAGCTCTGCGTTTTTCAAAGGATGAAAACGAATTTTCAACGTACTACACGCTCTCCAAGTGATGTGTAAGCAGCTAATGCTTCATGAGAAATAAGCTACACCGCGCACATCGCCGCGGCGCCGATCTGGTGACCTTTGCGCGCTTGTAGAATATCGCTACGCGGTATTGTGTTACAGCCGACAGAAAAACCATTTCCAATGCTGCGAGAGAGCGCGACATTCCGGCAAAAAGCAGCGCAGAAAATATATTCTCACACGTATTCACTGCAAAAAATAATGCTCCAAAATTGCTGGAAAATTACGCTTATGTAACGGCGCCGTTGTGTAGTCGCGGAGACATTAACCTCCATAGCTGCAGTGTTCCGCGAACAACCTTACAATTTCAAATAAACCGAGAGAAAGAGAGACGGGGAAAAATTAAAGAGACGCGTAGTATAGGACACGGATCACACGATATCGGGCCCTCAGAGCGAACAAAGAACAAACAAAAACTATGTTCCCCGCAACTAAAGCGTCCCTGCACCGAAAGCGTCCGAGAAAAAAACACAAATCTCGCCCGGCATATCTCTCGCGCATATATAAGTGAATACAAGTGGCGGCATTTCCCCCCTCGTTTGGGGGAAAAAAATACCAGCGCAGTCGGAAAAAGTCGCGGCCCCCCCTCGTGTGGGCGTGCATAATCGACGACGCGCGACGAGACAGCCGCGCGCGGGAGGACGAGGAAGGGCAAGGTCCCTTCTATCTTCCTCGTGGGATTTACGACCTTTGCTCGCTCGGCCGAAAATAAACGCGCGGGGCGCAGTGGCGCGAAAATGTCTTGTTACTCATCGGGTCCCTGAGTCGTTTTCACGCCGGTCGACGAACTCGTTTTGTGTCTCCGGAGGAAGGGAGGGAAGTAGAAGAACAATAAAAAGAATTGGACGTAATCTACAGCGTGCGGTGTGTCGACTTTTTTTCCTCTGACAATTTGATTGTGTGCGCGCGCGCGGACGTCGCGAGGTTGTCTTGCAATCTATCTTGAAAAAAAAAACCTGGAGCTCAATCTATGTCTCTTTTTGCGCGAGTCTCGTAGACGAGTGTGTTTACAGCGGCGTTACGTATCGGTGAAGAAGATGTAGAGAATTTTCGAGTCTCTCTCGCCCAGCGGAGCAGACTGATTATATAGGAGTTATCTTCCTCATGCCGAGCGATAGATACAGCTTATCATACTTTAAAAGAACGGCGAATGTTTATTTGTCGCTGAAAGGAGGTCCCGGAGCTCGAAAGAAAATAATCGCAGTGGAGCAGCGCGCGCAGGACTCTGTGTATCTGATAAAATTTTTACGGGTTTACGTAAAACCCGAGTGGCTAAAGCTACTCGGCTACGGGGTCTCCGCCGTACATATTTCAAGCCCATCAAGCAGTGGCTCGTCTGCTGCTTCATTCCTAGTTCTCTCTCTTTCTGTTTCTCTCTCTCTCTCTCTCTCTCTCCCCTTTCTGCACTCGAGCTTGTAGAAATAAACGTTTTTACGGCTTGAGCGACATTATTAACTCACGTGCCGCTCTTATTGACTCTTCTCCTTTAATGATACTTGGAGGAGTAATGCGCACTCTACTTTTTTTTTACGTTCATGATCATTTTGAGCTTATACAAACATTCGCGCGCGAATGTGCTTAACCGAACGGTCGCGCGGGGTTCACGAAGAGATGGCCGGAAACGTCGGAATTTCAGACATAGAAGTTTTTTTCTCGCTGCTGCTAATACTTCATCGATGCGGAGCGGCCTTTTTTAATTACCGACGAGAGCTTTACAGATTCGTGTATATACACAGACGTATTCGCGCGTCTCGCGCCATCTATCTCGTCGATCAACTGGCCGATGGCCATGCGAGCAATCTAATTGGCCAGTCCAGTGGACCGGTCAAACGACCAGTCATAAAACGAATAGATTACAATCTCGTTTTTAGAGTACGAATTCGCTGTGCAGCGCGTCCTCGGCAATCCGAGCTGGCTGCAGTGCCATGGCTTTACTGCGAGACGCGTGTGTATACCTTTTACTGCTACGCACACGCACGCACTTTGCAAACTTGCGCGACGATTTTTACGGAGTTTTGAGGGAAAACCGCGTTGAATTTATATACGCCGCATGACAAATAGACGAGGAGAGAGTATAGCGGAGAAACGAGCAACAAAGGGGAACGACGAGACAGCCCGCGATGCACGAGAGACTGTATGTCAAGTTCTCGAATTAATGCACGTAGCTGCGTTTATGGCATGCAAAACCGCACGCGCGTACCGCAAGATGCGTTATATTACATCGACTTAAATCGGTTAAAGCTTTCCCTTCCCCTTGACACCACCAACCCCCCCCCCCCTCCCTTCTCCTCTACCCCATCCTTCCTTTTATCATAAATGAATTTAATGGGTACTAGAGCTTTAATTTTATTAAAGCCCTGATTGCAGGGTTTTATCGCGCGCGTATAAATACGGGCTCTCCTCTCTCGACATTCTTCAGAACCTCATGATGGAAAAATGGGTCGTCCCATCCGTAAACGTATGCGAATTAGTTGTCAGTTTACATAGTTTTAAGCAGACAAGAGATTGGCAGGATCGTAGCGCTCTGGCAACGGAGCTGGAAGCGAATTATTGAGAAAGTTAAATTATGAAATGTGATACTATATACCTATTTTATATACTATAATACTGCGCAATATAACGATTTCATAATTTGAAATTAGCAGATGTATCCTGCGGATTGTCGGGACGGCTGAGACAGCAAATTGTGTAACCATGGAGAAAAATAGGCTTACGGGTCTCCCCGACAACCACTCTCACGCGCTCAAATATAATCCCTTAGAAAAAACCACTCTTTCCCTTGTTACAGATATACCACGTTTTATAACAAGGTCACATGAATACATATTTTAATCCCAGGGAAAAGATTCGTTGACTGTTAACTGACTATTATTAAAAGTGCAGATTGTTCATGTTCACGTCATTGTTTAATATTGTTAGTCTAGTTTTAATAGCCAATCTTATTATACAGCTCTTTTTATTTTTAACCGGCCATTCACTGATAGATCGAATTTCTGACCTTATTTTATAGTTTATCTCGTAATGCACTGTCATATATTATTAGTAACCGTACAGATATACACCAGAAATATAATTAAAACTTCGCATGTATACAACAGTAAGAAAAACTTCGTCTCCGAATGCAGACCGTTGTAATAATAAAGCAGTAGAGTAGCTGAAAATGTGGGATGTAGGAAAAGTTTAAAAATTGACCTAATCTGAATGCAGATTAACTTGAAAGCAAAAATGTACAGTTGTAAATTTTAGTCGCACAACTGATTTCAACAAGTTCATGTCGTATTTTTGTATTCAACAATTTCAATTTTTAATTACGTTTCTCGCTCACGAGAAAAAGAGAACGGTCTCACAAACATACACACACACACACACACACATAGTCGATCTTCGACCAGAACTCTTGGTAGGTACGGACTAATTCGAGTGCACTCTTCCGGCGTTGAGTGGTGCAGAGTGTATAGCAGCAGCTGAGAGACTCCCATTTTAGACGAGCCCATGCTCTTTTTAATACCCACTGAAATAAATATAAATAAAAGAGCTCGTAATGACGAGGCTCGGGAAGCGCACGTGATTCCGCCGGTAAAATTGACGCGATGGTACTTTTAACTTTTTTTTTACGAGAGACACGAAGCTGTGAAAAGTCCATTAGACCTATCGATTAATAATTCAGGAAATTTTAATTGTGGATATACCGCAGACGCGGACATGCCAGACAGCCACACACAAATACACACACACACACACGCACACACACTCACACACACATACATGCGTACTCGCAATAACAATGTAACTAAATTAGCGAAACTTAAAAACAAAAATTTTTGTGCTCCGGCCCTCTCAAATAAGTGGTGAACAATAGCGACGGCGTAGTTGCAGCGCGATATATGGTTTAACGATTGACCGAAGCTTTTTCCTAGCGAACTTGTTCAATTAAAAAAGGCGTACTTGACCCAGTGAGGGCGCGCCGATGCGAGTGTTTTCGCGAAGGAACTCACGAAATTGGCATATATCAGCTCGTACGATCGCAATAGCTGCGCTGCAGGAAGCAGCGGTGCGTTTTGCGAGCACATCGACACGCCGTGCAGAATTGTGACATAAAAGTTTGCAGCTCTATATACACAGACAACAAGTGGCACACCATATGGGCAATGCATAGCAGCAGCAGCAACAGCTGTGTAGAGCCGCTCTTTCATATATCGGCCGCCGCGAGAACTATACCGACTGTATATATATATATATTCTCTAGATATATATGCACACAGTTGTTAGCCAACTGTTATCGTAACTACACTGCGTCTGCGTATTCACGCAATAGCCGCGTATAGGGGAAGCGGCAGCCGCAGCATCAACAACAACAACAACAATAACAACAACAACAAAAGCAGCAGCAAGGAAAAGCAAATCATAAGAAAATCGTGGAAATCGAGCGTGGCGGCGGCGCCATGCTTATGTACACAAGTGTACGCGCGCCTATGTATATACAGGGTAGACAAGCATCCGTATAGTCTTGGGCGTCCGAAGCTAGCCGCAAAATCAAATTAGAGGAAATTCAATTAGTGCCCGAAGAATTTCTCTTAGGCATTTCCACGGGTGCGCCAGCAACACCAGTCGAGAGAGCGCGCGCTCTCGTTCTGTTTGTGTGTGTGCGTGTGTGTGTGTGTGTATGTGTGTCTGTCTGGCCGGAGGCGAGGCGCCGGCGATCGATCGTCGCTAATACTTAACCGCGACTTCGTCTCTCGCACTCTCTGCCCTCACTCTCATACATATAATTACGTACATATATACATATGTAATGTAAATACATGTGCGATGTGTACACATCTGCGTTATATGCGTTAGTCGCATGCGTAATGAGTTTACCGCGAATTTCGCGAGTCGCAACTTTTTTTGTATCTCTCGCAATAACTTCGGAGCTTAATTTAGCCTTTGTCGCGCGCGAGCGCGCTGTGCTGGCTTTTTTCCGGCTCTCCCGTGAAAATTGTTGGCTGCTCGTTATATTGGCTGCTCCCTTTTTCTCTCTCTCTCTCTCTCTCACTCTCCCACTCGCAAGCTCCAAATTTATTCCTTTTTACGCGCGGCAGAGAGCACATGCATCATCGCGCTTTTACAAAGAGAGAGAGAGAGAGAGAGAGAGAGAGAGAGAGAGAGAGAGAAAGAGAGAGAGGCTATAGCGTGTACGTTTTACAGTGTCGGTGGTAGTATCTGTGCTCTCGAAAACGTGTAATCTAATAAGCGCGGGGACAATTTGGCCGAGAGAGACAGAGGGAGTGAGCACAGTAAGCTTCACGGATAGCCTGGAGCTTTCCCTCTGTGCAGAGAGGATATGTGACTCGATTTACGCTGCTACTGCCGGTGCTGGTGCTGGTGCTACTGTCGCTGCTGCAGTTGCGCCGAATAACTATCGGCCACTCGACTACTTACATTAATGAGTTGTTAGTTGGATTAGCTGAGCAGCTAGATATATATAAACGTCTCTCTCTCTCTCTCTCTCCCCCTCGTCCTCTCTTGTACACATGTACGACGCGAGAGAGCACCCTTTCTCGCTTGATTGTTTTTATCGCACTCTCTCGCTCTCATTTAGCCTCTCTCTCTCTCTCTCTCTCTCTCTCTCTCTCTGCCTCGCGAGAGAGCCAAGAGCCTGCAAAGAGCGCTGCGGCAGCAGTGGCAATCTTTCGGCAGTGCAGCACCGCGCACCGCAGCACCACACAACCTGTCACTTAAATTGACGACGTGAATACCCCACCGCGGCCCACTAGACTCTCTGGCTCTCAGTCGAGTCAGCAGCAACAAGCAGATCCCCCTCATCTCCCTCAAGTACAGCAATCTCCATTACTTTAACTCATTACCAGCGACCGAGACTCTCTTTCTCCCTCCTTCTGATGTGCAAGACGAGAGAGCGCGAGTGAGAGAGAGAGAGAGAGAGAGAGAGAGAGAGAGAGAGAGAGAGAGACATAAAAGTGGTACATATACACTATACAGTTTATACACGCACTACTCTGTCCTGCTGAGAGAACCAGCGAATATATACGTCATTCCTTCGCCCCCCCCCTCTCTCCGTGGCTCTTCTCTCTCGACTTCCGTTTTGCGAATTAAAAGACCGAGTCGGGATTTCGTCCAACTTTCTTTTCTCTCCTCCTCGCTGCTTCTTCCTCTTGGAGCTTACTCAGGCGTAAAGGTCAATCTCGCATGATTCAGAAGCTGCAGCAGAGCCGTTTTTAGCGCAACTCGTCGGCCCTTCCCTCCCCGGGGGAGGTGGGGGGGGGGGGAGTACTACTTATATTTTCTGCAGGAAAAAACAAAAAAAGAGGAAAACTGGGCCGCGGGCAGACAGCAGCGCCGGTGCGAGAGACTGATTCGATTACCGGGGCGAGATTGTTGCCGACGTACACCGTGTGTCGAAATTACAGTCAATCAGAGAGAGCTGGCCGCGCGCTGCCGGGAGAGAGAGAGAGAGCTTCTCTTCCGAGAGGCACAAAATAGAATCTAAATCTTTTTCTCCCTTTTGCTCTCTGGCCAACGAATTTATAGCCTTCTCCGGCGTTGATTCGATCGGTAAAATCTTGCCGAGAGCAAAAGCTCAACCGCGTACAAAGCTTCACTGGCGGGTATTTAAGACTTTAATTCACGAGATATACACTTAAGTTGTATAGAGCACGATTGCTTCTGTATATGTACAAGCGAGGCTATAAATATAGAATAGCAGAGCGATGCGTCGTTCGACGGGCGAGTTTTTCGCCCGCATTCCCAATTTTTGTCGAAACGACGCCGAATCGAAAGCGCGGGATGCATATACAACGTCATGCTTCTCTAAAGTGAGACAAGAGGCGATTTTCGACGCTCACCGCGGTGTTATACACTGCGCACGCGGGGTGAGATGCATCGCTGCATGCGCGCCTCGGAATGGCACTGCATCGGGTGCATAGACACGAAAGGTCTCAGCTGGAGACAAAAGATCTCGTGCGTTATACATCAGTGTCGAGTCTGAGAAATCAGAGGGGAGCTTTTATTGTCCTTTACGGGCGGCGAGTTTATAACGAGCGCGTACTATATACGATACGTATATATATATACGCTATAGGTATGCGCCAAGGAGACGAGCCGCTCGCTAAGGAAAAGAATCTCATCCATGGGCTGCGCGACGAAGGCGTGACGTCACCTCTCCTCCTCGATGTACACACAGACACACATCGTGTCTGTATATGTAGGCATATATACCTGAGTCAGTTCGAAGCGTGCTGCCGATGCTTCTGAGAACGAGGCTGCTGCGTGTGGTTACGTCACGAGAGAGCTCCTTATCTCTTTTGCCCCTTCCCTTCTCTTCTTTTGCGCGCGCGGCGCTGCCGAGAGAGAGAGAGAGAGCAGGAGCATCGGGTGTGTGTGTGTGTGTCTGTACGTAAGATACGTATGTAGAGTAGACGGATATAATATACGTCTCGAAATGAATCATGATTACAAGCGGCAAAGTGACGCATCCTCGTGTATGCGGCTCTGTACGTATACGTATATACGTATATATGTGAACGTTGCAATCACGAAAATGGGGGAAAAGCTCCGGAAGAGTAACTGCGGATACTGATGTTTCATAAGTCATCCGCGGCCTCCGTTTCGTGGAGCACAGTTCCGAGTTCCAAAGCTCTTTCTATATCTCAACTTCCGGTTTACATATACGCGCGAGCGCGCGGGGCGGACGGGGGGTGACTGCCGCTGACCGCGATAAGTCCGAGCTCGCCGAGAGCGCGCGCGAGCCGGGTTGAATTTTCTTCTTTCGGAAAATTTTCGCGAAATCGACAAGTTCGCCGGATATACATGTACAGTGTACACACACGTGCGGTGTAGTGCGCACCGCACCCGTCTCGATATACTATATTTTATATATAGATACATACATACATACATACCTACGTGTATAGATATACAAAGCTGTATACGCGGATAGATAGCTCAGCGTTATATTGAGATGAAACAAAACTGCAGAGTTTGGGATTACGTACATAGAAGTTTTAGGGATCGATACAACTTTATTTTTATCCGGCGTAATGTGCTCGAAAGCGAGTCCACCGTAGATACATCTTTGTTTGATGGCTTTATCGAATGCATTTTGGTCCGATTATGCGTGTTACAACCATAATCGGACCAAAATGCATTCGATACATACCACTGCAAGCTCGCTGTGCAATGCCTTTTTCTAAATAGTCGTATACCGATCTCTCTATTCTAAATCGAGTTCAACTCCTCGCGCGCGTGTACACAGTTTATAACGATATCTTTCGGCTCTGTTTTGTCAAGTCGGAGAAAGCTTAATCTCCGGCGTTTTACTCGAGAGCTCTGCGCAGGTTGCGCGTCCTTATCCGATCCTCGAGAATAAATCTCTCCGGATTTGATAATTTGCAATCTTCTCCATTGCTCGAAATGCATACAAAGCGGTTCCTCCCTCCCAGAAGTCTATGTACGTATATATCTACGTGCCTCCTCCTGGAGAACGAAAGCTCCAAAAAATACGTCTCCACGGCGAAACGTGCAGCGCGCACTACTACTCCGTATACTACAACCGACTCTCACACACACACACACGGCATGTTATACGCACACCCACATGATTATTCACTTTTAACCCACCGTCAGTGTCGCGGTCGCATGCAAATTCCAGGAGACGGAGGGAGAGTCAGAGTCAGAGAGAGAGAGACATTAGAGTGTGTGGCCCGGAATGCGACTCCCCGCGTGTATAACGAGGGAAAAAATATTCAATTTTCGCGTGGATCTTTCGTTGCTCGTGCTGGTCACGTTCGCCGTCTAAACACGCTCTACGTGCCGGACTTTACAAGCCGAAAGCTTACGCTTGCCGTGGTGCCGGTGGCGACGATGACGACGACAACGACAACCGACTTACATAGCTTCCGACCAGCTATGTATACGTTATTTACACACAAATCGCGCCACTTCCGCGACGTCGAGAGAAAGTGCGAAAAATTGCGTTGAATCTCCTCGGATCACGTAGCAAGTCTATATCGGGGGGGTGGCTTTGCTTCCGAGTCTTTTTCTTACACGGGTATATATATCGAGAAGCTATTTCGATTACACGGCTCTTGCACATAGGAACTTTACCCTTTACCGACGCTCCGCTGCATAATTTATACTGCTCTGTGTCTTTCTCTCTCCATCTCACTCTCGGTGCGCAATGTATGTACATACCGTGCACACGTATACATGGAGTTCGCCCACATCGCGATTCGCGGATTTCCTTAAACGAACTAGGTATACCGCGGCAACAACACACAACTTTATCTGCGCTAAGCCTAGATGCGGAGCTGCTGTATACGCAATGAATTAAACTGCTGAAACTTTCAGTGCTTTGGATAGATAACGCTCTCGCACGCCCGCTTCGAGAGAATAAGAGAGCAGTGCATCGCCCGCCACCGCCGACGCCGCGTATTGTCGAGAGTAGATGCGCGCAACGCCGCTCTCATACGCCTAGACAATGGATATGCGCGTTCTGCATTATATTCTTTTTCTCGGTATAGCGCGCACTCACACACAAATACACACACACACAGACGAGAGAGCCGCGGCTCTCTGCTCCTCGGCAAAATTTCAGTCAGGTGCAGTGTGCGCGTACGCGCAGAGTCGCAGCCGAGAGAGAGAGAGAGAGAGCGAGAGCGTTACCGATTCTGCTAATCAAAATACAATTGCGAACGAGAGAGTGCACGAACGCGTCGATCAATATTTATCGTGTGATTTATTTATTTAGACGATTACTCCGCTACCGCAGCGAGATTTATATACACGCGGCTTCTGGCTCTCGCGCACTTGCTATGAAGCGCGACAATAATTCGTGGATAAAGTGACGTGAGGCGCGAATTTCAGTGCATTACGATGATGAATAGCTCTCGCGAGCGTACGCTCGCGGCGTTTAATTCTTATTGTGTGTTTTTCTCCTGCCCCTACCGCTCGTCCGGTGAAATTCTTGTATTTTTAAAAGCCCTCCGATATATCCGCGATGAAATTACAAAGCCGTCGCGCTGCAATGCTCTCGTTTAAATACGCGCTTGTGGAAATTACTAGTTACGCAGTTAACTGGAAAAGTGACGATTGGTTCGATTGGAATTCAAAGACTCGCTGCGTTGACGCGCGAAAAAAATTCGATGAACTCGATCGCGCTTTCGAGCTCCCGCATCGGTTATGCATATCCGTGCCGAGCATGGATTACACGGTGTAATAACTCGCGATGGGAAAATTACAGCAGGTATTATGCACGAGTATTGAAGTATATATTCCACAGCGATGTTTTTATTCTTTTTTTTCTTTTTGTTCAAAATCAAGATAAAATTTATACCGACTGTATACTTAATAACAACCGGATGAACTGGAACGCGCATCCGTTGCTCGTATGGCAGGCAGCGTTTCGTTGACATCTATTATATATTGAGAGAAAGGATTCTTTGTGATAAAGAATTCGCGACTTAACCACACTATTGAACTCAAATCTTTGCTGCAAATACAAAATTCTATTATATTAAAGACGAATTCTTAACAGTTAGGGCCTACATTTTGTACGGTAAATTGAAGTCAGCGTCGGTAAAAAGTTACTGACCGAACGGCAGAATGGCACATGGGAGGTATATATATCGAGGAGCATAACCTCGCACAAGACCGTTACAATCGGCGTACTAGACCTTTGTGATTTCAATTGCAGTATTTGATTTTAGACATAAATGAAGTTGGATCTTGTAGCGAGTGAGGTGTCGTATATAGTATATTATGCACCTATAGGGAATAAAGTAGACTGTTTAAATCCTACGGATGAATTCGAAGTGCTAACGGAGAAAATTACAGAACTCTTTCCAGAAGAATGTCCACAAACGTATTATAGAAAGCCTGTGAAAAAAAGTAATTCTAAATAAAAATAAGCATGAACGTTCCAAAGGCAAATAATATATAATATTTTTATTTTCAACTATTAATTATAATATTTTTTTTCAGATAGAGAAGGATTTTTTACAGATATATAAAAAACCTTTTCATCTAATAAATGCTCGATAGAATGATATATTCTCGGATATCTTTAATCATTCAGCTGATATTTTTAAGAATAAATTGACAAAAGAAAAGAAACTTATCCTACATCTATGGAAGAGATTGATACTGAATCAATAACGGGTATAATTATCATTTTCTGCAATCAGTGTGTACATGAGGCTTTCATAAGAAACCAAAAAAGTATGCTCACGTTGTTAATTCGCTAGTAAATATTATTCATACCGTAGCAGTTAAACTTCAATTAATTAGCACTTCGTTTTTATGAAAATAAAGGTTTCAAGAATATTGTTAAATTTGGCGCTCCGAAAAAGCTGATGATTCGGGTGTTGAAGTAAGCTTCACGAAAATTAATCGAACTCTATACAAATCGAAGGATGCAATATTTTTGTATGGATGATACGTATGAAAAACCTGTAATTGGACTAATTCAAAAAATAGTTAAATCTCTAAACCGTCAAATATTGTTCATATAAAATGTGAAACAATTGGTTTTTTAAATAGTATTAAAAGTTAAATAATTTCTCTGCCATCAAGTACTTAAAAGGAAAAATGTTATTTTTACGATATTAATGTGTATAAGCGACCTATCAAAATCTCTGTGATCGCTGAAGGGCGTTACGTGATTTCGTGTAGAGATCTTTAGTTTAAATAAATAAATTTTGGTATTGAAATCAATAGGCATTCATTTATTAAGAATTTGACCTAATATTAAGGATTGGAATCTTAACTGTTAAGATGCGCGTCTTTCTCCCTATTCAAATCCAAGCTTCTTAACGTTTAAGAATTCTTCTTAGCTGCAAAGAATCACTTCTCTCAGTGTAGTAATTTTAAACCAGCTATAGCTTCAATGTGAGAAATGAGAGTACACAGTCGATATCTGTGCCGATATGTCTATAATAACAACAAATAAAGGCTCCGCCGCTTGAACGATCTGAATTAATTTTTCAGACTGTCAAAAATAAATCAGTGCTATTTTTCAATTACAATTCATTGCCCTGAAATAAAATGCACAGAGTGGGATAGAGAGCGAGAGCAAAGTTATTTTCTCACTCAAGTTTCTCGCAAATTTTTCTTTTGACGTATATATAAAATACACTCACATCGTATACAATACGGCGTGCGGTATGTTTATACTCCAAACAAACGATCTAATAACTTAGCACAAATAGCAGCGTAGCCTATATAAGTTTCTGTATAGGCTACTAGCCAATCAGCGGATTCAGCAACAAGGCGCACACACATAACACGCGAGAAGAGAGAAAGAAAGAGAGTGCGAGCGTCGAGAGCAAACGAATCTCGGACTCGAGGGGACACAGGACTGGCCTCCCACGAAAATACAAGGCGCGACAAAGCCGTGGAACAGAAGAGAGAACAAACTGGCGAACAAACGCGAAAGACCCTGGTCCGCAGAGAGGAAACAATAGCCAAAGAAAGGGAGTACAGTAGCTTGCTCTATGTGTGCGAAGAGAGCGCGCGCGGGTCCTGGTTATAGGCGAGTGTACAGAGAAGGAGAGAGAGAGAGAGAGAGAGAGAGCACACGTAATAAAGTAAAGAGCGAAGCCTTGAATAACGGAAAAAGAGAAAGGACGGTCCAGCTTCCGGACGAGTTGTTTCTATATAGACGTGTATATAGCAGCAGCAGCAGCAGCAGCAGCGATAGCAGTAGCTCAGAGAGCAGAAGAGCATCAGCGTGAGAGAGAGTGTGTACGGGAGACGTCGTCGCGACGACGTGTCTCAGAAAGAGATTGAATCGCATCCGAGAGAGTCATATACAAAGTGAGACAGTGCCGCTGCATCGCGTACAGCTGTACGTGTGTGCGGAGCGTTTAGCAGAGGCTGACGGCGGCCGCCAAGATGCGGGTCGCCCTTCGGCTGCTGCTGTACACTCTTTCTCTCTTTCAGCGCTATATACATGCAGAGATGTGAGTGTATATAGGTATAGAGCTCTCCTGGCGGTCCGCGCGCTGCAACGTCTGGCAACGTCGCTCTTGGCTCTCTTTCTCAGAGCAGAGCGCGCGCTATCTCGCCGGACTTACGAACACACAGTCCACTTAAGTCATTCCGCAGGCCAGCGGAAATAAGCGGCGTGCTCCGAATAGTTATACGCAGCTAGTCTCTCTCTCTCTCGCCCATAGATATTCCAAAGGATCGCTTTTGGCCTCTATACAATCGTCGCCGAGGATTCTCCCGCCTACTCGCGCATTGTTTAATCTCGGCCTTTCCAAAAACATTTGAAACGTATTGGAGCCGCCTGCGCGCGGCCGAGAGGGATCAAAGCCTGCGGCTATATCTTTTGTGCGTCTGCATATCGCGCGCATATAACGCACACGCGCGGTAAATCTCTCTTACGATGCGGGGAACTCAGCGCTCTCGCACCGCGATCGATTTATAATGGCTTCCTTTCCCTTTGATTCGCGCATATCATACGCTTATATATATAGCGCATATAAAAGCCCGGACGCCTTATTAAAACTTCCGACGGGATATATAGTTTTAGAAAAATCTCCGTTCGATCTCTTTCCATTAGGGGCAGAAGCACGTCTCCTTTCTCGTGTGCGCGCAGCCAAACGATTGCCCGCCCTCCCCCCCTCCCCCCTCAGCCCCGCACCTCCTCCGAGCTATGGACTATAAAGCGCAGGAGAGCAAATTTAATTTTCCGCGTGCGTTTAAGAAGCCGACGCTCCCCTTTTCATTCCGCACGCGGGGGCTCTATATCTTTTGATGAGAAGGGAAAAATTTTTCTGTTTGCTGCGACCGAGATGCGCGCAGATACTGCAGAGAGCAGGGCGTATATACGTATATATATATATCGAAGCCGGCGATGCCGCGCGACTGCAGCGGAGCGCTACACATACACATCTAACGGGCGCTGAATATTCAAAGCGTCTCGAGATCGAGTCGTGATGCTCGATTACGCCGCTGAAAGGGATAAAATCAGAAGATTAAAGCGCTCTCTAGCTATGCGTACACACGTAGCGATAGGGTAGACGTATGCTGTATGTGCGTTACAGTATATACGTTACAGGACTGGGAGATTTTCGCGGTGTGCGCGCGCAATAATGTATATCAAAGCGCACTACTTTCCAGCACGTGTGTACTTATGTATATAAACCGAGGCGATTTCAATCGCGAGAGCTGAGAGCCGGCAGATGTTATTAAGGAGGCCCACTTTCGTTCCTCTGCGCGATAAAGCAGCACCGAAATGAACGCGTAAATTATCGGGCCTCTGCTCTCTTGTGCCTTTGCGCCGTACACGTTGCCTCCCCTCCTCCGCCTCCTCCACTCCGTGGCTCTGTGTGTACCGATAATGGTGGGAAATCCAGGGGTCTCGCTCCGTTCCGCTCTCACCCGAGTGCCCGCAAGGCTCTCTCGTCTTACGCTCTTTACGACAATAGCCGCTCGCGGCGGGTGTAATCCTATTTTATTATTTTTAACGAGTTAAATGGCTTATGCTCTATGAGAAGCTGAAGCAAAGAGAGTATATGACATAGGTACGTGCGCGGGAGCTCTAGTTACAGCACTGATGTCGCGTGTTTCTCTACACGTATGTGTGCGTGTGTCGGTGTGTGTTTGTGTATATATATAAAATTATATACGCTTTATACAGTGCACACACACAGACATTACGCGCATAAGTGTAACGTGCAGCGAAGGTGGAGTTGTGCAGTACGTGAAGTCGTAAAGCCGCGCGGTGTCGTGGCGTGTCACACGAGAAGCAGCAGCGCCAGCGACGCGGGATGAATCAGCCGGTTAGGAATTCTTTTTCTTACCGTTTTCCGCGCGCGCGCGCGCGCAGCCTGTTTCGTATCTTCGTGTATGTACGCGCGTCTCTCTTTTTCTTTTTCTCTCCGTGTGACTCGCGATCGCTTTGCCTTGCACGGCTCACCGGTAAAAGGAGGGAATGTCGCGAATCTATACGTGCAAGCCTGTGTATGACGCGTCCGCAAAAACATGCCGAAGATACGCTCAACTTTTCTTTTTCACGGCCGAATTATTACTTTTTTTTTCATCCAAGTCGGCACAAACATCCCGCGAGTTTGCAAAAAAACATGGCTTTGAGTCGTTTCGTGTCCCTAATGTCATCGGGACAAACTTCGTGAAATATTGGCCTTTTCGTTTTCTCGTAAATAAACTCCTTTGCCCCCTCCCTGTCATATAGAACGAACAAAACTTGCCGCTACGCACGGCCGAGTTAAACAATAGAAAACAAATTACAAAGTCTCGCGGGGGGGGGGGGGGAGCGCCGAATTCATTCATAACGTACGTGCGCGACGGATCAAGAATTAACCGCGCGAACTATGAATCACGTATAAATAAGCCCGTAGCTCTTCGACGCTCGTAATATTCATTGAATATTCGAGCGAGCGAACGTGCGAGCGTACAAGCGTAAACACACACGCCCCGCGCGTACACTTACCTCGCGTACACACACATATAGGCGCGCGAACGGAGAGAGCCGTAGAGTATGCGTGCGTGCCGCGCGGTAAGAAAATCAGACAAAAACCGGATTCATCCTCCATTCACGCGAATACCTATATAGCGCAGTAGCGAGAAAGAGAGTCCAGGTGTGGCAGAGCAGAGCAGAGGAGAGAGCAGGGCGCGAGCAGCGGGTCGTACGGCCCTATTCCTCGCGCTCTTGCGATCGCGAGAGTCACATATACACACGCGCGCGCGCGCCGTAGTATATGTATATGTATAGTGTAAGTATCCGTCTGCACGGCAATGCCGCTGCTGCTGCTGCTGCTGCCGCTGGCTGCACCTACAATAAACGGCCGCCGACCCCGCTCTCTCCCCCCACCGCTATTCCTTCCTTTTCTCTCTCTTGGTCTTTCGTTGTTCTTTCTCCTCTTTGCTTTGCCTCGTTCCCCCGCTCTATATACTCCTTAATACGCCTTTCTTGGACTTTGCTCCCTTTTCTCCCTCCACTCTCTCCCGCGCGCGCTTATTTCCCTTTTTTTTCTTCGCGCTCGCTTCCCTCGCGCCCGCGCGTGCTATAAGGAAGCTGTTGTCTCTGCGCCTCCGATACTTACTTTGTTTCTATAAGTGTACTCGTGTTGTCATAGCGCCTCCGAGTCCGGAAGCGATTCCCTCTCGATCGAGCACACGCGAAACGATAATTGTGTTTAGTGAATTGAGGACGGAATACTTATGTGCCGCGAGTATAAATATAGGGCACACGATATGTATAGTATATAATAGAAACAGCTTGTGCCGCACTTAAATAAACGCGCGGATAAGAAACTTGAATCGCGCATCGCTGGAAATGAAGCTCTAAAACCGGCAGACACGGGAACTTGAATAATTTATCGTCGGAATTCGTTTTTAAGCGAGTGAGAGGGCTTGCGAGCGCGCGTCAAACGAGAACAGTACGGACATTTTTTTCTCTCGCTCTCCTCTCTCGCGAAGCGCGCGCACATAAGCGGGGCACTCATTTTCTACGGGTGGCGACGGCAGCGGCAGCAGCAGCAGCAGCAGCAGCAACGGCAAAGAGGCATGAGCGAATGAAAAACACACCCTCGAAATTACAGCCGCCGAAACTGACGCGCGAAAACATATACGACGGGAGAGCTTTGAAAGAGTGAGGCGAGATAGTGAGAGAGAGAGAGATGGTGAGGGAGAAATAAGCCAACGTCGTTTACATTTCTCGTGAGCACACGTATTAAGGTGTAAAACGAGATATATATGCACATGTACAGCAGCATAGCAGCGGTGGCTCACTTCCGAAATATCGATTGGCACTTTTCAGCCGCGAGCACTCGAAAGGAGGATGATAATTCCGGTGTTCACGCGGTGCAGCCTGCGCACGCTAGCACACGACTGGCTCTCCATTCAGGTGTGCTCGATGGAAAGGAAATTATCGGCGGTAACGTCGTCGCCGGTTTTCCCGAGTGTGGTCTGCGAGCGTTGGACAAAAAAATTTTTTATTTCTCTCTTGTTATTATTTTTTTAATAACACGACACTCGGTGCGCGCGCGTGACTTGTCGATTGGCGATTTTCCCGACGCTGAAATAGCTGGTCTCTGCATACACACGGAATACGTAGGTGTACACACATGGAGAGAGAAAGAAAACGCTCTATATAATGGGAGCTGCGAAAGAGTGGCGTGTAGATCTGGCGGATCTGGCTATGCTACTATATACTCCTATACATATACATAGCCTACTGAAATAACGTCGAAGGCGATACTCGACCGACCGCGAGGAGTTTCGTTTTTTCCATTTGCATAATCCTCCTATAGCAAAGTCTCCGCTACACGCTGCACTTAGATGCACTCACACAGCCGCGGAGAAATTCTCTGCAGGTATATAAACACAGACACACGAGCAGACACACGTATATCTATACAGAGAGAGAGAGAGAGAGAGAGAGAGAGAGAGAGAGAGAGAGAGAGAGAGAGCCGAGAGTATAGCGGCCTGGTTTCCTGCCATTTGCAGCCCCGTGACTCGCGCTCGCTTGTCGGTTTGATTCCACGGACGCCAGGACGTACTATAAGAAAGACCAAGAAACTCTGTGCGCGAGCGCGTGTGTGTACGACGTACGTGTATCCCTATATATAGTATATACTATATACCTATAGAAAGAGAGCCAGCGCGACGAAGGAGATAGACAGAGCCGCGAGTCTTAAACTGGTTGTGTGTCGTGCAGCCGAAGAAAAACTGTCTAGAGTACACGTCGAGCCAATAAAACCGAAGCTCCGGTCTCTCGCGCGCTCTCCCCTCTGTATGTATGTATATATGAATTTATATACATGTTTAATGTTTATATATACACCTTTGGCTTTTTTCCTCAACTCAACCTCGAGAAGATTTTGTGTGTTATGTACGCGTATTTAAGTATATCAACAGTGCATAGTTTTGCTACTGCTATTATATATGTATATTCGTCCATAGTTACTGCGGTACTGCACTCGAATATGTTTTTGCGAATTGGAGCGCATGGACAGGACAAAACACCGGAGGAATGCACACTTTGTGTTTCGGGCCTGTCCGCCGGATCCTCAAAGAGATTGTTAAGCGACTCTTCCGAAACGGCCGTCTTTGATCCGATTCTCCGAACAAGAAAATTCAGAGCAATATACTTCGGACGCTGCAATATTTGTGACAGCATAGATGCACTAAAATTTCTCGCTGAAATTCATATTCAAGCGTAATTTATTCGAAGCTCTCATTGAAGTTCTTGAGTTATCAATGTTAAACCACTTGCGCAGCTAAAATAACAATTCTTGTTACTGCGCGTGCGCGCGATAAAAATTTATAAAGCCAAGTCTAGACGTTGGAATTTATTGAAATTATTTTCGAAGTATTCGAACAAGTATTTCAGAAAGAAACTCCGATGCCGCAAGGAAAACATTGCGCGAGCTCGCCTACATTCATTCGTTAATTTATGTTACTTGCCATTCCTCGCAGCTTTAAGGATACAACAGACTTTCTCTGAATCATATAATATTCCCTGCAAAATATCGCATCCCATTCTATGACTTAAAAAAAAGAAGAAGAAACGGTGAAATTAAAAAAAAAGCACTACCACCGAATTGAAGCGCTTATATAGGACCTATATAGTAAACCGGGCGATAATAGAATTACCAGAAAATTTAATTCGAATATACTCATACAGTATAATGAAACGACAACATAAAAGTACTTTTATTGTGCTACACGAGCGAAACGATCGAGTAGCTCGCGAATATAAGGTTATAAGAAGAAATAAAAAAAAAAGAGCGAAGAAATTAAAAGTGCACTATAACTCGAAAATGGCCTATCGAGCAAGCGCTTCCCCTCCGAAGAGTTCACCAACCGATTCCATTAACTCCCTTTATTATTCAGAGATTTTCTTTTTCGCGAAATGCCCCGGCAGTTTACGAATTTCTTGGGAAATTCCAATAAGCAGCCGAAGAGCCGAAGACCCGGAGCAAAAAGAGAAAAAAAGAAGCGAATAGCCAAGGAAACAATGAGCGCATAATCGCCGAGTGAAAAGAAGAAAAATTAAATCTAATTACGCAACGTCTTATTATCAATTATGCAGCGCTCGGCAAAAGCTCGGCGCTCATATATCCCATGCGTGAGCGCAGCGCAGCGTCGAGACGCACACCGCAGCCTAGCTCTGGTATCTCTCTCGCTCGCTCTCTTATATTCCCCGCGGAGAGAACTATGCGGCATGTACCCAACAATTAAAGTGGCATTATGCATTTCTTAACCTTCGCCATTGACTTTCGAGCTACTTGAGCAGAAGCTATATAGTCTCTGCGCTATGTAGAGTGTGTAAGGTTTATACACTACATACGTATAGAGAGAGAGAGAGAGAGAGAGAGAGAGAGAGAGAGAGAAGATCGGCGCAACTGCTTCTGTATACAACATCGGCTGCGTTACATTCCCACGGGTTTAAGGATAACTCTCCTGGCGTCTTCTGCTGCAGCCCGAGTGTCTACACATATACACGCGTGCGTGCGGCGTGTGTAGTGCAGTGTAGACGCTGTGCGGGTATCGCCTCTCGCAAGCGCGTATATACGTATACAGATTTTGTAATTCAGTAAGCTGCTCGCTTTGCTACGCCACGCAGCTAGTGCAGTGTGTTGAGCTAGCTCAGGAATGAAGGACCGCGAGGAGGGAGAGTTGACGCGCAGGCATGTGTGAACCGAGACAGGCTGCACGCTGCATAGTCTTTAAGGTGTCTGTTATAGTATATCTATATACAAAGCGCGTATATATTGTATATAGTTTCTCTCCACGGATCCAATGACAACGTTCAATCAACTTTCTATCTCACGCTTTGTAACGCTACGGTGATGCTGAGCGCGCGCTTCTCTATATACGTGCATCGCTACGTATTATATTATACAACGGACGTCGGTTCAAGCTGCGCGCGCTTTTTCGCGCCTCGCGGCATTAAATCTATGTATACTAAATTATTAATCTCTCTGAGGAATATTGTCGGTTATGGGCGCTTCTCTGTCTTGTTGTTGGTGCCGCCCGCGCCGCCCCGGCTGCCGCTGCCGGTGGCGGAAAATTATGTTGGGATTAGCTGCTGCGGAGCGATTTTTCATCGCGATCAGCCTGCTGCGAGAGGTATATGTATATCCAACCTGCTCCGATTTCGCCGAGATACTTTACGGTTAATAATCAGTCTAGGTCGTTAACAAAAGAAATAGTAGGGAAGCGAAAATGAAGAATGCGAAATTTCGAAGAAAAATCGAACGCCTGGTATACATCGTTGGACAATAATTTCTGTTGAGATCTGATCGACAAGAAGGAGTATTAAAAATTATTAAAATAACGCGAGGATGTGATAAGTAGTAGATGGCAAGCAAACTGCATTTAATACTGAGCAACGCGTATAATATACCTGTATTATGCGGGTTTGTATTACATCTTTTCTCACATTACGCCAAATATTAAAATGCGAGTTGAACACATTTTGACAGATTATGGATACATTTTGTGACATAATACGATTAACGATACGCATTCTTTTCGAGAATGAATCTACTTCACTATCTTATCAGTTTATTGGAGATTTTGTAATAGTATTTGTTTGGATGATTCATCCGTGTGCTTGTTTTATGAATAAAGCATTTCTTCGTGCGGAATTTAACAAATTCTATGCTATTATGTATTATTTCTTATAATTCTTAAACGTTCTGAGCAGAATTATTCCGCGTATGGTTTTTAACGAGTTTCACGTGGTTTTTTTTTAGTAATAATCATTCATATGCCAGGTCTTAATCAACGGCAACATTAATTCCATTAACGACTATAGTAACTCTGTTTGACCAAGCTTGCTCTAGCTAATAATAATTCATATTCGAAGTTGATTGATAACATGAAACAGAGTTTACAATTATATTAAATATAAAAATCCTCGAAATCATTGTTCAGAGAAAATTAATGAATGTCTTTACTTTATAAACAAGAGGGAAACTGATTTAATCGAAATGGTATATATGAAATAAAAAAATATGCATCCGTCTACATCCTGATGAAAAATCGGTGCACAGTGAGAAAATCCTCCACCTCCTCCTACCCTCACACCGAGTAACGATCACTGTTTTAAATTATTCGTTTTTCATTCTCAGTGTACAATACATGTAAATACTTCATGCTTGCAAAAAAACACAACAAATTCCTTTTTCACCCTTTATGACAGTACTAAAGAAGTTTAGGGTAGGTGCAAAAATAAGAAATCATCGGCCCCCGGCTGTGTCATCGGTTTTTTTCTTCACCTCCGGAGTTTCGAGAAAACTGTACGAGTCATCGCGTCATCTACAATCGTAATTTCTCTGAGTGATGCTGTTCCGCCTGACTCATCGATATACAGTTTTAACACACACACACAAGTATATATTGGCGCATAAAGCCGTGGATTGCCACGGTGCACATATACTGCCGAGAATAAGTTTACTTCTTGCGCAATGAGTTTCCGAAGCACAATCGCAAACGCACGCAAGTCTCCATATTGTTGTTATATACACTCTTAAAAGTCACGAATTCTCTCGTCTGCGTTTCGCGATTCGCTATGCCAGTTTCAATTAGCACAAGCTCGAGATAGAAAGAGAGAAAGACGCCTGTCGTAAGCGCGTAACACTTATATACATATTGTTTCGTGTATAATACGGTACGTGTATACACATATATTTACGCGTAAGTATATAATACGAGCCGAGAATATAGGAGAGAATTTTTAGCTGCCGCATAGAATAATGGCTCGGTCGTGGCGACTGAGCAGTATAGAAAAGGCAATTTCGAAGCTTGAAGCTTCTCAGACAGATTACTCTTTCCTCTACTCCTCCCGGAGTCTTGAGTTTAAGTGTGAAATACTTCTTCTCGCGCTAAATTAACCAATCAACGTGAAGCTTGCCAGCACTCGAGGGCTTTTTATCCGGAGCTGCTCCTTTCTTTTTTTTTCTCGGAAAAGCATGGATTTTTTTTCTATATACTTAGCGCGAGCGCGCGCGCGCCAGCGAGAGCATTCGGAAATTAAAAGCCAGGCCGCGTTGGAAATGGACTGGCCAAACCGGAATATCACGTGTATTATTTTTAGGTAGTATATCGAGAAGGCGATCGGAGCAGAGCGAGGGGGTCACCCCGCGTATAAACACGCAGGCTGTTTACGTATAGAAAAGCGAGGGGAAAATCGCGCGCATTCCTCCTCGCTCGCGTACAAAAGGTCGCGTCGAACCATAGAAATCGGTCGCGTCTCTTTCTCCATTTCCACATCGAGAGAAAGAGAGAAAAGCAACATCGGGCCGCGCAGCGCAGCAGCGTCCAGTATTGTAAGTGTGAGCGTGCGTACTATAGAGGGTAGAGGGGCCCCCGTAGGTATACATAGGTATAGCCAGAGAGCGAGACTGCAGGTAGTTGTATACAGGTATGAAGAGTGGGAGAAAGGCTACTCGACTCACCTAAAGTTCCGGCGCAGAGCAGCAGGAGGAGCACGAGTCCCTGCACACTCATCGTCCTGGGCCTCGCCCAGCAGCAGAGCCGGGCCTGCTGCGGCCAGCCCGCCATGTCTCTTCTTCTTCTTCTTCTTTACTTTTCTTATACACTCGCCGCTATAATACTGTACACAACGTCCCTCTCTTTTCACCTCGAGACTCGCGATGCAGGAACGTATAGTACGGCTACTCTACCGGTCGCGTCGCTCGCGTCTAGCCAGCTCCTCGGTCTTCTCTCTCTCCCTCTCTTTTCTCTGGAGCACTGAACCGATTTTTTCTTCAAATCCGTACCTGCACACGTATACACACAACTCACTGGGCAGTAAAATAGACTCGAGCGATCGGCGATAACACCAATTACTGCTGCCGCTCGCGACACCTCTGGAATGCACTCAACGAGTCACCGCGTCGTCATCCTCTCTCAATGTCCGTCCGTCCAACCGATCTCGCGGAGGACCAACATAACAGCAGTCGTCCTACTCCAGAAGTCTGCGCACTCGCGGCACCGCCGTCCTCCTCATCTCGCCGCACCGCGGGACCTGCACACAAGCTCTACAATATACTCGAGAGCTCCTATACACCGCTGAGTATTAGGTATTCTTTCTCTACCAGAGCGTCGAGCTCACGCGCAGCGCGAAACTTGTTTGTCCGTAGGCGCCGCTTGGCGAACTAACAGCACAACGCGGCTGCACCACGGACTCACGCCGCCTCGCGTTCCAAGAGCGAGCGAGCGAGCGAGCGAGCTGGGGGAGGGAGAAAGCGGGGACGCCGCTCGCCTTCGCTCCCCCCCCCCCCCACCTCTTTCCTAATGCCACTGAGTCTCCGCACACTCCCGTATAGATGTAATCGCACGCATACATATAGGTGCGCGTACGCGGATCGTGACAGTTGCGCCGATGTGGATTTCGGAGTTTTTCGGGAATTCTTGAGAATACTTTTTTTGTTTTTCGCCAGCCCAGAGGGCGCACGTAAAACCATAAGGAAGCGCTGTAATCTCCAACGGTCAGTGTACTATACGTATATATCGTGGAAAGAGAGCGTTCGGAGAATGCCGTCCTTGTCTCGCCGCGGCTACCCCCCCCCCCCTCTCGCGCGCACGCTATCTCCGTCTTTCTCGCGCTGCGAGGAGAGATACAATACAGGATATAGGTATATACCTACACAGCACGTATATGTATACTCGGTGTATAGGTGCCCCGCATGCAGCTCGCGCGCGCAGCAGCAGCGCCGACAACTTGTTGATCGTGCGGCCAGGCACGGAATTAGCCTCGTCCGGGCCACCGGCACGTCTGCAGCGCTTCTTCCCGAGCTTCGAGCAGCGTCTTTGTTATTTCTTTGCCGCGTTACGGACGACTCTCATTGTGTGTGCGAGGAGAGGACTCGCTTTTCTCTGCGCATTGTAAACCGGTGTACCTGTTCGTTCGTCGCTCGCCTCTGCCTCGTGTACGCATGGCTATAGGAATAGAGTGTGTGTATATAGGTACGAGAATCGTCGAGGAGGGGAGGAGGAAAGTGTCGTTTCGGGAAAAAGAGAGGGCGGATGTCACGGATGGCTGGCTTTTAAAATGCGGCTTTTTTTCTTTTGGACTCGTATATATAGGAGCTACAGGTGCGTAATGTGCGGTGTGTATATCGAACGTTTGCGCTCTGGCTCTACAGTTTATGTATTTTGTGTGCAACACACACACGCAGCAGATTGGAGAGACGAGAGTTGTCCAGTACGGTTACGCATCGGAAATCCAAATGGTTAAATGGATTTTTCGTAAAGTGTACAATTTAAAGATTATAGGAATCGGTCACTCGTTGTGGCTGATTAGCGTTCTTCTTGGCATGCTTATCTTTTATAAAAGATTAAATTTTCTTCCTGAGTGGAGCATCAATAATCGAGTCAAAACCCGTATTTAATTTCATAAGATAATTCGATTTTCAATAAAGCTATATTTGCATCCATAAAACAAACTCAACTCTTCTAAACTATTGAGTTCGACCTTATTATTCTGTTTTTTTTTTTTATTTTAATCTTTAATAAGATTTCTTTCACTTTTATAACGCATCAATAACACCACTATACTGTTCGTTGTTGTTGTTGTTCTCTTGCCTAAAACAATCGTGAGCAAAAAATAAGAGTTATAGAAATAAGAGTTATAAAGGAGTTTCAGGCTAGGGCTTCGAATTTTCTATTGCAAATTGAAATCAAAATCGAAACCAATTCACGTTGTTAGAGATATATTGTATGTAAAATAATACGGAGAAAACGTCGTTGGAAAAGTATCAATAGCTTGATTCATTTTTCATGCGCATATGATATTTACTATTGTGTCGGTATTTGAAGTGAATGCCCAAAAAATAAAAAAAAATTGCAAAAACCATGTCCCTATGCAACTATATTGAATTGAGAAGGTATATCTGACAATACAATATCGAATTTGTTTTTATATCACATGTCTCGGTTACGAATACCAATCAATGTTTAACTGAACTTATCATTATAGAATTTGCACATTACGTGTCGTCGGACAAATTATTTCGGCAAAAAATAGTAATCATATTCCAGATCACCACGAACATGACGTATACGCAAAGAATCAAAGTGCGCTAAAAGAGACTGAATTTTTAACTGGAAAGTTTGATCAGAGTGGCTGAATTATATAGTTATACGGCATAGTTGGAAACCACAAAAGATTACGATCGTCTAATGAAAATTCCCAAAAATATGCAATTCATTAAAGTTTTTCTAAATCCTCGGAACTTTAGCCTTAGGATCAGAGAGAAAGAGCGATATTTTTTTAAAGGATCTTTGTTTCAACAAAAGCTCTTTGCTTCCAACTCTTTTCGCTATAGGTGCGCATGCATCTTTTGTTATTAATTATGACCGAGGAAAAAGAGAGGGGAAGAAAAAAAAGCTCGACCTAAGGATAACGAATGGTTGCCAGCTACCTTTTGGGTCAAAATTTATGAGCATCGAACGTCGTAACTGCACGGTAATATATAAGTAGTGCTTTGCCGCTTCCGCAGGCTCTCGCGCGCAAAATAAAATAATAAAATTTCTAGCTTGCGAAATTAGGCGCTCTGTATATGTAATATTGTATAATGTATATGTATAGAGGTCGAAAATGGAGAAAGTGTATACGCGGCTACATATATGCACCGCCTCCTACACAGCTGTTCTCTCGCGCGTCGCGTGTGAGATGATAACCCAGAGGCAACCGCGATATAATAGCCTCGCAGAGGGAAAATCAAGCCAGCGCCCTTTCGATTTGCATGTAGCGAGGGAGTCGATGCGCATTTAAAGCTGCGGCTTTGGTGCATATATACCATCACATTCATACATCCGCACACGTGAGCGAACATGCATACGTACAAATATAGAACTAAATGTGTGCTACTCTCGTATATATACGCTTTCGCTATATTCCCGCGGGGATTTCGCCGCTTGTATATTAGGGCTCGATAGCGCGTCGAAGAGGGAAAATCGGCCGCGGAATCGAACGACACGTCGGGCGGCACGAGAGAGAGGGAGAGAGAGAGAGAGAGAAATAGTCGGTAACTGCATATTGTGCCAAATGACGTTTCGAGATTTCGATGCGACGCGATGAGGGGAGGGAGCACTGTGTTGGCTTGCATTTTTACGGTATTCCCAAGGAGAATATTGTGGGATTTGTTCGCCGTTTCGCTGGTTTACCCTGAGAAAACACACGCGTCGGCGGAATCTTTTATGTTATGTATATTTTTCGCGGAGGCTGTTTTCCTTTACATCGTAGAAAAAGAAAAATCTGTTTTCACAGTGGCTTTTGTTCGAAAACGAGATCGCGTCGTAATTTTCGTCTTATTTCTGCATTCTTCAATGAGTCTTTCATATAAACTATATGTATCTTACGCGGCCGCGCGACTGTATATACCACCTCCATTTCTCATCTACAATAAAAAAGAAACAATCATGAAATCACGCGTATTTTCCTCTCGCGCTATAAGCCATTCCGCCGCAAAGAAAATGTCAAGTCCTATGCGGTGTATGTGTATTGCCGGGTTGTGCAATAATCGTCAGCATTATTCGCGAAATCTACATTCCGCGCGCCGGGCAAATTCGATCGCGTTCGGAATCTTATCAAGCTCGGGAAATCAGCAAATTACTCCCCGCAGCGAGGTGTTCAGGGTAAAAACAAAATTATTCCCATCGCAGCGCGAGATCGAGTGTATTATGCGTTAATAAAAGGGAAAAAAAATGGGAGAAGAAAGGAGAAAGAAAAAAAAGTCTCTCGCGCGCACTGGCGCACTAACGAAGCCGCGGCGGCGGCGGCGGCGGCGGCGGGCACGCCATAAAGCGTCGGGCGCGTGCAGTGCGCGATGCAACTTTAATCGGTCGAAAGGGGGATGAAAATGATGCGTGCGTGTAGAGGCCCGCGGTGGTAGCGGTCCCGCGAGGCCCTTAATTTATGTATATATATTCGCGGCGCGCGAGATTTCATTAAAGCTCGTTCTCGCGAGCGCGCGCGGCCGCGGGTATAATCAAGCTCCGGCTTATACAATATTTGACGCGGGGCTATGCGTCAAAACGATACCGACCCAAGGGATATATTCTCCGGCCGTGCCCGCTATATGTGCCGTCCTATGTATATAGATACGCCTGCCTATACTCGTCATTATTCTCGCGCGCGCGGCCCCGAAGTCTATACATCCGCAGTATGTGTGCATTGCGCATACTTGCGCGCGCGTGTAACATGTAAATGTCCTTTTAATTCGAATTCGCCGATTTGTCATACAGCCCGCCGGAGAAGTTATAGGCCGCGTTGCCCCCGGCGGCGGGCAGTCTCTCTCTCTCTCTCTCTCTCTCTCTCTCTCTCTCTGCGCGCGATCGCTATATGCAATAATGCGTGTATGTACCCGCCATAGTGTATATTGTGTATGTATATAGTGTATATTGTGCGCACGTGTATATATATACGTACACGTATATCACGCGCTGTTTGAGTTGGAGTACCGCCAGGGCGCGAAGCCTTTTGTTCGAAGAGCAAAGTGCATTATACAATGGACTATCGATTTTGCGCGCTCCAAGACGTGCTTTACAAAAGTGCGGAGAGAAAGAGAGAGAAGAAAACAAACGTCCAATATAGTGGCCGTTGATTTCTGCAGCGCTCTGCAGAGCTTTTTGCCTCATCCTCAGCTCTCGCGCACTCGTTATCTCGAGCTTTACACAACCTTTACGCGCAGACGGACGTTTACACATACATACATATGTATACACACGTAGTTTTCCAAAGCAAAACAACGCGCGAGCTGCAGCCTCCGTATCTATACGGACGCGCGCGTATATAGTCGAAGGGGGTCCGTCCGTTATATGCAAAGAAATTGATATTGCAAGATAGCCCGCAGGGCGCAGGGCTGCCGAGTGAGAGAGAAAGGGAGAGCGCACGCGTATACATATTCTGGAGAGGAATATAGCTTCCATTTGCAGATGAATGAAAACGCGCTCGGCCTGCAGATATCACTCGATCGCGCGACGCTCAATCATAAATTCCAGTTTGCGTGCGCGCTAAATCATCGTCCTCTCCCTCTCTCTCTCTCTCTCTCTGTCTCTGCTCCGCTCGCGCACACATACTGTAACGAACTCACGCCGTTTCTCCCATTACATGCTCGTCCTCGAAAGAGTCGCGGTAAATTTTTAAAAAGCACTGCGCGCTCTCGCTCGCGTCCAGAGAGATAGCCGAGGTGTTGATGCGTCCATTTCTCTCTCGCTCTCGCCTGGTATATAGCGTGCACACACGAGCGCCCAGTTATCTCGAGCGCATCAGCGTGAAGAGATCCGAAGGGGGTGACAGTGCGGCGCGCGTATATATATGTAAGCGCGACGATGGATAGAGATGGACGCAGGGCCGAGTTGTGTATTACAAGCGGTGTGCGCGCGCGCGGCGTCTATCTCTCTCTCTCTCTCTCTCTCTGTCTCTGTGTTATAGGACGGACGATCGGAACTGCAATTGGTCCATCAGGGCAATATTCGCAGCTGAGGGACCGCTGCCAAACTCGCGACTCTTGCGCGCGTCTCTGACGTGACGTCACGCCGCGCGCTATGCAGGACAGTGCGGGGGAAGGGCCGTCCAGTCTATATATACACATACATACGCGCGCACTCCTACCCCCCCCCCCTCCCTCTCCCTCTATACCATGTGTACATCCATAATACATACATCCGCGGCGGGGGCATCCCTCGCGTGGGCCGGCCCCGTGAGATAACGTCGCTCCATCATTATTACAACCGGCTTTATAATAAGCACGCGAGCTGGCCTACCTGTGTGCAGTCTGTATATAATGCATCTCTCCGTTGCGGTGTGCGTCCGTGTACGCGCGCCTCTATGCGTTCGCGTATCGCGTGTGTTTACGTCGTCTATATGTATACGGATGCATATATAGTCGCACTGCACACTGCACACATAGAGAGAGAGTGAGACAGAGAGCCTATGGGCAGCGTTGAGGATCGATAAATGGATCGGCGATGTATGCGTCCCGACCGGCCGTATAACTCTATACTGCGGCAACTTGCGCGATTGCCCTTCGCTCCAGTAAATATCCCAATCAGCGCGCTAGACGGCCTATTACCCCTTATAACGCTACAGCCGCCTTTTTTGACTGCGAGCGCGAATTATATACTCCGCCCGCGCAACGTTCCTATATATACGCGCACGGCTGCGCAGACACGAGGCGAGAGCGCGATTCCCGAGGTGAAATACCTTTTGGTATATGAGGAATAATGACGGGGGTCTATTTTGGATCGCAAATTTAACAGTTGCGTAAAGATACTTGTACGCGAGAAACATCTTCGGAATTTCGTCTAGAGAAAAATGTTAATTTTTTTTTCGAGTATCAAGACCAATTTCGTTGAATTATCGCGACGTGCCAGAGAGCGATTCGCTAAGTGAATTAGACTGCAATGTATAATGACGCGGGGGTCTATGCGCTTGCAAGTTTTTCAGTTGTATATGAGGGTACGCGAATCAACTTTGGAATCTTCAGCGAGAAATGGTAATTTTTTTTAATACAGCACAGAAATACCTACATAACTGAAAAATACTGTGAAATTTAATTTATTTTTTCTATATACATATTATACATATAAATTTATTTTATATGTATATTTATTTTATTTTATCTATATACAAATAAATTTCAGATATTCCAAAAGCCTTTTGCCCCCTTCAAGCTGCTAACGTATACCGCAATATAGCCGCATATATATATGGCAAGTGTGTAATTACCATTTGACACATCGTCCTAAGCACCGACGAACTATCGGCCAACCTATCGAAATGGAATTAGTGCTATATACGCATCGAGTAAACTATGTATTGCAGAGGTTCGAAACTGCGATGCGAAACTGCTTCGAAATCGCGGGGTGCATCCGTGCGTGCGCGCTTGCAGCATTGAAAAATAGCGACTCCTCCCTCCCTCCTCCGCATACATGCCCTCCTCCCTTGCCCCTCCCCCCTCCTTTTTGTTCTTATTTTATATAGAAAAATCGAGATGCGCGGAAGAGGCAATCAGGTACGGCTCTGTGTGTGTGTGTGTGTGTGTGTGTGTGTGTGTGTGTGTGTGTGTCGGGGGAGGAAAATCGTGCCGCGAAAATACTATTCCTCATTGAATATTCAGACAATGACTAGATACAATTGCCATATGCGCAAGAGCGTAATCTCGCGGCGGCCGTTACAATATTGCGCGCACGTAGACGCGCGTGACAAATACGACGAGAGATTGGCCCGCGAGAGACGCGAAAGCACGCACGCTGCACTAGTTTTACCTCCCTCCTGCCTCCCTCTCGACAATCCGATGGAGAAGAGAGTAAAAAGTGAATCAACAATTTTCGATTGCCTCGCTGCGATTTGTGCCTCTCGCTTTTTTTTTTATTCATGACTGCGATTGTCATTTAGAGGAAACAGCGTTTATCCGTTCATTCTTTCGGGGTTAATCTACTGTTGCCGTTCTCCAACTCTGCTTCTCTTGGAGTTTTTTTTTTTGTTATTTTTTTTTCGTTTTATCCACGATTCGAATGCGATTAATGGACTTTGAGTCGCTAATTTCAGTTGAATTTTTGGCATGCGCGCGGAGTATGAGCAACGATATTTTTGTAAGTACTGCATGACTCTACGACTGCCTCTCGTTTTACGTAAAAAAAAAAATAATTCAAAAACGCAGATTAAAAAGTTTGTAATGCCTATTGTTACTTACGCTAACTCTCGAACGTAGAGCAATGCGATCCGTAGCAATTCGATCGACTCCATCGTAAAATTATATATAATTAAGATATGTAATGCACGTTAATTATATTCCGTAGTAATTAACGATTTGAAAACATTGAGAAAAATTAAAATTTTTTATACTTAATTATATTAACGAACAAACAATAAGTATATGTATACTTATATGCGTGTGTGTGTATGTGTGTATGCGTGCATGTGTGTGTATGCGTGTGCGTGTGTGTGTGTACGATAGACGCTTAATGTTGTTACCTTAATAATTATTCATATTAATTAATAACGCCCAATGTTTTTCAAATTCACAGATTTGTACGAACAAACTGAATAGAGTCCACATTAAATTTATTTCAGAAAAACATTGTTTCATAGCATACGTTTATTAAACAAGTCCGAACACAATTTTTGTACTACATATAATGACGGATCATCATGTTTCACACTCTCTTACAAAAAAGATGTTCGCTGGTACTCTTAATAACAAATCATTACCAAGAAAAGTAAATATTTTGATTCATTTTTGCATACAAAATTTTATATGGCGTTATAATACATTGAAGAATTTTTTTATGATAATTATGCGTGCATAATATATAACAGTAGGGTAAACATAAACAAAACAATGATGTTTTCGAGGATTTTAATAATTCGTCTTTTTATTGGATTATTTGATGGAGAAAAATGGATTAAAGAAGTATAATAAAATACAAGTTAAAAAGCTAATTTAACAAAAAATGTTTTTTTAACATCAGAGAGTAATCATGTCAATTAACGAATTTTTGCAGTTCAAAGTTTCTATATCTGCAGGAAGCAGCTAGATTGAATTGGTTGACTTTATATACATAAGATATTATTATTATAACATGCTGAATTGCTGACATATTATACCTCAGCCGTCGCGCAGGAAATCGCTTTCTTCACGTAATACCATTATGCGTCCAGTTTGGATTTCTCACCGCTAACAATTTTCATTGACGTCGTATGTATACGTATATCGCGCGCTATGTATATACGTAGAAACAATTCAATTTACAAACAAAGTATGATTGTCTGATCGCCTACGGGCAGTACAGGACACACCGACGGCGAAAGTCCTTTGCGATACCAAAATCGTCGCGGCGATAATGAATGCCGTGCCGGTACGTATAGTCATCCTATATGCGATTTGCATATTTTGTGTCATCATACTGCTTCGCTCTCGCTGCGAAATTTATATCTATAGGTATGTGGAGATGGACGCGATCTGCGATACGCTGCTTTTGACAGACTCGCCGTGTTGTCTTTTCATTTTCCCATATCGCACGCGACCGAATGGGCCGATTATAATAGATCGCGAACAATGCGAACGTACGTATATGCAATTGTACACGCATATACTTATATATACATGCGTTTATAAACTTTCATTTTGTTGCTATGTTTATGCATCGGTGGGCAAATCAAATTTTTTTTAGATAATTTAATTATCATGAGATCTTTAACGATGTTTATTTATTCACGAAGTGTATAATAATGCTGAATAGCGCATGTATGCGGGCGTTCGATGGATATTCGATGATTCTGGATTTTGGGGTAACAGATATTTGATCGTTTATATATAATGACACGATTACATAAAATTGATCTCGTGTACTTAATTGAGGCAAAATGATATGCGATTGAGTTTTGAAAGAGTTTCACATTGCAAACATAATAACGTTATTCATAATAGCGTTATTATGACGTTATAATTTGGTTTCGAAAACTCGAAAGCATATGATGTTCGTTATTTATTTATTGCCCAAACCGCGGGCTTAATACCTTTTGTAAAAGAATTGATAAAATGTTAAAAAGAAAGAAATATTATTTATTAAAAGTAATTATAATAATATAGTTATTATTTTATTATTAGTAAGTAGTAGGCTTAATGCGATACTTTTTATGCCCTGCTTATTATAAAACCATGAAAAACGAAAAACAATACTGATTCTAATAATAAATGATAATAAGTCATTTCCTCATTTAATTAACTATACCAGTAGATTAATGATATTTTTTCGATACTCGATTTTGTTAGAAAATTACATTATAAGTATATGCTATCTTTCGAATCCAGACTGTCAATCCATAGAACAAATCACATTATTTAACATTATTTCAAAACGTTATTTACGGAATAGACTTCGCTTACATTTGATTTATAAATATGCAATTTGGAATGCTTCTTGCACGAAGGGACATGCTCGTAATATTCAATTGACAATAACTGTGAGCTCCTTTTATTCATTTTATAAAATGAAATAAATATGAATCAATTAAAATATCTAGGTGTGGATCAAATACTTTATTTAAATCTTCCGGTCTATCGTATCTAAATATCCAGCCTCATTCATTTGAAATGCGAGACAAAAGTGGGTCAATGAATGAATTAAATTTGAAGGAATATATCAAACATATTTTTACTTTTATTATGGCTATATACCGATCCATGTGGTTTGTGAAAATAGCATTTCTATGGCAATTTCTGTACTCAAACATTACTAATAATGCTGACTCAAAAATTCATCAATAGAACGCCTCTTGTAATGTGAATGGTGCTGCCATCTTTAATAAGTCGCCACGAATCCTGTAGACTGTAACCGTAAGTCCGTAACCTATGTGAATTGTGAATCCGCAATTCCGCGTAGTCCGCACTCCGCAGAAGTCAGTTTGTAAACAAAAGCTATGATTCGTCATAACCTACAAAAATCTGTAAGAATTAATTGCGATTATGGAATTGAATAAGTGTTTAAAATAATCAGTAAGAGGAGCAAAGTAGTTAAGTATAAAATGTTTATTGTCACAAAAAAGATCGATAGTGAAAATATAAGCAAAGTTTGCAGAACCTGTTTAAGAGAGGATAACGATAAGATGGTTTGTTTATTCATTGGCCCAGCAGAATCATCTTTGGGTGCCAAACTTCAGTCACTCTCTTGTTTGGAGGTCAGTAATGCTTTCTATACATGAAATTATTGTTGCAAGAATAAAAAACATGAACGTTTTCTAGGTGTCTCAAGGTGATGGACTTCCAGAAAAGATGTGCAATCGATGTGTGACTAGAGCAGAATCTGCATTACTCTTTAGAGAACAGTGCCGAGCTGCAGATCAAGCTTTAAGGCAAGCAGCTGTTAGAGTATCTAAGGATAAAATCTGCCAAAGTATTCTTCCATGCAAAGTATATCAACAACATCCAAGTTTTGTACCATTCCAGTATTCTCAAAATACATCAAAACCAAACGATTGCAAAGCCTTGGAAAACCGTCAGGATTTGTACATGCATAATCGTCTGCATCCTCCATTTTATCAAAGAGAAGAAAGCATACCTCAACATATGCACATTGTCGAGTCTCACAATACCTACTTAAATTTAAGCAGGTATGGCGGAGGTTCAATTGTCAATGAAAGTGTTAGACCTGATGACTTTGATCCACTTAATCGGCACAATACAATACAAAATAGAGCATCTTGTGCTTTGCAGTGTTCACTTTGTCATTGCACCTTTACTAATAGAATTCAATTAGAGAATCATTGCATAACTCACAATTCTGATAATGTTGACTTATCAAGTGATGAAGTAAATATTGAAGTTGAAGATAATTCAAATCATCTAGAAAGGAATATTAGTTACGACAGATCAATTAGTCAGACTGTTCATCAGTCTACTGAAAACATTGCATACAATAAAATAAAAGGAGACTGCAACAATAGTTATCAAGATATAAATTTCTCAAATCCCATTAATGGAAAGTATTTTGAGCAAACAAGTGGAATTAATACAACAGTGATTTCTCAAGAATCAGAATCTTTGGCTCAGACAGAGGCTTCAGAAATTTCCAAACATAACAGATTTAAGTGTGAAACTTGCTCTAGATTATTTGGTCAAAAGTCCAAACTTATAGCTCATCAAGCGACCCACAATAGAACAAAATCTTTTGAATGCGTCAATTGTGGTAAGTCGTACTCATCGAGGAGTAAGCTCACAGCCCACACAAGACTGCATACCCAAACTAATGTTCATCGATGCAATATTTGCCAGAAGATATTCTCGTACCCATCTTACTTAGCAGAGCATATGAAATCTCACGACGCCAAGTCAGAAAAAAAAACAGCCGCCTTCGAGTGCGCGCAGTGCAAGAAGCAATTTAATTTCGCGAAAAGTTACAAGCGCCACATGAAATTTCACACGGGCAAAGATTTGTTCCACTGCGACATCTGTGATAAATTGTTTAGTCAGAAGTACGCGTTGAAAGTTCACATGAAATCTCACGAGTCCGTCAAATACCACAAGTGCAATTTGTGCGAGAAATCGTTCAATCAGAAGAGCAACCTCGTCGAACACATGCGAATTCACACGAAAGTGAAGCCCTTCAAGTGTAATATTTGCGAAAAAAGCTTCGCGCAGTCTAGTCATTTAAAGAGTCACGAGGCGTCACACAATTCCGTTCGGCAATTCCAATGCCGAATGTGTGGCAAACGATTCAAACTGGCGAGTCACCTGAAACGTCACGTCAACCTGCACACGGGTTTGAAAATGTTCAAGTGCGAGCAATGCGACCAAGTATTCTCGCAGGCATTCAGTTTGAAACGCCATTCGAAAAAGCACGCCGAGTCGAATTGATAATGCCTCATTCGCACTGTAAATAATAAATACGAAATATATTTTTTCTTCAAATTTACTTACGTCTCGTCTCATAACTTCAACGACGCTCAAGTATATAGTAATACTATAAAAAAAAGTAAAATATACCATATACAAAAGCTAATTCCATTATATTTTGTATACATAAAACAGTAGCTTTTAAGTATGTACATCGATTTAATTAATTAATTAACAAGAGTATAACGCACACGGAGTATCGAAAATTTAATTTCGTTTGTGCGTCAGCAGAGTTTTCGTTATTACATCCAGCGCAGTTCGGATCTGTTCTTCATTGATGCACAGCGGCGGCGATATCCTAATAATGTAATTATGCGCTGGTCTCGTGAGCAAGCCCTGCGCTATCAGCTTCGCGCAGATATCCCAGCCGTTGGCGAAATCTGTATTATGCAGTAACAACAAGTGCTGAGCATCACTCGATGGCGAGCGTACGATGTACTATATACATTATACACATTTGATTAATGATACTCTACCTGGATTTAGCTTAAGACCGGCGAGTAATCCCCGGCCTTTGAATTCCACGGCGATGTCCTTGGGTATCTTTTCGAGCTCGGCTCTCACGATTTCGCCCATCTTGGCGGCGTTCTCCGCGAGCTTCTCCTCCTCGAGGATCTTCATCGCCTCGAGGGCGACCCTCTGGCCCAGTGGACTGCCGCCGAATGTGCTCCCGTGCACACCCGTTTCCAGGGCGAGAATGATCTGCAAAGACGGAGTTTGCATTATAGGGCTTGGCAAAATGAAAGGATACTCCTCGTCGTTTAAGTGCGCTATCTGCTTTTCTCATATCGTACGGCGCATACTTGTATGAATTTCGTTTATTATTCCGAGACGTGCTCCACAACGCTCAGTTTTCATTATCGCGCGTATAACAATATTTAACAATCGCGCAAGATCTATCTCTCTTTTTCCGGGACAAATAAGTGATTACTTTCAATAAATAAAACTGATCGAGCAAAGTACGATTCTTTTTAAATAATGCACGATAATGAAACTGAGCATTGTATGGAGCAAGTCTCTCGGAATGATAAGCGACATTTGTAAATATGTAGAAATAAATTTTCTAAAAATAGAGAACGTGACACTGACCTTGTCCATGCCGAGGACTCCGGAGACGGGGTACATGCCGCCGGAGAGAGCCTTCCCGAGCACCAGGAGATCGGGTTTCACAGCCTCGTGGTCGACCGCGAATCTCTTTCCCGTACGACCGAGTCCGGTCTGCACTTCGTCCGCGATCCAGAGCACGTTGTACTTTGTGCAGAGCTCTCGCACGCCCTTGAGATATCCGCTCTGCGAACAGAAAACTTTCCGATTCGTCGAACGTCCCAGCAATGATCGAAGACGAAAATAATTCGCGATACAGGAACCGATCGCTCACCGACGGAATGTTCACTCCGGCCTCGCCCTGGATCGGCTCGACCATGAAGGCGCAGATGTTGGGGTTGCTCTTGAACTTGTCCTCGAGCGCGCGCAGGTCGTCGTAGGGGACGCTCTCGAAGAGCGGCATGTAGGGCCCGAAATCGGTGTAGCAGTTGGGATCGGTCGAGGCGGACAGTGCCGCGAGAGATCGGCCCCAGTAGTTGCCATTCGCGAATATCGTCACGGCTTCCTTGCTCGGGATCTTCTTTATCCTATAACCGAAGCGACGGGATATCTTCAAGGCCGTGTCGCCTGCCTCCACGCCTGTGCAAACACATTATTTTTTTTCAAAGTTTCAAATAATATTCTTAATAATCCCCCCCCTCTAAAACGAAAATAAAGAAGAAGAGTTCAAAATCATTTCGTGCAACCCATAACAAAAAGATGCAAAAGAAAAAGGGATTTACCCGTGTTCATGGGCAGGAACCTGTCGTAGCCGGTGAGCTTGCAGAGATACTCCCCGAGGGCGCCCTGGTGCTCGGTGTAGAACGCCCTGGAGGTGTGAGCGATCTTGCCGATTTGATCCCTCATGACGGCGACGAGTCTCGGATGCGAGTGCCCCTGACTCATGGTGGCGAAGCCGCCCAGAAGGTCGATGTAGCGCTTGCCGTCCTTGTCCCAGCAGTAGACGCCCTCGCCGCGTTCCAGGACGACCGGCAGCGTCTTGAAGTGGTGGCCGCCGTACCTCTCGTCGCGCTCGATGATCGCCTCGGTCGACAGCGGTCTGCCCTTGCTCGCCGGGCCCTCGCGAACGCTCGACAGCAGTCCTCGACTCGCTCTCCTCATTTTTTTTCCCGTCTATATACGCTTGACTGCAAGTAGAAAATTCAGTCGCTGCACCGCCCGGAGCGCTCGAAATCCATTCTGACGGCTCTCGTAGAGGCTCGCCGCATTTATACAGGTCTTCACGAGGGAAAGAGATGGAGGATCGCATTAGTAGGATCATCGCCGCGTCTTCTGTTGGCTGTCGGCTCTGTTGATTCGCTGTGCATACAGACGGGCCGTACGCCTCTGGGCCTCTCTCTCTCTCTCTCCCTCTGCCGTGACAGCGTTAACCGCAGCGCGAATATCCACGTACCGATAATAAAGATAAGGCCGGCGGCGTAGCGAGATTAACGGCGCCATCGAGTCCGTGTGTGCACAAGCCGCGAGCTTCGCTCTACGTACACGTATACATACGTCTTGCGCTCGCTCGAGCGTTTTTGCTGCAGCGGGATATATGGAAAATTGGACTGGGGGTTGACCTATTGCACGTTTGGAGAAGTGCCAGAGAAGCGAGAGCGCATACGGACTTTATAGAATTTCATGAGAGGAAACTGGACTCGTTGCGACGTCGACGAGCGCTCGTCGCGTATGTATATATATACGTACATGTACACGGTATACTGCACGTATACGCGATAAGGGGATTTCTAAAAAGTCGCGCGCATGGAATATTACGCGCGCGCGCGCGATGCATCGGAAGCTCAATTTCGAAACGACGCGGACAAATATTTACGAGCGTAGAGAGAAAGAGACAGATGAGAGATAAGAAAAATTACCTTCGATACAGAAATTCTTTTTCCCTCTTTTCTCGCTCGCTCTTTCACTCTCGCGCGCTTGTTGCTTTTTATCTCTTATCTCGTCGCGTTTTCGTTAATCGACCGTCTCCAAAGCCTATCAAACGCGACAAACACATTTTAATCTCTTGGGCTTGCGCTACACACACAAACACGGAAATATATATGAGCGTGCATTATTTAGAGTCGCGAAAAGTTCCTACGAATTCACGAGTGTTCCCTCGATCGTAAACAGCTCGCTTTGATAAGAAAAAAAAGGTATGCCATGCATGCAAGGTATATACGTACACGCGCGTAAAGGAAAACACGTGACGCATCTAGAAAAGTAATACTTTATATTTGATTCATGTATTCAATACACGCTGTACACCATATCGAAAGACAATATCCTCCTCGGTAGCATAAAAATGTGACGAGGGTTTACAAGTTTAACGAAACATGCGCGTCGTCGCGACTCTGTGCATACATATTACATACATTATACATCCTCTCTCCTGGAGCTTATTTTTATTTGCAACTGAGACATTCTCCCCTGCGGGCGAGAAGATCGCGTCCTCATTCACCGCCGTTGTACAAGTATAAAACATTAATCGAGACGCCTGGTTTAGTTGTAGCCGCGATTGTAAAATATGCACAGGCTGCACACGCGGGATTATTTGTCTCGTCGCGGCTCAGATCTTTTGCCTCGAGATGACCTTCTTGATGATTTCCACGCACTCGCGGACCTGCTCCTCGGTAATGACGAGCGGCGGTGCCAAGCGAATGATGTGCCCGTGAGTCGGTTTGGCCAACAGGCCCTCGGTCTTCATCTGCCGGCACACCTCCATCGCGTCGATCTTCTCGTTGATGACGATGGCGTTGAGAAGACCCTTGCCGCGCACCAGGCTCACCACTTCCTTCGGCAGCTTGCTCAGCTCGGCCCGCAAAATTTGACCTGCAATGACGTTATGCATTGACTGTAAAAAGGGTTGTATACTTTATGATATTGTTTAATATAGTTATACGGTTGTTGCAGCGTATAAGTACCTACATGCGCGCATATTACTTGCTTTCATAATATTGAAGCTTGGAACGCTGCACTATTTGATTAGCATAATACAGCCATATATTTGCATCGCAGTACGACTAGATGATACTTTATCTGCTTTGTGCTTACTCTCGCCAAAGCATAAAGTTTTGTCGTTATACACGGCGTACCGCAAACTTATATGTATACTGCTGCACTTCTTATTTTATTCTTAAATTTAATTATGAAGCAGACAGAGTTGTATAGGAGTAATAATGTTTACGTATTACGTATTCTACATTTTCCACGAAACAATGCAAATCCCTGCACTAAATTATGTACTCCTAAACGCAAAAAATGTAGGCTTATTTCTCCCAGTTTTCAAAAAGAAAAACAAAATATACGCGCAGTGTGTACATTGCACATATCGACGCGCTTGTCGTCACCAAAAATCGTCCAACGGGCCGAACAACTGACCGAGTCTCTCGGCGTTCTGGGCGAGCTTCTCCTCCTCGAGGACCTTGAGCGCCTCGAGGGCGATTCTGCAGCCGAGAGGATTGCCGCCGTAAGTCGAGCCGTGCTCGCCGGGCTTGATGGTGAGCATGACCTCGTCGTTGGCGAGGACACCGGAGACGGGGTAGAAGCCGCCGGACAGGGCTTTGCCCAGGATCAGGATGTCGGGCTTGACGTCCTCGTGGTCGCAGGCGAGGCGTCGGCCTGTGCGCGCCAGGCCGGTCTGCACCTCGTCCGCGATCCACAGCACGTTGTTCTTCGTGCAGATGTCGCGGACTCCCCGCAGGTAGCCCTCCTGTCGATAAAACCAACAGATTTCTTATCTTCGTTGGATGAATTGAAAAGAAAATTGAATTCTTATTTATTGCGCGATATTTATAGTGTACCTTGGGCACAACGACGCCGGCCTCGCCCTGGATGGGCTCGACCATGAAGGCGCAGACGTTGGGATCGGCAGCCGCCTTCTTGAGCGCCTCGAGGTCGTCGTAGGGGATGATCTCGAAGCCGGGCATGAAGGGCCCGAAGCCGGCGTAGCTCGAGGGATCGGTGGACGAGGAGACGGCGCTCATACTGCGGCCCCAGAAGTTACCCTCGGCGAAGACGATCTTGGCCTGGTAGCGCTCGATACCCTTGCGGTCGTAGCCCCAGCGACGGGCCAACTTGCAGGCCGTCTCGCCGCCCTCGACTCCCGTGTTCATCGGCAGCCACTTGTCGTATCTATGCGGCATTACGTGCACAGTTGCATTTAGATTAACGTTCCTTTATTTCCTGCTCCCAATCGCGGTGAAATGTCAGAGACGCGCGTGATGTGGGCAGATCGCGCGCGAAACAAAGTATCCTGAGAAATCCCACGGCTACATCGCGGATGCACTGGCAGTTAACGATAGCGTGCTCGCGGTTCATCGCCCTCTCTCTCTCTCGTATATAAGTACTGCAGCAGGCACTAGACGGTACACGCAATACTCACTTGAAGAGGCCCGTGATGAACTCGGCGAATTCGCCGAGCGCGTCAGAGTAGAAGGCGCGCGAGGTCAAGGTCAGCTGTTTGGCCTGCTCGACCATGGCCTTGTAGATGCGCGGGTGGCAGTGGCCCTGGTTCACCGCGCTGTAAGCGCTCAGGAAGTCGTAGTAGCGCTTGCCCTCGCAGTCCCACATGAAGACACCCTCGGCGCGTCGCAGGGCCGCGTCGAGAGGGTGGTAGTTGTGCGCGCTGTACTTGTGCTCGCGGTCGAACACCTCCTGCGAGGAGAGGCTGCGAGTCGCTTGGAGCAGAGCTGCTGATCTGCTGACGCTACTGCTGCTGCTGCTGCTGCTCAGCAGGCGTTGGGCAGAGGAGAGTCGAGACAGAGACATGACTTTTTCGATGATTTTTCTTTTCGGTTTGCGACGATGTGTCTGCAGCGGAAGAGAATATTTTTTAAGATTGTATGGAGTCCACTTCTCTGTAGAAAGTTACGTACGAAGCGCGAATCAGTGCGATTTGCATGATTTTTGCATTTTTTACGATTATAACTTTTTATTATGCTCGCAAAGTAATAATATACTTGTTATGAAGGCGTACAACGATATAGCGAAATTTAACAATAAATGCAACAGAATTAGGCCCGCGTCTATATAACGCATTAATCTCGTGTTATATGGTACGTCGTAAAGAAGACTGATTACTACATGCAATCAATCAAGTTCGTTTAACAAAGCTAACTGCGATAGTCCTATAATCAGCAATATTTTATTTTCATACATGTACATGCGCAATGCTGTATATAAAAATAGCCATCAACATCAATTATCAAACTTCGTTAAGTAATAACATTCGATTTATTATAAACATCGATTTTTTACTTTTCTGTTAGACGATAATTTTTTCATCTGCTCTGTTTCAACTAAGCCACAGCAATGGCAACAGACGCGACTCTGAAATAAAATTGTTATGCTTGACGTAAAATACGTACTTACACATAACTTGTACAAAAACACATAGTTCATCAAAGACATAGTCTATTTCGATCGACTTAAAAAATACCAAGCGTGTGTCTCTGAATTCAATTGTTTATACTTGGCATGACACTTTATTATTTCGTTTTCGCATTAGCTTCTGTACCTAAGAGTAATATAATTTATTTGCTATATATTTGATGATTAAATATAAGTAAATAAATAAAATACTAAAGTTGTCTGTACATTCTCTTAATTCTAAGCTTAAAAACTTTATACTGAATAGCGAGTTATCTGGATTTCAATGTATTTTTGATTACAGCGTTAAACTGTTTAGTATTACTACGGGTCTTTTCTTTATTAGTTTTAAATTTAGTTTTAAGTATAGTTTTATTTTAAACCTATCTAATCAGTCCACGAACAGAGATTAGTTTTTGCCTGTGGTATTTATTATTATGTAACTATGTAATAAGTCCTTCATAAATGTTTCTGATACTAAATAATAATAAAAAGTAATAATAATAATAATTAAACATACATCGTGTACATGTATTTACGTGTATTTCATGTTCGATATAAATTGACATCTTTCAGAGATGCACAATATCTGTTCAGCAGTCACTCAGGTCACTTTACTAAAAGATGAACTCATTGTTCATTGATTTAAACAGACAGCATAATTTAAATAAATATTAGCGCGTTAATAGCTTTCAATTGAATAAAACACACATTACACATATATGGATAGTAAGTAATTGGGTTGTTACAGCCCACTAATTTTTTTAGACGCTATATGACTACTGCGAGTATTATCGGAATTAATTATCAGTGATAACGAAACCGAATAACCGAATATAAGTACGCAATTTATAAGGATAAATTAGTTATTTTTATTTTAATTATCGCCTAACAATGACGTTATTATTTTATCCGACGAAACAACGCATTACAGTCCCCCCACACGGTGAGGAAGCGATTTCTGATACCGAATTTTATCTTTTGAACTGCTATCGCCGATCTAAAAAGTGAGGAGCTAAAGTTACAAATGTCTTGAGCCGACTTTTGATTATTTCGCTGTACAAAGGTTTATGCATTTAGTATATTAAAAATTTTGAACAGCGAAAACATAAATGAACGTTGTACATCAGCCGTGAAACCTAGTTGGCGAACGAAAATTCTTGAAAGCTGACAAGCCAACCGAATGCATTTACTTCGTAATGATCGATGTTGGGGAATGCGAAACCGGTTTTTTGCTTTTATCGTTTCGCTTTGTACACGTCTGCTTCTCGACTCGGTTTTACAGTTGATTTCTGCAAACAATATACGAACATATTTTCTCGCGTGTTTTGCCGTATACGCGCAACAGTCCCGACTCTAAATTCTCTCTATAGGAAATGAGAAAGACACGAGCAAAGAGATTAGCACTGATTCACTTGGAGAGGTTTCACACTGAGATGAGATAATTTTTAATTGTAAAAACGTTTATTACACACTGTGGGTACTTTTCCGCTGATCCTCGAACAAACAAGCTTCTTCGCCAATGAACACGAGCCGACGATAATTCGGTGGACACTGAGCCGACCCTGTTCAACAAATGCCCCTTTATATGGCCGAGTCGCTCTTGTCTTAGTTACACTTCGGGCCGATATCTCTTACGCGTCGGCACATAATCTATTAAGGTAACGTTACGTTATGACTCTGGAGTACCGGGCCGCGCTTGAACACTTCTAACAACTATACTGCTACTTGTCTTAGTCATGTATTTGCATTTGGCAACCAAGAGAGAGAGAGAGAGAGAGAGAGAGAGAGAGAGAGAGAGAGAGAGAGAGAGAGAAGGAGAGAGCGAGACAATGATAACTACAAACCTGCGAGAAAGGAACGTTGCGGGGAATTCAGAGAAAATTTATCTCCGATTCCGAGTTGATTGTAAATCAAACATCTCACCGGTTATATAGCTCAAACATAATGCCGCGTATCCTGTCTTCGAGTGGCTTCGACTCTTATTCACCATAAATACGAAACTTTTCCTTTTGTTTACAATATCAATATAGTCAAAGATATATCTTTATTGATTTATTTTATAAAATATTAAAATTTTATAAATTCCAATACGTGCAAAATCAAGCGGAATAGGCTTTACACTTCGTGATCAAAATTCGTATGAGTATACATGTGACTCCCATGCAAAGTGTGTGCTGAAAAACAGACGTCTTACTTCGTTGCGATAATCGCCCAATTTCGGGGCGAAAGCAGTGGATCGAACAATTGAACTAATTGTAGTTTTGTGCAAACATTTGACTTTTCAATAAATAAAAATTTGTCTAGCATAATTGCTGCCTCTACGACTGGTGCCAATCGAATTCGTAATAATTGAAAGACATGAAACTTCCATTCCAAAGTTTTTTTCTCGCGGTAAACATTCAAAAGTTTCTCGTCGGATGGAATCTGGAAGATACCGCAAAAAATTATAAAAATTATACGTACAAAGATTATCGTAAGTAAAAATTTTAAATAAAACATCATACCTCGGGGGTATCGAATTTTTTCAGAGCCCATTTCGCATATAATAAAAAGCTGCCCAATGGTGCACCTCGTCCAATTTTAACATCTTCAATATCTATAAGAGATTCGTTTGTGAATGCGGAAAAAATAATTGGCAATTTTTAAAAATTTCAACGCATACCTAATGATCGAAAAATAAGTTGTAGCACTGCTCTATAAAATAGTGACGGTGATAATGCCTCGTCTTTTATTTTTAATCTTTCAGTAGATTGCTGTGCTAACATTCGTGAGTTCTTTGAAAATTCATAAACACTTAACAATGACTCTGAAGCCAAATGATAACAACAAGGAACTATGCATAAACATTTCATATCACTGACGTTTATAAAAGATTTTATCACAGAATCAGTCAGTGACCCACATGCATGTAAGGCAATCATAACTAATTTTTTCCCTGGATATAATTCTGGATAATTGTCTTTCACCAACTGTACGAAATCCGTAGTGTCATCTATTTGTTTTACTGCATAGTGAATCTGAAATAAAATAAAAAATTAAAATTCATTTCCTATGTTTTTGTTTGAACATGATAGTATAAAAGCAGCATGATTTAAAATTTTTACCAAAGATGTAGACTGCTTAGTTTTCTTGTTCACAAGCATACGATGATGGATAGCACCTTCATGATTTACTTGAGAACATTCTATGGCTAGTACAGGAAAGTTGTAGCAATTGGATAAGTACAAGGAAGAATATCCTTTTCCAGCCCCTGCATCGATAATTATACACGAATGGCCATGATTAAGCCATGCAATAGTTTTTGTAAACACTTCAACTTCGTGCCATTTTTTAACTTTCATAAATTTAGACTGTGCAGGTTTAGAGATCTGAGATTTTTCATCATTAATAATATTTAAAAAATTATGTCTAGTAAGAATGTCTTGACAATACTGTAAATTAAAAGACTCTGCATTTCTCAAGAATGTGTAAAGCTCTGATTCGCAGTATAAACTTGTCTTATCGTCAAACTCTTTAATCTCATTAATAACGTCAGGACCTTTTTGCTCCAGATATAATTTCAAAGCATCTGGTAAACATTTTTCCCATAAATCTTCAGTGAAAAAATCTACCAAGTGACAATCTATCAAGCTTTGATAACATTTTAAAAACTTCAATGCTTTACAAAAATGATTTTCATAAACAGACATTTTCTCAAATGCCTATACAAATCTATTGATAATCTTAAAAATCTAGTTTATTTACTTCTGGATAAGTAGCATCTATTTTAGCTAATGAACAAATCTTCTTAAAATTGAGTTTTATGCTGTCAAATTTTTCAAAAATATCAACTGCATCGTCATTATCGGCTGGAAAATTCTGTATGTCATCTATGAGCTTTTTTGTTTGCTCAAGGATTCTTTCAATATTTGAAGATTTTTGTACATGCATTAAAGTACCAAAATAATATCCTAATTGTGCTGCAAGCGAACTTGCTCTGTGGTAACCGAGGTGGTAACCCTCAAGCATCTGATTTTTACCTATAGTGAAACCCTCTTTGTAAGCTGCCTGCTCAGCTAAATCTTCAGAAAGTAATATATTCTCAAAGGCTTTATTAACATCCGTCTCTAACTTTTCGTCTGACATAGTTGAAACTGAAAAATATATTCTGTGTGATTGTGATTGAAAATGGATTTGAAAGTTAAAAAAAAAATGTTCGACAATATTTAGAACATGAAGATATAATTAAGTAGATGATAATAAAAAATTGAAAATGAGTACAAAAAGACTTTAAAGCAAAAGTAAGTAAAAATAAAACCTTATGTTTATTCCCATTTGTGCATTAAACAGTCTTCCGTGAAACACATGTTAAGCGGAAAAGATGAGAGGTAAGCAGCTAAGGTAAGGCTAGGCATGTAGATGTAGGTGACAGTGGTGAATAGTAGCAAGAAAGTCGGCAACTCTCGACACCTAGCGCACGAAATGTACACTGTGAACCGCGTGGTTAACATCAAATATATAGCAATTCTACATTTTCTTCGTTAATTTTGTTATTGTCAAAGTTTTCAGTGCTTGGATTGAGTGGAATGCACTTCTTGCAAGAATTATGTTTACATGAGTCATCTTTGATAAATCTGATGAATTCAAGACTGAGAAAGTATCATTTTATTAAACGTAAAAATGAACTTTGAAAATGGTTTGGAGCAAGTGAGTATTTGTTTCACGTTACCTAACCTCTAAGTGCATGTATAACAAAAAAGTTAAAGATCGCGCGTCAACTATAATTATTGTTAAAAGAAATTCTTTTTATACAAATTCGTTTTATGAATTAAAAATAATTTTCTTTTAGAATCCAATTCATGATCCATATGATGACAATCATGATAGCGATCTTGAAGCTAGGCTATATGCTGAAATCCACTTTTCTAATAACATAATAGGAGAAGAAACCAATTCTACAACAAACAATCAAGCGCCAGATGTTTTGAGTTCTGGCTCAAAAAAACTTGACAATAATAAGTCACCGGACGAATTGATAAAACAACTGAATCAAACACAAAATAGTGGTACAAATGATACATCAAAAAGTACTATAAAAACATCTACCAGTATGTGCACTGGAATCGAAAATACAAAAAAGAAGATTGATACTCCGCAAAAACGATCCTCAGCAAATAATACAAATGAACTAAACAACTCAAATAAGAAGAAGAAACAAGAATCTGGATTTAATACACAAGCTAAGGAACATATACCTCCTGCAGAAACAAACAAAATTATTAATCCATATCATCAAGCAAAAATCAATGACAAAAATATGATAGGATTGCCACTTTTAAGTGCAGAATTTATAAATCTATTATTTAAAAGGCCTGCTAAAATTGTTAAAAAATCAACTAAAAAACAGAAACTTAACAAAAAGAAAAAATCAAAAAATAAAAGTAATAAACTACCCAATAAAGATGTTCCACAACAAATCAATTCATCAAAGTCAGCAATTCAAAATCAGCCTATTAATAAAACTTCTGCAGTAGATAAAGAAATTTATCAAAGCAATTTAGAAGAATCATTAACAGTTATTGATATAAGTTCAGAAGATTCTTTAGAAGATGATTCTAAATATAACAGAATAGTAGCAACTGACAAAAAGTTTTGTAAAAAGAAGACTGTGCTAACAGAATCAGAAGAATCTACATCTGATAGTGAAGAGTCTATCTTTGAAGTTCCAATTCCACCAAAACCAGCACCACCGGTTATTGAGTTGAAAGATTCTGGAAGTGAAGTTGACAATGACAATGAAAGTGACAACGAAAGCTCTTCTGACAATTCTAGTAAATTACAAAAACATATGAAACAAAGCAAAGGTGATAAATCTGTAAAGTTATCAGTAACTAGTTCTAATAACGAATGCAATGCTGTGCTTCCAGTTAATGAACCAGATAATATTGTTTTAAATTGTACTGAAATTCAAAAGGGAGTTTCTAGTCTCAGTGAGATTAAAGAAATGAGAAAATTATCTAACCAGTCACCTCTGAAAACAAAAGATAGTATGCAAATTCCTGATGTACAACAAAATTGTTCACATAGTATTAATATGTGTAGAACTGAAAATCTATCCAATCAACAAAATCAAATACACAGCTCTAAAAGTAAAGACAAAGTAGCAAGTACTTTGAACAAGAAACAGAGTAATTCTCAACTTAACAGCAAAATGCTTTCAAATGAAGAATATTTCTTTCAACCAATGAACAACAAAATGAAAGCTTTTTATAACGAATCTTGGGGTGGAGAAAACTTTAATATGGATGAATTAAAGAGTAAAATGTCATGTGAGGCTATTTAAATTCTTACATTTTAATACTTCATTTGTTTCACACATTATTAATGATAATTTAATATTTATATACTATTTTACAGCTGATCCAAATAAATGGACAATTTTACATACTGACATAGTTGCAAGTTTTGCTAAACGTAAACGATATTTTGGAATGGTATGCAGTCGTTGCCATAAAGAGGGGCATCGACAAAATCAATGTACTGAAATCATTAAACTGCCAACTTGTCATATGTGTGGAGAAACAGGACATATTGAAGTTAATTGTCCTAAAACGATGTGTTTAACGGTAATACATATTTGTAAGAAAACTAGTTCTAGTCATTTTCTTGTTATACCAATATATTTTAATTATAGTGTGGCCAGAAACAAAACATGTACAGAAAAACTTGCGAAAATTGTCGTAGATTGTGTTGTTCAAGATGTCAATCCCGAGGACATTTGTCATATGCTTGTCCAGACCTATGGCGTCGCTTTCATCAAACCGTGAGTAATCATTATTATTATAAATTGATTATTGACAAAGTTTGTTACATGTAAGTAAGATCTATATTTTATTTGTAGATTGATAAAACAAATGCAGAACCTCCCAGTAACTTACAATTAGTTATCAAATCAAGAAATGAATTGCAGTGCTGTAATTGTGCAAGGAAAGGTCATGTCTCAACAGTATGTAATAAGCTTAGATGGTCTCAACATTTTCCAAATCCAGAACATGTAACAAATTACAGTGGACCACCTTACTATCAAGATTATGAACTATCAAGAAATTTAAATGATACTGTTGAAAGTTCATTAAACATAAATTCATCATTTGATAGTTCATTAAATGTTTGCAGTACAATAGATAATTCACTTAATTTGAATTCTACGCATGAAGAGTCATCAAAAAATGATAACTTGGTAACGAGACCTACAAATACTTCAAGAGGCTTTAGGAACACATTAACTTTTCATGTGAAGCAACAACTAACTGACGAATCAGTTTCTATGAAAAATACCACTATATCAATCAAATTGCAAAGTAGGAATCCTTCTATTGATTACGGAAACTGGACGCATTTAGAAAAATTTTTAAATTCGGTGGCAACCACTATACCTTCTGAATTTTCAATGGAACAAACTGGAACACAGGTAAAAATACGTATGAAATGTCAAAGGAAAATAGCAAAACAAATAGAAAAATTCATAAAACAATACGCGAATCGTAATAGCAATGAAAGATCTCATATGTTGACGAGTTGTGAAAGAAGTATTCATACACTTACTAATAATTTGACTGAAAATCTCAATAAGTTAAATAATTTGAATGAAGATCCATTAAAGTTATACGAAGAATCGAAGCAACTAAATAGAGAGTTGATGAATAAAGAAAATCGAGCTCTAGACAGTCTTGACTATTCAATAAAAGTAAGTAGATTATCTATTTGCTTGCGGAACTTATTAATGATTTTGTATCGTGAAGGATTCCTCGATAATTCACTGAAGAAATTAAGATTAATCCAAAAAAAGTTCATGTCTGATAAGAAATACGTAAATAAGCCTCGTTCATTAATTCCACTGCGAGATTTGTTGCCATACTTACATTATTTTAATAACGTATTTTCCCCACATGAACATCCACAGTTAAAAGTTGCGATGCAAAAGTTTCAAGAACATTCAGAAAGAATCAACAGGCTTAAAAACAATCCTTTGTTATTCCCTCAAATTCACAATGAACTGGTTAACAAGGAGTTGAATCAAAATGCAGTTATCAATAATGACTCACCTGCTTTGGTAGCACCATCGACATCAAATATACCACCATTACTGCCAAGTTCCATCTCGAAAGCAGGCAGTTCTCAATCTATCCCAGACAGGTTTCAAAATTGTCATTCCCTAGCAGAAGAAGTGCAACATAATAAAAATGCAGATAACTTACAGTATCTCAAAAGGCATCCTCGTGGCCTATTTTTGGAATCAGTAAAAAGTACAAAGAAAGGGTCAAAAACTAAATTAACAAAGAAATTGAAAAATTTCCAAAAAGAAACTAAAAAATTAATAAGTACAGCAAAAGAATTAAACGTGCCACATTTACATAAACATATTGATATACTGCAAAAGAAAATGCAAAACGATATATATGTTTATGAAAAAGATGTTAAATTATTGAGGCAACATGTCAATGAAGAACTGAAACGTCGCAAAGAGAAACAAAGATAAAGATGAATGGTTACGAAAACACTGTAAACCTATGTAAATTGACCAAATTTTTATAATTTAGAATCTTTAAGATCTATTGTAAAAATTTTCTGTTATTAAATTAAGAAAAAAAAATGTACAGATATGGTACTTTACTATTAAATAAATGCTATGTTTAAATTATTAAATGGTTTTTATTCTCAGAGCACTTGAAAATTTCTACACAATACAAAAAATTTATTTACACACTTACACATAAAGTTTCATTCTTCGCTTTATTTTTAATAAATAAAACACAAGTATTTATTTTTTTATCGTTTGTGGACCTGTCATAACTTGTGGTGGAGGTCCTGGAGGTCTCATAGGTCCCATTGGACCCATTGGGCCCATTGGCCCAAGCATCGGGCCCATTGGCCCCATCATTGGTGGTCGTACACCCATCATTGGAGGCATTGGTCCATGTGGTCCCATCATCATTGGTCCGCCAGGTCCCATAGGACCAGCTGGGTGCATTCCAGGTGGTGGCATCATACCTACGATAGAAGAATAAATAATGAAAACAAGTTATAGCAATAACCAACTACAACTACTTAATTATGAATAACAAAGTAGTTGTGTAAAATGATTCAATAAATTATAGTTGCATCGTACTATTTGCTAAATGTAAGAGAAGTAACAACTTGAATTCCAAATACAAGTGATAATGCAATATATCAGTTTGCTATTAAAACATGCCAAAATTGATAATTTAAAAGAAATTGTAAGTTTTACCTGGTGGTCCCTGGTTTGGAGGTGGTACACCTGGTCGTGGCCCTAGGCTTGGAGGTGGTGGTATAGCGGCCCCTTTGTTCGGCGCAAATGGATTGGAAGCAATTTTTCCAGCTTTGAAAGCAGCTGTCGTGGCGTCGATTAAGTGTTGAGCTTGTTCTTCCATCCATTTTTGATAGAAATATTTAACATTATCTTTGTGTTTACGTCCCTGGCAGTGTGTTTTTCTCACACTTGGGGAATCGTGAGTGAGGTATGTGTCACAGTAATCACAATAATACTTCGGCATTGTGTCTTGTTTTCAAGTGCACAACAAATCTGTAAAAACGAAAAGCATTTAATTTTTTACAGCGATGATAAAATAATGATGAAAAAAGCTTTCAATCTATAGGTTATGTTTTTTCCAAATATGATTAGGCTGGGGAAATGCATTTTTAAGTCAAATTTAGTTGACCTATTTCTGTAACTTGGAATAAAAGAAATGTGTTTATGTTTATAAGATTTTTTACAAACAATACTTACGGGAGTAACTCGGAGAAGAGTTGAACTCTATAGAACGTCAAGAAATGAACGTTGCTCACACATGAACCAGACAGCACTGGTAAATTGACGGAGGCACGGAGGTACTTATACGAGCATACGAGCTGCCAGAGGCCAGAGCCAGCTCCGAAAATGTAATTTGTCCAGATTCAACTTTGCATAATAAATTTGCTACATAAAATTGAAGTAATTAATTGATTTCGCAGAAATTCATTAATTGTTAGCGAATAAATAATGCAAAGCCGCGTTTCGAAAGCGCATTGAAATATAAACAATTGAATGGGCGAAAAGCGATAAAGTTGCGTGTGGCCGGTGGCGTGTAGGGGTGTAGGCGTCGATCGCAGGCCGACCAATGAGAAAGAGCTCTCGCAAAGCAATTAAGACTGAAGCGTCTGGGTCTGGAGGTATATGTATGGTCGTAGTGATTCCCCTGCCCCTCCCCTACTTCCCGGAAAAAGCCGAACGTAGCTGAGTAGAGTTCACATCGCACAGCAGAGCGCTCGATTGAAAGTCAGCCTTGAGCTTCGCTAAGGAAAGAAAGAGGGAGAGCCGGAGAGCGAGAGAGAAAGGAAAACTTGGCGAAAGGAGCTAGCTCTCTGGTGCCTCTGGTCAACTCTCTGGTGTATATGAGCTGTCATGGCTGACTCAACTAGTAAGGGATAATATTTTTCAACATACCGACCGTGACGTGAAAACAGTAGGCAGCAGGCGCGCATATTATAGGTGCGATGCAGCAGCGGCAGTAGAGTTCCAGCTCTCCAAGTGATAGACATTAGACGAGAGGGAGAGCGCATTCGTTGCAAAGACAGATACGAGAGAGAGAGAGGGAGAGAGAGAGAGAGCAGCAGGGAGAGAGGAAGAAGACGAGAAACAAAGATATAGCCGCGTGAGTGTCGCGGCGCAGACATCGATAGGTATTCTCTTGGTTCGCACCTGCACCCCCCGCGTGAAAATCTTCCAGAAGACGCAGCGGCGCTCAGCGGAGCAGCAGAGGTGAGACGTACTAGCACAACGAGTTGGGGATAATAAAGCCGCGTCTCCGAGTTGTCTCTCTCTCTTACTCTCTGAGTGTATATGTGTGTGCGCGCGCGCGCGCGCGAGTTCCTTATGTCGTTGTGGCCGAGTCGCAAAAGCGGATAACGGAGTCTTCGCGATCCTGTGCACGGTCCCCGTAAAATGATGAACGGCTTAAGCCTGAGCGAGTTGTGCTGCCTATTCTGCTGTCCGCCCTGTCCCTCGAGGATCGCCGCGAAGCTGGCCTTTCTGCCGCCCGAGCCCACCTACAGTTTCATCGAGGATGAGGGCTCCAAGTATACGATTTCACTGTCCGAGCGAGCCGAGTGGCAGTATAGCGAGCGCGAGAAGGAGTCCATCGAGGGATTTTACGCGCGGACTTCGCGGGGCAACCGTATCGCCTGTCTCTTTGTGAGGTGCTCCGCCACCGCGAGGTTCACCATACTCTTCTCCCACGGCAATGCCGTCGATCTGGGACAGATGTCCAGTTTCTACCTGGGCCTCGGCTCTAGGATCAACTGCAATATATTCAGTTACGACTACTCGGGCTATGGAGTCTCTGGAGGCAAACCCTCTGAAAAGAATCTGTACGCCGACATTGATGCTGCTTGGCATGCACTCAGGACTAGATATGGAATCAGTCCAGAGAACATTATTTTGTACGGACAGAGTATAGGAACTGTGCCCACGGTAGACCTAGCTTCTAGATACGAAGTCGGAGCTGTAGTGCTTCATTCACCACTCATGTCGGGCATGAGAGTTGCCTTTCCCAATACAAAGAGGACCTGGTTTTTCGATGCTTTCCCAAGGTGAGTTTGTTTGTCTTGATAAAGCTTCAGACCTATCCACCTTATAAATAAACTTTGATAATGGATAATCAAGGCATTAGCAAAGACGATATTTCTTCGTGTATATAATATACATGCACAAAGTCATGATTGCATGTCTGATAATTGCTCAACAACCTTTATCAGAGAAAGCTTTAATACCCTAATTTGAGTTATTTGCCAAGATAGTAAAGTATGTGGCAATCATTTATTTGAATGATATTTAAATTTTGTCAATGCATGATAATTAAAAAATCAAATTAATATATTTTAAGTGCTTTTTGAAAATTCAACATTCTTATTATATAATACAATAAGGTATTTGAATATTGCATACATAAACAATATTATGAGGATAATATTGAGCTTTTAAATATAAAATTATAATTGCCAAATCCATTAAAATTTTAATTGGTTCTGCATAATTAATCATTGATCAACCATTGATTATTTTATGAAGTTTTAATGAATTTAAGAAGATAGTAAATATACTTAGTGTCAGGTAATGTTTTCTTTTTAATATGCAGAAATAAATGACCTTTAAATAAGAAACCTATTATTATGTTACATAGTAAACGTAGCTCATGTTCCTTAATTAAATTTAATTTAAGCTCTTTCTAGATATAGACTGGTAATACATTAATCTTTTATTGCAGTTGAGTAGTTATAGTAAAGCCATTTAAAATTATTTTAATCTACTGAATATTTGAACATTAAATTTTTATCATATGTACAATACCATAATAATTTAAATTTACATTCATATTTACCATACATATTATTTTACAGTATAGATAAAGTACCTAAAGTTACCTCGCCTGTACTGGTGATTCATGGAACAGATGATGAAGTTATAAATTTCAGCCATGGCTTGGCTATCTACGAGAAGTGTCCACGATCTGTAGAGCCTCTCTGGGTTGAGGTAATAATTATAATTATCAAAAGTCTTCAAATAGGACTTACTATCATCATTTGTGCTTATCAATGATTTGAAAGTTAGTTGAAGTTGATAAAGTTATTGTCTCCTGAAATGGCTTTTCAAAACAATAGCAAGCTGTATTTGAAATGCCAAGGCTATATATTTCCATGTGCATCATTGATTTTCTTTAATTAGAGCATTGCCAAGTGAGATAGAAACAGTTTCATTTGCATGCAAGTTGACAAAGAGCTTCATTATTGTCTACTTGCATGTTATCATTAGCTTTCATTCATTATGCGGTAAAAATTTGTAAATAGAGGCATCTAGCATTTATTCTTAAATAGAAAAAGATGTCTTGATATTTTTTATTCTAAATTTTCGTACATTTTACAACGATTGATAAATATAACTTTTTAAAATTCCAGGGTGCTGGTCACAATGATGTGGAACTGTATAACCAATACTTAGAGCGACTCAAGCAGTTTGTAAGTGTGGAGCTGGTAAACTGACGACGACTTAGCCTCTCTCAGGGCCAGGGAGGCGGAGGTGGGGGTGGCGGTGTAGCAACGCAACAAGCTAACAGTACCAGTAAACAACAGCAGTCAGCGCAAGATCAACAACAGTACCGCCAGGACTCATTGTCGACTGGTTCAAGCATTAGTTCAACCACTTCCAGTCCAAGCTCAGGCAGAGCAGTTTCTCGACTGTCTCCTTCCGTCAAAGAGCTCAATTACAATTCTCGTCCTATTAATGGCGACACAGCACCTCTTAATGACGAGATATTCTTTTTTTCGGAAGAACGTCTTAGGTCCAAATCTGAGATCGACGTTGATAAAAAGGAGAAACTCGTCAATAAAGTAGATACAAAGCAAAGCTTGGATGAACCTAAAAAGAGTCCAAACGCCAATACGACCAAAAAACCATTGTCACCCTGTGAGAGCAAGGAAAGAAGCCTTGATTATCCGAGTACTAGACTGGTTAATCAAAGAAGTAACGCGCGAGGCAAGCGCTGTATAACTCAAAAATCAAGTCTTGTTAAAATACAGGTTGAAAATTGTGAAGATGCCACCAAATCAACAAGTGAACCGATGGAAAATAAAGCTGCAGCTAAAGATAAGATGAGTATCAGCCAAACAGACCGAAACTCTGTAGAATCATTGCCCGATGGTGAGAATTCCGCGACAAAAAAGAGCGAGGCTTCAATTCGAACTAACAAAAAAGGTCCCGATGATCATCAGCAACAATCGCAAAACGTTAACGCAAATTCAAAGAAATCCATTGCAGATAATAAAAATAAATTTACTTGGTGTGGCAGTTGCAAGAATACAAAGTCAGTCTCGTCTGTGCCACCAGCTCCAGCTACTACTACTGCAGGGCCTAGAAAGTCCAGTAAACGTACCTCTTCGACAAAATTATTGAAAAAACTCAGCTGTTCGTCATTATCAACCGAATCAACAGATAATAGCAAAATTACGCTCAACTTGTCTAAGTATTCGCCGTGCGCTTCGCGACTAGCGGCTAGCTCTAAGATATTATCAAGCGACTCGCTTGGTGCCACAAGTCCTGAGAGTCCGGTTCATGTAACCCGTTCCAAAAGTCCGGTACAGACAAGTCTTTCGCTGAACATTCAGCAAAAGACGCGCAGAACAGCAAATAGGACTAGCTCTCGAGCTACAGCAGGTGGCACCCAGCCCATCCGCAGCAAAAGTGTCGGAGGTGGTCCTGACAGTTGTGTCACATCGCCAGCGAGTGATGCTCTCAGCTGTTCTCCCCCCGGTACTGAGATCCTATCGTTAGAAGATGTTTCCACGGGGAATAATAAGCAGCATCAACAGCAGGCATCTGCTTTAGATGATCAGCCACCACCGCGTGCTGTTGCACCAGCCTCGGCAATCGAGCTTGGATTGGACCGCGAAAGGTGGAACGCCAGTTACCGAAGTCCACGCTGAAAACTGGGTCAAAAAGACTATGCTAACAGTAGTTCGCCCATCACCTTGTGCCACTGAGGAGGAAGAAGAGGAAGGACGCCAGTTTCATTAAGCGAATGAGTGGAGTAATCTGGCATCCGCAAGAGGATTTATACAAGTACACCGAAATCGTGGTAACACCATGTAGACAGCGTTGAAGGGGCATTTCCTTCTATATAGGAAAAGGAGTGTTGTAGAGTCAAAGTCGCCACCATTGCGGGGATTTCTTCCCTTGTGTGTGGAATTTCTCGCCAGACTGACCAATACGTGATACGTATACTCGCAGTAATGCTGTTGCATGTTACGTCATATACAAACGTCGGCAACGACGGTGTTTAATACGCCTACGTTTTTTCAATATGAGTCATTGAGAATGAAACTCACGCAGAACTTCCCGTACTTTTTTATGTAGCCTACTAAGCACAATGAATCTTTCGTGACAAAATTAATGAAGAAAAAATCATTCTTATATAGTACCATTCCTATTAAAGATATTAAATATTTTAAAAAAATACTTATTAAGATATATCGTACGAAGTACGGGACTTTCTCGCTGATTCAACTTTAAGCGCATTTAAAAATTTAAATTATTAAATATTGGTTTCTCGTTATCAACTCTTTAGAATTTAGTTCGGATTTTATTTTCAACACGTTGTAAAAGTAAAATTGTTTTTATAAGAGAAATAATAATTGTTTTTATAAGAGAAATAAGCATTTTAAGGAAAGGAAAAAAAATTGATACTAAAGCTATGGAGAATTGTTTTTTCTTTCGCCTTGCGCGCACTCGAGGTTTCTAAATATAAAAGTACAAAAATAAAAATTACGTTCACACGATTTTTCACTTTTTTACAAACACGCGTAAAATTATCATTTAAAATTCTATAAACGAAGGAAAAAATCCCTGGCGGCGCGACGCATCCGCGGTGCTTAGCGTGGATTGTTGTTGCGATATGTAAAACAAAAACATGTTGAGTATTATTACAAAATTAGACAATCGATTGACTTGCGAGTAATGAGAACTTTTCGTCGCGCCGAAGAAACAAGTTTCTTAGCTATCGCTACACTGTGATGTTCTGATCTTCGATATTTTGCAAGATGCATGTACCGCACTGGATAAAACGGTGTCTTTTTGTTCGTTTTCTTCGCGTATAAATATACATGTACTACAATACTTATGGATTTACAAAGTCCAAAATTAAGAATTCGCATTTGTAACAGAAGTGCCAAAGAACACTGACTAGATACTCGACGATTTTGTCATTGTTGCCTTTCTAAATACGGGAGACTTCCAATTTTGCGTTACACTTAAAGCAAATGGTGAAATTTACTAAGGTCAGTTATCTTGGAAAAAATATTATTAAAATTTTGTTTATTAAAAATATGAAACTGAATCCGAGTCATAATAATGTTCAATTGTTCATACATAATCAGATCTGGACATTTTTAAGATATAAAATAGACTCTTTTAAAAATAATAATTCTTGCTACGTTTTTTAAATTTTTGTTTTAAACTAATCTTGCATTGGCCATGTTTCTAAAATATTTCAAAGATAGAAATAGAGTATACAAAGTGTCCATCTTGAAGTAAAAAAGATTCCAAGTTCTGATTCAGATTCGCCTAAGAATTTTCAGTGATGATATTTCATAAATATAAGCAATATTTATATTTTTGCCAAAAAGAGGAGAGTACGAGAAATCGCCGGTTTTTCGATTTTCAAGATGAAATAATCTTTCTGTGTAATGTTCTCGTAAAAGTCTCGATTACCAAAGTCGATTGATTTTTTATTGGTATATAATATGCTGTAAAAATATTAAGAAGTGAAGTTTTTGTGATTACTGTGCATCGTTGAAAATGAAATTGATTTCTAAACGCGTTTTGGAATAATATGTCTGAAGTTTATATAAATAAAATCAATTGATGAAAAAAAAAACAGAAAACTGTTATTAATGTTAACGTCGTTATATATAAAAAAAGTGCTTAATTTACATTATCAAAACCATGTGGTTTACTTTTACCTAGACTATATACTTTAGAGGGGGAAAATGTAATATTATAAATCAATTTTAATCGACTAGTATTATATTAAGTCTATTCTAGATTAAGTAAAAGATGAGAAAACGGTTAAAAAAATTCTGAGTTTAATAACTGGAAAAAGCCCGCTGCTGCATTCCATCTGTTCGCGCAGTAAAATTTCACATTGAAAATTTCGCATTGTTCTCATTAACTTTTAACGGAAACTTTAAAAGTAGAGACTATAAGTTAATGTTGGTCCCTGATCTGAATTCTATGATTACGATAGCGGATTTTGGAATGCATCTTTATAAAACGTCACTCCATTAAATATGAGCAGTGAAAAGCATTCTTATACAACGTAAATCTTCCACCATAATAGCGATTGGTTTAGAGCATACATATATAGGTTATTACGAAAAAATTTCTGCGAAGTTTTGATCATAGAAAAAAGATGAAATATTAAATTCCTGACTTTCGTTACTTTTCTTATAATTACAATTAAAATTTTAGCATCATTATTCATAGAATCAACCATTTCTTTTTCACGTAATTAATAATTAAAGCGACTGATTGTTTTTCATTTAATAAAACAGTTATTGAATGGTATTATTGCATAAAATGAGGACTGAAAAAGACACTTTCTTTGTATAAATAGAAATATCTAAAGTAAAGTATAAGATATTTGTTTTTCAGTAACGAAAGCTGGTTAAAAAATATAAAATGTTGTAATTATAAGCAACAATAAGAATGCAAATAGCTAGGGACAATATACTGCCAAACTTCGACTATATGCACTAGTTAATTTGTAAAACGAGGAGGAAAATGCGGGGAAGTAAATGAATCGTCTAAGCGACTTTGACCATAATACGTTTCTTGTTAGTATTTTTATATCACGACAATGTAAATATACAAATCACTTAAACGAAGATAAAAAAAAGCGATTAAAACTAAAACCATGCAATAGATCGTGTACTAACTCACAAAACAGTCGCAAGATTGTTCAAGAACCAATGGAGAATCAATTTAATTTCGACATTATTTTTTAGGGTACAAGGTACCAACGCACAACGGTATTTAAAATTTTTTACATGAAAACTTAGAACATATCGAAATACATGTCTAAATTTTTGAGAATTTGAATATTTTACTTCAAAATTAAAAGAATGTATAAATCTAATTTGTTTCAGTAGATTGTTAAATTTTGAAGATGTTTAACTGCTTATTTTAAAAGTCTCGTATCCCATTGGTTCTTTCAGGCTTTTAAAATATAATATATTTAATATATAAAAACATACAATATTTAATATAATAGCGACAGTAATCTCCTTTTGCAAAAGTCTAGTGTAAGAGGTAACGCGGAAGCAAACGCAACCATATGAAGTAGAGAACTTTGTACACTCACTTTAAACGACCGTATTTAAATGTGTAAGGAATCTTACATTGAAATTTTCTTTTTTTCCTTAATTATAATGCCAGTTTGATTGAGGTTTTATTGCGAAAGAGAGGGTGAACGCTCCAGTAAATTGAGCAATTTAAAGATGCGCTGGTATTCATATTTGTACATAATGATATAGTTAGAGAATAAGTTGAAACGAAAATTTGTCCATGAAATTTGGTTAATATGGAAGATGCTAATGAAGAAAAAAAGAATTAAAATGTACTGGCATGAATTAATGTTGTCGCGTGTGCCTCTCCTTTTTCGCGTCGCGTTTAATGTACTTCTAGTTACGCACCTGCGAAGTAATAGTATCAGAATTCCAAGGTGAAAAACGCGAGAGGCGATTAATCGATCTTCTCAATCTCAAGTAACGATATACGAAAAGGTCTCTTTGTAAAAAATTATCCGATTAAATTGGATGCCTGTATCGCGATTGAAGGTGTTTTGCAATATTTGTCAATATACATATATATATATATATATATACGCTAAAATTTTGAGAATGTTTTATTTTTTCTTCTCTAATTTTCAGCAATATTTTTATTTGTCGTTATTTCAATGAAAATGTTTTTGAGCTAATAAACAGTTTTTATTAAAACTTTAACGTTAGTGCGTCCGTATTCTTTTTCATTTCGGCATTTTTATTTATCTTATGTACATTAAGTATCGATGTATAAAAATGATATTGTTTTTCATATAAATATATCCTAAGAAAAGAAACTTGTGTTAATCAATTATCGTTATCGAAGACAATGAAATCAGATAAAGCGCAAGCGCAACAGATAAGTCGTTTTATATTAATTTTTATTTTAAAAATTGACGCACGTCTCTGCCACGAAACATTTTTATTTGAACAGAATTTTATTTCGTCAATACGTGTAGTCAACAACATACAGAGAGTGTGCTGCACGATTAGTGTTGATTAGCCGTATGCGTAGCTTATCGAATTACCAATCGATATCCGGAGAAAAAAGTAATCGATCAAAGAGTTTTTAAGCATGCACTTAAGTCATTGTATGGACCAAGACTTTCATTTTCGATCATGAGATATCGAAGAAGGATTGTATATTATCCAATAATGTAAATCGTGAATATTTTATACGGTCACGTAAATGAATAAGGAAAAAATGCCAAGAGGATAACCAAATGCAGAGACTCTGAAAAAGCGCACGTACGCAAACAGGCAGTACGTGCAGCTAATGAATCCACATCAGCGGTTACCCACCACTTTATATATATATACCTTTATCACACGTTCGCTCTATGTGTCATTGAAAAAGGAAAAAAAAAACCGGAAAATACTTCATACAGAATCTCAGTGAAAAACGTAACTACTGCATGAGACACGTTATATATACTGTGAAGAGCAGAGTATAGAACGACAACGAAGACATTTTTTCACTTTAATCAAGAAAATGCGAAATATATAAATAAAGAGTTGTATGCGCGGCATACTCAATCTGAACGTTTCATCTTGGGAGGAAAAAAAGTGCTTTAAAAAGTCATCGCATCGCATAGTCAAACCAGGTTAATTTAAAATTTATTTTATTCGCGCTCTGGAAAATCATCGCGAATAAAATCAACCTTTTCTGCACTGCATGTATGCACAGCGCGAATAAGTCGACATTGACAGACATAAAAATTTCTGGTATTCTTCAAGTGTATTTTTTTATTTATTTATTTTTGTTTACATCGCGATTATTCTCAATATCGCCTTCAGCGCACTTTGCATCGCATTTTCCCACAAACGTTAAGTCGAAAGCTGTTATACTCGTAGGAAACAAGCACGGCAATTAAGCAAAGAATCGATAAAAACGGAGCAAACTGATTTGAAATCGCCTCGCCAATGAGTAAAAAAAAAACACTAAAGCTTGAAATAAAATTATCCGTTAATTCCGAAGTAGTTGTGAAAACTCGCGGCAGTTCGAGCATTAGCGTCATTAGTATCCCCGTAAAAAGCTCGCGAGTCCGCGCGCGACAAAGAGCAGTGATTAGGAAGAAAAAAAAAGAGGCAACTAACGACGAAGTAAAGAAATAAGAAAAAAAAAATACGTCTCACACTGATCTCCGAGTATATTCGAGAAGAAGCGTCACATATTACTTAGAGCAGAGCTGAGTAAGGCGAGTGACTCGCGCGCCCGGAGCGGTCACCTCGAATATTATTACCTCTCTCGCGGACATCGGTAATGCGTCATCCCTTCCATTGAAATTCTGAAACGACGTGTAATGAAGTAATTACGTGCTCAAACGAAATGGAAGAGAAAAAGGCGCGAGGAGCTCGCTATATAAAGTGTACGAGTGTATAGTATATATACGTGTACACTGGTACAGTGTACACGTGTATATATGTACGTATAGAGAACGTTTCTCTCTCGCGAGAAGCTTTTAACGCTTTTTATTATGCTCGTTTCTCTCTCTCTCTCTCTCTCTCTCTCTCTCTCTCGCTCTCGCGCGGTTTGATATCGCGAGTGCGCGTCTCGCACTTCTTCTTTTTATTATTTTTCACTTGTGCAACGAGCGCGGTGCGCAGCTAAATATACACACACACAGAGTCTACACTATATACACCTTTCGCGCATTTCCTCTCGCGCGCGTCGTCGGAGCCCCGTGTCATACCTATCCCATTTCTCTTCGTTCGGTCGCGTCGCGATCTTTTTTATTATTATTATACATATACTTATAGGTGTATATCTAGATATATGTATAAGATATTCATGCATATAACGAGCGCGCGCGGGAGAGCCCAACGTCGAAGGCTATATAATGAAGCGACGTTAATGATGGGGCGAGCGCATTGTTGATACACGTGCTATAGCCGAACGCACAATGCCGCTCGAATAAATCTGTTTTACGGAGAATAAATTATATGCGTTCCTCCTGCGAAACTTTCCGTCTCTCCTATATGTGTGTGTGTGTGTGTGCGCGCATACTCTTTCTCCGTCTGCCGCAGCTCGTTCGCCCTAGCGCTGCGCTCACGAATATTTTTCGAGCACTTTATTACGCGGCGAGCAAATAATCATTACGTCGAGCTGCGGAATTGTCCGCGTAAAATATTGCCCACAGCCTCTCTCGCTCTCGCGCCTACTATATATATATACGCATTAATGCCGAGATTGGAAATGACGATATTAACGTGCGTGTCTCGTGGCTCCTCGCGTTGTCATTTTTCCCGTAATTAATATACGGTTTATTTTATTCAAAGTTGTTTGCTCGCTATATATACAGCAGCTGGTGCGCACTGATCGTGCGTAGCTCGTTTTGAAAAGCGTGTCTCTCTCTCTCTCTGTCCGTTTGCTTTGCGCCCGCCGCGCGTTTGTGTAAATCAAAGAGTGTAATATGCACTTTTCGCGAGATTGTTTGTCGTGCGAGCGCGTTTGATTAATCGGCCGGTGTACGGCTGTTGGGAAGCCAGTGCGCTCGACAAAATCGCAAAATCGTAATCCAGCCGCTCTATCGGTTTTGCATACGTATATAAAAACAAAAATTTAACTCTGGCGTATGCGAGGATATTAGAAGCGGGCGAGCGCGCGACGACCCAATAATGCGCGTGTGGAGAAAGTGAAAAGGCTATATGTGTATGTAATCCGTTCCCTTTACATGCCATTAATTGTACATTGTGCATTGTACGGCCATTAGAGTCGAGCGGGGCATAGCCCTTTTAATTGAGAATTGAATCGAGCGAGAGACTATTATATATAGAAATCCGTGCGCAGACGCAATATATATAATATATATGTATAGAATAGAGTACATATAGACACGGAGACACACAGAGTGCAGTCGACGCGCGGGCGAGAAAGGCGGACGAGATATATATTCGCGTGTGTCCTCGGCGTGCCAGTGACTTTTACTCTCAATATTCAGTAGTGTAGATAGAGGTTTATATACATCGCGCGCAAACCTCCAGATACACAACTGGCATTTAACGGCCTCTGGATAGCGTATTATACAGCCTTTTCACTTATCGACGCTCAGCATCGCGGCCGATCACGCCTCTCTCTCTCTCTTTCTCGCAACGCTTGTTACGCTATCGCCATGTGATTCTACAGTGTCGAGGCTTTCCTCCGCCGTATAATGCGCTGTATATATCTACACTCCCGAAAATCCTTGCCTGGCAAGCTAAGCGAGCGCTCCGCGTGACGCAAGCGCAATCCTTTCTCTACGAATTTCGTCGTCGTCGTCGCCGTCGCCGCCGCCGCGCGACCTTTTTCTTTTTTCGCGCGCCGCCGCTGCCGATGTGCCAACGTCGACGTGGCTCGCGCGCGCTAATACGTGGATTTATGTGCCTTGGAAGCCTTTTTCAAGGACCGCAGACACACGACTGTAAAAGCCATCGTATAACGCGCATATATATACAGCGAGACGCGCGAGAGAGCCGCCCGAGGGGGTTTTGGCTTTTGTGTGTATACGAGCGCTGCGCCGCTTTTTTTCTCGCTCTCTCTCTCTGCTCCTTCTTTTTTTATCCTGGCTAATCGTTTTTTGCCCCGCGCCTCTCTCTGCTCTCTCTCTCTCTCTCTTTCGATGAATTTTCAAAGCGCGGGGCTGTAAAAAATTCATTACCGTCCGCGGTTATGACACACATTTTTTCCGTCAAAATGATAAACTGCCCGGGTTTTATGAAACGATTTTTCACCGGCGCGAGACACTGACGCGCTCTAATTGATCGTATAAAGCCTCGGATCGACGCCGCGGCTGTTAGTGCTTGGCACATTGTACATTATACGTGTAATCTCGGTGTATACCGTATGTGTTATGTATATACGCGAGGCGAATAGAACTAGGAAAAAAGAACAAATTCTACATCGAAAGCCCTGTATATAGACCCCCTCGAAATTCGAGCGAGCATGCCACACATATACGCGCCGCTCGACGTACCTATATAACATATATAGATATTCGGGACGAAGTGTGTTGTTATAGCTGTGATAACAGTAGACCGCATATATATCCGCGAGTATTGTACATGTATAATATATTGATATATAAGGGTGTACAGGAGGGCGAAGAGCAAAAGCGAAGAATAAGCGCGATCGAGCTGTAGCGTCCGTCACGAAGTAATTAGAATAATCCTCGCGTGTGTAATGTGTATACTATCCATCGCGGAGCATCCACCTCCTGCACTCTGCGCTCACTCTCTCGGCCCGGGGCGTAATTGAGTGCGACGCCGCTTTATTTATTCGTCTCTCGCCGGCTCGCTACCGCACATGTATACATATATATATGTATACGTACGTACCGCATCATATACGTCCATCCGTCGTCTGCTGTCGCGAGGAGTTTCTTTGTTTCGGAGTCACGCGCGCACGGGACTCGGGAGTTGAAACCGCTATACACAGCGCGAGAGGATCTCTCAGCGTGATCCACGTCTCTCTCTCTCTCTCTCTCGTGAGCTGTCTTTATACGGCTGGCGATGCATCGCGAATGACGCGAGAGACTCTCTCACCGATGCGCTCTATACACACGCGTATAATGCGCCCTGGCGCTGAGCGCGTGCGTCTCTCTCTCTCTCTCTCTGCAGTGTGAGTGTCTCTTGTAATAAATTTAGCGGGACGTCGATTATTCAGCGGATGGCTTCACTAACGGAGTCTCAGACGTGTGTGCGGTGTGCTGCGGAGAGAGCGACGGAGAGGAAGGGATAGCGCGCGGAATCCACCGGCGTTGTTGTTTGCGCGACGTTTATTACGCGGCCGAAGCTGCGCGCGGAGCAGCTCTCTTTATAATTTTATAAGACAGCAAAACAGGGAGACAGAGAGAGAGAGATAACTCTCGTGTAGCGCGCAGTCGCACGTAGATGTGGACTTGGAAACGCTCTCGTGTAGATTTTAACAATAGACACTTGCCTAATTGACTGTGAAATATGCAATACGCGTTGCTCTCTCTCTTCCTCTATCTCTCTCCGTGAATTGCTTTTAGCGAGAAGTTTCATTTCGTTCGGCTCCATTTGCGCCACTTGTACATGCATACATATACAGCAGCAGCAGCAGCAGCAGCAGCAGCAGCCGAGTTATCGAAAGACAAATTCACCTCAACGCCGAGAAATCACACACATACACATATAAGTTCAGCAATAACTGAATTCTCCGCCGACATCTCGCGGCGGGGAGATGTGTGTAATCCCGTTTGAAAAATCACGTCTATATAGACGAGATGCATAAATTCATGCGCCTTCGCGAGCGCGGAGACTCTAACTCAAACTCATTTGTCCTTTCGCAATTGGCCCGTAAATTACTATACATAAAACACTGAAACTTCATGAAAATTCCATTGGCGTTTCCATGCCTTATTGCCGTTCATTAAGCCTCGGCGACTCGAGCGTTTTCCAGCCGCGGGTGCGTGCACGTATAATCGGCAAATGCGCGCGCGTACCAGTAATAAACTTAACTTTTTGCATTATAAATTAACGTGCTTTATTAATAAACGCGGCTGCAATGCCGCGTTACGCGCTCGCTCTCTCGATCGATGAAACAATTTCCAAAGATAATTGAAAGAGCCTCTCTATGCACATACTATATACCTATATGCGGTGGTACGTCACAGACCTATATATTATATACGTATATATATATACATATACATGTAGCGCGTAGACAAAGAGAAGCTCGTTGCAGCCAGAAGCAATTACAGCTAATTATCGAGCGCGAATCTCTGGGCGCATCGATGTAGCAGAGAAGCTGACTCGCGTCGAAGCGCTCGTTCTCGAGTAATCACTCGGCAGCTGTATAGTAAAAAAGGAGGGCTCAAAGGGAGTATCGAGAGACTCTCTCTCTCGAGCATTCCTAATCTGTCCTCTCTCAGCGCGCGCGCAGGTAGCAAACGAGAAATCCATCGTATATATATAAAAGCGCGGAAAAGCAATTAAAAACAAATTCCCGAGAGAATATAAAGCGTTTAAAACATTGTAATTGAAGTCGTTTCGCGCATAGTGACGCAGAGACGAAGCATTCTCCCCGGCTGAAATCTGCGTGACAACAGCAGCGGCGCAGCGTCATATCATCCGCGCAAGTGCCCACGATGCAGGTCCTGCCCCCTTTGTGTCCGTCGAGCCAAAGATTAGAAGCCACGCGTATCTAGTGTATGGAGAGAGACAGAGAGAGAGAGAGCAGCGAGTTCGGACGCCTCGATCGCTAATTGCCATACGAACCCGATGGCCGCAACTACAGCTGTAATGACGCGCCGAGAGCCGTGTTATCCGCAGGGTAACTCTCCGTGTCTCTCGCAAAACTTTGCGCTCGCGCGGTCATTCCTCTGCGCCGTGAGTCCGAGCGTTTATTTATGCAGGCGCCTCCCTCACCCCCCCGCGCACAGTCGTGCACGCATACGGGTCATTATCGCGGATGTAAATTTCGCGGTAAGATTGTTTTCGCTCTCTGCGCGCGCGCGGTTGTGTCTATACAGGCGCGCGCATATATATGGAAGACCGGTTGACACTTATTTGGTATAGCGGCTTATGCATTATAACGTTCTGCGTGTATGTGTACATAGCTATATACATCACAGCCGTTGATGCAAAACTATACTATACTTATATAAAGTGCCGGCGTAAGTGCGTGTGTGTATGCATATATAAGGTATCTATACGTCAGAGCGAGAGTCGGCATCAAAGCGACGTCGTGGGCGGCGAAAGCTCTAATACGTACGTTACTATGAGCTTCTCGTTCGGGCAGCATTGTATAATTAGACGAGTGACTCTCGTCGCGTCCCTTTGACCGCCAACTTGGCCTCGCGCGCACGTCATACATATATACGTGTTATAATGTAGTTCGCATACGACGACTGCTAATTCTAGGCGTCTGTCGGCTTTTACCGGCACACAGTATGGTTCGCAAGGTTCGCGCAGTGATTGATTTCTCTTTGGCTGTATATAATACCTCTCTCGATGTGCGCTGCAGTAATGCTCTTCGATCCCGGGAAGCTTGTGGAAAAAAAACTCCCTTTTTATAGGCGTCTTCTCGATACGCGACAGCCGCGAGAATAAATATATATATACGCATAAGTACTCAAACGCGAAACGATAACGAAGTGAGGCTCGTTACCAGCGTCGTGAAAATGTACTGCAACCGCCGCAAATCGGTTATGCATCCTCTCCGATGAGCTAAGAGTATACAGCGCATACATACACAAGGTGAGAATCGAGGTCGAATTGATAAAAAATATCGGGGTTTATATCGATGATAATCGCGCGTACATTACATATATATTATAGACGCATACGCACTGCGAGAGCCGCGCATTCTTCGCAGTGTGTCAACTCACGGCGAATAAAGTATTCGCCCATTTGCATCTGGAATTGTAAGTGTGCAGCAGGTATATACGTGTGTATAGCTGTAAAGCGAATTTTCCGCAATTACGCGCGGAATACGATGAGATGCAGTAAGTAGTAGGCGAGAGCGTGCAAGGGAGCGGGGGAGCGAGAGAGAGAGAGATAATTAGCACAAAGGCTGCAACGAGCTGTCGCAGTAAAAAGCCCGTTGGAATTTTTTTAATGAATTTCGAAAACTCTAACGAACTCTCGCGCACGAAAGATCGTCGTAAGCGTCTCTCTCTCTCTCTCTCTCGCTCCCGCCGACACTCTCGGAATCTTTATAGTCTTTAATCCCGACGACGTAACACCGCTCTTCTCTCTCTCTCTCTCTTCCCCCGCACTTAATTCCTCTGGACGTCTTTTCACAAAAGAGTCAAAGCGCGCGCGCGAGCTTTTTTTTACGAGCTTCTCGCGTTAGATTTCATTAAGCGCGCGAGCGAGCGACAGTCTCTCGCTCGCTGGCTTAATTAATTCGCATCGATCATCGGCTATACGCTGTTGCGTCTGAATTATATAGACCCTCGGCTTAATAACGAGAATAATGGGCATAATTGAAGCGCGCTTACATCGATATGACTATATATATATATACGCGTGCGGGTGCGAATTGAGCGCTCGACCGGATCGTTCAACGGTACATGCATAACGAATATATACTAATTTGTGCGCACGTCCCAGTTTCGAATTTGCATAAATTTTTAAAAAGAGTCAACAAAACATATACATTTCAACTGGTTCTACGGTGAATTAAGTCCGAGCACTGCACGTACGAGTCTATATACGTGTGTGCAGTATGTATATAAGACACGTAGTCCTAACGGCGCATACCGAGAGCGCATCGCGCGACGACGTACTGCGCGAGTCTGGGTAAACGGTTAGGCCTCGGCTATAATGTACGTGAATTAGCCAACGCTCGCTCGGCTGGAGTCGAAACGATTGTCGCAAAACGATTCGGGGGGAAAAAGGCCCGACGAAATTGCTGCAGCGCGGCTCGAAAAACGCATAGTGTATACGTACGCAGGATAGCGTATATGAGAGAAAGAGAGAGAGAGAGAGAGAGTTGCGCAAGAGAACCAGTTCGGCTCGAAGGAATCGCGCGCGCAAAAATAGCCACGTGCGCGCAGCAGGTGTGCTGCCATATACATATGTATATATAGCTGACACCGCAGGTATATATCGTACAACGGCGCATAGAACGCCGAATCCCCCGAGTCCAGTTTCTCAGTGTATACCTTATCTGCAGAGTTTACGTGCAGACTGCACGCTGACAGAGGACGATCTCCCCTCGATAATTCATTTCTCGGCTGCGGCGTCGTCGAGCGCATTGTAGAGCAGCGCAGTTTAGAGCATACGCTGATCGTCGAACTATCATGCGCCTGCGCGCACGAGCTGCTATACATATATCTACATCCACCATTGACGATGATTGATCGATTGGTCGACTCATTGATTGATTGATTGACTGGGATTGAAGCGCGAGCGCTTGTAAACCCGACGCATCGCTCATCGCCCTGCGTCCGGGGTATAACATATTAGATGTATATATACGTGCGCATAGCTGCGACATTGTATACATATTATACGCCAGTCAAAAAGACAGCAACGAAATTTGCTGGCCTACATTTGTATACATACAGTACGCGTATAATACATATTTTGCAAACATATGGCGAATCCAGCGCACGCGAGTTTTATGTAAACAAGTCCCTTATGCGCTACTCTCCGGGCTGCAGTCATTCCGCAATATTCAACCGCGTAATAACGCGCGGCTATCGGGCGCGCAGCTTTGCAAGTCATAAGAGCGTTCTTTATCCACCTTTTCTCTCTCTCTCTCTCTCTCTCTCTCTCTCTCCTCGCGACTGCTGCCACTGCATTTTTTTTTGTCGAGTCTACGTTGCGCGCACGTGTGTTGCCGCTGCGCAGCCGTGTGTCTCGGATTCAGCGCGCGCGCAGTGCATAAAAGCAAATATGGTAGTTTTTCCTTAGCCAAGCGCAACACATAGCTTTGACAAATTGTGTAGCATTCTTGGCTCGCTTACCTTTAACGGCCCTCGCGCGGCTCTCGCGAGTCTCAGCGGCGCGTCTCCTCCGCGTCGGGGAGGGGCGCGCGCGTTGATAATTTTTTTTTTTTGTTTCAATTTTTCTCCATTCGCCGCGTGTGTATGTGAGTCGTTAAGCTTGTAGTATTGACCTTGACGAGGCGTGCGCGCTCTACGCTCGATATATAGAAAGTTGAGAAATGACAAGCTCGATCATCTCGCGAGATTATATATATATATATATATATAGAGAAAGAGGAGAGGAGCGGAGAGGAGAGAGAGAAGGCCGAACGATGCAATCGCGCCTGTAGCACGGCGCTATCAACTTTTCAGGATACAATGTATATGATCGGGTCCGGAAATGGGGCCGATACCGAAAAATTTGGTAGGGCAACTACAGAATTTTTCTGATTTTGACCCTCGTAAGAACCGTGGAGGCATCATATCGGTGCACCGGGTTTCTCGAAAAACGCAAATCTTTATAATTTCTTTGCTTTTTACGCGAGGTATATTTTGTACTGTGACTATGGGACTTGGCGCAATTTTATATAAACGAAGTGCGCGAGCTTTCAATCGAGCCAAATTTTTAAACGGATGTTCGGTCACGAGTTACAGCTCAATCTGTAGGGTCTCCGAACTAATCAATTTCACTTTTTTTTTTAAATTCTGAACTTTTGATCGTGACTCGTTTTAAGTTAATAGCTAAATTAAGCTCTTTCCTAACTTTCGATTTTAGGTCAAATGATTTTCGATCATCGCTTGAGCTATATCTATAAAAAAATTAAGACAACAAAAAAGTAGAGAAAAGCTTTATTGAGTATCAATCGTTAATCGACTTAAAAATTCAAAACGTTTGAGGAAACCAGCTTTAATTTAAGCTAATTAACGTCAAAATCGAATCACTCGATTCAAAATTATGACCATTTGAAAAACGTCGTTTGGTTTGACTTTCACGAAATAGCTCGATTTTTTTCCAAAACAACCAGACATTTTTCCCTTTCTTCAAATCCCTATTACTGTCGATCCAATGCTTCGATTTTAACCGGTTTGATAGCTCAATTAAGCTCGTTTCCTCTACTTTTTGGTTTTTAGGTCTAAATGTAACATTTTTTTGGTATCTTGATACTATCATATGCTTCTAAGCGATTGTTTTCTGAAACGCATATAATCTAGCTCAATAGATAAGAAAAATCAATTTTGGCCCTAAACATCGAAAAGTTGAGGAAAAGAGCCTTTTAATTTAAGCTACTTATAACTTTAAAATCGAGTCACTGGATTCAAAAGTTTCGAGGAATTTGAAAAAAAAGTGAAAATTGATTAGTTTCGCGAGAGCCCTATAAAGAGTTAGCAGTATTGAAAGCCTGTGTAACTCGTGACCGGAACATCCGATTTTAAAAATTTGGGCTCGATTTAAAGCTCTTGAGCTGCACTTTCGTTCTGTATATATAAAGTATAGCGCCAAGTCCCATAGGATTCACAGTATACAAATAATACTCTCGACAAGTAAAAAAGCAAAAGAAAATGTATAAACATTTTTGCGTTTTTTCGATCGGAAACCCGGGTGGCAACCGATAATGATGCAGCTCGCACGGTTTCTTATTCGGAGGGGTCCCAGAAATCAGAAAAAATAGGTCTGGTAAGTGTGCCCTACCCAAAATTTTTCGGTAGTCGGGGCCCCCAGAAGTTTCCAGTATCCCGTGGAATGACTCATATGTACGTATATATTGCGCCGCTTTGACAGGGAGGAGAGAGAAACAGGCTCATTGAATTACAGGCCGAGAGACTCGCGGCTAATTGCGATGGCCGCCGCGGCTGGCGCGCATACCTACTGCGACTCTAACTACTATACAAGCCGAGTGAGAGAGAGATAGAGAGTTTCTGTCCCTTACACACAGCTTAGCGAGAGAGCTGCGTCATATAGCTATGCTCTCGCATAATATAAAGTCCAGGGAGAGAGCGAGAGAGAGAGAGAGAGCGGGGAATGTATCGGCATTTGCTTGGCTGCACTAGTTATTAGTCTGTGGTCAAAGGACGAGCATTGCGAGGACTTGCTAGATAGCTCGTCCCATCTCTACGTGCACCCTATACCTATGTATACATGTGTATATGGATGCGGCGGCACGTGTTGCATGTATATGCACGACGAGGCCGGGTTATTACCAAGGGCTTGCAGCCGCGAGGAGAGAAGCTCTCGTATAAAGTGTTATAGGAGGAGGAGGAGGAGGAGGAGGCTGCACCGCACCGGCTGGCCTTCGCATAGTTCGCAGCCTAGGAAGATGGAGAGCCGCGCGCAGCAGCGGGATGATGGATATACTTTATTCCGAGCGCGAGCGACTCGTTGATCAGCTACTCTTCGGATCGTCTGTACCTATACATACACTTACACACACATATATATATATATATGAGCACCTTCAATGCGCTGTGTCTAAGTACCTTCCGCGCGCTGATCTCTGGCTCGCGCGAACATCAACGACTCATATCCATCTATACACGTATTATATACGCTATAGAATTTCCGCATTAAAAACGGATCCACATAGCACGAGGAATTTCCGGCGAATCATCCTCGCGCGCGCTCGCGCTATATACACAGGTGTGTGTACGCGCGCTGGAAACAAAGTCGCATATTAAATATGCCTCTCGATCGAGCGAAAAATAATAAACCCATCCGGCGATTCATTCCCCGGACGTGTACGTATAATGTATACGTGTGTGTGTACGCGGAGCGCTTCTCTCCCGTCGGATACGCGCGTATAATGGAAAAATGGGGAATTCGCGCGCGCGGCAAAAGGAGAAAGGACAGCGCGCGCGGCGTGTTTCGCCCTCGGCACGCGATACGAAGATTAATTTAATGCCCACGTCGTCGAGAGAGGAGCGTTGCAGTGTGTTGAGCTCTCTCTCTCCCTCTCCTCGCGCTCACCTGTGCAACGCGCAGCTCGCAAACCTGATACGCCGCACTACCGGACGACAAAAATGAGAAAACAGGTTGCGCCGCTCGCATGAACAGTCGTCGCCGAGTGCGTGTGCGCAGCTCTCTGTGCTATGCAGTTCAATGTGTATACACACGCTGCAGAGATACTCGCGTACGTTTCTGTACGCGCGCGTCTATATATATGCACCTATATATTTAATATTATACGCGAGAGGCACATACGTGCGCTGCGCAGCGGATTTTTCTATATCGACCATGTTCTTTCTCTCTCGTCTCTCTCTCTCTCGCCTATGGAGTCTGTCTCCGTGTGTATACCTATATAATACACGTGAAAACGTGAGTATCACCGATCGTCGGGGACGAGCCGATGCGAAAGTTTTTCCGCGTTGCCGCTCGTTTTTCACTCTGACGGATGCATCTGCTGCTGCTGCTGCTGCTGCTGCTTTCGATTGTCGCGCGGCGCTTTTTTTCCCCCCTCATTTTTACATAACCCGCACGCCTTTAACGCGCGTGTGCGGAATATTTATCGCCGGTGCATATAATGCGCGTGTCTTTTGCGAAAAATATGTCCAACGGATAAATAAAGCCGTAAAAGGAGAAACTTTCGCCGCGGCGCTTGACCATCTCGCGCGGCACCGGGATATCGGAGGCTGCGCAAAAATGTGGCTTTTTCATTAATTGCCAAGCTGCACTTTCACCTCGCGCGTGCCGAATAGCCGCGCGCGGCGCGTCTATCAATCGCCCGCTAAATCTTCGAACCGTCGATATTCCTCGTTTATCCTTCTTTTTTTCCGTTTTTTTTTTTAATCGTTCGCCCGGTGCACCGCATGCAATCTTCCAGCCATTCGTTCTCTATATGGAGCCGCGTGTACGTATATATATAAATACGGGGGACACGGCGCGCGATGAAGTTTCGGACTCGCTCATCCGAGTCGAGGGGATGGAAAAAAAAGAGAAAGAGAGAGAGAGAGAGAGAGAGAGAGAGAGAGAGAGAGAGGAGAGATGACGGCAATCGATCGGCTGTCAATCCCGCGAAAGCGCGAGGCACTCGCGGCTCGTCACCTACATACCAACTGGACAATTAATTTTCCGAAAAAGTCCCGAATGAGCCGGCGCACCGCTTTAAATCGCGATTATCCCCAAAGGAGAGCGTAATCGCCTCGAATTCCCCGATCCGAGTGAAAATCGCGTCGCGAATGAAATAATTGCGTTGCACCGCTGCGCACATATACACAAGTCTGCAGCTGCAGTCTAGCAGCAGTAGCCGGATTCACGCGCCGCAGATAGAAATCGAGCGCGTTTCACGCTGCCCGCCGCGCTATATACTCTTTCGTTTCGCTTATTATACGACTCTCTCGCGTATATATCGATGACCTCGAGCGCATTTTTTTCCACTGTCGCATACACGCGCACGCAGTATATCCTATATATATACGGGACGGCTACTCGCGTTCCAATGAACTCTCGCCGATTACAGTAGTATGTATACATGTGCGGCACTGCACGCGCGGAGAGAAAATTCGTTCGCCGCAGTTGCGTTTACGCATACACCTTGCACCATAATCCAATTTCCTCCCGCAAGACCCGAAGATGTTTCACGTTATATGCGCACTAGCGTCGAGCCAAAGATACTCGTCCCATTAGCTCGTCCTGCCCGAGCGGCTCCGGTCTCTCTCTCTCTCGCGCTCTACATAGGTATAAGTGTAGTATGGACGAGCGCGTCTGCCGCGCGTACATATATACGTTTCGCCAGTGGAAAAAAAGCCGCGATCCACTCTATACCTACGCAGCGCGGCTCTCTTTTCGCATACCTCTCCCGCGCGCGTATACCGCAATATATATATATACGCGTAATAAACGGAACGGGCGCGAGCGCGAGAGAGCTGCAACGCCGACACGCCCTATGCAGCAGCGAGAAGAGCCTTTTTTACGGCCCACGCCGCGCTCCGCGGGCGCGGATATATAGAGGAGTGCGCGTCGCGGTGCCGCGCGACACGCAGTCTGGAATGAGTGCACGCGCGGCGGCAGCGGCTGTCGATAGCCTTCGCGCGCTTCGCTGCGCGGAGAAAGTCTCGATACAGGCGGCTCGTGCGTATATACGTGTGCCGTACTCGCGAGGAGCACATAGCGCACGGCTGAATATCGTCTCGAGCTTGATTTATGGGCTTTTTTTATATTTATCGACGCGGACACTCTCCGCGCGCAGCTGCTCGCGAGCTGCGCGTTTGTTTACGTAAGACGTATATATAAGCGGGAGACTCGCGCCGCGGCGACCCGTTCCCGGTTCTCGGCGCGACGATGCGCGGAATTTTTTTTGTCGCGATGAAATCGAGAGAGCCGTGCGGCGACGGCGACGACGAGTCGCGGCCCTGCCGTTGAAAGTCGCGAGACGTCGCCTCGACGAGAAGACGCGCGCTGGGCACACCTTTTCCCCGGTTCTCTCGTCAAGCGTTTATACACTCGCATATATGACCAATTCTCGTAGAAAAATGCAACTTCGCGGGGGTCCGGAAAACGAAATTTTATTTTTAAAGCTAGAGGTTTCGCACCGATGATGAGACTTTCTTCCGTATAAGTCAAAAGATAGAGAAAAGTGTAGAGGAACGTTGGAAAAGTTACTAGTAACCATACTTCTGAGCCATTTTACGTTTTCTTTACAAAAAATTAATGCGTCGAAATACCGGAATAATGACAATTATGAATGTTCCCCGCGAGGCACAAATAAAATTTCAAATCACATCAGAATAATTAGTACAACAGAAGAGCTTTAATTTAAAAAATACATACCTCCACATGTTAAATTCTAATGTTTCATGTTTCCCATGTTCCTCTGCATTTTTGACTATCTACCAGCTAACGGAAGAAAGTCTGATCGGTCCGAAACCTCTAGCGTAAAAAAAATATTTAGATTTCTGGATTTCCAAAAAGTGCATTTTTCTATAAGAACTCGTCATATAGGCGCCGATGATAAAAAACGATAATCCAACTGTCAACTCTGTAGCGAAAATGTTTATTTATGCTTTTGTTTGTGGCCGCGCACTTTCGAAAAGAGAATGGAAATGAAGTTGCCGCGCGCGAAATATTCCCGCGTGCGCGCTGTAAAAGAGAATCGAACGTGGAGTATATATATATATATAGAGACGAATTTTCAATGGTTCACTCGGCGATTGCGGCTCTGTGGTTGAGAGGAAATCCGAGTATGTTCATCGATTCCCGTTAATGTAGCTTAATACGATTAAGAAATGCAGGTTATTCAGATATTTACGCATACATCGCTAACCGGAGCGCAATAAATGTTAATTTACACTTAGTGCGCGCACTTGTAACGTGCAGTAATCGATAAATTAAATTTTATAAAACATTCGCATACGTAATATACATAGAGATTTTCTAGTCGAAGTGCAATATCTACATACCGCAATTTGTATCTGCCTCATGTATTTTTTCACCGACGCACACAATGTAATAATTCTCCTCCAGAGCATATTATATAGCCGTCGAGAGAGAGAGAGAGAGGGAGCTCGCGAAAAGAAATGGACTCTGCAGCGCAGTAGCAGCTGCGCCAGCAACGGCATAAGCGTATACAACGCGCCTAACAAGATAATGCAATCAATCAATTTCCCCGCGCTGTTTTCTGTTTTTCTCCTCCGATAAATCTGCGGAAAAAAGACATGGCTATAGCGCGCGGCTACGGCTTATATTGCATATATACACTCCGGTAGCTAGCGAAAATTCAGAGACGCCGCGCGCATGTAAATCACGCTATTGGCGTACGCGCACATCACTGGATATCGATGCTCCTATATATACTTCGACGTAGTAATAGCAAAGGCAGAGAGAGAGAGAGAGAGAGACCGTAATGTTTCCTCCCGCCGAAGAGACTACGACGTCGGGGAAGAAAACAAGCGCGCGCGCAAGTGGTCTTTTTGCTCTTTCGCCGCGCGCGATCTCTCATATAAAATTGTCGATACTAAAGCTCGCGAGAGCGCAAAAACCATCGCGATGCTCTCTCGTGCGGAAGGAAAAAGGAGCGAGGGAAGAGAGAGAGAGAGAGAAATAAAGAAAGGGGCTGGGCTAAAGGAGAAAAGTGGAATAAAGTGCGACGCTGAAAACCTTAATTTTATATGCTACTGCTGCAGCAACGAATACGTATAGAGAGAGAGAGTTGCGTCGCGATGTTTAGCATGGCTCTTGCACCGGAATACAAATCCATTTCTAGCTACGCCGCGCGTTATATACACACTGGATAAAAGAGGAGCGCGCATAATTCTTTTACCTCCTCCCATATATACATGTATATAATGGAGAAACGAAGGCTCGTATATTTGTTTGTTGCGCCGCGAGCGCGTAAAATAAAAGGCGGCGGCGGCGGCGGCGGCAAGGAAAGCCCGTGCGCGCACCTTAGGCGCTTATTCAATTTTCCCTTTTTATACCCTTTTCGTTCTATACGGCAACGCGACTCCAGGGACTACTCGCTGCGGATAACGCCTTGTAATTTCGCTTCGTTCTATTTTTCCCGCGCGCCGCACTTGATGTTAATACACCTTTCCGAGAGCAAAGGCGCGATACATATACATCCCGCGCTGCATACAGATTAATTCCTTCTCGCGCGCGGGGGGCTATACACTCGCGCGAGGATCGATACGCGGTTTATTATCTCTATAATCTGTAATATAGAGAATAAATTAGCCTCTCTCGCGGCGACAAAGAGCGAGACGTCGGAGCAAATAGCATGACGTTTACAGTGGTATATGTACTACTGCAGCGCGTATATGTACCTATGGCGATACAAAGCGCGTAAAGCGGTACACGTAGGGAGAGAGAGAGAGAGAGAGAGAGCGTGAGCGCGACAAACGGAAATAATGCATCGCCGCGCGTCCGACAAACAGCGGCTGTGTGTTGCAGCAGCAGCAGCCTCTCCAACGACTGCGTTAGCAGGATGTCTGCGAAGTAATAAGCGCCGCACGCACGACTGTTTACACGTACGTTATGTATACGTATGAACCTGTGTATAATAGCAACGCGCTTGTGACTATATGCGTCTGTGTGTTTGGGAAATCCTTTCGCGACTCTTTCGTTATACAATGTACCTATACGGGGAATCACATGCGAGAGTATAGTATAAACTGAGAACGAACAATGCTATCGGTGACCGCACGCTGTATACAATGTATATAGCACGCGTCCGCGCGCGTATGTGTGTATTATACATACGTATATGACCAGTTCTCATAGAAAAATGCATTTTTCCGGGGTCCAGAAATCGAAATTTTTTTTCTTACACTAGAGGTTTCGGACCGATCAGACTTTCTTTTGTTAGCTGATATATAGTCAAAAATGCAGAGGAACATGAGAAACATGGAACATCAGAATTTAACATGGGGAGGTATACGGAAAAAAAAGAAAATCGGCTATTTGGATTTTTGTTTACTTTTTTTTTTGTCAAACCGACATCACTTTTGATCAGAGCATCGAATCTGGGCATATTTTTTTTAATTTATAGCTCTTTTGTTGTACTTTATTGTGGTGTAATTTGGAATTTTTATTGTGCCTCGGAAACATTGGTAGTTTTCATTATTCCAGTATTTCGATGCATTAATTTTTTGTAAAAAAAAATGTAAAATGGCTCAGAAATATGGTTACTAGTAACTTTTCCCATGTTCCTCTGCACTTTTGACTATCTTTTGGCTTATTACAGAAGAAAGTCTCATCGAACGGTCTGAAACCTCTAGCTTTAAAAATAAAATTTCGATTTCTGGACTCCCGAAAAATGCATTTTTCTATGAGAACTGGTCATATAGGTATATATAATATATATACTATATGTATACGTATACGTATACGCGCGCGGGCACAAGAGTCGCGGACTCATTATTTCCGAGTGTCGCCGGTTTTAAGTGCATGTGCAGCCCTCGGCTCGCAATATATGTATATAATATATATATACACAATTACACACACACACACATCCACACACGTACATTATATACGCGCAGAGGCGTTAATAACGGAGCGTCACAACAGCTGCACTATAGTCGCAGCGCGTTTATTTTGATTATTCGCGCTCGCCATTTTCCCTCGGCGTTTATAGTGTTGTGAATCGGTGCTGACGTTGATTGAAGTGGAAACGAGCCATCCTGGACAGTCAAATCGAAATACCAGATCTATAGCCTTTGTTTTGTTATATATACACGCAGCTATTTAACGACACGGAATGAATAGAATGCACCGAGGAATATATCTGTGTACACGTATATATATATAGGTGTATGTGCGAGGCTTTAAAGCTCCGCCAGACTCGTTGCATATCGCACCCCCGCCGCTGCAACTCCCCGCGTGTGTAAACATTTACTTAGCCGCGGTCGTCGCAGTGTTCTTGGAACATCAGTTCCAAGTTTGGACTGGGATTTCTCGCTATGCTGCTTTGCGGTATAAGCTCCTTCTTCTCTTCTTTTTATTTTTTTTTATAAAACCAACAGTATTTGCCTAAAATATATAGCTCATTATAATGCTCTCTATGCTACTTGATTTTTTGTTTCTACGTCTGCTTGCGCGCAAAATAAAATACTCGACTTTTAAAAAGTTCGCGTAAATATAGAGCACGCACTGGTCTACTTAATAATTTATACTGTAATTTAAAAAAAAATCAGATTATCTCTTTGACGAATTAATTTACCCTACTCCAAATATAATAAATTAAAATAGGCATTTAGTTATTGAGCTATCATAGTCTGTACCGTGTGATAATATCATTAATTTAAACGAAGCAACATTAAGCTAAAGAAAAATGCTGATTCAATTAAAAATATATAGAAAAAGGTCAAGTAAAATGTATATTTCTATATAAAATTTATACAGCTTTCTCGAACAAAATTTTTTTTTGAATCTTTTTATGGTATTACATATGAAGAATTTTACATACATTATTGTATTTTCTATATGATGCTTATATACAAAATTCAATAAATAATAATAAGTTAAAAAATGTGTCCGTTCATATTTTCAGGTAAATTCAGGTTATGAGATCTTTGACAAGAAACACTCGTACACAGGGATTACATTTTATATTTTAATATAAAATACGTTTCATTCTAATCCTTTATTGAAATACTTTATGTACATATTTTACAGCGGACTGTATATTTAAATTTTAAATATCCCTTGTTTCAACTCGCAATTTCTCTCAATATTTTAAATAATCTTGTACCATTTCACTATACGAGACACACCGTTAATTTATTTTTCTTTAATGAACTTTTATGCTTCGGTAATACTATATATATATTGTATTAGTAAAGCGAGTAACAAAAGTCAAATGAATTAAAATCCGCTTGCACACGAGCTTGCACATCAATCTCAAATTTCATATAAAAAGTACATGATCGGAGTTGCAAAAATAAATTAAAATTGAATACTTGTGCGATCGTAAAAAACAAACGAAGCAGATTTATGAAAAAACTATTTCCTTTGATTTCTTTTTATTAATTCTAACGCTCGCACATTGTTTGATAAAAAAAAGTATGAAAACGAGAACGCAATGAAATGTCTTTTTGAATTTATACAATGTGCTCTATGTAGATATTGTGTCAGTTGCAATAATTAGATTTTCATCAGAACATCTCTCAACAGCCCACAATGCAGAGAAGGAAGAATGCATATTTTTTTTCAAAGAATTTTCATTATTAAATTATGCCGCGGGCAAGTTTTTAAAAATGCAAAGAACAAATACGCGGCTATAATCCAAATACATACATACATACATCGCCTATGAGTAAGGCTAATGCTACTCTGCAGTTGCACATATACAACCATCGCAATTCCAAAAGACTTCCAAAAAGAGAGTGCATTATATAACTTCTCTACAGATTTTCATCATACACGCATACGCATCTCGACGAGATTATTTTTCCTCACTTTTCTACTGCTCGGATTGCCCTTACGCGTATAGAAGCCCGCGAGTCCGTGTATACATATAGGTATGTGTGTCCGACTATATATATATCGTCTTATTATTTCATTCACGTTCCACGGCAGTCTTGGAAAAGTGCTGCGCTTTGAAACCGAGACGCGCTGCGCAGCTTCTGTTTCTTTTCATGTAGCGGACCGCGGTTTATAATCGACTTTCGCAACCGCGCTCATTTCGAGCGCTGCTTCTGCTTTTCAACAGAGCTACTCATCATTCCAAAGCGGCTACACTAGATTCATGCGGCAGCATATAATACGCAGGTATATTATTTTTCTTGAATACCGAATTAATTTCAAAGAATCGCATTCCTCTCCCTTCAGATTTTCTCTGCGCGAAAACCTTTGCGCGATGAAAAAAACCGGCTGTTTTTCGAGAGAAGGGTGGGAGATCTTAATCGGGCGTTTGCCAGCAAAAGAGGCTGAAAGAAAAAAGGAATCGAAAGTCACGATAAGGAAAAAGCAAGAGAAGAGGTCGCACAAGCTGAGAGACTCGTATATGTGTGCAAATCCAGCATCAACAGGAAACAACTCGATAAGCCCAAGTTGACATTTTTGTCGAGGACATATGTATAGCTCGGAGCTAAGCTCCCATACCACTATTTCGGATTTTTTGGACCAATCTCAGTGGGGGAAACCACGCGGACACGCCTCATCGGTTGCCAAACTTTTTCCGACTGAAATAATGCAACGAGCAGCGCATGATTATATGCTATGATTTTGCACATATTTTTCGACGATATATCGTATTATTGCAATACACTGGATTTCTTCGAGTGTTATTAATACAATTATATTCCAATGCATCGGCTGTAATAACAAAGTATACTACCTAAAGAGTTTTAATTTATAAAAATTGAATGTTTTTGCTAAAGATATATGTACTTATGCAAAAAGTTGTTTGTATTCGCGAACGTCGATAAATCATGAGCATTTTATGTTTTTATGAAAATATAAACGATTTTCTCCTTTTTACAGTGAACCATCATTAACATATTTTGTTACGTGATAATCGATATACGCCTACTGATTATCACGAAAATGATAATTTTAACGCCTTCACCATAATAGCAGTGAATTAAAAAGTTTTTTGAATCGCCAGCTGAAAAAAAACTTGCTAAATGAGTATAATATTAATAAGCCACTATAAGTTATTTAGATCTATTGTCTAAAATAAATGGTTGCTAATTAAAATAATTTACTTCGATCCAATTCTCTACATAAATAACTAATTATTGTAAAAACCTTTTGTAGTTACAATCTCGGTCGCAGTAGTAAACAATTTACTTATCGCATTATATAGGTGTTATCGAATAAATTACGAGTGTATATTTAGAGTATATTATAGAGCACAATAGACTTAGAATACTAAAAAAATCTCCCATCGTTGATTTAAAAACAAAATCATTGTTTTTGTAGAAATCACACTTTTCATAAGAATAAGTAATATTCGAAGTCATATTGAAAGCAATGCTTCTTGTTGGTCCATGATACACTACACACGAATATTTGTTAAAACCGCACTAAAGGAAGTTTAGAATTTATTTGCATACCGGTCAATAATGTAATAAAAAGTAGTAAAAAATACAAAGCGATGCTTTGAGAATCGCGCGATCCAACAATACCTGACTAGTGAAATAATGCATGCATTGCACACAGCACTAAATACAGATCAATAAAGAGAAGAATTGCTGATCTACATTTAGCTTATCTACCCTCGGAGGGAAAAATTCCCCTCTTCTCTGGAAATTCCACCTCCCCCCAATTCAGCGAATGCAAACTACATTAGGGCTTGCTCCGCACGCACACACACACACAAACACACACACACACACACACACACACACACACACACACACACATATATATATACACACGCGCATATCGAACGTAAAGGTATGTATATATATCAACGCTGTCGCAGAAGAAAAATATACGCCTATATATATCTATAGGTATCAGGCAGAAAACAAGACGAGAGAGGCGCAGCAAAGGGAGGAGAAGCTCAAGGAGATATTATATAGACGAGAGAGGATGAGGTTGCCGCAACAGAAGCAGCGGCGGCGGCGGCGGCGACGGCGGCAGCAACAGCGGAGATCGACGACCTCGTGCAGAGCGTCAATGGCTCCGTGGGTATCGGCGACTCTCTGAACGCGCGCGCGGAACAACTATGAGAAAATAAAGTCGCGAGCGGTGAGAAAAAGGAATCGAGTCGCGCTCGCGTTCCGAGGAAAATAAGGGCCGCGGCCGCGGCGCGTCATGAGCGTGGAATGGAAAAGAGGATGGGGAGGGGGGGGGGGAGATAAACAAATGGACTGGAAGCTTTCAGTCGGCGTGAACCGCGAATACCCGCACAGTAATAAATAACATATGCATAGTCCTCGCCTGGTTTCCACACGTTCGAGATGGCAGCATTTTTCACCCAACAAAACACACACACACACACGCGCGCGGGTTTCACTTACTTTTAACTCGTGGTTTTAAAAAGTAACCGTATACACCCTTTTTTCTCCGCCTTCTCGCGCTGTGCTCGAACATCGGTCTTCCGCGCGTGTGCGCGCTGTTGTTGTTCGATTGGCTTTTCCACAGTTAGCGAATATATAGAAGAAAAGGTCTCGACTGCCGGAACAATAGAGGTGCGCGCGGTGTGTGCCATGGCTGCAGCGGCAATATAATACTTATGGCGTTTGGATGTCGAGCAAAAAGAGTGGCGATTCTCGCCGAGATAAAGGAGCGTTCGTTCGTTCGGCGCATATAAGCGCAAGCCCTCTAACGGGAAAAATCCGATGCTTAGTTGAATAGTAACAAAGTCCGAGCGCGCGCAGGGGAAAAAAGCCCTCTTCTCTCTCTGACTCCCTCTCTCTCCCACGTTTCGAAGAGATCCGTTAAAATCTGGGTCTAGTCGAGCGTTGCCTCTTATGCCTCTCCCATCGTCATCATCATCATCATCCTAAATACTGCCAAGCCAAGAATGCGGCAAACGGTAGCAATAAAGCAGAGAAACTCGAGCATCAGAACTCCTCCGAGGGAATAGCCGCAATTAAGCCTCTCGCGCTGATCTGTTCCACTGTGTACATGCTATGTGCTCTCCTCCGAAAAGACAGAGAGAGAGAGAGAGAGAGAACGAGAACCCCTTCGAAAACTTTGAATTCCACAACTTTCGACTTTGTGGCTTAAGAGATTTTTCCAAGCGCGACCCAGTCGTTTTCTCGGAAACGTTTTTTCTCAGAGGTTAGCTATCGCTCGACTCCCGTGGGCCGTGCGCGGCTTATTAACTTTCCGACGGGAGCATTACGTCGCTCACTTTTGATTTTTGAATCAGTAACGAGCGAGACAGTGAGCCGCGAGCTTCAATAGGCACATATTTATCGCTCGCACTCGCGCGAACGCGAGCTGTTTGTTTGTATTGCCGGCTTCGGAAATGCTTATGAGATCCATCGGCAGCGACGAATGTTTTAACGATGAAATCACGTCTTAATAATTCACCTTGAAAAACTTACCTTGAAAACGATCGCCGGGCAATCGCGAGCGCCATCTTGAAAAGCCCGAGCTATACGAGTACGGCAGAGAGAGAGAGAGAGAGAGAGAGAGAGAGACTGGTGAAAAACCGTTGCAAGAACTGCAACATTGCTCGTATAGCGCAGGCCGAGGTATAGCAGCAGCGCAGCAGCAGCAGCATCGGCGGCGTGTATATACCTATATAGGTATATAGCGGCCGGTGGTGGGGGGAGAGCGAGAGAGCGCGGCGGGAAGCGGCGCCGCCGGCTCGAGTTGTTGGACTGAGCGCAGCGCTCAGTTGCGAGCCGACCGCCGCGCGTCGCGTATCCTTTGGTGCTGTTTCTGTGTCAGTGTTGATCAGCCATCAGCCTCTGTACTGTTGCAGGACCAATACTCGTATAGCTGTTGCAGCCTCGTCGTTGATACCCGCGGGCTGCGGGAGACTCCGTGCGAGACACAGAGGTTATGGTCGACGCTTCGTCCGCATACCAAAGGGCTGCTCGATCGCTGATCGGAATATATCCTAGTACATAAGTACGTATAGAGTATACACACAAGAGTGCGTGCCCGGTGCCAGGTTGGCGTTCTCTCCTCGCGAGCGCGAGGACAAAGGGCGCTTCCCGTATTTATTATTAGTGCTGCCACCACTGCCGTCGCCGCTGTTTGTTTATGCTTATTTTGTCTCGGTGCGGAGCTGAGAAACAAAAGAGTGGGTGCCGTGCGCGATAGTATAGGTATAAATGAAGTGATTGTTGTTGCATCGTATGCGAGGAGGAAATCGTTGGCATATGTACGGCCAGATGAGTGACCGACAGTGACGGTTTGCGCGACACGTGTGGAATCGGTGCTATTGCTGCTGGCTCCTGACCAGCTCTATGTAATCGGGAAATCGACTGCAGCTGCATTTACTCGCACACGCATTCCTCGGATACGGCGAGTACCAAATACAGAAGCCCGGGGGGAAGAGGATCTCTCTGGAGCGGGATACAGCGGACGTTCTCTGCAAATACCGGTGAGTAAAACTCGCGGAATGCTCGCTTCGTGTTTACATCGATTGTGTCTATCCGTTCTGCAGCAGTAGCAGCAAGAAGCCCTGCGGGGAGAAAAAGACGCGCGATCATCGCCTCGGCGACGCGGAGGAACTCGAGTTTTTCGCGTGCTCTGCACTACTATACTATACATGTATACTTGTATAGTCTCCGCGTACATTATGTATAGCTGTGTGTTGTTGTCTCGTTGGGCGCTGCATACCGCACAGTGTGCTCTCTGTATACGAATCGTCGTAAGGGAGACACTGCCTATCTGTGTGTATGCACACACGAGAGCTCGTTGACAGCGTAATTTTGTCATTTTGCCTCGTTTACGAAGGAGAGGCAGAGAAGTATATCCCGCAAGTGAATAACCGTATAGCTCATCTCTGCAGCGGCTGAATTAGTTGATACGACGTTTATTGGCTTGTGCTCTCGGCACCATACACAATATACGTGTACGTATAAGCACTATCAGCTCGTCCCTGGCATAACTGGCGATTTAATGAAATTCGTTCCTTATTTGCGCTACAGAATTGCACTTTTCGGTCGCTCGCCAGTATTTTCTCTTGGTCATTAGCTATTTACAAGCTGGGACTCCAGCTTTTACGTTGGCCGCGCTACTTCAAAAGCTTACGTGAAGGAAAATTTCATTGAAACTCTTTTGATAACAGAAATAAATGTATACTGAAGAATTCACAGCAAAGACGCTATGCGAAAGCTCGTTAATGATTAACATGCCGCATCTCTCAAAAACTTGGCTGAATTCTTCATGCTGTTTATTTATCTTTCAGAGAAAAAAATTTTGCCTTCGAAATTCTCCGAGCTCCAGGAATAAAACAGTCAACTTGTATTGTGAAGTAATAATATATGCATCGACCTTGCCTTATTCTCTCTCGCTCCCTCATTCGTTTTCGCTTCACTACAATCAAAAAGTCATATATAGTCCTGCCGAAAAGTAACGGCTCGAAAAACGAATCGAAGAAAACTCGTTTCGAATCCCATTAAAGTCTGCTGCGAGCGTAATCTAGAAAACTGCTCGTTTAGTGCCCTAATCAAAATTAAGCTCGTCTTTCACGCGCTGCACTTGAGCCGCACGTATATCTACCCACGCATAACGCCGTATGGTATACTATACATTGAACTATATAGTGAAGGAAAGAGAGAGAGAGAGAAACGACGATAAAAATCCTTAAAGGAAATCGGAGACTGGCTTGTATCAATTTAACCGTGAACACAGCGGAGCCGCCACACAGCGATATGCCCCCCCCCCTACTTCTCTCTTTCTCTCTTTCCTCTCCGCGCTTAAATATATATATACGTACAGTCCCTTTAAGAAAGTTCAGCCGAGCGACTCGCGTGCCTCCGTTGCCTCGCCTTTGTGGCGTCTTTTGTTTGATACGCGCACGGCGCGTCGCTGCTGTATGCTTTTCTTTATTCGCGCAGGGGTCGCTCGATCAAATAGAGGAGAAAAGCGCGGCGAGTATAGCGAAAAGCAAGTGGGCCGAAAGTCAATTTTGATCGGATGCCGGGGGCCACGGGGTGAGCCGGAGGAGGGGGGGGGGGTGAGCGAGGGAGCAAGCGACTCTCCGAAGAGTCCCGAGTTTCCGATGCGTTTATTCGTCGGGATTGTATTATCGTCCAGTCAGCTGGCGACAAAAGGAGAGAAAAATTCAAAATTCCCGGACGGGCGATCGTTTTATCGGCTTAATTGCGCCGAACCTTCGGGAATGCGCGACGGAAATTGAGTTGTGTATGAAATTGTATTGTGTCGCGTATAATGAATGGAATCTCCTGTTTACGCGCAGTTTGCAAGAGAGACGCGCAGCGCCAGCGGCCGATGTGTTTACGCGACGTAAATTAGCTGGTTCGCCGAATAATAAAGTAACAAGCGCAAACACGAGCTCGCGGGCCGCACTGCGCACACGGCGCAGAGGCTTCGGCAATTGCCATCAGGATGCCAGAAAATTGAAAATGATTTCGCCGTATACGCTCCGGCCGAAAAGAGTCGTCAAATTACATGGATTGGCGTGTGTCCCGCCGACTATTTCGTCGCGTTCTATTCTCGTCGGAACAAATTAATTATGCAGTAATGTCAGTATCAATCAATATTCTCTAACAGCTTTCAGTGTAATCAAATTATTCATCCTTTCCACGTTATTGTAGTTAACAACGCCTCTAAAAGTTGTTTCCATAGTCGTTATCATTCATGCGTACTTAATGTACTACCCATTTATTTACATTATACAAATTTAGACACGCTTACGTTCGTCATTCTTTTTTTGTTTCTCTCCTTGGCAAAGAACGATTGAACAAACGAATCGTGAAGATTCCAACATTTGAACATTTCGATTTAACGTCTTTGCCAAAAATCCTTCAGAGAAAAGACTGCGCAGCGTAAAAGCACTTCTGTTTTCGTCGAAAAAACAACAAGCACTCGACGCCTCACTCAACGAAACATATAGGTATATATAGGAACATATAGGAATCAATGCAGAAATCGAAAGAAGGGGTTACTGCTATATATGCGCGCGATAAAAAAAGTGCACATACGCAGAAAGAGAGAGACAGAGCAGCAGCTCGCACAGCAGCCGCGGCAGCAGCAGCAGCAGCAGCAGCAGCTCGACGCCGTCGCGGCTGTTAGTCTCTACACACTCGAAAAACCGGTTTTGAACTTTCATCCGCGCGCGAGTGAGCGAGCGAGCGAGCGAGCGAGCGTATTTAGAGGGGCTATATAACTGCAGCATCGCAGGCTACACACCAACTGTAGCTTATATTATACGTGTATATATATAGTAAAAAGGAGTAGTGTAGTCGCAGCGTCAGCTGCTGGTGGTGGGGGAAGACAGAGAGTATATAGTATGCAATATAGCGCACCTTTGCGCGTGTCTGTATTATATATATATATGCGTGTGTGAGTGTGTGTGTGTGTGTGTCTGTGTATATTAGTATAGGTACGTAGCCGCGACGCAGGTGACGTGAAGTTTGCTCCGCGTCTCTGCTCCCTTTCCTTTCATTCTTCTTCTCTGTCTCTCCCCTTTCGGTTAGCGCATACACGTAGACACGTGTGTGGAGTGTAAAATAACGTAGATATACGAGCGGCACGCAGAAACTGATTGATGCGCGGCTCTCGCGATTCCATTTTTCGTGCAGCTCCGTCACTCCGTGGCCGCTGACCCCCACGCGTTTCTTTCTCTCTTCCTCTCTCTCTCTCTCTCTCTCTGTCTCCCGCTGATTTTTCATTGAATTAAACATCGAGCGCGGAGTCGGAGTCGACTATCTCGCATATATGTGTGTCCCTTTTTCACGGCTTAACTGCATCTGTAAATCCGCGCGTATATATATATATATAAAGTAACGGGAAAACGCAGCGGCTCGCGCTTATTAATTGTGCCTATATAGTGTGCACAACGATTCGTGAGAAAAAATTTCTTCTCCGGCCAATACCCATCGTATAAGCGTTGAATAAATATTCAAAAAAATTCCAGAAACAATTCACATTGGCGAATCAGATGTATTTTCAGGGATTCACGATATTTCCGGTGTGTACGCTACAGGATTAAGAAAATTCCTTTTCAATTTTGGAAACGGTAGCAGTTGGAAAAACCAGCGTCACTCACCGCGCGATCCGCTCGCGTGCGCGTTTGCAAATAGATGGTTACGTAAAAGGCTGGGGTGGTATCCCGCTCGGAATTTTTTTTCCTCGTTATAACCGTACACAAAGAGCAGCGAGAACGTCAGCCAAGGTCGAACCCAAAAATCGCCGCAACTGTCAAAAACGCCGGGATTTCGTCGATGCCAGACACAATACTGCGCGAGAAGCCATATACATACATATTCTGTAGGCCAGTGGAACTGTGCGTTCACCTACGCAGACAGAGCGAGAGAGAGAGAGAGAGAGAACGAACAAAAGCGCCAGACGCACACAGTACACACGCACCTGAGCTTGACAGCTGGGACTCGCGTATACGCATGCAGAGACACGACTCTTGTGTGAAAGCGAGTGTGCCGTCCAGCGTGGGAGAGCGAGAGAGCGACGAAAGAAACGAGAGTCGCATCGCACGCTTCAGCGCTCGCGAGCGGCCTACGGTCTAGTTTACTTTTTTCGGACCCTGCTCCACATTGCGTGAACATACGTGTGTGATTATTAATTAGCCTTGCGCAAAGCTTCCGTGGGACGAACGAATTGCGAGACGCGAGCTTGCGTCTAGTCTGTCTCTTGTGTGTGTATTACGTAGGAGAACGAGCCGAGTTTGTGGAAGATGTAACTGCGGGAGTTCGCTCCTCTGATGGTAATTACACGCGACGGAGCGAGCGAGTGAAGAGCAGGGACGCGGAGGAGAACGTCAAAGAGTCAACAAAAGCGCTGCAGAGTCGGTAATGAGCGCCCGCGGAAAGATAAGCGACGATGCGTATATGCACACTCGCTCATATATAGTCGCAGACTTTTTTCCCACCTCTCGCGGCGGCGAGGTGAAAAAAAAGCGCGCTTTCCCTCTCGCGACTTGCACGCGAGGAGGAGACGTGTACGTGTATACGCGCGCCGGGAGTTTCACTTTCCCTCGCGAGCTGGAGCGCGGCGGCGTGCGTGAGAAGGATCGGCCGCGGCATATGCGGAGCGAGCGCTCGCGAGATGCAAAAACGCTTGAATATCTTTGTTAGTTAAACTCGGAAAATGTGTCTATACGTATAATGTATATAGGGTCGACGGCTTTTTTTGTATATACATATGGGAAAACGGCATAACTGGCCGTCGCACACAGACGTCGCGTGTGCGCTGCACAAATGCGGGATAGAAGCTGAGTGATACTCTGGAGCGGTATTGCGAGCTATAACGATCGCTATCGCGAATACAGTGTATGGAGTATAGACTAAAGACACATGTGCGAGGGAGAGAGAGAGGCGATTTCGAGTCAATTACTTGATAGGTAGAGTAGGGAAAAAGCGCATGCAAAGAGATCTCTCTCCGCGATTGGTTATATATTTTCAATGCATTAATGCAACGCGCGAGAGAGAGGGAGCTATATGCAGTCAATATCCTGAAAGTAAATTCGACTCGCTTACACGCACAGGTACACACAGACATTTGCCATTCCTCGACTAGCTAGCTCGCTTCTCTATGCAAAACAGTCACCGCGTGCACGGCGGCGGCATTGTGTTCTCTCTCTCTCTCTCTCTTTCTCTCTCCGCAGAGCCTCTTCTCTCCCTCTCTCTCTCTCTCTCTCTCTCTCTGCTCTGCTCTGCCACTGCAACATTATATAGCTGCTGCAACACAAGCAACAAGAAGAGAAAGAACTCGCATACACGATAAAGTCTCTTTCTCCTCCTACTCGGCTATCGCTCACGCGATTTTCCAGGCACTTAGGCCTGAAAAGGATCACTTTCCTCGCGGGCGCGCGCGCGCGCACCGGGCGATCTGGAGCGTGAAAAAAAGCCTCCTTTTTCGCAGTGCAGCAGTAGCTACTACACACACATGTACACTGCAGAGAGAGAAAGAGATAGAGAGAGAGAGAGCGGAATTTCGCTATTCTCGATCGCTCGCGCTCACCCCCGCCATTACGTATGCATGTATACATTCGGTCTTATATAGAGAAAGAGAGAGATACTGCCGCCTAGGCGTTGAGCAACTGAGAGCAGTAGCAGAAACGCCGCAGACTCGCGGGGTCCTGTGCGATATACCCGCGCCGCGCGTGCAATGTGTGCACAGGGAGTAAAGAGAGCACGAGATGCCTGGAGATAGGAGCGCTAAACTCGTGCCAGAGATCCGAACGCGAGATCGACATAATCGATTCGCGATAGCATAGGAAGTCGCTCGCTCTCTGCGCGCGGCGGAAAACTCCAGAGGCGCAGCGCGCGAGAGAGAAAGAGAGAGAAATTAAATCGTATAGTATAACAAGAAAGCGAGATGGTAATGGATGGCCGGTCGCGCTTTCCTTGTGCGAGCTAGACAAAAATAAGCAAACTGCATAGGCGCGCGCGCGCGCGTGTGTCTGTCTGGTAATTGTGTGTATCGGGCCTCGCCAGTGGCAACGGGCGTATACGTATAGAGCTGTACATGCACGCGCGTGATTTCGCATGAATTGGCTTGATTCGGCGCGATTCCGTAACGAGTCACGATGTGTGTTCTCGTCTACACACACACACACACACACACAGCTTTATACGGACTCTCGCGCGCGGGGTCTGCTCGATTAATCTTGTTTCGATTCAATGACACACACGATTCTGCAGCCCCGCGAGCAAAGTAGCTCCGTCTTTGTCTCCCTCTCTCCTTCTGTCTCCCCCTCTACCGAGGGACTTTGAAAATGAGGTTGTTGCACAACTCTCGCTTCGTATAATGTGAACATGTATATTGTATATAGTGTATATGTATACAGTCGAGAGGGAGAAAGAGAGAGAGAGAGAGAGACCGTCTCAGAGCGCACTGACTATATACGATGGCTATGTTTAACCAACCAGTTTTTCCCCTTTCGCGAATTCTGCAGCTTCTGCGGACGACAACTGCTGCGGCGGTTGCGGCGAATGTTGTTGTTGTTGTGTTCATTTTTTTCTTTATTTTTACTTTTTTTTTAGGTGCGGGGCGTCGGCTTTTAATTTAGAAAATACAGCAGTTGCTCTGTGTGAGTGGTGCGGTGTGCTCAGGCAGCCGAATAGAGAACGGCTGGGCGAGCGTCTAATTTATATACGAGTCGACGAGCCTCATGAAAACTACTTGCTGCTCTTGCTACACACCAACACCGCGCCACCGCACCGAATAACAGCAGCAGTAGCAGAAGCGAAAAGGGTTGTAAATTTTCGGGGATTTATCGCTGTTTAAGAGTTCGAAATTTCCGACTCCGACGCTTTACTATCGATCCCTCCGGGGCTCTCGCAAAAAATTATATATCGAATATGAGGCTGTTTTTAATACCTCGTTCGAGAATTTATTTTTCTGCGCGTACGCACGCACTCTGCGCCAGGAAATGTTGGTATAAACTGGCGTGTGGCGGGTGGAGAAAAAAAAATGATTCTGCGCGATTCATCCTCTGCATTATCTCGTTTCGACGGCAATTCCTCCGCGCGTTATATATATGTATGTATTCGTTTCATTGTTTTCGCAAACTCGATGATACATATCATTCACCTATGGAGAGAGGGATACTAAAGCGAACGAATTATATGTGTTTCAATCAAAAATTGCCAGACGAGCAGGTACTGTCAGCGCAGGAGAGGATATAATTTATTTCCCTCTCTCTCTCTCTCTCTCTCTCTCTCTCTCTCTCGAACTAAACGGCCTCGTTTCAGCAGCGACTGCAACTCGTCACTGTAAAGAAAAGTTTTAATTAATTCAATCAGTACGAGCAGCAAATAAAAATTCGCAATTAAATGGAGCGTCGTCGGTAGCGCGCGAAAAAAGCGCGCGCGTATACGCGGCATTCAATTGAATTCGATCGAAGCGCGACGCTCTTCTCTCTCTCTCTCTCGCTCATACATTGAACAAACAGCCGTTACTCTGTTACACGCACGTACACGTCGACACCGCTGTCTTCCTCTCTGGCTATGCGCCGATTAATTCGTTCATTAATAATCAAGAGACGAGCGAGCGCAGCGAGCGATGGGGGAGAGAGAGAGAGTTAACTGGCAAGCAAATTCAAGCGCGTTTATGTACGTATATATTAGAAATCCAATCAGCGATTCCTCCGATACTACATTACTCTACTTGTCAATTTGCACGGAATTCCACGCAAACACACTCGCGCGCGCGCGCCGATGCCTTTTTCCCCTCTTTGAAGTTAATACTCCCGCGGCGCGCGCTTACTAGAGTTCGAAGCGACTTTAGCTCGCGCGCCGCCTATTTATCCACGCGGCAGCTATCCGTGCACATTACGGTGCGCGCGCGCGGCAGCCTCGTCGTTTGATGCGCTCCGAAATTAGTGCTAATGAAGTAGCGCACCAATATGCCCGAGAATTAGTCGGTTATCCGGGTGGAGGAAGCGAACTTTTAGGGCCTTGTAACGTCGGAATATAACCGTGCGAGCTGCGCCGCAAAAGTTCTGTAATTCAAGCGAGAGAGAGAGAGTCGATATTGCCGAGGCAGCCGAGCGAGAATTTTACTTTCCGTAACGCGGATAGAGGCTGGGGGAAGGGGGAGGAGGCACAAGTTTGGGAGAGAGAGTGACACTAAAAATCCCGCGCCGCGCGCAGATTCGCGTTGGCGTTACAAAGGAGAATCGTCCCCCCGGAACGGGATCTCCGCAGCCATTAGATCCGGCCGAACTCGGTTCAAACTCGAATAATTCGGCGGCGGCGTATAGCGGCACGCGCAATTGGCTCTGCTTCTAACAACGTTTGCTCATCCCAGATCGACGAGAGAGAGAGAGAGAGAGAGGTGGGTATAGGTATGAGGTAGAGGTAACCCGACCGCCGCGTATATGACTCGTTAACGAACTCGGCCGTTGCTCGGCCTCCTCTCTGTGTAGTAGCTACACCATAGAACAGATAGAACGGCCATTAACGAGCGCACACAGCCTATATAGTAGTAGCATGTATACTGTATAGTGTATGGGCAAGCAAAGACCAAGAGGGCGTTTATCATCGCAACACTCGCCGCCGCCGTGCGCGTATGGCTTGGCTGAGACTTGGCTACTTTAACGCGCGCATAACGAATGCAACGGCGACAAGCCGTTTTTCTTTCCGAGCCTCTGTCGTGCGTGCCGCATAGAACGACCGGCTGGCTGGCGCGCGTCGTTTAGGTGCCGGAGCTTTCGAGAGAGAGAGAGGAGAGAGTTTATTCCCGTGGCCGGGTTTGTGAATTTTCGTCGTTGTCGTGGCGGTCGCCGTTGGCGTCGTCCTCTGCGGCTTTAGTAGGCTCGCGAATTTATGTGGCCAGAGGAGTTTTGTAGATTGTTTCTTTACGGGCAGTAAACCGCCTGATGCCTACGCTATACTGCGCTGTAATTATTCATCCGGTCGCGGTTTACGACTTTTCCGAAGAGAGAGAGAGAGAGAGGGGGGGGGGGAGACAGGAGCAGGAGAGAGATGCGCGAAGGGAGAGCTTTCGGAGATCCGTGCAGCTTGATTCCTTGGTGGATAACGCTTGCTGCTCTTATCGATAAACAGTGATTGATCTGCTCTGTATGCAGGGAGCGTGTGTACGTGCATCCGCATACTCGGAATTAAAAAATTTCACTCCCCGATACACACGGGCCCGAGGACGATTTTTCTCCTCCCGACTCGCCCAGCGGCTGCTTCTGCTCTTACTGCTGCTGCTGCTGCTGCTGCTACCGCTGCAGCGGCGGCGGCGGCGGCTATTATTGCACTGAATTCCACGGCGGTTTATAGCTGATCGCGCGCGCGGGAAACCGGGAGATGCTTTATCGATTGCTCTCTCGCGACGCGGCGGGATTACGCGCGGAATTCCTTTCCGCCCTACTGAACTTGCAGAATTTCCTCGGTAAACGTTTTGCCCGCGCGACGATGTAAATCCTTGATTTTTATCCGCGGATTCGCCTCCCCCCACCTTTCCCTCCCCCCCTGCCCGAGTTATTTTAATTTGCGGATTTCCTTCCGCCGATGCCACGCACATATACTATCCGCGGGCATTAATAGCGAAAGTTCCAACGACTCTCACCGGATACTTTTTACAGCTGCGCACTCTTCTTCCTCTCTCTTTCGGCGAGAGAAGTCATCGAGAAAAAAAGTAATTGTTATGGAAGACTGCGATCGAGATGAGAGATTTTTTTTATCGCAATAGCGCAAGTATTTTAATGCGTAGAAAAACGAGAGCTGAATATTGATTATACTTGAGAAATAGCATTATATTTTTTTAAAATGAAATTTAATTTGTCATTAATCACCTTTTCTCAATCTCAAAATTAATGCATTTTTGATGGATTTGGAAATTATTGGGTTCTTTAAACTTGATTACGTCTTTTTACTCGGATATATATGACTCTGCGCGCTCAGTAATGATTCGATGAACGTAGTATTCCGTATCGAAAAGCGCGATAACGATTTTTGTATATATGAATAAAGCGCCGCTCGCTGCGGTGTACAGCGAGCATCGGAATCCTCGTAGCAGCTCCTTCTCAAATAAATCTAAACGACTGAATCTTTCTCGACTAACGAGTCGCATTTTTCCCCTCTCGGACTACAGCGATGCCATATGCACGACGTATAATATGTAACGAATTCGAGTGAATTAATTACGCTAACGCGTGTACGTACGTGTGCATGAAAGAGGTCGAGTTTTCAAAGAGCCTTAGCCTGCGCTGAAAGGCTCGCGTCGCGGTGCAGCTCCGATTCAAAGGCGGTGCACTGCACTCGAGGCGATTCGCCTTAGCGCTTCTCTCCCTCTCTCTCTCCCTTTCCTCCCTCGCCTCTTTCGAGTCGTGGGAGACTTTTCAAATCGCCGTCGCCGTGGATTTCGCAAAAAGCGTGCGCGCGCGCTCGCCTCTCTCTCTCTTTCTCTCGCTCTCTCTCTCTCTCTCTCTCTCTCTCTCTCTCTCTCTCGCAAACTTTAAACGCGACGCTTTTTTCGCCGTGTCACAGCGACGTGAAGCCGGAAGTTTGCCAAGTCGCGTGATTGCCGCGACGCGCGCGACCACTTTGAGAAAAGTATACGGCCACTCCGCGCGCGACTCCACGTTTATAGAGGGGCGAGGCGGGGGGAGAAGGGGGGGGGGGTAGAGGAGAGTCTGAAAAGATTTTCCGAGCTCCTTATTCCTTCTTCACGCTTATTTATTCTTCTGCAACTGCGTAATTATCATTCGTCTTATTGCCCCGCAGCTGGCGCTATCATTTTTCCCTTTTTTTTCTCTCTCCTCCCCACACCCCCCCCCCCTCAACTTGTGCCACGGCAGAGAGGAGAGCAATTCTCTCACACACAGCTTTTAGCAGGGAATTTTAAAGTTTACTCTCGCCTCGCCGCGCTCGCGCGTTTCCTATTCCCTTAATTAAGGAGATAGTGCGCGGCGCGTCCTATGCCGCTGTCGCGCGAGCCCGCGCGCTGCAGCAGCAGTAATTATTCGCAGTACTTTTTTTCTCAAGGCTAATGCATGAATAATGCCGCTGCTCTGGGAATTGTTTATATTAGCTTTGATGCTGCTGCTGCTGCTGCTGCTGTTGCAGCGGCGAGAGCCGAGCTTTTTTAACCTCTACGATGAATTGCCGTGATTTGAAAATTAGTGCGTGTCGCGCAGCCGTGTGTTTTGCTTTCATTTTCTTTGGCGTCATTCTATTTAAGAGACTTCTTTGCCCCGCGCTCGGCTGCACGTGAGAACGCCCGTGCACACACACACACTCACACATGTATATATAAGACGGATTTCTCTCTTGGCCGCCACGACAGGGGTAATTGACGCTTAATTTCCGCCAATTTTCCGAGCAATCAGCCCGGGCAACTGGACACAAAAGCTCGTTATGCCTGCTTCGGCAATAATTTTCTGAAAAAGAATGAGAATTAGCGGGGTGGGGACTTGGGCCGCGCAAAAACAGGCTGCTTCGTTATACTGCCGCTAGCAGCGGGCAGCTTTCCTTGTCGCCGGTGTACTTTGGCGGTGTATACCCCCGCTTTTGCGCATACGTTTTTTCCGCGACTAAGACTCCGGCGCACAATTGAGAACGCGGCGACGGGGATTAACTCGGTAAATTTTATTTAATGCAGCTCTTGGCACTCGGCTCGCAGTTACTTGATTGTTGGGCAATTTGAACAATTTGCATTGTAAAGTCGTTAAGGCCAGCTCGTGAAACGTAAGCTCTGGCTCTCTTTCGGACTCCTCTCTTGTAACCGCGCACTGCCGTGACGACGGCTTGTGTGTACTGCGCTCTTCTCTTCTCTCCTTCTCGCTCACTTTTTAGTGGGGAATGCTCTTTTCCTGTTCTTAGAACGCAAGTGTAGTCAATACTGCGCGCGGGGAGCGGCATTCGAATAATCCCTTCCCCTCAAGTACGCGGCGCGCGCGGAAGCTTTTGAGAATAATCAATGCCGCTTTTTTTCTCTACCACTTCGATATTAATCTCGGCCATTCTCGAGTGGACTTTACCCGAGTCTTAATATGCTACTCTTGTGCTCCATATTTTTCATTACGACCCAGCCCCGCGCTTGCACACTCGACTTTGGTATTCGCATGAAAATTTGAATTTTGCGATGCGCCTTTCTTAACTCCTGTATTAAAGAAATGCGAAACACCAACAGGGTATCGGCTTCTTTTTTCAACTCTTTCCACCTCTTTTTTACGGATTCCACTGTATTTTAATTAAAAAATTCTCATTTTCAGCTATCTTTTGTCTATATAGGATAAATAAAAAGAGCTCGCCCGCGCGGCGGGTGTTTTTCTATTTTAGAATAAGTTTATCCGTTGTGCAATGAATTTTTCTAAATTATTCTACCGTCTCGTACAGTCCAAGGGAAGAGAGACGGAAGCAAGGATTAAAAAAGCGCAATAGAGTTTTAATGAAGGAAAAATCATAATAACTTGAGAGTTGAATTGTTGTGCCTCAGTCCGGAGGGAGAGAGCCAATAAAAAAGAAATCACAACGGATAGTATTTCACACCTGTTTCAACGGCTTTCCACTCCATTCAACCGCGGTGCTCATTCGATTCGCTTTGTGTTCTTCTTTTTTTATTGCTCCCTCGGCGGTCTATTATAAAGCTTCTTCGACATGCGCCTCAAGAGATATAACGCAGAAATGACAAAACAAAAAGCTGCTCGTCCGCACTTTTGACCTACTGATAAATAAATAGCGCGGAGGTCTCCGATATAGGCATACAAATTTCGAAGGTAGAAAATAACTATACTTTTTTTAAATTTCGTTAACAGCTAGTTTATATATTATTGTGCGACCGAGAGGTAATTTATTGACAATGTGATTGTTATGTGAAAATGAATACGTTTTTGTTATTAAAATTGTTTCGAAAATGAGCATTGTACGTGTAACAAAGCTTAATATATATAGTATACGTACAATTACAAGGCTGTGTTGAAACAGCTGGAAATTTTTAGTCGAAAAATTTTTCACTATAGGTTACGCCCGTCGAACTAATTTTTTCTGACTACTTTTTCAAATGCCTGAGGCACCAGTAAAAACTAGTTCAATAGGTGAACCGCCTCACAAAAAAATTTCCGACTCCCAATTTCAAGTTGTTTCCACATAGTCGTGAAAATTGCCGACATAAACTGCAGAACTGATGCTGATTTAAAATATCAGCTTTATCGCAGTATATAAATATATTATATATAATCCTTTCTTCGCCACATTCACAGTGGAGACATCAATTTTGCCGCATATCTTCGTGTCAATCAATCATATAATCGCATGTACCTACATCTGCGAAGGCTTAAAGAGCGGCAAAAAGCATTGCAAAAACCGTATTAAACGCGCTATTTCGCGCCTGTTATCTAACGGGCTTCGGCTTCGAGCCGATGTCGATTCCAGCGGCTTTTTCGCGAATCACACTCACCGACTGCGGAGTTTGTGTCTGTATCTGTGTGTGTGTGTGTCGACGGGGCAGTGTACGAACTTGCGTCATTAGCGTCAATAAGTAGCGAATCGTCGGGAAGGATTATATTGCCGCAGTCGCGAAGAAGTTTTAATTGAAGGCTGCTTCAGCCGCTGAACAAATATTTTTATAGCTCGCTCGATACATCGAGAGAGAGAGAGGAGAGAGAGAGAGAGAGAGAGAGAGAGAGAGAGAGAGAGAGAGAGAGAGAGAGAGACAGGTAGCGGAAGAGGAGGAAGGGAGGGGGGGTGGGACAATCGTAATTACCCGAACTTGGCTCGTTCCGCCGAAGAAAAGTGTGCAAGGTGGCCTTTCAATTAGCCAACTGGCAAAGAACGAAACAGTCAAGCCCGACAGGAATCGCCGCGGAAGGATTATATAAGCCGCGCGGTAGATCTGAAGAACGGATCGGCTTTCGGGACAAATCCCCTTTATAATGGCTTCAATAAGTAGGTGATCTTGATGATCGCGCGGGAGTTTATACACCGGTAGACTCGCTCCCTTTCGCGATTAGCTCCGACGATAATTCGCGCGAGCGAGCGAGCGCCGAGAGGTTGATAATCGCGGAAGCCGGCAGCTCGGCAGCAGCAGCTGTCTATTCGCTTTCATTAAGTTGGCCGCGAGAGCGCTCGCCCCACCTAAGTCACGATTGAGCGATCGCGGCGGCATTATAATATATATACGGCAGCGCTGTAGTGTGCATTACGCGGAAGCGCTTGTGGTGGAGTATTTTTCGCGGCTTCTCTCTCCCTCTCCGTCTCTCTCTCTCTCTCTCTCTTTCTCTCGATGCGCTTTTATTGAATTTTATCGATCGGAACTGCCGTGTTTTACTTAGTCGATCGCCGCGTCTTCGCTTGTTGAAAAACACGATTTCGGGCGGTTGGAGAGGATTGCGAAAGGCACAAAACTGTGTCCGAGAGAGCCTCGCCTCTCCAGACAGAAGAGAGTCGCTAGTCCAAATACACACGTGCTCTCTCTATGTCTCTGTCTCTGTCTCTCTCTCTCTCTCGTTTAGAATCAACAAACGATATGCTGTTACTCGAGCGCAAACTCCTTTATTTTTCCCTGGTCGAGTACGAGCTACAGCAGCAGCAGCAGCAGCAGCAGCACACAGGCTCTCTCGCCTCGCTCGTACGTGTGTTGGTATATAAACTGGCCACGGCCGTTGCGCCTCCTCGCGCGAGGTTCAATGACTCGGCCGATGAGAAAACACGTCGAGGCGTCGCCTCCTTGCTCTGCGATGTGTATATACGCGGCCCCGCGCGCCGCGCTCGCGCTCGGTATTAAAAGCATCAACGGAAGTGACGAACGGTCACGTCGCTTATTGCTGTCATTACGCGCTGATATTGCACTGCGCTCTGTGCTTCTCTATCTCTCTCTCTCTCTCACTCTATTCGCCATAGTCGGGGTGTACGCTGCGTATGTGTATAGGTATATGTACGAGCGCGAGAGCGAGATGTGTGCACGCGTAATGGGAGAGGATCGCGGCGCATTTTCAAGCTTTTCACCTCGAACTAGCTGGATATTTTCTTAAATTAATGCGACGAGAGGGACGTGATCCGGTCGTGCGGTTTTGATGCTAAAGCGAACTGCTCGCGTATATATAGGAATTATTATTAGAGCGACCGATGCAGAATTTGTAGTGAATACCTCGACGCGAGCGCGCGCTTAAGAGCCCTCGATATGTATAGGAGGAAAGAGAGAGAGAGAGAGACGACGAATATTACTTGCGCGCGCGCTCGCGCGGATTATCGTCGGAGGAAAACTGATAATTAGCGGAAATCGATGTCATTATTCCGCGAATTATGGATGGAAAACATCCCTCTTGTGTTTTTCCCTTCGTTTTCCTCTGCCTCTTTCTATATATATACATATCTAACAGTTGCGTAAATTGCGCTTTAATCAAGTGTCGATATAGCCGCAAAAAAAGTTGTGCGCGGAACTGAAAAAATGATAAGAATCCCTCGTTGCCGCAGCATTCGTCGCTGCTCGCAAGAGAGAAAAAGAGAGATAGAGAAAAGCTCGGGAGATCTCATGCGGAGATAAGCGTATAGGCAAAAATCCCCAGCCCAAATAGATTCTAACTGGCTTATCGACCTCCCGTTAACGTGTCAATTTCGAAAGAATGCATCGGATGATGCAGCGCGGCAGCAGCGGCTCCTTCAACGCACGCGGCTAATTAAAGCCAGCCGTATCTGCTCCTCTCTCTCCCCCTCCCTCCCTCTTCCCGATCAATTAAGCTTGGCTGTGTTGTACTTCGATGACGTCGATGACGTCGATGACTCGCTCGCTCTTGCGTCTGCATGTACGCGCCGACTATACATGTATAATGTATATACGAGGTGGATTTTAGCGATAGGCGAGTGACGCGTCCGGATTGTATACAGGGCGTCATGCTTCGCGCTACCTATTAATACCCGTCGACGATGTCTCCATGCGGCTGACGGCTAATCAATGAATTTCGTACGGTGCGGAGTAGTGCGCGATTGCGCCGCCTATGTGCGAAGAGGATGAAGAGAAAGAAAAAAAGAAAAAGCCCGCAAAAGAAGTCACGGTACGATTGTGCACGATGACGCCGACTTTTTCCACCTGGCTGTTATTGCGCGCGCTTCGCTTCGTTTCTTTTCTCTCTCTCTCTCTCTCTCTTTTTCACCGCTCCTCCCGCGATACTTTCTTTCCGCGATCTTTCGAGACCGCGCACGAGTGATTGATTCGACTGCGCACGGATTAATTCGAGTGTGATTCACTTGTCAGCGGAGCAATCGCTCGTGTATGTACTCTGACTCACGTATATATATTTGTCGAAATGAAACTGCGCACGATCGCAGCGGCTAGATTATGATTCCGCGATAGATTATACGCTGTGCAAGTATTTGCAAAGCGCCATCACGACGATGACTTCTTGACCTCCTCCCCCCCTCCCCCCTCGCTCTCTATATATTGCCGCAAGTACAAACACCGCTGGCTGTACGGTACAGCTAGACCGGAAGCTTTATATATGTATATATGCACAATTATACCAGGTATATTGTATGCCCGGAGGGCGACGAAGCGCCGAGTTTCGCAAACGCGAGCGCCGCCAAATGAAACGATAAACGAAAGCGATAGTGCGACCCTTTCAGGGAACTGCCGCTCGAAAAAATGTCGAAACACCTCGCGCTAGTCGCGTCACCGCGCGCGCCCGCTCCCCAACCGAGATCGATATCGATCGAGCCGCGCAAGTTTCTCGAATTCCGGAGTCTGTATAATTTCCCATGTATATACGCCGTACACATATAGCACACGCAACAATTTACCGCGCACACGTGCTCCTTTCCGCGCGCTTTTCGGATGCGAGTCATGCGCCCGTCCCCCGCGCTATCACGCGAGAGGAGCTCATTATGCGTATGAGCCTGCGTCGACCTTGGCTTCTATATCGGCTTTTTATGTACTCGCGCACTCAGACGCGTCGTATACTACTATAGAGTCATGCCTATGCGCGAGATACGCAAACGCGGCAACCGACGCGAGGCCTCTTTTGTTGCCGACGAGAGTGTGTATGTATATAAGGTACGTTGCGCTGCTGCTGCGTGTTAATTGCCAACGACGACGCCGATGGTTTCCAGGTAGCTACACACGTCGCGCGCTTCTATTGCGCGAGGCACTCGCTACAAATACTCATCTCGTGCGCGCGTGCGTTATTGCGTATATGTTTGTCTGCGCGCGCGCGCGTTATACGTATATATAGACGTATTATGCTATACGCATAGTTGAGCTGTTAGGCCATAAGTAGACAAGGACTTTTGCTTCATCTCTCGCGCGCCTCACGAGTTCTATGGTATGACTGCGCCTATACGACTAACGCGACTGGACTTTGATTGCCCGATGCTGTCCGTCTCCCGTTTCTGTATGCAATATAGCGAGTGCCGCGTGACGAGGCTTCCTATTATTCTCTCCTCTGTCGCTCTCGTCTCTGTGTACAGCGCGAGGCTATGTATTTCGTTATTGCATTATTACGCTCCTGCGGGTGCTCCCGCGCGACCGCACGGCTTTTTATTCGACGAAGGCGAGCTGCTATCGCGCGCAAGTATATATATCGAGGCATAATCTCGTCATTAAGTGGCAAACATGTTTTTCGAGCGACTGTACTCATCCCTGCAGAGCGGCCTCATTTTCTCCGCTTAAATATCCTCGGTGCAGTAGCCTTTAAAGACGCTGTATACAGGTATACAGAGGTGCGTATATATATAGAGTGTACCATAAGCTGGCTTCGAAGAGTCGTGGGGAGAGGGGGGGGGGAGGGAATAAACGATGCGGCCGCTCCGCGTGACAAAACGACTGGATAAGCCGGCCGACGACGCTTGGCAGGGCAAAAAAGCCGAGGAAAAATATGCGAGAAAAGCCGCAGCGGCAGTATAGCGGTGGCAGCAGCAGCAGCAGCAGCAGCAGGAGCAGAGCGAGCAAAATCGAAGCTTATTCAGCGTACACACACGCGCGCTCTCAAAGGATCTTAACGAGTCGGGCAGCTCCTTTTTAGCCGCAAAAACATTAACCTCGACAGCGGCAGCGAATTCATCTCCATTATCGCTCTCGAGATCGTCCTTTGGTTACCCCCGAAATGACGATTTTCTTTTTAAGCTTCTCTCTCTCTCTCTCTCCGCTTCCCCTTCTTGCGAGTAGCATACGCTCGCCCTCTTTTTTCGCCCTTGATCGCTTCTTTTTCGCTTATTGGCGAGAGGGAGAGTATAGAGCGACCACCGCTACTACCACCACCACCGCCATCGCCACCACTACTAGCGGCGAGCTCTTGGATTTTTTGCCCGTTCCGTGAATAATAAGTGTCCTTTATCTAATTAACGAGCCGCCGAGGACTAACGAGCGTTCGCTGGCTGCGCGGCGGCGCAAAAAGCGCACATACGAGAGAGAGAGAGAGGGGGGGGGGGGAACGCGAGATTAAATTGCGATATATTGTCCGGTGATTCGTGCTGCAGTAGCGGAGCTGTGGGTAAAATTTCTTCTTGCCCTGCTGCCTTGCCCCCCCCCCCCCGTACGGCGCAGCTTATTACGTATACATATCTCCTCGTTGAACGTTGAGAGAAAGAGAGCGAGAAAAAGCAAAATTTTTCTTACCCCCGTCGGTACGTGCTCTCGTTGCGGTCGTTACATCTATCGCTGGTGGTACTTGCATAGTAGCGGCGGCGGCTCGGGAGCACGCAAGTAAAGCAGTTTACGTAACTGCTCTATCACGGCTCGGCGCTCGCTCGATTAATCGCCGCGATAATTGAGCCCAAGTATGCAGTTGACAATAAGACAGTGACGGGTAGATGTTGTCATCGCTATGCGGGAAGAACTATACGTCGCGTCGTTAGCTTTTTAATGGAAAACTTTGAAAGTTAATGGCCCCGGTAATTCCGCCTAGTTAAAAGGAAGATTACGACGAAATTGAAACATTCCGCGCGCGCGCGCGCGCTCACGAGAGAGCCGAGAAGGAGTAGGCTTCACGGCCTTTCCGAGCGTGCGATACAATTGAATTGCTCAAAGCTGGGCTCTTTTACGAGGGCATTTTCGGCGAATAAATTCATTGGCTGTGGCTGAGGCTGCAGCAGCCGCAGTTTTAGCCCCCTTCCCCTTCTCCCACTCCAGCCCTCCTCCGGCTGCAGTAAAGCCTCTCGCGGCTTTAAACGCGTGAAAATGAAAAATCGCTAGCTTTATCGCGCGGCGTAATTGACAAGGCGATTCCGCCGGTTCCGCAGCTACTTCGGAAATGGAAAAGCTTTTCTTCGGCTGCAGCGCGCGCTCGTTCTCTCCGCGATGCGACGAGAGGACGCGCAGTGTTGTGTCCTCGAAAGGCGCGTAAACTCGGCTGCTGCGTGGCAATGCTCTCTCTCCCTCTCTCCCTCCTCGGCTGCTGCTGCTGCTGCTGCTGCTTCTCGAAACGAGTCTTCGGAAGAGAGAGAGCAGAAGAAGAAGACGAAGAAAAAGAACAGGAAAAAGAGAAAGAGAGACGACGGCGTGACGGGAGGGGGAGTACTGTGTACCTGTGCGGCTGAATCGGGAGAGAGAGAGAGGGAAAGGGCGGCGATCTTGCCTGGCCGCAGGTATATACGAGACGAGAGAGAGAGAGAGAGAGACCGCTCTCTGCACCGCTGCTGGTATAGTCCGAACGAGAAATCTCGACCGCGCTCGCGTCGCTTCTATGCCGATTCGGCGTGCTTCGGAAATTGATTTTCTTCTCTTTTTCCTCGAATTTCCGAATCCTGTCCAACTGTCCTCCTCCGAAACGTGCGGTGCACACGCGCGCTGCTGAAATTCGGTGAGACACGCAACCACACACGCCGGCACAAGTTGGATTGTAATGTAAGGGACGTTCGCTTCTCCGACAATGTTCGTTTGGGATGCGCGAGGCGTATTAATGAGAGACGAGAGAGAATGTCCGCAGCGCGAGCGTAAATATTGGAAAGATATACATTGCAAAGTGTATATACTGTGGAGCTATATGGAGAGCGCGTAAGCCAGTATAAACTTTGGAGCGCGACTGTTCCGGGACAGAAGTATACCTTTACGAGATAGGGGAAGAAGACAACAGAGAGAGCTCGCCGCTGCAGGCGCAGTGCATGGGAAAAGCTTTTTTTCTCCTACTATACGACGCTACTCCTCCACTTTCGTCTTCGTTCTTCTCTCTCTCTCTCTCTCTCGTCGCTCCTTCTTCTTCTTACCATACACGTACACACACACACACACACGACCGGCTATATACATTCCCATCAGCGCGCGATCGCTTTTTCGTCCTTTTTTCCCATCTCGTGTCTCCCTCTGTGTGTGTGCGTACGCAGTACACGTACTCACACGAGAGAGAGAGAGAGAGAGAGAGAGAGAGAGAGAGAGAGAGAGAGAGAGAAGGGCCGGTGCTGTAACCTCAGTAATACGTATGCCGCGCGGCGATCTCTTTTTGTGCGCACGATCTCGTTTGACGTGTATAGTTAATTTTCTCCTGCCTGCCTGCCTGCCTGCCTGTGTGGATGTCTCCCGGCATTTTTATTTCAATGACCGAGAGTATATAGCTGTATAGATCGATGCGAGCCGGGCTGCACCGAAACCCGGCGCATTAGTGCGCGCGCAGGTAATGAGCTAATGATTTAAGTGGCGGGTTATCGATGGCAATTAGCCCGCAGTACTGCGCGCTGCTTGTACCATATCTTCGCGAGAGATATAGAGGGAGGGAGAGAGGGGAGGGGGAATGAGAACGAGCGACATTTCAATCCGCTGGCGCATGCAGCGCCGGTATAACGATTGAGAATTTCGCTGGAAATCATGCGACTATATGAGCCTGCTGCTGCTGCTGCTGCTGCATGTCGGCGAGAAATTTCAAATGATCGACAAGCTCGCTCTGATGGCTGGCTGACGAAATTCCCCTTTGTGCGCTCGAGCTTGTCGCAATAATTGATTTACGATATTCAAAACACCCGCGCGCTCGGCAATACATTTTCAATATAAGCCCGCGTAAAAGTTACGGAGAGAGAGAGAGAGAGAGAGAGAGAGAGAAAGATAGATTACAGCCGCACGCAAGTGTGCCGTAAAAATTCCGAGACAGCTCCGATCGCGAAGCCGTATATATATCGATTATACGATCTAGCGGTATACGAGTATACGAGTCAGCTAAACGGCCCTATCGGAACGAGCCCGAAAAGAAAATCCAAGCAATGCGATCGCGCGACCCCCTTCTGGAAAAAAAGGTCACACACGCGGTAAAGCCGCATTATACAGCGTACTCACACACGCACACACACACACACAGAGAAGTACTTTGATGTGTGTACGCGCGGGCGAGATGGAGGCACATTCCAACAGGTGCTAAATGCGCTTTAGCCCCCGCAGCTATAGTAGCGCAGAGTTTACGAGAAAGAGAGACGACGACGACGACGGCGGCGGCGGCGGCGACGACGGTGGCTCTGCTGCTGCAGCTGACGAATAAGCGTCGCGCAAGACTACAGCTGAGAAGTTGTAGGACGCGCGCGGCCAGCTCGCTCCTCCGCCAGCTATATAGATACATAAAAGCACTTTTCAAGCGGATACTGCTGCTGCGCTACGCTGCTGCTGCTGCTGCTGTGCTACTTCGGAGCTTTAATTAAGGCGTCGCAGTTTTAAAAATTCAGACGCGCCGCTCTTAAAGGCGACGATTCAGGCTTTTTTTTTAATCGGCGCAAAGTTGCTCGTAGTAGCAGGCGCGCAGCTTCTTCCTCTGGGCTCTCGTCGCTCTCTTTTAATACACTCTCTCGGCTGCGCTGCGGCGCTTCCTCATATTTCTCGGCGAGCGACGACAATGCGCTCTCGCTCGCTCGCTCGCTCCTCCTCGTCGAATTATGTTTCGTCGACCCAATTCTCGAAGCGCACTTTCTTTGCTCTTGCCTCGTTATTATTACCCTCGGGCTTATCGCGCGAGCGCAGGTGTAAAAGCCGAATTAGTCAGTCGTCGGAAGTCGCGCTTTTGTTGCGCGCATAGCCGCCTACCTTATCGCGACCGTCCGGCCTCTTTCTCTGCTTCACTGCGCAGTGTGTATATATATACGTGTACGTAGGTGTATGTACGTCGACTCTATATATACCGCCCGTTTACATTTCTCTATTGTAATGCGGACGATATATAGGGCAAAAGCGCAAGAGGCTCCGCTCGCGGCTCCGATTTCGGCGGCGCGGGCGAGAGAGAGCTTAGAGAGCCTTCGCCGCGAGTGGAAATATATAACGAATTATTTTTGGAAGGAAAACAAGAAAAATTGAGCGCGCGTGAGTCGAAAGAAAACATTTGTTCAAAACTAGCGGCCGGAAATAGAGCCCGAACGAGTTGCGGTGTTTGCGAGCGCAGTCACGTTTGCCTTTTCTATTGCGGTTCGCGAAACTCTGCTCTCTCTCTCTCTCTCTCTCTCTCGCTCTCTGTACGCGGTTGTTGCTGCTGCGCATAGTTCTCGCGCTCAAGAGTTTCCAACAGTGGGTCCCTCGCTATGCGAGTATACGTATATAGAGAGCGTGTGCGTTGCTCCATATATATAAACGTACATTACGCATATATAGTGTCCAAGTTGATGCTTCTATATACCGTTAATGGGAATTGGGGTTTGGGGCTGGCCGTTTGGCATTGATTGCGAGTAGGCCGGTCCGCGTTTCTTAATGAGGTACAGACGAGGAACGTGTCGCCGGCCGACTAGGCTTCGGCGCGAGGGCCAATCGCCTTGGGAGAGAGACGCTGCTATAAACACGGCCGCGATAATCCGCCGATAAGTGCGGAGATTGAGTCCGGGCTGACTCAGCGTTGAGTAATAACCTCGAGGAGTTTGAAGCTGGCAATTACCGTGCGATGCCGACGCGCCACCGACGACCCCGCCGCCGCCGCTGCTTTCGCCCATTAGAAAACGAGCCCCGGAAAAGTCATGGCATTAGCCCTGCGGAGTGCGGAGATAAGAGAGACGATGTATATCGATTCTCCTGCGATACGGTGTACATTATACGTGTTGCCGCGCGGGCTTTTCTCTCGAGTGATTCGATGACCTCGTCTGCCGGAACTGTTTCGAGGCAGCGTTGCCTTTTTAGCCTTGCCCGCCGCGCAGCGCGCGCCTGTATCTCTTGCTCTGTTTTTCACGTAAAGAGAGAGAGAGACGGAGGCAAAGAAAGAGAGAAATCTTCGAAAGGCAATTATGCACGCGAGCTTTTGCGTAAGCGCGCGCGTCGAAAAATATTTTGGAATTCGCTCGGAAAGTTGTGAATATGAGAAAGCGAGCGATTATCTCGTCATAAATATATAATTATGATATATGCGAGCTCTGACAGTTAATAATCAACGCCAAAGGCGGTGTACACGTCGCATTGGCGCACTGCGAGAGAGAAAAAGAGCGGAGCGAGAAAGAGAGAGAGGGGGGGGGGGAGAGAAAAAAACGCGCAGCGTCGAAGCTCTCGAAAAGTTTAATTAATTTCAGATTATGCAATATCCGCTACTGCCAGCCAACTGCACGGCTCGTTATAATAAACACCGATAATCCATACCGAGTATAATACCGATGCGGCCTGTATCGTAGTGCTTGTCGCGAGGGAGAGAGAGATGGAGGTACAAGGCCGTGGATTTAAAAGTTGGACCGGCGTATAGTGGAGGCATTATTAAAAAAAACCCAGAGACCCGGATATACGCGGGAGTAAGAGAGAAAGGCGAGCGCGAAACAGAGCGCAGAAGCTCCTCCGATGAGCTAGCACTGCTGAGCTACGGCAAGAAGCTCATCCAAACTCATAAATATATATCTCTTTCCAACGACAGGAGAGCGAGTGAATATAAGAAGACAAAGTCGGCAAAGGGAGTGCGCACTATATATAGAATCTCTCTCTCTCTCTCTCCTCTCTCCCGCGATAAAGCGCGAAATGGCGCGGCGAGAGGGAAAGGCGAAAGTGAGTCACTTATTGCAAAGATAGTAGGAGAGAGAGAGAGAGAAAGAAATTATGATATATCCACTTACTCGAGTTGCACAATGCTCTCGAGGCACTTATACGAATTACCTCTGCCTCGCGCGCGGGGGTGGGGGGCGCGGGTGGTACCGGCGGGGAGAGAAGAAAGACTTTTCAGGCGGGACCAGTGCACGCGCTCACACACACACACACAGTCGTACGTGTGGTTTCGTTGCAGCTTTGCATATGTTTTCCTATGGGCTTGCACTTCCTTGATCGCGCGAGATACACGCGCGCGTATATATAGCAGCTCGTCGCTATAGTCGAACGAGGCTCGCTGGTCCCTCTCGCTCTCTCGCCATGGGAACGTACACATTGTGCGGCGACTTTCTGGAAATATTTCATTTTATGCGCGCGCGCGCGCGCTCGGAGATGGAGAATCGATATACGCGCGTATAATGCAGAGAGCGCGCCGTGGTCCGGGATTTATAATCGTATTATATACTTAACGCCGCTATGTGTATACCGTGAAAGTTGCGCCGCTGATAATTGTACGCGATATATATCGCGAGGAGAAAAACAGGCGTACGTGCGCGTACCCGGGATCGTTAAGGCGATGTTTAAGCTCTTAATCAGCCGCGACGCGCGCGCGCGCGCGGGTGTATAATTAGCTCGCTCTCGCGCGGAGCGGCACGGCCGCGTCCAGCGATCGGGCGAGCGAGAGGCAATGGAATAAGTAATGAAGAAATCGAGAGATCGAGATCCTATTTAATAAACAGAGGGAATTAGCTTTGTGCACGTATGTATATGTATACGTTCGATCCGAGTAGGAGAAGCGGGGAATTTCAATTAATCCGCCGATTTCGCTCTTTATCATAAATACACTGCAACAACGAGGGCCCTGCGCAACGCGCTCCGCTATACCCGATTATAGCCGTCGTCGTCGGCGCCGCCGCCGCGGTATTTTCTTTGTTGCCCGCGCACTCTCTCGCACACTTTTGCAGGAATCTCACGAATATAATGCAGGCTCTCCCGAGGAGAAAAATAATTGGCTGGATTTATTATGTATGCGCGTGCGCGCGCGCGCGCAGACACACACACGCTCTCTCTCCCTCTCTTCCTCTCTCGCCTTATATACGTACACCCTGTGTACACTGTACGTGTATGGTGCATATACATGTATATCGATTCGGTGGTGTGGGTATTATGTGCGCTACGTCTATGCGGCAGCGACGGCAACAGCAGCAGCGGGCCTATTACTGCACAGGTACGCCGCTGCGCGGAGCGCACAGGCCATACGAGTCCGGCGTGAGAAAGTCTAGGACCTCTCGCAGACTCGGAGGGGTAATGTAATGCAATGTAATGGTATATACATAGTCTTTAGTTGTAATACGTGTAGCTCGTGTACGTGCGGAGGTCCTGTGTGCAGTGTGCTGCGGCGGCGCGGGAGGAGCAAAACTACCATAATACTCTCCCAGTAGCTCTGCTCCCCTTTTTTCGCGCCCAGCTCTTGCGCCATAGCGTCCATTACTTACGAGTCCTTCCGAGTCCCTGGCACTCGGAATCCTATGTACACCTACACCAGCTCCTACATTATATAGTTGTGCAGTGTGCACAGTGGGGCTCTGTATAGGGTAGTATATACGTACGACTTACGAGCCGGGCGAGACGCTGGCGCGCGTTTCTTCCTTAACGAAGGCCCTAACGACTCGCGCGGTTAATTGCATTACGTTATACGCTCTTCTTCCTCCTCCTCCTCTCCCCTACCTCCCATTCTCTTTCTCTCTAGTTTCGCTCCGCAGCGCGAATAATATACGTGCAGCGAAAGAGGAGCAGAAGCAGCAACAGCAGCACACTGCAAAACAAAGAAATTGCAGCAACAACGTTCTCCTCTATCCCCTATTCGCTATCTGTATATTACACGCCAAGAATACGGTCTGCTTCATCGATGCGGCAATGATTCTTCGCAGTCGCTGCGTATACGTACATATAGATGAGCGTCGAGAGCCCTCGATTGTTTCCGCGCGCGGAATTCACGGCCGCTTTTCTCTTCCTCTCTCTCTCAATTTCACATTGAGACGTTTTTGCGCAACGTCTCGTGTAATTCGTCGGTTGCCTCGGCGTAAGCGACGCGCAGCTACTATCCTTCCTCCCGCAGACATGAGCACCAAGTATGTGCGCGCGACATAGAGGGAGTGTAGCGTGCTTTTATTGCGATCGACTTCCGCGAATGGATCGTAACTTTTTTTTCACGGCCCAAACGAAATTGCCGACGACGAAGACGGCGACGACGTCGTCGCGGCGCCTGGCAGCGAGAGCGTAGTCGAGGCTTTGTTTCCAGCGTTTCTTCGCGGTTTGTTGAACTCGCGCGCGTGCGCGCCACTATAAAAATCAACGGAGAGCCATATACGCACAGCTCGCCCGAGACACATTTCTCGATGGCTTGCCTAATCGTCTCGTCGAGCTGACAGGATTACGTATTCGAGATCCGGATCATGTATAGACACTCGAGAGCCAGTCGAGCTCTTGGGCGTGTAACGCTATGTATACCTGCATGTGTACTGCAGAGTGCGTATAACCCATACTATTAAGTAGAGTGCCTCGATATACAAAGCAAACGCGCGCGAGGTCTTTAAATACAAATACCCCGGCGGCGAGATTCGGTCTTCAAATTCCTTGGGCGTGACGACCGATATATATCTCGCGGCGGTATAGACAGACGCACACACTCTGCTCTCTCTCTCTCTCCTCTTAAGAGCGAGTGCTTCGCGTGCCTGAAAGTATATTTTGCTAATTTAACATTCGCTCCTTTACGACTGACTCTCTCTCTCTCTACTCTGTGCTAATTATGACTGTCTCTTTTTGTATGTTTCAGGTAAGCTGTGATTTCCAAACTAGCATACGATTACGACAACATGCAGAGCCAGCCGCCGCGGCCGTTGCCGTGGTCGTTCGTCGGGTAATAATTAAGCGAAACTATTTATTTATTTCTAAACTTTGGCGAGAGAATTGAAAAAAGGTCAAATGACCATATAATCGGCGGCGGGCTCTATCATAAGTCAGAGAATAAAAATCGTTTATGCAACGAGTACCGGGAGAGTGCCGCGCGCGCGCGCCTTGCTCTATCTCTCCCTGTCGTAACGAGTTTCAACGCCAATTGCACCTGTGCCAATCACCATAATCGCGCGCGCAGCCGCAGCAATATTCGCCGGAGCCGGGGAGAGCCCGGCGGTAGCCAACCCGTAAAGATTTATCATCTCATTACGCTCATAGGGCAAATAAAAGAAAATACCATTCATTCCCCGCGCGCTCTGCATTAAATTTTAATACCCTATGCACACTGCACAGTGCACACACACTCGCACATCACACAGCTCTAATTCTAACCTAATTAAAGAGGGCGCTCTTTTGCTAGTCTCCAACTATTATTGGCGAGAAACGCGAAAACCTCTGCGCACACTCGCACACGTCGGCGGCGAATCAAAGGACGCCAAAGGCGCGCTTTACGCAAAGCTCTATCTCTCTCTATAAAACTCGTCGAAAACTCCTGTCTCTCTTTCTCTCGAGAGTATACTCTTGCTCTTCTCTCTCTCTCTCTCTCTCTCTCTCTCTCTCCACTCGAGTCTCGCAGCGGTGCTAAGAGAACAGGGCTGGAATAGAGAGAGAGAGAGAGGGGGGGTGGGGTGGAGGGAGAGCGGTGCACTTGCTAAAAGGCTGATGCACTTAGAGTGAGAGAGTAGAGAGAGAGAGAGAGAGAGAGAAAACGAGCGATGTGTAAAGTAGGAGGTGGGCCGACGGCGCGCTGGAGATTCAATTATAACTCTTTCAATTATAACTTTCGAATTTTAATCTTATTTCGGTGTCGCGCACGTGCGCGCGGCGGCTCGGCTAAGAGTCCCGGATTATGAATTATGAAGTTAACGTGTAGCCACCCGCCAAAGTTAAACAGAGAAAAAGCGCCCGAGCTATGCGCGCGCGCCGCCGCCGCTGATGCGCCTACAGCCTCGGCGCGAAAAACTGCGGCCACGCTCGCTCCCTCTCTGCGGCGCGCGCAGAGTATACGTCCGGGGCAGCTCATGGTTTTTCAGCCGGGGAGCCGCTATATACGCTGTACTCACCTCTGCTCGAACTTTCCGTCGAACTTGTGCCGCCTCGCGAAGAAGAAGCTGTATTAATGCATTATCCATCGAGCCATAGCCATTCGAGAATTTAATTATCGATCGAGAGGCTGCTGCTGCTGATGCTGCAAGAGATCCCCCCTGTATTTCTTCGCAGCTTGACGGTAATGAAGTATACGCGGAAGAGAGAGGGAGAGAGAGAGCGTGCCGAGAAGGTATTCCGTAATTGACTTATAGCGAGGCAGAGGGTCGCTGAATAAAAGCGCAGGCAAAAATGTAGATTGTCCGGTAGGAATTAGTTATTCATCTCATAATTCATTCGCCCCTCTTGCGCAAGTTACGCCGAGCGCCCGGGACATTTTTTCACGTTTTCCGCAAAGTATTTTTCATCGGAAAAGCGCAAGTGCCGCAGAGCTTCCCGGTTATCTGCGCAAATATTCGTATATACGTAGTATATACGCGAAGCCGAGCAAATTCGGAGAGTCAATACTTCTAGACAAAGGCGATTGATGAATTATTCTTGGAACACGCGAGAGCCGATATCCGGCTTTCTGGCTGTCTTATCTCCACGTGCACTGTCGCGCGCCGCGCGCGGGTGTCCGTATAACGCATTTTTTTTCCTCGTCGTCAGCGCACCCGCCGCGCGTTATGTGCATCATTATTCGGGGGCGACTTTCATTTCCATGGAAAGCTCTCTCCGAGTTTCCGCAATTTATTCAGCCCCTTCGTTCCCGCATTCGAGTGGGACAGTGTTGAGTTGAGAATCTCCTCCTGACCGAGAAGAGTAACTCGCGCGCGCGCGCCCCAACTTCTCTCCCTTATTATAATATTGGAGCTCGCGACTATCTGCGCCGATCGATTAAATACACGCTCGTTACGGAAGATCCTCTGCTCTGCTATCTGTCTTAACGAGAGAGATAGAGAGAGAGAGAGAGGAGTTCGACTTAGTCAACTATCTCTATAGACATACGTGCGCGTATATACCTTCGTCTTATAGATCCAAGTTATTCAATCACAGTTTCCTGACATGTCCGGGTCTTCTGGAATTATGCGAGAATCAAGATAAGACATGATGGTCGATATTTCAACTTTATATCAGAGCACTGACACTCACGATGATTAGTACGTCCCGGAATTTTACCGGACAACTCTAACGGCAAATATATCCTGCATGTATATCCTGCGGTAGAAAAACGATAACAACCCATTGACCGTCGGTTAATAATTCACGACTGCTATTAATAAGTTGTTGTTCGTAGTTGAACTCCCAAAGAACCTGAAGATTGTAGCAGAAATTTCGTCTCCCTCGGCATTGGGGAAAAAAGTGGAGCAATTAGAGATTGAAGTTTTCAGAAGAAAATTCGAGAAACTTGAAAAATTTTTCGAAAACGCGTTCGACGTACGGGAAAACGTCGTCGAATTCATTGCTCTGACCCAATTTCCCTTCTCGCGCGAGAAGAAGAATCTAGCAGCCGCAAAAAGCGACGACTAGCCCCGACTTACCCAGCAGCAGCTCTCTCGGTCGCTCGACTTGTCTTGACTTACTAAAGAAGTGCAGCGAGCGTCGGTCGGAAAATTTGAACTATGCTACCGCTGCTATCCTCGAGGAATCCGAGCTGCGCGCTAGTCCTCCTAAACGGATCGACGATGTACTTAAGTCACCGCACGCGTCAAGCTCGTTCTCCCTTTCTCTCTCTCTCTCTCTGTCGATATAGATAAACGAGTTCACGGCGATAGCCCATCTCTTTCCTCCCTGACGCTGTATGATTTCGTCGCCGTGGCTGCTACTGCTACTGCTGCCGCTGCTGCTGCGCATATCGTACTATATACTGGGATTCGGAATTAAACCGTGCGAGCTGCATCATTATCGGTTGCCACCCGGGTTTCCGGTCGAAAAAACGCAAAAATGTTCAGACATTTCCTTTTGCATTTTTGCTGTCGAGAGTATTATTTGTGTACTGTGAATCCTGTGGGACTTGCCCTGGTAGAAATTTGAGCAGTGAAACTACTGAGTAGGCTAGCCACTGGGTAGTGCCCACTGGGCAGTTCTAAGAAGCGTCACTGCCCAAGCACTGCCCGAGCACTGCTCAATAACCAATCGAATATTTTGTCGGATTAAAAAGTTTAATTATTAAAAATAACTGATGCATTTAAATCCTAAATATTATTTTTAATTAATCTACTAAAATTCGCAATATGCAATTGATAATTTATTACAATATTTTATTATTTATTTAGTCAATAGTTATAAAAGTTAAAGAGTCATAACTTTTTAAAATGATTTAGGATTTCTGATTACAAATCAAAAATTAAGATTTATCAAATAATTTATTTAAACAATTTATTTAGCATTTTTTCTAAATTTCTTTTAAAAATTATTTTATTTTGTTTTCATAGAATTTGAGAATATTTGTAAAAAGTTTATTACAATTTATTTGAGACGAAAATTGCGATTCGAGCTTCTGAGTCGTTGTTCTAGCTCTGTTTTGAAAATGAGAATGTCTTGCTCTTATTTGATCGCCGCCGAGATCGAGGCCTTTCGAACTATTCAAAATTGTCAGAAAATTGTCATTCAAGTTGCGTTTTAATTGTTGAAAAATTGTGATCTATATGAAAATATTAAATTTTCGTAAATGTGTATATTCGATAATTATCGAATTTCTCTTGTGCGACATCTGACCGCCATAAAAGGATTAGCTCGGAAGGCCTCGGTCTCGGTGGCGATCAGGGGTATGTTTCCAAATGATCTGCTATAGTAGCAGTAAGTACATCTGACAACGTTGCAGCACCTTCCTAGAACAGTTTGTATCCATTTTTGCAGACGAGGTTGGGATGCTCTATACGACATCAATACCGGGCAATTAATATGCAACGTTGTCAAATGTACTTAAGGCCTTAAGGGCATTACGGGCAGATCATTCCGGAACATACTCCAGGTAGGAGCAAGCTCTCATTTTCAAGACAGGGCTAAGAAAACTGCTGGAATCGCAGTTTTCATCGACGGAATTCCCCGCTTTAAGACAGTCGTTCGCAATGTCTGCACACTGAATGCTTTATACCTGCATATACCTGTACTGGTAGTATACCTGCATAGTAGTCTGGCGAGCTCCGAACTAATCCATTTTATGATAGCTCTATAATTGCCTACTTTCAAATTAACATTTTTAAAAATAAATAATTTGTTTACTAATCAACTGTATAATAACACAGCATTATTTATTAAAAACAATAAATTTCGAACGGAAAAAATTGATTAATTTTAAGTTCCTATGAACAAAATTTAATTGTGCGTGTGCGCGTGCGTGCGTGCACACGCACAAGCAGAGATGAAGTATAAATATGTAAAATATTTTGTAAGAAAATACTTAAAAATTGTAAAATTATTTGAAATAGCATTTTGTACCCAGTTCCAATTCAGTGTTTTAGAAAGCAATATTTTATATTCAATTTGAGTGTTTATTGCAAAATTATTTAAATAATTGGTCAAAAAATGTTTATTTTCAAAACAATTGATTTTGTGAAAAAAATACGAAAAAACACTTTAGTACTAATATTAGTAGTATTTAGTTCAGATTATTGCCAAATTATTTAAATAAATTATCAAAAAAATGTTGAATTTTGAAAAAAAGTATTAATCAATTTCGTGAAGAAAAATATGAAAAAACTTAATAATTTTTGTAAATAATTAATTTTATTTAAACAATTTATTTAAACAAATTATTTAAATAAATTGTGACTGTCAATGTAGTATTGAGTGATTCCGTTCAAGAATTAATTATATTCACAAGATTTCATTCTAGAAATAATTATAATTTTAAAATAGAAAATAAACAATAACTTTGTTTACTCTGAAGACTATATTGAACATCATAGTCTTTATAACATTCAATGTTTAAATTTGAATACTGCTTAAAGCATACAATATTGTATCAACTTTTGGCAGCTTTGATTTTTTATACTGTTTAATCCATAATAAATAGTAAAAAACGTTTACGTAATGGTTCAAAATAATTTTTTTAGTTTTTGTTTAAATTTTTTCATTACTTTGTGCGTAAAAATCTTTAATTATTACTGTTTTTTTATTAATAATTTGATGATCAATTCTTAAGCAGTGCGCTACAGAAAAATCTGACGAAATTCACCGTGCCACTCGCTAGTGACTGCTGAAATAACTGCCCAGTTCCTTTTGAACTGCGCAGTCACTGCTTAGAAACTGCTGAACGTTTCTACCAGGGTGGCGCTATACTTTATATATACAGAACGAAAGTGCAGCTCAAGAGCTTTAAATCGAGCCTAAAATTTTTAAAATCGGATGTTCCGCTCACGAGTTACGCACGCTTCAACACTGCTAACTCTTTATAGGGCTCTCGCGAAACTAATCGATTTTCACTTTTTTTTTTCAAATCCTCGAAACTTTGGATCCAGTGACTCGATTTTAAAGATTAATAGCTTAAATTAAAGCTCTTTTCCTCAACTTTACGATTTTTAGGTGCAAAATTGATTTTTCTTATCTATTGAGCTATATATATGCGTTCAGAAAACCAATCCGCTTTAGAAGCATATATATAGATCAACAGATAAAAAAAATTAAATTTAGACCTAAAAATCAAAAAGTAGAGGAAAAGAGCTTTAATTTGAGCTATCAAACGTTAAAATCGAAGCATTGGATCGACAGTAATAGGGATTTGAAGAAAGGGAAAAATGTGTGGTTTTTGGAAAAATCGAGCTATTTCGTGAAAGTCAAACCAAACGACTTTTTTCAAATGGTCATAAATTTTGATCGAGTGATTCGATTTTGACGTTTAATAGCTTAAATTAAAGCTGTTTTCCTCAGCTTTTTGAATTTTAAGTCAAAATTAAAATTTGATATATAGTGAGCTATATATATGCTTTCAAAGAACCAATCGGCTTTAGAAGCATATATATAGCTCACTACAAAAAAATATTGGTATCAACAAAAAAGCTGAGGAAAACAGCTTTAATTTAAGGTATTAAACGTCAAAATCGAATCACTCCATCAAAATTTATGACCATTTGAAAAAAGTGGTTTGGTTTGACTTTCACGAAATAGCTCGATTTTTCCAAAAACCAGACATTTTTCCCTTTCTTCAAATCCCTGTAACTGTCGATCCAATGCTTCGATTTTAACGTTTAATAGCTCAAATTAAAGCTCTTTTTCTCTACTTTTTGGTTTTTAGGTCTAAATTAAAATTTTTTTATCTGTTGATCTATATATATGCTTCTAAAGCGGATTAGTATTCTGAACGCATATATATAGCTCAACAGATAAGAAAAATCAATTTTGGACCTAAAAATCGTAAAGTTGAGGAAAAGAGCTTTAATTTAAGCTATTAAACTTTAAAATCGATTCACTGGATCAAAAGTTTCGAGGATTTGAAAAAAAAAGTGAAAATCGATTAGTTTCGCGAGAGCCCTATAAAGAGTTAGCAGTGTTGAAGCGTGCGTAACTCGTGAGCGGAACATCCGATTTTAAAAATTTTAGGCTCGATTTAAAGCTCTTCAGCTGCACTTTCGTTCTGTATATATAAAGTATAGCGGCAAGTCCCACAGGATTCACAGTACACAAATAATACTCTCGACAGCAAAAATACAAAAGGAAATGTCTGAACATTTTTGCGTTTTTTCGACCGGAAACCCGGGTGGCAACCGATAATGATGCAGCTCGCACGGTTTCTTATTCGGAGGGGTCCCAGAAATCAGAAAAAAAAGGTCTGGTAAGTGTGCCCTACCCAAAATTTTTCGGTAGTCGGGGCCCCCAGAAGTTTCCAGTATCCCGTGGAATGACTCATATACGTACTATATACTGGGATTTGGAATTCCTAGGAATATCGGGATGCCCGTTAAAGTTGGTGGGGTCGTTGGGGAGAGAGAGAGAGAGAGAGAGAGAGAGAGAGAGAGAGAGAGAGAAAATGAAGTTGTCACTGTTGGGCATAGCGTCGATTCGACTTTATTCGAGCGAGAATGCCGCGCGCGCCTCTTGAATTCTTTTGCCGAAGGCTGTCTCTCTTCTTTGCGAGTTCGACGAGTGCATTTGCCGACTGGGTAGTGTGTGCTGTGTGTGTGTACGTGTGTGCCACTACTGACACTGCTGCCCGAGATAATCCACTCCGGGGATTTTACACGCTTTCTCGTTTCTTTTTTTCGCTCCTCGTCCCATTGGATGCCGAGTATGTGTGCTATGTCTGTCTGTCTCTATCTGTGTGTGAGTGCCCGCGCGAGCGAAACAAAAGAAAATTGAAAGAAAGACAGTCGCACGAATCGCGTTTGTGTGTAGGTATAAGGTATATACGCGGCTTGAGTAACGATGAATATTTCATGAAATTAGGTAATTCTCCGTAAACAAACAGCTGGGAAGTTATGTTTGCGCTGCACCTTATATTACGTGCTGTGATGCAGCGCACGCGGCGCGGGACACACGAGGCCCCGGCTAAACACAACATAACAACGGCAAAGATGGAAGAGCCGTCAGCGGCGGCGCGACGAGTTACGTTGAATTAAGCAAGAGCCAATTTAACGACACATGAAATTTATTCTCCCTAATTAGATCACTTGATTATACAGCTATAGCAGTGCGCGTGAAAAAGCGGTTTCTAATTACAGCGCCCAGCCACTCGCGCGCGCGCCTTTCTTCACCGAACTCCGGCGAATCCGCGCTCTTTCTCTTTCTCTTTCTCTTTCTCTTTCTCCCTTATACTCTCGGCACCGGAGAATAGAAAAAAAAAAATTAATTAAAAGCTGCACTCGCTCCCAACTTTTCTTCAGCCGGGGAAAAATCATTTTTTTCGCAAGCGAGATCAAAACTCACTTTATTTTTCGCGCGCGCGCCTGGAGAGTGAAGACTCGGCTTTTTCATTACGGAAGCTCTTCCATCCGGAATCGATAGCTCGCGCGCGGCGCGCGTTTTACTTGTTCCTTTTCTTTTGCGATCCGACGTCCTCTCGTAGTAGGTGTCTGCGCACTTTGCTGCACATTTTTCACGCGCTCGCGCGCGATGTGTAACGTTGGCTATAATGGTCTTTTGTAATGCAGCGTTAATCGCCGTGTAATACAAGACTTAGCCGCGTGTGAGGAAAAAAGAAGCGCGCCCGCCCGTTCCTTTCCTTCCTTTTCTCCCCATCTCTCTTTCCCCATCGAAACCAGTTTCTTCGAGCAGGCTTTTCGGCGCCGCTAATCTCGCAGGATTATCCTCGATGTCGGTCTCCCAATTTCTCATTTTTTTTTCTCTCTCCCCCCCTCTCTCTCGCTCCTTCGCACTCGGCCCCACGCGAGGACGTGTGTTTAGATAGACGTTACACGATAAACAAAAATTTATCCAAATATATATACCTGCAGCCGCGGCGCGTGCCCTAACGCGAAGACGAAAAATTAAAGTGTACATACGAAGTAAATGGAAGAGTATCGGTTTCCCGATTGTTTTTCAATTTCGTCGGCTGTCCCGAAAGTGCCATGCGCATTGCTGTTTATTCTCCTCTCTCCCACTCTTCTTGCAAAACAAATCCGGGTAAACAGACGCAGAGGGAGAGAGAGGGAGAGCCGGGGCTTTAGAATCGTGTTGGCAATCGAAATGCCGAGAGCGGCCCTCTGGCGCATCAGAGTGCGTTTGTCTGTTGTTTCGTGATTCTTCTGTCGTTTTTGCCAACTTTCTTCCCTCTGCGCGTAGAGCAGAGCTCTTTCATTGTACTTCTGTTTTATATCAGCTTTATTCGGTCTCCGAGGCTGCTGCTGCAGCTTTCTCTCGGCAAGCTGTACGCGCATTTGATAAAGTTAAAGGGAGAATCGGAATCGCTTCGCCGGACACACTCGATTCTGTATATATCTGTATATATATGCCATATACAGAGCGAGAGAGAGAGAGAGAGAGAGAGAGAGAGAGAGAAAAGCGTCGTGGAAAAGTTTGGCCGCAGGGAGACAAAAAATTTCGCTCGTGTTTCTCGGCTGCAGCGAGCGCATGTATTTCTCTCTCGGTTTGTTTCGTTTCGAGCTTTTTTCCCTCGGTCCACCGCGACAAGGGGGGAGAGCCGGGAAAATTATTATCGCCAATTTTACACATTTTCGAAACAGCAGCACGCAATTCCCGGAGAATTGTCGCTTTAAAAAGGACGCTTTATAACTCTCGCCGCTCTCCCGCATACGCATAAAAGTCCAAAATTATGATCATCTCGCTGTCTCGAGGCACGAGAGAGAGAAAGCAAACAAGCTCCGGAGAGAACCGCGCGGTAAATTACGTATACATGTATATGTGTTGGTGCAGGCGGCGGCGGCGGCGGCGGGGGCAAGAAGCGAGTGCGGGGCTCGGTGAAAAATTGCCGAAATTGGCTTAAGAACGGCCATCAATAATGTGCGAGCGACCAGGTTATTTGCCTAATTCGACAAAACCGTTGTCAAGCGAGTTTTTTTTTTGCGCGGCAACGGCGGCGACCGAGCACACGCGGCGTACTTATACACTTTTTCCCCCCTCGAGGATATTCCGGAGCCAAAAGCTTGTCTCTCTATACGTTTATATACCTGTATAGTGTATACTGTATATGTATAGTGTATATAGAGAGACGAAACTGGTGCGGAGAGAGCTGTATAGGTGAAATTTCATTTTGGCGTTGTGGAGCGGCCCGATACAAAAACGGAGCAGCGATCCTCCTCGCACAAAGGAGCTGCTGCTGCTGCTGCTGCTGCTGCTGCTGCTCTCGGTGAAAATCTCTCGGCAGGAGAACCGGCTAATTTCCCCCGTAAAAACTCGAGCGCGCACGCCTTGCTCTCCTTGAAGCGCTGCTGCTCAGCTGCAGCAGCAGCAGCAGCAGCACTGCAGTACAACAGCCCCGATATCGCGAGCCACATAGCCTATATAGGTATATTAGTCGTCAGTCAATGTGTATAGGTGCGCTCGGGCGTACACAAGGAGCCGCGGCTGGGATGGAAACTCTTGGCCGCGACTGTACCGGTCCCGAACGCTTAGCCTTGAAGTCTCTCGTTCGTTCAGCGCGCTCTATACAGGCTTTGCTTTCCGGAGGGAGACGCGTCTCTCGCACCGTTCACCTTTGCAAGTATATATGTATACAGCTATATAGGTATTCCGCGCGCGCGTGTGTGCGTGACGTGTCTGTGTATGTACACGCTTCACCGCGTATGGCGCTACTGTCGTGTTCTTAACTCTCCGCTGTGCACAAGACGTGTAGTAGAGTCGAGCTCAGAGACGAGAGAGAGAGAGAGAGAAGCTATGTACTATATAGCGTGTGCGGCAAAAAATTGGGCTTGCTCGTTTTTTCGAACCTCGAGGTTCTTCGGCTAATTATGTGTCGAGGATTTACGGTCCTGCGACTCGATCGTTTCTACCGCGATTAATGGCGCAGTCGCGAACTATGCGCGCTCCGGCGCACTAGCTATCTCGTTAATGTTGCGGACTCGGGTCAAATTCATTTTTATCCCCCGTCGAATAAGCCTTGGTTTACCCCCCCCCCCCCCCCCCAGCACGCTTGACTTATGCACGCACCTCCAATAAAATCCTTTCCAGAGTTTTAATATAAATTCACTCGTGCACCCGACCTCCCACCCACCCCCTCCCCCATTTCTCTCGCAAAAACAATGAAGCGCGTGCGGCTAAATTGAATCTCATAATTGCAGAGCCAAAGCGAGAGAGAGAGAGAGAGGGGGGGGGGGAGACGAGTCACTCGACCGCAAGAGCTATATTTTCCCAGTTCTATCTCTCGTACTGGCGCGCACTGCAGCCATAGCTGCACTATAACTATACATACTCTACGTAGAGAGGGAGATGGAGAAAATGCCCGCACGGAATGGACGTTTAAATACAAGCTGCTGCCGCGCGCTGCTATGGCTGCGGACAGACGCTAAAGAGAAAGAGAAGAGAAGGTACTCCACGCGGTGTGTAAGGGGAGGGAGAGAAGTGACGAGCTCGCTCGCTCGCGAAGAAGACGACGCCGGGACGCACAGGTTAAAGCCATAACTCGCTTGTTCCCCTGCACACAGCTGCTGCTGCTGCTGCTGCTAGTGCCGCTGACCGTCGCCTTAAACACACTGTAATCCGCGACTCGAGAGCGCTGCTGTAGACGCTTTCCTCTCTCTCATCTGCGTCTCTTTTCTAGGGCCTCCGATGCCGCTGCAAGATGAGACGCGACACTCATGAGAAAGTCAGAGAGAGAGAGAGAGAGACGGAGAGAGAAAGAGATGAAAGGGTTGGGGGCGGACGACGGAGAAGAGATGAGGCCGGATAGCAGTTGGGATGCGACCATCGCCAGTTCTCTTCTCTTGTCTCTCGGCAGCGACGCTCCCGCGGGCGTCTCTCTCTCTCTCTCTCTCTCTTGTGCTAATTGGCCGGGAGCGAGATTGCTTTTTCTGGCCTGATTTCTTACGAGCGCAATTTAATAAAAGGCGTACACGCACGCACAAACTCGATTTACAACGCGCGCCGCGCGCGTCATCGTCCTCGAAAAAGAAACCTCGTCCTCTATATACACGCACCCAAATTCGTGTGCATCATATACGTTACATATATACTCGCGCGATTTCTTCACTTTCGCCGATTCTATTTTTTCCTCCTTCCCCCCCGAATTTACGGCCGATAAAAGAGTCGCGAAAGTTTACAAGTCGAGCGAATAAAAATCGCGGCGGCGGCGGCGGCGCTGCGTGTATTTTTAACGGGCCGCGCGCGCGCGCGCATAATTTTAGCTGCTCGCTCGCTTACTATTGTTTACAGGGGTCGACCATTCCGGATTTCGAGCGACTCCGCACGGAATTAGAATTCTCGCGGGCGATTTCTCGCTGCTGCCACTGCTCTGCCGCTTTTTTCCCCAAGCTATTTCCCCGCACGTCGTTCGTAAATCACTCGACGCTCGGAGGATGGACTGCTACTGGACGCGAGAGAGAGAGAGAGAGAGAGAGAGATTTCTCGAGCTCGTAAATAGCGGCTTTAGAGAGAAAGACTGATGCAGTTTATTGTGCGATGCGCGCCGGCTAACGAACTATTTGTAATTTCGGCGTATGCCCATCGAAGCTGTAGCCCGCGCGTGGCTCTATTTAACTTTCAAATGAACGAGCTCGGCCCCGTTAATTAATTATTCCGCCGCTGTTTGGATAGAGCGAGTTAATCGTTGCGTGATTTCTACTTTGGGAAACGAGTGTGACGACGAGGCGTGATTACGGAGATAAGTCAGGTATAGCTGCGATTATATTGAAAAGCGTTTGAAAACTAATGAAGACGTCTTATCGCGCGGCGGCGGCGGCGACTCCCTACAAAGACCTGCTTGGCCTTTCGAAACACGTTTTTCATGAAACACGCCTTTCCCGAATGCATAACGCACACATTATAATACTGTACGCGTAACGTCGCCACCGCGTATACACACATCGTCTCCGTATATTAGCGCCGAGTCACGCCATTATATGCGGCGCAGCTTCTTATGAAAATTTATTCAGCGATCGGTTGGCCTTCGGCAATTATCTACAAGTGTCTATATTTACCTGCACCGAACGAGATATCCTTCGAAACTGCCAACTTTTTACGCCCGCAAATATAAGCGACGGCGCGCGCGCAGCTAATAAACGGATACGTGACTTTGCCTAAAACCGGGGATTTAGAGAGCCGGTGGGGGAAGGGGAACACGAGCGGAACGGAGACACGCCGGAGGTGGTCGTCGACGGCGGCGAGCAGGCCACCCCAGAGATCTGTCCTATCGATTGTGTGTATCTTTCGGGGAAAGCGCAGCCTGCGCCTCTCGGATGTTGTAAATGTAGCGACGAGGCGGGACTACGTTTTATCGGGCCCGCACGCAGAACTACGCTTTGATTATTTTACTGCGCAGCTTAAGCGGTCGGAAGTTTTGTAAAACACCGAGATAGGCCCGCTCTCCCCCTTGTGTCCGCTCGGCGCGATGGTCGGAATTCTTGAGGGGGAGGCTGCAGTATTAACCCCTCAGTTGACATTGGCCGGGCGCGTGCGAATTAGTTTACACGGCAAAACTTTATCTATTAGCAGTGCGCGCGCCGAACTTTCCTAGTTATAGCACCGGCGCTTAACCCTTCTACCGCGCCTCTCTCCGCCCCCCTAAACACATGTATAATGTATATCTATGTGTGTAATATGTATGTGTGTGTGTGTATATCGTTTAAAGTTTCGGCGCGCGCGCGCGTATAGAGTCAAGAATGAAAATCAGTAGTCCAAATATTAAATTAAGCGGGAGGGCCAATCTCTCTGCTGCGGAATCGATGCTGCTGTGTATTCCCACAGTTCGCGCAGAGTGCGCTCTTTCTCTCTGGCTCGGGTCGAAAAATTTTCCTCCAGAGGAGATCAGCATTAATGCGCGGGCACGCCTAGGCCAATTCCGCGCGCGCCCGCTCGGGAAAGTGGCAATAAATAAGCCGGCAGTTCACCGACGACGAGTTTACGCGCGCGGCAGGTAGGTATACGTACGGGCACGCGCGCCCAAGCACTATACCGGGCGTGACGATGAATTTATTAGCGTTGCGACGATTGACTACTGCCGTGCATGCAGTGCAGTGTACTCCGTATACCTTTTTTTTCGGGGATGAGCTCACTCCCCTGCATCGCACGTTCTGGTAGTGTATGGCAGCTATGTAGACCGCTCGTGTAACCTGTCGATGCTGCGCTAGTCTTCCGTGAGTTTGTATATATAGAGAGAGAGAGAGAAAGAGCTATGGCGCGAGGGAATTTGGGGATTACGTATCGAGCAATGCGTAGGCAGAGCAGCAGCGGCAGCAGCGCAGTCGGTGTTTTATGAGCTCGCCGAGTGATTGATACGGTTAACAATGCGTATAAACGCGTATGCGCACTGCGTCGCGAGCGAGCGGGGATAGCTCTTTTTTTTCCCCATACAGGCAGAAAACTGATTATCGCTATCGCCAGCGCTAAATCAGCATCGTAATTTTTATTCGGCGCTCGCGCGCACGCGCGCGTTTATGGCCGCTTCGTATATGTCTATGCTTTTCGCGTCCGGGCCAGATACGATATTGTAAAGGCCTGCGGAGAGGCCTGGAGATCCTAATCTAATTACCGATCTCCATTAGGCGAGAGCGTGTATAAAGCTTATTATTTCTCCTTTCCGCTCTCTTGGAGAAGTTGGTGTATAATAATCTTTCCGATACACGTGTAGACTGTATACACGCCGTTGTTGCGTAAGTCGCCCGTCGTCGCCGCCGCCGCCGCCGCGCGCTCTAGACATATGGACTTGATTAGGCTGCCATTGCGCAACGATGATATTAAGGATTACATGTATATAGGCACACGCACACACGTACATGTGTATAGGTCCGCGCATTGGAAAGTCGGCGTACGTATTACACAGCGTGGCACTCGACTCTCGTAAAGTTTCCCTCGATGAAAATCGTTCGCAGCTATATATGTTTCTCTGTTTCCTTCAGGAAGTGATCTCTCTCTTTCTCTCTCTATACTTTTCTCTGTATCTCTGGTATATATCCGAGTTATGTATAGTATATATATAATATATATGTACACGAGCGTTGCGCGCACGTCGCCGAGTTTTCAGGCCGCCGCACGATCGAGATCTCGCGAGAAAGAGAGAAAGAGAGCTGCTGCGCAGCGCGCAGAGAGCAGCGAGACTTTTACTACGTGTGCACAACAAGCTTAGCGTTCAATTAAGCCTGGCGCGCTCGCGCAAGAAAGCAGGAAGAGAAAAAAGTGGCACTAAACTTCTTATTACGTGGACGTAAGGGAAATAAAATAAATAAAGCGACTGCAGTGTACTAAAAGAAGCAGCAACTACGGCGTCGGCGGCTGAGGGACCAGCGAATAAAGCGCTCGGCAAATTCACGAGCGGCACTTCTCGCTCTCTCTCTCTCTCTCTCTCTCTCACTCTCTATGTCTGGCGAAGCGGGAGTAGAGACTCACGACTCGAGTGTATAAAGCCGACGGCAGTTATAGATTGGATCGTCGCGCGCGAAACGAGATTGAGCAGCCAATGCACTCTCCTCTCGACGCCCTCGACGTTGCACATGCACTCGAGCGAATTCGCGCTTTGATGACGCTCTTGCTTCCCCCTGTGTATAAGTTTGCCCCCTCCCCTCCTTCGTTTTTTTTTGTTACGACAAAGCTGCAAAAATTTTCGTGTGTATATATTAAGCGCATTTCAACGCCTCTCGCGGCCGAAAATCATCGTTCATCGCAGCCGCGCGCTCGCTGTAAACAAAAATTAAAAATACATCAGCAGCCGACAAATTCCGGAGAGAGAGAGATGTGGGAATAATAAGGAGAATCGCGTCGGCTCGTAAATAAATCAGCCTAAATTTAAACGCGAACGAGCGCGCGCAGCGAGCTTCACGGAGAAAGACGAGTCTCTTTTTATCCGAAGCCAACTCACGGAGCTTTTTCCGCTTATCGGCGTTTGTTTGACATAATCCGACGAAGCGACCCTTTGTTCCTCTCCAATTCGCGTAGACACGTACAGACGTACGCACACCCGCACTCGCGTATACAAAGACAGCCGTCGAAGCTTGTCTTACGCGCTGCGGAGCTCAACGGCCCCGGTAGTAACAGTACACAGCAGCACAAAGTGAAGACTTGGACGTTCGTTCGGGTCGCGAGGAAGCGCTCTGCGCGCTAGTGGGTCAGGAGAGCTTCTCTCGACGACGAGGACGATTATTGTTATTTAGTCTGTCCTCGCCCCCTCCCCCCCCCCCCCATCGGATCGTAAATTTTAACAAGCGCCCGTAAAGCTGCCTTCGTGGCCGATGTTTATTTTCTTTTCGCGCGCAGCAGCTCTCTTACCTCGAGTTTTCGAGAGGCTTATCGCTCTCTGGCGCGCTATATCCGTTCATATACATATATATATATTTTGAAAGAGAACGAGGCCGGAAAACACACTCGTGCCTTTTTTTTCGAGTGAAGCGCAGCTCGTCTCGTTTCCTCGCGAGAGGCACACAGAGAGAGAGAGGGAGAGAAAGAGTGTCGGTGAAGGGGAAGCCACTCGAGATGATTATCATCACTCCGGTGACAAATCGTTCTCTCTCTTTTACATTTCGGCCGCTATCTGCGCGCTGCGCCTTTTTTCCTTTTAAAACAGAGTCGCGTGTGCGCCGAGTCGAGTGAGCCGTTTAATAACCTAACGAAGCTGAGGTAGTATATGTATACGGGTGCGTGCGTCGCTTTTATCGTAGTAGTTTATAAAGCTTCGATGTAGTCACGCCGAGAGAGAATAATTACCTAATAAAAATTACTGCGTGTCGAGTAAAAGTTATAGTGTACAGTGTACGTACATGTTAAGTAACCGGAGAAACACTTGCTCGTGCTCCCCGCCGCGTTTTTTTACAAGGTTTTCCAGTAACTTTTGCCGCGGTGGAATCGTGAGAAACGCCCCGTTATGCGATTCCAACGAAAAGGCTAAAAAAAAAATACGTTGTAAAAATGCGCACAATGCGAGATAATGCAGTAATTTTCATCGGGTCTCGCGCAGTTTATGTACGCGCGTAACCTCGGCGAGTTGAGGTTATAATACGTGGACTTTTCTCTAGTAGCACGCGACTGCAAAACGCCATAAAGCGGCGAAGATAGTTGGGCCATCCTATATTGCCGGCAGATATGCATTGGTTTATATGGGATAACTGCGTGACGTCACGCCTTAACAAGGCGAATGACCCGTCAGAGAGTACGGAGCTTTTCTATAGGTGTATGTGCCTGGTGTGGATGTGTATACGTATATATGGAGAGAGATAGAGAGAGAGAGAGAGAGATGCGGAGCTTCCGCTTTATCTCTGTGCGCCCCTTTCTCTTCGGCGATCGTATCTTGGAGAGGAAAAGCAGCAGTAGCCAACTTCCGGAGGATCCTCGATTTTCCCTCGCGCACGTACGCGCATTCAGAGACGAGATTCACGCTTGAGAATCTTCTTCTCGTGTGCCAGGCACGCGGCTGCATTCTCGTTACGGCGAAAAGTAGTTACGCCGCCGGGGCCAAACGGCTATGATATTCCAAAGTCTCGTTTCTCTATTTTCTTTGTCTGTGCAGTCTGGCTCTATCTCTCCCACCGCCGCCTCCTTCCTTTGCTCCTGCTCCTCCTCTTTGCCGCCTCCTTTATATCGCTTTTTACCTCGGACTCTCTCGCTCTCGAGAGGAAGGATCAGTTTTATCCAGCTTTTTTCTCTCCGCGCGCGAGAGCTCCGGAGCAACGCTCTCCGATCGTTAACGGGGTCGGATTGAATGCTAACAATGGTGTAAAAGAGCTTGCGGTTTGTTTCACTCTTCGCCAGCGGGAGCGAGAGAAAGAGCTTGACAAGAATTACGCGCAAAATCGAATCAGTATAGACGAAAAGAATGTCTCCTCTGTAATGACGATAGCCTTATATTCATTCTCATTTCTCTCCCCGGGTCGCGGGTGAGCGCGGGTCTACGGACTATACAGTATCTTATGACTTATATATATGGGGAGGCCAGGAACTCAGCTCTCTCGGCCTCGTTCATATCGGGCTCCCGCTCATTTTTTTCCATTTCTCTTGAAAGCTCCGATTTCTTTCTTTCTCCTTTTACCCCGGGAATCCCAGAAACAAACGAGTTTTCTCTGTCTCCGGGAAAATGTTTTCGGATATGGCTGGGAGAAAGATAGAGCGAGAGACCGAAAGCACAGTTTATTCGAGCGAGGCTACGTGTGTCCGGGGGTCAATGAAGCGCAAACGCGACTCGAGGGCTGAGACCCCGCCGCCGCCGTCGCCGCCGCCGACGACGACGTCGACGCCGTACGTTTTCCATCTCCTAAAGCTGGTTAGCTTCTTCCGCTTCTTCTTCTTCTTCTTCTTCTCCTCCTCCTCCTCCTCCTCCTCCTCCTTTTCGCTCTCTTCCTCTGCGAGTTCGGCATAAAAGCAGTGGCGGCAATAGCGGCGCCGACTTTGGACGGGCTCTCGGCTGTACCTAATTCGCATTTTCTTCGAACTCGAACGTGTATGCGACACGCCCGACTGCTCCTCTATACACGCGTACGTGCGTGTTTGCGAGCAACAACTTCTCTGTGCTTGTGTAGCAACGCGAGGACTTGTACAGACGTCTTGGGCGTATAATATATATATATACCTGATCGACCAACTGTTTTTGAGGAGGTTGACTTGTATACGCGAGCCTTGAAATATGCACGTTGCCGCGCGGGTCGCGGAGTACTTTGAATCACATAATAACATTAATATAATAACACCTGTGTAGGTTGACGTTTCTTTTTGATGGAGTTATTAACCAACTTTCGAGAATATGTATATTCATACGAGAGAATTTTGCATTTTCAAGTCGAACGTCAATTTTGCACGTTGTGCATACTTTTCAATCGATGAATTTTTCACCGTAACGAGCATTAACTATTCGTCTATTCGATAACTTACTTAGCAATTGCTTTTGATTAGGAAACCCTTCATTTACGAGCATAATTAGGCTTTAAATTTACATTTCGATCAGTACTCGATAAGCTGCTGTTATTAACTTTTTCTCGTACAAGTCTAAGATAAAGTATGCGCAACTACTTATATTTGCTGTACTGTGAATAGATCTAGAATTACGGTAAATACCACTAGCTTGAAATCTCAAGTAAGCAAAACTCTTCTGTGTGAATCGAAGCTGGGAAGACGCCTTTGTTATTTGTTATCCTACAGTACAAACAGCCTAAACCTATAGATTCCTCAAGATTTTCCAGTCTTCCATTGTAGTCATTCGTGGATTTCGAAGTTTCATAGATTATCCCCTTTTTCCTGCAGTCGCGCTTGTAATAAGTTCACGTAATCGCAATCAATAAATAAAACGTCTTAGTAAAGTCTATGTATACGTGGTTTTTCCGGATATTGAAATTCATAGAAAGTGTACGATCGGCAGATAAAGCGCCTAAAGTCCGCCGTATGTCATTCTCGATCCGATAATTCAGAATGAAAATTGCAATCTAGCATTTCAATTGCTTCATCGAGTTGCGCATTGTGTAGAAAAAGGCAAGTCGCCGTAGTCAATTAATTGTCGAGCAGAGTACATACTTAATCCGGAGTAATCCGTCGTTTGATGCGAAAGAGAGGACGAATAATTCATGGAATTTAAGAACGCGAGCGAGTGAGCGCGCGCGCGATATGAATAAAAAAGTCTTGAATATTAATGCGATCGTTCACGCTCGTTTACACAGAGTCGAAATCGTTCTCTCACAGCCAATAAACCTGACGTCGACTAACGATCTCGAGTAGATAACGTCTCCGTCATAATCTCGCTCTAATTTATTCTCCAATGGTTTAAAAACGAAGCATCGTCGGGCTGACAATGGAGGGGTGGGAGGGGGGGGGCGAGAGCCAGAGAGATGTCACGCGGGGTAGAGCAGTAGCTGCCGATAAAAATGGCGCCCGCCAATAACAGCCGGAGGATCATGAATCACGATGACGAAGACGGAGGAATATGGAAAGGCGCGCGCGCTAACAAGAACGCTGAAATGTCGGAATCAATTTCGTCCCCTGCGAGGAGGTTATAAATCAAGCCCTTCTTCGGCGCCGCACCTTCCTCTTCTCTCCTCCTTCGACCGCTCGCCCCTCGTCCTTCTCTCTCTCTCTCTCTCTCTCTCTCTCTCTGTACGTTTGTGTGCAGCGCGTAAACACGCGGCGTTTTTCATCCGTGCGGCCGAGCGCGCGGCGCGGAGAAAACAGTTTTCCCCGAGAAAACCTGTGTACACTTGTATTAAACATGACGAATCGCGCCGTAGATTATCGCCGATTAGGAAAGAGAGCCGCAGTCGAAAGTCCTCACGTGATACATGCAACGTGTCCTCGGCCGCGGCCGCAGCCATACATCTAAACCTTAATTAAAATACCGTGGCGTTGGTTGGCTGCGGGGATAAAGAAAAAGAGGGAAAAAAAAAAAAAATTTCGAGAGCCCCGCGTGTAATTTCATGCGCGGCACGGCGACACCTTGCTTATTCTTCCTGCAGCAGCAGCAGCAGCAGCAGCAGGCAGGCAGGCATTGTCTACCGTCGGGCGCAGGATCGCGGCTTATCAGCTGCTCGCCGGCGCTATTGGCCCGAGATCCAAGGAGATTACGCACGCGCCTTGTTAGCCGAACTCCTGCTCTCCTCCGTTATCGCTGCTGTGCATAGTGTACATGGGCCTCCTTTTTTTTTGCAGCTGCAGTAGCTGCGTGCTTTTTTGCTCGTTGCGTGTGCGCTCTTTTATAATAGCCCCAGAGAGAAAGAGAGAGAGAGAGAGAGAAGCTTGCTTTTTCACTCGCTCTCTCGCCCGGATGGGGAAGTCGCGTGCGGGGGGTCGAGGATCTCTCTCTGTATATTTTTTTTCTCAGGGGAGGCGCGACGTATTTGCATGGCGCGAGGGAGATGCTCGTGGTAAACACAGAGCGCAGAGATAAATACGGTAAAGATATGAATAAAAATGAGCTCCTTTCTTTGTTTCAGGTAAGTCGGATGTTCGCCACTGATGCATAATCAACGCCGGGCGGAAGTCAAAAATCGATTCTCCACGTATTTCATCAGCTCGCTCTCGCCCCGAAATCCCTGGATTACGAAATTTCGCAAATTTGACTTTGAATTTCGCGCATTCTCTCAGGCTGATGATCGCCTACTGCGATTAATGGTATCTATAAGAGTGTCAGTATTTCTAGTCTCATGTTTTTTTTTTTGTGATGTCGGACACATTTAGCATTATTCAATATTCACGCTGACTTGAATAGCGAACGGTAACGGGCAATAGTAATGAGATGCATAATACAGGATCATCGATTAAAAGGAGAAGGAGGAAAAATCAGCGCGGCAGCCGCGTCGAGGGTTCGCACGAAAGAGTATCCGTTCTCGAGCCTCGAGAGCACAATAACTCGGAAATGAGAAGTGGCAGAGATCGGCGACGACCACCAGGAGTCATCCGCATATAACGAGTCCTTTACAATATTAACCCCCCGTCCCCCTCGTAGAGCATTGTCTTGTCAGCAAAGTCTTAATTTACCGACTCCCGGAAGAGAGGTGCAGTCGGTCTTTTACTCTCTCGTCGCTATCGATGAATGGCAACATAGCGCTTGGCAGAGGAGAGAAAAGAAGAGTCCCTGCGGATTTAGCGAAAAGGGTGGGAAAAGTAGCCAACTTTGTACTGGCGCGGGATCCAGTCGTCGCGTCGTTTTCTGCTGCAACTGCTGCTGACAACGCGCTATGCGCGATTGTCTCAGGGCAGAGAAGAAGAAGAAGAAGAAGAAGAAGAAGAAGTAGAATATACGCAGGAAGGGTATAGACTCTCTCTCTCTCTCGTTACGTGTGCAGCGAACAGAAGACACGAGGCGCCGCTGCATCTGAAACGCGAGCGCTGCTTCCATTCTTCTGTGTACAGTTTGAGGTGTCTCTCGCGCGCTTCGAGATTACGTCTATGTATATAGCTTTCTTCTTTGAGCAAAGTCACTGTCGGAGGGAGCTGCCGTGCACATTCGCATGTATTAGAGTTTCAAGCGAACCGAGCACTCGGCTGTTGTTTTTTCCCATGGCTCGAGCAGGCAGATCGACTCTGTTTCTGCGTCCCCGTGGAGAAGGAGGAGGAGGAGGAGGGCTGGGGTGTGGTGGAGGAGACGAGGGGCTGGGGGGAGCGGAAGTCGTTTAAGGAGGCTTTTCGCGAACGACGAGGCGAGTTGCGTGCCGTGTCCTCTCGCGCTCGTCGATAGCCCAGCTGATAAAATTCTCGCACAGGGCGAAAATTTCGTGCCGCGGGTAATTACTCCGCTGCATGCTCTTGAGGTCTATTTTTCTCAGTCGAAGGGGGCGAAGGAGAGAGGGAGAGGGAGGAAGGGAGAAAGAGAGACTTTCCCGAGATTTATGTTTACGGCGACATTATCTATGTGTACGGTTAAGTATGCGCCGTAAACTCCGCAATTTCCATAAAGTTTGACTCGCGGGGATTACGAGACGTTGAAAAGCAAACGAGAGTCTCTCTCTCTCTCTCTCTCTCTCTCTCTCTATGATACACCCCGCGCCGCTGCCGCAGTCTACTCGCTATAAAATCAGGCGGTGCGTTTACGAGTACTTGTCGCGCCCTCTTTCGCGCTCTCGTCACGTTATCCAGATAATTAATCGGGAAAAATGATCTCTCTCTCTCGGCGAGGCGATTTCTTTATCATCATCGGCTGCAACCCTCGTTATACTATACGTATAATGTGCGCGCCGGCAAAAAGGAAGGAAAGCGCGCAGCGCCAGAGAACGAGCTGCATAACCGAGCGCGATCGCGAGTCTCCGGTCTTTGTCTTTGCGGGAGTAGCTATATAGCTATACGCGCGGAGAGAGCCGAGCGAGCGAGAGCGAGTCTCCGAATAAAGCATCTATATCGCGCGAGCTGAGCGGCCGCGACGCCGGCGGCGTATTGCGTGGGTTAACGACTTCCGCACCTCGGCATTTACAATGGCTCCGATCATTACAGCTGCTCTCGGCTCCAAGTTTACCAAAGTTCGCCGTCTATCTCGGCGGTCTGGCCCCGTTATTATCCATTATTCGCCGTCCAAGGTCCGAATTTCGTCGTCGAGCAATTAATTCTCGCGGACTCGTCCTAATGAAACGTTATGTTTTCAAAGGGGGGTTGGGGAGAGAGCGAGAGAGCGAGAGAGCGAGAGAGAGAGAAAGCCTCCTAGAACCGAATGCGAGAGAGTTGGGTATACACTACACACACTGACGCACAGGTTGCGGGCAGGCTGTGCCGAGCAGCAGAGCTTTACTGACTGAGCCGCGCGATTAATTGCCGAGGATTATATCGCGCGCGAGCGACTAGAGTGTTTTATTGTACGGGAGAGTCGTTAGCGAGAATGAGGAAATATAGCGGGCCGCGCTACGGGAGAGAGAGAGAGCTTCATTATCATAATTTCTTTTATTCGGACGTGCCCGCGCTCCAATGGGGGATTTTCGGCTTTTCAAGTCGATTTCCGCTCGCTCGCGCGCCCGCATCGCGCCGCGTAGGAGTTTTTGGACAGCTGCCGAGTTTTACAACCGCGCGAGTTCGATCGATATATGCGCTATTACTGAATTATACACCATCGGGAGAGAGCGAGATCAGCAAGAGAGAGATCGGCCAAATCGGCCGCCGCGCGACGCCTTTAAATAATATATGGCCACGTGTACACAATACTATTTTTAAAGCAAACACGTATTATGTACGAGAGCATAGCTCTGGCTCTCTCTCTCTGCTCTATGAGCACAACGTGCGCATGCAAATGAGTCCGCATTGATTAATGTCGTCAATACGTTTGTATACGTGTGTGTGTGTGTGTGCATATATACATCTGCATAGCGCGCGCGTGTGTTAGCGTATCCGTGTGAGAACGAAACGAACGTAAGCGTACGTTGCACAACCTTTCGTTCCATTAATCAACGCTGTTCCTCCTCGTAAAAGTCCAGTTTTACTCCCACGAGGCGTTATACGACTGCTCGTCGTAATTAAAAGGGTCGCGAAAGTGCCAAAGGAATAAGAGAGCGCGAGCACTTATTCCGGAGTGTCGCCTCGGGGACGGCTTTGGGAGGGAGAGAGAGGGGGAAAGGAGAGCTGGCTTATTTCGGCGGCGCGCGACTCCGCGGGGGTCAAGAGAGCTTTCGTCGTCGCACGACGCGACGAAACGGCTGTATATACCTACGCTCGCGCAGGAATGCGACATTAATTTCCCGCGACTGCCTGCAAAAGTATTTATCGTGTGCTTTCTCCCGCTCGCGCTATACACACACACACACATACACAGACAGGCAGACACCTACTCTCGGCCTTTTTTCTCGCGCTCTCTCGATTTCTTTTATTCAACGGCTGCACACATATATCTATAAACAAGCCGCTCGCGCACAAACTTTCGCGAATTTGTCATCCTGCCGCCCAGTTTTGTTTCCTCGAGAATTTTACAAACGATGCGCTCATGCATAAATTCAGCGACGCGGATGTGACGTCGCCGTTGCTGTCGTCGTCACCGTCTTCGTCGTCGTCGTCGTCGTCGTCGTCGTCGTCGTCGTCGTCGTCGTCGTCGTTAGAAATGCATTATACAAGTAATGAGAGCCTGACTCTGGAAATTAATCGCCTCGTCGTCCTCCTCGTTGGCGCAGTTGCATATATATCTCTATACCGTAAGGATGAGCAGCGCATTTCGAGCGAGGCCAAATCGAGTTTCACTCGTCTGAGTTCGAAGTAAATATCGCGCGGCAGGAGCTGAAGCGGGAGGGGGGAGGGAGCTGGTGGTGCAGCGTTCAATTAAAATCGAAAATGAAAAACTCACTGGCCGGGGCGTAACAGCGAGGCAACGAAGTTACTTTTGCGAAGAACTCGAGGCCAGGACGGGCGGGGGGGAGGTGCGCGCAGAGGTAGCGGCGAGTACGCAGCATCAGCGCAGCGACGAGAGCGAACCCGAGGCAAACCGAATCTTTCAGGGAAACTCGCTTTAACGGCAGCTGGATTCTCTTGGCGCAATTTCCAAGTTAGGTCCATTAAAGGCTGCTGCGTGAATCACAACGGGGATGCGCATAGCCGAGCGCCGCGCGGCCTTGATTTAAATGTAGATTTCGCGCGAATTGCTGTGGCAACTTTGCACTCTCTATGTCTGTCTCTCTCTCTCCCTCTTCCTCCACACTCGGGCTTTGGCTCTATGTATATACAGTAGCGGTAAAGCTCTCGTGCGGCTAAAAGCGCTGAAAATCGCTCGAGCGCTTGATTGACTGACGTGAGTGTGCGCGCGCGCGCGTTCGCGACGCTGATTAGATCGTCCCGAGCTGTTTTATTGCGTCTCTGTACGTGAGGATATTAGGAAAGAAAATTTTGTAACCCGAGTGCTTTGCACTAGTTGTTAGCTGTCGATAACTGCCTGGGAATGCGACCCGTGTCTTTATCCGAGGCGTCAATCTGCTTCTTATTATAGATTCACTCGCGAGGCAGATGAAAGATTAAACAAGCCGTTGTAACAGGATGCTGCAAATAATCGCGCTAATTGTGCGACCCGTCAGATCGATTAATTATGTGAAATTAAAAATTTCTTTTCCAAAAACGCTTGCACTAGAAACGTTAAGTTTCGCAGCAAAGATTCCAGATAGCGGCAAATTAAGCATGGGAACACCAGAGAAGGGGGATCGATCTCGGGAGGCAATCTACCTCCCCTGAAAGTGTAAAGCTCGCATGAAAATTGTAAAACAAGAATCGCCGCCGCGGAAAAGGTATATAGCAGCTGGGCCCTCGGCTCTTTATCGAGGCGCACCGACAACCTTTCCTTTTGAGATTATACGCCCCCGCCAGGCGCGCGCGCGCGCTCTTCTTGGAAAGCCGCTCGAGCACGCGAAGCCTACATCCATTCATGTTTTTTTCTCTTCTTTTTTTTCAAAGGGGACGACTATTCCCTCTATCTCTCGCGCGCTCTAGCTCCGCAAGGAGAAGAAGAGCCCTTTTATGGAGCTTCGCCGGCCAAAGCTCTGCCGGGCTGCTCTGAAATTATTTAACCCCGCAGAACCGCAGCGGCTGTTGCGTTCGCTCGGGCTGCCTCGAAGAATGAGAGAGAGAGAGAGAGAGAGGGAGAAAGAGATGCTATCTATTTTAGCCTCTCTGAAGCCACCTGACTCTTTCTCTCTCTCTCTCTCTCTCTCTCTCTCTCTCTCCGCTCTGCACAAGCTTTGCGCCAGAAAGTTACCATACGCGCTCGTCTATATAGCATTATGTACGAAGAGAGAAAGAGAGGGAGGGAGAGAGAGAGACAGAGAGAGGCCAGTTACGGAAAAAAGTTTCTTTTCTCTCAAAGTCGCCATTGAGAAGCTCCGGTGAGCTTTCTCAAAATTATTTCATGCCCGCAAGTTTCACGCTGACGGGGCAAAGCGAACTTCTTCTTCCTTTTTACGCGGCCTTTTCACTTAATCTACAGGCAGTTTCCAGGAAGAAAAATTTTCATCTTCCCGGGACGCCTCTCCCGCCCGCCGCCCGCCGCCGTGCATAGCATGTACAACGCGAGACCGTTAACGCGAGTCCACCGGGAAATTCCGCGCGATTATCGCGCGCGACGTCCGTTCGAACGCGCGGCTTCCGGGGCCTGTTTTGTTCTCGTCTATAATATCCTGTATATATACGGGCTCTCTCTCTCTCTCTCTCTCTCTCTCTCTGCCGCGTGCTTTATCTACATGCATCGCGCTTCTCTGCGGTATACGCGTATACCTGCGCGCCAACGAAAAAATCCAGCAGCGGCCTTTTTCCTCGCGGATGCAAAAAACACGAGGGGGTAAAAAAAAGCCGCGGCGCGCGAGGGAGAAGAAAGGACGAGGAGAGGACGATAATATAAAGTACAAGCTGCATTGTCGTTAGTGCTCGGGGAGTTAATTCGCGAAGGTGTGTGCGGTAGCCGGTGTTGTAGCCTGATGGCAAAAATCGCGCGCGAGTGTGCGTCGTCGCAGCAGCAACAGCAGCAGCAGCAGCAGCGAGATAACGAGAGGCCGAGAGTATAGCGTGTGCGGCGAGAAATTCATGATGATGACGAGGACGCTGCAGCCGGGCACACACACTCTCCGTCGTTAATGCCGCGGCGCCGGCCATTGTTACGCCGGCTGACGTCTAAATTCGCGCGGATATGGCCTTTTTCTCGGTAATAAAGCGGAATGAGGTAGGGAGGGGGGTAGGGGGGGGGGGGAAGGGAACAAAGGACGAGGCTCGTGCGCGCGGACAGCTATACGCACACACCGCACATACGCGGTAGCCTGCGAAAAATTGCACGGGGCGACCGACGACGACGCTGATTTTCTACCGATTCTAGGGACAGGCGTAAATTTGCATAAGCGGTATTAAAATGAAAATTACGCGAGCGGTCGACGTCTAGGCGCGTATAACGACTGCGGGTTGCCGCTCTCTGTCCCTCTTTGTTTATACTGCTGCGGCATTAAATTTTTCGTTCGCGCTGTTTTACAGGAAAATCAATGGAATTTCCATTGCGCATCCCTCCCTCCACTCGCTCTCTCTCTCTCTCTCTCTCTCTCTCTCTCCCTTTCGATTAAAGCGTTATTTTCATTAAAGGCTTTATTCCAACTGTGGGCGCATCACCGCGACAAAAATTCGCAATGAAGAGTCGATGTTGCGCTCTGTGCGTGCCGTTATGACCAGAGAGAGAGAGAGAGAGAGAGAGAGAAAGCGAGTTTTCCGATATTAACGTAGCGTATTATTTCCGCAGTGGCCGCGGCTCTCTCCCCGTGTTTCCAGCATTTTTTATGGATTATAATATTTATTTATCGCCGGATAAAAAAGAATCGCTTTTGTTCCTGCTGCGTGGGGATATAGCTGCCGCAGTGCTACAGAGAGTGCGCGTACCACCGGTTAATTTGCAAGTTCATTAAACGTATCGAAATTCCGCACTTTTATGGAGGTGATGCGAAAATCCGAGAGTGAGAGAGGGAGCTTTTACGTGCGTCAGAGCTCGGAAACGTTCTCTTTTTCCAAAATTCAGCGCTCGATCCGCAGTGAACTTGACGGACGCACGCGACATGCCGTGTGCGCGCGTGTGTACCGTGTATATAAGCTTTATCGGACGCGAGGCCGCAAAAAAAGCAAGTAATCGCTCGCTGCACACCGTGTGTGTGTGTGTGTGTGTGCATAGCGTGACGCGGCTTGCGGACGCTCGCGAGCAGTCTGTCGCGTATTTCAGCGATAGCCTCGCGTAACTAAAGACGTCCCTAATAAGCAGCTGCAGCCCGCTGGCGCGTTTTGCCGTGTGCGCGCTATACACGCGAAGATACTTTAGGGCTTAATTGATGGCGTTATTTATACTCTCCGAGCGGAGAATATGTGTAACAGCATAGCGGCGCTGAATTCGAACTCCCACCACCCCCGCGAACGCGCTGCAGAAGCGAGCTCTCGAGTTATACGAGATGGGAGTTGGGAAACTCGCTCAATGTATACGTGTGTGTGTCTGTCTCAATGTGTGTGTGTGTGTGTGTGTGTGGGCGCTACTGTGCAAAGCCGTTAATAGCTATGATTGAAAAGGATGTTCGAGAGAATAGGGCCAAGTGAAATATTGCAGCCGGGTTATTACACGCGGCTGCGGCAGCGCTACCGAGCTTTGGGGATGATCATCCTTTTAATTCGGATAGAGCGAGAGAGGGAGGAAGAACGACTCCGATGCACACGCCCGGGAACCTTCGCATCGCTTTCTACGTATACATTCTTCCTGTATTAGTTTCGATAGGCTAAGTGGCTGGAGGATTACTATATTCGATGAAAATTCTTCCGATCGTTACGCGCTCGGTTTATTAAACTTTGAAATTAAAACCGCCATCAAATTGCGAAATTTGCTTTAATAAATCCCTGCTCGCCGCCGCCGTCGCGGGAAAATCGAGCCCATTTTTGCTGCTCGCGACGTGTTAATTAAATGGAGGGCATTAAATTATTAATTACATGTAAAACAGCTTTAAAAGTGCCCGTAATTACGGGTATGTGCAGTGTTCTCAATTATTGACATTGCGCGAATACATTTTCACGACACGATAAAATTGCGCTTTTATTATTGGAATAATTAAGACGCAAAAAATCAGCGACGCGCACATCGTTAATGCCGTACGCACACGAGGCTATCGCGCGCATCGGCCCGCATTATTTCGCGTCGTAAATCTCGCCGATCGCGCGTCAGCTTCGACGCGCACAGGCCACCGTATAGCGACGTACGACGCGCACGAAATTCCAAGATATATGCGCGTGTGTTTCTGCGGGGGGAGAGATCGCTGATGGCTAATGGAGAGAAATCGAAAGCCGGGAGAGTGCGGTGGTGCGCGCAGGCTTTTACAAAAGCCCGCCGAAGGAAAATGAAGGATATAAAGAGAATCGTGCAGCGCACAAGTCGAGCACGAGCCACATCGTGCGCTATATACAAACTAGCTGCTGCAACACTGCACATATATACACACATATGCAGACAGTTGAGGGCAGTTCGGCGCTCGGTAATCGATTTCACGGCCGACGGGCGCGTCGTGCGGGGAAATTCAATAAGAACCGGAAATCGGTCAGCCGCTGCTCGCGCACGCAATGCACCTCCGGTATACATATACACACATCACGTCGTTACACACAAACACGTACATACATATACGCGCGCGTGTGTGTGTAATATGTATGGTACGGGCGCTCGGAGGCATGCATGCATTAAACGCTATAACAAGAAAGTCGATCGCGCATAATTCGCGGTTAGCCAGGCAGCTCTCGATCGCGCGTCTGCGCTTTTTTTTCTATCCGGTCGCCTCGTTGCTTGCGCACACACGTGTGCATGAGCGCCGGTGCAGCTCTCCTCCTTTTTCTTGGATTGAATTTTGCATAGAGCTGTTAGTTTGTGTGGATACTCGATGCTTCTATGCGTCAGATGTTTGAAAGGAATTGCAATAATTGCTAAAAAATTTGCCCGAACGTAACGACAGAGAATCGCGATTCACGTGGCGGCAATGCGGTGCGGAATTCGCGGCGAGAGCGCGCATTCCTGTGCGTTAAAATCCAAATGTCCTATCCTCTCTATCTCTCTCTCGCGCGCGCGCATATATTGTTGGATAGAACAACAGTCAAAAGCTCTCGATAATCCATTCTCTCCAGTGTAGCTGTGTACGAACGCTTCGGGGGAAATTAATTTAAAGCCCGCTTACGCATTCAGCACAGTGATGCGCATCCTGTGCAGATCTCTCGTCGCTGCCGGTGGTGTTCCAGAGGGAGCGAGAGCTAGAGAGAGAGAGAGAGAGAGAGAGAGAGAGAGATAGAGATAGAGAGGAAACCGGAAGCGTAGATCGTTCTCTCTGCCACGAAGCGTGTAACGGTACTGTTTCTTCTCTCATCCTCTCCTCTACATATACATGTACACTACTGCGGCTGAGCTGCGCTGCTGTTGCTGCCGCCGCACTGCTACAGCGCCCGAGAGTCAAGTTCATACCTCGCGATTCTCGACCGTTCATTGACTCCATCGCTGCGCTCGATCAGCCTTGCGCATCTTGGGAAATGAACTCGTCGCGGTTCTCGCTTTTGCTCATGTCTCTAGTCTACATATATACTCGCGCGCGTGCCAGTATGATTCTGTGTGTATGCAAAGATTCTGCCGATGGCTCATAACTGAAGCACTTGTGTGTGTGTGTGTGTGTGTGTGTGTGTGTGTTTGTGCTTGTGCGCCGCCGCTGCTCTCGATTCAGGGATTTATCTTTATCGTGGCTAATGTCCGTGAACGAGACTATTCATTCTAATGATAACGACGGTGGATCGGCAATTGTTCGGCTAAATTTTCCCGCGTCGAGTCAGCTGCTTCCTTAGTTCGTATAATGAGGCGAATGGTGTGGGTCCGAGCGCTGCGCTCGTATCTGAGTGTAAATTTTCAGCTCTCGCTGTCTGCGGTAATTTGACTTCACTTTATCTTTCCGATATATGCTTTGAATAGAAATTTCTAGTTGCTCTTTGTTGCGCGAACAAACTGTTTGTAAGAATGCTTTCTGCGAGTGTGGAAAACATTCGCTCTGTTGCACATATTTTGATATTTCCAATCGAAAGTTATCGTAAACTTTTGTTTCTACAGAGCATATACGCTTAGAGTTAAAAATTTATGAATTTTTCAAAATATATCGCCGATTTTTCATGATTCTTTTTCACCTCCCCCCCCCCCTTTTACTCTCATGCACTAAAAATTCACACTCGAATGCGCGGCAGCAGCAGTTGTCTATAAATTTCGGCTTTTGTGTTGACTATAGAAGTCAAAAACATCAAATATTTTTCGCTTAAATATTTATCTGTTTGTACGAAAACAATGCTAGAGTCATTGTAACCGAATACAAATGTGCATGCGCGTAGCTCCTCCAATTGGGGGTAACTTTCCGATTCGAAAGGCAAAGAAAAAAAAATTCAATATTCCAATAAAGGAAAATGGACGCGTGTGTGTATATATACTGCGAGGATGAAAACGTCGAAAAATCGTTTTGAGCCTGGGCAGCGCTGCAAAAGTAATGTTTTTTCCCCCCTTGTTTCGCCTTGCAGCCTCCAATTTCAACGGGCGGCTTTCTGTATCTCTCTCTCTCTCTCTCTCTCTCTCTCTCCTCTCTCTCTCTCTCTCTCTTGCCGAGCATATGTGTGTATATATATATAGCTGAGAGCATATTCGAATGTAACCGGTATTGATTTTGCTCGCGATATAGTCTCTGCGCGCTGTGTCGTTCGTTTAGCGTGTTTTTACCAAAAACTCGCCGTGTTTATTTAACAAATATTGTTCCAGATGCATGCACACCTATATATATATATATATAATCGTTGCACGCGCGCGCCTTCGCTTGTATTATGGGCAGACGCGCGTCGGCAACAATATCCGGAGCTTCTGCCAGCAAAACATTTGCCGTTAATGTTATTATTGCAGTTTGATTATATAAAAATATTGTTGGTATAATTACAGTGAAGACTCGCTGCGCGCGAGCCCGAGCAGCCGTTGCGTTCGGCGAAAACGCGGCGGCTGCGGCGGCGGCGAACCCGGATTTCCCGAGGCAGATATGTACATATATAAATTTCGAAGAGATCGAAAGAAAGCGAGCCGTCGATCGTAGGGTAAATGAAGAAGGAAGCTCTAAACCGCAACAGCGAGAGCGTCGGCGAGACGGAGAGAACGCTCTGCTGGTGCACGCACCTCCTATACGTATTATCTTTTACTGCGCGCGCGCTCTCGGCGTCAACGGCGTCTAAGCTTATTCGACTTATATGGGACAGAGTCGCTCGTGCAGAGATCGAAATTCCAAGTATCCGGTTCCTTCTCGCAATAAAACGCGGCGGAGGTCACCAGCTCGATTTTCGATTTCTCCGGCTGTGTATACACGGATTTATCCGATAGCGGCGGCGGCCGCTATATATATATATGTATATATATGTACGTGTGTCTGCAGCGCGCGCTGGCGCGGCGGCGGGAAGGTTATGTACGTACGATTTCCCAGGACCGACAATCTTTTCACCGGCTCTCTCTCTTTCTCTCCCTCTTCTTTTATATCAGCATCTCTCTCGCTCTCCCTCAGCCGGTGGTGGCAGCCTTTTCCGGCGCGAACGGGGAAATATCGATTCGCGATAAAATGAATTCTCGCTGATTCGAGCGAAAGAATCGGCCCCGCAGAGCGCTGCGATATAGTCTCGGGGGTTTTTTTTCTTTCAAGACGAAAAGGAAAGAGAGAGAGAGAGAGACAGAGCGAGAGAGATGATAATCTGGCGCGTGCTGCAGCGGCAGTGAGAAGGAGAGGAAAATTTTCTATGTGCTCTCTTTCCTGCTCCGGTGAGTGATAAAACTGTCGGAGCTGCAGCAGTAGCAGCAGCCAGCAGAGCTCGGCAAGTAAATTGGTTTGGGAATAATCGCGGCGATTATTTGAGTAACCGGATCTCGTTCTTGTGTGCGTGTGTGTGTGTTCGGTGGTTTTACGTAAAATCGAATTTTCTTCACACTGAGCTGAAAGTACCACTTTCGCTCCCGGGCGCCAGGAGCGCAATTGGTAATTTCGGCGCTAGTGTGAAGAAAAATAGTATACGCACCACGGGAGTAAATTCGGACAGCCCATATCTCGCGTTTGTCACCCTCGCCTTCGGCTCGGGTGTCAATATACCCGAGATATGGACTCTCCAAGTTTTTTCCTCCCTAGGCACGTAATATACTATTTCTGCCCGGAGACCCGGAGTGTACGCGAATATAGATTACAGATAGAGCCTGATGCGAGAGGGGCTCTTACGTATCGGTCAAAAAATTATTCTTCCGCTTTCGATCCTCAGAAATTTCGCATGCAAAAGAGTCTGTATACCTATAATTGTTCCCTCGAGAGATCGCAAAGCCAATCGATTTAATTGTGGAAGATCGTTCCAGGCAGAAACTGTACAGCCGGGATATAGCGATTCGCGCAAGCACGTACAAACAGCCGGAGCGCATAATCAGGCAATCATAAGGTGTTTTCACTGGCGTAGTCACCCGCTAACACACCGAGATCCCACTCTCCTCTCTCTCTCTCACTCGAGGACAAAAGTCATTTTCTTTCCCGGCGAATTTCAATCCGAAAGGCTGGGCTCGTGCCTACGATCGTAATCGCGGCGCGGAGTCGCAGCAGAACAGGGAAAACGCTCTCTCTCTCTCTCGCGACTCCCCTGCAGCAGCGCACCAGGAGAGATAGGCCACGGCGATAAGAGTCGGTCGCCGCTTTTGATGAAAGCACGTAGCAAGTTCATGCCGGCGATGCGCTTGCAGTCGCGGGAGAGATGTGCGCGCGCGGCCGATAACGATCTCTCGCCCTCGAGCTCTTTCTCTCTCTCGCGCAAAGCCACCGGCGTAGCGTGGCCGACTTTATACGCATACGTGCGCGACCTGTGTGTGCGCGCGAGAAAGACGAGAGATACAGAGGGGGAGAGAGAGAGAGAGCAGCAATTATTCACCCGAAGCGAGTTACGTTGGCTGAGTAGCCGCGCTCGCGCTTTCGCTGCATCTATAATAGGCCGTATACGACGCGGTATAACGTTTGCGTATACGGCAGCGTACCAGGGCCGCTGTACGTATGCGCACACAGATCTCGGATCGTGTCCGCAGACTGCGCTCCTGATTTTACGAGGGAACTTTGTGTGCATAGGTGCAGCGTGTAGCCCGCGGTGTATAGCTACTACAGCCAGCGGAGAGATATCTGGGTCGCCCTGCGACTCTGACCCATTATACACGCTGAGCTGCGCCGTACGCGCGGAGCAGCCGAGTCTTTGTTTCGGGGAGCAGGGGAGGAAAGAGAGCGGAAAAGCCGCGTGTACGAAATAATTGATAGATTAAATCGAGAGGAATTTCGCAACTCTCGCTGCTGCGCGGTGCTCTCTCTCTCTCTCTGTTTGCGCGCTGCGCTTTCGCCTCTAACACAGTCAAATCCCCCGGTATAAACCTATTCTCTCCAATTATCGCTAATTAATTTCGAAAAATGAGATAAAGCCTTACTCGCTCTCTCTCCAGCCCTCGATGTGTATGCGGTTTTGTATCCGATTTTGCATATAATCCCCTAATTGCGGGTTGCGCCGCCAGAGTATGTGCAGCGCAGCGAGCGCGAGCGAGAGAGAGAAAGAGAGAGAGAGAGAGAGAAATACGAGGAAATTTATTTGATGCACAATTGAAATACTATAACAATACCCATTTATTACTTTATGCTCGGGGCTATACACAGCGCGATACCTCTTCCGTCTCTGCATTTCTGTGTCTATATTATTCATCCATGGCGCGCCTAGTAATTTCTCCGAGCTCTCGCGATATTCCATTGATTTGCTTTAATTAACGTACGGAGCATATACGTATGTATATCTATATTTATGCGTATACAGCAAAGCTGCTGCTGCCGCTGCGCGCAGTAAGGATAAACGCGCGACGAGAGTAATTAATTATCCGGCCTCGCTGCGGATGTGGATGGCGATTATTCGGTTGAGCTTGCATTGTCAACGCCGCGCGAATGCGATGATGGAGTTAAGGAAAAAAAATCAGCTGTTGCCGCGCGGCTGCGGCTCCGGATAAAAATAAGCGAGGAGCTTTCATTACCGCGAAAGCACTCGCGAGCGCGTTTTTCAAAAACCGCAGCGAGTCTCTTGGCTCTCGGCGCTCGGTCTTCGTCTTACCGCGTTTTACGATGATTACAAGAGTAATGCCGAGCGAAGAGAGAAAAATAAGACGCTTTCGCGCAGTAGTGCGAACCCATCGGCATATCAGCAATAAGAGAAAAATTTTCTAAAGAGCGCCTCCGAAGAAAAACGTATAGTCGGATTTTTACGGCCGGTTTATCGAGGCGCTCATACTTTCGTCATAGCCGTTGTGTGGGGCGGCGTGCGTTGTGCGTTACGCCGTACATACGCGTATAAAATTTTGAAATCGCGTTCGCGCTGTAAAGAGAAAAACGACGAGAGAGAGAGAGAGCCATCCGGTCTGCGCTCCGGAGTATATATGCGTATTCTATGTACAGAGCGCGTGCGATGAATGCCGTCTAGCCATTGAAAATGTCATGCGATATTCGAAGCCGCCGACGCGTTGCAAAAGAATTTCGCAGCAAGAGCGGCAGTGACGGCGAGTCAAGGATCGTTCGCGCTCTCTTTATACGGGGAACATTGAAAATGCGTCCAACGGATTTTCCTGCTGTGCATGACGTTGCTTATTCAGCCTCGACAAGGACGCATTATTGTGTCGCTCGCCGCGCGCGTGCATGCATGTGGCAGAAATTTTGACGGTTTCTCGTCGTCGTTGCCCCCCCCCCCCCTTCCCCTCGACGGATGATTAACGTTAATTTTGTTAACGAATTTCGACGAGTGCGTCGAGTGTGCGAAGGATGTACGATTCCGCGCATCAACGTTATATATTGTTGTTATTACCGTATATATACTAATCTATAGAGCCGCAGTGCTGCAGACGGGCAGAGTGTATACGTGTCCGGAGCGAATTTCGGTTAATGAACCTTCGAATAAAACGATCGGACGCCGCAGCTCGTCGAAATTACATCGCGAGAAACGGCACGCACTCCATTATGCAAAACAAATCGTTAGTGGCGGTGACCGGAGCTTGGGTGGGGTGTGGGCTCGGGTAAGGGGGGATATGGCTAGAATTGCAATTCACAGCGAAATCAAATAATTGCGCGGTCAAATAGCAATCGACGCTTAATTAGCTGCCGCGCAGTGGCTTTCCTCTCTTGGGCTCAAACTAATCGCGTTGCACCATCGCCTATACGTATATATATATATACGCCATTATCCATGCCGTATATGCCGCCAGCACACGACTCGTATTTTCTTCGCCTCTGCAAAGTGCAGCGGTCGCGCACATGTACACACGGTCACACACACGCGCGCGCGGCCAGCATCCGCTGCAGTATTTTTCTTCTCGCTTTCGCAAGTCGAGATTTCTCGCTCGCACGCTCTCGAGTAACAGGTGCCTCGCCTCGCCGCGCCGCCGTCGCTGACCGTCGCTCGAGCCGAGAGAGAGAGAGATTGTTTTACGTAAACAATTATCGCTGCGACAATCGTGGGACCTTCTCGGCTTTTTTTACGAGGATACAAGCGCGCCTGAAACGATGAGTCAGGTTGATTTTATTATTCTCCAGCGCCGCTGCCGCTGTTGCTGCTGCCGCTGCAGCGCGAGGGAGCGATTTTTATTAGATAATTATCGCGTGCCGGCAACGGCACTTCTCCCACTCCCTCGCTCTCTCGTGCGCGTTATGCTCGTAAAAAATGCTCGCGGCGGCGTTGAATCTTCCCGCGCGCAGGTGTCAGTTCTTTCTCTCTCTCTCTCTCTCGCTCTCCGACTCTCGGATCTACGCGCGTACACATGGGAATCCGCTCGTCATTGTACGCGCGCCTGTGAATTTCGCTTGGGCGCCGAATAATTTAACGCTCGCTCGTTTTTTGCGCTGCGGCCGAGGCGGAGCGCGCGTCGCGCGGGCGCGATATTTTTCGATGACGGCCGAGGGATAATTAATTGTCGCTGGCCTTGGAAGCCGCCAGTAGCCTGTACATGTACAGTTTCGCGAGCGAGCGACGAAAGAGAGTACTTTTTATGCCCCTCGACCCAACTCTCCGCGCGCCGGTCCTTGAGACGCTTTTTGCGCGTTATATATTCTCTGTGTACATATATGCCGACGACGACCGAATTGCCGATAAAATATGATCTCGGGTTCGAGAGAGCCCCTCTCTCGTTCGCATCCTTTTTCACGCGCCTCTATAGACTCTGCAAGGCGTATACGGCTCGTATACTAATAATTTCTTTGTTTCCTCTGTTTCAGGTAAGAGCCGAGGGTCATACGCTTACGCGTGCGCATCGTCCTCCCCGCGTAAATCGTCGGTCAGTACGGGATAATACACCAGTACGTATACAGACCTGCAGATATATTCCGCTGGAACGAAAAGTGTCGAAGCTGCAGCAGCAGCAGCAGCAGCAGCTGAGCGACTACGGCCAATTTCGAAACCCGACTCGCGCGCATAGCGCTCTAATAGCCGCACCGCAGGCTGCTTTCGAGTCGAGCTCGAAGCGGACAGCGGTAGTTGCGTCGGCGGTGGTAGTGGCAGCGACCACACCTTCTGCAATCGATCTGATCTCTTTCGAAGCGCTGCACAGAAAGTTGCTCGGCTGTGTGTGTGTGTGTGGATGTGCGAGTATGCAGTGAACACATCTCTTTTTCCCCGCGCGCACAGACAGTGGCACAATAAGACTATACTGCGAGAGAGGAGAGCTGCTCTTCGGCCGCATTAATAATTGCGCGGGAGAGAGAAGGCTTTAAAAGGTAGCTCTGCGCTCTGTGCGCGAGCTCATTATCTCGCATGATAGGATAGCGCCTCGAGGCCCGCTAACAAGTGCATCTCGCGTGTCCGCCTTCTCTATATCTATCTCTAGCGCATGTGATATATATATATATACATATATAGGTGCGTATAGAGTATGGAGAGCCGAGTTCTCTCGCATCTATTTCCGTCTCTGCAGCAGCTCTCGTCTCTCTCTTCCTGCTGTGGCACCGCGTGGCGGCAGCGTTATCCGGAGCGATGGGCTGCGGAAGACGTTGAACAATTTATCGAGCCGAGCTGTGGTTTAATTCCACCTCCTCTCTCTCTCTCTCTCTCTCTCTCTCTCTCTCTCTCTCTCTCTCTCTCTCTCTCTCTCTCTCTCTCTCTCTCTCTTCTCTCTCTGGCAGCGCACGCTGCTGCAGAGCCACCGATACTGGCTTTCCTCTCTCTCTCCCTCTTTCTCTCTGTCTGCTGTCTTTGCTATACTCAAGAGAGATAGATAGAGCTACTGAGCGAGTGCAGGGCCTCTCTTTACGAACGTCAATTCTGGTTAAGGCTACACCTTTATGACGTTCTATCGACGATGGATTGATGGATCTCGCCGGTCAATCGATGCGCCCTTCACTTTGTACACAACTTTTTATCGGAGTTGTATATAGCAGTACACTCGCGGCGTCGTTACGCTCAGTGCGCGTTTAAATATACGGTGTATCGCATCGGCACCTCTTTTGGCTTTCGACAAGCGCGGGCAAAAAGTGCTCCGTATGAGCAAACACACGCGCCGACCTAGAATATGTATAATACGTGTATATAAACGCCGAGTAGACACAGCGTTCATGCAAATAAAGTCTCGCGCGCGCAGCTCGCGGATTCCGACTGTACAGTTTTCCCACAAGTCCGTTTGCCGGGCGCTCGCGAGAGTTATTACAGTTACGACGCTTTAATTGCCACCGACCGAGCCCGGAAGGAAAAAAAATCTGGCAATACGATATTCTCCCTCCAGCTCTTGTCTCCCTCTCTCTCTCTGACGGTCTAAAAAAAAGTGCGGGCGAGGAGGGCGCACTGCGCCGGGAGAGAAAAAAAAGAAAATTGTTTTTGCCGACGCTTCGTCAGAATTAGCAAGCCAACCGAGAGCGAGAGAGAAAGAAAGAGAGTGCGCTGCAAGAGCAAGAAAAGAAAAGGGAATTTCCAGCGAATAAAAGTATAAAGTTACAGCGGCACGCTCGTGTTATTTGTTAATTAAGTGCCAGCGAATTCTCGCGTCTCTCTCTCTTTCTCCCACTCGCAAGCGCGCCGGAGAGAGAAAGAGGGGGGGAGGGAGGGGAGCGAAAAAGCGTATAGTGGAAAAAACAGTGCTCGCGGTATAATAACACGTTTTCAATCGCGATTACTGCGCCTCGAAAATGTCCGCCGTTCTCTCTCTTTCTCTCGGCTTTTAATGCCATTAACCGCCGACCGAATAATTTCTAATCCGCTGGAAAACAAGCTGGTACACACGGCGAAATAAAGTCCGTGGTGGATACAGCTGCGGCGCGTATATACGTATTTTTGTATTCGCGTCGTCGTAAAAAAGTGCGCAGCAGCGCGATAACAACGCCTGTTTCCCGAGTTAGCGCTCGCTTCGCGGAATGGAAATTTGCTCCGGCTGATGACTTCTCTCGTCGATTGCACGCTTTGATTGCTCGACAAATGGCCTTTGGCTCTCTCTCTCTCTCTCTCTCTCTCTTTCACCCCGACGTCTGCCACAGCTGCTCTGCTCTCGTCGAAAAACGGAGCGGCGAGTGCACATTATACGTGACGTATTCGCGGCGCGCAGCACTACCTTGTCGACTCGTGCGATGCAGTTTCGCAGCAGAGCCGCGGAAGCGACGCAGTTGCATATGTACACATCGGCATACAAACGCCCCGTGCCGCGCGCAAACGCGCGTTTTCATCGTGCGAAATGTAACCAGCTCGCTGGTCGGTGAGGAGATTTCGCTCTGCGCGCATTATACATACCGCGAGCGAGCGCTCGTTATGCTTCCGCGGGACGTAAAAAGAATTCGAAATCGCGGAGCGTTTTTCGTCTGTATACACTCTCTGCGCGCACTCCCCGCACACACACTCGGTGCAATTAATCTTGCTGCAGTCGTCGCGCAGCTCTTCTTCTTTTTCCGCACTTCTCTGCTGGGAAAAAAATGAGGGTAAGAGAGAGAGAGAGAGAGAGAGAGAGAGAGAGAGAGAGAGAGGGAGAGAGATGGTCGATAAGTATAAAGCGAAAATACATTGCTTCTATCGAGACAGAGAGTCGAGCAAGAGAGCGAGAGAGAGAGAGAGAGAGAGTGGAGCTACGGATGGCGGCCGCGAAAAGCCACACCCTTCGGATATAGGTAGGTATACACGTCGCTCGCGCGATCGGATAACATCGGAGCGAGCGAGACCGAGACCAAGAGAGAGCAATGCCTTGGCTTATCCGCGAGTGACGACGACGACGACGACTACGACTACGACGACTACGAAGCTGGCGCACGATGTCCCTCGGCTATATACGGTGGCTAATCGGCTCTCCCGCTCTCTTCCAAGGGACTTCTTCTTCTTCTTCTTACAGCAGATGCCTGCAGCAAGACACGGACCCGCCTCCGACTCTATCTCTTCTTTTCTTTCTTCTCCTTTCGTCTATTCACTTGTGGTTCGTTCCGTCGCTCTTATCTCTCGCGCTTTCTTTGCCGGTACCACTGCTGCTGCTGCTGCTGCTGCTGCTGCTTTTCTTCCCTCCAACTTTGTACGCTCGGCCCGTTTCTTTTGGAATTTAGATCTCAATTTTCGAGAGACCTCACGCGCGCACCTCTGAAAGATTGATCCTGCGAGCAGAGCGCACGGCTTTGATGCGAGCCGGACCGTATATAGCGCGCTCTCTGTGCTCGGCTCCCCCGCCGTAGCAGTCGATGCCAATGTTTATTGCGTCTGTCTATTGAATAACAAGTCCTCCCGTCCTTTTCTCCCCAGCGCCACCTGGAAAAGAGCCCATGCCAATACGGGAGAGAGCCTTTTGCCCCGATAAATAAATAAATGAATATATCTCGTGGACTTGGAGGAATTCTCCTCCTGGCGCCACCGCCGCCGCCGCCGCCGCCGCTGCGTAACAATCCAATTTTTCCTTCCAGCCCCCGCGACGATCCCTATCGCGCGTCAGATGCAGCGTCGACTCTCTGATTGAGCTTCAATTAAGCGTTGTTGTCTCGCGCGCGCGCGCGCGCGCATATTATACGACGCCTCCGAAGTCTCGACTGCAGCGCGCCGCAGCGCTTCGGGGCGGAGAGGAAGAAAGAACGAGTAAGGGAAAAAAAAGAAGGAAGGGAAAAAAATACACGGGCAGAAAGGAGGCGGGAGACAAAAAGAGAGAAGAGGAAGAGAGCTCGTCCACCTTGGCGGCTCAGCTGTGTGTATACGTGCCGTGTGTAGCGGGGGGAAGGAGTAAACTCGCCGGAGAGAGAGAGAGAGAGAGAGAGAGACTGAACGAGCTATACAGCATCGGAGAGGGCTTGTGCGCTGCGGAGAACGTCGAGTATAGTTTTATTGCGGCAATTTGATTCGACGAGCGGCTATCGGCGCGTTTCGCGCCGAGATCGCGAGCGAGAAAAAGAAGCGGCTCACCTCGAGCATTGTGCGTTTTATTTCGAGAGAGAGGCACAGAAGTATAGTATATATACCTGTACGTTGCAGCGCACGAGATTTTACGTCGTCGCGCGGGGGCAGCTCGTGTATTTGATCGATTTCGATGTTGCGTGCCCTCCTCTTCGTACACGTATACGTCTATGCGTGTAGTTAGTGTGTGTGTGTGTATATATTATGTATAAGTATACACACAGCCTCTCCGCGCGCGAATATATCTAGAGGATCGGCGCCGGATGAAGTTATTCCGAGTATTAATTTGCGGTCCGCGCGCGAACGGAATAATTATGCGCCACGCAGATGTCGTGCAAAACTCTCCCGCGGCCTATAGATCCGTAAAGCCTCGCGTGTCTACGCGGCGCCGGTCTGCCCTGCTCTACGCTCGCATTTCTTCGCGAGGGCAGTGCATTACGGAGCGTTATAACTCCTCGCCTTTACATATACGGGCTCTCTCTCTCTGCTATACCAACTCTTGTCGTGATATCGATGCTGCCCTCGTAAAACGCTCTAATTAACGCCTTCAGAAAGTGAAAGCTCGATATACATATGTGCGCGAGCGTGTATATCGCGTATTATAGCCATAAGGTATATAGCATGTAAAGCTCGAGTCGAGACTGAGGGCGGAGAACTATTCGCGAGGGGATGGCGACAATTGAAACTGACTTGGCTATGCATGGAATGTATGTATATCTCGCGATCTCGAAGAAGAGAGAAAGAAAAAGGAAAAGAGTAGTCGGTGGGGGCAAGAGGCTATTTCCATTGCATCTCTCTCTCCCTCTCTTTCTCTCGCAGAGAGAACAAGTCGAAGAAATGGAATGTCGATCTGCCAGCGCAGCGAAAGAAAAATCGAATAAGTCCCTCTCTCTCTCTCTCTCTCTCATCGGAAATTTTGACGACTCTCGAGCTATCTTCCCCCCGCCCCCGATTCGATTAAAAGTAGCGGCGCAAGTTTCGCGGCTCGAGACAAAGTCGCCCCCGAGAAGTGGAAAGGGAGAGGAGCGGAAATAAGAGAGAAGTGTGTGCGCGACTATACGCGACGCGGATAAAATGCTGTAGGAAGTTTGCCACCAGCAGCAGCAGCAGCACCGCCGCCGCCTGATATCGGCTGTCGCACGAGCGAGCCATACGTCATGTGGCCCACGTATAGATTGAATTAAAGCTGGATAGAGACACGCGGGCAACTTTTCGTATTACCCCGCGGCGCTCGCGCGCTGCACTGATGAGTTTTCGATATTTCGAGCACGGACACGTGCTCTGGCTCGCTCCTTGTTTTTCCTCCTCCGCTCGTCTCTCTTTCCACTCTCAGGCCCCTCTCTCCCTCTCTCTCTCGTGTATAACTTAGGACTCCGCGGATGCCGCCGGGATCGAGCCGCGCGAGTACTCTGTATGTATGAAGGGGGAGTGAAGCTCTTCGCGTGAAAGGGCACGAGTGTGTTTGCCCGCGATGCGTGCCTTTTGAAGAGGCCGCGGGATTTCTCGGGAAATAAATAACGGCCGCGAGACCGCTTCTTCTTCGTTTCTCTGTTTGTTATTCATCTGCTGCTGCTGCTGCTGCTGCTGCTGCGCGTCTTCCTCCCTTTCTCTCAGCGGCATCTCTCGCAGAGATTAATATTGGCCGAGGAGCTTTTTTTTTCATATATCGCGGGGTACGTCAGGTCGATTTCTCCAAGACGACCAGTGCGCGGAGTATGCGAATAGTCGGGCAGGACACACAAAGACGAAAGTGGCGAGTTTTAATAAAAAAAATAAACTCTTTTTCCTTGTTCCCCGCACGCGCGAGTGGAAAAAGCCCGATGACGACCGACCTGCGAGAGCCGAGTAGCTGCGCCGTCGCGTTGCCCGGCGAAATTATTGCTTCTATTCTTCTCTCCGTGGCAGAGAGTGAAATCGCGTCATTTGTCTTTCGCGCGAGCTACTTCCAAAATACGCATTGTGTGTGTGTGTGCGCGCGTGTGTGTGTTCGGAAAAAAATTAAAATTTCCGGCGGGCACGACGTTGGACAAATGAGCTTCGGCCCCCCTAATACTGCGTCATCGGCGTCGGACACCTGATACCTCCTTTGTTCTCCAATTATAGTCGCTGCTGCTGCTGCTGCTGCTGCTGCTGCTGCTGCTACGCACGACACTTGCCTGCTCCGAATCTGGCGGCGAAAAATGTTTTTAATTAAAAAAAGCGGCAGGGGAACGCGTTTCTTGAAGATGAGCGTAGACACGCCGGGAAATAATAAGGCACTCGACACGTAAAAAGCTCGAAAAGCCGCGTCGCCGCGGCAGGAGCGACTTTTATTCGAGTAATTCAAGCTGCGGCTCTTTCTCTCCCACTTATTAACTCGTGTCCTTTCCCGCTCTTGTCTCTCTCCTTCTCCGCCGGCGAAATGAAATTCCGAAACGGAAGGAATACCCGCGAGTGGCGTACGTCTTATTCTTTCTCGGCTAAGACCTCCTCCTCCTCCTCCTGCTAGCGCTACTATAGTGTTTCTCGTGTGCTCGCGGTCTCCTTATACTTCGGCAGCGAACCGAAGCGAGCATTGTCGCATAATGCGGAGCTCTGCCAAGGTGAGCCGCGCAAGAAGTGTATATCTGTGTATACGGCGGCGAGTGCAGAGCGAGAGAATTTATTGTGCGCGTACAGCGGAAGCTGATTCGGCAGGAACCAAGACCTTCCTCTTTCGGTTGCGCGCGCGCGCGCGCTTCAGTCGACTACTTCTTATTGCGTCTTTCCGGCTCTCGCTCTCGCGCGCGCGCTCCAACATCCGTAAATCCCTCGAGTGTGAATTTTACAATTTCGTTAAGTAACTATGCGAAAGGTTTTTCCTCCCTCCCGCGCCCTTCGAGAAGCCACTATCGTTAAGTATGTAGTATAAATCAGTCGTCGCAGCGAGAGCGAAGTAAAGCTCTATACAGGCGCGCGAGAGGAGGAAGAAAAAGAGTCGCGACTAAGACAAACTATCGCTCGGTATACATTAACATTATATTAGAAGCGCATCTTGTCGAGGGGCAAGCGTAAATACACGTATATCGCGGGCAACCATCATAAATTCATCCGACGCCAGAAGTTGGTCGTCGATAAAAACACGCACAAGTCTTTTGGCCGCGACAAAATTATTCCGCTCTTTGTGAAATCGCCTCGACGAGTAAGAAAGAGAGAGAGAGAGAGGGGGGGGGGGAAACGAGGAAGCCCGTAAATTAAAAGCGCGCGTCGTAAAAAAAAAGCTGGAGGGAGGTGGGGGGTAGAGAAAAGGAGAGAGAGGAAGCTCAGGCGGCGGCAGTTATGGGAATCGCGCGAATGAGACGAAATTTCTCCGGCGCAGCGATATTTCAAAGTGAGGCTAGCAGCTCTTTATCCCTCGCCATCTCGCTTCTTAATGCCGGCCGCCCGGTAATGGCCGCGAATATTTCCATTTCAGCGTAATAGGGTCGCTCTCTCGGCCGGAATATCCTCCCCCGAGGAAATCAGCGAAGACTCCAGCAAACCAAAGGGATGAATTCCTTCATCCGCGAAATTCGGCTCTTATGCAGCACAGCGCCACGGGCTATACACACACGCACGCGCGCGCACACACACACACACAGGGCTATACATACACGTCTGCCGACGCCTTATCCTCCAGAGAAGGTGATGCTGCTCTTCTCTCTCTCTCTCATCTCTTAATACGATGAGACCTACTTCCCGCGAAGACGAGAGCATTGATCGCTGCTTTTCGGGAACGAAATCTCTCTCTCTCTCTCTCTCTCGTTCTGTTTTCGCGAGACTACGTTTTCTTTCGCGGGAGCTGAGCGCCTTTTGGAAAATCGCTGTGTACGTCTCCCTCGCGCACTCGATCCCGTCAACTTCGCCGAGGCGCTATTCCAACAGCTCTCCCGAGATTCTATCACGCATATAGACACTCGTCGAATCTCCGACAATTCGTTTCACTCGGGCGAGTTTTAATCCGAGATAAAAATTTCATCGATAATCGTTCCACAGATTAATTTCCGCGGCGCGCGCGCGCGCCAGCTTTAAAATTCCGTTCGAAAGAAAAATAGAAAGCTCTCGAGGCTCGCTTCTTCGATAAGCTCATTATACAATACCGGAGTCTCGGAAACTCGTCGGCGGCAGCAGCCGTAGCGATCACCGCGAAATATACCTCCGCAGCTTCTGTCGCCGTCTGTGTGCTCTCTCGGAGCGACACAGGAGCGCGCAGCCATCGAGAGCAACGGCAGCGCGCTATAGCAGCAGTAGCAGCAGCAGCAGCATCCCTCGAACGAGGCAAGGGTGCTCCTGAGCCATTATCGAGGAACTCTGTAGTGCAGGGGCCTTTACGAGCACTTAGGATCCCGTGTCGAGATAAAGAGTCAGTGCCGCTGCAAATGCACTCCGTGACGAGTGCACAAAGACGACGAGTTTTACATTCGTCGCAACGACTCTGCTGCCGACGCCGTTGCCGCCGGCCTTGCTCTATGTACATGACGCGCAGCGCTATGAAAAGGGCCGGTGAGAAACTTGGACGACGTTCTATTTAATGCTTCGTTAATTAAATGTAGGTCGCGCAGCAATAGCCGACCACTTTTGGGAATTACCTTCGCGTGCTTTCATTGTTGCCGGGATAAAGTACCGAATGGCAGCGTAGGAGAGAGAGAGAGAGAGAGAGAGATTTATTCACGAGGGCGTAAAGTTCTCTCTCAGTCTCTCTTTCTCTCGTGGCGGAAGTCGAATCGTTTATTCCGAACTGACCTGCGACTTTTTGCTACTGCAGCGCTAAATAGACGAGGGCATTCGTCACTTTTTTCCCCGCAGCTACTATACAGTCTCGCTCGTTAATTATATAGCGCCAACCGACTCGCACCACTCCTCAGCCTGGTATATACATGTACATCTAATAGTCGAGCAGGCGACGACGAGCGAAAGTTTAATAATCGCGCGCTGGCTGCTGCCCGCGTACGGATATATACACGGCAACAACAAAGGCCATTCTCATCAGTCGTTCTCTCGAAAGTTGCGCGCTACCCGCGTCGGACCGAACGCTCGGCCGAATCCATCAGCCAGTCCGGCCACTCGTCACGTTGCAGTCCATCGAGCCGCAAAACTGCTCGGCAATTCGTCTCTCCTCCTCCTCCTCCCCCCTCTCTTCCACCTCGCTCTACCATAGATAGAGAGCGAGAGAGAGTAAAAAAAAAGCGAGCGCATCAGAAGCACGAGTACTCGCGTTACCGTCTCGCGTTTCAGACCGACCACACAGCCGTTATTTACGAGCTCATTAAAATTGGCTCGGGCTGATGCGCGATCGAGTGTCTATATAGGAGAGCGAGCGAGCGAGGGGGGGAGGGGCGGAGGGGAAGGGGAGAGAGTAAGTGCGCAATACAGCCGCTTTTTTCGCGCGTCTCGTTGCGGTGAAAAACGAGCGCCCGATCTACGCGGGATTAGAGAAATTAAGCGCACGCGAGCAATGAAACTTGACCGAAAGAGTGCGTCATCTATAACAGAGAGCAGCTCCTCTCAGCGGCGCGCGCGCGCGCGCGGGTGCGGCGTCGTTCATTGAAAAGGAATTATTCACGTAGTTAACGGCTTTCCGATATGCGCGAGAGCTCTGCGCTGCGCGTTCCACTGTATTACACGCTCTTACACGTGTATGTAGCGCGCGAGCTTTACGATTATCATCGGAAGTCATTGCGCCGGCGCGAAACGAGACGGGGCAAGCTCTCTCGACGTCCAATCAATCAAGATAAACTGCCGTTCTGGAAATCTCGCGAGCTGCAGCAGCGGCGCAAGAGCGAGCGAGAGACGAGATCCAGGCCAGAGGTGCACACACGTGTATCGCACATATATACGGGAATACACATATATATCTGTGCGCGCGCGCAGCGTGTGTGTCATCTCTATCTACACGGCCGGCGGCTATCTGTCAGGCCGCGCGCGTTTGTCTTTGTCCCTTCGCAGCTCCTCCCTTAACTTGCACTTTCTCGCTCGCGCTCTATATAGCCGCGGACTAGCAGTGCATAGCGAGCCCGAGCTGCAGTGCCGAGAGAGAGAGAGAGATACGCGCATCAGTCGATGATAAACTATCTCTCGGGCTGGCTCTTTCCCTCCCCCCCCCCCTTTCTCGCATGCAAATGGAACGGGCGGAAGCGGCCGCGAAACCGTTCGAATCCGTGTGTTGCCGCGCGCTGTTCATCAGCACACGCGCTGCGCACTGCAGGCCAGCTATCAGACGCACCTGTTAATGCGATCAACGCGCCGCCGTGCCCCGCAGCGCCGGAGCGACGAAAGCGACGCGGATTTACGGCCGCTCGTCTGCTCGCCCTATCTTCCAGATGAATCTCTCTTTTTCTCTCCTCTCCGTATGTATACAGTATAGGCGTGTACGCGAGTACGCGGAGCTTTGCGCGCGCTTTGATCTATTAGAGTCTTTATATATATATTAATACACGCGATGGACACGCTGCGCGATATAGGCGTACGGCCGTACGGTATCCGCGTTCGGCGTAACCGGCGCGCAGGTGATGCCGCTTATAGGCGGATTTGTATGCGGCTCGATCGAATAGCCGTGCCTGAGTGCATTAGCATCTGGCTGCTGCATTCGCTGCAGCACGCCCGACGGATTACGTAAGGTCGGATGCATTGAATTGTTAATGAAATTAATTATGCCCCCGGTTTATGCGGCGCGCGTGGATGCAGCTTCACTCCACTGCTACTCTGCTGCTCTCTGCTAGTGCGCCGCCTCCGCAGCCGGCGCGCAGGCCTCCCCCCCCCCCCCTCCAGTCGAGATTAAAGATCGCGTGGATGGAACGTGGTAATTATCACTCGTTTAGCTGCTCTGCCAGAGCTGATTATCGAGCCTCCCACCGCATGCACGCGGCAGTTCGCTGCACTAATTCCCCCCCCGCGTCGAGCTTATTACGCGCGGAAACGGACTGAATTTTTCACAGTTATAGACTTTTCTCTCGGTCTCTCACTCTCTGCTCCTGTGATATACGCATACTGGAGGTGATATACAATATAGCCAGAGGTGGATCGAGCAGTTTTGGCGACCCCCTAGAGGCGGTACGGAATACGAAATAACATTGATCGTGGAATCGATTGATCCAAAGAGGGAGAGGGAGAGCGGAAATATAGCGGTAGAGTCGAAAGCCTCGGAAGCAGAAGAGGAGGCTGCGCAGTCGCGAAATTTCCTGGAATACATTTCCATACGGGATAATATTCCGGAGCGCGCTTTCCATAGCTTACACGGCCCACTGCCGGCGTTCTATAGGCTTTATGTCTCGAAATTTCCATGGAATAATTTTTCTCCCCCGAGACGCGACGCTTTACACACACACGCGCGCGCGCGCGCCAGGAATTTCGTCTATTGTGCAATGCTTCTCGACCGTATATATACCTATTCTGACTGTATTACTATATATACGCGTGCGGCCGCAAAAACCAATTGAATTTCATGACCTATCGCGGGCATATACCGCCGACGAACGAGGGGGAGAGAGAGAGAGAGAGAGAGAGAGAAGGCGTTTCGCAAATACCTGGCTACGATATTATTCCACGGCTGATGACCGCGAATTTTATTGCATTGTTTTTTCAGGCCTATTTGCGCTGGGAAGCGAAAATCGGCGCCGGAGATACTAGACGCCGAGCGCTATAAAATATGTAAGCTGCGCAGCTGTATACAAGTCGGCGTGGCGCGCGAGTCATTAAAACGAGACGAGGCAATAATGGACGAAAAATCGAATTTCATTAATGTTTATATCTGTTCGCGGCCGAGCGTAACAGACTTATGTCGAAGGCGCTAATGGCTCGCGCGTATATTTACATATGAATGAGGTATTATTCAATGGCGATACGCGTCGCGGCGGCGACTCGATTTCGTCGCGACGAGAACGAGTTCTCCAGAGCTGTCCCAAAACGAAAGTCGACTTTATAATTGCAAAGCGATGCGCCGCGCTCGCGCGCAGTGCAGTTTAATAAATTAAAGAATCGCGAAAACTCAACTTTCTTGTTTCTCTCGCTCCAGCAGCTTTTTTCCTCGATCCATAAATATATAATATTAAATCAAGGCTTTCCTCGTAAAAGTATATTACACAGGAGTCGTCCCCGAAGCAGTGTGTGCGTGAGAGGGAGCAGCGGCAGAGCGTCTGATTTGCATGATTAAGCGATTTCGCTCATGAGACGAAATGATCTTCATAAAAGTCTAGAGTGAGGTGAGCTCACTGCACACACGAGCTCTCGTCGTCGTCGTCGTCGTCGTCGTCGTCGTGGTCGTCGACTAGGTTACACAAGGATGACGATGACGCGGCCGGAATAGCAAGAAATCCAGAAGCCGACACACTGCTAAATCCGCTAAACCTACTTCCGGCTCCTATGGGGGAAGCAGCGACGCCCCCTCGAAAAACAAAGCCGACCCTCGAGATACATTCGAGACAACAGACGCCACAGCAGCGTCTTGTAGTCCCTAGAGAGACGTAGGTAGACTCTCCGAAGCCGTCGCCGAGCGATAAAGTACAGCGAGAGAGAGAGAGAGAGACGACGCAACGGATACAAGAAGAAGGCGTGGGTGGTGGGATAAGGAGGAAGCCTAATACGAGTGAGAAAGCAAATAAACATCTGCGGACACCGGCCGCATGTGTGTGTGTGTGTGTGTGTTTGTGATTGCAACTATATTTCTTATACGTATATTGACTTTGCGGAGCGCGACAGAGAGAGAGAGAGGGGGGGGAGAGCAGATTAGCCGAGAGTTCTTCTCTCCTCGAGTGGCTGTATCCTCTCGCCGTCTCTCGTCTCTGTTTGACGAAGACGATTATAAACGCTCGACTGCTCGACTCGATCGTGGATATTATACGGAGTCCGGAGTGTTAATCAGAGAGCCGCGCTGGCACGAAACCAAGGCGGATCCCCGAGAGTACACATAATCGCAAAGTGAAAGTCGAGGCTCCAGGCAAAGAGAGGAGCTCGGGCTAACGAGGTTCGGCCGAAGTCTGCTCTCTCTCTCTCTCTCCCTCTCTTACTCGAAAACTGGACGCCGCTACTGCAGCAGCAGCAGCAGCAGCCGAGTAGATTAACCCACATAAACGAGCTGCGCTCGCCCTAGCCGTCAGCGATTAATACATTCGATTCCCTCCAGGGCGTTACCCGACTACTGCTTCCAATCGACTGTGTATATAGTATATCCCTCTCTCTCTCTCTCTCTCTCTCTCTCTCTCTCGCTGCCCGTACGCTGCTCTCTGCGCTGCACAGAGTTCTCTGTGCAGTCGCTCGAGTTTCCGCAGCGGACACACGTTATATTGCATTAAGCAGAGAGCGGAGCACGCGCGGCGCGGCTCTCGTCGGTTGAGCTACCGGTTCCTCGCCTCGATCTCTCGCCTTTCATTTGCATCCATTGTTCGGCAGACACAGAGTCAGAGAAGAGAGAGGGAGAGAGAGAGAGAGAGAGAGAGAACAGGGTAGTTCTCCGTGCTTGGCTTTCCCGCGCGGTTCTTCGGATCGAGGCTATTGTTATTATCGTTAAGTCGCACTCGCTGTGATTGACGCGCTCGATTCGCCGATGAGAAATTGAGAATCCGCGCTAGTATACGATTGTTCCGCTCGCTTCTCTTCTCTTCCATTGCCTGCTGCAGAGTACGCGATCATGCCAAGTTTCCCCCGCTATGATGCCCGACTATCGGCAAACTAACGATATAGCTCTCTCTCTCTCTCTCTCTTTCTCCCATACTCATATATATACACAACTGTATGCGCATATATGCACTTTTATAGTGGAGAAAAATATACACACGCTCTCGTTCGCGAGCTCTCCATCAAAATTTCCGTACCGCGAGCATTCATATCCGCTCGAAGCAGTAGTGCAGGTGTACATTATACGACTCTGCCGAATCCTCCCGATGAATCGCGCAGACTCGCGAGGATAAAAAGACGGCGCAGGCATTCACGTATAAGAGCATACGCGGGGGCTCGAGAGCTTATTTGGCTAGCCCTTTGCATTGTCTCCATATCGCATTGAATGCCTTGGCTCTAGCCGGATCTTTATTAAGATAATTCGGGGGAGAGTCGATTTAAAATTCAACCAGTCCCCTGTCTGCGTGCGTGTGTCGCTATATCTATATGTACAGTTATACACATACGCTATGTACGTACAGTGTACACTCATCCCCGCAGCAGCGACCAGTAATATCCAGTATGGCGCAATCTTTCTCCCTGCATATCCGCGCAGCAGAATGTGTATATGCAGGTGCGCGCGAGCGCGAGTTTCTCACTATATATACGACTGCATAACATACGGTGTGCAGTGCAATGCGGTCGAGGCGCTCGATTTAAAAATTCTATTAGCCGCGCTGAAAGAGATGAAATTTTCATGCGGGCTCTGGCCTTTTTTTCTCGTTCTCTTTTTCGCATATATTTGTGCGTGGCTACGTCTCACTCGCTCGGGACGCGGGATATACCATAAGCGAGAAAAGGTAAACGTGCGAATTAGTCGCTGAAAAATTATACTACCCGCGCCTGTGCGCGAGATTTGTCTGCCTATGTTATATACATATAGTGATAGAGCGGGAGAGACAGCTGCAGCTCGAAAGAAGGAAACTCCGGAGCAAGTCTCTCACTCTCTCTCTCTCTCACACTGCCGATGCTGCGGTCCCACATTCAAACAGCGCCCGCAACAAACATCCAAATCGAATCCTCTGCACCCCATCGTCGTCTCTGCAGCTATACACACACACACACACACACACACACACACACACACACACACACACACACACACAGACAGTATATATATAGACAGCAAGTTCGCATTTTAATTAGCGTCTAGTCCCGACGTGGGCAAACAGACCCGTCGGCAAAAACAAGCAGAAGCGATGTAGAGGGGGTCCCTTTGTTCGACACGTAACTAGCTCTCCTCGTAAACTCTCTGCGCTCCTCGTGCAGCAGCAGCAGCTGCTGCTGCTGCGGAGTGTGTAGGTACACGCTCGCCGGGTTCAAGTGTGGCGCACGAAATCTCGGGGCGGCGGCGGCGGCGGCGGCGACGGCGGAGCCATGGGGGCCGATCGACGTCGTCGTCGTCGTCGGCACCTCCGCAGCGCTGATGCCCGCATGATCGCGTGCGCGCGACATTGTTTTACCGTCGCGTTTAGTGCCGCGCACACAGGTATATATAGGTATATTATACGTATGTATATATACCTGATGGAGAGTAGTAGCAGCAGCAGCAGCAGCAGCAGAAAAGCAGCGACGAGGGGGGGTTTATACGAGCGGCGTCACGCCGGCCGTTTCGAAGGCGATGAAAGTAAAGCACCCGAGGATGTGTGTTAGGTATACACAGGCCTGGAAGGAGTAGTCGAGCTGCTCTGCTCGTTAACGCACTTACGTCGGGCTTCTAGCTCTTTCTCTCCCTGTCTCTCTCTCTCTCTCTCTCTTTGTGCACTCGCTGTTTATATATCCTCATCACTATATTCGCGTGCGGGATGATGAAGCTGTTTAATGCGCTCTTTGCGCGCCTGGCTCGCGAGTCTCCAAAGCCGTGATGCTGCGCAGGGAGGCGATCTTCATTTTTTGCCCCGGTTTCATGCAAAAAAGTGTGTCTCGCCCTGCACGCACGATCGACACTGTTCGACTGCAGAGATATTTATAAGTGAACGCATAATAAATACGGAAATGCTCCACTTGAATAATCCAAAAATATATAACACGCGGCTTGCAGTATCCCAGAAATACGCGCGGGGAAAATTCTCGTGAAAATGTCAGATGTAAAACGATCCCGTGCAAGTAATGCAGAGTTATTTTTGAGTGAAGTCCGACCGAGGAGCGCGCCGCCGGCGGCTCATATCGGTTACTTGTTTTTTTGGAAAATTCGAGCCGTCGGAAAGCGTCGAGGGAAAGAGAGAAGGAGTGACAGAGAACTCGACAGGGTACAGCTGAAAAGCCAGGAGAAAAGTCATCGACTGCAGTAGTCGGAAGTAGCGTGGTTTTCCCGGCAATTTTTTCTCTCTCGCGCCCAAAAGAGCTTGCTCCGCGCGTTTTCTTCCTCCGAGTCGAGTGCGGGAGAAAGACAGAGAGAGAGAGAGAGAGAGAGAAATGCCGGAGCTGAAAAGTAATGAAGGAGAAGAGAGCGATTTGTCGAAAGGAACAAGCGTGCGCGGGATTAAGCGGCGGCCACGTGGAAAATGAATATTCAGGAGGCCGCCTTTTCCCGCGAGTCTGACTCCCAGAAATTCTCTCTCTCTCTCTCTCTCCCTTACTTGCACTTTGCGGGTGAAATGATCCAGAGAACGTCCGGGACTATATAGCAAAGTGTCTATCTCGCTCGGATTCTGTGTACATATAACACACTCGAATCCGTCCTCTTCCTCGTAGTTCGATCCTAAGCTCTCCGTGTGTACGTACACTTACCCCGAGACTTGCAGATGTATATTTATGCATATACAGAGCCGCAGTTCCTTAACTCCCTCGTACTAGGCGAGTGTGTTGCACGTGTTTCTATAGATACTAGCCCAAAAATCGACGCGCCCACACACATGCACATTGCACACACACACACACGCATACACAGCAGACGCGCTGGATAGCAAATCTTGGCAGCGTCAGGGCAAACTCTCACTCACGGCTTGCCGCCTGTACATATAGCTACCTCTATATGCATACACGTGTACGCGCGAGCAAACTCGGATGTTGCCGTGATTATATATAACAAGCATCGCTAGCATCGGCGTGTGTGTGTGTGTGTGTGTGTGTGTGTGTGTGTGTGCGTATACCGGCGACGAAATAGCGCCCGGATAGCAACTAACAGACCGAGGGGGAAGTTATCACTCGCGTATTTCACAATAGTTTGCGTAACGAGAGCTGCAGCACGCGCCGCGCGCGCCGGCTACTCTTGAAAGCGAAAACTTAACGAGCGCGCGCGCGCGATTAATTGAAAAATGAGGTCGCTCTTTCGTTAAAAAAAAAAAGAAGAAGAAGAAGAAGAAAAGAAAAAGAGCCGTTTAATTACGCGACCGGCTCGTAAAAGCTGCGTGCGTCTCGCTCTCCCGCTCGGGGAAAAAGCTTCTGCTGTGCTCTCTCGTCGCGAAATGGCCGGCCGCAAAAAGCTCGTCTCACGCGCGAAAGAGAGAGCGTCTCCTCCGAATTTTCAGCGCGACGAGAGAGAGAGAGAGAGAGAGAGAGAGAGACTATCGCATCAGGAATATACAGCGCGATGCGATATAAAGCGCGCGCATATACTCGTCTCGGAGAGGACCTCCGTCGCGCTTGTGTGACATAAGCCACTATACTACTATAGACGCCCCGAGCGAGAGCGTATATGACTTACGCATACTCGGGCATATAGGTATGTATACGTATATTTCAAGGATACGCGGGTATATCGGAAAGAGAAAAGACGCCGCGCGCGTGGAATTTCGTTTTCTCCTTTTATACGTTATATACGAGCTCTCTCACGTGCTCGCGGGCGTCTCGTCGACGGAGAGGGAGCGGGAGCGCGCGAGATCGGTGACCGGTCCGTTTACTCGGATTATATACCCAATAGCTATGCAACACAGTCTCTATATACACCGTACGGCGACGCGTCGGCTTCGAGCCAGTATACGCAGTGTGAGCTGCTCGGAAACTTTCTTCTGTCTGCACACGGGGATATATAGGTGTGTATAGCGCGACGAGGGGCCGCAGGTGAAAGCACGCCAGGGTATCCGCGCCGATATAATACACATGTGTATACATCAGAGTGCGCGCACAGTCGACGCGTGGAAAAAGATCGGCGATTTCACTTTCCATTTGATTGGGACAAATTTCAGCGCGTTCGAATCGATAATTCGCCGCCGCGCCTTTTTTGCCCTCGCCCCTTTCTTCCTGCGCGCTTTTGCCGCAAGGGGCTTTTTACGTGCGTGTGTACGCCGCTATAACAGCGCTGGTTTCTTTCTTCTCGCGCTCGTGCGCGTATATATATGATTGGGCGATATATGCAGTATGAATTGGAGCTCGATTCGAAGGCACAAAAATATATAGCGCATAGCCGAAAGCCAGAGAGGATATATACGCGTCTACTTTAGGGGGGGGGGGCGTTGTGTAGCAATATATCGCCGCTAACTCAAGTGCCGATAAATTATATCGACGCTCGGGGTAGTAATAGGTTCGTTCAACCCCTGGCCATCAATATACTCGAATTCTCGGGCGTCAAGCGCAGATATCCCATCAGGCCACATGTATACCATCCATCTATATGCGCGGCGGTGGCGGCGGCGGCCCTCGCACTAATGCCGGCGCAACGGCGGCACCTCATGTGCGCGCTCGAAATCCAGCGGACTCGACTAACCAGCCGTATCTCGCTCTCTCTGTTGACAGGTGTCCTCGTCGAGCAGCAGCAGCAGCGGCACATCTTCGGGGGTGTGTGTGAGTGACTCTCTCGCTCCCTCTCTCTCTCTCTCTGCCCAGCTCTGTGCGTCTATCGGTGGAAGAGCAGAGGATGAGGAGGGGACAGGAGCTGAAGCGCTGACCGGCGGCGGCCTCCGATCGCGCGCGCACCTGCAGCTGTCCCTGCGGAGCCAGATCCGAAGATCCTCAGCGGCGGCGGTCCAGTGCGTAGCAGCGTGAGAGGGAGCCCAGCGCGATGGAGCCCGCGGCGCTCTTGCTGCTGCTCAGCTGCTGCCTCGCGGCGATCGCCCAGGCCTGGCCCATGGATCCCTTGCCGCGACTCCACATCAAACACCGTGAGTATTATTACCTCATCTCTACATAACCCAATGCGCGCATATACTATTCTCTAGCTCGATGTTGACACTGCACTCGAGACTGCTCCGATCGGGCAACGCTCGAGTAGTTCTTCTCGAGTTCTGGGGATTGCACGCCGCGATATCGATCCAATTTTTCCACTCTCTTTTTTTGCCCGACCTCACTCGAGAGAGTGAGAGAGAGAGTGGACGAGCCACTTTTGAGTAAAGCCAAGCTGGAAGCCTCGGAAAGTGGAGGAAGGAATCATTTTTTAAATTGAATGCATTATGCGCGACTTTGGTGTATAATATCGATTGATCGGGTGCATTTTTAATTAAGTATAATTGTTGCTGGTCTGCAGATAAATGTAGGTTAATAATAATATAATTGTTGTTGGTCCGCAGATATAAATTTAGTTTATTCAAATAACGGCAAGTTTTAATGAAGTCGATTTTTCAAAACGTTTGTTTACTCTGCCGGCTCTCTAAAAGCGATTTGTCTCCTTAATTATATGCAGAGAGCGCACACAAAGAAGGATTTATGTCAAAAGCGCCGTATATATTTTGCACTTGGAAGTGCTCTGTTCTATTTGACGAATTAATTTCAAAGTTGTCGAGTTATAATAGACTCCTTTTGATATGCGCGAGCAAATAAAGCCGCAGAGTAGACAGAATGAGGATTCTTTATGCGCGGAGTATAAGTTGAGCGGAAATTCGAGGCAAAATGCTGCATTCTAAGGTAGAAATAGATGCAGCGACGCAAAGTACATTTAAATTGCTGACGACGAATCCGCGATGATGCTCTTGTCGCGGATGTCTGTGCGAGGAGCGTCAGCGGTAACTACAAGTGCACAGTGTACACAGCTTCGCGCACACGCAGACAAAGCGAGCCGTCTGACAATTAAAACGAGCCGGGTTTGCGGGAGGGGGCGATTATTATAAGGGATGTTACGTATACGCGCGCGCTTATGGAAATGAGTTGTAAAAAGAGTTTTGCGCGCGCAGCTAGGCCGTGTTTTTTCCTCTCGCTCGCCCTCCTCTCGCGCAATAAAGCAGGCCGGCGAAGTGGCCTCGAATGCGACTTAACGAGCCGAGCTCTTTGAGTTGTACACTACTTCTAAATAAAATTACAGAGTAGCTCTTTATGCGCGCGCGCGCTAGCTGACTGCGGTAAAACGCGTAAACTTTGAAAGCTCGGCTTTTGAAAAGCCGTATCGCCCTCAAGATTAGATCAAACTTATTTAGCGCTCGTAGCCAAAGTCTCGTGCCACCTCTCGTGCGCCACTTGATTTAATAACCAGGGCTTAATGTCGCCCCATAAAGCATATCGGACAATGTGCGCGCGAGCTGCGCGGCGTCGCCGGCCTCGGCGGCAGCGTCGGCATTCGGAAAATTGAGCTATAATTTATTTTTACGAGCCCGAGAGGAATGTTTGTCTGTATACGCGCGTGTGCGAGAGAGCGAGGCGTACTGCGTGCTCGTATCGAGGATGAATGCGTCATACGTGACAATGGCATGACCCGATGACCGCTCGCACATGTATAATACTGTTTCATGTATATATATGGGGGACTAGATGTACAATTAGGTAAATTTGGGTCACTCAGCACGCGCTTGGCTCCTCGCTTATAATTCGTCCGATCGAGCGGCGGTACATTGCGGAAGAAGAGAAATTCGTGGATGGCTGATCCGAATGTATGCAGTATCTTAATCCGAAATTCAGGAGACGTAATTCTCGTTCTGCCCCGAGCTCGAAATCGATTTCACTGGAGATAGAGACGGAGATGAATAATTACTTCGTTACTCCGTTACTTGGACTGACATTTACGCCAGTACATTTTCAAATCGGAACGATTCGTTTATTTTTTCGCGGCTTCACGAAGCGAACGCGATCGAATCTCAAAAAATTGCTAAATCAAAGACCAAAAATATTTTCGTTCGTCGACGTGATCTCACTGAAGATTTAAAGCTCGAATGAGCAATCGCTCGAAAGACATGTCATAAATTATTTTAGCGGTTTCCCAACTCGTATATCCCACTGAATTACTTAATTTACCTTTTTGCCCCCCTCCCTCTCGCCCCGTCCTCGCGCAAGTGCAAGAGAGAAATTCGAATCCATTATTCAGATGATATAGACCATGAAATTAATCTTGCGTGCGCGTGTGTTTGCGCCGACGATGTAATATACAATAAAAATACAGTCGTATAATGGAGCGCGCGTCAATGAAATAATTCACGGCTATAAATCGAACAATATGATTCCCGCGCGTGATCCTCCCTACGAATATATACGTATTATCCCCGCATTTCGAAACGAGGCGATACATAAATATATAAGAAAATCAAATCGCCTTGCGCGCTGTTTGCGTCACTCGTCTCTGCTCGATTTTCACTGCAGAAATCGCCTGCCGCTGTATATATACGAGATCTCGTAATCCCGAAAAAGCGCTCTCGTCGCCCGGAGCCATGAAAACAAAAGTCTCGCGGCGAGAAAAAACCAGCTCACGAATCACCGACCATTACTCAGCTCCCAACTCTTTCGCTGCGAGCGCGTCGCGTAATTAGCCGTCGAAGTGAATTTCGCAACGGCTGCGCATTCCACGGATCGTCCCGCAGGATTTTATCCATCTCTCTCTCTCTCTCTCTCATTCCCTCTCATGGCTCTTGGACGCATGTACCGAGAGCGAGAGAGAGAGAGAGTTGCGCAACGTCCAGCGATTTCATTCACGAGCTAACGATCTCTCGACAGCTGCGCGTCGGAAAAGCGGAGGCTGCACTCGCGCGCACACACACATACGCATTGAGCAAATATTTCGACAATGACCCGACGGCCGCTCTACGGCTCGAAAGCGCATGTGCGCGTCTGCTTGTTTTGCCTTCTTGGACTTATGTAAAGACAGATAACATGCAACCGTGAGTTACGAGGATCTCTCTCACTCGAATTCACCGAGCGTAATGTATTATTTATCTGCGTTAATCGACGCATGCATGCGCGCGAGCATTGTTACGCGGGACAATCGGCTTCTCCTCTTATTGCGTCAAAGGGCTTTGTAATTGCGCGCCAAGAGTCGAGGGCGAGAGATTATTGAAATCCGCCGGACGAGCGAAGCGCTCGCGCGCGTTTCGTGAATGAAGAAGAAGAAGAAGAAGAAGAAGACGACGACGACGCCGACGACGTGAAAGAGGGTCACGTCATTATAAAACGTTATCTCGCCGCTCTCGCCGTCCCGAGAGATGAGCCTCGTGCTCCGTCTTTCTCTCTCTCCTGCATGACTTCATATCGGTACGGAGCTTTTAGTACCCGAAACGCGTTGATTCACTTTGGAGCGTACACGCAGGCGAGAGAGTAAGTAGAAAAATAACAGACTCCAAGCGCCATTCATGTTCCCCTCCGCGTATATGTATATTGTATATAGTTATATACCTGTATGTATGTACGAGTGTATATAGACGGCTGTGTTCTCGAGTGCGTGTGCGCCTCCGGAATCGAGGTCACTGTCCGCGGGATAAACCGATTAAATCGTCGCTGTCGGTGGAAAAAAAAAATGTAAAGTAGTCGTAGGCGGCGAGCAAAGCATCGGAGGTCAGAGAGAAAGAGAGAGAGAGAGAGAGAGAGAGGAGCAGAGCGAGCACGCACGCGGTAATTAAAATCCCCTTTGGAGAGCGTCGGGGGGCCGATTAGAGGCCTCTCACCGCACATCTGTTTGTATCGCGCTCTGCGTGTACATCTCGTAATGGCTCTCGCGATTTTCGGCTCGAAATTTACGGGACAAGTCCCCGAAGGCATTCGCTCCTTCTCTCTCTCTCTTTCGGCTCGTCTAAATCACCCGCCGCCGCAACTTCTTGCTCTCTCTCTCTCTGCGCCCCCTTCCTGCTACGCTTCTTCTTACTCTTTTCTGGCTGACTTGCTTCTCGCGCGGCGGAAATTGAAAAAGCAGCGGGAACAGCAGCAGAAGCAGCGCGGCTGCATAAAACAACGTCTAATGGATTTTTATTGTCCTTGAATACGTTGGCGAGTTGCTGAAAAGTGGCCGTTTCAGACTAATGAAAGTGCTCTCTCCATCCCTTAGCTCGAGAAGAATGAGAGAAAGAGAGGATATAAAAAAACCGAGTCTAAATCACAAGTAGCGGCGCCCCGCCGTCTTTCACTGTACACTCGTCGTCTCTCCCCCCGACTGCTGCGCCGATGCTGATGCTGATGCCGATGAGAGCAAGAGAGAGAAAGAAAAAACGAAAAGCAGAGGCCTCATTGTCGAGGGTTTCACGTCCGATTAGCATATCCATCACTCGAAGCGCTGCTCTCGTGAGAGATTTTTCGATGCTCTCTCTCTTTCTCTCTCCCTCTCTCTCTCTCTCTCTCTCTCGTTCCGTCATGCCTTTAATGCATGCCTCTCGCGATGCGCCTCCGCTGCTGTCCATCTCATCTCTGTCTGTCTCTCCGCAGCGGCGTATACCACTCGACGTCCAATCGAAATTTTCGGCTTTTACCCTCGCGGTGTACACTCGGCTCTGTGTGTTTTGATGGAGTAGCGTTGCGAAAGAGAGACAGAGAGAGAGAGAGCGCCTGTTACGTCGATTACTTTATTATCCGTTGTTTATCATTCGTCTGTTATGCGCGCGCTATATCTCGCGGCGTTTCAGAGTCCCCCCCCCCTCCCTTTTTCTCTTTCTCGTTATGTGCAGCGCGCGTATATGAAAGGACCGACTGTTATCCGAGCCATGCGGCCGTCCGACATTAATTTCGGCGGAGAGAAGAAAATACGATAAAGCTCGCTTTACGAGAGAGCGCGTCTCATTAAAAAGAAACTCGTTCGCCGCGCACGCGCCTATATCTTAAACCGTAATACATCCGACATCGCTCACTGTCTCTCTCGCTCCTTCTTCGTTCGGTGAACGAGAGAGAGGGAGGCGAAAATCGCCTTACGAATTATAAATTACAATTATCAAAGGCCGGCATAACGAGCCACATCTTTTTCAAGCGCTCGCCGCGCTTCTATATATATAACTGTATATATGACGTTGTGAAAGAAATTTGGGGTGAGCGCTAATTTAAGCGTTTTATAATCCAATGCTCACCCTTTAATGGTCTTTCTCTACGCGCGGGAGAACAAAGCGCGGAGAGGAGAGGCTAATTCCTCGTATAAGGCCCGGAGCTGTTTTAAGGAGGAAGAGCCTCTGGCGCTTTAGTCGCTCGACCAGTAGAAAGCTCGGCCAAGCCGATTACTCATTTTCGCTCTGCGGTCGTACTGCGCAGTGTGCACGCGCGTATATTGTTATTCCTTTTCATTTTCATTTTCTCCCTCTTTCTCTCGCTCGACCTCTTCGATTCTCGCGATAATAACGCTTGACCAGCTACGTAAGTGTCAGCACTGATTTACCAAGCGCGCACTTGCAGGCTGCGCGAGAAATCGCAATATCTATATATACGCGCGATTTTGCGAGCATCGCGCGTGTGTGTATATACGCGAGCTCTTTCTCCAGCTCGCGCGAGAGCATCTGAATTCATTGCCCGCCGAGAGGCACATAAATAAAACCGCCTAAATGCCTGCGGAGAGATCCTCTTAAAAATCGTAATGCGCTTTCGGCGAAAGCCATTCGTCGCAATGACGGCGGCGCTAAGAAGCTCGGCCGGTGGAAAATAAGCGATAAAAGCATCTCTTTCTCTCCCCCGCGTATAATGTACACGCCGTGGCCACAAGCCGTCGACGCGGCGACTCTTCCTCCCCGCGCGCACGCGGTTTTCATAATAATGATAAGTTGGCCTTTGTTTGCTCTCTGCGGCTGCAGGCTTCATTTTCTCTCTCTCTCTCTCTCTCTCTCTCTCTCTCTCTTCTTCGCAAAGGTGCGCACTGCGCGCAGACCCGAGAATTTAATTGTAACGAAGAGCTGAGCTGCAGGATGAAGATTCGCTTGCGCAGCTCGATTTTTCGTTGGAAAATTTTCGCTATAGTATATACTTACACAGCTTATATATACATGTAGAACCGGCAGACTGCGCGCGCGGCGAGAATTTTCCAATCGCGGCCCGATACTTGCACACTGCGGCTCCTAAATCAAAAGGAGGTCGGGGCGGGTTATTACTCGATAAATTCATAGAAAATAATAAGCGCCGGTGGCGGCCAGAGCGAAAGACGATTTCGCAGGTCGTCAAAGGAAAGCACGGGGGTAGAGAGAGAGAGAGAGGGGGAGGGGGGAAGTCAGCTATGGAGCAGTGGCGCAAGGGGCGAGGTTATAGATCGTCGTGTGTGTTGAAGCCGAGGAAGCAGAGGAGAGAAAGAGAGGTGGAGGAAAGTATAAAAAGGGCGAGAGAGAAAGAGAGAGAGAGAGAGAGAGAGAGAGAAAAACGAAGCGGAATTACTTCCAGAGGGAGCGTGTTTCCAGCGCCGTGTGCCAGGCCGTAATTCACTCGCTCTCCTTCTTTCCCCGGCGCCGCTGCACCTTCTTCTGCTTCTTCGCTATACTCCTCTTTGCTCTCCAACGTGTACACATGCACGTGTGCACGATGTGCGCTCAATGTATATGTACATATACTACATATAGGCGTTATACCTCTCGGCTGACGACGACGACGACGACGACGTATTATACACTATGTGTCCTGCCTATAAGAAAGAAGAGCTCTCGAGGATCTTTCGCTTTTCTTTGAATTTTCCTCTCGGCGCGCAAATTAAAACGCGCTGCCAGCGTTCGAACTTTATAGAGGTGTACGTGTGTGCGGGGGGTGTATTTTTGTTTGTTCGCGAGCGCGAGAAATCTCCATATAAAGTGCCCGTGGCGCGAGCGCGAAAGAGAGAGAGAGAGAGAGAGAAAGGGGGATAGCATTGATTTTTCAGCGTCGCCGAGAGCTCCCGCGTGCTTCGTGTGCGCGATATATACGTTGTTTCGTCTTTTATACGCCAAGGTCTTTTATGGTTATTAAAGGGAATACATTACAGCGCTCTGCCGTGTGCAATGTGCATATATGATGGAGAGTATAGCGGCTGCAACGGCCACACTGCATCGACTGCAGCGGCGCCCCGTGTGTGTATTGCATCGAAAGTCAAAAACGTAAAATTAACAATATGCATGTATCCTTGCCGTCCGCGGCGCCGGGACGAGAGTTCGAGTGGGGGGAGAGGATAGGCGATCAATAGATTATTTTTCCCAGTGGAAGAGCTCCACTTTGCTTTTGAGCGCACGCACAAAAGCTGCAACGACTATATTCCCCTGCAATCATCCATCATGCGCGAAAAGAGCTCTCGCTGAAATCACTTTTCGCATGAATCAAGCGGGAGAGAGAGAGAGAGAGAGAGAGTGAGGCGCGAGCAGCTCCAAAGCGTACAAAGACGTGCCGATCGATTTTCCAACGGCACGCGGCGGTGTGGCCGCCTGCGGCTACTCCCTCGCTCTCCTCCGGCAGCAGCAGCAGCAGCAGCAGCGGCTGACTGACCGGTAATCTGCATGTCTGGGGGAGTTTCGCGAGGTGTATACACTCTCCGCATGACTCACGGATACTCCACTGCATATAGCTCATAGTCGTGTATAAGGGAGGGCTGATGATGACGGAGCGGGAAAGTCGATTACGCCGGGCGTCGTCGCTTCGATATTTAATGCGATGTTTCAGTCACAGTGGCTCCAACTCGTCCGTGAGGGCCGCACAACTACTGTGTGCGTGCGCGGCTCGCTTGCCGTCCTGGAAACACGTAATCCTGACGTCCCGATGATTCACGCGCGCGAGCTCCGCTCGTTTAGTCATTCTGATGTGTGTGCCCGCACATTAGGCAAGAGAGATCGCGAGAAGGATATATATGTGGATCGGAAGACGATAAGACGCGAGCGTCTGCCTGCTCTGATTTTCCGCTGTTACGCAAGCGTTTTCGCTTCTGCGCCCGCAATTCGGAGCGAGGCTCGCTCGCAAACATATATCAGCTCTCTCTCTCTCTCTCTCTCTCTCTCTGTCGCGGGATATCCATGTATTTAGAGCGAATCGCGCATCAGGCCCTCGTTAGGGATCGAGTATCTATATTCTCGCTTCCGCGCGCGCGGTGAAGGAAAAAAACAAGACTCGTAAAAGCAGGGGCTATATCTATGGGCTCTCATTAAGCGGGAACGGCTTCATTGGACGGCATAATACTCCGAGCATTAGCTGCATTCACTTCTCTTGCCCCTCTCCCTCTCTCTCACCCCCTGCGCATCGTAGTGTAAGAGCGGCGCGCTGCACTCGTAATAGTAATAATAATAATGACAATAACAGCAAGGGTAATGCGAAAGTAACTGAAATAAATGCGAAATGGCCGTATACATGCGCGCGAGAGAGGAAGATTACGAATACATCGTTTCCTCTCAAGCGTATCTCCGGCGCGTTCTCTCACTCCCTTTCCTCCTCCTCCTCCTATTCTCTTTCTCTCGTTCTCCAGCAGCTATCCCCCCCCCCTCCCCGCGCGGCTGGAAACGTATGCGCGTATTATAAAAGAAACAGCGACCACGAGACAAATTCCATTTGCATCGCTGAGGAGAAAAGACTGCCACGGCGAATCATCGTTTGTTGCGCGGGGGTTTTATGCACACTTTTGTCATACTCGCCTTTGCTCCCCCGTCCATCTCGGGGCGCGCATACAAACACACGCACACACACACACACACACACACCGTGGGATAAAAAGCCAAGGGTTGCCCTGTTCGCGAGTCTGCTCTTTCTCTACCGCTCCATAATGCGCGCAAAGGGCTTGATCAATAATTAAACTTTCGCTCTCCCTCTTTCTACTCTCTATATGCGTGCGTTCCGTCTATTGTATGTGACGCACGGAGCAACGTAATCCGACTGTGCCGATGTGCATATGCCGCGCGTGTGGTATATACAACGCGACGACGACGGTGTATTTAAGAAGAATTTTGCTTTCAGCAATAAATTGACGAGGTCGGCCACGGCGCGCCGATCGATTTCTATAACATGAATATTCATTCGTGCTGAGCTTTTAACTTCGGCACACTATGTGGAATATGTATATATGGGTGATTTTGATTCTCTGTGAAATCGACCGATCAAAATTTAAATTTTTTTCCAACCATATTAAACTTCAACTTATAACGAAATACACTTCCTTGATTTTTTTCAGATTTTTTTTGCAATGATTACCTCTGAGCTACAGGAGATCGAAGTTGGTAAAATGAGGTTTTTTTTACATTTTTTGCTGATTTTCAAAAATTCATAGCTTCTCAGGGAAGCATTTTTCACTATAGACATGGATAGGAGTTTTTTAAGAAAATTTTGTCTAGTATTAAAAAAAGTACTTTAAAAGTCATATATACATGTTGCAACTATGTTACACTTATGCCTTAATTACGACTACCAAAAAACAAGATGGAGCTACTCGCATGCTCGCAAGATGGAGCTACTAAGAATACTTTTTGTCTCAGAGTATTTTTTTACTATTTAAATATATTTTTTTCAGATAGGAAATCCAATTTTTTCGTTTTGACAAGTGATTTTTTTATTTTTAGCTTAGCAGAGTAGCTCCATCTTGTTGTAGGAATTTCGCAGGCACACTTTTGTACTGAAAAAAGGTATCTTCAGGAATTTGTTGGTAGTGGTAGTCCGGAGCAAACTTTGATTTTTTCTACTGTTAAGGCATAAATGTACATGTGTATATATATGACTTTTAATGTTTTTTTTTTTTTTAAACTATAGACAAAATTTTCTTAAAAAACTCCTATTCATGTCTATAGTGAGAAGCCATGAATTTTTGAAAATCAGCAAAAATGCAAAAGAACCTGATTTTACCAACTTTGACCTGTAGCTCAGATATAATTGCTGCGAAAAATCTGAAAACATTCAGGGAAGTATATGTCATCAAGTTGAAGTGATTTAACACGGTTGGAAAAAAATTTTAATTTTGATCGGTCGGTTTCACTGCAGAGAATCACCCATACATAATACATATGTATGATGTACGTATATAGCATTGACGTAGAAAATATATGAGTAATGAAAGATGACTCGCTCTCAAGTTGATTTCCTCGTCAAGGCGGCGACCGCCGCGACCGCACTAATAACGCGCATAAACAATTCAAAAGAGAGTTTTCCCATCGCGCTCTCGCGTGCGCAATAATGTATACCGCTTCGTTCTTCGTATTGTTTACACAGAGCACACTTTTTCTCTCTCTCCAGCTGTGCGAGATGATGATCGCTCTCTTGTTTTTACCGCTATATATATACATGCACAGAGAGTGAGTGAGAGAGAGAGAGAGAGAGAGAGAGAGAGAGAGAGAGAGAGAGAGACGTGTGCTATGCAGACGCGGAATCGTTAATTGCGAAAGAGAGCGCGCGTGCGAGTTTCCCGCTCAAAGCGATGTATTTTGACGCATGCGCCAGACCCTCTCTCCCCCGTGTAATTCAATCCTTTTGCATTAGGGACGCGGTGGAGTCCCGTGTACGCGCGTGTTCCTCACTGCTGCTGCTGATATGCTTCTATGCCGCGCGCCGCAGCTGAGAGAGAAGACGTCGGATGATTACTTCCTTTCTCAAGCCCTTTTGTAGCCCGAGAGAGAGAGAGAGAGAGAGAGAGAGAGAGAGAGAGAGAGAGAGAGAGAGAGAGAGAATGCATTACCGGATAGAGCCGCGAGCGCGCGCGCGCTCGCGTGAATTTATCATGGGACACGTGCATAATTAAAGTCGAGAGGGAGAGACTGGAGTGCGGGATCTTATGCGAGAGCTGCAGCTCCTTGTCGTGCAGGCGAGATTTTTCTTTTTGTCTATCGAGTGAAATTGATAACGGCCTGTCGTTCGCGCCAACTGACGCTCTATTTAATCACTCTCCTTTTTTTCGGAGAAATAGAGAGAGGGAGAGAGAGAGAGAGAGATTGTTATTTGTTACACAGTCATTCTGACGACGTGTATAAACCATATACATCGGATGAGGCAACGCAAAAAAAGGACTCTGCGGCGTAGTCGCCGCAGATGAAATTCGTATCAGTCGCGAGAGGATGTGCTGGATCAGGCTCGTCACCCCGTTCAGCTCTGCAAACGGATTTTCGACAATAACGAGCGATACCGCGATTGCGCTATACTGCCGCAGTTGCGGCCTACTATCGGTCGATCGTATACGGTTCATCCCTATATACATATATACACGTCGCTGGCAAGTGGGCAAATTTCGTATTTACGTCGCGCCTATGGTACGTCGAGACAGAGAGAACATATATAGGGAGCGAAAATAAAAGAAATATTTTTATTTCCTTTTTCCCCTCTATTTTATTTCTAATTCCGAAATTCTCATTTCGATGAATCGCGGATGTGGGGGCCGGATCATGAGTATAAAGTTGAAAGTTGCTGTTATACGCTCCGAAAGCAAATAGCGGCCGGCGAACGTTGGCTAGCAAATATTTTCCCTGTCGATGTTTTTTACGACGCGAATAAACAAAGCTATAGAATTTAAAAAAAAAATAAAAAAAATAAAAATACTGAAAACACAAATATCTGGATTTGCTGTACAAGGTATACGGCGCCTACGGACACGCGAGCAAAGGGGGGTATGCCACACATACGCTGGCTCTATCGTCACGTCCGCACCTCCGCACGTAGAGATTCGCGCGCGAGCGCGCGTGCGGGGATTAGCCGCGGCGGCGGACTGGACCCCCCCGACTCCCGATCGCCATCCCAATTACGCAATTATACGACGCCTAATGCACTTGCCTCTGTAGACTATCGTCGACACGTGACTGATGCTGACGTGGCGGCCCGGCTGATCGAGGGCCTGTATATACGTATATTCGCTGCAGTAACTGCAGTGCTGCATCGAGTGGTATATATGCGATGCGCTTGACGAAATGTGTATTTAAGCGAGGGCGTTTAGCACGAGTATTGCTCTCTCTCCCTCTCTCTCTCTCCTCTCTCTCTCTCTCTCTCTCTCTCTCTCTCTCTCTCTCTCATACTGCTCTTATTTTTCCTGCTGCAGCGCTATATATGTGCTCTTAATCCAATTGGATGGCTGTGCACGTGAAACGCATAATTGATAGCGTCTGAAAGGTTGATTAAATATATTTATGAAAATTTAATGTTTCCTAGCAACTTCTTTACGCTTATTTTTATGTATTATTCGAGACGGTATCTTTTTATGCCACTTTACTATATACGTGCTATTATTAATATATACATCAAGGACGAAATATTTTAGCCAAAACTTTTTTTGTTACCATTCTCGTCTCTGTATATATACGTATTGAATGATACGAATGTAAGCGTCCTGTAGAAAAAAATAAGGCTTTCTAATGACACGCAACTATGAAATCTCTTTTTTCATCGTTATTATTAATCACCGGCAGCCTTCGCGAGCCCCGTCACTAAATACCCGATTCATTCTCTCCGCTTCTTATTACATCGTCAATTAGGTCCCACACGCGCGTACGTCGTCGATTGTGTATACACAACTGGAAAAGAAAAAAAATAAAAAACGAGTCGGCTAAAGAGAGAGACAGAGAGAGAGAGAGAGAGAGAGAGAGAGAGAGAGAGAGAGAGAGAAAAGCGATCAGCCCGCACATAAATTCGAATAAAAAAAACAAAAAGTCGGCGTGGAGAAGGTGAAAGCCGGTGCGCGGCGAGCGCGTAGGACGCGCGTGAGAAAGTCCGAGAAAAGTTTTCGACGCGAAGGCGAGTGGAAAAAGAAAACAAGGCGCGCAAGAGCGACGACGAGAGTATGAATATAACGGTAGGTGTGCGCATATACATATACAATACATCCACGCTTATGTCTTCGTGCGAGAGACAGTGAGTGTCTGAGCGAGCGAATTTCACGCGGAGAGTTTCGATTGATCGATGCGTGTTCGCTCGGACCTTTCGCTGAATAATTAATCTCGCGAGAGCAATCGCGCAGTTTCCATCTGGTCGAGTTTGAGTATTCGACGTCAGGTGCACCGCCGAGTAGCGTACGGAAAGTTAGCCACCGCGCGCTGCACATCACGCGCGTCGTACGATCCTGCGCGTAATTTTTCCCCCCCGCCGAATACCCGCAGCCGCCCTGCAACGGACCGCCGGACATATATCGTTGGTGAATTATCGAGCTTGATTAGCGATTTGGGGGGGGGGGGGGAGGAGGACATGCGGAAACTTTGGCGAATTACATCAGCGGCAGTAGCGGCTGCAGCAGCTGCAGCCCATATATACATAGCGTGTATCTCTCGCTTGCCGCCCCGCGCTCGAGTATAATTTTCAGCTCGCGAGTTGTTATCGAAGCGTATAAATTCGGGCAATAACGTTCTATGCGCACGCAGACGCGCGCGAGCGAGAGAGAAAGAGAGCCATTAATTTTTCGAAAGCAAAGAAATTCATTTGGCGCGCGCGCGCGCGCGATTTCAATCTCTTTTGAAAAAGAGCGCCGGCCTCGCCGCCGACAGTGAGAAAGCGCGGCAAAAAAGGCCCGCAGTGGAAAACAACAAATAGCCGACGCCCCCCGCGCACTAGCTGAGAGAGAGAGAGCGCCCCGAGTAATCGCTTCTACTCCCCCGTACTCGACTGGAACGCCGGAAAAAGCGCGACGGGCGAAGAAAGCGGGAGGAAAAATTACCGGACGAAAGAGCAGCAGTCTCTGTTCTCTCCTCCCCCAGACACGCGCTCGCGCGACACGACATGTGACGCACTGTACTCGACTTTTGCGCGCGCGAGCAAATCTTTTTCACCGGCCGATTTGTTCGCCTCCCCCCCGCGGCCGCCGACATTTTTCACCGCGCGCACGTCGTCGAGCTTTTTTTGTCCGCGTGCACGCAAGGTCCCATTATATTCGCCGATTTATAACTCTCCGTGCGCTAAACTCCATTTCCCGTACGCTGCTGCTGCGAAACGACGTTCTTGCACTTGCATCGAACGGGACGCCAGAAAATTCGCAGAGTGCGCGGGGAAAAATCTTGTTACACGAAATCATTACTCTCCGATGCTGGAAACGCTTTAACATTCGAGAAGCGCCCAACTACGAGAACTCGCAGCAGCAGCAGCAGCAGCAGCTGCCGAGAGATGGCGAGAGAGAAATATAATAGTCTCGGCAAAAGACGTCGGTGAAGGAAAAGCAGAGAGGAAGAGAGAGAGTGAGTTCGAAGCGCATAACGGCCGACACTATACCACACGCGGTACGATGATTTTATGTAGCGCTTCTGCTCACTAGCTTCCCCTATAAGAGAATAAGAGAAAGATTGCTTTTTCCGTTTGACCTGCTCGGCAAATGACGCAGCCGCCTTCCAGCAGCAGCAGCAGCAGCTTCCATTAGTATTTTCCTCACCTTCGTCGCCTCTCGATCTGTATAGTCGCGCGCTACGCGGATGTTTCAATTGCGCCCGCACATCGGAAGATCGGACTACTCAACGTAATGAAGTCGTCGCGACGCGAAATAGCCGAGACTCCCGCCATCGCGAGGTCGCATCGGCAAATTTTCGCGGCTCCTCTGCTTATAATACGGACTGGCGTAAGAAATTTACCGAGCAACTCGCAATAGAAGCGCATACTTACGAATGTAATGCTTGTAAGCAATGGAAAGTGCACGATCTGGGTGTATATAAACGTATATAGACAATCGCCGTTATCTCGGCTTATTGAGGCAAGTTGGGCGCAGCCCTCGGATCGTTTGGAAATTAAGCTCGTGTCTGCGGGCGAAAGCGAGGTATCTGTGTGTGTGTGTGTGTAGGTCGCGTCGAAACTGGAGACACTTTTGTCAGTTTGTGTGCGCTGTACGTAGTGGAATTAGATGAAAATTCATCGGCACGGTTAGCGTCTGGAGAGGAACGACCTCGTTATCAAGTTCGCCCCGGCGAAACGTAATCAACAGGGAGAGGGACAAGAGAGAGAGAGAGAGAGAGAGACAGACTGCTGCTCAGGCTCATATACATTAATGCGCATCGAATCGAGTGGGGAGCCGTGCCTGCGCAAAATTCCTATATTAACGTCGAGGGGAAAATGAGCTCCAATTATCAATGCGCCGTGAGAGCACGTGTACGGCGAGTGTCACGCTGTGTATAATGCATAGACGGTGTGTATGTATACAACTAGAGTTAAGGGCAGGAAAAATCGGCTAGTAGGGAAAGAGATAGCGACCGCGGTGGTGGTGGCAGCTTCAAGTTTATTTATCGAGCTGACGAGCCGTACGCACGTACGGCCGATCGATCCTCTCGAACGTGAATTTTTTCTTCTCCGCTGCCGCCGCCGCTATACCGTCGTGCGGCTGCTCAGGGAACGGGGAGAGAAGGAGAGAGAAAGCGAGAGAGATATCAGCCCCGTTATGGATCTTTCTAGTGGCGGCCGAGCTTGCTGGAAATTGAATGCGCTGCTGTAATGGATAAATTAGAGCCGGGGGGAGGTGGTCTCCTGCGCGTGTGCGCTGTATATATACATGGAAGCCCAGCCGGTTATTGATGAGTTTGCGTCATCGGGTTATTTTATTACCATTTTTCATCTCTCTCTCTCTCTCTCTCTTCTGCGGTATAGCGGCTTTTCATAGAGGGGCGTGGGCAAAAAAAAAAATGTTTCGCCGGGGGATCGTTGTGTAATCCTCTTGAATTGGAGCGATAGATCAGATTCGGGGAAGAATATCCCCGATGTTACGTGACGGTAGCACGTACGCACATACACCTATAATATACCTATATACACACAGTTATACGAACAAAACAAGACTGTATACACTGGCATATACCCCTGTATACGTATAGGCGCGACGGCTCATTCATTTCGTCAATGGAATTGACGCGCGGTCTCGCGAGCAAGTCGCGAGCAGAGCCGTCAGACGCAAGTCGCCGCTCACGGTCCAGCTGCAATTAATTAATTCCGACCAGCATAGGGCTTCTCTCTCTCTCTCCCTCGTCCCTTCTAATGCAGAGAGCTGCATAATGCCCGTACAGCCGTATCGCGCCAACGAATTTTCTATTCGCAGACTGCGCCGCTCGGAAAATATATACGTATATAATGAAGGTTTGCTGCGCGGAAAAAGCTGACGCAGCGGCGCGTACACAACTCTTCTCTTCGGCGAAAAGCCTTTCGCGCAGCAGCATCCATCAAAGAGCGAAAGCTCAAAGAGCCCGGTCAGCCGGTGTATACAATGCTCCTCGGTCACCACCCGAGACGCATGCCCTACACTCGCTCTAGCCGACATTAACTCTCCCCCAGTGCCCCCCCCCCCCCGACGCCCTGTCGCTCTATGTATGCCGTGTATACAGAGTACACTGTACACACACGTATATAGCCGCAGTAAAGTGCTGCAACCGGGGTGGTGCACTGCGAGAGAGCCGTTAAGTACTGCGGAGTGCGTCCTGTACGTACACGTGTACAAGGGAGAGCGAGGAGAGGGAGCTCTTGTGTGCGTGCAAAAGCTGCGTTTCCAGGCCATTGCGAAAAGTCGAAGACCTGCGCGCGGAGACGACAATGCACACACGACACATGCGTGCGTGCAGTGTGTATACGTATATACACACAACCGGCATGCTACATTGGCACTCGAGCCGAGAGAAAGAGAGCCCAAGTCTGCGGTGTGTATTAGGCTCTCCTCGCTTTGTGCCGCGCATATATCGATTGGCGCGAGAGAGTGAAGAGGGCGACCCCCCGCGGGTTAAGGGATTATTGCCCGCGCGCGCGCGCGCCCCGCGAGGGGATGGATTGATCGGAAGCCAACGATGATTCATTCATTTTATATACTCAGCTCTCATCTCTCGTCTCTCTCTCTCTCTCTCTGGCTCTTTCTCTTCCGCCCGCCGGTAATGACGGAGTAGCGCGAGAGCCCGGCAATCAATACGCGCGCACGCACGCGTTCTCCGCGTGCATGCAGACTCTTTGAGCCGCGCAAGTATGAAAAAAGGTATATATAGTTGCCAGATGGAATAACGCTTGAAAAGCCGGTCTCGACGACGAGTATCCCGCTCGCCGCCTATATATGTGTATATTTGGGCAAACGCATACAATATGCGCATATGCAGCACAGTCGCTTTGGGCTGTTGAATCTCGACTGTATGTCTAATGTATAATCCGTTAGCGTTAATTCGCATGGACAGCGATGATTAGATATGACGAGAGAGCCGGCGAGCTAGGGGGAGAGAGAGAGAGAGCTTCGATTCGCTGATTTTAATTGAATTAAAAGCCTCGACGTTCGTACGCGAACGGGAGATCGCTCGTGTTTAGCGGCAAAGCGCGCTTTCAATGGATCCCCCGGATTTATCTCTCTGATTTCGCTCTCGTTAAACTTGCTTTGACGATACTGCAGCCGACGAGTGACTTTGTATACAGCGCCGCGCGCGGAATCACATCAGCGCCGAAAAGGAGCTAGACTCGGCGCGGCCGGGGGCTTGCGGATATGCACACGGGCGGCGCGGGGAGCCGAGAGCAGGGAATTCAATTTTGCGGCGAGTAAAATACCGTCGCGTTAATTAACCCAAGAAAAGCGTCTCGGAGTAGTCGCTGAAATTGCGTATCCGGCTTGGAATCCTTATTCCTTCTCGGTTTTTTTCCTCTCTCTCTCTCTCTCTCTCTCTCTCTCTCTCTCTCTCTCACCATCTCCTTCCTGCAGACTAGTTAATTACGCGAGTTTTTCGTCTGGCTTAAGCGCAGCTCTGGATTTATAAAGCCAATTTCTCCCCCGCGACGATCCGCATTTGTCCGCCGGCTTTCGCTCTCGAGTGTCATCGTCGTTGTAGCTTCTTCTCATTAGTCCCGTGCGCGGCACATATATTTTCGCATGGTATGCACGCGCGCGCCCTGCGTAAAACGGAGTCGGCTAATTTTGCACTCGTTCTCGCGGGGCGAAGATATACACGGATATGCGCTTAGCATACATCTGCGATGTATTTTAAAACGTGTACGCGCGGGCTATCGGTCGGCGACAAATTTATTCGCGCGCGTACATCCTGAAATCGAAATAGCAAAGCACGGAATATATAATGGGGACGAGGGGAAGTATCTCTTGGTCCAGATTCGCATAGTGAAGTATCCCGAGAAAATACGGCGCGCAGCCTCTCTCTTATGCAGTCCTCGAAGAAAAAGAAGCAGCTCCACTCGAAACTATCGCAATTAAAGGCTCCCAGGAGGGTGGGATGGGGAGAGCGAGAGAGGGAGAGAGAGAGAGAGAGACAGAACAGGTTAAAAGTTACAAGGGACGGCTATATACCCGCGCAGGGTGGTATATATATAACTAGACGTCGGGCCCGATAACTCTCGAGCTTCCTCTCGCGAAATTTCAATACTTAATGACCGGAGCAAAGGAGAGGCGCGGCGCGGTGCTCGCGCATAAGGATGCTGCATTTTAATGATGCCAGAGACTGCTGCTGCTGCTGCTGCTGCTGCTGCTCACTCCTCTCCGTGCGCGACAGTGCAGCATCGGGAACAAGTGCCGGCACTCGCGATTAATTAAATTCGCCGGAAGTGAAGCGCTTGCTTTTAGAGGTCTTCGCTTCGTGCTGTGTTGTGTACACATCATCGTCGTGTCGTGCTCGCCGCGGCAGAAGCGATAACTCGGCAGGGAGAGAAGCGCGCGGGCGCGCGAGGACCCGCCGCTGGAAAAATCCGCGAAGAAAAGCGTTTATCGGCCGCCGAGAGCTGTCTCTCAACTTTCCTCTTCCCCCCCCCGTCGCTTCTCTTATTCATCGTATATTCTTAGTCTTCTGCACTTTTCGTCAAAGTCCCCCTATATATCTATGTAGATAAGGCCGGGAGTGTAAGGAGAGAGGAGGTCGAGGAAGGAAGACGAGGGGGGAAGTTAAGTCGATTACGGCGACGCGGCCCGAATAATTCCGGGGCTCTCGGGGGCCGGGAACGTAACCGATCTCTCCAGAAGGCCGCAGACCGAGTATATACGTATACTCCTCTCTCTCGCTCTCTCGCACCCTCGATCTTGCCGAGCGAGAGCTAAACGGTTTACGCTTTGGCAGCCAAGCGAGGCTTCTTCTTCCTCCTCCTCCTTCCCCGTCGCCGTCGTCGTCGTCGTCTTCGGGCCAACTCCCACGACCCTTTTAACTTGCGGCTAAGGAATCATTACGAACTCGTCTTCGCCTCACGACGACGACGACGACGACGACGACGACGACGACGACGACGACGACGCTGCTGCTGCTTCTTGTATCCAGTGCAGCGCTCGCTCGCACTCCCCGCATGAATATGGATGCTATATACGTGAGCGTAGCCCGTTAACCGGTAGTAGAATCTGCTTTTTCTGCGCGACAGCGGCCCGGGAGCGGCTTTTTTTGCGAAACGGATACGTTTATATCCGAAATATTATTGCGAGAGGCGACTGCAGCCGAGCTGCTTTCTATTAGATTCCGCGTGTATGCCGGCGATGTGGGGCGTAATTTTGTATGCATAGTTTTGGGTGGCGAACTTAGACGTGCCTATTATTCATGCGACATTCATAATTCATAAGTCTAATTTCATGAATACATTACCAATACCAGGCGACTTCATCTGCTCTATTAATGCAATTAATTACGATGAAAAATATCGCGGATTCCGATTATTATGAGGCGAGGAAGGTTCGCTCTTTCTCTCTATATTTCCAACCGGACTGTATTGTGCGCCATACTCGCTTCGCACGTAGAGATTATCCGCAGAAAACCAATGATCATCCGGACCCATCCATATATTCGTGCAATTCTGCATATGTAGCATAAAACTATAGTTATGAAATTTTAAGCCAACACTCGTTTTAGCATACGAAAGCGACGATCGTAACTCATTCGGCCCCACCGCAGGAGAGACAGAGAGTGAGAGAGAGAGAGAGCGACAAAATGAAAAACGTCCTTCGCTCGCGGAAGAATTTATTCGGCCGTGATAAATATGCATCGGACTTGATACGCGCGTCGTCAGCGTTATACACGGTGGGGAGGAAAAAAGTAGTCGCGGAAAAATTACGAGGCAAGAAAAAAAAGTTCAGCAGCGTCAGCCTCACGCGTATACGCGGTATACGCTATGCTGCGTCGCCCAAAACAAAAAGATCCAAAAAAAAAGAAAACAACAACAAAAAACAAAAGAAAGGCAGAGCCGGATTTAATGCGCGATATCGTATGCATTTTGTGTGTGAAATAGTGGCCTAATTTGCTTACACGCGCTGCTCGTCGCTGATGCTGCCGCTGTTGCGGAGGATTTGTTTCGTATACTCGCGGCGGCGGTCGCGCGCGGCTCTGTTTTATTGAAATCGAATATTTTGCGTTCGAGCGATTTGTGGCGTACGTGGGTAGTGCGGCCGCGCGGATACGCGATATTTCTCTCGGCTCGCCCCCCCAACTGTATTTGCCAGGACTTTTTGTTGTTTTGATTTTGATTACACGCGCGAGAGTGATACGTTTCGGGCCAATCGGGGGTTCTTCATCATCGACGTGTTATACGATGAATATTTATTGGCTGTACGTACGTTTTGCGCACGTACACACAGCGCGCACGATGTGGCCAAGATACACGCGTTATTATCATCGAGTGGCGTCGGAAAATCCGCGCAGGCCGCGCCGATTAATGCAGCGTGTTGCATGCAGCGAAAAATTTGTATTCATCGCTGTATCCGGCGACGAGTCCCTTTCACCTTGATTGCCGCGTATGCATGTATCGGGTTTAACTGCAGCTCGGCGCTTGTGTGCGTGTACACGCGGAAAGGAAAAAGCGGATCGTTATCTTGTGTAATTTCAGTTCTCCGAAAAGCAAACAAAGTCCAGCGTATATATCCCGATGCTGCGGCGGAGGGAACGAGCTCGCGCAGAAAAATAGAGGAATTAAAGTTGCAGCCGGGCTAATTCGACGGGCGAGAGAGTGAGAGAGAGAGAGAGAGAAAGCGAGAAAACAACAACGCCGGCGGGCATTCCGCGCACGCACTCGCGCGCCCGGACGGAAATCACACGCGCGCGCGCAGCGCAGCTAGAAAACCATCCCGCGTTGGCGAAAGCAGCAGTAGCAGCAGCAGCAGCAGCAGTAGCTCGAGTTCGAGAGGGTCAAGCAATTCGGTCGGCGTCGCAGCCGCCACCCACACGCACCGTCGCTCCGATTGAATTATTCAAACGTGCGGGGGAGCAGCTCCGCTCTCGCGTTCAATTACTCGTCCGCCACACCGCCGCTGCTGCTGACTACTATTTTTAGACGCCGGGGACAGACGAGTCCATTCACCGTCGCGCGAGAGAACGCGTTATATACACGCACACACACACACACACACAGAGCAGCGGCAGGTATATCATCGGCGCGCAACCGAGTTACGATCAATTATACGTCGCGATGGACACGGGGATACGGACGCGAGCGCGCGAGAGAAAGGATGCGACGCGGCTCGTCTTTCTCTCTCCCTTCCTCTCTTTTTCGCTCTCTGTCCGATGGCGGCTTGTTTATAATACTTGCCGCTGCTGCTGCTGCTGCTGCTGCTTGCGGCAGGAGTGATGTAGAGGGTGTGGCGGCGGACGAGTTTGCGGAAATTTTTAATGACGCGGAAGGGACGCTTTCGCCCTTTGTAAATAAGGGATCCGCCGAGAGCTGCTTTTCACGCGAAAGCAAGTGTGCTTTTGTCCTCATTTTGGCGCGTGCGTCTGCGGGCTTCTGGAGGAGGGCGTGTGTGCGCGTCTCTCCCTGTCGCCGCACTCTATATATGTACGCGTCTATACGTATATCATGGGATATTAAAACGTCTCCGGCATTCTTTCGCCGTATGGAATTCAATATAGGGGATCACTTACGCATGTTCTGTGTTGAGTGCTTGCGTTCCGTTCGCGAAAAATTCCGCCCGACTATGAAGCGATCTCTTATACACGCGTTGCAGACGTGCACATAGTGGAGGAGTATGGAAAGCAATGCCCCTTGAAATCGAGGCATTAGAGAAACCCGGTAACGGTTTTCCAGCTGAAAAAGGAAAAAAAATACAAGTGGAAATTGTTTATCGAGTGCATGGAGGCTCCGTACATGGATCGTTACATCGCTAGATAGGAGAGTGAGAGAGAGAGAGAGAGAGAGAGAGAGAGAGAGAGATCGGGTCAGGAAGACGCGCTTGCGACACACAATTCGCCGCGAGTAGATTCCAAGCTCCGATAGCGGACAAATAAATCAGGACCAAATTAACCTCGGCTCCCTCTCTCTCCCTCTTTCTACCGAGAAGGAAGGGTGGGGGGAGGAGGAGAGAGGGAAAATAGACCTGGCTGGTATACAGCAACTCGCTCGTGGCATTTAAGATAAGAATCGTCGTTTCTTTCCCGGCGTGTTCGATCTCGGGGCGAAATTACCCCTCGCGAGCGAAAGCGAAAGAGAGCGAGCGAGAGAGAGAGACCGAGGGCGGGATACATCCCGAATCTAATTCCAATCGGAAACGGGCCGTGCCCTTTTTCCCCTCGGCCGCGCGCGGCGGCGGCGACGGCGGTGGCAGCGGCGCGCATGAATCAGCCGCGAGCGAGAGACACGCAATCGCGTATAGCCTCCGCAGTACAGACCAACTCTCTTCCCTCCTCCGATAAGCGAATATTCCAACTATAGCTGACTCGCGCTAGTTTTTCCTCCGACTCGAATGTATACTAATCGACGCGCACGTGCGCTGTATAAGGGGTGGAGGGAGTAAAGTAGAGAGTAATGGTCGGCGCAATTAAAGGGACAGATGCCGTTTACGCTCTAATCTAGATTTGTTCGCTTATTCGGCCACTGCAGTGCGCTTTGCAGTATGATGTGCCGCTTGTATATAACGTGTAAGTATACTGTATATCTCCCAAGGCTGCAATTCCGCTGACACAACTCGCGCGCGAGCGATTGCTGCGGAGAAGAAGAGGAGGAGGAGGAGGAGGAGGAGGAGGAAAGAGGGAGAGATGCACTTCCCGCGAAACTGAGTGTTAGCTTCGTTGGGGGGCTGATCACGCGCGTTTCAAGCCGCTATATAGAGATGCCCGCGAGATAAACGAGAGACAGTGAGAAGGCTGCTCGCTTCGCGTCGCGATAACGTTATTTCCTTCCAACTCCACGGCTCTCTGCTGGATTTTCCGTACGGCTGCAGATCTGTATCTGCTGTATACACTACTGCACCGAGAATGAGAGAGAGAGAGAGAGAGAGAGAGAGGAGAGAGACGAGGCACCCCGCGATTGGTAGATTGAAATCGAGCGTTCGCTTTTCTCCAGGCTAAAATCGGCCCGATGTTCAATAAAAAAAAATCTAATGCCTCGCTCGCCAGTGCCGAACAAACGAGCTGCTCTAGGGTACGTAAAAGTATGCTCGCGATAGGCCGAGAGAGAGAGAGAGAGAGAGAGAGAGAGCGAGTATAGCTCGATGATATATAGGGAGAGAGGTGAGGGAGAGGGGGGAGCCGCAGGCCGCGTTGTAACGACATTTCGCTTTACTAGGGGCCGTGCCGTGATTCCAAGCCGAACGACCTCATTATCCCGCAGTTACCAGCAGCCATCCGAGCCGCGGGCGATTAACCCCCTACACACTAGTGTTGCTTTGCATCCCGCGCGCTGCAGCAGCAGCAGCAGCGGCAGCAACAGCAGCACAACAGGTCAGCGCGTGAATCCCCGGAAATCGTCCCGGCTGATTTTCGCTCCTGGCTTATTTAGCTAATTGCTCCAACATTTGCTCCCGCTCTCTCGTCTTTATCCCTACAAATAATCTTCGCCATCGATCGCACAGATCTCCAAAGTGCGTATATATACACACAATGCAAACACTCAGCGGAATTAGTCGACCGATAAAGCGAGTGCTCCCGAGGAGGGGGGAGAGGGAGGGCGGGACATTTGTTTAATGAAAAATGATCCCTAAGCCTGAATTATTGCGACGACGGGCGTGTGCTGTTGCTGCTGCTGCTGCTGCTGCTGCGTACAGGTTTTTCCCTCTGCCGCTATATAAGCGCTCGCGGAGAGATCGTCGCGGCGGTGTGGCTGCTGCTGCGGCGGCGGCAACGCCGGCAGATGAGCGATTAATCTCGGCGATCTTAGCTGTTTCTCTCCCGCGGATTTACCCGAGGGATTAGGAAGTTGTGAATTACTCTTGCCGAGCGCGCGCACGAGAGAGAGAGAGAGAGAGAGAGAGAGAGCAGCGGCAGCAGCAGCACCAGGAGCTCTCGGATCCATAAAAGGAGCTATACGAGCGGTGTTTGTCGTGTCGCCGGAAATTCCATGGAGATTATAACGGCAAGACGCTATTGCTGACACTGCTCTCTCGCTCTCCTCAGCTTCCACTGTTCTGACTACGTACACATATACGAAAATGTGTGCCGAGCGGCTCTCGATAAAATCGATAGCTAATGGGCGTGTTTGCGCTATAGCCGCACGCACACGCTCTCTACACACGTTTTCGACGTGTTATACGCTGAAACTTTGGCTCTCTCGCCGCCGACGCCTCTCGCGCGCTCCGTGTGCGGCTCGCCGATGTTTCGCAACTCCTCCGACTGTATAATACGCAGGTGTATATATATATATGTATATAGCGATTCTTCGAACCGAAGATGCGCGAGTTTCGCCAAGTTTCCAATCTTCGAGAATTTAAGTGGACGGTGTATATATATGCGCGCGCCGCTATATCGTTATGGTGTACGATTGTGGTTTCCGATTCCTCGCATTCCAGCTGGGCGCGCTGACAAGCGCCGATTGTCGGCGGAGCCTCTGCGCTCTCGGCGCGACCTAATCCACTGACTGACTTGGAATATAAACGATTCTCCTCAATGAGCCGTGTTGTTCCCTCATCGCGCTCGAGTCCCTCCTCCTCTACTCTTCCTCCTCCTCCTCCTCTTCTTCTTCTTCTTCTTCGTCGTGTATGTACGTGTACTGCGTCTCTTTGTAAACACACTTGTCGGCGATGATGCGCTGACCCAAATAATTCGTAAATATCCGCTCTCGCATGTACGGCCATTGTTCTCTCGCGAGCGAGCGGGTATAGAAAAGTCGGCCGGGAGAGAGAATTATAGACGACGGCGGCGGCGGCGGCGGCGACGACGTCTGTAATAAGAAAAAAAAATAACAAGGAAAGCCGCCTTGTCTCTAGTAGTACTACTATACTGCTATTACTACGCTCCTATGTTTCTCTGACTGTCGCTCAGAGTGCTATTGAAAAATAGATCGGGTCGCCGAGAGTATATTTCGTTCGCGTGGATTCCGTGTCTCCGCGCGATTACATTCCATACCTCTCTCCAAAGTCAACTTCTGTTTAATCGATACACACACACACATATATATATTATATATAAACTCAGCGTGCAGCGAGTCGCACTCGTGATTGAGAAATAAGAACACTCTTCGCTGCGACTCGATTAATAGTTAAGAGAACAGCTGTTTTAATGTATTGACGGGATACGCGATGCGCTTGACCTCAGAATTAAACATACGACACGCGTGCGGTGGAAATCGATCGAATCCGCCAGAGAAAAGGTTTATAGCTCATCGTACGTACGCTCTGCGGTTGCCCTCGAACAAGATGATTCGGTATATATAGTATAATCTGGTTTACCTTAAGACGAACGCTCCATGGTTGAAAGTGGGGCTTGCGGTAATTGAGTACATAATACGGATTGGCTTTACCAAGTTAGCATTATAGAGATGAACTAATTTATTTACTTATATCGAATGTATAAAATTAATCTTTCTTTTTTTAATATCGCGCTTCATCAGAGGCGCATCGCGCGAACGTGCATAATGAGTATTTAACGATGTTCATCTGAGCATACGGTCTGAGCGCAATCGATATCTAGATGTGCGCCCACTTCGTGCAATTTTCTCCGCGTTAGAGGGAGCTCCCCCTTATAGTATAGAAGCACACGCGCCGTTATCATCCCCGTAGCGGTATACGTCTGTACGTGACGACGCGATACTAAACAAGCGAATTATTCGCATAAAAACGCACGGCACGTGGCATTGCTCGGTCGAATCTCATACATGGGATACAAGACAAGACCGAGAATTTCCGCAGGCTTGGCGCGCTGTATATATTTCTGGGAATTTAATCGAGCCCCAGCGTGCGCGCGATTAAGGAAGAGAAAAAGCGAATGACGACACGGCTTCAGTGAGCGAGCGCAGTTACGCGGGCTGCAGCGCAAAGCGGAGATCGGAAGAGCCACTATATATAGCGTATATGCGAGTGTACACAGAGAAGGAAGGATCACGCGACAGCTTTGCCGTCGTCTTCGTGCGCCCGCTGTCAATACGTTATTGTCGAGGAGAGCTATAGTCCTGGCCGAACGGCACATCGAGCGATAGACGTGTGAGAGGAGAGAAAGGCGTGTGTGTATATACTGTGTGTGTGTGTGTGTGTGTGTGTGTATAGAGTGAGAGAGAGAGAGAGAGAGCCCCATTGTATGTACATCGCTCACTCTACGTGCACGCGTGTACACATGGAAACGTTAAAAAGACGAAGAAAGATTATGAATACGGCGCACGTTTCTAGGCATCACGCTTCCTTCTCTCTCGCTATCGCTCTTTCACTCAGTGTGTGCCGCTGCACACGTATATATGTATATGTATATAAGCGAGCGGACCAACGGTTGTTCTGCATGTGTACATTCATCCATAGCGAGGAAAGTCATAAGGTTATGAAGCCCCAAAGAGAAAGAGACAGGATCGTGCGCAGCTCTTTCAAGTGGGTCGCGCAAAATCTTTCTCTCTCTCTCTCTCTCTCTCTCTCTCCTCTATGTCTCTGTACGCTCATGTAGACAGACTGCACTCTTGGCAATTGTAGTGCGCAGCATGCAGCGTATAATTCGTAATAAATATAGAGAAATTATCGGATAGGCGCGCGTATGAGTATAACGGCGTGTATATGTAAGGGACGCGAAATTAACCTGGAGCAATTAGCGTGTACGCCTCGATTTCGGAGCAAAGATCATGCGGCGAACTAATCCCGAGAGCTATATACGTATATTAGAGGAGGGCTGCTGCTGCAACTTCTCAACTCGGCGAGCTCTGCAGAGCTATCTATGCGATGCAGCGTATATTGCTGCTGCTGCTGCTGCTGCTGCAGCCTCCGCCGAGGATTCTCTCCCGCGTAATTTGATCCCGAGTCTCCGCGCATAATGACGCTGCAGCGCAAGCGAAAACGAAAGCCGCGCCGTATGTGATGCCTCTATGTATATCTATATACGTATAGCGCTTATTCCGCACTATATTCCGCTGCGCGCAGAGACACAAACCGCGAGATCTACATTCAGATCTACATTGACCTTGTGCGCTGCGGAGTAGATGTGCGGCCCGCGAGTTTCTTTGTTTCTCTCCGGGGCGCGAGAGCGAGCTGCAGACTCTCCTATATACTAGAGCGAAGCAGTTAGAGAGAGAGAAAAAGTCGAATGCGCTGCACCTCCCTGCGGTGTGTGCGTGCGTCGACTGCACGCGCGCGTATATTATACACATCTCGCGCACAGTGGGATATATTCCGTATGCTTTTTATTATCGCCACGGCGGCTTTAGCGGAGCAAAAAAAAAACGCGCTCTCGAGAGCATGAAATTGGAGTTTAATTGGTCAAGTAGAATTCTCACGCGAGAGAGCGCGGGGCCATTCCCCGTTCTCCCGCCCCGAGCGCTTCGAAATAAAAAGCCGCTTATTAATTACGCACGCGAGCCCAAGTCATCCTGCGTACATACGTTACGATATACCTGTGCGCGCATAAATGCACGTGTGTAAAGCGTGTATTATATATGGAGAAAGACACTTGAGAGAATCAATCGCAATCGGCTTTTATTTCCAGTTTGTATATATACTCGCCTCTCTTTCCCCCGCCTCAGATGTTGCGCGTTCTTTGTTTCTCAGCGGCGACTCGGTCACGGTCGCGGAGCGCACGATTACGCTTATGGAGTATACACATACGTATACGTACATAGTTTTCTCTCTCTGCAGAAGCTGTGCGCGAGACGCGCGATTGTCGGGAAATATCGACGACGATTGCGGCTCTTTGCAGCGACGGACAAGCGTTTATATAGAGGGGTCAGCGCCGATACATTTCTCTCGGAAGCAGAGCGCGCGCCTGGATATTGCGGAGATTTTGTTTGACGAGCTGCCGGAGTATGACTTGGCTTTGTAAAAAAAAAAAAAAAAAACAACAACGAGGGAAGCAGGAAGAAACACATAAAACGCTGTCTTTTATACGTGTAACGAGGGAGAAAGGAGGCTGCAGCCGAAGCCGCAGAGAGGAGCAGCACGCACTTTTGTGGAAATCCGCGAAAATCCGGCGTCGGTCTCGTTATACCCGGAAAGAGCGCTTGGCAATAAAAAGCAAAGGTCGTCGATTGCAGCTCTCGACGGAAGATAAAGGCGAGGCTTGAAATCCCGGGGCTTCGCGTTCGAGTTTTACGGGCGACTCGCTCTCGAGCGAGCGTGTGTCCTGCACGCCGTACACATTTTCCGCCTCGACTCGCTCGTCCAGCGCCGCCGGGACGGGGCGAGCGGAAAACGAGAGAGGAAAATAAAGAAAGGAAGCCGATCGCTCGGATCGACAGCTCTCGTCGCGTGCATTGCAACGACGGCGTGACGTGCCGAGAGATTCGAGTCATAATTCAATCGTGGAAAAAGCTCGGGCAAACTTGATTCGCGCGCTTTTCATTCGTTCCATCGTCCAAGTATAGAGCCGCTATAGTAGTCGTAGTCGCAGTAGAAGTAGAAGTAGAAGTAGAAACGGCGGCGGCGGCGGCGGTGGCGGTGGTGGCGCAGCTCGGTCAATTTCCTGGAACAATGGGATAGCTCGATCCGGCCGTCAGACGGCGAATCAGTTACGACTGCAGCGTGTAGAGACAAGCCAGCATCGCCGGTCCCCCCTAATCCAAAGCCTAGTTCGATATCGAGCTCGCGGATCAGCTCTCGACTATATGTGTCTCTGCGGCTCTACCTTATACAAAGGGACAAATGAGGGACAGAGAGAGAGAGAGAGAGAGAGAGAGAGAGAGTAGGAGAACGAACCCGAGAAAGACAGACGCGTCGGTGATATATATATATACGTCGCTTCGTTCGTCGAGTATTATGCAAATACGCGTCGTCCTGGGTTCCAGGCGTCGCCGGCTCCTCTACTACTCCCCGGCTATACTGTCTTTCCTCCAAATGTACCTACATATACACCGGCACACACGTACACGCGCACAGTGATATACATGCATATATATATCCGGTCGAGATATACGCGCCAGTCGCGTGTCTCCCTTATCACTTGCGAGCTGGTCTCTCTCTCTCTCTCACACTGCACACACACGCGCGATAGTCTCTCCACTTCGGCGCACTTTGCATGCGCCTCGTAATTCAATGCCAGACCAGAGCAGAGAGAAAGAGCAGAATCCTATAGCGTTCTATGCTCCGTCTTCGTCTTCCCACGTTGAACGCGCGATTTTCGTGTTTTTCCCCCCCCCCCGCGTCTCTTCGATTGGCTCGCCCCCGCGCTTTTGTCTGTACACACGTTCAGTCCAGCTTATACATACATCCACCGCAGATTCTCTCTCGCTCTCTTTTCCCTCTATCTCGTCTACCCTCTCTCGTGTATCGTTTTGTTTTTTCTCCTTTTTTCCGGCTACCCCGTTTCTTCTATACTCCACTCTACGACTATGTATACCCTTTCCTTCGCTACAGCCGTCCTATTACAAAGAGTGCTCTCTTTCACCTCTCTGTGTCCTGCCGCTGCTTTTGTTGTTGTTGTTGCTGCTGCTGCTGCTGCTGCCCTTACGTAAGAGATTGCAGCCGTTTATTTCATTGGACGCGGCCGTCGCGACTGATTACAGAAGAAATCGTAACTTTTCTTTCTTATTACATAATTACATTGCTCGGGGAAAGACACTCCGTTGCTGTAATACATTATATATATGTAAGAGGTAAAAAGCCAAGTTACGGGCCGATGCGAAAAGTCGAGCGAATTTGCATAATGCACTGTGTGTCCGAGCCCCCCGACATACTGCTCGTGGGGGTAGAGCTAGGAAAAATGCAAGTGCACTTTTTTTGCGAGGGAGGCTCCTCCCTCTATATATATATACGTAGCTGACCTTGCATAATCCGCTTTGTTTGCATAAGTTGCTATCACGTCGTGCGGCGTATAATCGAAATGGACTCGCCGCATACAAGTTTATAAACGCACACAGAGAACCGCACTTGTCTCTGTATTATGCATACATACATATACGTACGTATCTGGTATATGAACTGTGGCACAGCAGCTTCTCTATCTAATTCTCTCTCTCTCTCTCTATACATATCTATACATACAGATATATAAGTAAGAGCATAAACTCACCTCACGAGCGAAAGCCAATTTCACCCCGCACAATACAGATATATACATTATACATATACGTACATCCAAGGAGCGGTAGAGAGAACAGCGCGATTTCTTCGACTAGGAAGAAAAGACTCTCGCGTCAGGAGCAGAGACTCACGTTTACCGCGCATACACTCGAACGTCTCATCCGTCCATCAATCGCGAGAGATCCTCAAGTTTACGTTACAGGAAGTTTCCCGAATGACGAGCGACTGATGTTGCCGTCGCTATGCGCTGTTGCTGCTATATACGCGCGTACGTATGCGGATAGCGAGGAGTACCTCGGCGTAAGTTTCACGCTGACTGATAGGAGAGACAGAGAGAGGGAGAGAGAGAAGCACATTCATTCCTCTTTGTCCGTCGGTGTTCTAATCCGCGCGTCGTGACGATCCCGATCGCAATCGCGTCGCGCGTCGCGTCGTCCGATGAAAGACGCGCGCGTTTCCGCTGCGCAGAGACGGGAAATCGATGTCGGGGATTAGCACAGCACGGCACCGCGGCCGGATTGCGCGCAGCGCCGCATCACCAAATTCCCGGGGAAGATCAGTCGAGAGAGTAAGCGAGAGGGGAGTCACCCGATGATCATGACTCTCGCGCGAGTCGATGTTCATATTTGACTTGCTCGCTCTCGAATCCTGTTTATGACGCTCATAGCGATGCGCGCCTCTCGCGGCTTTCCTGATTGCCTCTGCTTCCGGATAGATACATACTTACACGCGCCAAGTCTCTCGCGCGCCCGTAATGCGTGTACACACGCACGACGAGTCGCAGACGCGTTGCAGCGATATGACGAATCGCTCGCTGATGAGTCAGGATGATATAACCGCGCCGCGCGTGATTCTGTATCGAGGAATTTTTCTTCCCACTCCGGCAGCATCGTCTGCTGATGCGGCAGCCAAGGCGGCGGCAGCAGCAACTCTATACTTCCGCGCGCGCCTCTCTCTACACGTGTGTGTATAGCTGTACGTTGTTGTGCGCAGAGAAACATAATGCAAATTCATCGCTCTTTATAATATAAGCGCATCTATCTCTCATTGCGCGCGAACAAAGTTAGATATCCGCGAAAACTTGCTCCTATAAATGCAAATCTGGCGCTGAGGCGGCGGCCCCGGAAAAAGATAGCAAGATTATACGGGATGAATCAACGGCTCAGAGAGCGGCGTTTTCGGCATTAACATACGATTAATACTTTAATACTCGGAGCGCTCTCCGGCACCGCCTCCAGGAATAGCTCGATGAAACCTCCGCTAATGTAAACTGCCGCGACGACGTCGCTCCCGGAATTATTATACCCTCTCTCTCTCTCTCTCTCTCTCTGTAAAGTCTCCATCACTATATGCAGTATATGTACACAGGAACAGCGCGCGCATGTACACGTTTACGCGAGATTGGAGTAAGTCGAGGCCGCATCAATCAAGCTAGCTCGCGGAATAATTCAATTTCGGCTCTATACATAAACACGCGAGAACCGCGTATCCATCGCGGTTTTGCTTCTGCTTTTCCAACTTTGTTATACGCTCGAACTGTCCCTCGTCTATCTCTCTCTTTCTCTCATACTTATAGACAACATTTATCGAGTTAGCCGCCGCGCAACTGCAGCCGGGCACACAGTGCGCTCCATTTCTATATTGTCTCTATGGTTTTTCAATTTATAACGGAGCTGCCTGCGGATCTCCTATTAGTCATCGTTTTGATAAGTAAACGACTGCCGCCTCGTAACAATGTTGTACTGTTACGAGGCAAACGCCCGGCGCATTAATCCGGCTTTTATAGTCTTTGTAGCGGAATCACTTCGATTCCTCGGGGCTCGTAAATATCGAGTAGCGGGCACAACAAGAGCAGCTCATTACAGGAAAGTTAAGCGTCTTAAGCGCAAAATCAATTATAATAATTCCGATAGTCGGCCGCCGGTGAAATTGGATAACCGGGCTGTGCGCGAGAGGCGGCGACGGCAATATCCAAGTATATATATGTATAAGAAGCGGAGACGCCGCGGAAGCGGGCCAGCGGTTAATTCTTGCGCGATGCTCGATTGTGCCGCTGCTGCAGCTCTCAAAGGCGGCGGTGGTGGTGGTTCGCCGAGCCTCGTTATCGGGACGACCTCGTTTCGTTATTGCCCCGATTGCGGCTTTGATTCACCACCAACGTCGACGACGTCAGACACCGACGACGACGACGACGACGATGACGCTTTAAGGGTCTACTCTCTTCCATGTGCGCGTAGCTCGTCGTCTATATACCACGATTTTCAAAGCCGCGGATTCCCTTCGTTACATTCGATACAGACTTTCCCGCTCTCGTTCCGTGTAATATTACGGCCGCACGCACGTCGGATTAAAATTCCATCTCGTCAGCGAGCGAAGCATCCGCGTCAGCAGCGACATTCCTCTCTCTCTCTCTCTCTCTCTCTCCCCGTATGATACAATGCGTGATCGCTCGAGTGTGTGGCTGAATGAAACGTCGAGGCTGTATTGAGAACGGAGAACGGGAGCGAGAGAGAGAGCCGAGAATAAAGGAAGGAAGAATGAGAGAGAAAAAAGAGAGAGGCGAACGTAGGTCAAGAGAGAGAGAGAGAGAGAGAGAGAGAGAGAGAGAGAGAGAGAGAGACAGAGAGGAATGAGCAGTAGCGTTGACTCGGATAATTGTGGATATAGCGGCGGCCGGAGCGCTTAGTGTCGGAGATCAGAGGCCAGAACCGGGTGTGCAGCAGTAGTCGGCATTAGCTTGTTAGTCCATTAGCGCGAGTCAGCGCTTCTCTGCACCGCAGAGAGTGAGAGAGAGAGAGAGAGAGAGACACGCGTCGCGCCTCAAGCAGTATGTGTAGCTCGCTTTATGTGCCGCGAGGAACTTGTCGCGCTGCTGCTGCTGCTGCTGCTGCGGCTGCTACAGCGTGTGCCAGCGTCGTGTAAAACAACGCGGCGACGACGACAGCGACGAGCTTTTTATGCAGAGACAGCAGCTCTCGCGGGCGTGAATTTTTCTAAACGTCACGCGCGCGCACACACACACACACACACACACACACACACACCTGCGAACCGGAGCTGCCGAGAATTTCATTGCATCGCGAAAAGACTCTCGCCGCGCGCGCTGGCGTAATGAGAATTAAAAGCTCGTCTTTTTTCATTTGTATTTTCTCTCATATATATAAAGCGGACGGGGGGGGGGGGGGGGGCTTTGTAACCGGAGGAAGTCAGCCGATTTCGAGCGCGACGAGACTCCTCTGAATTGCAGCGCGTTGCGCTTTTTCTCTCTCTCTCTCTCTCTCTCTCTCTCTCTTTCGTTCTCCCCTTCAATTCGCGCGGGCCGCTCGATTTAACACTTGGAGCTTTTCGAGACGTAGTGCAGCAGCGCCAGAGCTCGAAAGGGACGCTGATTTCTAGCTTTCATCAATGCAGCGCCGCCGCGCCGCTGTGCGGCACGAGAGCGAGAGCTCGCGCGCGCTTTGTTCGCTTTTGAATTTCTATTTTTTTCTACTTTTTTTTTAACTCCCCGTCTTTTTCGACTGGAGCGGGATTATCGCGCGCTGAATTCTCGCGGCGAAAGATTCGAGGACTGGGCTCTCTCTCGGTGCTCTATTAAATTGCCGGGATGCCTTTCTCGCTTTATTCTTTTTATCGCGCCGAGCGCAGCTGTGGAATGCAATTTTATTATTATATTCGGGCGGGCTCTGTATTTTTCATTTCTTATTGGGCGCGAGGTATTAAATATTAGAAGCGTCGAGTGAGAGAGAGAGATAGAGAGAGAGGCCATGAGCAGTCGACTGCAGCAGTAGCAGCGCGACGGAATTTCGAATATTATCTCGTTGACACCGTTCAATCATCGCATTGTCCGCGCGGCAATCTTCCCATTTGTTTGTTTAGTGCCGATTTATTCTGACTTGGCCGCCGCGCCGAGGCCGAGTACAGCATCGTTCGAAAGTTTCGCTCGTGACTGGATTTATCATCGATGGATCTCAATTGGCGACCACTCCAATCTGCTCGCGATCTAAATATTGGGCAAGTCAATGATGCTTCTCGCGATAGACAACATCGATCGGGTATTATCGTGACACCTTATCCTGAGTGGGCTCTGCTGCTGCTGCTGCTGGTGCTGCTGTTGCCAACCGTTATGGAAAACGAATCTAGAGCAGTCGTATCATCGTAATGATCATCGCGATGAGGCATGATCGCGAGAGCTACACCCGGTTATAAACAGATGTCCGGTTATACGGCTCTCTGCTGTCCAAGTGCAGCCTATTATATTAGAAGAGCTGTCGGCGTGACGGCTGTTAATAAACGCGCATATTTGCCGCTGCTGTTGCTGTTGCTGCTGCTGCTGCTGCTGCTCTGCTGTTGCATTAAACCGATGCATTCGTTGCGGTCGAGCTGGCTGTCTGTTCTCACATCGCGCGCAGGGTATGGAACACTATATGGTGTCTGGTGTCTCAGCCAAAAAAATAAGAAAAAATAAAACAACACAACATTTCAGCGAGACAAATGCAATTCTCCACGTCATTCAGCCGCGGCGGCTCGGCTCACGTGCGTTTGTCGCGTCCAGCAACAGCAGCAGCAGCAGCAGCAGCAGCATCAGTCGAGCTCTGGCGCTGTTGCATTATAAAACGTAAGGCGGTCGACTCTGAATGGCTCATCATTAGAGTACTTTTCTCTCTCCCGCGCGCACGAGAGAGAACAGCCGAGAGAGTAAAGAGGTCCTTTCTCGCGACTCTATATCGAGCGGTACTCGCCAGGGCTATTCAACCGGCCAGCAGCCGCTATTCACACCGCAGTCTCTCGCGCTTACACGTGCTCCCCTACATATATCTATAGCTATTCTGCCCGTATATGTATATATATATATATATGTATATGTATATATTGTGTGTGTGTGTGTGTGTGTGTGTGTGTGTATCCCATTCGCGTCGTCGTATCTTTGAGAGCGCACGCGCAAGGGGGGTACTTTACGCGCGCTCCTCGTTATTATATATGGTCCCCGACACTACGGTTAATGAGAAGGTTGTCCGTGTGTTTATCTCGACCTCTCCTTAGCGAGTCTTCGTGTGAGTGCGCGCGCGCGCGCGTGTGTGTATGTGTGTCTGGGTCTGCTGCTATCACGGAGACTTGATATGTTTGTGGAATTCGAGAGAGGTACGCGCGCGAGTCGACTCTCTCTCTCTCTCTCTCGCGGATGTTTTTAAATTTCTTTGAATTACGATCAAACCGTCGATTATATTTTTGACGAAGCGAGCATCGCAATAATCGAGTGTACAAGCAAAATTTACGCTACTACGTCTACGTCTATATTATATGCAGAATTGCTCGACTGGCTTTCAGACGAGTCTACATCCAGTAGAATTGTAGCGCGAAATTCGAGCTTAGAAAAGAGAACACGACGATAAGTTCACAGCTGTTCACGGCGTCAAAGTTCTGAAAGTTCTTCTGCAAACCCCTCTATCTTCCTTACAAGGATCTCGTTAGAGGAGTCCTACTGAACCGTCGCGATTTCTGCCCCTCTTTATGCATATACTCACAGTTCAGAGTTCTGTGAATTCATTGTACGCACAGATACATTGCGAACAGTAAATTTAATTAGCTAAATCATCGGTGTACATCATAATGCACATTGCATCGCTGCAAATGTGAATGCATGTAGCAGTGTGTACACCGTCCGCAATTTCGAGCCGCTTCTTTTCTTTCGCTGAGCCTTCGCCTTCTCGTCTTCCATCATCGTGCAGTGACTTTTGACTCACACCGCAGCTCTTGCAATGCAGTCTTATACTCTTGTACTCGGCTCACTTATACACCGAGGCGCAAATTTTCGCCCGCACTTTTGACTTCCATTTTTAGCTCGTAATTCTCGCACTCCATCTCCTCTCTTCTCTCTCTCTCTCTCTCTCTCTCTCTCTATACAGAGCTGTCCCCCCCTTTAATCCTTTGCTCTCGCTCTTAGGCGTCGTTGTTCGAGTCGTGATGTTGACTTAAAAAGAGCCGGGAACGAGCGAGCTTAAAAAGAGAGAAGATGAGAAGGCCTGAAATGCGCAATCACAGATAAAAGCGTATATGCACCCCCCCCCCCCCCACCTCTCTCTGTCGTGCGTCTGACGCGATTACGCTCGCGTGGCTGACGACGACGGCTGTACACTCCGCGCCCCCGTGTAGGCGTCCTCGTCCTTTTTTTTTCTTTGTATTCACCGCGCAATTATCAATGCGGGGATAATCAACGAACGTGACTAGACGCGCTTCTGCTTCTTCTCCTGTGCTCTTTTATCGCTCGCAATTTCGGCGCGTATTGTAGACGTCGGAGCAGTAGCCTCTCCGAGTGCAGCAGCAGCAGCAGCAGCTCCCTCACTTTCGCGCGAGCGGGAGCAAGAGAGAAAGGGGGGGAGAGAGAGTCTTTGTTACGCACGACTAATAAAACAGCTCCTTCTCTCGCGCGCGGGCGCGCGTTATGCCCGGAGAATCAGTTTCCGCGAGGAAAGTTTATATTAACGACGCAGCGAAGATCCGCGTCGTATACTCTATGGAAATTCGGGAGAAGAGTAGTAGTATAAGCGAGTGAAACTCTCAGCGGGGGTATGGGACGAGAGAGAGAGAGAGAGAGCCGCTGCTATGTAACTGTGCACTTTCGTATTGATGTTTCGGTTCGCGGTTTATTATTCTTTTTTATAGTTTGGATGCAAATAACAGAAACTTTGCACACGGGGCGCGACGACGAGTAATGAAATACGACGGTTCGAAGCTGCAGCACCAGCAGCACCGGCGCAGCGTAGAAGCTCTCGTTCTATCTGCACAGTGTGGTGAACGAGCGAACGACTTCGTTTAACGCAAGAGCAGCAGCAGATATGACGGCTACATAGCAATAGCAGAGCGGATATTGCGCCCCGTAGAAATTGAAAGATAATGAATTTCGCAATTACGTGACGCCAGGCTGTTAGCCGCGTATAGCTGCTCCGCTTTTGTCCCTCGAGAGAGATGTGGAGACGATAAGCTTTGTTCTTCCTCATTCTCTGTGTACGTGCACTCCTTCGCCACCCCCCCCCCTTCACTGTAGGGATGACTAAATTCTCTCTCTCTCTCTCTCTCTCTGTGTCACGAGGTCTTTCCACATTTTCAGGCTCCAAATGAAGTGCCTTTGGCACGGCTCCGAGATTGACTGTTTATTACGAGATTCACTGTTTGCATGCACGTCGCTGGAGCGCTCGCAGAAAAGTATTAGTCACCGCGCGCCTCCCGTTCAAGCCCATCCGCGCATAATGCCCGGAAGCCGCGAGACGCTCACCGGCTGCGGAATCGAGGGGAGCGCGCTTTCAATTTTCCTCGAACGACGATTGATTGGCCGCTAAAGAGCAACGGTACACACGTTTAACGAGAGTCTCTCACGTCTCGAGTAGCGCATAACGTATGTAGGTGTGCGCCAGTCTAATGTCTGTGCTTATACATGTATATACATGGGCGTGTGTGTGCATCGGCTCGATGAGAGGAGGGAAAGTGCCGTGTGGCACGCGATTCGTGGGCGCCGGATCATCCGATTTTTCGTCCGGTAATGTAGACTCGCGCTGGTGACTCTGCCGTATGTGTATAGCGCGCGATAAAAACTTTGCGCCCCGACGCGCGTAAACAAGCCTTCGAGGAGAGCTGTTCCCTCTCTCTCTCTCTTTCTCTCCGTACGACTCGACTGATTTATCGGTTCTGGACACGAGCGTGTTCTACCCCGTTGTTCTCTATAATACACATTAATATGTATTAAGCTACCGTGGCGCTCCGCGCTGATTTTTCCAACTTTTCAAACTCGTGTACTTTGAAAATTATGAATCTCCGTGCTTCTTGAAAGGCTGCAAAGAGTAATACTCCTCGAGGACTCTTCGGTAACTGTGTAATGCAATCCTTATAGATTTTGAATCATTTTTAAAGTATGCTAAGCCGGATTTCACGTTTGTTTTTACGGATGGAAAACCACATGCATTGATTTGTGCTATTTTATCTTTTACATACTTTTAATAAAATTTTCGATAAAACACCAATAAAAGTCGAAAATACAAAGTACAGATAAAATAACATAGTGCGAGAAAAAATGTTATATTCCATTATTGAATTATAGAAAAAGGAGAAATATAAGTAATTAAGTTTCACCTGTCGATGATTGAAATCTTCCGACAGAAATAAAGCGAGCTTTGAGATGAATTTCTTACCATCGATAAATCGTTACCATTATAAATACAATATAAAAACAATACCTGGACTAATAAGATTTTTTTCAATTTCTGTTTCAGGTAAGTTGAAAATGCGACTGGCTTTGTACACGCGCGTGCATAACGCTTTAACAGGTTGGGTAAGAGATTATTATTATTTGGAATTCACTTGCGGCTCCGATGTAGAAATGAAGCACTCGGGCCATATAACGAGTATAAGCCCGGCGCAACGTGGAGCGAGAGCGCGGCCGAATTCCGAAATAATGCATGAATTTATAATTGAGCCTGAATAGACCTAATGGGTAGAAAGCAATTATATATCGCGAGAGAGAGAGAGAGAAAGCCACCAGCGGAATCAGCGGATATGCACATCAGCTCTCGCGAGCCGCCGAAACAAGAATTTACATTTGCAGCACACACGCGCGACAAACCTTTCAAAGTCAATAACTCCTCGCTGTGGCGGCGGCGGCGGCTGCGCGTGCAGTGTGGAACTACGAAAATCCGGGCATGTATATGTTATTAATACCCTCCTCTCTCGCATTACAATTTCCCCTCGCGCCCGCGCGCTCCTCGAAATTTTCCAACGACACATACACATAATACACTCTCGCGCTCGATAAATCGTGGCGTATACGCAGTATAATATTGCGCTCCTTGCGCAAGCTGGCACGTATAATATCGTCGTGCGTGCGTATACCGCGTGTGGTGTGCTCACAGTCAGTAGAAAGATTTGTAAGAAAGCCGCCGTAATAGACGCATCGAGGAGGCTCACGGCTGCGCACACAGCCGATATATTTGCCAAGTTTCTATGATGCGTGCGCGCATAGACACAGGAGAGCTATAGCGCTGCACAAAGAGGCGCAGACACAAACGTGCGGTGCACATAGCTGTGTGTGTGCGTGTGTGTGGGTGGCTCTCGGAGGATCGATGTGAGGGCTTCTCCGTTTCGCCTCGGGCTCATGCTCGCATGCACGATAATTTGCATATCTCGGATGATACGCGCTGCATTGTGTCATAGGCGTCGTATAACCTGCGAGCGCGCGCTCTCTCTCTCTCTCTCGCCCACCCCCTGAGTCGGCTGCTTTGCTATCTCTCTCCCTCCGCCTCACTTTCTCTTTGCGAGCGCGTATCTCGCTCGCCTATCTCTGCATTATGCACTTTATTACTCAGGGTCCTTGCCCCTTGGTCTCTTCTTTGTTTACCCCGTGCGCGCGCGCGCGCGCGCTTGTTATTTGCATGCGCGCAAGCGCGAGCTGTTATTAATTGAGGCGTTGCCCGTCTTCTGCCGCCCGGATTACAACCTGGATTTACCTGTCTGCGCAATATTTCGAGGAGCCAGAGAGCAGAGGGGAAATTTCTAGACCCGACTGCTTCTGCATATACGTGGCAGTCTTGCCGCGCCGCTTTCTCGTGTGCACTCTGACAAGGACATGATTCAATTAGGCTCCATACATACGCGGAAGCCGACGACGACGACACATGCGTAAATGCGTATATACTTTATGCGCGCATCGCGCCGATATATCGATCTATGCAGTCGCTGGTGCTGCTGTTACACTGCAGCTACTGCAGTGCAGTGCGGCTCGCTGTGGGCTTGGAGAGACGAGAGAGAGAGAGAGAGATGCGTCGGATATTGGGATAGCGTGTCTTAGTGGTCTACGCGCATGTATGCGTATAGAGGACACACCGCAGAGGACCGCACAGGTGTGTGGTATACGCATACGCCGTCGGCTAGTGCGTCGAGCTATTCCCGAGTTGGCGCTCGCTTGAATTACGCGCCGCAGGAAGCTTGCTTCTTGAATTATAGGCCGTCCGTCGCTGGCTGCACTCTACGCGCGCGCGCACACACACACACACCGCAACTCGAATCCGTGGAAGCTTTTCGCAAAGTGAAATATAAGTAATTTCAGCAGAAACGTGATTGCCATGTAAAATTCAGCTGGCACTGCCTCACGTGTGTAACGAGCGACGCTTTCCCCTTAATTCCAACTGTCTCCCCCCCCCCCCGCTCTCTCCCTCTCGCGAGCGTGTCAAAAACAGCACTGGCTGGTGCTTCGTTCGCACATTGCACGCTGCGGCACGCTTATATACGAATACGAACGCGGTAGATCGCGTCGACCGAGTGGAGGGGGGTGTAAAAAAAGAAGAAAATCTGAAACAATGAAGCGCGAGCTAGACAAAATTTGAGGCCGCGAAATTGCGATAGTTAGAGTCGGGCACGCGAGAGTAGGGTGTACACATGAATGCAGCAGTGGCAGGGCCCGGCTAATTGCTTTTTTTTGTAATTAAAATTTTCAGCCTCGGGGATCGCGTGCGATGCTATTCACTCGCAGAGAATTTCTGGCGACTCTCCGTTTCCTGCATACACATGCGCGCATACGTAGCCCGCCTCCCCAAAATATGTATTTCCGTGAGGTAGAGAGAGAGAGATAGAGACAGAGCGAGAGGCCTCGACAATTCCCCCAACGACACAAAGTGTTCTCCTCTTTTTTTTTCATCATTTTCCCCGACGACGACGACGACGACGACGACGACGACGGCGACGGCAGCATCTGTTCTATACACGTCTCGCAGCGGCGCCTCCAATTTGGCTGACATGCCGGTGAATGGCCGGGGTGGGCCGCCGTGCGACACACGACGACGAGGAGGAGTTGGAGGTGGAGGAGGAGGAGGAGGAGGAGGGAGAAAGAGTCTGGATGATGCAGGCATCGCTTCTTCGTTTTTTTTTATTCGGCGAGGCAGCTCTTTCAATTTTAGCCGGCTAGCCGTGCGGCAGCAGCTCGGTTTAGAGCTTGGCAGTCGGCCAGCTCGCCGTCGCGAATTCGCAGACGCACCGCCGTTCACGTAACACACGTACACACGTATATGTGTACACAGAGAGCAAAGCGGACGATCCCCTGCTCTATACACACGCCGCACAGTTTCATTCAATCCGCAATGGCAGAGAGCTGCTCGCCGAGACGTCTCGGCTCTCTATATAGAGATGTGTGTGCTCGGCCTGCAGTGTACACCGAGGGAGAGAGAGCCAGCGCATACATATATGTATAGGGGGAAGAGAAACGCGCCGGGAGTGTACGATTGTGTCCGGGCGCATTGTGCGCCCCGGAGGATATCGGTGCAGCTACACACGTAGAGCCTCTCTTTTCGCGATAAACCGTGAAAGGAATTGCGCGCGCGTGTGTACGGCCGAGGCAAATGCTTCTGATGCTCTCTGTATATGCGTGTGTACGCGATGTGTATATATATATATTGTACAGTACACACGCGTCTGCAGCGCGCATCTCCAGCCGCGATAGGCTCTCGCCCAGATTTTTCGACGGCCGCGGAAAAATCGGGGAGAGTTTGCGCATAGGGCTTATCTCTCTTGGCAATATTGAATTAAACGTCAGCCGCCGTTCCGCCCGACGATGGGCAATCGTGCGCGCGAGGCCTATACCGCCGTGTTATCGAGTGGCCGATAACCTAGCCCACCGATGGAACTGGAACACACAGCAGACTGCGGATTTTAATAAGCGCTTTTAGGCGGCCAGAGGAGAACGGCTATTCTCGACTGGTCCGATCGATCGCCAGCTTTTGGCGAACTCTCGATATCCGCGCACGCATATGCATACTGCACGACGTGGAAATAATAAAAGTCCGCGCGACGTCCAAAAACGGGAGTAATTCGTTGTATAACGTATATAGGTATGTAGAGCGCGCACACATAGACAGACTTGCCCCGCGCGCGCAAATTTAACAATTCATCCTTGTCGCGCGCGGTGCGCGCAGCAGCGCGGAAACGATAGAGCAGGAGTTTTCTAAAAAAAGAACAACCGCGCGCTCGCGCGCGCCGAGCGAGTTATTTCGCAATCAGTTGCTGCGCTCCGGCAGAGCTAATTCCTCGTGTCGGCTGATGCTGGCGGTGGCGCGGCAGCTCGGGCGTAATGAAATTTCGCGATTACTGCATTTAATTTTGCCGTCAAAGCAGAGCGAGACAGCACCTCCGTTTCTCACCTAGGCTGCTGCTGCTGCTGGTGCTGCAGCAGCAGCAGCAGCGCGGGGGGAAAGCTGCAAATTAGCGCGGTTAGCCAAACCTTTTCCCTCCTTCTCTCTCTCTCTCTCTCTCTTGTATAAGCTCGCCGGGCGTTTATCATTACGGCTATTCCTGTCTCGCGGCGCGAGTGCGAGTGCGAGCTGCTTTGAGGCCGGGCGCTACAGAGCGCGAGGCGCGTGTGTAGAGCACACAAAGACTATCCGAAATCAGCGCAGCGTGAGAGAGCGCCATACTCACGGTCTATATACATACGTATGTATACACACACACACACACTATAGGAGGTAGACACGTATATCCTGTGCGAGCGGGCGCAGTTGCGTGCGGGGCAGAGTCTCATTTGCGTTCGGCTCGATTTACGCGCGCCGACTGATTCGATTTGCATCTAGACACGCGCGGCAACGTTATACGCTTGGCGCTCCTTACACGCCTTTTTCTTTCTCGGACTTGTTTTTTCGTTCTCCTCGCTCTCCTTCTCTCGGCGACGTCGAGATCCTTGCTGGGCAAAAATGTCGCTCGCGCGCGCACACACATACACTCACGAACGGTCGCCATAAGCAGATCGCACGTGAGATATCCTCCGCTAAGAGGAATTATTAATAACTTCCGCGCGCTCGCGCTCGCGCCCGCCGTAATTTCAAAAATGCGAATAACGCCGACCCACTTGCACGAGCCGTCCTGCCGTTGGATGTTGCGCGCTATATGCATCGCTATAAAATTATCATCATCCACCGCGAGTCGTGTTTTTGTTGCTGTTATTGTTGCTCTTGCTGCTGCTCTCGTTGTTGTTGTTGTTGTTGTTGTTGTTGCTGCTGCTACGGACGTAACTGGGATAATTACGACATTCGAGTGTAAAGTCCGCCGGGGCTTTTCTATACCGATGCTCTTCCGCCAGTATATAATGGTATAGCGGGAGAAACGTCGAGAGCCGTAAGTAGTAACGGACGGGCTCGTGACAGACCCTGGAGGTGCGCTTTCAAACTCGATCGAGCCGCTCTTTCCATTTATTTAAAAGTTGCTCGTTCGCGCGCGGCCGACACCGCTGCCGCTGCCGCTGCTGCTGACGAAATGCAGCGCGCGGGAGCCTCGACGTTGACTCCATTAAATGAATATTCGCGCTTGTAGAGAGTTGAGAGTCAAAACAGAGCTGGAGTTAGAGCGAGAGTTGGTACTTGGCCGCAGTGTTTACGCAGAGCGTCCTTTCTCAGTCCCGAGGAAATCCTATTGACGGCTTGCTCTCTCTCTCTCTCTCTCTCTCTCTCTCGCTCCGGAAGTGAGACAGTTTTCAACGACTTCGAATGGGCTTTTCACCGCGCCACGCTCCGACGCTCGTCCCGAGCGAGTTTCACTCTTTTGTTTGCGCGCGTACGGCCAGCCGTTTCCACTGTCCCCTCCGTTGTACGCGCTGCGTGTAAGCAGAGGGGGTCAATCCGAGACGTGTCGATCGGCTACATTTATACCGGTACGCGCACCGGCACAATTACCAGAGGGAGAATAAAATCGCAAGTTTTATTAGAAATGATCAGGGTAAGAGTCGCGGCAGAGGCTCTCTCGCCGGCTCGCTCTGTATCTCTCTCCGGGCCGCCGCGCTCGCCGAGGCAACGAACGGAGCCAAGTTCGCAGCCCTCTCTCAGGTATTTACGTCCCTCTCTCTATGTGTGCCCTGCGGAGAGCATCAGCAGCAGCGCAGCGGAGACGTCGGCGGGGAGAGGCGGGGGGGGGGGGAGGAACAACGTGGAAGCAGGCAACTGGGGAGCTCGCTATGCTTACCACATATATTCATAGATATATGTATACATTGTATAGATATACACACAGACGCGCACAGACAGGCACACGTGCGCATGAATTCTCCAGAGGCGTCGTGCCCTTGTCTGCGTCGCTTACATCTCCAGATCGTTCCTTCCTACCTCCCTCTCCCTCTTTCTCTTTCTGTATATATACACACACCCATCTATCTCTTTCCCCGCGCGGGAGCTGCAGGGACGTACGTTTTAGATACAAATGTTTCTCGCGGGGCATTCCATTGCAGCACTGCACTGCAGACTTGTCGGCTAAATCGACGTACAAATCGAGGATCTCTTATACACCGGCTGCAGCAGCAGCAGCAGCAGCAGCAGCAGCAGCTATCTCCAAGTGCTGCTCGTATTTCCGTCCGTTCGCGCGCTCTTCGTCATTTATGGCTCCTCGCTCTCGGCGCAGCTCTAACGCGCTCTCTACTGCAGCACATCCTCTCCACTCCGGCTTCCCTAATGCAGCATAGGTTAAGTAATCGCGCTATTATATGCGCGTATTTTATTTAAACGCTCTATTTCCCCGCTAAATCGCGAATCGCGCAGATTAACGGTCGGTGCCCGCTGCCGGGCATTCGCTTAATTCTCTCCGGGAAAGGAATAGGAGGGGGGGGGGGGGTCAAGCGCCGTGCCGAGCGACGACCTGAATTTCGTTTAAAAAAAGAAGGAAGGAAGCGTCGGGCGCGAGGGACAGAGAGAAAAGTCGTCGCCGATCGATGGGAAAAACGAAGTCAATTTCCCGGATACACGGGCCGAGCCGCGCGCGAGCGCGGCAGGGAAAGATCAGCGCGTGTGACGCGCGACATATTGGACGGGCCAATCGTTCCGCCAGCGAAACTCTATATACATGTATATACGGCCCGTGTGCGCGAGAGCGTGTGCGCTATACAGGAGAGGGACGCGACAAACTTTGAAATCGAATCCGCGGCGGCCGCTCGTTCAGGCTCTGCAAGTTTGGCCAGCCGCACTGCTCAGCCGCGCTTTATTAATGCATGGAGAGCTGCAGAAGCTGCCGCGCGCACTAGTAGTAGTAGCAGCAGCAGTAGTATAGCAGTAGCAGTAGTAGCAGCAGCAGCAGCAGCAGCAGCAGCCACCCTCTCGGACCAACTTTCCCTTTAAAATCCCCGAACTTTGACCGACTTGACTCGCGACGTCAGCTTGCGTTATAACGCGTACTGCCGGTGCAAATGGATGATGGACCTGCAGTACACGCGCGCACACACACACGTGCGCTCTGTATACAGTTCCATACTTTTATTCCCGCGCTCGCGAGCGGTTGTGATTGATTTTTCTGACCCAGATCTGCGTGTGCACGAGCGAAATTTTACTCGATTCTCCCGTTCTGTCTCCTCGTCGCGCGTTTACAAGAAGAGCTCGTAGTTCTCGCGCACGAGCCCTTAACAGAAGAGTCGAAAATGTATGCGCGGGCTTACCCGCAGGGATGAGGATGGGGAGGTGGAGGAAGTGGAGAAAAACTAACGAAGCGCATCGGACGCGCATATAGTAGACGTATACAGTTTCTCCGGCTTCGGCCGCCTCTCGAGTTTCGCCTTTTCCCGGCGCTTCGCTCATTTTCTCTTTGCCTCTCGTTCTCGCAGCTACACGGCTCTGCGGCCATTCTGTACTTCCTTCATTAACTCGAATGCTGTTGCGGCGGCGGGGAGGGGGGGCAGACACAAAGCCCGGCGCGCGTTTTCTTCGAGAAATTTGCGAGAAAGAGCCGAAGAAGCTTTCTGCTCCCTACAACAGCAGGAGCAGCAGCAGCAGCAGCAGCGCTTGTGTTTTCTCCTTCTTCTACGCTGTGTATAGCGCACACTCTTTGAGGCTTATGACGGCGCTCCGCGCGACGCAGCAGGTATAGCATAAAAGCGGATTGACCCCTTTCTCGTCGACGCAATTGTTTACTCGCTTTGTTTACGGCTCTCTGGTATTTTGTTTAGTTTTACCGAAAGAAAATACCCTCGCGAACGTGTGCGCGAGCGTATGTGTACGCGAGTCAGCGAGCGAGCGAGCGAGCGAGCGAGGCTTTCGCAACGAGGGAAATTAACGCTAGGAGATGGAAACGGCGAGCAATTTTCCCGAGCCAGTGCGGTTTCAAAAAGTGCTCGCCGACCAAATTACACTATATACACTATATACATACGTCCGCGCGAAAATACACACCGGAGGGTAATCTTCTTCCCTCTCACTCTCTCAGCTCTCTCTCTCTCTCTCTGTCTCTCTGTTTCCTTTATAGTCTCCGCGCTAATAGCGAGAATTACTCATACTCGATGTCACGATCGATCAGGAACGCAGTGTATTGTCCTCTCTCGCTTCCTTTGAGCGAGCGAGCAGGTGTGAAAACCGATCGACGCCGATCAGTCTTCGTCCAGGCACACACGCGCGCACACATACATCGCCAAGCCGGATACTTTCGATCGGCCTCCCGCGACTGCAGTCCCATATTAGCTGTCCGTTTCTGCATTACACACGTCCTCGCAGTTGGAATGGACGGACAGCTCGCTCGTGTACGTCTCGAGGATGGGAATTAACGATTAGACGCGTATTATATACACGCGGTTTGTACTCCCGACGCGGTGCGCGGGCAGCCTGCGTATACGCAATGAAAGTATGGAAAAAGGGCGTTACCCCCGGTGTCTAGGTATAATGGAGGTCTAAATACCGATCTACAGAGCGGCGTAAGTATCACTTAAATCGAGGTAAAAATCCGCGTCTACTGGCGCGCGCGAATGGCCATTAATTTGAACGAGCGCGCATGGCAGGCCAAATTAAGGCGAAAGCGAAATATATACAGACGCGAATTCGCTCGTTCTTTTTAGCAGGATTTCGCTCTGCCGTTCTCTTCTTACTATGTAAAATATATCTCTCGCGTTTCAAGCGAGTATATTTTCGTATCAAAGCTGCGCAGGTCCGGCTTATACGTGCGTTCGCATTGCCATCAGTCGGCAATTTGCGCTGTGTTATACTACGAGAGAGAGAGAGAGAGAGAGAGAGGCAAACCATTTCGTAAGGGAAAAAACAAAGCGGCGCCGCTTTGCAACGCTTATGTCACGGAGCTAAAGGATGCATTAAAAACGTTATGAAATTTTATCCCACACGCGCGCGGACGAGCTCCCGGGGTTCTCTCTCTCTCTCCCTCGCTCTCTGTCTCTCTGCTTCTAATAAGGTGTTCCGACGCAGCTGTCTAGAATTAGACAAGAGCACATAGCAGAAACGGCAGTACGGCTCACGCATCGTGCGAACGTTCTCTCTCTCTCTGCTGTAGTCGCTCTTTTTCCTCTCGGCGGCGTCTCTCGTTGCCAGTGTATAGGTCAAACTTACGGAGAATGTTTGCACTCGCCGCTGCGCCGTGAACTCGACCTCTTCTTCCTCTTTCTCTCGCTCCGCGCCGGAACTCGGTCTCCTTTGTTTCCTCGTTTCGAATTTTCCAACGACGACGCTTTTAACTGCTGCTGGCTCTCTTTCTCGCTCGGAGTGTAACTTGCGCAGTACCGCGAGCCGGGCGAGGAAAGAAAAGCGGAAACGTTTAAGTGGCCCGCTAATTTTTTTTCTCCACTACTAGCTGAGCGCCGCTGCCGACGACGATGCTCCCCCGGACTCTTTTGCGCAGTCGAGCAGCTTCCTCCCGAGGAAAGGACAGCTCCGATGAAATTAAGCATTTAACACTCGACCGTATATTCTTGTTTATTTACGTGAATTCGTCTAGCCTCGGACATTTTCTGTTTCTGCCTTCTCTTTTTCTCGGAAAAAGAAAGAGAAACTGCAGTGTGCAATGAGAAAATAGCGTTGCGCTGCGCAATTGTAAGAGTAACCTACATTTGCATGAAATATATAAGAATTTTTTGAAATCTGTGTATGCTAATTTTTTCCATACGAACGTGACAGTTAACACTTTAGCACCGACTATATTTGGCAGAAAAATTACATACAAGATTTTTAGAAATATCCATATTTCATTTAAACATAGGTTATCTGTTCTTCGAAGATGAATTTTTTCCATCCGTAATTTTTTAATCTTTGATTTTCGGTGCCGTTATATATTGACGAGAAAAAGGGTACTCTCGTGAGCTAATATTAACGTCTTTCTAGTTTTGCACACCAGAAATTTTTCTCAGATTGAGACAAATGAAATATGCACGTACTCTTGAAATAATGACACTTCCAATCAAACGAACCACATAAAACTTTCAACAATGCTTTTAAGAAATTTTTCATCTAAGCGTATACTATTATATACGGTTTCTCGGAATATCAAAAAGCTCGTTGGTTTATATATACTACTATGAAATTTAAAGTATGCAAGTTTTCGCAAAGTACGAAAAAGCTCGTTTATTTATATACCACTCTGGTGGTTATACTTGGTTAAAGTACAATTGTGTAAAGGGGGGGGAGGGGGAGGGCAGCAAAGGAATAAAAGACGCGCAAAGATACATTTTCGCGGATAGCGAGAGGAGATAAAGTAAAGGCGAACGCCTAAGGAACAAGCTCGCTCGCAAATTAAGTGCTTTGTATTTAAGTAGATTATAGTTCCCTTGGCTGTGTATAGGTAGACACGAACATACATAGTGAGAGAGAGACTCGCTGCATATAATATCCGTGAGCTCGGCGGAGTTGCAGTAGCTCGGCTAGGTATAAGCAGGTAATGGAGAGCCGACGTCGGGTTATCGCCTACGCCGTCAGCAGCTACGGCGGCAATTCAAATTTGCGCGCACGCCTGCCCTAAGTGAAATTCATTTACAAGCCGGGGAATTTCGCTTTGATACCTCCCAGCTGCATGCAGCTATACCAGCTGTAAGAAGCTTCTGCGCGCGCGCGCTCCTCTCGTGCTTTCTCGCGCGAAAATTTCATTCCCCTCTACCCTTACGATTCCACTCTGGATTATGCATATACGGGACGACTATATACGTATATTACATACGTATACATATATATGTATATAAAGACGGAGGCCAACGACGTTCGATTTTTTACCTCCTCCTCATAGCGCAATCAAGCCCCGACGACTCGGCTTTTAATTTCATCAATTGTCGCTCGTTGCCCTTCAGTGTTATCGTTATGCCTCGTCGAGACCCTCTCATCCTCGTGATACTGCCGTATAGCGCGCCTGCAGTCTCGTAAAAAAAGCGCGCGCGAAAATTCAAGCGCGCGCCATCTCGCCCAAGCCGGAACGAGATTTCGGCTCGTTCGCCTCTCTTGCACTCCTGTATATATCTATATGTACAGGTGTGTGTGTATATATATACACAGTGAGCGCGAGAGCTTTACGAGAGTCGCCCTCCTCGTCGACAGCAGCAGCAGCAGCAGCGCGACGACTAGAGAAGTAAAACTAGAGAAAGTAAAAGCTCCCGGGAATTTAACGCGTCATATTGTAGCGGCGCAGCGTCGCGTGGAATGAGAGTCTGATTTTCTCCTTGGCTGTATTCAATCGAGAGAATAAAGAGCGCTTTATCAGCCTATAAATAGCATTTTACGCGGCTCTTACTTTGTTTCATTGCGTAGATATAAAGTGCGTGTGGAAGGGAATGCGAGAGAGAGAAAGGGGGTGTGAGAGAGGCAGGGGAAAAAAAAAAGAAGTTCGAAAATCGCTGGATGCACTCTGCGCGCTGCGAAAAAGCTTGGCGCAATAAAAAGCGAGAGTGAGAGAAAGCAGGGCGGACAAGTGACTCGACAGTCCAAAGTGGCCCAGCGAGTAGTCGAGAGAGAGAGAGAGAGAGGAAGAGAAAGAAGAAGGATGATTAGACGAGTCCCTCGAGCGATATACGCTCTTACGTGTTGGCCCGAACTTACTTTTTCCCACGACATTCGGCGGCGGCGGAGGCAGCGCAGGAGGTGGAGTGTTCTCGACAATGACTTTTTTCTCGTCGATTCTCGTTCGCGTGACGCCCTCCCAGTACTTCCATATATCTCCAGAGATAGCCTCGGGTTATATCGGCCGCCGATTAGTGCGCCGTGTGTGTGTGTATGTGCGTGTGTGTTTAACAGCGCATGTAGTCTAAAGTTTGGAAACTGTAGTCTGCACGCGTGTGATTTGCAAGTTTCTCGCCTTCGAATTTCAGCTCGAGGACACTTTGCTTCTATCGGAAAGAAAAGGGAGGAGGGAGAGATAGAGAGAGAGAGAGAGAGAGCGACGAGAACTACAGCAGAAGCAGCAGCAGCTCATTTGCCAGTCGAACGAGGGACTTTGCATCTCTCCCGGTATATACATTCCTGCAGCCCAGAGACATCTCTACCCGCGCGCAGAGATATAGTCAGGGCTCGGTAGCTCAGAAGGACGACTGCAATTTCCGGCCGTTAAACGGAAATTAAGTAGTCGATTGCCAAACTCTCCTCTAAACTTGGACTACCCTCGCTGCGCTGCTAGTCGCCATCCACTGACATCCGTAGGCTGCCTCTCGAAATTTTGTCGGACTCGAGGATTCGCGCTCGCTCACTTGACTATACGGACTTTACGAGCATCTGCGCATAGCACTCCTTGACTCTGCACCTCTCCAAATATAAGGACGGTCAAGGCTGCCGCCACTGCTTCCACTGTCTTCTCTAATTATTAAGACACTGCAAACTTTAATGGGCAGAGCCGTGCTCGCCATGTCTGCCTGTCGAGAGTGAGAGATGGAGAGTTTCGTTGTGCCTCCTCTTGAATTTCGAATATCGCAATAAAACCGAAAAAGCTCCCGTTGCCTTATAGGCTAAACTTCAAATGGTTCGACGAAGCAAAGATGCCATACATTAGGTATACGCGTGAAGGAATAAAGCCCGCAGAGCGTAGCAGCAGCAGCAGCAGCTGCACAGGCCCTTTGATCGCGGCGCGTGCGATAATTATACCGCAGCTCGTTAGTCTAACCATTGAAAATCCCATGCGGCTGCAGCGATAGTTTCAATTACAAATCTCGCGCGAGTCTGGAATGAAATAATCGCGCGGAAAGAAAGCCATTGCGGCAATCGTATGTAATTCCCCTCGACAGCTATAGCGCCTCGACTCGGCTGTGTTGTGTGCATGTGCGCGAATGAATCCGTGTGTGTAATGTGTATGTGCGTGTGATTACTATGGAGCTCCGCAGCGCTGCAGTCGAGAGAAGTGCGCGCGTTTAACAAAGTTAATTGCTGCGCATCGTCGTCGTCGTCGTCTACTGTGTTTTCCTAGCTACTCCTAAGAGCACACGCGCGCGACCTCGTCGCACGCTCTTCCACGAGATTTAATCCGGGAAGCTCGTATTTTTTCTCCCCACATGTTGTTCTTTCTCCTTTTCTGATGCACTCGGCCTCTAATTGCTGTCACTCCCTCAAAGACGCAACGGCGCACTTGACCGAACGCCCACCTTCCTTTGTTTCCCGTTATGCTAATGCCCGAGCGGTCTATATATGCGCATATCCGTCCTATTTCGGAAACAACTCACCCGAGCGCAAGTCGCAAAAAATTTCATGAAGGCACACCTACCAGACCTGATTTGAATTGGTACCTTAGGTCATTCTGAAAGAGAAAAACCTCGTGTACCTCGTAAGCGTGGCTTACCGGAAGGTATACTTTTTTCGGAGTAAAAACAACTCGAAAAAACGAGAAGCAATTGACAAAAAAAGACTTTATAGATTTTTTTTCGCGATAACTATGGACTTTTATAAAAATTTCATTGGAACAATAATGACTGAAATTCATCAAAGAATGCTCTGAATTTTTTTTCAGATTGATCCGACACAGTTTTTTATTTTTCGAAAATTCAAAAAAACCGAAATTTCGAACATTATCATTTAAAAATCTGAAAAAATTCCAGAGAGAATTCTTCGATGAATTTTAAGTCATTATTGTTCTAATGAAATTTTTATAAAAGTCCATAGTTTTCGAGAAAAAAAATCAATAAATTCTTGTTATTTAATTATTTCCCGTTTTTCGAGACATTTTTGTTGCGGAAAAAAGTATATACCCTTCGACAGAACGAGAAAAATCAGATCTGGTAGGTCCTTCAACAAAAAAATTTTGCGACTTGCTCTTGTGAGTTGTTTCCAAAATAGGATGGATATGCATTATGCACATACATGCGTATATACCTGGGGCACGGTTCTTCAAACTTTTCGCGTTGACAAGTGGCTAGTTATAAGGTCAGAAAACCTCGTCGTAAGCGAAGTGAGCGCTCTCTTGAATCTAAATATAAAAAAGGTAAAAAAATAGGCGAAAAATTCGAAATAAACAAGTCATGAAGTGGCTATAATAGCTCGGAGGACATATCTCAAGATTGAAATTTTATATTTACAAATAAAAAAACTCGAAAATACCGTCAAATTATAAAAGGAAACGAAACGTATACGCTTTTTTTAATTTCGCTTTTGAAATTAAAGGATATGATTAGCAAATAAAAAATTGCTTTAAATGTCATTGACGCGAAAGAGCTCAGTTGTAGAATTTCGCAAATAGGTTTAGTGATTCTCGTTAATTTTATTGTTATATTAAGCTATTCAGGCACGGGGAATTTGGGGCAAAATATTTGGTCAAAAATTGGATTAAAGTATACTGGACAGGCAATTAAGATTTTTTCTATATTTAGAAACTTGGCGACCAGATAATATTCACATTAAATAATGCGAAATATGCGCCATAAATCATGCGTTTGGAACGTTTAATACCTTTAATTTCAATTGTGCCAATTCCGTATTTAGAATTTTACTTGGAAAGAAAACGCTATATAAACACTTACCATGCCATATTAAGAAATTTAATTCATTCTATATTAATAGTAATTCATTTTGGTAAATATCGGAATGACGCTCTGTGTAGCTTTGAAGAATCAGGCCTCGATGTGCGCACAAGAACGAAAGGCAAAGTCGATCGAGCGCTCGCAATTTGAATAAAAAATGTGCAGAATAAAGTCCCCGTGTAAACGCAGTGGAGTGCGTGTGTGTGGCGCTCCCGCGGAAGAGAGCCAAGGGAATATGCGTTGCGCGAAAAGCCGGGCAGGAAGACGCGAGTGTTGCGGGACAAGAGAAAGGTTTTAACGAGAAGGCTGCTTGCCGAGCGGGGAGCGTATACACATAAGTATATAGACACGCGTGCGTGTCTTTATGTCTTATACGAATATATATACGTAAGTAAAGGCTCTGCCGCAGTAGAGGTGTTTCCTGGTGTATATATAGTACATCGCGCACGCACACACCGCGACTGATACTTGTATAGGCGCGCGTTTGTACCGAAGAGCGAGAAAGAGGGTTGAACGTATAGAAAAGATGACTTTAGTGCGTAGCAAAAACTCGAAGGAGCAACACGAGAAGGAAGTGGAGGAGAAGCGTGTAATAAAAGATGCCTGAGATAATTAGCAATGAGGTATGAAAAGCCGCGGCGTTTCTACGTAGTTTTTTTTTTCTTTATACGGCTCTAATTGCCACCCGCGCGCGCGCTCACCGCAAGCTCGATCACCTCGGCGTGTGGAAGAAAAGGAGGAAGACGCGAGCGCGCGCGCGCGCGCATTATGACGGTAAATAAAGGAATCCAGGATTAAAGCTGCCGAGGCGGGAAAATCGATGAGACCGGGGATAAAAATACGCCGGCCATAAACCAAGCTATAACGAGTTGATTGCGCACAAACACACGCGCCCGCGTGCGTGTGAGCGCGGGCGCGCTCGCTGTTATCGCCCGACCATTATCGTCTTATGCAAATGGAGCGCGCGTTATTCTAATTTCATCTCGCCCCCTTATTCCTGCCGATGATCGAGGCTGGGAGCGAGAGAGTGGAGGAAACAAGTATCGATTAAAAGGACATCGTGTATGCACAGCCAATATACAAAAGCGTCTGTGTACAGCCTTGTACAATTTACCCTCCTCTCTCTCCCCCTCACTCTCCCTCGCTCTATCTTGCTGTGTCGTATAATACTCAGAAGTAATAGCGACTGAAAGTCCAAGCTACTATCTTCACGCGTGTTTTCCATACACAGCCGATGAATCACGCGAGCTCGCGTGCGGCCGCTCCACTCTTCTGCTCCTCCCTTGCGGGCGCGTGGCTCTAAAACGCCGTCGTCCGAACACATCCTCCTCCTCCTCCCTTGCTGCGCTGCGTGTACTGCGGCTCCCCCCGAGCCATATCTGCTTGTACACCTATAACCCCCTCTCTCCCTCGAACTTTCACTCCCACGGTTATATCGCGCCCTGCAACTTCATAATGCCTAACGCGAACACTGTGGCATTTTAATTTCTCCGCAACGCAGCGATTATATCCTTCTTCTCGGAGCCTGCGGGGGTGAGAGAGCGAGAGATTGCTCCTTTTTCCCGCACGCGCTTTGTTCCAGCGTTATTGCAAGCTGGGCTATTCTTTCCGACCAGCCGCGCACCACTTCATTATATCCGCCGCGGATGAGCTATCGGGAATCGTTGCGCGCGTTCTTGCGGTTCCCGGTATTATAAGCCCTCTCGCCCCCCCCCCTCCCCTCCTCCGCAACCGTTCCTCCGTTTTCGGTGGAAATTACAGTGTACGACGGCCTCGAAACCGACGCAAAACTACTTGTCGGAAAGTTTGCGCAGCTGCGCGCGCGCGGCACGGCGCAGGGGGAGGAAAAAAAAGAGGGGAGGGCGAGGAAAAAAGTTGGCACGACGACACAACACTGAAGTTTCGCCGGAGAGCTTGCACTTTAAAGCTTTTATGGAGCCGATGATGCCTCGCGGCGTCATCTCGTCCCTCGCGAACTTTGCGTGTAGAGCGAGATTTCCATATCCGCGCGAGCGCTTGCCCCACAGTCTTGTTAGATTGAGCTACAGCGACGCCTTGGCTCTCGAAGAGAGCCCGGCGCTATGCGCGGACCATAGCCAAGAGCCGCCGCCGCCGCCGCCGCGATCACGATATACGAGGATAACGCGCCTGGCAGCTCTCTCGACATTGAAATATTTACAAAGTGCCCCGAACGAGGCCCATTACCCGCGCCTCTTATCGACGAGACGTCCGCCGTCGTTTGTCATCCAGGCGTCCGCCTCCGACCGCTAATGGAGCCAATGGAGAAAAGTTTACTCGCGAGTCTATCCATCGAAAGCTTTCGGGGGATACGAGATAGCAGGAGACGACGACAGATCGGATTCCCGGCGCTTCTCAGCTATACTCGCATTCTGTCCACGAAGCGTCGCTCAAAACTGCCGCATTCGTTCCGACGCCCCCATCCCCCTTCTCCCGTCGTATACGGTTATCGCGGGCGCAGCTCAACCCTATATACCGTCATACACTCGCGGCGGCGAAGAAGCTCCTCTCTTTCTTAGCGCCGCCCCCCGCGGCGTAATAATAATTCACGCTATTCGATTTCGAATCGATCGTAAATGGCTTTGACGAGTCCGCGTATCATTCCGCATATACGTACGAAGCTCTCGCGCGCGTCCGCTAAACTTTCCATCTGCGCGTATTCTGACGCTCCGAGTTTTTCGCTTATACTCGCGGCGCACGGCGCGAAATACTTATACGAATAGCGTAACCTACATATAGCACACCTATATAGACCTCGACTTTTCGTTCGAGCGCGAAACGCGGAGTAAGTACACACACTTTCGGAAAGTTCGGTAATTGAAAGCTTTCCCAGGAATAAATTTGATGCAGACGGCCGCTCGTGCTCGATTCGAATATACTTGGTCAGTTTTGGCCTCAATTATCGCAGGTGCTCTGTGTACGGGCCGCAACTCCGTCAATATTTATAAAGAAAACCGCGTGTGGCTGGCGCATCGATCAATGTTAACATCCTGCACGCTTCCGAGAATTTGGGGCCGAGGAGACATACTCTCTCTCGAGAGCTTTTAAGGCTGATCGAAACGCAGTCAAGCGCCGCGCACACTATTGCCGCATATGTACGTACATATAGAGATCGGAAAACATAGCATGACAGCAGAGCTCTCCGCGCGGCGGACGTGCGGGCCGTCTGAATTAGCCATTCGATTTGACAGAGTCGCTGGCAACTATATATATACGACTTCGTCGTGCGCAAACTGGAGGGAAAATCAAACAGCCGAGCGGCGCACGAGGCTTTCTCGTCGAAAATATAGCATCGGCAATTCTCTCTGCATCCGCGCAATCCAACTTTCTTCGCACAAAGGAACAAGCGGCAGCTGCTCCGATTCTCAAACTTTTCCGATATTATAAAAGCTGCACACGATATCGTATACAGCGTCGCATGCCGCATTTCGCGCGCTCGCGCGCTGTAAATGCAAATTTTCTCGCGCAAAGTTCAAGGCTGCAGTGATTGTATTATTCACTCCTGCGCACACGATGTGTGTGTGTGTGTGTGTGTGCGCGCGAGTATTATAGAGAATTTTACAAGCCTCGCGTCACACGTCTCTCCCTATACGATATGCAAAGCGCGCTCGGCGCACCGACGACTTTATTACCATAAAATAATTGTTTCATTTTTGCTCTCCCACGTACAGTGTACACACGCGCGCGCAAATGTATATATACGTATACATGCACACACGTGTGCTCGGGCGGGCGCGCGTACAGATATGGGAGCAGGGCGAATAAATCTGAAAGCTCGCGGGGCAAGAAATAGCGCGCGCCCCGGGAGAGCGTCGGGGGAATCGTAAAACAGCGAGTCCGGGGGTGTATAGTGTTCTCCCGTCGATGGCCACATGAAATTGGAAAAGCCAGATGAAATATACCGAGGCCGGCCCGCTGAAAAGTTGGAGCGCACAAGTCGGGGCACTGCTATTGCGCTCGATCCTTTACCGACAGCTAAATACGCCGACGACGACGGCGGCGGCGACGACTACGACTACGACTACGACGACGACGGCGGCGAAGCTTTTAATTTGCGCCGGATGGCGAAACTATCTTTTCTCTTCCGGCCGATATAAAGCGATCCAATTACGAATCGGAGCACAAATAAATGGTCCAATCGACCGGGACGTGGAGACAATCTCTATACTTGCTGCTGCTGCTGCTGCTGCTGCTTCGGTCGTTCTTTCTCGGACGACTGCGCGGCTGCTCTATGTATAGGCGGCCCCGCGCGATAGCAGTAAATAGTTGGAGCAAGGAAAAATTCAATAGCGGCGAATATTAACTCTGGCTTTTCGTTTGGATGCTCGATTGCCTTTCGCGACGACTCCGAGCCACGATAAATTCTCAACCTCTCGAGTAAGCTCATTAAGCGGCAAGCGCGCGACACGAATATAGTCGAGTTGTACCAGAAGTAGGAGGAGCTCGGCTCAGTCGCACAGTCAGAATCTCTCCCTCCCTCTCTCTCTCTCTCTCTCTCTGTCTCGACTAACCATTCAAAATTCCGCAATAATGAACGACTACTCGTAGTCCTCGAGAGTAGGGAGACGCTCGGCTGCAGCGACAAAGGAAAGTGACTTTTCGAGAAACAAGATGGAGCCGGGCGTCGAGTCCGCGTGCAGCACCTTATGAAAATTGCAACAATTTCGAAGATGCGTCAGAGAGAAAGTGAACAAAAGCGTGATGCTTGCGTAATACGCAAACATGTATACAGGTATACACGACTGTATAATAGAGCCTCAAGAGCAGTAGCAGCGCGCTCTGCGAAGTATATATGAAGAGAATATGCGCGCGTATATTACATATAGAAAGAGGGAGCGGTCAGGAGAGATCATCTCTTGCGGGAAAATCTTTGCTGCGCGAGAGCGAGTTTAGTACACAGGCGGCGGCGGCGGCAAGTATTTGAAAGACGCAAATTGTCGCGGTCCAGAAGACGGGAAAACTATTCTCCGGCGTGCGCGCGCGGCCCGCGTCGGTCGCAATGAAAAGGCAGCGGGAAGGCGAGTATAACGACGCAATTATGGTTTCCCAGGCGGAGGGGAGAGAGGTAATCGCCGGTATTTGTCAGGAGTGAAAACACACTCGTCGAGGGCTAATTCTACTGGACTTTTCTCTCTCTCTCTCTCTCCCTCGCTTTTGGAACGAGAGCGCGACTGGCGATCTAATTGATTCTGGCGAACACAGAGAAGAAAAGGCCTTCGGGGGGCAGCGAGCTGTACGTTTACGCTAAGCGCGCATGCTCTTGTGGAATTCATAAGATTATCGGTAATTATCCTTTGGTTTCGACTATAGTCTCTCTCTAAAGCCAGTGCGGCGGCGCGGAAATCAGTGAAAGCGCGACGGCTGGACTCGAGCGAGAAAGAATGAGAGAGAGAGTGAATTGGAAAATGGATTATCGATGCGTGCAAATCGATTGGCTTATTACTTATTCGAAAAGGAATTTCCATTGTCTGTATGAAGCGAATCGGGCACGCAGATATGAGTAATTCCAGAAACTTCTGCGGGGGGCTGGAAGTCGAAAATCTCGCGAGCCCTATAAGTAATTAGCTGTATTGAAACGTGCGTAGCTCGTGACCAGTGCATCCGATTTCAAAAATTTGTAGGCGCAATTTGAAGCTCTTGAGCTGAACTTTCTATGTATAACAAGTATAGCGCCAAGTGTCACAGGATTCACAGTACGCAAATAATACGCTCCACAGTAAAAGTGCAAAAGAAAACGCATCAACATATTTTTGCATTTTTTCGTTCGGAAAGCTGGGTGGTAACCGATAATCAAGTAACTCGCACGGTTTGTTGTGCAGAGGGGTCCCAGAAACCAGAAAAAATAGGTGTGCTAAGTGTGCCCTCGCGAAAATTCTTTCGACTGTCAAGTCCCCCAGAAGTTTCCGGTACATATCCCGTGGAATTAGAGCTCATACAACTCTTATTAAATCTATTATATAGCTTTATTACCGCATTAAGATCGGCTTCTATACATTGGCATTACGCGCTGAAATCCAGTTGGCTACTATATAATGAAAGGCCTGATTAATTCTGTACGAGTTCGGCAGTGAGAGGAGCTCTGGGCGATCAATCGGAGCGGAAAATAAAAAAAAAAACGGCTCGCGTTGCAGAGAGCGCGCGGCCGAGAACTGCGGGTAAGCGCTCGATAATTCAGGAGCGCGATCCGTAATCGAGGAGAGCGAGAGAGAGAAAGCTCGTGTGTCGAGCAGCAGCTGGGCTGCAATAAATGCAAAGTCCTCGCTGTGGCTGCGCCGGCAAACTGCGCAACGCTCTCTGGGTAAACGAAAGTGACGGAGTGTAGGGCCGATGAATTAGGCAAAAGGCTGCTCCAGTAGTTTGACTTAAACGATTCTCTCTCTTCCGGACTTTGTGTACGCATATATAATCCGCACAAAAGCTCCTTGGCGGCGTCGTCGTCGACGTCGTAGCCCGTCACCGCAGCCCAAACAAACTTTCGACGCTTCGGGCTGAAACAAGCTGCTGCTGCTGCTGCTGCTGCTGCTGTAAGGCGTCTTATATACGTATATATACGTATATACACAGACCGACGGCTTGCTTTACATTTCTCTTAGCTCTGACGCGCGCGGCGGAGTACGAAGTGCCGGCGGTGTGCGCTGCAGTATACCTATCGGGAATATTGTGGTCAACACCAGCGACGAGCGAGCGAGGGAGAGAGAGCCGACTCGACACCTAAGCACCCGAGCATTGTCTCAGCAGTCCTGTACACAGTGTCTGCAATTCATCCGAGGACGCTTCGGTTGACCCGTGGAAGATTTTAGCTATACACACCGGCGCAGTGCCAGTTAAAATCGTCCAAGTGTGAAGGGCCAGCGGTTTCTCTCCTGGCCCCATTCAATCAATACTGCGCGCATCGACTCCAGAAATAAAGCCTTTTAAATTCGCCTCGGCGCCTCGGTAGGTATATATATATATGCGCGCCGCTGAGAGACATAGTCGAGAAAAAGTGTCGAGAATTCCCGGCGCAATACACTTACGAAAATATCGAGATCCCTGACGCAGTTGACTGCAGAGCAGAAATATCTAAGCAGGAGCTGCCGCTGCGGCTGCACTTTAATTCCAGAGCTACAGCGTCTTTCGGAGGGAGCCAAGGTGAGCGACTGTTCCTCGATTTAGCCTTGCGCTGCTACTGCCTCTGCTGCTGCTGCTGCAGAGCTGCGGCTACGGAAAGTGGAGAACCAAACTGCAACAGCAGCAGCAGCAGCAGTATACGCCGCCGTCGCCGTGGCTTGGCTTTGTTCTGCATTGTTGACTTAGAATTACCAAAGCTCTCCTTCTCTCTGCGGCGTCAAGCCTCGCTCTAGCCGGTCCCTCTCCTCGGCGCGCTGCACCTACAACGTACATATATACAGAGAGAGAGAGAGAGAGAGAGCGCACTAAGGCCAACGTGTCTGTGCGCGCAGTGCAGTGTGTACCAAGAGCGGCAGACCCGAATAATCGATAAGCGCGATATTCCAAATGACTCTGGAATACGCCACCTGCTCTGTGGGTGCGTGCTGCAGTGCAGCGGGGAGCGAGATGCATAAACGAGGAGGAGAGAGAGAGAGAGAGGGAGCGAGAGAGAAGTAAATTAATTAAGCGTCTTGTTTGCAGCGCTCCGCGCGCGCGACGATGAGAATCGATATGCGAGCGCGTATTATACCTTGTATGAGCGCGTAATGAGATATATAGAAGCACACTGCGCTCTCTCTGTGCACGCGCGCGCCCCGAGAAATTGGGCCATCGCCCATTGTCCGCTTCGTACCTACCTCTCTCTCTCTCTCTCTCTCTCTCTCACTATTACTCTGTCGTTTGTCAATTTTAATGGCTGCGCCAACGGAGACCGCGGCGGCGGCGGCTCGCGGCCATTAGAAAGGCCCTCTCGTCGTCGCCGGAATGCGCCGAAGGAATCAATTCGAGATTTGAGCCTCCAATATCGCGCCCGGACACGCGGTCTCTCTCTCTCTCTCTCTCTTTGGAAAAAAAGTACTTACATAGCTTTACGTGCATAGCGTAAAAACCGAGAAAGTCAACAGGCCCGACGATGTTTACGCTCGCGTATTACATATACAGCAGCAAGTGCGCGCGCTAAATATTGTAAATCGCTGCGCACGCGCGGCTATAAATAATTCAGAGCGCAATTTGAGCGGCATAAGTTAAACATTGTCATTGCGGCTCTAAGCGAAAATAATCGATGTCATAAGCGAGAGCGCTGCACACGCGGCGTCTCGTTTTTTTTTTCTTGCAACCTCTACAACATATACACACAAGCTCGAACAACATGATTGCACAGCGTGTACATATACTATACGGCCGCATAAGAGAAAGAGAGAGAGAGAGAGAGAGAGTCGCGGCCATAGCCGCATATACCTACTAACCTGCAACCGCGTGCGCGCGCGCGTTTGCATTACACGGATATGTCCATTGTGCATACATGCATATACGTATAGGTGCCGGTGTATGTGTGTGTATGTGTGTGTACTGTATATACACGCCGACTGTGTATGCACACGGTATACATGGCGTGCTGCTGCTGATACAAAGCTGTGTATACAGAGAGCTTGAATAAAACAATTTGGTAATCGATGAGTTATAACGAGGAAAGACTCGTACGTATAACTGCAAGCTTATACATATATATATATATACGTGAGTGCTATAAACGAGTGTGATGTAGTGTGCTAAGCTAATTTATCGCACGTCGCTGTACACCGGTGCATAAGCGCTGATTTGATTGCCTCCGATTATCCTACCTATATAATAGAGCTCAAGATTGAAAGCACATTTAACGCTGAGCATCGTCGCATTACACTACATCCGAACACTGCAGCGCACACACACAGCCCTATATGCACTGCTTTTTTTTTCTCGGCTCGAGATTAATTCTTCCGGACTCGCTTTTCTCCCCGCAGATATCGTCTTAACCCTGTTTGCCTTTGCAACTTATGTTTCCGTCAGACGTATCCTTATTTTTTTTTTCTCCGAGCCCCTCTCTCTCTGCCTCGGGGCTCAGAAGTTCACCTAGTGGAAAAACCGATGGTTTTTTTTTTGCCTCTCCACGAAGCACGCGCAGTCGCGAACGATTTGTTGCTTCATCCCATGCAACAACAATAAAAGCGCGTTTAAAGATTCATCTCTCTCTCCTCCCCCCCTCCTCTCTTCTCCTCACTATCTGCGAGCTGGCATTATAAATGCGATCCCGGAGGCATACAGCCTTTGAGAAGAACTTCCCGGCGATGCCATTAAACTTCTTTCCCGGCTGCCGCTACTGCTGCTGCTGCTGCTCTACTGCAGAAAAAGAAGACACTTCGCTTGGAAGATGGAGTTCAACGATCCGCGCGAGAGAAGGAGATCCAGTTTCATCGACGAGTGCCTGCTGCTTGGGTCTTTAAAAGGTTGCGCCTTCGGTGATGTGTATACCTATAGGCATACTTGTACATACGCGCGTGTGCGTATGCGCGCGCACGCACGCTCACGGACGAGAGACAATAGAGAGTGGCCTCGCGCGCACGAGTCTATTTATGGCGGGAAGAAAATCTCGCGCGGTTGTTTTAGCTTCGTGCGGTGAAAGAGCGTGTCTATATACACGAGTGAGAGACAGAGAGATCGAAAATGTCGTGAAATAGATCGATTAATCTCGGAGCTTTCGTTATTCATACAGCCTCGTTACTGAATCACGAGCTGATTTTATATACCGATATGGATTAAGACAATTTAAGTTAATAGTCGATCGTCCCTTTGCATTTATTATTCGAAGAATTTCATCATTCCGCTCATGCAAGTTTCAAGCTGCCGTCCTCGCGGGGTTGACTTTTAACCCGACTCTTTCTCTGATTTTACTTATGCACCGGGACGCCTCCTCGGTATATCTCAGCATTGCTATCCCCCTGTTCGTAAAAAAATGCACGCCATTTCTATTTTCCTCCAACGGATAACAGGAGCCGCATTCATAATCTAATGGTCAGATTCGAATTTCAGCGCGTTGCAGACAACGCAGTTAGGAGGCGAGGATTTTTCTTCAAAAATTCAATACGCCGCCGCGCATATACTTTATAAAATTCATCAGCTGTTCTCGACTCGGCTAAAAGCAGGCAGCTATCGTATTTCTTATTGTATCAAATTTGAATTGCATATCAGACAACAGATTCGCCGCTGGCTGTACTCACGCATGTCCTACACGCATAATACGTACCTTACAAGTCGGCAACTTTCGGGAGCTCCAATTTCACTCGCTAATTTCGTCAGCCTTAGTTTTGGCTTTCAATTGTGCGCTGCAGGAGAAAGGATTTTTGCGTAACGAACGCAATGCCTGCACGATATCGTCGAGGACGATTGCTGTGAAAAGCCTGAATTTTTAATAATACACATCTTCACATCGTTTCCGTAAGTGATACGTTTACGTTCAAGTACGGCTTATCCCGCGTTTCGGTAATGTAATCAATTCAGAAGCTCGAGCCCGCTCGGCTTATCATTAAACACATCGATTAAGCCAAGCTGTACAACAAGCCCATTAAATCCGGCCTATCGCTGGGCACCGCGCGCGCGAACGCACAACAACATGAATTTCACGCCCACCCCCGAAAAAAGCTCGCTATATCCCCGACTAACAAGTGCGTACACACACAGAACGCGGGTCTGGCCAACGCCTCGACAAGCTGTCGCGCGCGGCGAGAGGAAAAAGCTCGCGTGTCTCGGAGCCATACAGAGGCCAATATCTGGCCGTGAGATCGGCTCGGAGGACGATGGGGAGTACGGCGTTGCATATAATATTGGATAAATTCTGCGCGCGAGAGATAAAGCCGGCTCGAGCGATAAGGCGGACGACGCGTGGGAAAATTTTTTAATTCGCGGGGTGCTCGCGAGCGAGCGAGCGAGCGAGCGCGTGTGTGTAGTATAAATTTGCGTTTTGATAAGGAAAAAATACGAGCGCTCTCGTATAAACATGAAGCGGGAATACGTCAAAAGAAGAGTGAAATTCGCTCGTTTCGGATTCATTGGATTTTCAGATGTTTCGCCGCCGCCGCCGCCGCCGGGGTGCGGTGTGTGCGCTGGGAGGGGCGGTAGCGTCGCGCAAATATAAATAAATTATGCAGTCGAGCGGGCGGCGCGGATGCTCGCGCACAAACGATTGCAGGATTCGCGAGGAGCGAACGAGGCGCAATCACGAGCTAGCCTCCTGACGAATAACAAAGCTAACGACCGGAATTACCGCGTAAATTACGCAAAAATCATTTACGCGGGACACAGCGACGTCGCGTGATTATTTATAATACCCGGTTATCGGCGAGCTACCCCTATAGCATGCAGAAGTGTGCGTGTATGTGTGTATAACAGATCTATATAATGCATGCATTTTCGCCGAAGCTGCCACTCGCGCTTTCTCTCTCCGCTCTGTATATATCTGCATACCTGTATACCTGATGCATACACTAGGTGCGCGCACGTATATACAATACATATATATATATGTAGCTGTAGTATAGACGTGGCCCGCCACCGCAAGCGCGGATCTATAATTGCGCGGGCATATTCCTCGACGTCTTATCAGTTCTGCAGGTAGATAGATACATAGAGGCGTGTAGTTATAGACAGCGCAGACGTGAGCGCAGAGTCATATCCGCTTTCTCGTCCGGGTGTAACGGAGGCAAATCGCGCGCGCGCGCACACACACATACAAACGTCGTAAATCCCTTCTCATTAAGAACAGCTTTAACTGCTAGGGGCTGAGCGGGCGTCTCTACCCGTATAGCAATGTGTATATGCATGTATATATGTATGTATAGTATATATATAAAAGAAAGAGCAGTACAGGGAGCGAGCGCGCCCCCCATGATGAATGGGTGAGAGAGAGAGAGAGAGAGAGAGAGGAGAGAGGACGAAACCAGGTCGAACAGATAGTTAAAAGAACGCAATCATATGGTCGCGTGGACGTGCATGTATCCCGCTCTGTGTGTGGGTGTACCTGTACATTGCAGCTCGAAAGAGAGGGTGAGCGAGATTGCGGGGGAAAAAAAAATGAGCGACTGTAAAAGAAGAAGAAGAATAAGAACGATTCGTCGTGTTGGCGCTCGGATTACCTCGCAGAAACGAACGAGCGCGACTGGCACCAGTTGGTACCCGCAAAGACAGAGAGAGAGGGAGAGAGAACGGTCCCTCGCGTGACCCAATGATTCACGTTGTAACCCGGGGCTTCCAGGCTGCCAACTGTCTCCTGCCCTTCTACCTTATAATTCTCCGTCGGCGTTTACGGTCTCTCCCTCTCTACCCCTTTTCCAACAGCTATACGTGCATAGCGGTATATATAGGGCGCTCGTGCGCGATATCTATGAGCGAGTCGCCGGTGTAAGCTCATCTGCAGTCGGCTCGCTGCGCGCACCATGCAAATCCTGCTCGGATCGAAGTTTTAATTACACGCGACACTAAGATAGGGAATAGTCGTGTCGCATAAATCTTCGCGCAGGAGAATTGGATTCAAAGGAAACGACACGACACGAAAAATAAGACGACACACGCGCGCGCGTATGTACGTCTATATATATATATGTAAGCGCGGTAATTCAACAAGGTTAACTACGCTAAGTCGAGGCTACTCCTCTCGGTACATTCATGTGTATATGTATATAGCTACGAGTACGGAATGTAGGTCGTCGTCGTCGTCGCCGTAGTACAGCGACAGAGCATGAGCAGAGTGACAATTAAGCCCCGTCAAACGTGGCGCCTAGTACTCCCGCTCTCTCGCTCTGTGTATATCTAGGCGAGTGCAGCAGCCTCTCTTGGATTTTACAGCCCATAGGCGTCCGCTCTCGGCGCACACAATGCTCACCGGCCGGACAAAAGCGCTCGCCAGGCGTGAGATAAGAAAACGCAGGGAAGTTTCAAGAGCCGCCACCGCCTACGCTCTCTCTCGCTCTCTCTCTACCCCCTCCGGCTTAACCCATTTGAGCCGCGATAACGCCAGGCCGCTTTATCCCCCGCCGCCGCCGCCGCCGCCGCGCGGCACCTTTATCTTTCCCTCCTGCGCGCGCCAAGAGCCGCTCCCGATGATTGAGTTGCGCGACGCCTGCACACTGAAAACTCGGGATTTCTCCGTAGTCTTCAACCGCTATCGATCCCTCCCTCCCCCCTGTGGCTCTCCTCGCTCAATTTTCCACCCATCCGCTCCAATACATACGCATACCCCACGCGGAAATAACCGCAAGCGAATCGGGTGCCGCATGCGATTCGACGCTCCGCTCCGGAATAATTAAAAGGCTCGCCTCGTGCGCGTAATGATGCTTTATATTATGTACAGATTCAATAAGCCCGATAAGTCGCGCGAGCGCGCCGCTAGCGTGCCGTACCAAAATTCTCCCCAGAGAGCCTCGTCGTCGTCGCCAGATTATCCAGGCTAATTACTTAATTAGCCAGCTTGAAACCGAAGCTGCTCTCTCTCTCTCTCCCGCTTGTTATTATATGAAACTGAAACTGCTACTGCTGCTGCTGCTGCTGCTGCTGCTGCTTCGCCGGTGGCGGCGGCAGTGCGGCGCGGCTGTACTCCAAAGTACATAATCGATTGCGTTGCATTGTTTATTTGTGGACGATAGGTCGGAAATCACGGCAAACTCAAAATTTCCAAGAGTGTTGAGTTACGCATTGGCATAAGCACCAACAAGCTCGTAATTTCAACAACGAAACGGCAAGCTCGCCCGTACACGCGGAATGTCGGAAAATGTTTAAACGTTGACGGAACAGTATGTACAGCGTGAAATTTTAAAATACTTCGTGCGCGAGGCGGACTACATTTTTGATAAAATATTTATCAGCTGCCGCGTGCATATTTTCTTTTTTATGAACAGCATTTTTTTCTTAATCCAATGATCGATACTTTTTTCCGACAAAATCCGCCTTTTTATTGCAAAACTTTCATGCTCGTCACGCGCGCGTGACATTTTTTACGGGAGTAAAAAGTAAAAAACGATTTATTTCATCCATAAATTAATTCAGCTGTCCCACCCCCCTCCCCCTTGTGTACAGCTCTGCAAAAATCGTGACAATGCGTTTCATCGGAATTAAGCTACACGACGCAACGTGTGCATATCTGTTTACGTGCGTATAACGTAACGTGCGACGCAAACTTCAACTTGCAGTGCGGTACTCTAATTCAATAGAGTGTATTGAATCGAAAGCGTGCGTACTGGGAATACAAATATATACACAGGCGTATTTGTGTAGCCAGGAAAAAGAGTCGACCTCTCGACATGACAATTCTGAAGATCGGCTCGCCGAGCATCTCGAAGCGTTTATTCGTTGAGCGAAAGCTCTCTCTTTCTTTCTTTTGCGTATATGCACTATGCAGCACTGCAAAAGCATCCTCGACGTCGTGGCGGAGGGCGGGGATGTTTTGTATGCGTGTGTATGTATGTGTGTGTGTGTGGAGAGGCGTATTACAGGCTCCTTAAGTTGACGCTCTCGCGCAAGCGAGGCGACGTCAAGGAATCTCAGAATCCTCTCCATCTCTCTCTTTCTCACTCGTGTTCCGACGCAGGTCGTCGAGTCCTCCTCAGCAGAGAGAGGCGACGAAGCTGAACTACTTTTTTTTTATACCACGGCGTCCTTGCGTGTAACACAGCCGTGTATCTCTCTACGTATACGCGCGCGCGAGTGTGTATATAGGTGCTGTATGTATATTTACACACTACCCGGCAGATTGAAGCCTCGAAGGTATGCTGAAAAATTCATAAAGTCCTCGCTCCTTTCTTTTAGCCCCGGCCCAATGAGCTCTTGCGCGCGTGTGCATGTATATCTGTGTGTGTGTGTATATATATACATATGAATCCTCGTGAGAATTTCATGAGAGCGAATTGTCGCACACGTGCAGCGGCGCTTCGGCCTCTTTTTTTATACATGCCCTGCCGTGATTTTTCTTGACTCTGTTGCCGAGCCGACTACTCTGTAGCACAAATATGCCAGTTCCACGAGACAGTCGACTCGCACACATATATACGTGAAAATTAACCGGTCGTATATCCATTTCATTCCGTCTTCCTGACACATTCTCGCGCACACACACACACACACACACACACACACACAGAGCTGCCTCGTGTTTTATCTTTAGCCCATCGCGCTGAACAATTCATACGAGAGATCTTGCGTCTATAAAAACACGGGTATACAGTGCGCGAAAGAAAACAAAGGTTTTGGACGGGTCATTCTAATATTAGAGAATAATACTGGAGGGGCAGCGGAGGAGCGCGAGAGCGAGCTTCCGTATAGCGTCGCGTCAGACGTTCGGCTCGTAAAGCGCGCGGGAAACCTGTCTTGTTGCAGGTGCAGGTATGCACGCGCGCGTTTACGGAGCCACGGAGTATAGAGCGTACGTATACAACGTATAGTCGAGAGGAGATAGCTGTACACTGTGTACGCACACAGAGCCGCTCGTGTATACGAAAAGATCGCGCGCGTGAAACGGTATTAGAAACCGTTTGATCGCCTCGTCCTCCTCGTCCTCGTCCTCGTCCTCGTCGTCGTCGTCGTCGTCGTCGTCGTTGCGGCGCACACGCGTTCTATATACACGCAGACGTCGGAAATTTGCATGCTCGAGCGGGGAAATGCTGCCGCTTGCGCTGAGGGAGATGGAAACTGGGAGAGGGAGAGGGAATGGCGGAAACGTCGTTGCCGCCGCTACAGAGTTCACGTTCAGCCGCAGCACGTACGCTCTCTCGGATGCATGGAATTTTACAATAGATACGTTTTCGGCTCTCGCGCGGTATTATGCATCTCTCTCTCTCTCTCTCTCTGCTCGCAGTGTGCGAGTGGCTCGTTGCTACTGGGATGAGACGTAAGTAACGTCCATGCGGTTATGTGCTCGGCGATTCGATGCTTCGTTCCCTCTGCGCACTATATATATATATATTATATAGCACACGCAGGCACACGCGCAGGAGGGAATATTCGAGTTGAATATTGCCTCGGTCTTACCGCGTCGCGTCCGTTACTACTGGCACGCTGGAGCCGCCGCTGCTGGAAATATAGCGACTGCGCTGGCTTTATGAAAACGAACGAGTGTCTCTCTCATCTCGAGAGAGAGAAGAGAGACATCCAATTAGAGTTTGGGCTCATGAATTTGATCGTTTTACATTCAGCCTTCAACGCCGAATGAATCTTATCATCTCCAGCCGGCGCGTCGCCGCCGCCGCCGACGTTATGAATAATCCAAAAGAAGCCGGCCCCTGGGATGACAACAATAACAAAAGCGTTTTTTCCCTCCTCCGCGAGAAATAATACGGAGCCGCGCGGGTTATATTCGGCCGTGAAGAGATAACACGAGGGAGCGGTCGACTGAAAGCTATTCCGTTAGTGGCGTTGTAAAACAATGAGGAAGAGAAAGAGAAGAGAGAGAGAGAGAGAGAACGCCCGAGATCTTCTTCGAGTTAATTAGCAGAATCTTGGCGGCGCGCGCGTCCTCTCATTTGAAAACTCGGGCGCGCGGGCGAGAGCGCGGCCTGCAGAGAGTTATGGCACCTCAATTCCAACGGCGAACAATCGTCGGAAAGTTGAACGAGCTTTCCTCCTCTCTCTCTCTCTCTCTCTCTCACTTACTTCTTTTTTTTCGCGTGCGGTTACCGCAGCTTTCTTCCCCCGCGCTCGCTCGCGCGCTTTTTCCACAAATCTCTCTCTCTCTCTCTCTCTCTCCTCGTATAGTTGCTGCCGCTGCCGCTGCAAAGCGATGAGCGAAACACGCGCTCTCCTTTCCGTGCGGGGCGACTTTATTCTCCTCTCTCCGCGCGCGTGTATACCCACCTTTTAGACTATAGTGATTTTCTCTGTTGTTTTTCTCGGTGCGCGGGACGCAGCTGAGGAGGAGCTCGTCGTTAATGGAAAAAAGGACGGAAACTTTAAGGCGCGCAGCTTTAGCTAATTGAATTTTACGACGGCGAGAAATTGAAACCGTGAGGTGTAGTCTCGGGCCATGCCTACTGCGCTGCTCTCGGGCGTGCGCGTGTGTCTCGTGAAGAATTGATGACTCGTGAATAATTTGATGGCTGCCACGTAATTAATTCACGCGGATATAATACACGTGCACGTGCCGCTCGGATATCGATGACTGATTAATGGACCTCCGTGTCGGCCGCCGCCGCCGCCGCCGCCTGACCCTGAAAATCGTTTTGTCCGCGGGGGCAAAAAAAAATTTTAACAAGCTCTCCTCCCGCGGTAAAAGCCCGCCGCGAAGCTTTTTCTTTTATGCGCGCGCGCGCGCGATCGAGATATGCGTTTCTTCTCGCTATAGGCTCTCTGTCTCGGATAAAATTCCGCGAGAGAGGTAATTTATTTGTTTATTTTGAAAAATAAAACTTTTTATGTGCAAACACTTCGTATAGCGGTGGCGCGGCAGCACTTCGGACAAGGCGCTATTCGAAGTTGAGGCTTTCTTTTAGCAGTCGTGCGGGAAAATTAATTTGCGCACTCGCGCAGGCGGGGGGAGGGGAGAAGAAGCGAAGGCAGGAGCTGTATATAGCGACACGGAATTTACGACTCACGAGGTTTTTAATCTAAACTTTGTGCGAAAGTGGATCGATCAATCGAGCGCGCGGTAGAAATTTTCAATTTTCCATCCAGCTCTTGTGCAGCGTAGCTGCTGCTGCTGCTGCTGCTGCTGCTCGTGGATAGACTGCGCTCTCTATACTGCGGCAAACACATGTACGCCCTGTGTGTAACGTATCGTTTTCTGTTTTAGGCGAGGTGATCGGCCAGCGCTTCCTCGGCAACGAGAGCCACGTGGAGCACTTCAAGCTGCTCGAGCGCTCCTCCACTTTTATCCTGATTGGCGCAAGGTAATGTATTCCAACCTATATATATGTGTATAGTACACCTGTGTATGTGTATAAACTTAGGAGAGCGTATCTACATGTATGAATGCGTACGCGCGAGTCGGATCGACCTTTCATTTTCTTCAGAGCTACTCTGCGGTCGGAGCTGATATGCTTTTTGCCTTCTGGCAATTTCCGTATACAGCTTCCGCTGCTGCAAACCGATGCGCCCGCGCGCAAACTTTAGATTAAATCGTTTCATCGTTATATCTTTGCTTCGTATATGTATACGTGTGCGAATATTCTCTGCAGCGGATGGGCACCGACGAAGCAATCCACACAACGCGGAACAGAACAGATTATTTTCCCGTCAACAACGGAATAATTACATCAGTAGTGAAAAAAACTTGAACGAATTTCAGAGCTTTCACTTTTTATGTTGTACACGTTTACGCATACTGCATATATACGATGCATACACTATGCAGAGACCCGCGATGTATCGACGCCTACTGCCGCGGAACTAGATCGCCACGATTGACACGGCAACGGCACTTGTTGCTCATTCTCTTTCTCTCGCGTCGTTCTCTTTTCGTGGTTCAGCGAGATAGAACAATATATAAAGCGGAAACTGAATGGAAAACTCGTAAGATAGCTTCTCGTCGCTTTGCCGGACTTTAGCTCGGCTCTCTTCCACTCTCGTGTTCTGTATCGATTTTCTCTCGTCTACGCGCGTACACATAGCGCGCCATGCGCGTTTGTAGAGGATTTAGTAAATAAGTCGCGCGCACTCCAAGTTTACTTCTTTTTTTTTCCTCCTTTATACGTCCGCGACACAGATAGATTGTTTCCCCCTTTTTTTCGGTTAATTCTTTTATAAGAGCACGAATGAAGACACTGTAAACGCTCGTTTCATCCCTGCTGGAAATAAAAAAGCCATTTTTAATGAAAAACATCGAGGAATGCAATTTGATTTTGAATGAAGTTCGCTTCTTTTACTCATTAAAGTACTCGGCGGAGCTGCATTTGCGCAACTTGAAGATCGAGCGCACAGTATAGTAATGCACGACGGGGAAAAAAGTTAGCGCGTTAATTGACGAAGAGCTCGTCGCGAATAAGTTTCAAAGAATCGCGCTAAACTGAATCCGGTGACCTTATTTATGTTGTATTTCGCTTTCATTAAACCGGGGCGCACAGAGGAATCTAAGCGTTTTCTTAAAACATAATGTGCGCCCCGTGTAAAAAAGGAAGGAAAAAACATTACCTCACAATCCAATTAGCGGCGGCAATGACGACGACACTAAGTCAACATAACGAGTGTGCAATACACTATATGTGGGTGCTGCTGCCGCTGCTGGTGCTGCTGCTGCCTGCCTGCCTGCGCTTTTCGCGTTTTGCACTTGCGCGAAACGTCATTAGCCTAATTGTCGCGCGAGCGCACAGCGCACTCGCACAAAGAAAATTAAACTAATGGAGACTCCTCCGCCGCCGCCGTCGCCACCGTTGCTTTACTGCTACGCGACAATGGCGCCTATTTATCTTCCAATTATCCGGCGTAACTTTATTTCGGAGGCTACGCGAAATTGACTATAATAATTCGGGCTGTTCTCTAGCGCTCACCGTATAATACGTGTATACTGTATATATATATATAATATATACATAGAGTGTACGTGCCTGTATATATATGGCGGAGAGACCGAGCGAGAGAGAGGGAGAGAACAATTACACGAGCGAGGCGCGCACACGCGAAAATTACCAGCGGAATGACAAACTAGTTTCGTCTATCCGACTCTACAGCTGTCTCCGCGTTGCCGTATACCTGTGTATACGTGTGTACATGCGGTCTTCTTCTTGCCTTCCACTCGTTAAGAAAGACTGATAAAAAATTTCGCTCATTCGGCTGAAAATGTTGATTGCGCTGGTCGAGTTCCTCGCCGAAGCAGTATCTCAAAAAAAAAAGGTCGCCAACTCCGACGGAGAAGAGGAGAACTACAATTGTACCCGCGATTTTGATCCGAGTGTAGAAACGATAATTAACCAAGTATAATCCTGCAGCTACCCCTATGCCTGCAGAGACGCGCGACTTGATCCTAGAAGGCATTCCTCTCGAGTTCCGTACTTTCTCTCTCTATCTATCTATCTATCTCTCTCTCCAGCTCTTTCTCTCAGAGTACATACGTTTATTAGCGTCACTGCGAACTTTATACGCGCGCGAAATACGCGCACGCCCTGCGTACAGCTGCAACTATCTTTTTCTCCGTGAAAAAGTTGTGCGCGAAGCTGCGCGCGCGCGCGCGCGCAAAGCAAAAGTTTCGCTTTGTACCGCTTCGCGTTCCCGCGCTTTTTTATACGCTCGCCCGCATGCTTTATCATCCCTTAAACGCCGCGCGTAAAGCAGTCGACTGCCGTTATATATATCGCTTTTTTTTCCCTCTTTCCTCGCCTCGCCGCTCCCCATAGCGCGCCGCGTTCTATACGCGTACGCACACACGCGATTATGGATTTTCGCGCGCGGCTTACCCTTATTTGTCTGCGCGTTTCTCTCTCTCTCTCTCTCACTCGCTCCCTCGCTCCTCTCTTTGTACGCGCAGCGCGTGTGTGCTCAACAGCTGGAATTACAACGGGACGTCCCAGCCGAAAGAAGGCATTTGTTGTTGTTGTTGTTGTTGCTGCTGTTGTTGTTGTTGTTATTGTTGTTGTTGGTCGTGCACTTGTTGCAAGATTTATCATCGGGACATGCGTTTCGGTCTTTTCCTCCGTTCTCGCGCATGTGTTTGGAGAATGAATTCACCGATTATCGCTGCATTGTTCCGATGAATTATATCGTTTACTCCGGTTTTCCTCGAATTTATCGTTCAGTTTACACACACACACGCATATACTGCTTGTGCTTACGTGTACGCGTGCGCACATCGCGGCGTATTCCCTCGCGTAAACAGACACGCGATGCGAAATATCAACGTCGACGCTGTTATTATACGCGAGATAAAGGCAAGATCAAACGCGAACAGAGAAGGAGACTGCAATCTTGACGCGCTCATATTTTTTTTTTTTTTTTTTTGTACTCGACTCCGCATACGATAGACGTACGGCAGAAGGCGGAGCCGAGAATGCCTGTGCGCCGCACAGACCTGTTTTACGTGACACGCGGAAATACTATAATTCCCATCGCGCGGCTGCCTCCCAGAATCTGCAGTGTATACAGTGCCACGTGTATATACGAGGTTTTGGCCCGGGCCTTCCTCGGGGAGGAGCCGCCACGCGAATATACACACAGGGTAAGGCGTCACGCGGCAATATACATCGGGGTCGGCCCTCCATATATACGTACATTTCCCAAAGTTATGCGCCGGTAGCAGCAGTCGCGAGTTTATATATATGTACGCTCTCCGAGCAGCAGCAGCAGCAGCAGCAGCACCAGACGCAGAAGTAGAAGCAGTCCGGGTGTATATACAGCTATTAGATGGCTCGTTATCGTGTAAATTCGCCCGGCTGCACGGGAGAGAAGGAGAAATTCGCGCTCTGCGAAGCAGCCGCGTGTGGTATTACTATCCCGAGTTAATGTTCCTGGCTCGTCCGGCCGTTTTCTTGGGAGAGCTTTGCTACGAGTAAGTTGTCGCCGCCGCCGCCGCTTTTCTCCCCTCAGCGCGAGAAACAACTTCCGTGACGGATTCAAGTGGTTTCGCTCTTCCGCGCAACTATCCCCCTCAGCCTGTCCCGCCCCTACTACACGCGCACGCTGCAGCAGTATATAGAGGAAAAGTCGATCGCGTCGGTCTCGCCTCGCTCGTAGCCTTGCGATACTTTATATTCGCAGTGCGTTGGCCGCGAGGATCGATAGAAATGCGTCTTGGGGGAACGAGAGTCAACTTTGTCCGATTGGAGCGTGCGTACGTTTCGAAGCACTATGTGTACGTTGTATATATGTCTGTAAGCACACGGCAGATCGGAATCGGTTAAAGGAGCACTTGCGCGATCCCCGGCGATTCTGTATACGTGAGCATTAACCTGTAAAAAGGGATAATATATATCGTCCCGTGCGCAGTGTGTTTCGGAGTCCTCGTTTTGCACTTTTAATCGGCTCGAGCAGAGAGAGGCATGTTTGTGTTGTGCGAGCGAGCGAGCCGCGCGCTATAGCGTGCGATTCCGGTGAATGAATTACCGGTCGCCGCCGTCGTCGACTTTAGCGCACGCGAAAATTATTCACTCTCTCCCAAGTTTCAGCGTAGAAAGGCATTTGCTTAATGGCCTATAATTAAATGACCAAGTTTCATCCGCGCGCGCGGGACTAATCGATGACTAAGTACACGAAATTAATTTGAATCTGCCGCTCGTAATTTTGAAAAATCCACGCTAAATCTCGACGGTCTCTCGCATACAGACAGGCGCTGCACGCGCAGTCAAGAGCCGAAGCGAGCGTCTATATATATGTATACGTAAACGAAGCCGATTCGTCAACGAGTTCGCTCTCCCTCTCTCGCGGCGTTGTTTGGTCATTTCAGTTATACACGACTCTCGACTAGCGCGCGCGTCTGTGCTCGTGTGTGTACAGCTCGTATGCTTTACTCCGGCGGGTATGGCGCGCGTTCACAATTAAACACGCCGACCGCTGCCCGGCAAACAAATCCAAAAGCTCGTGTGTATGCTAAACTATGCGGCGCGCGCGACTGCGCACTTTTATTAATTATCGCGAACGCGTGCGGCAGGTCGAGAAACGCATTATCGCGTGTTTTACATTATCGCGTGCGTCGCGTCGCGTCGCGCGCCCGCGGCTCCCCGCGCGCGAGCTTATTTACAAATTCATGCGGCGTCTCACCGGCTAATCCTCTTTCGCCGTGCATCCATTTGCTCCCGTTCCCCCCCCCCCCCTCCCTCCTTTATACGCGTATAGCTATACAATCGCCTTTCGCCTTTGTGCAAGTGCTGCTGCTGCTGCTGCTGCTGCTGCTGTGTATACGCATGTGTGCCGTGTGAGTCGTCTTGTTATTTTTCTATACCTTTTCACGAGGGCTCGTCTTTTCTCTGTTGCAGGAACGCCATCTACAACATAAGCCTGCACGATCTCACGGAAATAACGGATCAGGTGAGTTGGCCTTCTCACCTCATACATATTCTTTATTGTCGTGCGCGTATCATGGATATTATATGGATACTGTGCTCTGCTCTCTCGGATATAATGAGCCGCGCGCGATCATCGATATATAATTACTGCGCAAATATGTTTATTTACCCTAATTGGCAAGTTGCGCAGCGCTCGCTTTATATTGTTGTACGGGACAATGCACCCGCTTGCGGGAGAATTTTTCTATATGCCCATCTGCCGCGGTTTTCTCGGCGCGAAAGCTCGCTCTCCCCCCCCCCCCCGCCCCGTGTATTTAACCGTATTTTAAATTCTAATCGGGTGACCTAAAAAAAATTTAAATTTACGCGAGTGTATAAGTTCCTCCGACGTTCTCTCTAACATTATAAAAGGATTCCTCTCTCTCTCTTTCTCTCTTCCCCTTGCAAATGCGACTTTTACATTGTTCGCCGGAATGAAAAACTTTGCGGAAGCTGATGCTGCATTCGTGAGCTATAGCTCTCTATAGCGAGAGAGAGAGAGAGAGAGAGAGGCGCGTATCTAGGCCAGCATTGTCAATCACACTTTGGGCAGCCGCCACGTAAAAAACTTTGCCCCTGTACAGCGCCACACACGAGCGAGCGAGAGAGAGAGAGAGAGAGAGAGAGAGAGAGAGAGAGAGAGAGAGAGAGAGAGAGAGAGAGAGAGAGAGAGAGAGTGAGGGAGGGAGATTTTCCAAATTGTAGTTATTATCGAACGAAAAAGAGAAGGGGGTGCCGTGGCCTACGGAGCCGGAAAAAGTTTTTACGCGCAGCGCGCAGTCTGGCTTCGCTAATCAAACTTCAAAGTCGAACTCTCGAAAAGAAGAAGAAGAAGAAGAAGAAGAAGAAGAAGAAGAAAGTTTAAAGGGTCTCTCTCGCTTTGGCGAAACTTGGGCCCCGCCTAGTGGCGGCGGTGGAGTACAGCTGACTATCGCGGGATGCAAAAGGACCGACGCGACGAGCGCGCGCAGTGCATAGCACGTGCCGATTCGAGGATTATGAATTTCTAACGAATGGCCCGCAGTGTCTATGTGTACTCGCGAGCCGTACCGCGACTATATAGTGCACGCGGGCGCCTGCAGAGATGAGCGATCGGATTCCTTCGCAGATATTTCTCTCACGCCGATAATAATGAGCGTCGCGCTATAGTTCTTTATTGCTCTCGCGCGCGGTGCGGAGTCGTTAAGTCAAAACGATCTCCTCTCGGGTTGACGGGGGGGGGGGGGCGCTGCTGGTGCGGTACTTACTCTCGCCGCGCGAGCTGCGCATAGCCGTGTCCTTTTTTGTCTCTCGCAGCTCGTCTTATTAAAGGGAATGCAGCCAAGACCGGCAGCAGTAGTAGCGGCGGCGGCGGCGGCGGCGGCGGCAATGGCAGCTCGTAGCTTTACGAGAGACAATATAAGGCGCGTCGTTGTCTTCTTTTATAGCGCGAGCGGCGAGACCGACTAGAGGAGCCTCGCGGAGAGGACGACGCCCGAGAGTGTATACGCTTCGTCGTCTACGCGTGCGTTCATTGCTCTTTGTCTCCTATTATTACGAACCGCGGCCGCGCGCCGGTTGCAGCTCTCGCACTAACGAAGTAGCCGGCGACGATTCGAGGCTTTTTATGCGCGCACAGCCATCGACGTATTAGCCGACGACGAACTTTCGCGAACGTAAACATCGGAGGGGAGGAGGGGAGCGAAGTAATAGAAATTTCGCGCTGGACTCTCCCCCCGCGGCGGCGCTGGGACACGCGGGCAGCGAGTGCGTAATGGTCGTTGAAATTGCATCCAATCAAGTTAAATTAGAAGGGAGCGGATTCTCGAATGTACTGAAATCGAGCTTAATACACGCGTTTGAGAGCCGCTTTAATTTCAACTCAGCGCCGCAGCCGCTCGGCGAATATAACGGGGCCAACTTATCGCGCTGCTGTGTGCGGCCATTAAAGGTTAAGGGCATTAAAAACTTATTACTGGCAACCGACTGAAAGCCGTCTGTGTACGTTAACTTTAGATCGTAAAGTAAGAAATTTTCTTTTCCTTGATTACACGCTTATTAATTTACACACTTATACACTGTGTCCAGCGTATAGTACACTCGGAAACTTTCAAAACTCTTTATTTTTCTAATTGAATAGCTGTCAAATTTTCAGAACCGCTCAAGCTACCTGTGTCAGGTCGTTAACTCAGGTTGTAGGGTCATTTATTCACGTCGGAATAAAAAAAAACCCATTTCCGCGACTATTCTCACTATTATTCGTCGCTTATCGTCATTTGCTCTCGCACAACCGATATATATTAAATTATTATGAAATCGTAAATTAATTTCTCGTCCGTGCTCTATTTTAACAACTGGCCTTCTATATCGCGCTGTCTAACTTATTCTCGGGAGGTTATAATGCGTTTGCGGAACGAAAAACAAAAATAAACAAGAATATCATATCCAGCTCGAGCATCCAAGTTTACGTAGTCAATATTTTTGCGGTCAGCCTCCGTATATATGTACGTATATCGAAGTCGAGTTTTCACCGCGCGAACGATTTTTTTTTATCAGCGCGCGCGCCATTCGATGATAAATCGCGCTGGCGATTACAGCTCGATTCGACGCGACTATTGGCTGTGTTGGGCCGAGGGTAAACGTACACATAAAAAAAATCTATGATGCATGACTACGAGATTCGCCCCCCCGTGTGCACATCGGCGTGTCGCGTGGGCTCTGTACTTTTGGATTTTTATGAAAAATGAAAGTTTTATTGACGCTTCGCGTTCGATCGGTAAATGATGAGGCCGCGAGTGTTGCCCGGGGGTGGGTGAAAAAAAAGATTTTTCCCCCTCCCCCGGCAGCGATATGTACCCGTTGTCGCGACAACGTTTGCGCATTTTAACTCTATGTAGCTCGTCGCCCCATCGAAAGGCGCGCAATTAAAAGAGGAAAAACCGTGGAAAATCCGACGCGATTTCGGGATAGAATGTCGGCCGGTAGACGCTGCGCACAGGATCGGGAGTTAAAGGGAGGAACAAGCGAGCCGCGGCTATAATGATCAAAAGGCGGATGCCAGAGAGTGCTACTGGTGCTAAGGGAGCTCCGTTACATACTCCTATCGTAAAATTCCGCAGCGAGTCTTTCTCACTCTCTCTCTCTCGGCGAAGCTTGTGATAATGCGCGCACCTTTATTACGCGCGCTCGCTCTCTTCCTCCCGCGTTATAACGAGGCATGTACAAGCTGATGCCGCGCTTTTAAAGTTATATATCGCCGGCACCGCCGTACGCTGGCAATTAGAGGCTCGGTCACGTTTCGCGATGTCGGAAATCGCGCGGAGGTGGCGACAGGCCGGCTTAACGAATCGGCTATACTGAAAATCGCTAGTCGCTCTCTCCGGAAAATTCAAGCGCCGTATAACACTTGTACTGCAAGAGCGCGCGCTACGGCGCATTACGAACGATGCTTATTTCAGAGAAGCTTCTTATTCTCTCTGCGTATAAACACACACAGACGCGCACATCGAGGACAAAGAGATTTTCCTCCGGCGGAAAAACGCGGCTACTTTATTCCAAGGATCCTGGTATACGGGCGAGCTCGATATTTTTTTAAAAAGTCTAGCGGGCCAATCGAGCCGTGAAAAATTCCAAGTGTGCACGTCATGTTGCTGCGTCGCATATACAGCGCGCATATCAGCGCAGCGAATTCTCCGCGATTAAACATGCAGTATTGGAAGCCGATTTCCGGGCTCCCCCCCGCCCTCTCTCTCTCTCTCTCTCTGCAGCAGCGTATTCGCGGAAAGCTCGCGCGCGTGCACACAATCCTCGACGGGCCACACATCGCTACTAAAAGGTCTCCTCCCAACCGTAATAATGGATTTGCCGGGTATAGTGGGCGTTTTTCTTGCCTCGCGCCGCGCTCTGCTCTCGCAACAATGCGCAGGTTAGGCGCGTGCAGCGCAAGCGAGATCGCTCGAAAATTTACTGGCTTCGAAAGGACCTACGCTGGGGTGCTGCCGCTGCTGCTGCTACTGTTGCTGCTACTCTCCGCCGGTCCGTCGAAAAAAATGTTCGCTCCCTCTCGGACAAAAGTGCCGAGAGCTACGCGACACAAAAGCGCCGGGTGTTAAATGGCGAAAAAAGCAGCGGCACACGCGCCCTCGCGCTCGAGTATATCAAAGCGGCCGAGAGCTGCTTTTCAAAGCTTTTTCCGCGCGCTATCTATACTCCTGCTATTTGCCCGAACTATTAGCTTTGTGTCTATGCACTCGTGGCGCGATATCACTGCCGCATCGTACGGCTAAAATCCTTCGGAACACGCGCGCTCGCGTTTCTCTGCGTTAAGTGCGTGTGTGCGTGTATAAGGGATGGAAAAAAAAGTAATAGCGTCGCGGATCTCGCCATTAACGCGGCGTATCCCGTTCGACGCTCTCCAGTTGTAAATGAACCCCCCGGGCTGTGAGCCGGTGAAAGAAAAAATCAATTTTTTCCCCGTCCGAGCATCCCGGCGATTCTTCAGGTCTCTCTTTCTCTCTTATATCTATCTCTTGTACGTTGGCAGACACTCGCTAATACACTTTTTCAGAGGCGTAAATTCCTCGCAACGGCAGCGGCTGCAGCAGCAGCAGCAGCACATGGAGAGGTATATAGAGAGAAAGCGGAAGCGCATAGCCGGGGCTCCTCTTCCTTATCGCTTTTCTGCGCTTACGTACTTCGCGCGCCTCCGGGGAATGCAACTAGCCTGCGAGCATAGCGGGGCAAAGTAACGGTCTATAGAGAGCGTCGTTGCACCGGCGAAGCTTCTATCTATATCTCCTTCTCTAGTCTCGGCTTCGCATGACCGTTGCTGCACTTGACTCCTATATAGGCTGTCCTACAGTACTCTCTCCCTCTTTCTCTCTCTCCTCTCTCTCGCCGGCTGATGCGAGTCTGTTTTCTATGCGCCATCCACCTGCGCCGGATAAGCGTGTATGAGAACGAGAACGAGCCGCGAGATGCTATTCTCTGCGCGGTATATTATATGCTAAGGGCTCTGCGCTTTTTTTTTATAGCTTATGTACACGTTTCTTCTCTCTTTCTCTCTTTCTCTCGCCTCACAATGTCAGTGGGTCAGAAGTTCCACGAGGGGCTGATTCGCTTCTTCCAATCAATATTATAGAAATAGTCGAGCCGCCTCGTTTATCTTACTGTATATACCCGAGCTCGTGCGCGTAAAACATCGCTCGAATGATAAACCGAGCCGCATCGACTAGGAAACCGTACTAAATGCAAATCAATAATTCGCTCCTCATCGCCCCCTTCCGATTCACATCTATATACGCGGGCGGGGAAGCTCTCTTGCAGCCAATAAGAATTCAGTCGAGTGCCGGAATATAAAAACGAAGAGAAGAGAGAGAGAGAGAGAGAGAGAGAGAGAGAGAGAGAGAGAGAGAGAGAGGCGTCGGTGTGTATATTTCAACTTCGGAGTCTCGAGAGCCGTTTGGCCGAATTCCCCGAGAGGCGGCGAGCAAACTTGCGCAGAACTTCTTAAAAGCAGCCAACGCACTCGTCGCGACGTATAAAAATACCTCCGCGGCGGTATTCCAGCGGTAGGCGACGATAGCGCAACACACACTGCACACATAGCCCGAAGGCTCCCGCGCGCCACATTTTTCTCCTCGAGACCCGCGCGACTATATGTTTCGTCGCTCATTCTCCCGAGCGCGCATACATATATATATATATATATATATCTGTGTGTGTGTGTGTGTGTGTGTGTGTGTGTGTGTGTGTGTGCGCACGTATACATAGGTGTAGAGAGCACGTATTAGCCGTTACTAGGAAAGAGCTAGCTCGTACAGCGCAGACCGGCTGCATAGTCGCGCAGCTTTACTGTTTGTTTAAGCTAATTAATTAGCGGCAGCTGCCCTGCGCGCGGAAAAACGCGGGGAACGCGCGGCCCAGACGACGTCATAGTTCTTTGATGAATTTTCCAGGACTTTTTTCGAAGCGTCGCGTCGTTAGAAAGTATATAAAGTCGCAGACTGTCTGCGGTATAGATATGACAAAGCCGGAGTATGAACCTTTTTCTCTCCCTCGCTCGCAAGGCAAATGCCGCGGAGTCTTGCGTAACGTGTGCAGGATCTTTGGAATTGAAACACGAGAGGATATAGGTAGAGCGCTCGGTGGAAAATTCGTCGCAGATCTACGTATGCGTATAGGGGGGGGGGGGGGCAGGTATTATTTGGCGGTGCAGTGGAGGATGCAGAGTCCATTTATCATAGTGGAAAATCTTAGCTAACAGTATATAAAGTGCGTCCTGCAGCTGTGCGTATATGGAAACACAAACAGCTTTCTCGCAGGCACACAGGGAGAGAGACGTGCGCACGAGTAAGTAGAGCGAAGTTTCTTCTCTCTCGGTGTGATCCGAGCGGAAAATTAAACCTTGCCGATTCTTGTCCTGTGTGTGTGTGTGCGCGCGCGTGTGTGGAAGTTTGCCCAGCATGAATTCGGTATATGTGTACAGCACGGAATGACTAGCGCATATTCTCATGCATATCAGCTGCAGGTAGATTGTCTCCCTCAGACATAATCTTATATACCCTCGTTTCTCGCTTATATTCGCGCGTTTCCTCGTGCACATACTCGGCAATCGTTACGGTTATACAGTCGACGAGCAGCAGCAGTAGCAGCAGCAGCAGCAGCATCAGCAGCAGCATCACCAACGATACAAGAGGAAGATCCCCCGCGGCGCGACTCGGACTAATTAGCCGCCGCGGAGCTTTGCTCTCAGCGCTAATTCCTCCCGGAAATCGCTGCGCACACTCGTGTTAAAAGGCTGCGCTGCGAGAGCGGGGAAGGAGGAGGAGGAGCTGGGCGAGGCAGAGACACTTTCTTTCGATGGCGCGCGGATTCCTTTGTTTCTCCTGAATAAGTGAGGTGGCAGAAGGTTCAAGGAAGCTCGACGAGCCCGAGCGAGCGCGTATTCTCGAATCGCATCAAAGAATCATATCGACTGCGCGCTGCAGCTCTTAGTTGATATTCCGCGGGGATTTCGAATTCTCCTGATTGACTGCTCAAGGATCGGGCGGAGAGCTTGACGACTCATTATTATTTCAACGCGCCTGCGATATTTATATATGCACGCGAGAATGGAAGAGACGCGGAGGGTGAGAACGAGAGTTTCATCCGCGTCATCGTCGTCGTCGCCGACGACTTTGCACAGCATCTGGCTGCCCACGAGCGAAGAATCCGAAGAATCCAGAGGGCAGGGCTGAAAAGAAATTTTAATAAAGCCTTCGTGCTCCCGCTGATTTCCCTCGGCCTTTAATAACTCATTCGCGTGTCTTATCAAAATTCGCGCGCGGTGCGTGTGTACACTTATTTCATCGCGACGCCATCGACATCACACGCACGTACGTAGTCCTGCACCGTCTGCGTGCACCAGCGCAACGTGTACGTATGCATATGGAAAACGACGCCGCTAGCAAAAGAGAGCCCACATGAAATTTCTCTCTCTCTCTCTCTCTCTCTCGCTCATTCACGAACAGGTACATTCGTTCACGCCTGGCAGGTAGGCAAACTAGTCCCTCGATGTATACAGGTATATACTTATGCATCGAGCAGTTGAGCGAGAGTCCAACACACCGACACGTGAGTGCGTGCATATATATGTATTTTATAGATACATATATATAATAGTGAGAGGCAGGCGCAGGCGGCTCTGACCGGTCATTCACTTACCGCCAAGCGTAAAAAGCGCCGCCCCTCTATCACTGCGCATAGAACGCGCGCGCGCGCGCGCGTCGCCTTCGTCGCCATCTCGCGAGCTGCTGCTGCTGCTGCTGCTGCTGCTTGTGCGGTAGTTCTCCTTCGCCTTCTCTCTTTCTCTTCGCCTTGGCCCAAGACGCTTTACATACAGGGACCAACCTGCGTATCTTTATAGACTGTCGCGCGCTATATACGCTCGAGTTTCTCCAACTATCCCCAGCTGTCGTTTCCTTCGCGGCCACAATTTTTCGTATGCCGGCTGACTGATCGGCTTTTCGTCGGCGAAAATAAAACGGTGATTATGAATGATTGACTTCAGTCACGTGTATTGCATAGAGGACCCCCGCTCGCGTTCGCGGCTCGAACGAGCGAAAATACTTTCCTCGTAAAAAGTACGGCGAGCTGTCCGCTCGCTGACAATTTGACAGGGTTTATTATTGGAAATGAAATCAAATATGAGGGGAGCAGCGGCGAAAAATGGCCTTTTGCATACCTGCGGATTCTTTTTATCGAAAATGAATGATCCATCAAAATCAGCTCAATGGCGCGGAAAATCCGGTGGAATTAAAAAATAAACAAATTGCGAAATTCGTCAGGCCAGCCAAGAGTGAAAAGTCAGTTTCTTCCGATTATAAAATTTTTTTCTCCCGTTATAGTCGGGGAACGCGATCGCTGCAGTTCCTCTTTTTGAGTCGAAAGTCATGCGTGTGTTGTAAAAAAAGAAATGCCCCCCTTCTCCCCCCCCCCTCTCCCCCAAAAAACGTTTCTCGTTTCTAGTGAACGATTTTTCCGCGACCGTTAATCCGTGGATTGATGAGTTATAACACGCGGTGTACCGATAGCGTTCGATTTTTCGCACACTCTCTATCTGCCTCTCTGCAGAGGTATATATGGATATCTATATATACACACACATAGGAGAATGGAAACCGCTACTCTGGTTTTATCTTTTTTTTTTCTGGGACAAGCTTGTGAATAAGCGGAAACTGAAAATGATCGCCGCGGCTGTATATGGATTGATATAAAAACGTTTTTATAACTCTCGCGCTAAAAATTCTGTCAGAGGCCAAGCTTGCTTGCTTTCTATTCACAAGCATTATGTAGTCAGGAGAAGCTTCTGGCCCGTACAAAGGAGAGCTTGCAGGCGTCGGGAAAAAAAGCAGAACAACCTCGGCCAAAACAGCGCTCAGCCCGGATTAATGCGCTCTTGCGGTCAAGCCACTGCACTGTCCGTGGCGTTTTTTAGTCTCCCTCTCTCTCCTCTCTCTCTCTCTCTCTCTCTCTCTTTCACGGCGCTTGTATATATATTCAGCAGCGCATATACGCAGTAGATAAGAGCCGCACGTCGCAACAAAGCCCCGTGATGGATGAAGGCTTCGACGGGACAGGAGGCAAAGTGCTGCTCCCTCTCCCTCTCGCCCTCCGAGATTCGATTAGACTCCGGCACCTTTGAATAATAGAATAAGTAGCTACGGCAGATGTGCACACAGTGCAGTCTGTCCTCTGGGCGAGTGCTTTTAGCCAGTTCTAATTATCTTGTACGTTCCATCGACGTGAGCTACTCCGTCGTCGTCGTCGTCGTCATCGTCGTCGTCGTCGTTGCCGTTGTCGTCGGTGTGCACAGCGCAGCGCAGTACTGCGCGCACACACGTCGACTCTGCGCGGCGCGTTTTCCGAAGGCAGATCGCGATCCGGCCTCGTCAAACAAAATCCCCGCGACTGCGTAAGTATGCGCTCCGGGTCGAACGGCAAACAGCAAGTGGCACGTGCCCGCGCCGGCGACGCAGGCAAATGCGATAGCGTAATCCCTGCACGTATCTCGCTCTGAAAAATTACGCGGATAGTCCCCCGCGCGCTGCCGCGTTTTTCCTCGTTTCTGTTTTGTTTTCGAGAGCGCCAGGATTTACTTTGCGCGAACGCGCGATGCCCCGTATATATCGATACATATTCACTATTCTCTACGCGACTTTACTCCGCCAGAGAGAGAGAGAGAGCTCGATTGTATAATTTCTCCGCTCGCTCTCGGTGCGTTCGACGTGAGCGTAGCTCGTTAATTCCGTGACGTATTCCGTGCGCGAGGAAAATTCTGCAGCGATTATGGGACTCGAATTTCTTAATTCTTCCCTGTAAAAGTCGTCGTGTTATGTATAGATAATAAATAAAATACAATACTTATATCGTTAAAGGAAAATCACCGAATTTCCTATTCATATATAGTTCAACGACTTCGTCCCGTACAAGTTTTGCTTGCAATACATGTTTAATTATCGTAGAGAGATGCGCGCACAGCTATAGGCATTGCTCTTTGTGCAACGGAAACCGAGACTTCGTCCCTCCTCTCGCCCCTGCATTCTGTCTCTTGATCGCAACAATAGATTGTCTGCCTCGTTAATTTGCATCGCTTATTCAATTGAAAAGCATCTCTCGTATATCGACAGCGGCTTCGCGATGATCTCGATAATAAAACTGAAGAATAAGGCACGCTTGATTTTTGACTGGCAACGCTGTCGAGAAAGATAACCCTCGCGGCCAGGAGGTAACGCCGAAGCAAATGAACCGAGACAGTATGCGCCGAGAGACAGTTGATGTATACGTGTATGCGCTGTAGCGCCGTTTGCGTGTATAATATTCCAGTATATAGAGACCGAAACCACGCGCGGTATTGTAGCAGCACCGCGTAAAAAGTAATTCGCTTAACGATACACATCGATTTTCCGTCGCGTGTCAGTATACCGGACTGTTGCCCTGCGAAAATTTAAAGCGCTGCTGCAGAAATGAACGCGCGCGCCCGCATATACAAACGTGTAAGAATGAGAAGGTATAGCGAAAAAGGCCGATAATGAAGGCATCAATAATTCATCGCTTCCGCTTATTTCCGGACGCACCTCCCCTCTGTGTCTGTCTGTTTCTCTCTCCTCTCTCTCTCTCTCTCTCTCTCGACGAGGAGCAAGGGAAAAGGCGTGCGAGAGATAACACACTGCTGCTGCCGCTGCCGGGTGGGGGGAGGGGGGGGGGACGAATGATTTTCTCCTGCCTTCGATACAGTATACGAGAGAAAACTTTTTGTGTATAATTTCCAAGCTGATTTAATCATCTGCGTTTTTAGCTCTGATTTGATTATCCTGCTCGGAGAGAAGTCGAACGAGAGAGCGCGACAATCGAAAACTCAATTGCAAGCTAGAATGTGATTAAAAACGATTGCTGTAGTCGGGGGATGGGAAAAAAACGGTAATTATCGACCAAACGAATTACGAAGAAAAGGGATAGCAGTGCTTCTCTCTTTCTCTCCCTTTTTCTCGCTCACGTGACTACTGTACAGCGTAGTAGCGTAATTAGAGCGGAGCTTCGCGTGACGCTCGCGCTTTATTATCCTATACGTATAAGCGCGAGCGAGAGCTTTTTTTTTATCCGCTCGGGTAGCCGCGCGCTCTGTTTTTGCCTTCGATCATCGGTGCTAGATCTTCAGCTTCGTGTACCGTACTATAGGACATAACATATGCTATAGAGAGTCTTATTCGACGCATACATCTCAACTGTAGAAAATTGCCTACTCTCGATTCATACAGCGTATCGACTCGTAACATGTTGTTATTTAAAATTCTACGCAGTTCGTCCATTAGAGCTTATTGCTTCGCGCGCATATATATCCTACGAGTGTCGCATTTGATAAATATTACCGCGTTAAAAATCTAATCGGAGAATCAGATTTCCGATACGAAATGCTCCCGTTTTATTAGATGATTCGCATAGTTCCGTATGCAAGCGTCATTTCCAATAGAATCGTATAGTCATCAACTATCCGCCGATCACGTGCGTGTGTGTGTGTGTGTGTGTGTGTGTGTATATATTATATAGTATATACGTATATACAATATCAATAACTGCTGCGTAACGCTCGACTAATCGATCCTCGTTCACCTGTTGACCCGGTTTTCCGGAAAAAAAGAGATAGGGAGGGGGGAAATTCGGCACACTTACATTATCAAAATCTATGGTGAATTCGCGGGGTGAGCGCGAGCGCGGCGCTGTGAAGCGCGACGTAAAAAATCATGCAAGCTCGATTGGTTTACGAGGGACGCGGAGAGAGAGAGAGGAGAGTACTGCGCGCGCTGAATCGCGTAACGAGATAGCGCGCGACGCGGACGGACGATTTCGCGTCACCGCACCCTGCTACAAATCACAATCACCTCTCTCTCTCTCTCTCTCTCTCTCTCTCTCTCTCTCTCTCTCTCTCTTTCCCTCTTTCTCGTTAGAAGGAGAGTTGAAAAATATCCGCGTCAGCTCGGTCGGTTATTATATATACGTATACATGTGTGTGTGCAGTGTGTACGTGTGTACAATGTACACGCAGAAAGAGAGGTAACGACCAGCTGCTGCTATACACTATCATCGAGGGCTGATCTACTCGCTTTTTTATTCGTGTTCACTCGCTCGTGAATTTCGTTTATACAGACGAGCGTAAATATTCGAGCGAACTGCGTATACATTGGCACGGAAATTTTTTAAACATCGTTATCTCCGAGGCTGAGTGCAATAGGGCTCGAGTCGGAAATTCCGTAGCAGTTGAACGAATGGACATTATTTTTTCTTTATTTTTTTTTATTATCTACGCTTTCGGAGCATAAATCAGATTGATATCGCGCATTTTAATGTAGTGTAATTTTGGAACGACAAAACGAGCTCAAAATATACTCTCTCCGTAACTAACGAGGTAGAAATGCCTCGCAAGCTTCTATATTTTTCATCTATAAATTCCTTCTTCCTCTTCTCTCGCGCCAACTCGACTCTCAAAATGCACAGAGATTATCTCGTTATATCATCTTATATTCGTCCGCTTGTGAACTGAAATTAGAAAATTTTACAAAAGGAGTCGGGAGATACACCTCTCTCTCGCTCTCTCTGTCTATATATATATATGTACACGTAACGTGCATCATCTCCCACGTTGGGCGAATTATACAGGCAAATCGAGAGGCTATGCGCCCTACCGTCGGTGTCTACCTATACATGTATATTATGCGCACAGCCTTATAAGCGCGACCACACGCTCCGCTTGATTAAAGGTTTACACGTCGTATTCCCGAGACGATCCTCGTGACAACGTGCGCCTCGTTCGCTCTCTGCGGTCTCGAGAGCTGCGCCGCAGGAAGAAGGCAACCACGAGGCTCGGACGCTCGGCGCTTAAATTTCCGACGGGAGACGGGCTATCAAGGAATCAGCCCTCTCCGAATCCCGAGCGCAGACACGGATTTTCAGAGGTGTATACTTTGAGCGGCGACGGGGCATCAGCATCGGAGACGCGCAGCTTGCGGCAAGGACAAAAGGGACGACCGACTCTCGCGTCGCTCGGTCTACGATAATAAAAACAATCGCGTAATGAGAAAGAACGAGAGAAAGGGAAGGAGGCGGGAGGGAAAAGGAAAAACGCGTGCGGACGGAAGAAGAGCCCAGATATACACAGGCGGGGAGCAGAGGAAGAGAGAGCAGAAAACGCCGAGTCTTTGTTCTCCAGCGCTGATTGCGATTCTGATTTCGTGACGTGGCTGCTGCTGCTGCTTCTTCTTCTTCTTCTTCTTCTACTTCTCTTCCATTTATTCTATCTGTCTCTTTCTCTTTCTTCTCTTTCTATCTCCGTCGATCTTTTTCAACTTTCATACTATACCTTCGTTATGTATGTATCTACGTAGAGATAGGCAGCTTCCGAAATTGCGCCGCGCAAAAGTTCGATTGTGCCGAGAGCGACGTTTAATTTCGTTCCTTTCCCAGTCTCACGAAGAGAAGAGAAAGACAGGGAGGGAGAGGGATCGAAACTTGTGTATTTGCAGCATCCGCACACAGGCGCACAAGCAACGCTACTCTCCGAAAGTTGTTACAGGTGTCAAATTACATCACATACGAGCCAAATCTAATCGCAAGCTCGACACCAGTCCTCACTCTTCTCTTGATTCTCTCTCCAAGCCATTTAGACTACAGACTCGCACGCATACTCGCACACAGACACACACACACACACGTTTGCGGCTGTAATGAATTACACGAGAATGCCATTTAATAATCGCGCTTTTGAGCGAGTGATCCTCGCTCGTATGTCGATTTCTCATTTTCTACTCGATCGTCGCGTATCGAGTTGTCGAGCTTGCGAGCTTCGCCTTTCGACCGTACCTATAACGAGAGCAAACGCTGTATGGCGGCGGGGCGCAGTAACGACCGAGTTAACGCGCTCTAACGCTGCGCAGCTCAAAGATTCGCGACACGGTTACTATCCGCGACTCTTCAAGACAGCACTACGCCAAGTGTCCAAAGAACGAGAGCTGCGAGCGAGCTGACTAATGGCTCGCGCTAATTGCACGCGTGTAAAGTAGTAGTGCAAAGAGCCGCAGTGAAAAGAAGCGCGGAGAGCGCGAGTTACAAAGTGCCGGACCCAGTTGCGCGTTTATGTGTGCGCAGCGCTATATTCGTATACAACACATATATAGCGTGGATCTTCCGTGCACGCAGTTGACAAGTGCGAGAAGACGGGGAGAAAGGGATTACTTAATTTTAAACGGTCGAGCTGTACGGAGAAAAATCGAAATTGGAAATTTTTTTCTCTTCTCGCAGGAGGCGTAGTGCGAAGCACTCAGCGTTATTATAGCGCATAGTACGCTGACAATACTGTAAGCTCCCGAATGCAGCTTCGCTGTCAGTGCACTTTACACGCTGCGCAACCCGCATTATATATCTTATCGGATCTTTCCCGATGTAACTTACATATTACATATTCAGTCGCTCGCTGTCAAAGAGCGAGTCACGCGAACGACTAGCGCCGGTGTGCGCGCGTATAGCCTCCCATCGACTTATAGAATAATTAATTATTCCCTTTTCGCTCGAGGGCCCGCCGAGAAAAATTGCGAGTTTACGCCGGGGGTACTTTACGACCCTTCAAGTTGCAGCTCTCGAATTAACAGGCCTCCTATATATCATACACTCGGCTCCTTCGGCCTATCTCTCCTCCTTTGAAATGGCTTTCACTGTGTACGCAACACCCGTCGTTTATTGCTCTCGAGGAGCGGCTAAATCCTATATATATATATACGCAGGAGCAGTCCCTTTCGAGAGGGCCAAATCCCGAGGAGTCTGTATGTACGCGCGCGCGCGCGTCTGTTTGCCGAAGGGCTGTGCTACCGAGGGTATGCATTCGCGACGCGAGAGTGTGCCGCGGTTTCGCGCTCTCTCCCTCTCTCTCTCTATACTCTCCGCACCTTCGAGGATTCAGAAATGCGGGCTCTCGCGCATCACGCATTTCGCTAATTTCCGCGCGCTTTGTGTACAATAACGCTGCGAAGACGTCGGACTTGCGCGTTATCGTCTGGAAATGCGCTCGCGGCTTTCTCGCGCGCAACGAACGTCTGCAGCGCATATATGTGTATGCGACTTTGCAAGCCACCACGTGGTTGTGTACGCGCGCGCGCGCGCGTATAACGCGTTTGACTGTTTGAATGGGGAAACTTTGACCCAGATCTATACTTTGTGCGCTGCGCGCGAGAAAGAGAAGATCGGCGCTGTACGGCAGCGCGCGGTGGTGCGCATGGAAATGAGGCAATTTAATTGTCCGTCGTATGAAAAAGTGCTCGGCCACGCGAACTTTCGAGCTTGAAATTTGCATGTATATAGTGGCCAAGGCTCGATTTATGAGCTCATTCCCGGCTCTCCATACAGATACGCCAGCGTTTATATGTACATACGTACGTGTACAAGTACGGAGTACAAGCGGGCGCGTGGCCTGTCTGTCTTGTGTAATTAAAGTTTCGAGCTGGTAAAATTGAAACGATCGGTGGGAGAGAAAGAGAGGATGGCGAGGGTGAATTTTTAACGGGCGTGAAACTTGCATGTGAATACGTCGCTTTCGTTTTACCGACTGTCCTATATATATACATATATATACTAGAGCATCGAAATGACCGCGTATACATGCACACAGTATGCACGGCTGGTATATGTGTACAGCTCCCATATAAAGATGGCACATAAAAGTGCGCCAAGGAAAGCTCGTAGTCGGCAGCTCGCAGCATCGACTATACATTTGCAATTCAAATTCATCGACGCGCTCTCTATCTTCCTCTCCTCTCTCTCTCTCTCTCTCTCTCTTTTCGAGTGCGCGGAGAAAAAGAAAGAGAGGTGAAAACGCCTCGCGAAAAACACAACCAACTGCGTGGAATTGAGAGATGAATTTTTTTTTTCGCATCCCTCCTTCTGTCTGCGACTGCGCCGACGAGAGCTACGGCGCCACGCACATGTGCAAAGTCCTCGGCAAACTTCGCAAGTAACTCCTGTATACACATCGCGCACAGTGTGCCGAGAGTCGACAGGCAGCAGCAGCCAGCCAGCAGCGAAATCAGAGAAACGTCAGGTGGGCTTAAGCCAGGCTCCCTGGTCGTGTGTCTGCACGTGTGCGCCCGCACACTCGCTCAACACTGCGTTGTATACACTTATTATTCGTATGGCATATACTGCAGAGAGGGAGCTGCGCGCGTAAAGGACGGGGTTGGAGCAGGAAACAGAAGCTTTTCGCGCGGGAAAGTCTGTGCGTGTACGTGTGTATATGTGCAGCGCAGGGATGGGCGACTTTATCCGCGCGCCAGCGGAAACTGCTCTTCTCAAAAAGCGTTTGCGGGTATCATATATAGCTGTGCAAGCTCGCTCGCGCTCCTGAATGAGATATAGTCCTTTATTACTCGATGAATATTCACGGCGATTTTGCGGTCGAAAGTTTGGGCGGATCACACCGGCTGCACGTATTCTAATTAGGACAAAAAGTCGAAAGAGAAATTGCGGGCGAGGAGATCGCGAGACGAGAGGGATGGAAAAATTCTGTCCGCCAGCAGCTGCAGCGGCGGCGGTGCCCCGGCTTTTTCGCTAAATCACGCGCGCGAACGCGCACACGCGAGCTCTTTCCTTCCTCTCTCGCTCTCTCTCTCTCTCTCTGCCTCCCTTTCTTTTTTTCTCTGCCTTCTTCTCTGCTTTTTCTTCTTCTCCTTCCGCCTCTCTCTCTCCCTCCCTCTCTCGACGCGCGATGCTCTTTTCTTTTTGAGCCGACGAGGCGTAGAGTAGTCCCTTTACCTTCTCTTTCTCTCTGACTTTTACGAGCGCCGGCTTTTTCCAGACGAAAACAAGTGTGTCGCGTTGGTGCGGCTACGACTGACGAGAAGTCGAAGCTCTATGCTCTCTTTTCCCTGGCTCCCGCTACACTTGTAAAAATACCGTGCAGCGTTGCGTCAATGGAGAAAATCGAATTCGAGCCATCTCAATTCCATTCGCGTGTCAAGAGAGAGAGGGCGAGAGAGAGAGAGAGAGTGAGAGAGTGGCGATACGGATCGAGGGAAAAGGAGAAAGGTTTATAGACTAGGTACAGTCGTAGGGGCTGAAATGAGAACTTAGCCCTCGAAACTCCGGGCCAGAGCGCCACTCGGCACTGCACGCATTGAGTTCGCCTTTTCCTGGCGCTAGAGGGGAAAAAAAGTTTTAAATAAGAGAGAGAGAGAGAGAGAGAGAGAGAGAGAGAGAGAGAGAGAGAGAGAGAGAGAAGATCCTTCACACAAAAGTGAGTACAGGATCCGATGAGCCGGTACAGTTCCGCGAGTTTGGAGAAAGTTACCGGGTTTCCCAGTTCTGCAGCCAGAACGGCCTCTTTTGGTATTCCGTAGACGTCTTGCACCCGTCGGCGCCTCGTCTTATCTCACCTTATCTCTAATTTTCTCTTGCTTTTTCTTCGTTTTTATTTATTTATCCTGTCTTTTTCTCCGCTATTTTTTTTTCTTTTTATTTCTGCTCAACTCCCAGCAGGGACATACTCCGTTTTATCCATTGTGGAGCGCAGCAGAGTGGCTTACTGATGCTCCAGTGCAGCGTCGACGTAAGAAAGACGGATCTTCTTATCGGCAAGTGCCGCGGCGGCGCGACTATCAAAGCCCACTCGGTTTTTCGAGTTTAATCGAGCGATATACAGAAAAAAAAGAAGGAGACTCGATCTCCTTGTATAAATTCCTCTTCTTTCTTTTATCGGAGGAGAGGGCGAGAGAGGGACGGGGGGAGGAGGAGGAGGAGGAGGAGGTGGAGGCGAAGAGAAGAAGGAAGTTGACTTAAAGGAGCAAAGAGTCGGCTTCTCGTGGCACACCGGAGTTTCTCATTTCCTACGAGCGGCACTTTTGCTATATTTGTTTGTTTGGCAACTTTGCTCTTAGCCTGCTGAATTATGCATGAGATATTTTCTCAGCTCTTGCCCGCGTGCTTTTTCTCCCATCGAGCGGATATGTCTGTTCCCCTCGATCAGAACTTGCGACACATGTATTATACATGGCCGCACAGAGCGCAATGCCCGTAAGTGTAACGAGCCACGATTTTCTGTTCCAGAGGCTACAATGGGCGAGCAGCGACGCGCATCAGGAGCTGTGCTACCTGAAGGGCGGCGACAAGGACACGTGCCAAAACTACGTGAGGGTCTTCGGTAGGCTGGGGCCCGACCGCTTCATGACCTGCGGCACCAACGCCTACAAGCCGCTCTGCAAACACTTTCTCATCCAGGTAAGGAATCTTGATTATGCCTCGCGCTTACGCGAACAGTTTCTGTATTACTATACCGGCGAGTTCTCGCGAACTCTGGAATACTCCAGATTTTCCCCGAGCTCTTTTCCTCTCGGGGGGACAGCTTCATATCTATATGATTATTCAAAAAGTCCACATTGAATCGTAGAATCTTATAAAAATTATGTGTATGCGCCATTCCAATGTTTCCAAATATGTGGCGCGCGCGTCAAAGTAAAATTTGACATTTTTCCAAAAATACTGAATCCTTAACGAGTATTTAATATTCAATTATGCAGTAAAGTTACCATTTTCAGTGTAAAATTTCAAAATTTCATCCTGCGCACTAGAGTGAAGCTCTCAATTAAGGCGCGTCAAATAGCGATGAATAATTGAAATGAAAAAAGGCAATATGGCACGGACTCGTCTTAGTTTCGCCAAGAGATGAAAGCTCAAGTCGCGCTCGTATTGTTCCTCCCTCAGCCTTTGGACTGAGATTTCGTGAAGGCTGCCAACGCATTGTCGCGTCAATCCCGACGTCGGGCCTCGAATGTCGAGGGCAAATCGCAAACTTTTCCTCGTTTTTCATGCAGATCAGCGGGATATGTATATATATGCTGGGAAATTTTTAAAGAGGCTCCATCTGTAGGCACTTCATGAATCGGTCGTTCGGAAAGAGAAGTGTTTAAACTGAATTAGTTGCTGGCTCGAGTGCTATCTCGGCGCTATTGTTTTAGGGAACGCCTTTCTCAAGTGTGCAGTGCAGAAAGAAGTTCCACCTATTGCAGAGTCCAAGAGAGTCGCGAATATATATGCATAGCACTTGTCTTTATAGAATTTATCGATGTTTTAATTTTGTTTCAAGTTCCCACGCATTCATTTTTTATGCTCCAGTTATAGAAACATTAATTATACATACTATCGTACCATCAGATAAAAAATTACTTATTTATCATCACACACGATCGTAATTACAGATATGTTGAATACCACTTTAGCATTGAATTTTGTCGAGAATGCTTATCCATTTTAAACGAGTTGACTATAACAAAACAGATTAACTCGGTTGTTTAATCAGGAACTGTGTTTTTGCATTGCGGGAAGATGAGTAAATATCAGTACACAGAAGCAGCAAATAACCGGGGCTTTTAAATGCGCAGTGTGCACCTTAACGAGTAATTTTCGTATATGTTATCTGCCGCGGTGTTATTTTGAAATGAGAACAAAGACACGGAAATTGGACAGTTTGAGTAAAGCGATAAAATACGAAAATAAACCGAAGTTCGGTTTTCCTCGTCGCGGGAAGGTGAGGTGCAGTTTTATGGAAGTGTCATAATATTCGGCGGCCCCGCCAAGGAAAAGAATCGTTAAACTACTGCGGGCAAAGAATTACATGGATAGCGAGAGGCCACTTTGAATACCGGAGGAAATTGCCTACTGATCCGCCGCGCTTACGTTTGTTTTATATGCGCACAAATCTACTCCGTATATAGTGTGCCTTTATATACAATATAACATAAAACGATTTCACGATCAAAAATATTGCGTGGGCAGCTGTTAAAAAAAGTACCGGACAAACGCTCTTATAAGGAAAAATAATCCAGCGCACCGGTTTGCGTTTCAATTTCACGTAGGCATTTCCTACGCGGAAAAATTCTCCGCGGTTATTCGTACTGCCGCGGAAAAATTCTCTGCGCATGTTTTCGGTAATTTTCCTCTCGATTCGCAACGGGATCGTTAGAGATTATTGCAACAATGGGTTTACAGGATATACGATTGCGTTGTACGCACCGTTTGGCGCTATGGAATATAAGCAATCTAAAAACGCGTACGAGCGGAGAATTTCCACGTGGCAAACGTCCGCGCACAGAATTTTCCAACTATTCCGCATGTAATCCGGTGCATCTTGCAAATGTCGCATCGCGCAGTGTCCGGATTTTCTAAATATTCTAGATCATATAGAAGGCAATGACAATGTTAGTAGCCAAGGTAAACAAGGTATAAGTAATGAATACAAAGTGCGCGGGTGGCAGCAGCAGTGTAGCAGCAACAGTATGGCTGAGTAGCTGGGCAGGCGAGAATCGCGGGAAAGAGAGAGAGATTCCAATGCAGCGTGACGTCGGTGCTGGGGGGGGGGGGGTGTCCGGGCGTTGCGGAATCGCAATAAGCTTCTCCCGTGAATTGCATTCGAGTGGATCTTGGCGAGAGCGAGCAGTCTCTCGATTGGCCGAGCGCTCCTTCTCTCGCTCGATCCCGTCGAGGAGAATCGCGCGGTAAATGCGTTTCGATGATTCGACACGGATAAAAGCCGAGCGCGCGCTGCAGGGTACAGTAGCGGATGACAAAAGGGAACGTGCAGCGCGACGACGAGCTGGATCGAATCCTTTCCATCTCGGCTTTTATCGATGGCGCTAAGACTGCGCGTCGTTAAGAGCGACATACGTGATTTCCACGGCATTTGTCCTCCGTTTTAAAGGAAAGTCGCGAACAAGAGCCGAAGATTCCCCCCCGCGGCATCGATCCCTCTCGCGCCCTCGTCGACGCGCGCGGCAGCGGCGGCGGCCCAATAATTCATCGTCCGCGGCGCTGTGGAGCTGCCCCCGTGAATCACGGGCTCCTCTATCCTCCTCGCGCTACACGGGAGCATATATTTTTCAATCATCCGCCGATAAATCACCCCTTAAATTCCATTGCAAATCTCCATTAACTCTTCTTTCGTGCAGCTATACGGCTCAATTAAATCGGCCCGATAAATAAGCGCGACTCGTGTCGACTCGTTTTTCTCTCTCCGGCGCTCGTGCGCAGACGTGTATAGATCATCGCCGCTCTCGTGCGTGTAACGCTTATAATCGCGTATAGATACACGCGCGTCGAATATGCGCGCTTGCGAGCGACGTCGTAATTATTGTTCATAAGCGTTGACGACGGCGCCGTATGCGCGCTCGCGCGCGAGGATCGATATACGTTTCTCTCTGGACATATATTCCTGTGAGTAGCTCCTGTGCGCTTGGCTCGTACGAGAGAGAGAGGGGGGCGGGGGAGGGGGACGAGGAGGATCAGGAGGACTGGTACACTACACGCGAGGGTCCGCCCTCAATTTGAATAAATTTACGAGATTCGTTATCGCGGAGGCGAGCACGGGGCCTGGAATTAATCGGAATTAATTATCAGCGTTCATGGCAAGAAGCCGCCTTTAGTCTTCATTTCCGGAGGATCAACTATATGTGCTATATACGTACTCTTCCTCGTCCCGTCCTTCATTATTTATCTCTATCTCGCAAGCCGCGCTCGTTATTTCCTCTTTTCGGCCCGCTCGTTTTCCTGCACAAGAGAGTGAGTGAGAGAGAGAGAGAGAGCAAGAGAGACAGAGAGAGAGAGACAAGAGAGAGACAAGAGGGAGCTTATCACGAGAGACGAGTCAGGACGAATCCCAGCGGAAAATTAGATGATAATGTAGGAATATTCAGCAAGCGTAAAGGCCTTCTCCTAATCGTCCTACAGTCCCTTTCTCTCTCTCTCTCTCTCTCTCTCTCTCTCTCTCTCTCTTTCACACACACACACAGACACACTTTGAAAAATGATCTCTCAGAAGCGAATACGCGTCACGTCCATAAAACGAATTAGCCAATAAGTATAATTCGAGCTCCGAGAGTCGGCCATTACCACCCCAATGAATAATCCATGAAAATGCGGCTTGCGCTCTAATACCGAGAAACGCACAAGGGAATCCCGCTCTCGCGATACTGCGCTGCAGCGCACCGAAATCTCATTTCCCGCAACAAGTTGAGACGAGGGAGAGAGAGAGAGTGCGAGCTGGCGCCTACTAGCTCGCCTCGCATGAACCGTCCGTTACCGCTATACTTGTAAGCGGACGTGCTAACCTCTGCTTACGAAGCGTGGAATGGTAGGCGTTTTTCAATTATAAACGGACGCTTGGATTATACCCTTTCGGCGAGCTGAATTCTTCCTCGCTCATGTTTTTTTTTTTTTTTTTCATTCAACTCCTCTTTCGCGACCACCACGGCGATAAGGTGCGAAGCGCGCAGCGACCGCGGCAGCGCCTGATGGTTGTCGTGATCGTGAAAATGAGCGTTGCTGCTCACAAGGGGTATAATTGATTGCGTTAATCGCGCATACGCTCGTGTGAAAGATACCCGCAGTGTAGTTATAGTGCGCGAGGGAATTAGCTATACTCCGCCGAGCGCAATGTATTATACGAGCATAAAAATTGTCCGGCGTCCGAAAACTGCAGCTAAGAAATTTTGAGCTTCTCCCTCTCGGCGCGGCGAATAGAAGAAAAGTCATCCTTTCTCTGCGCGTAACGGAAAAAGGTCTGCGCTCGCGCGGGAAGAAAAAGTCGCGGGGGCGACATGATATATAAGGAGGGCATTAATAAGCGGAGGAGCGTAACGCGACGGGTAGGACGAGAGGCCAGTCGTATACGTAGGGCGCGAGGCTATATGCATGCGCTCCTGTATCTGCGCGGAGAAAAGGAAACTTTTTATCACTCGAGCCGCGGCGAATACACGCGCTGAGAAGGAGAAAAGCGTAGAAATCATAAGGACGTCGGGAAGGAGGGGGACGGGGGAGAGAAAAAGGCGGGCGCTGCGGGCCGAGAGCTGCACACACACCTGCTCTCTCCTCCTAACGACTGCATACACTCTACATTCGGTAACGAATATATCCCTTTTTCTCGGAGAGAGGCTTTTCTGCCGCTACTTCTGCTACGCGAAATTGCAGCCATCCGCAACGTATCTCTCTCTCTCTCTCTCTCTCTAACTCGTGCGCTTGTATAGGTGTGCAGAGCGAGACGGACGAGGGAATAAATCACGCGTGGCGCTTCCGGATGCTCTCTCTCTTTCTCTTCCTCTCGGCTCTTTACTTTATCTCTTTCACTCTTCGCTTCGTTTTTCGCTGCTGCGCTGCTGCTGCTGCTGCTGCTGCTGCTGCGGTTCGGGAGAGGAGGCGAGGGAGGAGGAGGAGGGAGACAGAGCATAAGGACTCTTTTAATGGCGCTCATGCAGTTATGAACTGGCGAGAAAGCAGTAGACTAGACGGGCTTTCTTGGCCTCTGTTTTTTCCGCCTCGAAAAGTCGCTGCTTATTTTAGTTGCCGGCGGGATATTCGGCGAAATTTCAAAGGAATAAATTGCGCCGCTGCCGCCGCCGCCGCCGCCGCGCTCTACTGTGCGCGCAGCGCGCCGAGCGCGATGTTTACGCGGCGGGAAAATAGTGCCGAGGATGGCGGATCTCTAAATGAAATTTATTGGGAAAGTTGCGGCTGCAGCTGCAACTTGGCGAGAGCGCCGCGAAAAATCCGAGAGAAATTATACCGTGTTTGTGCGGGATGTGTGCGTGTGCGTGTGCGTGTGCGTGTGCGTGCGATGCGCGCGGCTTCGTTCTGCTCTACTTGTTGGTTATTTCAATAAACTTTGACTACACGCCGCTCCGTTAATTTCCCCGGAGGTCGTCGCGGCTCAACCCAGAGCTTTTTGCTCGCGCTCGGATCCAGCCGCCGCCGCGCCAAGACGCCGAAATTAACTTGTCTTTTAACGCCATCCTCGGGGCGCACGCAGCGATAAAATTCGCGCCCTGAGACATTATACGATAATATAAAACCCCCCCACACGGATAGAATCGGAATAGAAATTCTCTCGTCCTTTTGACGTGCGTTTTACACTATGTACATATAATACTATACGCATTCGTTTGGGACAGCCTCGGAAAAACCTGCTCTAATCCTCGCGCTTCTATTATAGCCAGAGGCTTACGTCTCACCCTTCCAGCCTGAAGCTAACGGAGCGAGCTGGGGTGAATTTGATCATCCCGTCAATGTATACAGCAGCCGAGATGTCGTCCTACGTTTTTCGCAATTCAACCTCCAAATTCCTCGGAGTGTATGTGCGACGAGACAATTCAATTAAAAGACCGGTGCGCGCGGAGCGCAGAGCGAAAATTGATTACCTGTCCCCCAACGTCACAGCTGCATAACGCTCGAAGATACTCGCGTGTCGAACGTTATATATATATATAATAAAAAATAGAGGAAGGCGGCCTCCCTCGCACCGAGTGCCGCGCGTACGTGTAAGCTCGCGTCACAGGTGCAGCTGCCACACTGCGAAGCGAGAGACTCGAGCGAATAATTAAAATCCGACCAGCTATCGGATGCACGCGTCACAAAGCACACGCGCACTGCACAGACACACAAGTCGCTTCGCTTTATTGATTCGATTTCGTTTATAGACTTTGAAGAGCTACTTCTCGCCGGGCCCTGCTTACAGTTTTATCGATTACGTTTTATTGTAAACGCTTCGCTGACTCTTTGAAGCTTCGTTGAGCCGTGGCACTCAGGCAGTATATATAGGTATATATGTACGCTTGTCGCGAATATTTTATAAAGAAGGAATAAAATTTCGTTATTCTTGTTACGCTCCTCCTCCGCGCGGCGAGGGCGCATTAGCAAGTTTAAGCTTGCGCGCACAAGGAAGCCCTCGCGCGCACAGCGGAACGACGTGTCAAATGACGAGAAAATACCGATAAAATAGCATTCGCTCTCCCCGTCGGCAAACTTTATCGAGAGACTCGGCGTATAAGTCGTATATCCGTCTGCTCGGCATGCGCACGCGGCGCTTAGGGAGGGAAAAAAGAAGAAAGCGGGAAATAGGAGGTAACGCATATACGTAAGAAAAAAGGAGAAAAGAATGGCAGTCTGCGTAGCCAGGTATACGCGCGCGTGTGTGTGTGTGTGTGTGTGTCTGTGTATATGCGACGTATAATATAGTATATTTACATACACGGTGCGTTGTCCTCTCTCCAGAGAGATAACGGACATTGACGTGTTTTTCCCGGTGGCCGGAGCCGGAGCTCTGTCGGAAACTCGAAATTTTCCGGAGCTACTACGGGGAGAGCTTTTCCTCGGCATTCCAGTCACGTGGCCTAATATAGCCTCGCCGTACGCCAGCGACCTATAGACTATACCGGCTCGATTTTGGCTACGCTCCTGCTCTCGTTTTTTTTTCCCCCAACCTCTGTCTGTTTCTTTCGTTTCGATGCCGCCTTTCAGCGAGACTAATTCCGCGCGATATTGCTCATTATCGAGCTTTCCAGAGTTTTGTCATCCGCTTGAAGAAGCGCAGCAGTGAGCGATACTTATTTTTCCTTTTCCCAGAGCCGTTGCTCTAAAGACAATATTTTAGCCGTCACTCCTACATTTTTTGCAGCAGCTCGTCAACTTCGTCGTTGTCCCAAGAGGACGACGTTTTTTACACTGCGCGCAGCCTGCGGGAAAATGACGATTACGTCGAATAAATTGTATACTTCTATACAGTTAGAAAAAGAAAGGTGGAGAAAAATGTCGATTCTATCGAAAATAAGCTCAATGCTATACGCTGCTTGATTCTTCAATAAATGACCCATCGGATTTCTCAAGTGGTGTCGAGAATGGTATATATATAGAAAAAGAAAAACGGATAGCGGGGGAGACCGGGAATGGATTTTTGGTGAATTATTAAAACGCGCACTTTTCGAAATAAAATATAACATCGCGGCGCGAGCACGGCGAGCTGGAAGCGTACCAATTTTATTTGCTCTCTCAGCTCCTATGCAGCGCAGTACATACAGCATAAATAGAGGCAGCGTAAAATCGCGTGTAATATCCTGCTCTCACTGAATATTCGATTGAATATCCAGCGGCGAAGAATAAAGAATGTGTCTATACTCTATATACATTCGAACGAAATTAGAAACTCGGCAATCCGCCCGTAGAGCATTCGGTGCTCCCCTGATTTTTCCATACGCGCGTTCATCTCCTCGCCCTCAAACGTCGCGTATCTCTTTTTTCGCGCCCACCCTACTCCGACACGTTATATATAGAACGCTTGCGCGCACGGATATAGTTTGACACGTAGCCAGACAAGACGCAGAGCAAAAGATGCTTACGGGCTTATGGCTGCGGCGCGGCAGTAATAGACGACGCTTCTTATTCGCACAAAGAAGGTTGCTCCGGCCGCTATATAGCGGGCGAGCGCGCACTAAATCGTTTACCGAAAGGAGAAGAAAAAGCCACAGAGAGAGAGAGAGAGAGAGAGAGAGAGAGAAGAAGGAAGAAGGAAGAAGAAGAAGAAGAAGAAGAGGAAGAGAATCCGGGCCGCGTGCTATAACGGCTCGTTCGCTCTCGCAGCTTTTTATAAAGTTATCGTCACTTTCCCACCTCTCCGCTTTCACCCTTATATACGCATCGTTAACCGCCGCCTACATAAAGGCCGCACTGCGGTCTCCCTCTCACTCTAGTCTCTGCGCGCGCTCTGCTCGCGCCGCGCGAGCGCGTGTATAACTTTACTAAAGCCATATCCTAGCCACCACACGCGTGGTGGAGGCAATTTTCGCCGCGGCGAATCTCCTTCGCTGAATCGGCTTGAAATATTGCGCTGGATAATCAAAGCTTTCCCCTCCCCCGCACCATCTACTGCTACTGCTGCTGCGACTCGAACGCGCTCGATGCGCAATTTCTGCGCATGCTGCAGAGCTCGTGAAAAAGCTCGGCGGGCTATTATTCCCGTCGAATTACTTAGTTTATGAAAATTCCATGCGTCTGCATTGTGCGTTAGTCCGCAGGTGTGTGTGTGTGTGTGTGGAGACTGTGCACACATAGGAGTACGAGAAACAAAAGGCTAATCATAAATTAAAATACAAAACCGTTACAAAGTTTATTGTCTCTTGATTGTAATTGTTATGTTTAGTGCATTATACACATGTGGAACGCGTTAACGTGTTTTTAGAGAACGTATAAAAATAATAGCAATACATATACTGCGTTTTTATGTATATCGACGCGTTTACTGCTACTGTTGCGTAGCATTTGTTTTTGCCCGCGACACTTTTTTCCGAGAGAATTCCAAGTTGGAGGTGCTGCTGCTGGTGTTATACTGCTGCGCACGCGGCGAATTTATGGAGGGCCACAGAAAGTTGAGAAACGAATTTTACGACGCTTGGCTGACTTATTGCTGGAATTGGAGATGACGAAAAAACTCGTGTAACCCAACCCGACGTTCTTGAATTATTCGAATCGAAAGCTTTTTGTCCTTGCCCCGGTCATTTTCACAAACCCCTGAGACTATGTCCATCTATAAATAGACGCGTTTAGTTTATATAATGTATATGTCAAAGATTTTCGCGATTTTGGGCTTATTTTTATCATATTGATTTTATGCAATATTATTGGTAAAATATGTCGGGTGTACGACCCGTATAAAAATAATGTGACTGTTAAATGCTGCTTGAGTATAATTGATCTATAAAATAGAAAAAGAAGAAAATGGAAAGGAGCTTTTCACGACTTTTCATACTGACTGATTATCTACTGACAATATATTTTAAAATTAAGATCCTCGCATTAAAATCTTATTAAAACCGTTGATGCACTTTATCTTTCTGATAAAATTTGCTTTTTCCTGCTTGTTCATAAACTCCATCTTCTTTCCATCATTGATTTTCTCACGGTCGTTGAAAAAGTGATAAAATCTTTAAGAATATTTTCTTAATCTCTCTTACGAACACTCTCTAAATATACTCGAATTCATAATTTTTAGTATTGTATAATAGATTATTAATTTTGATTATGATGCAATAAAGTTTAGGCGCTATCTGTTAAAATATAACATCCAATAACTTTCTAATGCGATTGTAAATGCACATTATGTCATGAAGTAATCATATACAAAATATTAATAATTGTTGTTTGAGATACAATCGAATGTTACTAAAATCTATATACTATAATTAGACATATGCAAATATATCATGGGCATAAAATTAATTAATTTATCCTTACAAATACTTAATTAATTCTATTTACATAGATGTAAATGCGCTAACGTTTGCAAAAGTTTTCAATGGTAATCTAAAACATTCTATATATGTCATTATCGCATTAATAATATCATGATATTTATATATCTGCACGTATAACAAATTAAATATAAGATAGAAATGCATACAGTAATGAGAACCATCTGTTTCATCTCATTTGTTTAATAAAATGATATTTATATTTCAAAACATTACGTTTGAAATACTTGAAAAATGCACACATAGAAAATTTGATAAAAAAAAATAAACAGCAAAATTAAATAAAAGTATCAGAAGCAATTAAACTCACGCTTAATTGGCTTTGCATACAACTACAAGTTTATTTCCGCTCTGGCCTTTCATATGCAATCTCATATATGTATCTTTTTAATTCCAAAAATATATTACCTAATAATTAAGATAAACTATTCAACCCATTTATAGAGTTTTTTTTAGTCGCGACTGCAAAACGAAAGAGTCTTTTGTTTTCATCATTAAAAAAAGTGCGTGATTTCCCGCAATTTTCGATCACATTTTAACTGAATTTTTATGGAAGTACTCCTCGTCTACAATCAAAATTACGCCTTTTTTTAGAGCGGTCGTACCTTTTATGCAAAACGCAAAGCGCTATAGTTTCATTTTGCGCGCACGCACATCAAAGCCGTAAATACGAATATCTATATCTATATGTGCGTGTACCACTGTACAGGCATATGCGGTAAGCCCGATTTCAAATTTAAAAATTTAAATCGGTCGGTCCTGGGATATATCGAGAATTGCGGTCGAAATCACGAGTGAGACTCTTTATTCTCTAACGCACATGCATACAGAGATTCGTTTACTTGCTATCGTATTCTAGTCTCTCGAATGAATTCGCTTTTTCGCGACTTTTTCGTTTTGGTAAACATTGTTTCTTGAAGTATATGCGAAAATTTTTCGAATTGCAAACCCACATGGTTTTGCAAATCCTGGTAGAAAAATAACCAATTTCACGGGTGTTTTAAATGGAAAAAATTACTGCGATCGTATGCATAACGACTTGAGAGTGAAACAAGTTTTACAACGGGATAAAATTGATTTGATAGCAAGTGATTGAGTAGCGAGCGTCAAAATTAACCGACCCTTTGCAAATGCGTCGCTGAACGAGACGTACGTAGAGTAGAGCGCGAGAAATCCGCCGGCATCGGTAGAATCGTCGTCCGGCGGTGTTCCGCAAATCAACTTTTCCTCTCTCTCTCTCTCTCTCTCTCTCTCTCTCTCTCTCTCTCTCTCTCTCGCTCTGGCATCACGAGAGAAAAAAAAGCTTGAACCGCACGGCGCTATCTCGTCTTCTACGCTACTGCCTTTAAAACTGAAACTACATCCGCTCGTCGATAAGTGTAATCCTTCCGTCAAAGCATCTGCGCGAGCGCGCGAGGCCGAGCGGCGGCGCTTTAAAGCGCAACGATCGAAGCTCGCCCGGCACTGCTCGTAAAAGTAGTCTCGGCGGAACGCGCGCGCGTCTCATCTCCCGCGCGACGAGATTTCGCTGCGGCGTTAAAGCGAACTGTTACCACCTGTGCTTACAGTCGCAGCGCTCTCGTCCCTGTGTGTGTGTGTGTGCGCTTGTACGTAGAGGTATGTATGTGTGTAGGCCGTTTGCGCCCGGTTGTGCGCACCAACAACAAGTCCCATTTGGAAGATCAGCTCGGGCCGATAAGCTCCGCCGAGCACAAAGAGAACAAGCCTCGGCGCACGGAATGTTCGCTGAAATCGTACGTCAAAATTCCGGGGAGCGGTGTGGGTACGGGCAGTGCTCTCGCGAGCGCGCGCCCGCTCGTTCTGATAGTATTACCCCCGGTCCGCCGTGGATTTTTTTTCCTCTCGCGAGCGCGCGGAACGTTAATGGCTTATGCAAACTCGAGAAATTCACGCGTCCTCGTTTCTGGATTATCGCGGATAAAGCCCGAGTTCTGTCGTGGGGATAAGGAATGTATGTGATGTGGCTTTGTTCTCGAGAGCTCGTGTCTCTTCTCTTGCTCCCTCCCTCCTCCATCCCTGCGCGCGGATAATATGCGAAACACAAAAACGAGAGCTTGCGCCCGACATTTATTAACTATATATTTGCGCGTAAATCTTAGGACTATATAATACACGTACCCTCTCGGGTGTAGGGCGAGAGCGTTTCCTCGTAAAATTTGGAAAACCGTCGATCCAGCCGAAAAAAAAAATTCCAACAAGCTGCCTCTCTCGCGACGAGCGCTTTTATACGACGCTCGTATAGTATATTTGAATAATATGCGCATATCCGGACAAAGTGATTCAAGAAAAAAAAACTCTTCGGGCTTGTTTTTATGAAAAAGAACCGCCGTCGCCGCGTGTCTATACCGCATCTAAACACGCGCACACACACGCGCGCGCTCGCGCATGTGTGTAGGTTGAAATAAAAAATATGAAAATCGGGTCAACCGAGCGGCTTTTACCGGCTCTGCCGCCCGGTATATATACATCGTGTGTGTATGTGCGAGAGCGAAAGAGGGAGAGAAAGAGCGTTAGCTCGGGCGAAAAAGGGAGAAAAAAATCGTTAACGGCAAGGATTACGATGTCAATACGTCGTAAATTTTAATAACTTAAATGGTAGTTGTCTATTATTGTCGCGCGAACTCATATTATATTGACGTACTGATTCACCGACGTAGCCAGTCCGCTAAAAACTTGATAGGGTTTATGCGCGATTCCCGCGAGGGGGAAAAAGACGCGATAAACCGCCGTCTCGTTTAGAATATTGTTATTCTTTCATTCTTGAAATACTCGGCAACCTAATACATAACTCAGTCCAATCGCTCATATAAAAACCAATGGGGCTTTTCAATCGCGCGCATCAGGAACTGTCAATATACATGCAAGCTCCGTCGGTCTCATGGGCATACGACCCCTTGTTCCCTATTATCCGTTTCTTATCTGTTTCAAAACTATAAAAAAAAAAGATTGACATTTGTAGGCGTATGCACCATGAAATTTCAATTTCACTCGCATTTCCAAATAACAATGACACGTGTTGATCGGAGCGAAAAAGAGCTTTGTATCATTCAGCTCTTGAAATATAAATATGCAGCGCTCGGTAATGCAATGAATTGATAACAGAATTTTTATCTGGAGAAGTATTTTCCAATATTGAACTGAAAGTCTGCAACTTCTTTCCTCTACCCGACTCTCTAGATGTAAAATGTTTATATACAATAATATATTTCTGGGAAAAACAACAGCGGAGAAAAATTCGCTTGAACTCCTTTGTGCCAAAAAGCAGTGGCAATTCCGTATAAGCTGTTAGACCGAAGAGTAGATATACGTATATATATATGCGAGATAAAAAATAATCCCCCTTTGTTAGCTGCGCAAAAATAAGCGCGAGTTCTCGTACGATTCGGGCGGATTCGCCGCGCGCAAAGGGAACAATGTGCGTAATGAGTTTGGCCTGAGGCGTTTTATCCCGATTGTGCGCGCGGAAGCTCCACAGTTTTTTTTTCCTCTTTCGCGCAGTTGGTCATCGCGGGAATAAGAAAAAAATAAAAGGAAACGGGTTAATGTCATCGGGGATATCGAGAGAGCGCGCATACAATTCAACGTGCTTTTCGAGCGGGAGAGGATACGATTTAAACAATACGTGTATATCTATACAATATCCTATATTCGATTGAGATATATGTGCATATCCAATTCGAAAACAACTCACACGAGCAACTCGCAAAATTTTTGAAAGAGAAAAACCTCGCGTACGTGGCCGATCGAAGGGTGTACTTATTTCCGGAGCAAAAACAACCTGAAAAAACGAGAAATAATTATATCCAAAAAGAATTTATAGATTTTTTTCTCGAAAACTGTGGACTTACAAAAATATTTCATTAGAACAATAATAACTTAAAATTCATTAAAGAACATTCTGAAATTTTTTCATATTGATTCGACAAAATTTTTGATTTTTCGAAAATACCAAAAAAACAATCGAAATTTCGAAAAAATTTCAGAGTATTCTTTGATGAATTTTCAGTCATTATTGTTTTAATGAAATATTTTTATAAGTCCACAGTTTTCGAGAAAAAAAATCTATAAATTCTTTTGTTGATATAATTATTTCTCGTTTTTTCAGGTTGTTTTTGCTCCGGAAAAAAGTATATCCTTCGATCGGCCATGTACGCGAGATTGTTCACTTTCAGAATGACCTAAGGAGCGAGAAAAATCAGGTCTGGTGTATAGGTATGCCCTCAAGAAAAAATGTTGCGACTTGCTCGCGTGTGAGTTGTTTCCGAAAAATAGGATGGATATGCACATTATACATCGATGCTGCTCCGTGGCGTTTCTCGCCTCAATCGAAGTTCGAGTGCTCGGATTGCTTTTTTTTCCATCGATTGTCCACGCCAAGAATGCTCGAACTGTCCTTCGAGGTTATGCGTGTACCAGTAGAATTTGAACGAGCGTATTGTCATTATTATTCCTCAGCTGAAAAGTCCTGAGAGCCGGTCAATCTCTCCCGGCCGTGTCGCGGCATCAGATGTACAAAGGAGACACGCACACACCTGAGAGATTAGCAGGCCGGTTACTCAAAAGGAAGGTGCTGCACAGGGAGGGAGAGCAAGAGAGGGAGAGACAGGCAGTAGTAGTCACGGGAATTCCTGATGGCTCGCTCTCGGCTCTTTCCACGCGCACATTTCCCCCGAGAGGGAGAGACGGCGGGAGGAGGACGAGGGGGAGAATCGATCGACATTCTCTCTACTTCGAACCTGGACACGGCTCCGGTAATTGGCGCGCTGACCGCGTTAAACATTCCAAACGCCGCACACTCGGTTTCGGTTCTCTCTCTCTCTCTCTCTCTCTCTCTCTCTCTTTCTCGCTCTCTCGGCTACTCTATACACCACACTGCGCTATCTACTGCGCTACTGCATTCATGTGCGGCCTTGTAACGAGCCTGCGGAGACGACATCTCTCTCCCTCTCTCTCTCTGTACAGCTTTCCAAAGACACACGATTGTCGATCTCTCGTTGCGTAATTCCTGCATTCGTCGCGAGTGCGCATCTCGCGTACATTGTTGAGGCGAGAGACTAGTCTCGCTTTTCTCCCGTAAGACGCACGACACGTTACCGAGGCAGCTTACAACGGGCCGCATCAGGCGCAGCTCGAAAAATTTCAACTTGCCGCGCCAATTACGGAACCGAGCCTCATTAACGTCATTCCACGTGAACGAGTCTAGCAGCGTCGCCGCTCCACCGCAGCGGTGTACGCGCGGCTATACAAACGAGGCGGTCTGCAGCAGCAGCAGCAGCAGCAGCCGCGGCAGCAGCGGCGGCGGCACACGTGTACCGGGTGACGCGAGATATAGCAGTACATCGTGGTGCACTGCTGCACGTATGCGAGTAGCATTGCCTATATATATATACACACACACGCAGTCAGCAATGGCAAAGGATATATATTCTTCGTGGGCTAGAGAGAGAGAGACCAGGAGGTAGATTATATGGAAGGGCAGAAGGGGCCAAACGCCACGAGCGCAATATCGCGGTCGCTTCTCATCCCCCTGCAGACAGAGTACGCGGCTGTTTGGAGCGAAGCCAGCCTTCTCTTTCCTCCCGCTACTCCCACTCTCCCCCCCCCCTTCTCCTCCAGTCGTCGCTTGACTACTACGGCTGCCAGGACGCGCTGCTGCCGCTGCCACTGCTGCGAGAATATTGCGCTCGGAAAAACGAGTCGAGCAGTCAAAGGATTTCACTGCAGCGCCCGATGAATCCTCATCTCCTGTCTTCGCGCGGAAAAAATGGAATGAAGCTATCTCTCTCTCTCTAACTCTCCCTCCATATACGTGGCTGCCTTTGAAAAATTCACACTTTCGGCTGCGGCAGCTGCTCTAATTATTCAGTTGCGAGGGACCGCATTTTTTTCCTCTTTTTCCCGGAAATGCAACACGACGCCAATGTCCGAGTGATTTTGCGCGCCTTTGTACAAAACCATGCAAAGTAAGCAAGGGAGCGAAAAGCTTATACACATTGAAAGTATATATTGGCTTTCTTTCTGCCTTCGATGCAATCGCGTAAACGACGCTTTTTCAACTGTGTATTTTCTCGCGGTCAAAATAGAAGCTGTTTTCTCTACGCACGCCTAGCTGCGCGAGGGGGAAAAAGCTCGGCATAATGAGGCGCATTTACATTCTGGAATTCGATTTATTTATTCAACTTGCGCGAGCGAGCGCACAGCGCAGCGATGTAAAAGCGAGAATTTATATTGTATGTTTATACGAAAAATACGTTTGCCTCGTTTGCATATATTCTCTGCACTTGGAATTGTTTTCCGAAAAGCACAACAAAAATCACTAGGCCATGCATTCATTGAGATATAAAGTTCATCCAGCCCGTAAACGCGCACCCCCCCCCCCCCACACACACACACACATGATGTATCTGTAACCCAATTCCGTTGTTTCTGTTTCAGGTGAGTCCGCGATACGAGAATAATGCTTCTTTTCCGTCATCTCACGTAAGTCAGCGCATTGTCTCTCGACTCTGGTATACACATCTATGTACATGCTCCATCGACTCTCCCACACACGTATTAGGCATATATACGTAGCCATAGTCGTAATGTACGCGCACGTGGAGAGCAAATAAGAATCCCCGCAAAAGCGACTCGTCGGCTGGATCGAGAGCCGAATCTACATGAAAGCTATTATTTACGATCGTGTTTAGCGACTGGAGCCGAGTAGAAAAGACAGACACACTATGCTAATAAAGCGAAGCCCCTCTCGAAAGGCTCTGTACGCTGGGTATAGGCACATTGTACGTACATGCACGCCACTCGCGTATACATATATACTTTCTCCCACCGCGACGATTTTCGATCGCTCGAGAGAGAGAACGAATGCCTCGCGCTGCACATAAGCGCCGCTGCACACCGCAACAAGCGCATATCTCGCTGAAATCGAAGCCGGAAGAAGGAATAGGAGGGGAGCAGAGGAACAGACCGAGCGAGCGAGAGAGAGAGAGAGAGAGAGAGAGAGAGAGAGAGAGAGAGAGAGAGAGGCACACACAAAGCGAACTGTGCACCGTCGTGGAGGGCGTTTAACATGCACTTACACGCTGTATTACGGTACAATGATGTATTACTCGCGGGGAATGTGTAACGTAACCCCTTCGCCGAAGCGGGTGCGCGTGATTTATTGTCGGCCCTCTCTCTCTCTCTCTCTCTCTCGCTCGCTCGCTCGCTCTCTGCTCCGCTAGAGTCTACGTGTACGTAGGTATATAAGCTCTTTTCGTTGCGCTATATACTGACTTTTGGCCTGTCGTCGCTACATACGCGAGAAGGAGTCGCATTATTCGCCAACTCCTTGCCTTTTATTTTGACATTTTTATTTCCAGCCGCGAGCGTACAGCTTCGATTGTTCGACTTTCTAGCTGTGGTATTGTTTATTCTGACGAATGTTTTGTGATTCCGATCAGTTTTTCAAAATTTTTTCTACAGAATATGCGCACCACGACGGGCGAATCGCCCTCTCGTATATACATTCGCATATCTCTCCTGTGCAGAGTATAACTTTTGATCGCGATTATTATTTTATTTTTTTTTTCTTCTAAAAACGTATATGCACACAGTATACCGCAACGGTGAAAGTTTAATTAAGTTTAAAAAGCAATACTTGAATGTTATTCGTTACCAGAATATTCGTGTCTACAAGTTGTGTTGAAACAGTATAGAGTGATCGCAATGATCAGATACTCCAATAGCGGAAAATGTGTTTTCTTGATGTTTGATAAAAGAAACCCCTTCAATTGACGTGTCTTCCGGTCCTCCTGCGAGCGAGAGCTGATTTTGTTTTCGATAGCGATTCAATTTCCCAGCTATCAAATGCCAAAACAATCGGGGAAACAACAAACAGAGCTCCTATTTATATTCCGAAATAATCGCGAATGGCTTCGTTGGTGCGCGCAGGAGCGCGTACGCGTAGCGCTCCGCGCGATTCGCGTACCGTGAGAGCGAATCCTAATATAATACATTCCTTTTTCGCGCGCTAACAAATGTATATAACTGGCCGAGAAGCGCAATTCTCTTTTTCAAAGCGCGAGCGACGACTGGTAAATATTGCTATAATAGTCGTACGCACGTAAGCAAGAAAATTGGCCGCAAAGGACCGGGCAACGAGCTTTCCGCCTGGACGGCTTTGCGGGCACGGCGCTAATGGAATAAAGTGGTCGGATACTCGCCGCACGACGATAGTTTCCGTTTTTCGCCCGACGAGAGAAATGCCTCTCTCCACCGCCACCCCCTCTCTCTCTCTCTCTCGACGGTTAGTTCGTTTCTTCCGTCAAGTTGCCCCGTGTTGGAGGGTGGAGGGGGTGGGGGGTAGAATCGATTGGTCGACTCAAAGTTTGCTAAGAGCGCCGTGTTGCAACGATCGCGCTGAAAGAGTTGTTCTTTACCGCGACATGTGCGGCCAATCAAGAGTTATGTGCCTTTATATACAGATATAGATAAATGTTCTGCTCTCACGGTCGAAGATAAAGCCCGCCACCGCGCGCGTGTGTGTGTGTGTCGAGCTCGTGTGTCCCGAGCACTTTGATACCGTATATACACTTGGAGCGAGCGGACGAGTTTTGAAAAAGAGAGCCTCGTCGTCGCTTTTCCAGCTTGTGAATGCTAAAGGGGAGCCGACACGAGCGATATATAGCGATGACAATCGCGTCAAGTGCAGTTTACAAAGAGGAGCGCGCGACGAGGAGCAAAGAAAAAAGAAGCGAGAGTCTCTCTCTCTCTCTCTCTCTGTCGAAGAAGACGCTCGTCGTCGTCGTCGTCGTCGTCGTCGGGCCACCTTCGTATAGGTCAGCGATAATGATTTACGCTCGGCAAGCACGCACACATTCTCACGGAGGCAAAAGAACCGACGAAGGCGATGCGGATAACGAGACTCGTCGAGTATAAAAAGACTCACGCCGACAGAGAGAGAGAGAGAGAGAGAGAGAGAGAGAGAGAGAGAGAGAGAGAGAGAGAGAGAAAGAGAGAGCACGGCAGCAGCGCGCGAGTCTTTCTCCGACGAAGCCCTCGCGCGAAATTCGCGAGCATATGCCGTACGTATGCCCCCTTTGCACCAGACGACGACGACGACGACGACGGCGTTATTATACCTTTTTTCCCATGTAAAATATATAGTAAAAAGCTCACGGCGCCCCACACGAATGAGAAACTTTTCGAAAGTATAATGCGTCAGATCGGCAGCGGTACGAACTTTATTGGAAATTCCAGGGGCGATCATGGGGAAGCTTTTTTGCCTCCAACTATTGGCTATTAGTGCTGCTACCGCTGCTGGTGAGATAGAGAGCTACCGCTGCTTTTCCTTGGCTTCTCCTTTTACTTCTTGGAATTTTCTTGCGGGAGAGTGGGGGGGGGGGCGGAAGAGCGAGCTTTTTCCTTTGTAAGTGATCTCTTGCTTTTGAAGGGCCAAGAGAAATATATTGCTGGGCACCGGCTCTTCTTGATTGCTCGACCGCGAAGGAGCTTCGATATTTATATACGTGCATTACAATAAGTATGCCTATACGCATTCAATTAACTGCGTTTGGTCTATAACACAAAGTTTCGAGACCTATAATTGCTTTTTCATTTTCATGCAATGATTTACTTAAGCCAAATAAAATAACGCGACTTGAGTAATTTTAGTATACATTAGCAGACGAGTGCAATCATATAATTGAGCTTAAACAAAACAGTACTATACTTTTATTAAAGCTGAGTCTGATAAGAAATAATGACAAAACATCTGCACGTGGCTGTATATACCGGGTCATGTGCGTAAAAATGGAGGAAAAATTTTATAGCGCGTATTGGATTCGCAGCGTGATACTCAATTTACTCGTAACGCATCACGCGCACACGCGCATGCATTTACAAACGCGAGATCGAGCAGTCGAAATGATAATTCTGATTTCATTGGACTTTTTCATAGTATTTGACGCCAGCGTGCGCCGTATCTCAAAATCAAATAAAAGCGAACTTCATTACATTTTCTTTCGTCCTTTCATTACAACGCTGTAAATGAATTTCATACAAAATTGGAAACTCCCAGTTCAATTTGTACGCACCGATGCTCGCGCGCGCGCGCGCGCATAAAGTAGCGCGAACACACGCCTGGACATTCGCTTTGCAACATTTAATGGAAAAAAAAGGAAGAAAAATTCAATCCACGTATTGTACACGTTCTCTCATCGTTATTATCCATATCCATCTGTGTCAGATAGCGCTACTGTCCCATTACGTTAGAAAACTAGAATAGAGTGTATACTTGTATACAGTGCGCGCGCGGAAGGGAACACAGACGTACGCGGAGCCGTCGTCCGTTCGCGCAGCTTTATCTAAGCTGGTGCCGCACAAGCGAGTCCCTCTTGTGCTTCCGAGGCCGTAACCACTCATTTTTACGAGGATTACGACTCCATCTTCCTTTGGCTCTCAAATGTGTGTACAGCGCGCGCAAACCGCATTTACATGGCCGCGTGCGGCAAACACCTCCGGTGGGATACCGCCGAAAGAGAGGAGCGGTATCAGCGCGCGTATATAGAAATGTCCTCAGCGCAAATCCGGAATATCCCTATGTACAGCGCCGTCTGCCTCGGGGGCCGTTTCCGCAATTACTTCCGGCGGAAGCGGCGGCTCTGTATCGCGCGCGGAGAGCGACGACGACGACGACGACGATGACCGCCGACGTAATATCGTCCTGCGCTCTATCCTCGCGTATTTCGGCTGTCTCTGCACCCAAGGCTGTGACTCTAACGTTGAATGCCCCTGTACATATATATATCTATATTTTGCTATCTTCTCAGAATGACTGTTTACCTCCTGACTTAATGGAGTGCTCGTGGAGCGCTTTCTTCGCTGCGGATTTCATGGGTTCGGGTCGAATGGTAAAAGGGATTTATTTTTGCGATTAGGAGCAATAATGATAAATTATACGCTGAAGAAATTCGTCTTAAGAGAGTGAGGGCAAGAAGATGTTATTTATCGCGATGGGAACTTAAAGGAGATATACGCGAGTTCACAAAATCTCGTTGAATTTATACGCGTAAGCTCATATTGAATTATTAATGTTATCCCTGATGTGATATAGATATATCTCATCATAAATTTTTATCGATTTTGCGCGATTTAGGTTGCATTGAATATTCTGCTAATGCACTTTGCAGAATAATAATAAAAATTTGCTATGTTTCAATGATTTTCTTTGAATAGATTTTCTTTTAATCGATTTTCTTTCCATTACTCGATCCATGCAGACTAGACGTGTATCCACATCGCTTTCGCGATTCGCGTATACGAAATAAAAAAGCGCGTGATTTATTTTTGTTTGTTTTGACGTTTCTTGCGGCGTATGCGTATATAAATTGTAGACGCTATTTGTGTATATTATGCTCATTCCTACGCTTAATCTACATAGGTATATATTTTCTTACATTAATTTGCATACAGCACCCTTAGCTGATATATTTGCCTACACACCCATGGAGATTTGCCTGCACATAAATATGAGCTTGCGCGCACCGTAGCAAAAGCGTATACAGAGTAATATATCCGCGCCGAAATCTCCGATGCAGAGTATAAATTCGACTGATTGGAGAAGCCCGGAATAACAAAAGTATGCGGGGAAAATTCAGCTCGTATATAACGCAAGCCAACGAGCATTAATTAGAGCAGCCAGTGCTAACAGAGAGGGAGAGAGAGAGAGAGAGCGGCTGCTGCGGCGGCGGCGGAAGCAGCAGCAGCAGCAGCAGCAGCGACGGCCGTATTTCGAAATTCATCAGAAAAGCCGGGCGCGGTAGCCGGGTCGTAATAACGTTCAAAATTAAAGGAGTCCGCCGGCGTTTGCACGTCCAGAGCAAGCGACAGCACGCGACGTAATCCCCGAGTAAGTTGTCTAGTCCTGAGCCGGGGCTCCGAAGGCGATTTCGCGGCCACGTCCTTTGCATATGTATACACACGGCTGCTGCTGTTACCGCTGCCGCTGCTGCTGCCGCTGCTGCAGCTTCTGCTGTCCAGCCCCGGGAGCAAATATCGAGTGAAGCCGGGCGTTAGTTATACGTACACACACACACACACACACATAGCTAGCTGTATAGACAGTGCACTTCCACAGAGGAAACGCGGGCAAAATGAGAAACGTTGGCCTCTTTGACGAAGATCTCGAAATTTCCGCTGCCCTCTCTGTGTCGTCGGCGGCGCCATATAAAATGCTCCCCCTCGACTCTAATGCTCCGCGTGTGCAGTCCGATAGTTTTTCGAGCTAAAAGTCCCCGGGGAGACTGGGCGAGCTGCTTCGATGTCGTTTATGCGGGCACTCCCTTTCATGCACTCGCGCAGCTACTCTGCTGCTGCTGCTGCTGCAGGAAGCGAGTTTTTCCTTGTTACAAATCGTACGTATGTATGTATTCAGTATCGTACATAAGAATTCACTCTACAATTTTAGCGTCAAAGGAGTGCGCGCAGCGAGCGCAGGAAAACTGATACGCTGAATCTCGAATTTCACGCTCGCGTACTTTTCAATTGCGAATGCATGCGCGCGGCGGCTCTCGGATAATAATAACGCGCGAGAGCGAGCGGGGCGCGCGCAGTCTGTGTCCCAATGCAAAGCGCTCGCGATACATAAATCATTAATGATTAATAACTAGATAATTACTCGTGCGCGACGCTTGGGAAATGTTAATTTCCAGGGGTAATTACGTCATCGGGCCGGGCAAAATAACCGTAATTAAATCAATCAGACACGCGCGGAATGCGCCGAATCCGACAATAAATGTTGGCTCGCCTCGGGACATCTGTTGGCGCGAACGACTGTGTGAGCGCGAGTGTGTGTGTGTGTGAGAGAGAGATAAAAAAACAGGAGGAAAAAGCTCGCAAGCAGCGTCGTCATGAAGCGACTGCAGGGTGGCGCGCGGCGGCCGGGGCAGATAAGAGGGCTTTTAGCCGCGGTCTCGTTGCGGGAAAAAATCCGTCGGACCGCGGCGCATTGTTTCCTCTGGGCGCGCGCTCTATATAGCTGCCGGGGAGATAAGAGAGGGGACGAGCTATTTTCCAAGCGAGCTAACCCTTTCCGCCGAGCCTGAGGGACTCGCTCCATTAGTCCGCGTATATACATCTATACACGGCGAACTCGAGTTCGGCCCGCGATTTACGGATGATCTCGCGCGGCTCCGCGATAAGAGGCTTCCGCGGCTTTGCACTGGCTATCGGCCCTGAGCTCGGAGATTATTGTTGCCTCGACGAAAAGCCCACGAAATCTTGAAACGCCGCGGAAAAAGATGACTGGAAAGACGAGGAGGAGGAGGAGGAGGAGGGGGACGATAGTCCCAATAGAAAACGATCAAGCTGGAAATTGGAAGCCGGACGTTTTCCGCTGGCATAAATCTTGCGGGGGGGGGGGCGCTCCCGCGCCGGGAAAGTATAAGGTTCCGCTGCTTCTTTTTCCGCGACAGCCGGGAAAAAAGAATGGCCGCCTCGCGCGCGATGAGGAAGTAGCGCTGCGCCGCGTCGAGAAAGATTCGATCGACGATAGGACAAACGTCCGTGTTCTGCTCTCTCTCTATATATATACAGGCGCCTCTACTCCCCGTATACTGCTCTATAGCCCGAGAGTTTTTCCATTTCATTCGTGCGGGCCGGGGCTTTGACAGTATTTTCGTCGAGATTCCCGCTCCCTCTCTGATCTGCGGTATATATCAGGAGCCTTGACAGACAATCGAAAATCGATCCTTCGTCAAATTGCTTCTACGAGGAGATTCATCGCCGAAATAAACTTTCGTGCAGCTGCGTTATGAAACATGTTACATGTACATCCGAGAAAATGTGATGTGGGAAATTGGAACGTGCATTTATTATTCGTAAATTTTCTCGCTGGATATATATGTAGAGCATTAAGCTGATCAAGCATTTTTGCTCCAGATAATTGACGCGATTGAATTGCAACATTTTTAGTTGACATATGTGCCAAAACCGTAGAAGTGTAATAACTATATGCACGATCGCATAACGTGTAATTATCGTCAGTATAGTGCATATATTGTTCTTGTCGTTCGGCGCTGCAAGTGTAATATGCAAATTGCACATAGAGGGCAAAGTAATGCCGCGTACGAAATTAGAACGCTCATCTATTATTCCAATTTTCCCCCTGAATAGGACATTGAAATGATCAAATATTCCGGTAAATGATCAAATATTCTAGGTGTAGAGGTAGGTAATAAGGTGAGTTATAGTCGAAGCATTTTTGGCTGATGTTGATAATAAAACCGCACAGTAGTAGAAATGTAAATAACTATGTGACGCGGATAAAAAGTTAAATAGAAAGTATTCTTAGCGTTCCAAGTTGGGCGCTTTTCTATATGGGGAGTGTTCAATTTGCATGCCGTTCTCTCACTCTCAGAGTCAACGCGCGAGTTGACACTTTTCGTCAGTCTGCAAATCTCGGATGATAGAGCCGCACGACAAAAGAGAGGGCACCGAGCGAAAGCTTTATTTTACACTGTGACACTTACTCGGGTTCTTTGCTTTCTATCGGTCATACCCCTATATCCTCTTATTCGACCTCAATATACGTCCTGTACACTGTACTACTGGCATATCACGGCTTAAATGTATGCATAATAAAGAGTGAAGGTAAGAGCTGCGTGGTCGTTTCTTTTTAGCGTCGTTGTAAAAGTGGAAGATCTGCAGACTCGCGCCGACTTGACGTTTCAATTATATCGGCCCCGGCGCAGGTATAGGTATGGGGAACGGATTACCGCGCGTATATAGCCCCGGTATAGCTCGTTACATACCTACACGAAATTTTTTTTTCGCGTTTCCCGGTCGCTCTTATTTCTTGATAATTCGCGGCGCGCTCCCGCCGCGTGTACGGCCTTGGCGAAAGAAAAAAAAAATTATACGCGTCGGTATAATTCGGTAAAGACCGGGGCTCGTACAGCAATTTTTTGTTTCCTAAAAAAATTCAGATCTCCTCCGAGCAATTTTTTTTTTCCTCCCTCTCTTCCTCGTGTATGTGTGCGTGCGTACATATATATATGTGTGTGTGTGTGTGTGTGTGTGTGTGTGTGTATACGTAGGAAAAAAGGACTGCGCATTCCGTCGAAAAGGCTCATTTGCATAATTGAAAATTTTCCCATAGAGCGCTAGCTTACGGCACCTCGGCTCCTCTTGCGCTCGTCCCGGCGCAGCTCCTCTCGGCCCAGAAAAAGGAAGAAAAATTAAATAAAAAGGACACACGCGCGTATATAGAGGAGAAGCGACGAGAGAGTATCTGGTGCACAATGGAGCAGCCCTCGGTATTTACAGTATAATGGTCAGGAGCCGCCCGGCGAGCGAGCGAGCGAGCGGCTGACATAACTCGCGCGATTTTACGAGACGAGTATAGCTCTGTGTTCCCCTGCGCGCAGCAGCTCCTCTCGCCGTCCGAAGAAAGAGAAGATTAATAATAAAATCCAGCCGCCAGCTTGTATATAGACGCGGCGGCAAACTCGCGCAGACCCGGCAACAGCAGCCGTGATTGCTTAGCTATATACGCGGCGCACGCCGTACGGCGGTTCTGTGATTTATCAGCCGCATGAGAACTTCCTATTACTCGCGGTGTATACTCACATACGTACGTATACACGGGCCGCAACCCGAAGTTGCGCACCGGCGCCGCGCTCCTGGAAGAGCAACGAAACGCGAGAACCACCACCGCCGCCGCCGCCACCGCCACCACTATGCAACGCCACCATAGGAGCAGCAGCAGCAACAGCAACTCCAGACACAACTTTTCTAATTAATGATAATTAGTTCGCCAAGTTTAAGGCCCGAGATAACGAATAACTCGGGCGCAGCGCGTCCGTATGTAAATAGTATTTAATATCAACCTGACGGGCTTCTTTTAGCGCGGGCAGTTAAGATAATAGAAGGCAGCAGCAGCAGCAGCAGCAGCAGCAGCAGTACGGGCGCGCGAGCTTTTCCCCGCCCAGCTATCCTTGCGCTTTTATTGTGCGGAGCTGCTGCCGCTATACTGATGCCTTTTTCTTATTCTTCTGCTGCCGCTTCTTCTTCTTCTTCTTCTTCTTCTTCTTCTTCTCCTCCTTCATCTTTTTTTGCTCTATATAGCGGAAAACAAACAGCCTTCGACGATAATAACGCGCCCGCTCCTTTGGATAGTAGCCAGCTTACGGGGTAGCTCCCAACTTTCGCGTGTACGACGAGGACTCGGGACGATGATGATGCACCGTTTTGATTTCGCTTCTGCGGGAGTTCATTTCGTTTTTCGTATCTACTATAGATACATGCATGCACGATGTATATCGCATATATATATACACGTCTGATATGTGCGCGCGCGCATCTCGGGAATGTCGCATTATGCTTTCGCTGCCTAGTGTGCAGCAGGCGCACGTTTTATGTCTCGGCTTACGCTAAAGAGACATAGTTGAATCTTTAATTCCCATTTTGTTTCTCCGCCGCACTCAACTTACGCGTACGCTTATGGTTTTATTGCAAGTTTTTTATTGTCTGTTTTATAATATTCCCCCAGGGTCGTTCGAGCCGAGAGACTTGGAAAAGTTATTTGTAATTTATCGACGTGTATAATAATTAATGCGCAATAAATTAATCACAACTGCGAGACATTCATCGCGTTGCAAGTCGCTCGCTCTCGCGTTACAAAGCGTAATTTTTCAGATTACACCGCGCCGCGCGTTATCCGAAAGGCGTAAAACATTTTGTAAACAACTGTTATACGCGCGCGCGGTGACGCTCCGCACGTGTGTAATAACTCCGCGCGCTACATACATCCATATGGCCCCGTATAAAGTTTCGGCAAATTTTGAAAAACCAATAAATCCTCCATTTAGCGCTCGCTCAAGAGGAAACAATATTCCCGCGAGGCTCCATGAAAAAGCCGACCCCCTCGTAAAAAAACTCGCGTTTTCTGCTCGGCCCATAAAGAGAACCAAAATTCGATCGGCTCTTTACGACGCATACTTAAAAAGAACACGTAGCTCCGCAGCAAAAGAGAAAGATATGGAGAGAGAGAGAGAGAGAGAGAGAAATTGAAACTATGATCGTCGTCATCCCTCGCGCGCGCCTAGTTCCTCGCGCAGACACACACACACACGCTGCCCCCTCTACATTAACGTATAAATATATACGCGCGCAGGTGGCCGGTGTAAATAAAGGCCGAATGAAAAGATATATAGTAGCTACTGGGGTTGCTACTGCTGCTGCTACTCGAGAGAGAGAGAGAGAGAGAGAGAGTACAGCGTGAGGTCGTACACGAACCCACCATAAATAGCGCGACGACGGTAGCGGCATGAAATTCAATATGAATTTACGAAGGAAAACAGAATATTTCATCTCCCGGCCGGCTAGTCCTTGTTTCCCTTTTATCCCGGTCTCGATATATTTCACACCTCGCGCTCTCTCTCTCACTTCTCGCTCCTGGGCACCTACATACAATCGGTTCGCTCTATCCAGACAGCTCTTTATGCCGCGTCTCCCCGCTCGCTTCATTTCTCGAAAAGCAAATTTCGTATTCATTGCCGGCTTCCTTCGCTCAATCTCTCTCTCCCTCTCACCTTGTTTTCTTCCTTTTCTTTCTTTCTCTCTCTCTCTCGGAGTCTCTGGCTTCCGTCCCGAGGCTCTTCACCGACAAGCGGCGGCGCAGTTGGATTTTACGGGGTTTTATCGTCCGTATAAGGCCGTATATACACGCACGCATCGGTGCACCGACACACACACTCGCACACTCGAGAGATATGCGCGCGAAGAGCGCGAGAAATCCGCTCGCGCGCATACGCGGAATTGTTTGGATTATGGGATGGCGGCCCCCATATCGCCGCTATACTACTGCCTAGCTCGAATAAATATAATACAAGTTGCGCGCGCTCGAAGCGAGAAAATCGCCTTATCGCGCGATTTCCTCTCTCTCTCTCTCTCTCTCTCACACACTCTCTCTCCGCGAGAGTAAAATCTCGCGACTAATTCCGCTTTATATGCATCGATGAATGAACGCCCGTATGCGAAGATTAGATATCGTAAACGTATACGCACGCGCGTTATTTATTTATAAAAGGAGATCGCGCTTCTACATGTGAAATTAGACAATGGAGATAGGAACGGAGCGATATGGGGCGGGAAAATCTCAAGACACTCGGTACGCCGAGAAGAGTAAATATATATACGTGTATGTATTGAACGCGTCCGCGGAGAGTATAGAAAAGAATATCGTCGCTGCGCGGCGGGAAGAGGCGAAAAATACTATTCTCTTGGCGTTCGACAGGGGGATTGCTTTTCCCTAGACCTAATGCATGGCCTTTTGCGCGGAAAAATTTATGGGATTATAACTCGGCGCAGAGCTTGCGCTCGCGCCTGCGAGGAGCATACATCACGCTGGACGCCCGCGCCACCTTCAATAAGCCAATCGAGCGTGAACGCGCCGCATTTAATTTACCATCTCTCGCCTCTATAATGTAGTCGTCTGGGAGAGAGAGAGAGAGAGAGTTTCCAGCGTCTCTCCGTTCTCTCCCTCTCGCACTCTCTCACTCTCATCATCGCTTTTCGCCGACTAAATTTGCCTCGAATTCCAGTGTAATTCTTATTTTCATTCCCTCTGCACATATATCTGTATCCATACACACGCTATTATTGTTACTGTATAAGTTTATTATTGCGTAAGTCAAGAGTCGATACAGTGACTACAAATGTATGCATAGCTCGTTGTATTAATCGAATATACCCCCTTTCTCGATGAATAATTATTATTGTAATTAATAATTAATAATTAATTCTGAATCAATACATAAATCACATTAACTACAAACTTCGATGATTTATGCAGATATATGCTGCACGTGTGCGTGTATTTTCAAAGTTCGGACGCAGCGGCTGTACTTACTCGCCTCTTAAAAGTAATTAATAGCGATCGTTCATATAACGATGGATATGAATAATATTAAATTCACAGTCGTATGAACTTCCCCCGCTCGTTCATCGCTTAGCGTCAATAATCTATACATGTATGATACACAGAAATACATATTCTATGAAACAGTCATCTCGGCGGCGACGCGGCGCACGCTCGATCTGCACCGCGGCGCGGCAAAGCGCCCGCCCGTCCGCGCAAATCCAAAATCGATGGGCAAAAAAAAGGACTTTTGGATCGATTGCGTCCGGACGTGAAAGCTCGAAGCCCCAAAAATCGAGATTACCAATTTGCAGTCGCGCGCTGCAGGGCAGCGAAGTGCACTATACCGTGCACTCTGCCTTCTATGCAGCCAATACATGTATATACGCTGTACGCGTAAGCGAAACAAGGGTGCACTCGGGCGCCTAAAAAAAAAGCCCATCCATCTCGAAAAAAAGTCGAAACAAAAATGACTAATCCCCGCGGAGCGGGAGTGAGAGCGGGAGAAATGAAAGCCGGGTGAAAGAGTGATGAGAAAATCCTGCTACAGCGCTGTTTTCCGCAATGATCGGATCCGCGGATTTTCGTGTCTACAATTTCCTAACTAGGAAGCTCCCGCGCTTCTGCGTTCCGTGCCTCTTTCGGCTCTTTCAGCTTCGTTATCTCGTCATCGACTCTTCGAGTGTAGAAGCTTATTAGCCATCAAGCGACTGTATGCGCCGCCACTGTTCCTTAACGTCCGTACACTTTGTAAACGATAAGCCGTGTAAATAACGCATTATAGTTATGTTTACACAGCCCGGAATCCATCAGCGACCGCTGCATCGACCGCTGACGATCGCAGACGCGCGTTTAATCGCGAGCTTTAGACAGCCAGACGCAGAGACAGACGGCTCTAGGACGCGAGTAATATCACGCGCGCGAGAGCGAGAGATAGGGAACGCAATTCCGGCATACTGATCCTGCGACGATGATTAGCCGAGCCGTCGCGCGGAGCGCGCGAGGTGTCGCTAATCGCAAGCTCGAAAAGCTCTCCCTCTGTCACCGTTGAAAATTATCGCACTCCGCACACCATTCGCCCGTCAATCGTCCCTAGCTCTCGTATGCGCGCGATTTATATCCCTTCATTTCCCTTTTCTGATGATAATGCTCGCGCGGCGCGCTTTCTTTTTTTATCGCGCGTATATAAATTCACGCGCTCTCGCGCTATCGTTTCGCTGCAGGCGTGTGTGCGAATGCATTTTTTTTCGTCCTCGTCGTTTTTTTTTTTTTTTTTTTTTGCCGCACATCGACACACTTATGGGGCAGAGGGAATGTTTCTCGAATGAGGTCCTCGGGATAGCGCGCTAGCGCGGATGTATATATACTGCGTCCTATAATCATTTATACAACACGGAAAATGCGTAATAAGAAGAAGTATGGCATCTGTACTGTTCTATATTTTGTTAGTCAACTGCAGCATTGGACGGAAGGCGTTATCGGTATGAGCAAACATGCATCGTCCGCTGCAGAGCATTGATAGGACTGTTATCTGTTTTACGGCCGCAGTAGCGATTAGTCTTCATTGTCCTAATATTATATGCATGTATTTTCGAAAGCTTCGAGTTGTTTCCTGATGGAAGTACGGACGTGTAATGTTTATTTTATTCTATAATTCGAATTCGTAATGGCTCGATAAATACCCGGCTGGATGGGCCCACACTGTACTAGATTACATGTGTATACGTAACAACGTGATAACAATAATATTGTAATGATGATAATAACATAATAATAGTAAGAATAATAATAATGATAATAACTGAAACAATGATAAAAATAATGAAATAATAATAATGAAGGCACTGAATGACGTGCACACTGCATAGACGTATACCATGTAGCATCATTTAATAATTTATGCTTTCTATTCCGAAAGTATATCAAAGAGAACGATATTTCACGTGTTTATTAATCGTTCTAAATATACGCTAGCATATTGTTCATTTCGCCGAATGTTTATGCCCATCTCTGAATAAACTTTGCCATGTATATAATTCGCTGATGGAGCCATCTCGTATAGGACATCAAGCGAGCTCGTCCGCGTAAATTTATATTTATTTGGGCGCGCGCGCGTGTGTGTGTATGTATATATATAGGTGCGCCGTATATCCCACGTAACAACTCCTGGTGATTCGAATTGAATAAGCGAACGCGTCAAGTTATTCGAATCGGTATAGAGATGATCGAACTCGGCATTATGTTTTCCAAATGAAAGCAGCCCCCAATGCACGTTTAGCACAGTCTAATAATAAACACATTAATTCAGCTAAAAGACATTCTCGCGTATATATATATATATGCAACGATCACAATCTTTCGGATTCGCGTCGCGTGTATTATGCATTATGGAGTATACGTCTAAAATTTTCACGCGTCACAATTAGTCCAATCAAGCGTTTAATACTATATCAACATTATAAGAATATTAAAATAGCGCTTACGAAGCAGTTGACGATCCTCTCACCCGCGTAATTACAATTGCGCATATGGTATAATGTCGTTATAACGAGGCACATGCATAATTATATCCACTTCGTAAAAACGCCCAAAACGAACGCGTCCTCTTTCGCACTCTCTGTCTCTCTCCGAGCGAGCTATTAAGTTATAAATAACCGGACGCGCGTATACGTATACGCATATATGTATATGTGCTATACAGCTTTTTACCTTGCGCCTCTAAATTTCTCTTTGGTGCACGGTGTGTATACATCAGCCTAGCTATATACGGCTAATGTATGCGCGAAGCGGAGGAGAGAGAGACAGCGAGAGAGAAAGAGAGAGGGAGAGCTAGTGAGCGTTGTGTTTACGTCGGTGAAATTGAATATAACGTATAGTCCTTTGCCGTGCAAAAATAATGAACGAGCGAGTGCCGGGATGCTTTTTACTAAATTGCCGTCGATGCATAAATACAGCGGCTTTTATCGTCCGCCTCGAAAAATGACTCTCGTCAGAGTGGCACGCCACTCTGTTGACTTTTTCTCTCTCTCTCTCTCTCTCTCCCTAACTTTCCCGTGTCGGAGGCGCGTGTATTGCCTGATGTATTACAAGCTCTCCCACCCACGAGGAAGAAGTATATCATTTTACTCGAGATTAAAATGTAACATGTTCCGCTCCGGTGGTGGATACAGCTCTATATAAATGCGCCGATGCGGCTTTTAATATAAATCACAATCACAATTGAATTATCTCGGGGTAAAGAGTACAACAGTTCGCAATAATATACCCCAGTTCCAATATAACAACGTTCTGACTCGAAATAGCTTTGATCGATTGTACGTCTCTATAATAATAACCGCGCGCATCCCTTTCCCTCCATCAAATCCGCGCAAATGTGCAGTAATGCGCTCATGTACGTGAACGAAACGGGTATATGCATATGTAAAGATAATGTCGCGGTAGTCGAGGATGAAGGAATCAGGTGTAAGACCGTCGTCTACGTGATATTCCAAGTACAATAACTCTGTATATGTGCAGTCTAGTCTCTCCAACGGTTTTTGCGCTGCGCATCCCTGTCGTTCCTCTTCATCCGCCGCTCTTGCCGTTTGTCTTGCCAGCCTCGCGCGAAATCCTCTCCTCTCCCAATCTCGAGCTGTCTTTCTACGTAGCATATATATATATATATATATATATATAGCACTGCACTCTTGGCTTGGCGCGAGGATTTCGACGCAAGCCCATCATACGCACAGAAGTCTATACACGACGGAGAAGAGAGGGAGAGAGAAAGTGCTCAAGAATTCGCGCGGTGTAAAGCTAATCGTCAATTTTTCTCAGTCATTTCGCTCATTCATTTATAGTGTAGGGCCGGCGAAGCGCCGTAGACTCAGGCTCGGCGCTGCGGAGGCCTTCTCTTCGACATCTCGAGCAGGCACGACTCGGAAATACAAATATAGTGAGAGCGCTGGCCGGAATGAGAATAAGAGAGAGAGAGAGAGAGAGAGCGAGCGTGCGCGCGCGCGCCCGGGGAATAAAGTAAGAAGCCGAGCACGCGCAGCAAATGCCAGACGGACAGAAGTACATAAGAGAGACGGGGAGGAAAGAAAAGGAGAACGCCTGAGTTCTCGCTCTCTCTCTCTCTCTCTCTCTCCCTTGTCTCTCGCGGTAATAAAAAAATAAACGAGCCCGGAGAGCAGCAGTCGAATAGCGGGGCAAAGGGATTTTATCTAAAAATAAAGGAGTGAGAGCCGCACGAAGCGAGCGAGGGGGTGGCGGTAGTGGTGGTGGTGAATTGTCTAACGAGCGATAAAGAGAGAAAGAGCGAGGAGTGGCTTTCTGCTGTGGCGCAGAGAACGAGAGAGAGAGAGAGAGAGAGAGAGAGAATGGGGGGGGGGGGGAAGAGAGCGAACGAAGCAAGGAGGAAGGAAGTGCGGCGACTGTACCGACAGTTTGAATAAGTGGCTCTACGGGGGCGGTTCCTTCCTCCCCCTCCCCCTGCCTTGCCTCTCCATCCTTTTTTTCTTCCTCTTATACTTTTTTCCTCTTTATCTCTTCTCCTTCCTCGCTCGCTTTCTCTCCTGCTCCTCCTCGCTAAACAAAACATCTTTTCTGCTGCAACGCAGCCAGCAGCCAGCAGCACTGGATTTTCTCAAGCTCATTCTTCTGTACGCGCCCACTGCCCGCTCATTTATATCTGTGCCAGTCTTCCGTACCTACACACTGCGCGCATACCCGCACACGCACACACACACGTACACATACATAACGTCTCTATACATTTGGAAGAGGGGAGATTGCAGTGTTGGCCGCGTTAATTATTGGGGATTTCCAGGAGCTTACTTAAGACTGCGACGGTTAATTAATTAATTGCAGTACCGCAAGCGATGAACTCTCGGGCTTCCTTTTTATCCCTGTATATACACAGGTGCTACGTACACGTCGCCTTTTTAGCTGAGATTTACGACGAGCTTCTGTCCTTTCTCTCTGCTCACATATACTCTTTCTTTCTTCCGCGCCTCCTTCCTTTTTTCCTTTATCTCTCGGCCGCGCGCGCGCGCGCGCGCCTTACACGCCGAATCCGTCATGAGAGATATACTCGTGGATTATCCCGAGATTTATATTATGAAGAAAAAAAGACACACGCGCGCCATTCCAAATAATGGATCCTCATCCTCCTGCTATGCGAGGGTTCGTCATGGATAAATTGCGCTCTCGAGCGAGCGAGTGAGAGAGAAAGGGAGAGAAAGAGAACGCAATCAAAGAAAATGTCGTACTGAAATTCCCTCGAATTAAAATCCACTCGAGGTCGTTCCCTGATCTAGCGGTAAGCGATATTTCCGAGCAGGAACTAACTGATCAGCATTAATTAGCTTAGAGTGCGTAGCTTGTATATATAAACATAGAAGCAATCATTGCGATGGATTGAGAGCTGAACCGATTGCGCGCACCAGGGCTACACGTACGTGTAGTATAGTCATTGAAATAACGAACCGCCTCAATTTGTGTGTTTCAGAACGGCCAATACGTGAGTGATCACGACAACGACGGCCTCGGGCTGTGTCCCTACGACCCACAGCACAACAGCACCGCCGTTTTTGCCGGTAAGTACACATACGGAGCTCCTCGAGAGACTTCTATTTTTTTTCCCTTCACTCTTCAGACTCTGACGATTTACAAACGCACACACACACACACACGCATACCGCTTACACTGAACGTATCACTGTACCAACGGGAGAGGATCTGCCTTTTGCTTATCCTCCTCAAAGACATCGTTCCTTCGACTTTTACGAGGACGTCAAATCCGGAGTGGAATATCCCTTTGGATGCCAAAATTTTTTTTCGCTCTTCCCGTGAGCGGTACAGCTTACACATTGGCTTTTACTCTCGAGGCATATTTCATTCCGGGTTAACCGAAATGTTGAATATATGAAGTTAAAATTGAAATTCTTTGGGATTGACCCCGTTTTCAAAAATCATATCATGGAATTAAATTGATTAATTAATGAAATGTTTTTACGCATACTGGAAATTACGAGAGAAATTTCAAACTTTTTGTACGATTTCCGGCATTCAAATAATAATTTACGATGCTTGCGGCCATACTTATTATTTATAAATATAGAAATAGAATACTTGTATAGGAAATCGATATATGTATAGCATATTATTGCTTTAGCGATTTTCGAACAGATTATATCTTTCGCGTAAATAAATAATCTTTATTAAATAATGTACTTCGGATTACCTATTTCATGCTCGTGCTGAAATCAAATCTTTTTCGTTCGTATATAGCCGCTTCTGACTGTAGTATTTATTAGCATTAATTCAACTATTGGACAATATCAATTTCAAAAAATACAAAATCTGGCTTAAAGAAAAGGTTCTTTTCACTATATAACTGTAAAACATAAGCGAACGTATTATTCAGTTATAATTGCCTGGTGCCTGCACGAAAATGCACAGTGACGCGCACACACAGAGAAAGAGAGCTTTTAAGGAATGATGCATTTTTTTAGACTATGTACATCGCAGGAAAGCTAAAGAGAAAAGCAAACGAGTCAGTACATAAAAGGAATAATAAAATATGCACTCTGCAAGAGTTTCATGAAACTTTGTACGATTTCCGCAGAGTTTCAATACTAATAATTCGCGCACGCATTCTCGCCGTATAAGCGATTTTCGAGCAGATTATATCTTTCGCGTAAATAAATAATCTTCGAATCAGTCGATGCTCATGCATTAGTAGATTACATGTATAAAAAAATGCTATGAGAAATTAAAAATCGATCGCGTCGTTTTGTTCGAGTACCTGCGTGTGTGTATATACATATATTATACACACGTGACACACACCACACATTATACAATACCGTAACCGCGCGGCGTAAACATTTCAGCTGTAGTCGGTCGTTAAATGCTTGGATTTTCACGTAGGAGATTCGCACTCGCAGTACGTGTGTGCGCGTGGGTGTATCCATATATATCTGTATATACATATACCATTTGAAAAGCGCGCGGGCGCGCGTTTATCGGGAATCCCCGATACGATGCGGGAATTAAGAGATAAGCCGCGTCATTGCGACAGCTCGCGTCGATACTAAGTGGGTTTCAGCGCTGCATTCAGCGTTGTACACGATCGGCTCTGCATCAGCCCGCGGAATTAGTTCGTTGCACAGTCTGGGCTTTTCGTTTTTCATTTTTGCGCCATACATCGCATTATTTACCGCGACTCGATTGCGCGAGCAATTTTCACGCTGCTGCATATACACATGCGAGGATTATTATTAACCGCGACAAAAAATCCATTCAATAAAGTACAGCTCTCTCGCTCGATCGGACAGCGGGATAGTCGTCAAGTTGATTAGTCTCGACCCATGGACAAAGTTCATATGCACCGAGCGAGCGGATGGGGGGTAAAAAAACTGGCCCGAACAGCTGTTTCCCGATAGGCGACGTTATATGCATAAATATCGGGAGGGGCCGGTAATTAGGCAGCGCGCGACTGGCGAGAGAAAAAGTTGCGAGGGAAAAGTTGTCCGGGAACATTTTCCGATATTGTCCCGTCGAGGCCCAAGTTTCCACCATCGCACCCGGAATGCTGAAAACGAATGCTTCGCGCGCGTTTTTTGCGCTGTTTGCCTTTTCTGGATACATATAAGACTTTTTGCGCACGCGCCGCCACCGTCTCTCGCAGAAGCGAAACTTTTGCTGAATCAATTTTCCCCGCCACGAGGGACGACAAGTGCGCGCATGGTACACACGCTGTACGTATATAGGCGCGCGCGCGTGTGTGTGTATATATATATAAAGTCGGAATTGCTTTTTTCGCTCGAAACAGAGACTCGAGTCGCATGCTCGGGCTCGAGTTTACGTTCGAATTTTATTCAGAGCAAATGAAACGATACGCGATGCGGGACTATTGTGTGTCCCGGCGAGGATAACGCTTTTATATGGATTCCCGGCTGCGAAAGCTGCTTTTAGCCAACGAGAAAGTTTGACCTCACCCCCGCGCTCGGGAGCGCGCGTGCCGTAAGAAAGTTCGCGGACAGTTTTCGGCCTTTTTGTTACTAAATACCGCGGCGCGTCATGTCGAGAGCTGCAAGTTCCTCGTGGCGGCGAAATTAACGCAGGCGTATATATATATATGTAACGATTTGAATTTCGCATTAAAGCACGTGCTGAGCTCATTTTAGAATGCACACGCTATAGGAGAATTTACGTAGCGCTTGTAATTGATGTTTACTTTCCGCCTAACGAAGCTTTCTGATAGAAAATTGCCGGGCTATTTAGAATTCAATGCTTTTTAAGGCGCGTTCCACGCGCGTTTCATAAAATAGTCTGTTTGTAAAATGTCCGCAGTGATGATCCATATTTGATGGATTTCAATCTAATGCTCGTTCGCTGTTTCGCTTTTTTTTCCTGTTTTTATATGCGTGCATAGACGGTTTTTGACTGCTTTTATCACGTCGAAACGCATCTATAAATAAAAATATAACTTTAAATTATACATTGTTCCGGTGATTGCCAATTAAATAACAAATTTATTTTTTATATCCACTATCTATGTTGGTTAACAAATATTTTGTGATAAAATTGTTTGGATTACACTTTTTAAAAATCTTTCTTATGTAAGAAGGCTTATTTATGTATGGGAAGCATGCAAGAACAACATATTATTCAATTCAATCGAAACGTTGTATGGCTTATATTGCGCATCCATAAAAGAATGTCTATAAATATAGAAATACGTTGCAGATGCTTCCCTGAAATATCGGTAGGTGTCTAGCGTATAATTTTCCAAGGAGCAATAAACTATAGCTTAGTGAACTCGTATAAAAAAAGATAAAAATTTTATGCTTTGAGACACTTTTCTTTGGCATGCAATACTAGTGTACATGAAGTTCTAATAGTTTTGAAGAAAAATGTTCTTGAATCCTAATATTGAACTCTTTTTAGATGCACCCATTGTAGCATAAAATAGATCGATAAAAATAGTAATAACCATTTTCTATGAAGTTAACAGAATCTTCAGATTGACTTTATATGATATTAACGTGACTTGTTGGTACGGGCTTTCAATCAAAACGTTTATTATTCAGGATTTAGTATGTTGTTTCAATTTTCAATAGTATGGGCTTTCAATTTGCGTGCACGTTTCTACCCAATTTCGTACGATTTTCCGTTTAAAATTTCGGGTACAGACAAACTTTGTTAAAATTTTCCAAATATCTGTTTCGAAAAAAATAAATACATTAATTTACATTTTGCGTTTTTAACAATAATGTAAAATATGAAATCACACATTTATAGAATATATGATAAATCAATAAAATTTTACTCTTTTTATAGATCATATTCATCACTCATGTTCAGTATATAGCTTTCATTATATAATTCACTCACGTAATTCATCTTTGCCGGGTCCCTAAAAAAATAACAGAAACTTTAATTGTTCTATACGCTACTTGTACGTACGTGCCGATGACATGACTTTAATTCGATCCAAAGAGAGATCCAGAGTATTTGCGTGTGTATGCATTGTATGTATGTGTGTGAGAAAGAGAGAGAGAGAGAGAGTGACGAGCCTTTTTGGCGATTAATTCGACGATTCGAATATTTATGCCGGCCATTGCCATCGGAATGTTGAGCCGGGCAGGAGGGAAAAAGCGCCGACCGGAATACCGCGCGTCATTCTAAATAATTGAGAGCGCCTCCGCGTCCCAGTCTAATTGCTTCGGGAGCTGCGCTGCTGTGCATGCGGATTCCGGCTTGCCGGATCCTTTATTTTTCTCCCTCCACGTCTCTCTCTCTCTCTCTCCCCTTTTTCTTCTCGTTTTCGCTGCACACAGGTAAAGTACCATTGACGCCCAGCCGTACAATATATATTGAGTACGTAAACACAACCGGCCGTTCGAGCGTTGCGAGGCTTAATTAGAGGCGTGAAAAAAATCTATAAGAAGCTTTGTTGTTTATACACAACAACAGCGCAGAGATCGAGCTCCAGACAAAACACTCGCGGTAAAAATATGCGCGCGATTCACGTAACGCCCCAACGGCCGACTGCACCTGTATACTTACCTGTACGTATGTATGTATATAGATATAACAGAGAGAAAGAGAGATGCACTTGGAGCCGTATATAACGGGGCAAACTAGAGGACGGATTTATGGTCTCGGTTACAAATCTAGGGGCCGCCGCCTTAGGTGTGCGCTCTGGTATAAAACTAGACGGCGTCGCGCCGACTGGCTGTAGCAGCATAATGCGGCGCGCGAAGAGAGGGCTCTTGTAATGTACGACTATAGCGCTCGCTCTTTTCTCTGCCATCTCGCGCGTACACGTATTTGGCATCGGAGCGCGTGTCGTGTGCAAATAACGTATGGGGGGGGGGGGGGCGGGAAAATGCGCGGAATGTCGTCCGATATGATAAATTTCATATGCTCTCTTTCTCTGTGTTTGTTCGGCAACTTTGACAGATGCTCGTCGAGATTGATGGCTCTTTTTAATTTTCGTTGTTTGCAACATTAATCGCCGCATTGCTTAATAGGGCATTCGCGTCTCGACACTGCGACGAACGAGTGGGAAACCTTGTATAATCGAGGATGCGCGTGTAACGCTCTTTCGGGGCGGAACAATCGACTGTGATCGTGAAAAATGCCTCTTCAATCGGCTGCAACTCTCGCGTTAGTGCGCATCGCGAGAGCGCCGCGCGCGAATTGTAGCGACACACTAACACAAGTATATATCGATGTACGTGTACGCGCACACAAAGGAGGTGAAAGGGGAAACGCGTTCGATCGCTATCATCAGCGTCCTCCGCGTTACGTACTCTTTCATCCACGAGTTTCTCCGCCTCCTCGAACACCGACTGTCGTTCGATCTCTCTCTTTCACGCGATTCTTGCCCGGACAATGGATTTTATACTTCGTTCTGCGTACGCTATATACGCTATACATAGCCTAGCGTCGAGTCGTCGCGGGAGGGGGGGGGGGGGAATTTCCTCTGTACGTTCGTCGCTCCCGCGCGCTTGATATATAATGAACGCGCGCTCGTGAGAAAAATTCGCGAGCAATTTTTTCTTCCTTCTCGCTGTTTTCGTTGATTTTCGCCGCGCTCGTTTCGAAAAAGAGAACGATTCTCGCCGAAGCAAACAATAACAACAACAACAACAACAACAGGCTCGCACGCGCACGCACCCCCCTTCGCGTGCGATTCACGGTAAATCAACGCTTCTTTTTCATTATTTTAATACGCGAAAAATTTATAAAACGCAGCAGCTCTCTCTCCCGCGGCGCAAAAAGCGGATGATTGATTGGCGCTTGTTTTATTTTCATTATATTCCCGCGTGCGCGCGCGCGCGTCTGCGTGTTTATTCAGCAGAGAGGAATTATCGAGGCGCTCGCGCGCGCGTTGAAATTCGATTTCTGCGGACAAAGTCCCTCCTTTGCGCGCGCTGGACAGAGAGAGTGAGAGAGAGAGCGCGCAAACTGTGGTTATTTGTTCTTGAGCGAAATTCAATTTCGCGGCCAACTTTTTTACCCAGCGCTGATCCATACCCGGCAATGCGCCGCACACATACGCACGCACACATCCACACGCACCTGACCCACTTCGCCCTTTTTTTTCAATATTGTTATTTCGTTCTCTTCTGCTTACAGATGGCCAGCTGTATGCCGCAACGTTCTCGGATTCCTCGGGTGGCGAGCCCCTCATTCACCGGGAGAAAATCCGCACCGAACGTTCGGACCTCAATCAACTGAACGGTAAAAAATATACACGATATTGTTCGTGAACGCACGCGCATCACGCGATTAATTATCGACGCGTTCATTGTTCGCGCTTTGTTCGTTGTATATGATAGAGGCGTGTAACGTTTACTTTTCCAAGCTAAACAAGGAAACTCGTCGGGCTAATGGGCCGCCGGGTGTGGAAAGGGGGGGGGGAAAAATAGACGCATATCGAGCAATCCGGTGCTCGTCGCTTCACCGCCGATAGCGCGCGCGCAATAATTGCGCCGTGCAGTATAGCAGAGTAGCGCGCAAAGCCGTGTGGTCCGGGCATTTGCATGTGGCTGCTCCACGAGCCGAGTAATGCGATTCTTATCGCGCAACAGCCGATGAAAATTCCCCCGATACCGCGGCCAGAGTGCCGAGAGAGGGCTTGGATATCCCTCTATATATATATGCGTGCGTTCGCAGTCGCCACTCTCATTCGGCTCGGATTTCGATGAGATAGCGCGCGATATTTTTACCGGCGATCGTACGATACGGCTCTCAAATCTGCGTGAACGCGCGTCTGGCGGGAAAAATTTGTTTAATCAACGTTGTGCTTGCAGGTCCGAACTTTGTCAGTTCCTTCACCTACGGTGACTACGTTTACTTCTTTTACCGCGAGACTGCAGTGGAGTACATGAATTGCGGCAAGGTAAGTCGAGCGATAATCCATCTCTCGTTAATTCACTCGATAAAATTTCCCCGCTCAATTGCATGCACGCCTAGAAGCGTGCGCGGGAGGGGGGATGGGGGGAGGGCGTGTGGATGAAACAAACGATGCCCGACTGCATGCACTAAAAGACAAAATGTGTGGCGCCCGTAGCCCCATACGTTTTGGGGAGGCATCGTCCATCCCTCAACCCTCTCCCGCGCGCGCCTATGTAGATAGAAACACAGGTTGGGCTAAGCTACATAAAGCCGCCTCTGGATTTTGCAGGCCGTCTACTCGCGAGTGGCGAGGGTATGCAAACACGACAAAGGCGGTCCCCACGCGTTTGGCGATAGGTGGACGAGCTTCCTGAAAGCCAGGCTCAATTGCTCGGTGCCCGGTGATTATCCGTTCTACTTCAACGAGATCCGTAAGTACATCGGCATTTTATATACCGTCTATATTACGCATACATGATATTTACGGCGTATACCTTGCTGTAACACACCTTATATTTATGGGGAAATCCATAAAATTAATTCACTTTTTTTTTGAGTCTCGAGAGGGTTGAAAGAAAAATGAATGCCCTGCACCTGCAGGGACACTTTTTTCTTATGTTCTTTAGGACCCATGAAACGCGAGAAAATTCACGTATACTTCGTATACGTTATGTACGTACTTTAAGGGGAACATAAAAAATCGATATCACTCCTTAAATTCTATGGGTCAGATACGCATTACATTTTTTACATATTATTCTGCGTTCGACTGTATAGGATTGTCTGCGCGAGAACATTTTTATCAATACTTTGTTTTTCGCGACCATTCTATGCATAATATAGATGTGTACTTGATGTGCAACGTCATATTAAAAATAACTTTATTACACTTGCTCGCAGGCATATTCACAAAATTTTGTTATTGTCAAATTTTCGAATTCACTGTCACCGTTTAATGCATCATTTACAAAAAAAAATTAATGTTTTAATTACATTTGAAATTGCGCGCTACGCTTTATAATGAAGTTTCACTCCGAACACGTCGCTGTCATACATATGCACACATATACTCGCATACACATACATTATTGGTATATATATATATATATGCATATGCAGGCATATGTATGCATCTACTGCAAATATATGCATCGGGTATAATTCTGCATTTTCCCGGCACATGCACACGCGAGGACCTAATGAATAATTATTAAAACAAAGCCGCATTATTGAGCTTATCGATCATCGCGCACGTAACTATATATTATCGTAAATATATAAGAATTATTAAAATTGTCCAAGGCATTTATTATCCAACGGAGTGAATTGAAAATATACTTATCGACTTCGCCCGAGATTCGCTCTCTATATATATACGCGTCTAATGTCTATATATACATCCGAGTAGACCAGCTCACAATTTTCGCATATAACAATGGAATAAATTCTAATAATACAGGATAATCCGCTTCCCCGCCCCGCACTCCCGGAATATATACAGTTATACGGCGAAGGACTATAAAATTCAAACTCGCCGCGTGCGCGCGTGCGTGCGCGCAACAGTGGTGCCGCAGTCGTCTTCTCAAATTTGATGGAATTTCGATTTTCCAATACGAGATAAATTTTTTTTTTCTCCCTCTCTCCATTGCTCGACTCGCTTCCTGCTCGAGTGAATCCACGATAATGCCGAGGCAGCAGCGTCGAAGTGCCTCGACGTTTCCACAGCGCAACGTCAAATGGGATTTAAAGAATTATATGCAAAGTCCCGACAATGCGACGCGGCGCGCATCCGACAGTTTCTCTCTTTCTCTTTCTGGCTCTCTCTCTCTCTCTCTCTCTCTCGCTCTCGCTCTCTCTCTCTCGCTCTCGCTCTCTTTCGCGCAATAGCGAAAACTCGCGTAAAAATAGAAAATCGAGCGCGGATTCGAGCTGTCTATACGAAGCGCTTCGGTATTTCAAATTTTATACGAGAGAGCTGCACCCCTCCCACGCGTAATTTCGAGGGGAAAAAGTTTGAGAGTGTGATATCGAACGCGTACGGAGTTTAATTAACCGTTTCGAATTTTCCGTTAAATTATCGGACCCCGATGCCGTTCTAGAAGCGATATGCGCCGCCGTATATAAGAAGCCAGAAAGTGACACCATTATACTGGCAACTCGAGAAGTCGATATATCGAACTTTATACATAGCTCTTCTTCTTCTTCTTCTTCTTCTCCTTCTCCTCCTTGGTCCTGCAGAAAAAAGGTATTATACGAAACGCTCTCGGAAAATCGAATCTTCTCTCTCACCGCGATAACCTGAAAAGTTAAACACATTTTTCTATAAACTATACTACTGCAGCGGTATAGCGGAGGGAAGTTTCCGAGCCATACGCGCAATACACCCAAGTCTCGGCTCTTTCACAGTTACATCGGGAAATAGCCGCAACCGAAGAAATTCCATGTGCATAGAAAGAGAGAACGGCTCTCCGTGTGCGCCGCCCGCGAGGCGTGCGTTAAACCTGCCCCGGAAATTCCGATCGCCTCCACTATGGCAATGAGATTACCCTCCAGCACGTATATGTATATACATACTTTCGTCCCGGAAGAACTAGGGCTTTCGCGCTCTACTCGAACCGCCGATCGAACTTCGACAATGTCCACACGGCTCTCCTTCTTATTCCACTCGAAGCTGCGCGCGATATGTATAAAGCGCTTTCTCGCGCTCGCGCGCAGGCACAATAGAAATCGAGACGCTTTCTCCTCGTATATATATAGAGCTAAGTGTCGCCACTTTTCATTTGCGCGATATATTCCGAAGTTGCGCGCTTACAGCTATAGCTCGCACCCGTCACTCTTCTCTTTTTCGGCCGCTGCAATACATTTTCCGTGCGCGCGTACTCTGCAACCCACTCCCTCGGTATAATCCTTGATTGTATGTACGGAGAGCAGCCGATCGACTGCACAATAAGAGACGTCATTTATGCTCGACGTGCAGTGTTCCGCACTGCACACACACGTATCCGCCCCCCCCCCCCGTGCACGCGCTATAGAAAGAAAAAGCCATCTCGAAAACGCGTCGTCTCTCGCGCATGAGAAGACGACAGATGCGCGCACTAGAGCACAACAAACACACACGCGCCGCGTATACGTGTGTACACTGTGTATGTATATAGCTTATCGCTGGAGACGCTGCGGCAATTCCCAGCCTCCGTAGCGTCTCATGCATACGAATAAGCGGCCTGCACCCGCCCGCGACAATATCGCTTCATCCGAATTAACCCGTCGGCGTGTTTTACCGCATGCATTTCCCAAGCTCGCCTTATTTCAATATATAGAGAAAAAAAAGCGGCCCGGCAATATCCTCGAAGTAGAAACTTCCGAGTTTGGTCGGACGGGCCGACGCAGTGGGGTATTAGTCGCGATAATACACGTATTATATATAGCGGAGCGTGTTTGAGAAGAAGAGGCGAGCGGACTAACAGCTGTGGGCGAGCTTAAAGTGCCGCTATTTTTCCGACATATTTAGCTCGAGTTTGCTCAATCGAGCCGCTCTTTTGTGCGCCTGCTGGCGTTTCGTCGTGTCTGTGAGTGTACGTGTATACTCCTGCAGCCGACTGTATACACCTGCGTATATATAATACGGGGAAGGCACATCGCGCGTGTCAGAGAAGACAAGTTTATCGACCTCGACGTCACCGCCGCCGCTGCCCGCCTCGTCTCACCTACGCAATAATGCACCGAGTGCTTCGCCCTTGCTAAATTATTTTGGAGCGTTATTTCGTTTCTCGTGAAAATTTGCCCGACTCTCGGGTCTGCGGTGATTACGAGAAATTTAACGTACGCGCTATAGTCGCGCGACGACGGGTAACGCGACAAGTCGTCGACTGTACGTGTACTTTGTTTTTAATCCATGCGAAAGTCGAGTAGGAGAAAAGCGTCGCGGACAGAAAGCTCGCGCGAAGCTGGCGTCGGGACTTGAAATGCGCGAGGAAAAAGCTTTCGCGGTATATATTTTTCATGTGCGGCAGTTTTCGCTCCTTGCGCCGAGCGAGAAAAGGAGTAAAATCAGTGCAAGCTCGAAAAATCAAAGCTCGACTCTCTTGCATATTATAGAAAATCATCGCGGCGCTTCGATATATATATATATATATATATAGACAGAGAGAGAGAGAGAGAGAGAGAGAGAGAGAGAGAAACAGAGAGGAGAGAGAGAAAAAATGGTTCAGCGCCGTCCGAGTAATCCCCAATCGGGAAAAAAGCAAGCGTAAAATCTCATGCAAAAAATAAAAAAAAAAAAGAGGAATCGTGACAGTATCCAGTCGTTTCGGCCTACAGACTCGGTTTGGCATGCAATATACAGGTGCAGCCCCGGCCCTGGCATCGAGCCAGAGGATTTTCCAGCGTCCGCATATGTACACCGCGTTTTTGGCGCGGATTTTCAAAGCTGCTCGCTCTCTGCCTTTCTTCCGAGCCTCGTCGATTTCTATATATGTATATACACACACACACACACACACACATACGGGACACGGCAAACTAGTTATGTATATATATGAGGGAGAGGAGTGCTCCCACAGATATGGATACTCGAAAAATGCGGATGGCCCGTGATTTAGGGTGGAACTATACTCAGACAACTGCGCCCTCCAGTCAGGGAGAATCTTAAATTAAAATCTATATGCATGCGCCGGCGTCGCGATAAATCCACTTGCCACTCGTGACCTGCTGAGTGCATTCTTTTCTCGGATTTTCCCGCGCTCCTCGTCGCTGCTTTTTTATTCTTCCTCGTTCTTTCCTTATATTCTTTGCTCGCATTGTCTGAGCGCTTCAGATCGAGTCTACGTATATATGTGCATAACGTGCATATGGGCGTATAGAGTCGAAGCGATCGGTTTACATAGCAGGAAATCGCTTAAGCTCGAGTGCCAAATCGAACGAGTTTTTACTCGTAAATACCGCCGCGGAGAAGAAAGCAAACTCTCTCTCACTCTCTCTCTCTCTCTCCCGTGGGGATGAAGCATCAGCGAAAAAGGAGCGCGACGAGCTTAGCCGCAAATTCTCCGCAGTGTGTGTGCGCGCGCGCGCATATAGAGAGAAAATAAAGAGCGAGCGCGAAACCATTTTAAAACTGCAGCACGCGCACTAACGAGCGCAAAAATGTTGCGCTTCGGGGCGAAAAAAGCGAGAGGGGCTCTCTCTCTCTCTCTAACCGAAAGATCCGCCGCACACAAAGAGACCAAAGGAACGGCGACCACGACGACTATACGCTGTGGTGGAGAGAGAGGGAGAGAGAGAGAGAGAGAGAGAGAGGAAAAAAAATCCACCGGCCATTTTCGGTGCTCTCGCGCATTACTTTACCTACATGCACGAAGCTTTTACCGGTTATGAAGTAGTCCCTCGCGGAGGGAGGGTGAAAAAAGGGACGTGTCCCCGTTGCGTCGGTCCGCTCTCGCTATACCTCTTTCTCTCTCTAAGCGCATCGGAGAGCTTTCAACTTTTTAGTGCCCACCTACTTTTCCGTCGCCGTTGCTGCTGCCGCCGCCGCCGCTGCTGATGCTGCTGCTGCTGCAGCTTTTCGACGCGCATCACGCACAGCCGCACGTACACAGAGAGACATCGAGTGAGCCCGATTCCCCGAGGGTCTCGTATAAGTCACCGTGTAAAACGAAATTTCATCAGCCGCCGTAGCCGCCGCGTGTGTGTAGGTATCGGTCGAAGGACCAGCTACACATGCGGCAGTCCCAGCATCCCCCCGCCGATAAGATATCGGCATCAGCTAGTTTCTTTACTGCCGGACCTTAAAAAAATAAATGTCCCGATCGGCTGTAAAAGCTACATTGTCGCGCGTAAAACGACATGACCGAGCGTAATTCATTATGTTAATTACGAGGGCAGACTCGACCGTCCCCCCCTCCCCCGATGAACTCCCCCACGACTGCACAGGTATATATACGACATTTTACGCGATGTTTGCGTCGCGGCTTTATTGCGTCTGTCGTTCGGAATTGAAATAAAAATTTATACCTTCTGCCTCGTAAAAGCGAACTGAACCCTCACGGTTTTTTTTTTCTTTTTTTTTCTTTTTTTTTTTTTTAATACAAACACATTACGTGCCGTACGCGAACATTCGCGATCTTCGACGTTGATGGCTGTATAATTGAGTTTGGAGGGAAAATTATTTTGGTTTACGAGGCGAAATTGCGAGTGCGTCTTAATTCGTCGCGCCAGGCGCGCGCGCGCGCGATATTGATACAAGGTAAATGTACTACTACGCGGTGGTACAGCATTTTCCGGCGGGCCCTTTCGCGAAAAGTCGTAAAAAAAAGTAACGATTCCCCAGTAGTAGTCGGAAAAATTTACAACCACAGAATACATTATCCTAAAAAGGAAATATCATCGTGATTTATGGCGGTGCTCGGGCGCGCGGCTCGAGCGTTACCGGGGGGAGGGGAGAGGGGTGGGGAAGAAAAAAATTAAGCGAAAAATCTTAATAAAAATGGGTTTTCGCCCACCTCGGCACACCTGAAATAAGAGCGATAATAACGGAAAATGAATGATACCGAGAGCACACTGCATTGTCCGCTATTATGAATTTTATTTTCCCGCTATATAAATATTAATTGATTATTTTTATTTCATTATTCCCCCGTCATTATAAGTCAATGTAATGCAAAACGATGTTTCAATTCTCTGAATTAAAATTCGCATTGGCATTGCAGCTTTATGCTGGTGCATATACGCACGTACGCGCGCAAATTCAATTAATTATTACTCGTTCAATAAATCGATCATAAACCGAAGAACTATTTCCGGTGTATATATAGGGAACATAACGAGGGATAATTTTTCCTCGATAATCAATATAAATAGCGCATAAATATAAGCAACATTTCCAAATAATGCTTTGCTCTCAAACTGTATGCATATAATACGCGCAGCTGAGACGGGGTCAGACACTCGGATCCGTCGAAACGCGGCTAGCGCGCATTGACAATTTGACATTATGATTTTATTGGAGGCGCGAGCAATATGAGCAGTGAAAAGCTAAGAAGGCGAGTATAAAAGATGTATCCTCTTTCTCTCTCTCTCTCTCTCTCTGTCGACAAAAGCCATAGAGCTTCCAGAGCTCACCCGAGGCGACACAGGCGCGGCGGTGGCAGGCGCGGCAAATTGATTCAGCCCCTCTCGAGACGCGTAGATCAAGCGTGCACTCAGGCCTTATTGCATTTGAAAGTATGATACACATGGCTGCGGTGCTCTTTCTGTTTTCCGGCGCGCAGAGTCGACGAGCGACGTAACCGAGGGCGTCTACAACGAGTCGCACGCCCAGCTGATTTACGGTGTCTTCACGACACCGGTGAACTCGATCGGCGGCTCGGCCGTCTGCGCCTTCTCCATGAGCGACGTCCTCCAGGTGTTCCAGGGCGCCTTCAAGGAGCAGGAGACCATCAACAGCAACTGGCTCCGCGTACTCCCGGAGAAGGTCCCGGAGCCGCGACCCGGCGCCTGCGTCAACGACTCCCGCACCCTGCCCGACATCACCGTCAACTTCGTCAAGTCCCATCCGCTGATGGACGACGCCGTGCAGACCTTCTTCGGCATGCCCGTCGTCACGAAAGTCACCTACAAGTAAGTCCGCACATATACACTTTCTACTACATTGATAACGTCGCAATCGCACGTACTTGGCTCTCTCTCTCTCTCTCTCTCTCTCTTTTACTCTTAGTCTTTAATTTAAGCTTCGCCGTGGAAAGTCTACTTAAAAGCTGCTTAAAAAGTTTCCGAGAGTTATTTCGTACTAGAGGCGGGAGTACGGCTGCTACCACTGCTACTACTACTCAGCCGTGATAGTAAACTTAATTTTGAACAAGAATTTAATTAAGTATAAGACGCTGTACGGTATAAAACGGTCTCGGATTCACGCGAAAATTTTAATCATCGGCGAATCTCTCTCTCTCTCTCCCTCTCTCTCTCTCTCTCTCTCTCTCTTTTTTACTACCACAAAAGGCAGTTGAACAACTTTGGTTATACGACCGCACGTTTGAGACACGGAATAGCGGGAATGAGAGCTGGGAGAGGAGCTTTCTGACTGCTGTGACAGTTCCTTGCTTCAAGTTCGGCGGGCGCGGCAGTTCGCATTTATTTATTCACGCGCCGAGAGAAGTTTAGAAATTTCGCGCGCGTCCGTTTACCATGTATAATTTCCCCGAGTTTGCACGCGCCGAATCGCGTACTGGAGCTAGACGCTTTCTTAACTCTCCCGTGTACGAACTCCTCTATATATTTATGTATACGTGTAGCGGCGCGTCCTCGCTATATAGACGGCGCAAGTTACCTCGGTTTCTCGGGATATAAAAAGGCGAGCGCTATACTTATGAATCTCAATAGCGGAGTAACGAGCGGAACGAGCAAACAATGGGCTAACGCAATTACTTATTGTTTCGCAGCTACCGATTCACGAAAGTCGCCGTTGACCCGCAAGTGAAGGCTCTGGACGGCAAGCTTTACGATGTCCTCTACATCGGAACTGGTGAGTTGTGTGTATATACATATTGTCCCTCTCGCATTCCTCCCCAATTACCATTGGCTTCTGCTTCTCCTACTCCGCCTCCTTCTTGTCTCCCTCCCTCGACTAATGACCGAGACTTTTTTCTCATGCCTCGCTCGACATTCGCAGACGACGGACGGGTAATGAAGGCCCTCAACACGAGAAGCCCGGTATCGAGGAACGACTCCAATCAGGTGATCGTCAGCGACGTTCAGGTTCTCAAATACGGTACGTATTGTGTGCACAATGCCTCTCGTTAGCCTCCCGATAAAAAAAAAAGGGGGGAATGGCAATTATAGTGCCAACGGAATTTGGCCTCCCCCTTCTCTCTGGACTTGCGATTTCCGACTTGATTCAATTGCGCTCCTCTGCGCGCGTTGCAGGCCAAGCCGTCAAGGACCTCCAAGTGGTTCACCTGGCCGGCGAGGCGAGCAAGCTCGTCGTCATAGCCGACTCGGAGATCCGGGCCGTTCCGCTGCACCACTGCGACTCGGCGCTCGCCGCTTCCTGCGCGACTTGCGTCGGGCTCCAGGACCCGCACTGCGCCTGGGACGCCGCTCACGGGCAGTGCGTCGCCGTCATGACCCGGCTCCACGACAGCGACGCCGACAAGATGCTCTTCCAGAACATCAGCAGCGGCAAGCACAAGGGATGCGGCTACGAGCAAGGTAAGGAGGGAGAGCTTTACATATCTCGGTTTAGATTTCTCTGCTTCTTCTGGTCCTCGGCTGTATATTATTGAGACGGTCGCGAGACGCTTGACTGTCGGGCGCCTAATTTATTCAAGGTTCGGAGTCAGCGGAGTTGAAAGCCAAAACGTGAAGTACGCTCGCGATGAATTCATCAAAATTAATTTGATCGACGTGGCAAAATTGCTGTGCGCGCGCGCGTGCTTGAATTATTAAAAATACACGTCGAGCGTACACGCTGCGCGGGTAAGTATAATTGAGCGTCAGTCGCGCGAAACCTGCTCCGACCGAAATAGTTTCTGAAAAGTTGCTGCCAAGCATTTTGCACATTGTTTCGGCGCCGAGCGCGCAAGATTTCGAAAAAGCTCGGCTCGCGCAGCGTCTCGAGAAATTTCATTACGCTTGGCAGTAAGTACCGCGCAGCTTACCGAATTAGACTTGAAATATCTCGTTCTCCTCCCTAAGGGCTAAAAGGAAAAAAAGAAATATCGAGTAAAAAAGTGGATGTGCGCGTTTCGCATTAAAGTAGCGTAAATTGCAGCGCGCGCCCGGTGTACCGCTCAGCGTCAAATTATCGCGAATAATTAACAGAGAAAAAGAATTTGAAGTGCAACAATAAAGCTTTAATATGCGCATATGCGGGCACTCGTGTACGCATAGCGGAGCCATAAATTGCATGCGAGTTTCCTAACGCTTCGCGCCACTAATTTCTCGCAAGCGCACATTGTTATTATACGCATACATGTTCGTCTCTCGTATATCGTCGATTAACAGCCATATATACTTTTAGTTCACCTGTCTCACTTATCCTAATATTATGCGCATCACATATAGTGTTTACCCGCAAATAATCTCTACACATAATTACATAAAATACATGAGCGAAAGACAAAGGCATAGCCATAATCTCGTTGCGTCCCTGTCAATTAGTGAATGTTGCTTCAGAGATGGCAAAGACCGTGCAACCGATGGTACCGGCCCACATCGGCCGCGGCGGCGAGCAGCCCGACGAGCGCGACAACGAGATCATCATCGAGCTGGATCGGGACAATCAGTACAGTCGCACACAGCCACGTGCGAACCAGCCGCAAGGTAAACTCTCCTTCCTCTGTAGGGACGACGAGCTGGGCGTTACGAGGATTTTCGAGGGATCACCTTTCTGGCCGATTCCCTGCTCTCGGCAAACTTTTCCACGCTTTCCTATCATTCTTCTCGCATTTATCTCTCGTTCGGTGAGCGGGTGTCATTGTCTCGTTTTGCCGCGCGCTCGGGAATTGCAAAAATTCACGCGCGTTAGCAGAACGTGTTCGTGAACTTTTGCGCGAGGCAATTTTTTATTTTTTTCTTTTATTTTTTCGTTCGCACACGGGGTAATGGTATGCACCGTTTTGTATCATTAATCTGTCATTGCACACAATATGCATTCAGGTATATATTGAATTATTTTATTCAGTATTCAATTTATTAAAATATTCAATATGAAACATCGCTAATATTGTTGTACGTGGTTATTGTGCCGTTTCTTTTTAATTGATTGACGTTTTAATCCACTTATTATAATGTGTACATTTGTTAATGTCCTAATTCGTTTGCATTAACGTAATACTAACAATAACGCTAGGATTGAATATTTAAAAATTGTCAAATCATTATTTTAATGTGTCAAATTAATGAATAAAATTTCTTGCAGCTAAAACAGTAACTGAACATTCAAATTGATAATGCAAAATTATGAATCACACGTATAAATTCTCGTAAATCGTAAATGACTGAATTACTCAGAAGTAGTGTAAAAGTAGACGAGAAATTGTTGACGCTCGATAAACGCTGGTCTAACTCGAGTAAAATTTTTATAGGCGTGACAGTGACGCCGGTAGTCTACTCGGCGCAGACCCTAACAGGCGCGCTTATCGGCACCTGCTTCTTCTCGCTGATAGCGGGCTTTGCCTCGGGCTTCTGGTTCTCGCAACGACTGCGCAGTGCCCCGTATCCCGAGCCGCCCGAGCAGCGCCAACAGCTCAATCGACTGACCGAGACAACTGAATCCCCCGGCTTCAATAACAAATCCATCAACCTCGTGCTGAACGTGCCTCCAAAGAATCCCAACGGCAAGAACGCTAATTCCTCGGCCGAGAACAAGCCCATGCAGAAGGTCAAGAAGACTTATATTTGATACAGACGGCGACAGGCCGTCTGAGGTTTACCCCCCGAACCGGCGCCGGCTTCCAGCTCCCCTGGTACGTATAAATGTCTACTTCTCGCTTCTTTTTTCTTTAGTTTAACATCACTGACTGGTTCATTCGATTGTCGCGCATCCAGATTGCTAGAATGACATTTAAAAGCAAGAGTTGGTCGCGTATCAAATGCAATCATAGTTTTAGGTTGGAAGGGGTAATGAAACATTGGGCTTATCTGATACGTACCGCGATGAGGATCTGCATTGGAGCTAGTAATGAAATAAAGTCCCTTTGTTTCAGGCTCCGAGGACAGTCCGTACGGTCGCTGCAAGCCCTCCTCTTCTGCGCCCTGTACAATTTCCGGCAGCGAGAGCAGCGTCGGCAGCGGTTCCGATAACAATCTAGAGCCCCAGCCAGAGCAGCAACAATTGGACCTCGAGAAGGAGCAGCGACTCGGCTACTTGCACAATTACGAAAGCGCTTACCTGCCCAAGTTTCAGGAGTCCCAAGTTAACAACGAGCAGCAACTCCTCGACAAGGAGAGCTACCTCGAGTACGAGAGCGGCCAGCACCGCGGCGAGCCCGACGACTTCCTCGAGCTCGATTACGACCGGCTCAACGCTGCCGGGCTCTTGGTAGACGCGCGCGACGACTTCTACGAACAGCAGTCCCAGCAGTCGTTGCCTTCCGAGCAGTATATGCTACCCACCGAGCAGCAGCAGCAGCAGCAGCAGCAGCAGCAACAGTCGTCCATGTTCAACCCGCAGTTCCTGCCCAACTTCAACGATATGATGAGGCTGGTCGCGCGCTACGAGAGCAGCAACGAGCAGTCCAAGTTCTACCCGAACGAGTCCGACGAGTACCAGGAAATAGTCGCCGAGAGCGAGCGTTTCCCGTACCGGCAGCCACCTCCGCCGCCACCGCCGCTGAGCCACCAGCACCAAGCTGGCTTCCACAACCGGTCGAGTCTCGAGCTCGGTCGCATCGAGCGCGAAAGCTATGTGCCACCGCCCGTAAAGACCCAAACCACTGGCAGGAGGAACAAATCAAAGTTCAATGCGAGGAACGACATCAACAACTTTCTCTCGTAGAGCATTCTGTGTCTGTTTAATGCCGCGTCAGAGTTCTCGCTCGGATTTGCCCTGGGCTCGGGACGACTTTTTGTTTTTTATTTTATATACATACTTTTTTTTTTAAGCACCCACGGTTTTATTTTTCCCTTGCTCCAGCGAGAATGTCGCGTCTCGAAGCTGACGCGTTTTTGTAATGTTTGAATATTCGAGCAGTAGATTGTAACAGTGATATCAAAATGCTGCCACTATTGTCATTTCTTCCAATTTCGAAATTTGTAAAGTATGTTTATTAAAGTTAACGATGTCACTATACGCTAATAGTACCCAACTCGAGTATTAAATACTCGAGTCGACGAATTATCTATCGGTATACGTATACGTGCTTCAATATTCGAATATTTCAATGGACATATGAGATTTTATTATTAATATTTTATTGAAAGCCCTTGTGCGCAAACCAAACATATTGTAATGGCGAAGCAGGACCGCGTGAGTGAACTGCGTCACTTTATCGATGTACAAATTACTAAATATTAAAGCATCAATTTGTAACGCTCGAAAACTGCAAGTTTTTCTCTTGCAGTTCTTCCAACTTACTAAATGCTCTCTATTATGAATATACAATGTGAACTCTTCTGACACGATTGGTTGGACGATTGAATATTTGATTGTTTGCATTTTCGATGAAGCACCAAGCAAATTGTAATTTGATAAGTAAATGGTCCCAACCCTTCGCGGTGTAACGTGCTACTCTCGCGAAATGTCGTCGTGGTGCTGACGTCGATCACTTCAAAAACACTTCCAGTTAAAAGCATCCAACACTACTTTCCTTTCTGGTATAAAAATAAGTGTAATACGAGAATGTCGCACGTTCACGGAAATCTATGCTTGATACGAGACGCGAGAATGAAACAAAAAAAAAGTAAAATAAAATAAAAGAGAAATAAACTTTGCGAAAAATAAGTATAATGAACATTTTTACAAGTAAGAAATCTCTAGAATCTAATTTTATATTACACGTCGAACAAATGTAAAATCTAAATACAAAGTTTCGTCATTACACAGTTAAAAATCATATACGTATTAAATAAGAATGAAAAAATCTCTAAACCAAGCTTTGACCAGCTTTTTATGTTGTTATATAAAGTTAGATATCATTGGTTAAAAATTTAGGCACAGAAAGAGAACGAAAAGCAGCAAGACGGAAAATGAGCGTAAGAATAAAAGCGGGCAAGAAAGAAAAGTAGAATGTTACTAAAAATGTGATAAGATTAGAGGAGTGTGTTCTTAGTAGTGGCCTGTTAGGTGCTTAGATCCAGAAGAAACAAAAAATTACCCATGATAAGGAAAAAGCGTTGCGTAGAAAATAAGATTCGCAGTCGCAGTCGAGGCGTGCCTTCCATATGTATTTGTTGGCGTTTTCATCTATATACATAGATTATAAAAATAATAAAACAAAGAATTAGAAATGAGAAAAAGCGATCGTGAGAATGCAAGTTTGCGAGGGACTTGGGCAAGTGCCTCATTTTCATTTTTTAGAGTGTTATAATAGAATGAAGAACAAAAAAATAAAGAGTAGACAAAGTGAAGTTGTTATGAACTAGTGGCCGTAAGAACAACATATAATCATGGCTAACAAACGCAGATTGGATGTATTTTATAAAAAAAAACTGGAAAGCTGGTAGGTAAAGAAAACTGTAAAGAGCAAAAGATAGAGAAAATGAAAAGCCGTATTATAATAATTATTGATATATTTTTGTTTGCTTGTGATATAATAAAGAATAAAAAAAAACAATGGTTGTAAACCATGACGAAATATATATATATATACATAAATATGGAGCATCATTGTATACAGATGCTAGAACTTTTTTTCGTTATATGTCGGTGAAGCGAGAATGAGTGATTTCGTATAAAGCAACTTCACTACTTGCATGCCAACTTGAATGTTTTTTTTTACTTGCGTAGGAGACTGAAATGATTGACAACGTTGTCTTTGAATAAAATACTCTTGTTAAGCGATCGTAGCGTATGAACGAGTGTACTCATCGTACACATATATATAAATACATATTTAAGTTGTACAACGATGAATTTAATGCAAATTTTTGCTCAACGATAACGAGAACTCAAGTTCCGTTTGTTTTTCTGATTTTTATGCCGCAAATTACGTATAGCTCGTAAAAATAATTATTGATAGATAGATTTGTTGCAAAGTTTCCATATCTTTATGCGGAATTCGTTTTATTTCAAGTACACTTTTATTACTTATAGTAAGCATTCAGGTTTGACTTTTAGATTTACTAGAAAATACGAAACATTTTTTATGAAAACATCATGCTCGTTTAAATTAAGTAATCATATACAAACACAACGCACAAAATCGAAATATTGTAACAGTGTTATAATGTTATGAATCGGCCGTTAAGAATATACAACCAATATGCTTAAAATAAAAAAAAACGAATTCCGCTGAAAGGATCTATTAAAACTTAAATTGTTTACTAGATCCTATAGGAAACAGGGTGCATCAAAAACGATCGTAATACTATTCTTTTTCGTCTGTACGATTAAAATTAAAAAAAAAATCTATAACGCGCGAAATAATCATGTAAAGGCAAGTAAAAACGGATAAACTTGTAAATAGATAGTGGTTAGTCTTGCCGAAAAAGCGATTTCGATTGTGCGAATGAACTTGATTGTAATGTTAATTGTTAAACAAAAACTTTATTGCAAATAAAGCACTGCGGGTGCTGTTTTTTAATGAACTGAAAAATTATCCTGAACGCTTGTAATGATATTGGCAGCTATTTGCAGTTCCAAAAAAAATTATAAATTTGAGGATTTTCATGAAAAATAACTTGGTCAATAATTTTAGTATTAAAAGACCAGAGACTTTGAAAATCACTAAAAAAATTTTTTATTGTTTGTGTACGAAAGTGGTGATATAAAACAAGGAAGATAACTTGTGTTATACATATATATATATAAATAAATTGATATGATAGTTATAAAATCATAGTTTTAATATAGAACATTTATTAAATAACTATTTGGATATCAAATATCATTATGTACAGCGAAAATTTGATTTAGTGCTATTATTTTTAAATTGTATTTTCATCCAGATTCATATAGCTCACATTAATTGAAATATGTAATTTTTTAATGATAATAACCATGACATTTTTTTGTGCTGAATGTATTGCGAATTCGTGATTGAACTTATCGATCAACATTTTTTTAAACAGCTATTTTATGCATAGAATTGTAAAGAGATTCATTATGCAATGTCAAGAAAATGCTCGTGTAATTTAATACACACTACTTGACTAAAATGCTACATTCCAGTAAAGCCAGGGCTGCCAACAATTATTATATATGATAGCGATTCGTAAAAATTTAATGAATCAAGTAACAATAGTAACATTGTAGATAAATATATATTATAAATGAATTATGTAATGTAAGCATAAAATTACTAATTATTGTTAATTTCGTTGATTATAAGTATATCGCGACTATAAATTGTATTATTTGACATTAATGCGAAAAACGTATTTATAAGTCACGCGTTTTAATAAATTTTTTATATGAAACTTGTAAATACTCCTTCAGCTAATTAAAACGCATTTTTTAATTATAAAAAAGAATTTAGCAAATATATGCACTCTTAAACAATTTTATTGTGAAAAATATTGATGCTTTTTATTACAGTCTCCTATCCTCTTATAATACAAAGACTTCGTAACTCTGAAGTATTAAGCAGTTATGGTTAAAAATATATATGTAGAACTAAAAAAAAAAAAGAATAAGTGAAAAAAGTTCTTTAAAATTTACATTGAAAAAATTGATTTATTTTGTATAATTTATCACATAATTAGTACAAATCATTTAGGATTTATATATACCCAAAAGTACTCCATTTGTCACTATGTCTGGAAGACTTGTAGTCTCATGCACATGAACATATGGATCACATTGGAATGTTAATACTGGATGATGTCGTAGAGAGCTACATTGCACAATATTTTCGTCTTTGTAAATCTTCTGCATTCTGTAAGATTTAAATAACACATATCAGAACTTATTTAAATTTATGCATTTATGCATCATTTTTATAAATAATTTTTACATACCCTTTATGATATATTTCAGAGTTTGTACCATCGATACCTAAAAAATTGAGAACTTGTTGCTTTGTACTTGCTAATCTCAACATTTTCTGCATGTAAATCTCTAGAGCTGCTCGTCTCTGCTCGAGGACCTTAGGGTTTGAATTCCTCACTCTTTTGGGTGGAAATGAAGCTGTATCACAGTCTTTTTTCAGCTGTAAAAAATTCATCATTAGCGTTGCATAAGCAAAAATTTCTGAGCCAGAACTGAACCAGCAAAATAAATACCATGCGGTGCAAAGTGTTAAATTCACTGTATCTCTTTTCGATTAGATATCTGGCTCCGTTGCTGGAGTCCACCATTTCAACGGTATAAACGTAATAGGGCTTTCCGTGAGATACGTTCACCAGGCGGTATCCGCTGATAAACACTTGATACATCTCATTGCTATTGTTTCTTTCCATTAATGATTCATATTCGTACGCCCTAAGCCCTGCTTATCATTTTTTTTTTATTTCAAGTCAATTGATTTACCAATCGCACAGCTTCCATTATTACGGATCACAGCCACAGGACTGGACTCAGCCGTCTTTGATACTTTTGTTTGATGTTCATTAAAATAATGCATATTTTAGGTTACGTCCTTCGTCCATTGTCAGTATGGACCCCGTTGGTACGGATTTGCACTTAGCCAGAGCTCCGTGGAAACCGCAGTACACAATCGAGAACTGCGTTGGAACTCGCGGGAAGATATGATATGTCGACTCGGTAAAGATGCAAATAAAAACAAATGTCTTTCATCTGAAACTATAAACTACTGTGCGTTTGGTCACGGCGAATAAATACAAATCAGCTGATCCGAGGCAAAACTTATTTTACGCTGCAACCGTGCGCAGACGATGCTAGATTTCGGAGCTGCACGGCGCAATCCGCGCCTGAGCTATGCGTGAAAACATTAAAACAAGGATATTATCAACAAGAACCTCGTTGTGACAATCGTTGTTTATGAAAAACAACTGATTAAAATTATGTACACAGGATAAGCCCTTCTTATTAGCTTTAACTTTAACTTTATTATTGATTAGTTAAAAATATCCCTCCAAGAAATATTTAAATCCTTGAAGAATGAGGGGGATTAGTTATTTAAGGTTACATCGTTGTCCCGGCAAATTATTTCAAATAAAGGACATTTGTAGAGCTTATTCTGAAGAACCAAAAAATAAACTTAGAAATGTAATGAATTTAAGTAATAGAGGCATGTATCAAGAGTTATTTCCTGACACAAGCGTGTAAGTATTTGAAGTAGTATAACTGATCACAAACATGTAAAACTTAGCAAATCGTGTATTTGGAAAAAAAAATACTCAAGATTTTAGATATCTTTATTAAATATTATCTGGATTGATATCTTTGTTAACTTTACTCAGATGAATTTAAAAATATTAACTTTTTACAGCAATCATGTAACTCATCTTGTAACAACAAAGCCTCAGTGTGTGTATGCAGGATTTGATCCAACAGCAGACAGCTTACATGTTGGAAATCTATTGGTGTTAATGAATTTATTACATTGGCAAAGAGGAGGTCACCAAGTTATTGCAGTTGTAGGTGGTGCAACTGGATTAATAGGAGATCCCAGTCATCGCTCAAGCGAACGAGAAGCTATAGATAAAAATATTCTAAATTCAAATGTGGCTTTTATTACAAAAGATATCGAAACAATATTTAATAACCATGAAAAGTACTTTTGGAAAGATCGGCCCTACCAACTTTTACCTATCACAGTAGTCAATAACATTACTTGGTATAAAAATGTAAACATTCTTAATTTTGTAAGAGACATTGGAAAGCACTTCAGAGTAGGAACCATGTTAGGCAGAACTTCTGTTCAGTCTCGTCTAAAATCAGATACTGGAATGAGTTTCACAGAATTCACCTATCCCATTTTCCAAGCTTATGATTGGATGCAATTGTTAAATCAGTATAACTGTCGGTTTCAAATTGGTGGCAGTGATCAAATGGGAAATATTGTGGCTGGTCATGAATTGATTTCTCGAATGTTGAAAACTAGTGTTTTTGGTTTTACTTTACCTTTAATAACTGCAGAAGGTGGGAAGAAGTTTGGTAAATCTCTTGGTAATGCTGTATGGTTATCTTCAAGAAGGTCTTCCAGTTTTCAAATGTATCAATACTTTATAAGGACGACTGATGCTGATGTTGAAAATTATTTAAAACTTTTTACTTTCCTAAGTCTTAAACAAATTGAACAACTCATGAAAGAACATAGACAAAATCCAGAAAATCGTAAAGCACAACAGATATTAGCAGAAAACGTTACTATGTTAGTACATGGAGGTAAATGGATTTTTTTAATTAAAAATGATAAAAATCAAATGTATTGTAAAAAATTTACAGTGAGTTGATGTTCAAATTTTTTTGTTTTCTAGAGGAAGCATTAGAAGCAGCAAAAACTGCAACTTTATTGCTGTATGATAAGTCATTAGAATCGCTATCAGTTATGTCTCAAGAACAGATTGCAACAGCTTTTGAAGGAGCAAGTATTGTAGATTTAGTACCTGATGAGACTAATCAAATAACTGTTTTTGACCTTGCTATGAAAGCTAAATGTTTCAAAACAGACAGTGATGCTGTTAGATTAATAAAAGCTGGAGCATTTTATATAAACTATGAGAGAGTTACAAATGTTAATGAAGTGATCAAATTTGGTAAACATATTTTGCCAAATTATATAACACTTTTAAGAACTGGAAAGAGAACTTATTATATTGTACGATGGTTAGAATTAAGGCAAATTAAAAAAGAAATTAGTTATTAAAATGTTAATAGTTATGTTATTTTTGTGTATTATACATGTAAATATAACAATTTACAAAATTTATTTTTTCTTATGATGTTTGTAATGTTAATAATATTTTTCGTATTTGGTTTTTTAAAAGGGGAAAGTCGTGCTCAGTTTGCTGCATTATGATATTCAAATCATTGTTTACTACTTGCTGCTTTTGCCATTCTTCATTTAAAGATGCTTCATTCTTAAGCACTGGCTTGTACTTACCATTTTTCACATCTTGAAGCATACTAACTTTGCGTTGTTTTCTTACTAATACTTCCAAGTTCTGCAATTTACAAAATAACAAATATAAGTCGATTTTTCCAAAAATATATATGAAATTCTAATCTATATTTACATGATGCTTTATTAATTCTGCTTCCATAATTTGCTTTTCTATGTCTGGAATTATATCTTCATTCTGCCTTAATAACTTTTGACCTTCATTCAAGTAATTTAATAATGTTTTTTGATCCATCTTTATGTTTTTTGTTTTATTTTCGATTTGTTTAGCTTCCTAAAAATAAAATTAGTCAGCAAAGCAAAAAAAATACACAAAAAATGAAGTTTATATAAATTACCCTTGTAATTTGTTTTATTTTAGTTTTTTGATCATCCAATCTCTTCTTAAGTACAATCCTCTGATTGTGTTGACTTTTTGGATTTTTCTTTTCTCTGGCCATTGCTTCATCAATGATGTTGTCTCTTCTGGAAATGCAAAACTCCATATCGTGAACTAATTTTTCCTGAGCTTTATGAAGATAAGAAAGGCGCATTTCCATCTTGTGTATTTCACTTTTCATCGTGGCTACATCACCACCTGCATTTCTCTCCTCTTTGTAGCATTTGCTTGTTTCAATTGCAAGTTGAACTTTTTTTTCCCATGACAGACTTTCTTGCTGAGTAGATTTTAATTTTTCTTTTAAAGTAATTTTCTCATCATGCAATTGCTTGATGTCAGTTTGAAGTTTTATTAATTCCATCTCTGCATCTTTCAATGCTTGCACATATTCGTTTTTGACCAAATTATTCTTATCTTCTAGTTCAGTTTTTAGTTCTTTTTGAGAAGCAAGTCGAAGGTTGATCTGAATAAGTTTTTGTTGCAGAGCATTCATGACCTTGCTCATATTTGCTTCTTCTTTCTTTTGCTTCTGTAGTTCTGTTTCAAGTTTATAATTTTGTTGTTCCAATAACATTATATCTTTGCTAATAGTGCTGATATTTTGTATCTGAATATCTCTTTGTTTGCTTAAATTAAATATGCTGCCCTGTTGCCGAAGCCAAAACTGTTGGGCTGTCTTTATTTTTCCTTCAGTTTCATCAATAGTTTTTTCTACTTCGCAAATTTGAGCATCTAAGGGATTGCCCTCTTTTCTATTTGAGACTGCCAGAATCTGAAAAAAAAACGACGTTATTAATATTTACATAAAAGCTGGAGACAGGTTAAATAATTATACCTCTTGTATTTTTTTGTTTAAACTAATAATTTTTCGCTCTTTTTGTTTTAATAGCACATCGTTGTTTTTGAAATCCGTTTGTAATTTTTCGATTTCTTTATGTTTTTCTAAATTCTTTTGCACAACGGCATCTAAATCAAACTTTTCGTTATCTATGATTAAATTTAGTTTTTCCAATTCAAATAAAGTTTTCCCAGACAAATTTTCGAATCGTTTCAAGTTTAATTCATTTTCCAAATTAAAATCCTTTGCCTCATGGAGTAGTTTGTTTAAATGCCGCACGGCTTTGTCATTAGTAACTTTATCATCTAATTTAGCTAAAATATCATCTTCTAAGGCACGTTTATGATTATCCAGTTTGCTCATTTCTTTATTCAGAGATTTTTCTTCGTTAAGTGTAGCTTCATATTCCTACAAAAAGTTTTAAAATCAATAATAATAAATGTATACTGTATAGATAATTCTAAAACTTATCTTTTAATACATACTGTTGCTACAATGTTATACTCTTTTTCGGTCTGCTCAATTAGATTGGAAGTTTTTAGAAAGTTGGATTCTAAATTTAAATACTTTTCGTTATCTTGTTTGTATAATTTTTTTATAAGCTTGATTTCTTCACTGATTCTTAATTGTAAAGAAGTTAATCTTTCATTATTCTCCATTTCCTTGGAAGAATCTTTTTTCAGCTTATCTATCTGTGCTTGCAAATTCTGCAAAGATTCGCGGATTTTCCTAACAACCAATGAAACTTAATAAATAATCAGTACAGTTCCATAAATCGAAAATTTTGACAATTGCTTACAAACCTCTGTTCAATAGTAATTTCATCATTTATCTTATCCCTTTGATTAATAAGGTTTAGAACACTATTCCACGCACTGTACAGGGTTTTGTGTTCTTTTTCTAATCCTTCTAAGTCAGCATTAGCATCAGCAATTGTTTGACCTAGAGCTATTTTTTCTTGATCTTTTATTTGCAACTGCTCATCAAGATCTTTTATCTCATTTTGAAGCTTCCAAACTTCATCTTCAAGTTTATACAAAACAAAATCCCTTTGTTGTTTTTGATAGAGTAGTTCACGTTCTAGGGTAGCATCTTTTTCCGATATCCTTTTCGAAATAGTTAAATTACTGGCCAATTCATCCTGCCACTTAGAAAACTGTTGCTGCAGTGTGTCAAGACTTTCAATACTTTGTAAAAGCCTTTTTTCCTTCAGCTTTTTATCTTCCAATTGATCGTGAAATTTTTTATGAGTCTCTTTGATCTTCTTCAAACGTTCATCAATATCTCCTCTCAAATTAATAACTTCAGCAAGCATATCTCTATAATTTTCAAGTGCTGTTTCTTGTCTACTAGCTTCTTGCTGAACATCATAAAGAATGATACCTTCATCTTCTCTAGTTTTGTTCGCGTTTTTAATCGCGCCTTCCTGAAAATAAATACATAAGAACGGCATTTCAAACGTAATAAATTTATTTGTGTACATAAATACAAAGTTATAAAGTATCATACAAGTTCAACAATTTCATCAGATAACTTGTTATTAATGCGAAGAAGATGTGACTTGAGAGCATCCTGGAATCTTTTCATTAATGGATCATCAGGATCCATAATTTTAAATTCGCTATCATCTGAACTCGACATCCATTTTTGCCTTGTTGGAACTGCAACATTATCTTGATTATACACTGGTGATCTTGACCGATAAGCATCGTCTCCACCTTCTAATACAAAATCTCCCCTTTCACCAGCCATAATAGAATTTTGTTTAAAACACTAATTTTTACTACAATACACTAATCGCATCGTTAAAAATGATAATAAATAAGAATAATAAATAAGGAAAATGTAGGAAGCTTGGGTAGGAAAGGCAAAGTGAATCATAATTTGATCAAACACAAACAACTAGTAACCATGGTGATTTTTGTATTATTGCGACTGATATTAGGATATATAATTGCAAATATTTAAATTGGTTAGAGCCGCACTGTTACTATATTGCATCTGCTAAATTAGACACTGTATCAATCGCAATATTATTTATTTGCGAAAAGTTACATTTTATTTAACATTATCACAACATTCATCTGTAACAGATATATTTATATTATACTCGAATTATTAATTTGCTTGAATCTTAAAATCGTCAGTAATTACAAAAATCTGCATGCATAACTATTTTTGTAAAGTTTTTCTGCATAAAATGTTATATTATAATTATAAGTAAACTCAAACGCAAAATTTGAAAAAATACTCGCACATGAGTGCAGGTTGCCCAACACAAGAACAGAACGTAATTTTTTGTTCCTTTACATTGGCATCACTGCGTTTCGTAAAAACTTTTATATATATTAGTGCATATTCTATATAGCCATATATTTTTTATCTGCGAGTTCGGTTTCAGTGAATTGCGACGGATACGCAGTTATTATAAGTGTAGGCAGCATTATCTTATAAAGCATATTTTTAAGGAATTAAAGAAGTAAGTTTTGTCCCGAGGCAAAAAGCGCGGCAAAACATTGAGCTCCAACGAGGATTGGTCCCGCAGTGGCTGTCGCTTGAAGACGAAGCGAAATTTTTCATGAAAATCGTGACTGCGAAAACCCGGAAGCTTCGTTCCCTCGCATTATAACGCATTTTGTTTGCCGCCAAAGCTCGCGCCCGTCGCCGCCAGTTGTTCTCGCGCGCTTTCGTAATTCTGTTTATTGGCCGGTCGCACATTGCACGACAGGATAGTCGCTTTTGCCTCGCGCGTCTCGCGATCGCGTATAAGCCAAAGTAATCTCAGTCGCATTGTATTCGCGAAAAAGAGCAGTATCGTGCCGTACAAGAGACGCGCGTCTAGAAGGAGAAAGAGGGAGACAGGGAGAGAGGAAGAACAAGAACTTCCATTGCCTTTGAGAAGGAGAACGAGTAGTACTCTCAGGTCTGCCTTTTCCCTCCCTGGCGCCCGAAGAGCAGCCTTTTTTTCTTCACGAGGAGACGAGGAGACGCGTCGGCGAGAGTACGCGTAGTTTGTGCGTATATACGTTGAGGTGGAGAGAAAAATATGGCCAAGGTACAGGTAGCCAACGTCGCCGTCCTCGACAATCCATCGCCGTTCTCGAATCCGATACAGTTCGAGATCACGTTCGAGTGCATTGAGGAGTTGAAAGAAGGTTAACCTAACTGTATAATTATCGCTATTTTAATGGAAAAATTCGTTAAGCACTGGATTGGTTGCTTAATTGATCTCGAGAGTCGGCTGACGTATATAATGACGCTTTTTGAATAAATAATCTGACCGTTTCGAAAGTTTTGTAACCGTCGCTTCATTCTTTATATCTCGTCATCTCACTGCTTATTGGACCTCTCAATTAAAATACTAGTACAGACAAGTTTCATGACTGATGTATGCCTACTTATGCACTACATCCTTTATCGCTACTCATCCATACTTTTTTATTTACTTAACCTAACATGACTGATTCGACTGATTGCGCATATTAGATAAAAAATTTTATATTTCGGCTTTATTTTTCAGATTTGGAATGGAAAATGATATATGTTGGCTGTGCTGAGTCAGAAGAGTTTGATCAAATTTTGGATACCATCTACGTGGGACCCATTCCAGAAGGAAGACACATGTTTGTGTTTCAGGTATTTTTAAATGCCTTACAAATGTCAAAACAACATTTTTTTATACTATTAACAAAGTGTTTGTGAACTATTAAATAATTTTTCAAATTCTTTAGGCTGATCCCCCAGATACAAGCAGGATTCCTGTAAATGATGCCCTGGGTGTTACTGTAGTATTATTAACATGTTCCTATCGTAGTCAAGAGTTCGTAAGAGTTGGATACTTCATAAACAATGAATACACAGACCCAGAATTAAGGGAAAATCCACCACCACAGCCTCAATTTGATAAAGTGCAAAGGAACATTTTGGCTGATAAACCTCGTGTAACTAGATTTAAGATTAATTGGGACGACAGCTCAAGCTCACCAACAAATACCATTGCGGAAGGAATGGATGCACAATCAACCGTGGAAGAAACTACACAAGACGTTCCCTCAGCTTTAAGTTTCACGGAAAATACACAAAATAGTATGGAAGTAATGTAAATTATTTATGTTTAGTTCTTTTTTTTTCATTTTTAAATAAGTTTAAATTTTAACGTCTCCATATATTATTTTGGTCAAGAAACAAAATCTATGCTTTATTAGCAAAAATGGCTGAAATTTCAAAGTAAAATCTTTTTATATTATAAATCTCATTATTACCATTCTGCTGTCATAATCATTTCATATTTAATTTATGCATTCTACATGTACAAATGAATTATTTTGCCAAGTTTGTAAATTAATTAGAACTGAGGTAAAAAAGGATTTTTTAAATCTGTGAAAAAACAGTAATTGTTTAGACATCCTAATGAAATAGAATCTTCCTCAATAATTCGATTGTTGCCTGCTGTATAAAATGCATAGTATTTTTAACTTAAAATTTTTTTCAATTAAGTTTAAACTTTTTGTTTGGCTCTGTCACTCAATGTCTAATTGAAGCTAATAGATATAAACAACAACAAATTAAGCATTTTCATAAAATGTATATTTACTCTGCATTTTTAAAATTATCATTATTTATTATATTTATGAATTTACGTTTTATAAAGATACTGAATAACAGTCCAACCAGGATTTAAACTCTAAACAACATTCTATTAGCAGCAATGAAATGGATTATTTAAAATGAAAATCAAATATAAAAAACATTATGAATATAAGTTGTATACAATCTGAATTCGTACCTCGTGATCATTGTAAACTACTTCAAAAGAGATAAGCGAAACTCTTTTTGTATATTTTTTATTAATTCAGCACTGTCTATTATTAATTGTATGTTTATCAAATAGTCTCATAATTTAATATGGAAATTTCGAAGCAACACTAAATTTATGTAGTCAAGCTACTAAATGTATAAATTCAACTATTATTTTTGTAAAACTTCAATTATTGACATTTTTAGATTTATTCATTCATAATTAGTTCAATTTATCAACGCCTAGAAAATAAAATAGAGTTAATACTCTGAACGTTCATGTATATATATACATATTAAAAATGACATTGTTTTCTACTTATATAAGATATGTCTATTCTATTATTTTACCTATACCGAAAACTACTTTTCTAATATAGGGTGGAGGTACAATGATGATAAAACTTCATGTATAAACATTTATTATACACGTATCTTTCAATAATACAAAGGTAACGAAAGGCATACAGGTAGCAACAGCGGTAACAACATTATAACGATTTCCCTTGATTAACAGATACAATTGCACTGTCTTCATTTTCTTCCAGCTATCTGTATGTATGCTGTCAGAATGCAGACATACTTTGTTAAGAGGATGCTAAAATCAATTAAAAATTCAAATTTAGTGCTACAATGTAGCAGATAAAAAAAGGAATCAATTTAACAACAAATTATAAAAACAAAATTTTAAAAAACCAACGCATGCTTTCTCTTCAGAACATAATTTACCATTTTATAACATTTGAAACCTGTATAAATATTTCGAGTAATGGCATTTGAATAATATTCAAAATCATGTTATTCAATTGCTATTTGAAGAGATCTTTAAATATTAACTTTATTTTTTTTGAAATGGTAAATAATTACGTACCGAAAGGAAAGTGACTTGGTTTTTCGAATTTTTTTTACTATTGTGAGCAAATTTCTACTTTTTCTTCTATTATATATATATATATTGAGGCATGAAATTCGCATTTTAGCATCCCCTTAGTAAATATATATTTCCAACTTGAATGATTACTTTAAATATCATTAATAATTTATCATAAATATCATTTTTTTATCATACAATATATTTAAGAGCCCTCATGCACGCATATATAATATTATTTTATTTTTATGTTGCATTAACTTTAAAATTTTAAAATATCTGTTTTTAAATTTTATATTTTACTTTAAAAAATTATGTTCAATGCGTCCTTTGCACAACGAAACGAGCTAAGGAACGTCCGTAAATTCGATCATTAATAAATAATTATTATTAACGTGCACAAGAGCTTTTATACTCTAACGGTTTTTGTATTAAACTATGTATAACATTTATTGGTACATGATTTTGACCCTGCTATGAGGAAAATTTTTGAAGCGCCTGCATATATTGTTAATTCTATAGTTTTGGTAGTTTTGAAAGGTAAAAATAATATGATCACAAAGGAGAATTTCTGATTCGCAAATTATTACAGTACATTATTTTTCAACATCGTTTCGATTTGAAAATCTTCAGAAATAAAAAAAGTATACGTAAATTTGTGATCAATGTTTCTATCTGTTATATTCGTATTTTATTTGTTTAATTTTAATATTTTATTAAGAATTAATTTGAGATGCTCCACTTTGAAGATTGAAGTCACACTTTCTAATCTAGAATGACAAAATATTCTTACATTGAAACATTGATTAAACATCGTAAGGCTATGGTTGAAAATGAAAAAGTAATAAAAAAATTATGTTGACTTCTCAATGTTCAACGATTTCATATAATACAAGCAATTCTATAGTCTATACAAGACTAAAATCTACATAACTGTGCAGTAACTTTATTAGTTTCTAAAATACAATGCATTCTTATTACGTCTTATCTTCTGTTGTTTTCAAGATACCTTTTGTGATCAAATTTTCTCGTTTTACACCTGTACCATTTTTAGTTGTTAATTGTTAAATTACTCGACAGGAGAGCGCTATTGCTCCTTGTGAAACATGCGAGTAATTGACTAAGAATATTACTTAATGATTTATTTATTTTTCTCGATTAAACATTGAAGATTTTATCGGCAAAAGTGTTATTATATCAAAATCAACATTATTGCTGGAATTTTTACGCATGTATTATATATTAAGAATTTCGTAGAATCTTATTATATGTATCTTCAAATTAAGCTTTTTTCCGTTGCCTCTTTTTTAAGCACTTGCAATTTATATACAAAAAACTTTCTTTGATTAGATTAACATCATCTATATAGAGGCACTTCTACACAATTCATGTATGTACTTTTCAAATGTCACAATGTATTACTGTCATCATTATTGGCAAATCAACTGACATTTAAGCATGTATAGAGGTGTAATTTGCAAAGTAGGCATCTATGTCGTTTTTCTATTGGCACTAAGTTCCTTAATTCGTGGGAAGACCATTTGAACAAGTATTTGTTATCAGACTATTTTTTTCCTAAAATCTCTTACAATGTAAACGGTCTTTAAAGAACGTGCAGTTCTTGTAAAAAAATACAAACACACGGGAATCGAATTCATTTTTTATTATTTTTCCTCACATTGCGCCAAAATTACGCACTTATTTCCAGGCGCGTGGAGAGAATGTGGTACTTTCGGGGCTAGTTCGAGGAAAAATAATATACGCTCCACGGGAATAAATTCAGACAGCTCATATCTTGTTTTTGCCACCCTTGCCTTCAGCTCGGGTGGTAATTCGCACAAGATATAGACTATCCAAGTTTTTGCCTCGCTTAGGTGCGTAATATACTATTTTTTTATTTTACTTATGCATTTCCTGAGGATTCGTGGAAGGGTTAAACTATTGTCTCTGCGCAGAGTTGCAAAGATAGTTCGAAGCAAACGTATGGAAATAGCTAATTATTTGAAACACGAATATAATTTCCATTCTCTAGGCTGTAGGTATATATAAAATGAACATCTCATTTTAAATTATCAAAAAATAAAAATCACTTTATGCTCAGTACTGGTCAACGATGTCGGAACAGCTATACTGCTGCCATATGGTACAGGTGTCGTATTTTTATGTGTATTGTCTCTTAATAACCACTGCAAGTATAGATTGGACAAACGGCAATATATGATCTGGCAAATACAAATATATCATCTAATAAATGTATTGAAAATGTATAATAGGATGTGCGCATATTTGTTCTTGCGTACACAATAAAATACATCATTACAACATTTGCGCGAAATTTTTAGTGAATACTTCAAGCTCTTACAACCGGATCATCAGTCACATAAGTAAACATAGTTTGAAACGTTTGGCTTGGTTTTAAATTTATAAATATAACAACGCTGTGGGTGATTAAACATTGACGATAGTACATACGTATGTAGTACATACCTTTATCAAAATATGAATGTATATAATAAAACTTATATTAGTCTTTGTGACTTTTTTTATCTCCTATATGGTTCTTACAATATATTTAATTGCATGGAAGAAGCCTCTTTTCTGTATGTACTTAAATTGAGCACACATTTAAATCTTTAGGCCTGTGCATTATTTTACGAAGCCCAAGGAATTCGATTGTTGTATATATAGTGTGTATATATATAATATATTATTTTACAATTTGGCATATCTATATTTAAATTAAGCACTAACAAATCGGTTAATGTACAAGTTAAACTATCTTCCTTATGATAATAAAACATCGATTCATTTTTTAGCGTATAAGTCGATAATCATGATATCGTTTATAGTACCTCTTAAAGCATCACTAATAATACGTAACTGTAATAGCATTAATTAATATTTCAATTTGAACATAGAATCAATTGGTCCATCTAAAATTTTTTTAAGACTATTTCTTAGTACCTTAGATACAACACCTAAGAACTTTGACAAAAATTTCGGATGCGCACGTTTATCGTTTATTCCTAAGTTTCGCAATATTCTAAATTGTTATGGGCATCATCATCTGTCCACAAATGACAAGTTACCCATTACATTTAACTTGACAAAACTTTTTAAATTTGAGAATGTCCGTACAAATTTAAAAAATATATAACAAAATTAATATTTTACATTCCGTGCAATAAGTACCGCTTTGACGCACGCTTATAAATACAAGCGGTAAGAAATAATAGTATTTATTGTACGGATCAATGAATATTATCTTTTGCTTTGTGAGAAAGTTAAAAATATATATATTCAACAATTTCGTATATAAATAATTGCATCTGCAATATATATGTATTAATTTTGTCAAAACTTATTATGTTGCTTCATGTAATCTTTCTATATTTAGTTCAACAACACAGTCAGTGATATATCTTAATGTGGATTGCACGCCATTTTTTACTCCCTGCTACAGAATAAACAAATAGTTTATGAATAATAGTTAATGGAATAAATAAAAAATACATTCAATAGCAACCAAAAAGATCTCTAGAAAATGCTTGCCTTATAATTAACGATTTTGGGTTTTTTTATCATTGACTATGCAAACATAAACTGGTCTATATAGAACTAATGGTGCTTGAGTTGTCAGGTGGTCGCTACCATCATAAACTTGACCCAAAAGAAATTCTGGTCCAATATAGCATCCTCCTTCTACATGTTCCATTGCAGTATCTATATCATAAATTCAATAAATTATTAGCACTTGCTATTTAATATACATATTCATCTGTTTGTACTACTAATTACAAACCATATTTAATTTGTGGCTGCTGAGTTAAATTTGGTATCCTAAATGGTACTGTTGCTACTGTTATTGGAAAATGCATCTGCATATCTTCACCTGATTTTTCTAATTGAACACTTACCTATAACATAAAAATATAATAAATCTCAAATAAGACTTAAAAATTAATGTAACAAACGTTTTATACCAATATAGCTATATAGCTTAATAGTTTATTGAGTTTAATTAATGAACAAATCAAGTATACCTTCAGAACATAATAAATTTGTATTAAACGACATACACCAACTAAAGTTGGTGGGCAAACAGGGAGAATCATTTTCTTTGATGAATCCCATTTAATTGCAGTACCTGGTGGAACTGGTTCACCTTTGTACTCCATAACAACTTTTTGCTGTTCTTTACTAGTGCCAAGAACTCCTCGGTCAATAAAAAATTCAACATACTAGAATTAATCATATATTAAAATTGTATAATAAAAGAGTATTTAATTTTTAATTTAGTTAAAAAGAAATAGTACTTGAGTTAATTTGACTTGCAACCATGCTTTTTCAATCCCTTTATTATCAATAGCAGCTTTTAATTTAATACTTTCACCACAAACATAAGCACTTCTTTCCAACTGTGCACTCAGTTCAACAGGATTCCTTCGACAACAAAAGCAACAGGATGTTCGTACTTCACTTCCTATCATAGGTTTCTGTAAATAGAGAATATTTTGAATTTCTTTTCTTTTAGTTTCTAGAACAGATTAAATATTTTAATGTGTACCAAATATTGTTCATCCATGCAATCTATGTGAGGTCCAATAAGTGTAAAATATTTTAATCCTTGTGGTGGACTTGCATAAGGCCTATCAACTGTCGCTTTTACATAATAACGTATGTACCCAGTGCGAGATTCAAAACTGCAAGGTAACGCACTTTCTGGTAAATTAAATGTGAATGGAAATTGATGTTTTCCTCTTGGTAAAATTGGAATAGGCCCTTCTGATGAATCTAAAAAATTGTTTAAATGTATTGCTCATGACTATTTGTAAGTACAAATTAGCTGCAATAGTAAATTAAATTACCATGACCCCACACAACAATACGTTCATCCACAAAATATTGATCATCCTTAACATTTCTTCTGTCACCACTTACTAAAATTTTCCATTCAGCGTGTGCTTGACCGCGCAGTGATAACCTCATTGCTATATGATTTTATTAGTAAAAAAATAGTACAATTTATAAAATAAATATTTTTATTAAATGCATTCAAACATACTCAACAGGTAATGACAATAACAAAAAAGGTATAAAGAAATAAAAAGATACCATAGATAAAATTAAAATAGATTTATTTATTTCATAAAAAATATTTGAACAATTTATGACAAGAAATATAGTTTCATGCTTATTATTACTAATAAATACTTAAATTATATCACATTTATTTTACCACAATATAGCAGCATGCTTAAGGTATAAAAACCATGAAAAGAAATATAAAAATCTCTAGACATAGTATATGATTTTGACAAACATATAATTATGTATTAAAATAACGTACATCTCAATTTGAAGTTCTCAGTTGTGTGCAAGATGACATGACCTCGTATAGTTTCCCCTGCATAATATATATCCTTTTCTAGCTTAATGTCAAACTCGCTAATGTTATCCATTGTTTTAGAAGACAAATATTGGAAAAGAACTTTTCATAGATACTAAAATTGTACGCATGTAGCTATATGCAATATATGCATGTACGACATGTACGTGGATAACAAAGCAGAATGCTTCTGTACGTCGAACAAAATGCAAGTATATCTGGAAGACAATTTGCACACGTTTTTTTTGTGCAAACAGTTGCAAGCAAGTTCTGAAAGTTCTTTAAAACGCTTCAAGAAAATAAAGTCTGGAAGCTCATTGACAATACGATCGTATGTATAGATATAGAGTTCAAGTAAATACAGCAAAGTTTGGAATGCACATCAGAGACAATGCAAGGGAAAGTATACAGATTAAAGAGACTATAAAAAAGACGTAGTCACAAGAACCCGAGTAAAAACGGCGAAGTTGATATCACCCGACACTTTAAAGTCACATCTAGCCTCGAGATTTACGCGCAACCATCATCCCGACGATTATCGCTGGCTCGTCGGCTAAAGAATCTTTAAGTACATCTCGCAGTGTAAACTGGAGCAAACTATTTCGCGCATTATTTTCCCCGGTCAGCGAGCCCATTTAATACTCTTCATTTTATTCAACGCAGTTCTCACGTCGAGGCTTCGAAAATCCCGAAAATAAGCGCATTTTTCAAAACGTCACGTATAGAGTACAGTAGCTTGCGCAAGCTATAATAATAGTAAGTGTATAGACAACAATACACGTCACACAGACTTTTTTTTCGCGTACTCCTTTAAAGCAAAAGTACTCATCCCGCAGGCAGAGCCGCACTGAGACTGAGCCATATACGCGAGCTCATAATACTATGTATATATATATATGTATGACGACGCGATCGTCAATACACACTTGACGATGGTGATATAGCTCTATCCTTGTCGTCCCAAATCTAAATAACCTCAAGGCTTCTTCGCAAGAAAACCTCATGCACCTAGCCTTCGAGACCGGGTGCGGGATCCAGTTATAAACAAACGCTCTCATGAGAATCATTCCAAAATAGTAAATATTATATTGCGCGCACGTGCGTTATAACTAATCCCTAGCGGCCGGAGTTTCAGCACATACCTATCCTAATCGTTTTTTGTTTTAACAATAAAACAAGGATGAGAAAGGATCAATGAAAGTGACTAGACATTCGGAAACATGGAGAGCGACGTTATAGGTATTGTAAACATAGCCGTTCCAGAAAAATCTTCGAAACTCGGTTTCATTCTAGCTGCTATTACAGGTTCGGCTAAGTGATACTTTTTATTGTTGTTTCTTTGTTTATTCCTAACACTGATGTGTTTATAGAATAAGTAATCATACAGCGGATGAAATGCAATGATGATACCAGTAAAATTTTTATTGACTGAACTCCTATTGTTGTAGGTGGTGTTGGAATAGCGATAAGTGTTATATGCATCCCATTTGTTAGTCCTGGATTTAGAAGAATATGTCTACCTTATGTACCGGCTACAACATGTCAGGTACAGAATGTTTTACAAGCTCTAAAAGGAAGATCAGGAAGGCTTCTTGACATAGGAAGTGGCGATGGAAGAATTGTAAGATTTATAGTTTACGATATTTCAAATATATTAAAGAAAACACTTATTAAATTTAAATAAAAATGGTTTTACAAGGTTATAGCTGCAGCTAAAGCTGGATTTAAAGCAGATGGTGTAGAACTTAATCCATGGCTTGTAGCTTTTTCTAAAGTATCAGCTTTTTCTAATGGTGTTTTCTCAAAAACCTCATTTTTCAAAAAAGACTTGTGGAAATTTAATTTTGGCAATTACAATAACATTGTTATATTTGGAGTTGAAGGAATGGTAGTTATAAAATGAGAATTCTAACATTTCTTATGACTTACATATAGTTTTACATAAATATCTATCTATCATAGATGGAGGAGTTGAAAAGCAAATTCATCTCAGAGCTTAAAGAAAATTGTACAGTTGTTGCTTGTCGGTTTCCAATTACAAACTGTAAACCAATCATGACAATTGGCGAAGGAGTAGACACAGTTTGGGTGTATGAAACGCCTCTAAAGAATATGTAAGGAAGAATTTGTTTATTGTTACAAATTAAAATTTTATTGCTGTGCTAATTTATTGTACATAATTTTTAATTCAATACATTTAAGTAATAAATTAATTATTTAAAAAATAAAAGTACATTGATGAGAGTTTCATTCTATAAAAATATATTAATTTGAATAAATAATACTTTATACTTTAAATAAAAACATGCAATGTCTATGTACAGAAAAAAAATTTTTGGCAGTTTTAAGAAATATTACGTTTCATCTAAAAACTTGACAGGCAAGGTAATAAATATTTCATGGTATTAAAAATTTCGTTTTTAAAATAAAATATTTTATAAATGCTTTCTTAGCAGTTACTTATGTAGAGTAACTCACATTACTCAGATAATAACTTATTTACAAATCAGCGCTTTTATCACAAATGTCTTAAAAGTTACATTAACATACATCACAAAAGTTCACTATTGTTTTTGTTGCCATAAACCTGGTTTGATTGGCATGAACACGTTAATTCGCTTGTATGAAAAATTGGCTTATGAGATTCAGTACTCCAATAATTGGTACACAAGTATGACACATAACTTGTAGTACGGTCATGGTTCCTTGTCTGTATGAGATCATCAAGTGCAATAAACTAGGTAACGTGAATACATAGACTAATCCGCTGATAGCACCAGTGTAGCGAATAATGGTACCAACGTGCGGCATGAATATCGCGAAGAGCACGCAAATTGTGACTATAATGAAATTCATCATTAGAATGTAACTGCGACGGCACTCGGTCGTTTTGAACACAGAAGAGAGCAACTGGATCCTCAGCATGTAGGCTATCAAGGGATACACCGTGAACAATTGGAAGAGAAGAACCACGCGAGCTCCTACAGTTAGACCGTCATTTTTTTGGAAATTGTTCAGTAAGTTCTGAAACCAGTATTCAATTATTATTCTTTGAAGTTGAGACGCTTCCTAAAATCAATTTTTAATTTAAAGCGACACTTACATCTTCGATGCATGCTTTCGCTAACGGAAAGCAAATGTAAAATACGATTCCAACAATTATGTAAGTAATCGTGACTAAAATGTAAGCTATAGTCAAGTCTCTTCCCTGAAATGAGAATTCGATTTTTCTTAAGTACAAAAGAGCTATTCACTAGGTATACATTCGTATTATAATTATTATTATTATTATTATCATCATTATACGTTTTTCTTTTGATTCCTGTTGCTCTGCATGATTGTTATGATGATGTTGTGTATAAAAAACGATAGCGACAGCATTCCCGAGAGAACTGGAAATGTCGAACGCAATATCCAGCTTTCTTTCCAGGCAGTTTTGTTCATGTTGATTCCCCAGGATGCTGACTTTACCAAAGTGAATACCACCAAATACAGAATGGCGATAGTACCTATTAATTATTATTCGCCATTTATTTAGTTTAGATCGCATTATATTATAGATTATAAACATCAATTTAGTTAAAGTCCCACCAAGAGAATTGAATTTGGTGAAAAATGTCGTAGTATTGAAGTTGAGAACTGGAAACACAAGTAGAGCTAAAAATATCGGTACCGTCTTGTACAAATCCCAAGCTGGTCCCAAACTGTCAAACGAATTTTCATAATTTATCGTTCCATTCAGGTCCTCTTTAAGGCAGAGCACTTGAAAAATCAAAGTTCAACTATTAGTTCTGTGTCGTGATAGAAAAGTATTACTACTAATTATTATTAACCAATCATAATACTTACGATCGTTGTCAGTTTTGTTGTAGATGACGGGCAATACTGGAACTCCCGCAATCATATCTATAAAGAAAGCAAAGAAAAGAATGTTAAAGCACTCTTAATTTGCAATGATACGTATCGTAAGAGAACAAAATTTTACCGTAGAGGAAATTCCCGGAATTGTACAAAAAATTGGACATGAGGATCCAGTAGGCAATATTTGCACCCATAAGAACGCTGATGCTGAATATGTTTGCCATGTGCTCGGCCCAGGAGCCCAGGAAAGCTCGACTGAGATCCATCACTTCGACCCTCTCGCCACCTCCTAAAAATCAAATCAGCCTGAGTATATATGCTTATCATTCAATTCGTATATGACGATACCGCGTCTCCATTATCATCAACGGCGCCTCTATCTCGCCGCTGAAAAGCCCATTATACTATCGCCACTAAAAATAATCGACGAGACATTGTTCTGTACGATGCAAAAAAAAAACAAAAAAAAATAAATAAACAAAATTAAAACAAGTCTCGCACCGACTGAAGAGATTACAAATTCTTCGCTGGTTGCTCGACTTGATCTCTAATCGAGCGAGCTATAAGTAATAAACTAATTTCGTAAATCGGAGCTCAATCATTTTATCTAACTGGGTTGAAGCGAGCGTCGGCGCAAAAAATATTATTAGTATTGAATTGCATGCTAACCGTGATACTTGTGAACTTGCAGCAGTTTGTAAGCGGTGAAGAGGCACAAGCCGCTCATCGCGAGGATCAGGATAATCGCCGGCACGAATCCGGCCATGTAAATGCCCCAAGGCATTGTCAACATCGACGAGCCGAGAATTGTGTTCCAGACGGAAAAACTGAAATCCAAGCCAGATTAAGATTTCGATGAACTCTTGCTCAACCTTGCGAGATTTTTGGAATCTCGCTCAAGCCATATAATACACACACACACACACACATATATAATCATACATACATACGGTATTACACAATTAAGTCTGTCGCGACTGTATGTACTCCATATTAGTCTTTGCGCGCGCCAGAAAATCGACGAGCTTTGGAGAAAAAAAAAATCTCGCAATCAAGAAGGTCAGTGAATTTTATTTTCCAATCGAGCTGTCCCTCGATAAAAGAGCGCTCGCGGTGGCGTGCGCGCGTCACCGAGAGACGTCAAACTCAGCACGCGACCTTAGAACTTTTTGCCGAGCTTGCAGCGCGCTCATATATATTTATACTCACATCGTGACTAGGGAGCTTTGCTTCGGCGCCTTCATCTCGTCCGTCGCGTCGCCGATGCTTCCTTGCCTCGGCAAGGACTGCGTGAAAAAGTCCGCGAGCAAGCCGCCCTTCTCCGTTCTCCCTTCCAACAGGTCGAACCGGTCATCCTCCAAGAGCTGCGAGCCGTTCAATCATCGTTCAAAATTATTATTGCTCGCAGGCCCGTTGCGGATGGGCCCATAGACGCATTTGTGCGAAACATATAATTGACGTCGATATATACTCTTATAAGAGACTCTGGCTTGGCAATAAAACGTAAAGCGATGATTACCAGCAAATCGGCGTTGTGAACCTCGTAGCACTTTTCGCGTTCGAAGGCCGTGGGTAGTAGCGAGGCATTGACCGATGGGGGGAGTCGTTCGTTGACCAACGGCGGCAGCCGCTTCGGAAGCCGAGACGAGATCGAGTTGTAGTTATTTATTCCGACGCTCGTACTGCCGAATCTGACGATAACAGACGTTTACATACACTCTTAAGTATTTTTCGTCTCTTTCGCATATAATAAACATGTAAACAACGTCGCGCTTTCGTGCGTACGAGTAAACAGCGCACAGCGCGAGCCTGCAGTAGCTCAGTCGTTACATTGAGTCAATTGAAAAGAAGCGAGACACTCGGCGTTGAGAAACGGCGATAATAGTTCTCGTGCGAAATGTCGAAATTCACGCAGGCCAGCCGCGCGGACTGAAATTGTAAAGTGAACGGAACGCCGAAGGAGGAAAAAAGAATGGAAAAGATCGTCCGACCTGCAAGAGCTTTCGGCAGTGCTGGAGTCGAGATCGCTGGTCTCCGAGTCCTGGAACATGAGGATCGGTTGCTGATCCTGACTGGCGTGGGAGCATCCGGAGGACAAGAGCGGCGCGCTCTCGGAGCCACTGTCCCTCTGGTGCTGCTGCGCCAGGGTCTTCCTGTAGAAGCCCGGCGGCGGTTGCCTCGACTTTCTCGGTCCACTGGCTCTCTTCGGCCTGTTGTCCATGTCCCCTCGTCGATTACAACGTACTGCGCTATTGTGTATTATATGTGTACGCGCGCATAGCACACATACGGCAAAGGAAGAGGGGATCGCGCACCTCAGCAGCGAGATCCGGCTCGGCCGCGCTCGGCGCTGACAATGCGACAGTGGCCGGCGGTCATCTTCCTATACCGATAAGCCCCGCAGCGCAGCACGCGCGCATCGGCGACGACTACGACTTTTGTGGTCTAAATAAAAGTCCGAGAGTTATTAATATACGTATGCAGTTATTAACGTGAGAGCGAAATCGCGCAGCGGGCCGCACACTAAGCGCAACGAGAGTCGTAGGAGCAAGTGCGCGATGCTACTGCCGAGCGCGAGCTTTCATCGGAGCGCGCACGTCATCCTTGACCATAGCTCTCGATGATCCCCACCCGCTTATCCGCAACGATTCGGTCTCCATCTCTTTCTATACATGTGTACGACGATATTACAATGAGCGCTATCCACGAGTTCGAGGGATGGCTTTTCGCGGTGACCATGCGATATTGCGCTTTTGTATACGCAGATACACATATATATATAAGTATACACATGCGTGCAAGTATATACGCGCGGAATAATTCAGCGAGGACGCGCGCGCGCGCGCATCGCTCTTTATTGCAAAGATCTAATTTCGGAGTAACGACGACGAGGCGAGGGACTCGCCGCGGATAAATCGTATTCTCTTTCTTTTTTTTTTTATTCCGCGATCAAGGGAGCTTGCCCAATGACAGCGTATATATGATCGGAAGAGCGACGAAGTTTCATCATTCCTATATGAGACAAAAACAAACGCGAGTGAAAATTTTTTCAGATAATGTTACACACTTGTATATACATGCGCGCGGACGATTTTTTTCTCGCTAACGCACGGTGTACGCCTGTACATATATGTGCGTACGTTCTACCTATTGAACGCGCTGATTCGTCATTTTTTAGTGGAATTGTTGTTGAGTTTTCATATATATATATATATATAATCTGGAGTTCGCGAGGCGCGAGATGTAACAACTACTCGTTGTTTCATCATAATGATAAAGTTGCGCGGAATTATTTTTAGCTATATTCGTGTAATTTATGATTCATTATATCGACCCTGCATAAGTAAACACGTACCTTTGGAATATTTTTGATCTGTGTTAAATATAACGAGCACATGTTATTATACGTAAAGTGTAGATATCGCAATTTTAAGATAGCTTGGAATTATAAAAACTTCGAATTGGTATCAAAATTTCCGAGAGATACAGCAATAAATTTTGGTAATCATCTAATTTACAATGTTATTGCAATTTCTGGTCTTGAACTACTGATTAAACCAGAAAAATTTGTTTATGTAATATTTTATTTTTCGATCTGATGACTGTAAATGCTTTGTATTCGGCGTAAACAATTGATATAAGAAATTAATATGATTGCACATATTTACAAGTGTGTATAAGTTTGAAAAAAATCTCGTCAACAAAATCGTCCAATGATTTATCTGAAATTTACTCAATCCGCTGTTTTTTAGTACCTAAACGAGAGTTTTGCTAGTTGATCCGTTCTTCACCGTGTGCGTTCGTGCAAAAAAATTCATTATATTAAATCTTTCGGAAAAAACTGCATTTATTACTACATTATATGGACTTAAAAATAAATTCGTTTAATGCACGCGCTAACATAATGAAAGATCGACGTGTCGTATACGATTCTTCTACGCCGTGTACAGAATCATAGGATCCATGTATGAGAAATTCACGGTTTTCCAAGGTTCCGGCAAAATGCACTGCACGAGCGACTTTCGAACTATAAATATAGTGCGTTTGCAGGCGGAATATCTGCGTCAGAAAATCGCACTGCGGGCTGCGTCTCCCCGCTTCTTTTTCCCACTAGTTTTTGCCTCCCGACACTTTTAAACTCGGTGCAGACTGTTTTGGCCGAACTTTGCGCGAACGACCAGATTACGCGTCGCCACATCCGATAACGGCTGTCCTATTTCGTGCGTAGCCATGCTGCACTATCGCCGAAAGCTCTCGCGTTCGAAAGAACCCGTTCGCTCGACGAGAAAAGTTCCATACGTCGTGCGTTGCATGGAGCATAAGAAAAAACTACCTCGATAAGCATTTATTTTGGTTTGCTGAGATCTGAAGCTACGCGCGGTGTATCGCCGTCGAAAAAGAAGAAGAAGAAAGAAATGGAAACGATTAAAAATCCCGAAAGAAATAATCCGCGATATCGATCACTCTTCGTCGTTGTAATCAAAGTTAAATTATACACATTATAATAAATGTTCCTGTCAGATACACACAACGCATATATGCTCGCTATTATTATCGAGTCCATTGTGTAAGATTAACGACACCTCCAGCAACGAAAGAATAATCCAGCCTATCGCCGCAGCTCTCGTGTACAATAATAATACGGCATCGCAAGTTTCCACACTCCATCAAGTGTGCGGAGTAATACAAGCAGGCGCATCGCGCGCATATATAAGTATATACACATAGAGGCGCGTTACATCGGCCGATAGTCGTAAAGCTCGTTATTTATCGCGACCTTGTGCGATTTCTCGGAAAAAGTGCCCGTTGTTCGCACGACCGAGAAGAAAGGGAAGCTACAGAAGATACGAGAGAAAGTGAAGACATACGTATGGAGTATAACTGTCAGAATCGCATGAGCGACAGCTCGATATAAATACACGATTAGTCCGTGTCTCATACGTACAATGCATATATTCTAACGACTTTCGCCCTTCACTCGAATAATTTACAAAACTATATTACGAGGTCTCCAGTCTCCAGTTTTCTATACGGGCAAAAAAAATTTCATGCGCAGCGTGTGATTCTGCAATGCAGCAAAACCGATGCTCGAAGAACTAATCTTTAGGCGTGAGAATGCATTTCTATTCAAAATTGAAGTAGTATAAAGGACAAAGTATATGAGCTTATGTTGTATTTTTTATCTCGCCAAACGCTATTCAGGGATCAGAAATCACCTATACTTATATAAGTGAAGTGAAAATATATGATGAAAAATATCATAAAAAATTTAGATAGTGAACAGTATACATAAGCAAGCAATCAACTTATTTGTATATATTTAGAAAAAAATAAATAATGTTAAAGCGCCTATTTTTTATTGACTTAATTTGAGCTTCAGTATAATAATATAATACCTGTGTGTCGTTTTTAAGTATTAGTTTCACTGAAAAGTATTAATTTTTTCCGTTAGAAGCATAGATAAATGCGTAGAAATTACGTAACGAGTATCGCCACGAGGCATTATTACGTTGCGTACAATATATACATCTATACGTACAATATGTACTATTGTTCATGTACACATAACCGGCGTAAAGTTGCAAAAACTTTTGATTGAAGTACTACTTCGCTTTGTGCTTGTCTGCAATGTTGATATAAAGTAAGACTAATAGCAAAGGCTGCGCATCATACTGTTGTGTATTTTTTATGCTGAAGCTGGTCGTTGATACTGGCGCTTGTAATATCTTAAGGATGTAAACAGTTAATAAATATATTGTTTGATTTAGTCAAAACAATATAGGAGGAGTAGGAGGAAAACGATGACGTCGGCAACAAAAATTATAAAGTAATATAAAATAATCAGTAAAAAAAACTTTTATCAAAACTATAGAATTTTCGTAGCACTAAAAAAAAATTTTATTAACAGACCCATGAAGAGGTATATGATTTAAAAAAAATCAAAATAATTGCTTCAATCGGTATAGAAGGTAATAAGATTTTCATAAATTAAACTCTCAGATGTTGTCTTTTCAATACTTCGCATATTATATATTTTTCGATTACCTTAAATCAATTGTTTCTATAATATAATCATATGTTCATTATGTACCTCAATCGCTTCGCTCTTTATCGCTTTCTCTCTCTCTTTTTCTCGTGTATGCATATCATACTTTCTTCGCCTTCACAATGACCGATTTACGTGCTCGATGCACAGCCATACCCGGTCATCGCAAGTTTAATCAATTTAATCATTGTCGCAGCACATTGAATCTTCGCATCGTCAAGTGGCAACGCATCGTGTTCAATTACATCTTTACATGGGGCGTGCGAATTTTTTTCGCTTTATTTCCAGCGTCTTAAGTCCCTGACAGCCGTCCATAGTTTTTTTCTATAATTCTTCATTTTAAACTCACCCGCGCTAACAAGTGCAGTACAGTCTGCATTATTTTCATAGTACGATTAAAACAGACTGTGCTGGTCATTAAGTCTGCATATATTTTGTCGTAATTTTTTCTCATTATTATTTATAAAACGAAGTCGCACAAAATTCGAACTTTCACCGACTGGAGATTTCACGTTGTGTATACAGCCGAGCTCCACGTTCTGTATAGCAAATATAAATTTTATTCGATAATTGTCGAATTCGTTCCTCGTTCTCTTCCTCATTTAGCTTTCGATGGTTTAATTAGTTTTCCGTGCAAAATCTACAATCCAAAGTTTTTCTCAGAATAAACAACGTAGAAAATCCAAGCGGGGCTTTGATGGTATAAGCATCTAGCAACTCAGTAGCTATTATAGATCTGAGGTGTTTTTATTCCGTAAAACTGTGACTCTCGTAGTATTTTTTTATCTTCCACATGTTTTTGCAGTGATCAGGTAGTGTTCAAATTATTATATATTTCTTGAATGTACACAAACGTAACCATTGTCTGGACAAAGAAAGTAAGTGACGCTAATTATTTCATTTTGCTTTTCAATGTGATTGCATCAATTTTTTAAAGACAGTGACTTGATGCAATATATAGCTAAATTAGTTAGAAGCTCAAATGTATCAAACTGGCATTTTATACTTCAACATTTTACACAAAGTGAACAATTTCTCAGTGCTTTAATTTTTGCTACCGTTTATAAATTTTACAATTTATACAGTTTTCGCAAATATTCAACTATAATTAGCAAATAGCTGAATAATGCAAATAAATTCTTCCAGTTTTTCCATGTAATTATTTCAAACAAATTTGCGATTTTTATATACAAAAAATATTAAATGCTCAGCATTTTCATGAGAGCCATCAAACTTTTAATATTGACTTACAGATCGTTTACGAAGAAAGAAATTTGGAAAGTATGTATGTTTTTACATGCTTCCTCGACGTCACTTTTGCAACAGCAGCAAAATACTCGTACAATTGGGATATCTGTACATGTATTTCGGTCCCCTTTAATTACCAACTTTTTAAAGGATTAGGAGGATCTTTTATAAAGTCAACTAAACATATCTTGCTTAAGAAATTATCGTCTAGTAGCACATTGTTTGAATATAAATAAGTAGATGCATTCGTTAAATAACAAATTTGGAATCAATTTATTGAAACCGAATAATCTATTTCTAATAGTTTTTATATGAAATCCGAAAATCGAAAATGTGCATGATAATTATGATTAATGTAAACGTGAAATAGTAACAGAGAATTAAAAAGCTATTTTTATCGATTAAATCATATATTCTCTTTTCTCAGTAAATATTAAATATTCATTGAATGCGAATAAAATATGACGGAATGGGGGGGACAGACGTAGACACAAGTCAGGGAAAACGTACGCTATTGACTTTATAATTCCTGTTGCTGCTTTCCAGACTTTTATCGTCATATATTTTCTTATATCAAAAAGCTGCACTCTTCGCCGTGCTAGTACTTTTTCCCATCTATATTCGACACACCTATATATCTGTTAAAAATAAAAGTAAATCATAAGTTAACATCCAAAGCTCAAAGATTGACTGAAAATCGTAATATAGCAAAAACTCACTCTCGATTTCCGATCCCGCAGAGATGAACTTTGTGTGCGCTTGAACAGATGTGCTGGTCTGTTGGACGTTGAGAGGAACGCTCGGTGATGGCGCGGCAAAGCCAGGTGGTGGTGGCATTGCCCAGTGTTGAGCAGGAGGTGCATTCTGTTCCTAAAAAATTCATAACTTTTACTATACGTCATGGGCAAAGTAATTACAATCACTCATCCCATAACCAAATTTTACTTTTCCATACATATTATAAATATTATTCGCATTTAATCATGCTGTGCAAGATACATTTTAAAAAATTTGAAATGAAAGAACAATAGTAAAACATAAACTGTACAAGTATTCTGTAGTTTTTAATAAAAACTCAGCAAACACTTGACACAATTTTAGTAAACAAGCGTGTATACTTAAACAGAAAGAAATAAAGTTATTGTTTAATAATACTCGTTAAAAAAATGTATAATAATGTGATAATTTAGTATGGTACTTATAAATCTTTAACAGCTTTTAATCCCATTGGAACTACTACAAATATTTTATAAGTACCTGCTGAGCATTGTGAGACACATTATGTGAAGGGTGCGCATGAGGAAATTGCCATGTGCTGGTAGTACTCTGGAATGGAAGTAGCCGGGAACTCACTATGGCTGGATCAACCGGATTCAAATCTGATATTGATCCAAAATTGTTCCATCCACCTTTTTGGTAAAGCGCTTGATGATGGAACTGCTGTTGCTGCTGCGATTGTTGTTGCGCACTTAATTCGCACCAATCTTTAAGAGTGTAAATCGCGTCGGTGGCACATTTGCCAACCCCTGCGGATTAAAAACTTATTTATTTCTATTTCGAACAGATTAATACTAGTTTGCTTAAGCCCGTGCAATATATAGTGGCTTTACATAAATGCGTTAAAAATTTAAGGAAAAAAGATATTAAGACTAAAAGTGTATAGTTACCTTGTGAATTAAGGAGTGGATTTTGGCTTTGAAGAAACGAGTTTTGTGGAGCCTGCTGTCCTCCTGTGAATAGGACGCCGGACGAATGGCTCACGAATGGCAGTATCTTACTACCTGTAGACATAAGTAAGTCTGTAACAAAAACGTCAGTAACATACGTAACGACGCGATTTCTTGATGCTTTAATAAATAGCAAAAAGCCAAGTGTATTTCTAAATATCTAATTTTCATCTAACGTTAAGAGTTAATGTTGCCAATTAGTCCTTCTATATCTTGTAGTTGTTATAATAGTACAGAAACTAATGTTGACCTGTGAGTGTATTCGCTGTGGGAGCCGGTCGAGGTATGCCAAGGCCGAAGGAATTCATGTGATTAGGTGTTGAGCTCGGGAAGCCCGGAGGTGGCAGTCTGCTCCGCTGCCCAAGGGTGGCAACCGTAACCGAATTCTGGACCGGACTTTGCGCTCCGCCGTTCTGTTGTAGCAGCGTTTGTGGAAGTCGAGAGAGAAGTGGGTGTGGCTGCTGTTGTTGTTGTTGCTGCTGCTGCTGAAGAACTTGCAGGTTCTGAAGGTGTTGCGCCTGCTGCTGCAGGTGCGTCAAATGAGTAACCTGAAAATTGAAATAACGAAAATCGGATAATATAGAAAATGAATATTTTAAAAGAGCATTATTGTATAAATTTATTTAGCATACCGGTGTGAAATGGTGCGGACCAAGACCAACAGACCCCTGCTGCTGATGTACCCTCGTTTGCTCTTCCCTTTCCCTCTGCTGTTGCTGCTGCTGATGCTGGAACAACCTTTGCTGTTGTATTTGCATCTCGTTTTCCATAAGTTCAGCGAGGGCCTTCTGCGTCTCATGGAAAGGATCAAAGCCTAGGTCATCATCGGCCTTGTTTCTATCCGAGCCTATCTGCTGCTCTTGCTGTTTCTGTAGTTCACCGAGAGTCGCATGTCCATTTTGTTTTATGTATTCACTATTTTCCTGGTTCTGATTAGCCTAACAGATAACTCCATTGTAATATTCATCGTTTTGTCTTCAGATATCCCTTTTCCTTTCTTTTCCATAACACTTCCATGATTTTCGCATTCAAAAATCGAGGAAAATTCAGAACAAAAAGAAAAAGCAGACCCAAAAGTATACGTTTCCATCTCACCTGCATGGCTAGCCTCTGCTGCAGGGAATTCTGCTGGAAATCGGCCATGAATTTGGTTGCGGGCGAGTTGGCAACTAGACTAGCTATGTTGCTGGCACTGCTTGCAGGATTATCACCGGGTATCGGGTAGTCCTCGTCGGCGAGCAGAATGTCCAAGTCAACCTCGTTGCTGAAAGATATTCGAGGCGAGGGCGATGGGCTGGATTTGGGTGAAAGATGGAGGGATGAGCGCGATAATTCGGTCTGGAAGCCAAAGGCCGCCTGCCAGTCTTCACTTGAGTACACCGTCGGTAGGGAGTCCGGAATCGGCGCGATTCCCGGATTCGTCCAATCCACGCCTGTATTTGCTGAAAAATTTAATAGGTGGCGTCAATTCCATAATTTTATTCTGAGTTATTTATTCTGAATAAAAAAAATTGTTTAATAATTAATGGAAATGATGTAAGAGGCTAAAGAAAAATTTACTCAAATAAAAAAAAATTGTAATGTAAACATCATCAATGCTTAATATTTTAAGCGTATTTCGTTATAATAATAATAATAATAATAAAGTATGTTTCGTCGAAATGATGCATATGTATTTTTGAACCAAATGATTAAAACCCTGGTTGAAAATTAATCATATTCTGCCCAATTGATGTTTTGAATTTTTTATCAGGAAATTGTAAACATTTTCCTCGTTGACGGTACCACCTAAAATCGCCATTGTCGCTATCCACTCAAATCTAAACTCTTCATCATATAATACAATTATTAAATCTTATTGTTAGTATTGCGTCTACTTTATAAAACGTATATTATTCGTGAAAAGCTTAGTTAATTGAACGTGCTATAGAGTCACATGCTTAGCTTCGAAAGTTCGCGAAAAAAAAGTAAGAAATAGAATTGAGGCGATGGAATGCAACGAGCGAATCCCGTTACTTTTGTATTTACTACTTTTCCTTGAAAGACACGCGTGACTGGGACGACGAGTATATTTATCGATTCGACGAGATGTGTATGAGTTATGTGAGCGGTTCATTCGCCACTCAGTACTTAAGTAATAAGAAAAGTCTTCTATTTTGGAGCAGAGAAAGGTGTTTGTGGCTGATAATAATCTGTGCAGACATTTCCCAGTGCTAAATTCACAGTCCGCCGTCGTAAACTTAATCTGAATAACAGGTCAAGCATGAAAGGAAAGCAGAATTTTGTTCGCATACGTCCTGTCTTTCTGTTACCTACGTATATTACAAGTAATCGATTACGGAATGATCGCTTGCTCTTATACGATAAATTAATCAGTGAATTCTTAAGAGAATAAATAAATAGACAGCCATAGCCGTGATTGATAAACTTATTGAAAATTAATTCTGAATATCCCGATATCTGTTAAGAGCGTTTTTCCTGCGAGCGATAGCCGGTTATGGAATAAAAGAAAGTAAACTTGTAAATAGTCAACAGGTGGTGCTACATAACTTTGCAAATATCTCTTACCTGCTTGTGTTGTCGGAGGCGCGGACGTTGTGGGGGTTGGGAGTTTTTGAAAAGTGTTCGAACTAAAGAAACTGTTATTGTCCGACTGAAATATAGATCTGTGATTGATTTGCTGGGCCTGGGTACCGTTGACGCTATTCGTGGAATGTAATCCTGGAGGTGGTTGCTGACTAACGCCTTGCGATGAATTTGTACTAGCTGGTGAAGAACCTAAAGAAGGATAGAAAACACTTGCTACACTACAAGGCGCGCTCGAATCGTCCCTCTTCGTCTCACATCACAATGCCAGAATAAACAGCTGATCGATTATCAGCGTATGATCGCCTAGTATGATTTTTTTAAAAGGACTCGTATTGTGCACGAGAAATTACGAACGTGACCAAATAAACGCGGAAAGCAATATTTTCATTTTTCAACTTTTATAAATATTAAGATAACTTCTTTGAATGCGCAAAGTTACTGCATAGTATTATTTTCAATTTTATTTCGCACCTTACCTTTTTTTGCAGATCATTAACGTTAGATTCGAAAAGAAAAAAAGATCAACATTAACCATTGAGAAACTCTCTTTATTTTGGCATGTATAAATTGTTTATGTATTCCATGTGCATAAATTACAAGCCTTGGGCATGTCCATTTTACACATAAAATATCACAACTAATTCAACATAACATCTGATATAATAACAAATGCTTATAACGCTCTGAACAAAAATCTCTTTTGGTAACTGGTTTCCACGTTATTTTTGAAAATACGCAGTGTTTAACAGAAAATAAAAGACTAGTCATTTTCGCGTAGATTCTTGGATAAGAGCATCAGTGAATCAAAGAATTCATTATTTTAAGACTTGATTTGTAGTGCAAATATTATTTACATTTCTTCTCGTCAGAAATAAAAAAAAGTGTGAAGTCAGAATTTTAACTAATTACTCCAGTCACAATAGACGAGAAGTGCCAATAAGACTACAATGATTCTGATGAACTCACCTAAAATAGCTGTGCTATTAGTTTCTTCGCTCGACTCAGCTAAACGCTCCACTTGGTGGTTCACACTAGAGTCCTCAGAGCTAGATATCGTACTTGCCGGAGTACCACCTTCTCTTTGAGGCTCGACAACATCATTCTCAGAATGAGTTTGCTCTCCGTTCTGTACAATTCCGTTTATCTTAAGATCATGTATCTGCTGCACTAATTTCGATCCTTTACTATTTTGTACAGTCTGTTGTTGCTGTTGCTGTTGGGGCGGTTGATCCGCCTTTAATTTACTACCACTTGATTTTTGAACCATCACTTCACCACTGGTTGCTGTTGCTACCGTCGCTGAAATCGTTGAACTGGTGATAACAGCTGTGGCTTCGGTCGCAAGGTTCGCGATTTCCTTCTGACCATTTACTTGAGGCTGCAATCCACTATTGGCATTTACCGTTATGTTGGAATTAGACTCCGAACGCGATGTCGTCCTTGTATTGCCGTGTTTTTCCTTATTCTGTGAATTTTTGTGTTTGTTTCGCGCGGCCTGGGCCTTACTCTCGCTGTTACTCTTCCCCCGTCTCGAATTCACACCACTTTCACCCTTGTTGTTATTATTCTGCTTCTGCGTTACTGGCGCGGTATTGTTCTGCACCCCGTTTGTGGTACCATTCTCGTGATTCGTGATGTTATTCGGCTGCGTAGTAGTTTGCGTTGGCGATGATTCTTTACAATTTGATTGCGATTCTGTAAAATTTTAAATAACTTGTTGCTGATACCAAGGATTGACAGAATAGTAAATATATTATAAAATAGAAATAAAAAAAATATTAACCTTTCGTTTGACCTGGTTGTAACGATGGCCAAGCTTCTTTGGCTTGTGAATTTGGCCCATTCTCCCGTGTACTACCCACAGTTCCAACTGGAGGTGATGGCGTTGGTTTCCTGGTGCAAAATCCACAATGTTATAAAAATATTAAAAAATAAATCATTTGAATATGTAGATATAATAAATTTTACCGTTGTGATGTACTATTAATATGTAAAGATTGCACAAGTTTTCTTTCATATTCCTGATGTTTACCCTGATGCATCTCTTCCTTGGTGAACGATGCTTCCTGGTCTCCAAGGTCATGTAAATACATACAGTCTGGTTTTGGACAACTCTGATTTCGCATGAAATGTGAACAGTACTTTGTAGTACCTAAAGATGTTTTTATTGTCCGACCATCCACAACTATATTATTTACAGCTTCTATTGCCCGTAATGCATCTTCCTGACGCTATAAGAATATATAAAAAACAATGATCAAATAATAAACAAAAAACCATCCTTTAATCATTGATTATGGTCAAAGTAATAACTACCTGATACGTGACATAAGCAGATGCACTAGGACCTTGTGAACCTGCATAAGAAGTACTCTGATTTATCACTACTTTGTGAATTTTTCCGAATTTTCCGAAATACTCGTGCTTTTTTAGGACCTGATGAGAGAAAATTTATTATTATCACGTGAATAACTTTTGAATAATGACTAAATGTAAATCACTCACATCAGCATCTGCCAACCGCATAGGCAAACCCACTACGAAAACAAGATTTTTCTGAACCACTCTTACATTTGCTAGATGTTTACGATTTTCAGTAACACGTTGCTTTCGTTGCTGATCCTTCAATCTTTTTTCTGCCTTCAGCCTGCAGAACGAAAAATTGTTTAAGGTTATATTGCACCAATTCAGTTCAAATTTTATTCACTCTTTGATAAAATAACATACCTGGAAATTTCTTCTTTTGAAAGAGGCTTGAAATCAGCAGGGTTTTCAGAGTAAGCCTTGCGGCATGCAGGGCATAAGCCATTCTCATCAGTACGGATCCTATGCCAGCAAAAGCGGCAGATTTGATAACCACATGTACATGGAAAAAAGTTTAAATCATCCACCTCCAGTGGTTCCATACATAGCGGGCACTCAACCACTTCATCTCCACTCTGATTCAATACTGACATTCTATTCGTTGTTAGCTCTTTTTAATCAAGAAAGATAAACACACTGCACCTTTACAGATCTAAATTCCTGCAGACAGAAGTACAAATTCATTACATTAAATGTTCACTTTGTAGATTAGAACAATGTCCCACATAGGAAGTTGATAGATGTGTCAGTTAATGATAATTTGAGTCACAATTCAGCAGAGCTTGATTCATTTGAAAACTTCCATGTGGACATAATAATTTGAAGGTAGCACTTGTTACCACTTGATACTCACTTCGGATTATGTACAAATTTCTTTGGGCGGTAAAGAAACTGAATCCAAATTCGTACACAACAATGTTCTTCTGGCAATCTAAACATAAAATACGAAAAAAGATTATTAGTTTCTTACTTCTAACATTGAAAAGCACTGAGAAAAAATCACATTGATAGCAAAATGAATTTGTTTAATGTTCAGTATTGATCACAATATATAAAGCACAAGAAATTCAATGACTCAATAAAAATTGTTAAGAACAATAATTGACAAATTGCGAATCCTTAGAGTTGGCAATGAGTCACGAACGTATCAAAATGGCTCACAGGCAGTTTGTAAATACAACAAGAAGTCTGGAAAAATCATTATTATATGTTTACAGGAGAAACCGTCATTAATGTACAAATTCAAATATTTCTCCGAAAACGAAAGATTTAGGAGTCAATCAGTCGATCAGCTGTACCGACTTTCATCAACGAATTCCTTAGCACAACCGCAACCACTTCTCGTTGCACCTCTACACCCGTGCAATCTTCGTGTTTGTAAACAGTCGATAAGAAAAAAAAACGAATTAAAGTGCCGTGAATGCGTCTGAACAATTGCATCGATAATTAAGACGCGGTAGAAAATAACGAACAAAATCTCGAAAAGTTGCAAAGAAATAATCGCGACAACTGTCAAGCCATACACACTGCACTACGCCCGTGGAGAGAGATAGAGAGAGAACGAGAAAGGCCGCGAGTTACGAGAGATCTCCAAGACAGAGAGAAGAGGAACAAAGGACGACGAAGCTGCAGGCTCTTTCTCTCTCTCTTTCTCTCTCTGCTGCATATACGCGCAATCAACGACTATCGTCGCATCTCTTTCTCTCTCTCTCTCTCTCTCTCTCTCTCTCTCACTTCTCTCTTTTTCTCGACGAGGACGTTGACGCGCGTCCGCAGGAGCTTACGCGGCCGATGCGCGAAACAGCTGTTGTTGGTGATGTGTTACTGCTGCTGCTGCTGCTACTGCAGCAAATCCGTCAGCGAAAGGCCGCCGAGAGACTATATAGACAGAGTTACAGCAGCTCTGCTCCAAACCACTGGAGAAAAGAAAGACTGTATACTCCAAACACTTACATGGAGAAGTGTAATGAGCGACGGAATTCCCGCAATGATCGGAGCGAGAGAGACAGACGATCTCGTTACACCTTTCACGCATATATACGAACACTAGCACAGACGCATTGCACTGCTGCTGTCTCTGTCTGTCTCTCTCTCTCTTTCTCTCGTATGCTTTACCGCACGCAATGTAACGACGATTATCGTGCGCTGCTGATGCTACTGCTGCAGGACGGAAAGAGAAAAGATATAACGCGAATCGCTCGACTCATACGCGATAGAGAAAGAAAGAGAGAGAGACAGAGATATGTGGAAGTGCCGCTGCGGAGCGAGAAAAATCTGGGAAATCCTGATTTACCCATTCACCCCGAAAACTCGCGGCGGCCGTCCTTGTCTAACTGGCGCGTACGTATGTACGCCCGCCTATATACATTACTATCTGACTCAGTATATAGGCGTGAGTGGGAGAGAGAGAAAGAGAAGAGGCGTGCTACTGCTACTGCTGCTGCTGCTGCTGCTGCTGCTGCTACTGACACGCACACAGACACTTTGCGAGAACACGACCCGAACCAAACGTTAGAACGCACACACCAACACCCGCATGAAAGAACGTCCACCTTTGTGTCTCCGTCGTCTCTTACTCTCTCTCGCTCTTTCTCTCTCTCTCTCTCTCTCTTTCTGTCTCTTCCTTTCACGTGAATTCGCCCTCTTGGACGCTGATGTTGGCCACCACTCGCGACTACTAGACACAGATATAGCGAACCGAACTAAAAAGAGAGAGACAGAGAGGATAAATGAGGGATCGAATAAGAGGAGACCCCGCGTTTCGAAGTACTTACATAGCACACTTATTGTACGCACTCTTTAAACTCGAACACTTACGCTCGCGTTCTTGCGAATGTACAGTACATATATACATACATGCAGAGAAGCTGCGTGCAGTGTGCATGTATAATAAGTACGCGCTCCTCTCTCTCTCTCTCTCTCTCTCTTTCTCGTTACAAACTCGCAGAGCTATATAGATTTGGATGGCGATTGCAACGATGAGAGCGCTTCGCGCACTTTTTTCCTCGTCACCTCAATGTCCTCACTTTTCACGCCCGCATTTAGGATTCGCGCGCATGGAGACTTCTCTGTGGAATGTATGTACAGTATCGTTGGGAGGAACACCTTAGCGAGCTATCTCGTTCTTACTCTCATTGCAGGGTAGTACACTGCAGAAATAGGGAGAGAGAGAGAGAGAGAGGAGAGAGAGGAAAGAGAGATATATATATGTATGTACAGTGAGTGGAGGCGGAAAAAGCGATGCCTCGACGGGGAACCGAAGCTTCTTGTGTCCGCTACGACGGAATTGTGCAGGGTACTCCACACTCACACACACACGCGTGTACATTGGCGGACTCGAAACTGGCGCTGGTCGTGGACATGGACATGCACAATTCCTCGCCGTAGACGTTACATTGCATTACATGCCGTATATCTTTCGCACGTATATATACGACGATACGACGATATGAGACGAGCTGCGAGCAAGACAGAGATGGCGTTCAGGCGCACCACAGAGACAGATCAGCAGCAGCAGCAGAGTTTTAACCTTAATTATCCGACGAGACAACTCGGTCGACTAGCGCAGCTCGGAAAATAACGTCGGAGGCTGTGCTGGGACGATAGCCAGTAGACGACGACTTCGGAGAGATCGAACTTCGCGAACGTTTGTTTACTTACGCAGCCCCTGTACACTACAGCTCGCTTTGCACTGCGCGAATCGGTTCTCTCTATACACTGGTAAATTTACGGTCGAGCCGTGAGCGACTGTTGCCAGAGCGAGATGGAGTATGAGACTTGAGAGAGAGAGAAAGAGAGAGAGCGGGTTACTTGGGCACACGCACGCACACATTGACACCACCACCGCGCAGAATATATACTTATATGTATGTGTATGGGATATAGTTAAGTTAAGGGGTAGGGGGCTGAATTGCTAAAGCAAACTTTACGTGTGTGTAACGCAGATATACAGATATATAACTCGTACTGCCCGTAGCCTATACTGGCATACTACGAATCTGCAAACTGCCGAACAAATAACAAGGAGGTGTAGCGTTGGCTGTGTTAGTGGAGGCGCCACCTTCGCGCGACGGCGCGCGAGTTGATGCCGCGGTCCGCCATATATCGCGCGGCGGTCGAGTACGTGGCGCCCCTTGTATAGCAATCGCGCGGTTTTTTGATAAGCTTAATCGATCATCGGTTACTGCTTAAACTGTGCTGACGATTGGAAAACTTCAACTTCTTTGAAACTTTACTAATAAATTTTCGAAACTTTTGGATATTTTGTAAATCCAGAGATTAAAATATTTCCAGTAAGATCTACAGTTTAATGTGTGTTCAAGTTCAAATGAACCGGGTGGTTTTTTTTAAATAAGTCAGTTCCATAAAACGTTTCTGATTGTCAGTATACGAACGATGGACCGTTACGGGCGGACATTTTTGTACATCCAAAACAGTACTGCGAATACACTCAATTCTCAAAGTAATCGCAGGTTCAACCAGACTTATTTTCAACATGTTTCTGTTGGTGTTTTAGATTTTTTTTAAGAAAAGGTCGTTTAACTTGTTTTAAACAGATGAATTTTCCAATTAATTTTGATTACAGCTAAGATCGTAAATTGATTCATTATTTTAATGTCTATTTGAGTGATACAAGATAATTTGGTTGTTGTAATTATAAGTTTGCGTTTAAATTTTAGGTTATACCCAATAATTTTTTTAATTTCTCGAATGTATGAAATGTCGGTTTTTAATACCGAAACATTAAAAACTGAGATCAACACGATCGCAGGCAACAAGAGCTCAGAAAAAATGGACACCTCGACGGCACCGTCGACGCAAAGAAGAAGTATTTTGAAAACCCCAAGTACTACCTTTAAAGAGATTATAGAAGCAGAGGAGAAAAACAAATCTGAAAATAACGATTTAGTATCAAGACCTCATAATGTGAGTATTAAAAAAACTTGCATTAAAAAAACCAGTTTTGGTTAAATTTTCATCAAATTTTAAATTATTTTTTTATTCACAGTTGAAAGAATTTGAAAAAAAAGAGTCGTTGCATGAACATCTTGAGACAAAGCCTACTTTTTCAATAGAAGACTTAGATGAAGATGATGAAGTGTGGCTTATAGATATTCCAGGAACAGTAAGTGTTTTTTTGTAAATTACATAATTTTTTAAATACTGATGACAATGATAATAAAAAAATTTTTCACTTTTTAAATTCAGATTAATCCTCTTCAATTGAAAGGACAAATTCTTCAATTTGGAGAGAAATCCAAAATAAAAATTGGCGAAGATAAATATTCAGCAATTAATAGAGGTTGTAAAAACAATTTTACATGTGTTCTCAACAAGGATAATACTTCACATACTTATAAAACAGGTATAAGATAGTTGTATCTTTTAAAAGATTTTTAAGAAAAATTGCTCATATATCAATTTTTTTTAATGTGCTAATTAATACTTCTAGTTAACATTAAGCCAGCTGGCTCTATTAGCATTAGGCGAAAACTTTCAAGTACATCTAAAAAAATATTAGAATATCAAAAGACTGGTGGAGTGCCATATCCGAAAAATGTAAAGGTGAGACATCCATTTTTTGGTGTCACAGTTGATCCATCTTCAGTGAAGACTGAAAAACATTTATTGTAACAAATAAATTACCATATATATATAATATATATACACAAGATTTGAACACCTGTTAAAACTCATTACAACAAGTGATAACCAAAAAAGAAGACTAGCTAGAGTTGCTAAGTATTTATAATAAACTGCAATATTTTTGTTACAAAAAATCTATAAGAGGTAACCATTCTGTGTAAATACAAATAAAAAATTTGTTATTTGAAATTGACTTGGATAAAAGTCTTACTGTTTTAAGTAAGAAAAAAAGTACATATTGTATACTTTTTTTAAATAATTATCATAAAACTATACTAATATAAGCTAAATAATAAACAAAAGTTTTGAAAAGATATACATTTATATTTAATTTAAGCAATAAAATTAAATACAAAAATGAAAGATTTTTAGTTTATTTATTTATTTATTTTACAATAAAATGTAAACAATATTTATTCTGTAGTAAATAGAAATTCTAAAATTATAAATAATTTTTAAAACAAGAGTAAAAAAAATGGGCGGGAAAAGGTTAATTAAGCTTAAGCCACAAAGGGAAACCTGTGCGGTTTGCGATGTATAGACTGTTGGTGGTTTGGTATTTTGAGTTCCCACATCCCATATCATGCCTAGAAAAGAGTAGAGAGACTGCCAATTGCTGGCTTCGGCCCTTCGAGTTTCGAGTCATAAAAAATTTCGTTTCCGAGCTAATTAAACTCCCAAGTCCCAACTCTAGAAGTTTTCAAGAGAAAACGAGATATTATGACTGAGAACCTCTGTTGCCGGTAGGAACGAGTGGGGAATGCTGCTCGCATCGCATGTGTGAAGTCGCAGAGAGTGAGAGGGGGAGTAGGGGAGAGTGGAGAGGGAAAACCGTGGGATAGAACATATAGATTCATCTCTGCATATAGGTTCTCACTTTCTCAGTCATATATCTTGTTTGTCTCTTGAAAACATCTGGAGTAGGGAGTTTAGCTCGGAAACGAAATTTCCCTCTCGAACTGAGCGGCCTAAGTACCCGCGCGTTGGCAATCTCTCTAGCTCTCTACCCATCTCTGCTCCGGAGTGGTCGCAGTTTGACCGATCGCTGGACGCTGATCATCAAGTCGACTGTGCACTACAAGTTGGACGCACGAGACGAGGTAGAGCCATGAGCTCTACGTCCTCGAGCCACCGATGACGATCTGATAGCCAGAAAGAAAGAGCGTCGCAAGAGTATTCCAAAACGAGAAGCATGGATTCGCGCAGTAGCGAAGCCTTGGCCGGTGTCTGTAGCGTCGTGAAGGAGGAACCGATGGAGCATCCGTCGCTGCCACCGCCGCCTTTACCGAAGCAACAGGCGCAGGGAGCCACGGTATACGCCATGAGCACCGACAGTAATAACACCGAAGAGGACGAGGAAGTGGAATGTACGACCGAACACGGCCAGGACTCCGAAATTAAAAGCAGCATGTCCAAGTGTGCGCTGTGCAGCAAAAACCTCGTGCCCGACGATAACGCGAAGCTCCTTGAGTGCCTACACGCTGCCTGTACCAGTTGCATCAACGCTAAACTCAGCGATCAGCACGGTACCTCCGTTGATGCTGAAGTTTTGCGTGAGTATATTTTTTAATTATTGCCTTTTTTAGCTTGTAATTCTCCTGCAATAATGACTGAGATTCTCCTGTTCTAGCTGATGAGAGAATCATCAAGTGCGAGTCTTGTAACGTAGAAAGCCAGCCAGACAACTTGATTGAGAATCGATTCTTTTCCAAGTTCCTAGAGGATGATACAAGCAACACTGGTGAAGATGATCCCAAGGATACCGAAGAGGAGAAGAAATGTACAAATTGCAGTGAGAATGCTATCGCCACCAGTTGGTGTGTCGAGTGTGAAGAGCTGATTTGCCAAAATTGCGTAATGGTAAGAGACTTCATTTTGTGCTTTACTCATTTTCGGCCATTTCAAGTCATCATCAAATGTAATGCTCTAGGCACATCAAAGGTTAAAGATAACTAAAGACCACACCATAAAGCCTAAGGAGGAGATTGCTAACGATGGAGAGAGTGGTAAGAAGGGAGAGAAAAAACTGCCTGTTTACTTGTACTGTACAGTGCATCCACACGAGCAATTATCTCTATTTTGTCAAACTTGTGATCGACTAACGTGCAGAGACTGCCAACTCACCGAACACAGAGAGCATAAATATAAATTTATTGTTGAAATTGCAACGGAAACACGTAATTCTGTCAAAACATTATTAAATGAAGTTAGGTAAGATTTTGCGGCAAGAATAATGTTTTGTATTCATCGTAACAAAGACTAATTAATTCATACTTTTCTATGACAGTTATAAGCGAGAATTGTTGAAGAGTGCTATGAAGGTAATCGAAGACCGTCAAGTACTTATATCTGATAAGAAGAAAAGCCTTGTACAAGACATAACACAAATGGTTGTTCAGTAAGTAGGAAACAAATAACTACTTGCTTTATTCCTGGTTTTGTACTTATTTCAAATTTCGATACTTTTCTTGTATTTTTAGATTGACTAATGCTGTAAGCTCCAGGGGTAAACAATTAATATGCCGCTTAAACGAAGTGTGTGACCAAAAGCAAAATACATTGAATGAGAAAAAAGTAGCCTTAGATCAATTGTCTAAACTGACTGATCATTGTATTGACTTTGTTAATTATGCCTTGGACAAGGGTACTGATATGGAGCTTCTTTACAGTAAAAAATCGGTTACTAATCATTTACAGAGAATAAAAAGTAAAAGGGCGGATATTCCAAATCCTGAAATTCCTGTTAGAATACATTTATCTATGGATAAAATGCCGGATTTGATTAAAGGTTATTACTATGTTATAAAATTAATACTTTTCATGCTTATAGAACAATAATAAACATAATTATTTTTGTTATGTAATAGTGATATCATCGATTGGAGCAATTGTTGTTGATGGCAGAGTCTACCCTCCAAACACACCGCCATCCGAACCAAGCGCACCTACAACCCCTTTAAGCGAGCCAGTAGAACAAAAACAAATAAACTCTTGTTCAGTTAACGTAGCCATGGAAGGGCCACCGACATCTCAAGTTGTCTCTCTCCTAACAAATCAACCTGCTGCTAATATACCTCACAATGCTTATATTCAACCTATAAACATTCCTAATACATCACATCAACAAATCGCAATGGCACCTCAACAACACATGGCTAATCAACAACAAATGCAGGCTCAAACACAAAATTTTATACACTACAATCACACAATGCAGCAGCGTTCATCTCCTCAAGGACAGAGGATGCCGACGTACAACTACAATGGACGCATGCAACCACAGCAGCAACAACAACAACAACAACAGCAGCAGCAGCAGCAGCCACCAATGATGATGGCTCAACGCCCGGGACTTGGCCATCAACAGGTATATTGGCGTTAATTATTCGTCTCTTAAATATTTTAATAGTTATTAGAATTTATTCGTGGATTTCGTAGGATAGTATAATTCAAAATATATGAATTACTAGGATAACATATATTTTACATATATTTTCTCTTGCAGTTTGTGAAGAGAATAAAATATCAATACGGAACTTGAAATCAATGCATGAAATCGGCAAGATTAATGAAAATTTTTAATTTAATTTTCAATTAGTGACGTGCAGACTCACTAAACAGATTGATATTTTAGTTTTGCGCAAATATATTACAGTTTAAAATTAAAAGTTATAGAAAAAAACGAAATCTGCTATTAGTACTTAAAGATGAAAGTATTTTTGTATACCTACGAAGTTTAAAAAACTGCGTATTAATTAAGTTGATTTTTATACTTTCTTATGTAATATGTTAATAAATATTAGAAAGACTATGAATTTTAGATTTTTATTTATTACCTAGTCTAACTATAAAATTGTAACTATCAGTAAACACTTTAATTAAAAGTCTAATAATCTTGAAAGTATAAAAGAATCTAGCCCTTTATATATCAAAAGTATAGTATCGAATTTAATCAAGTAAATTAATACTATTTAATAAAACTTTATGAAAAGTATTTTTTTAATGTAATATGGTAAATAAAGCAAAGAAATTTCTTTACATAGGTAACTTCGTCGACTCATCCTCATCAACAACAAATGCATGTAGCAGCTCCTCCAGACCCACATCTGAATCAAAATGCGAGTCTTCGTGGACTTCTTGCTCACAATCCACCCGCGTATAGGCCTGCAACGAATACAGTTCCATATAGATTTCCACCAAGGTATCGATATCCCAATCCAGCGCAGAGGCCAATAGCACCACCACAAGCCTATCAAGCCAGTACATCTCTTTTGACCGGAATGCAAATCCGACAGACAAATCAGCAGTCAATGCTCAATATGTATCAGCATCCACAAATTCAGCCACAACAGCAATCACAACAGCAACAGCAACAACCTCCTCAACCTCAGGGACAGGCAGCTATGCAATCAGCTCGACATTGGCATATACCTCAGAATATGAACGCGCAAATAGCTGTCGGTTATCCCCCAAAGAATCCTATGCAACAGGATCCATCGGCGGCTGCTTCGGGTAACGCTACTTACAAGATCACTTTAAAAAATCAGCCGGCTGTTAGCCTTACTGCTCAAACTGTAAGAAATGCTTTTATTTTTATTCGATAATAATGTAGATTTAGGTCTTGATAAAAGTGTATTAATTGGATTTTTCTTTTAAGTTAAGAATTAATATTTGTTTTATTTTTTCTAAGAATTATTTATTGATATATACAGCAACTTTTTCTGATAAGAGAAAAAATAACTAAATTAGTAAATTATATTTTTAACAATTTCATCTTTTCCTTTTTTTTAAATTTCTTTTTAGAAAAGTAACAGTAATACTGCGAGTCCACCAGTGTGCAATGATACAGCTACAGTTGTTGCACAGAATTCAGTTCCAGTCAGTCAAGCTGTAAGCTCTTCAATGTCGAAAACACCCAGCCCTGCGCCGCATCATGCAGATGAAAATCAAAAAAGCCTTGATAAATTTTGTCAAAAATCGCTGAATGATCTCATGCTTACCATTGCCAAACTTGATAGTAATGGTATCGTAGTTATTCCCGAGACACAAAAAAACCAATTAGATTCTGCACAAGTTGATAGCTCTACTGATGAAGGAGCTAATGCCATGACAGACAACTCTTCTGGTAAACATTTATACTATTCTTTTGATAGATCTCAATGTTGAAAGTATGTATTTGTTACTGGTCCAATGATTAACATTTTTTAGCGACATCCATGACAAATAATGATCCAAATGAAGACTGGTGCGCGGTATGTATGGATGGAGGTGATGCTGTTCTTTGTTGTGATAAGTGTCCTAAAGTCTTCCATCTTTACTGTCACATACCGAATTTAAAATCATTTCCCGAGTAGGTTTATTTGACATTTTAAAAGAATTTTAAATAATTATTCATTAATAATTTCTTAATTCACTATATCTTTTAGGGAGAGCGAAACATGGCAATGCATGCTGTGCACTAATGTACTTGACTGTTCTGAAGATCTACCTGGAGAAAAGCGACCAAATCAAATGAGTGTCCGTGATTTGAGAATAGCTCAACGAATAGTTTTAGAATTATATTGTCAATATGAACAAAGTTTGCCTTTCAGAGAAGTCGTTCCACCTGAGGTATGTATTACTAAATATATTTCATAGTTATTTTTTGTTAGCTTAAAAAAAAGTTAAATTAGATGTAAATAACAACCATGAAAAACAAATCATATAAAATTCTTTAAGCGTGCTTAACAATTTTTTAATATTGATTTTGAAAAATTTGAAAATTTTGTACAGTCCTGCTAACAAGAATTTTACTAATGCATTTTAGTTTACTCTTTCTTATTGGTCACGAAAATGCGAAAATTGTGTTTGTGATACAAAAAAAATTAATTTCTGACCTGGCTAAATAATAGTATCCACACCTTTTGGATTTAACTATAGCCAATTAAAGAAAATGATTTTTGAGTTCAAAACCCATTGCCTATTTCTGAAGATATCGGTTAATCAAAGCACATAAGGTCTTATATGTGTATTTCATTAAATTTGTAAATTTGACCTCCATTTTTGAGGTCAACAAATTCCAATTTCATTTTCTAAAGATTCAACCAAATCTATGTAACTCGGAGGAAATGAGTAATAAGTATTACTTTATAAGTATCATCGACAATTTAGAAAGTAGTCGTAACAAACGTATTAGTATTCGTTTGTGTGTGTGTGTGTGTGTGTGTGTGTGCATTGTAACATTTAAGAATATAACGTTAATATTTATTTACAAAAACAGATTGTTGAATATCATCGAGTCATAAAAAAACCCATTGCCTTGGATGTTATAAAAGAAAAGCTGAAACCAGAAAATGAAAATTATTATGCAGATTTAAAACAAGTGATAGCTGATATTAGACTAATGTTTAAGAATGCATATACCTTTAATTCTGTAAGTACACTATTTATTTTCATCACACGGTGCGTAAAGTGCGTACTGTACACCCTGCGGGCGCATTACAGGATACGCATTTTACGCTCCTCGTGCAGAAAAATAGTATATGAACCAAGGGAGTAAATAAAGAATGCATCAAATTGCATATTTATCTACATTTATATTTAATTATATGCGATTTGAGACATTCTTTATTTTTACTTCCTAGGTGCATAATATACTATTAATTATTAATTATTTTTTTAACTTTGTTATTTTATGAATTGTTTATTTTAAGCCTGAATCACAAGTTTTCCACGAGGCAAAGAACTTGGAAGATTTTTTTGAAAAATTATTAATAAAGTGGGCAGAAAATTACGCTTATGATGATACATACCTCGTAGCAGAAGGTGAAGAAGAAGAAGTTTTTCCACCAAACAGGAAATACCGCCGTATTATTAATGATTAGAGTGCGAATACTTGGTTTAAATAATTGTAAAATAAAATTGTTAAATTAATTTTTCTCACGTATATTGGGTACACGCAATTGTTATCGTTTACGTATACAATGTATATGTAAAGTACAAGTCATAGAATGCTTTATTTTTACTAGAAATTACTGTTCTGCATGATCATGAGAATATCATCAACATCGTTATACTAAATTTGTTATTGCGATACAAAAACATGTTGCAATGATTGTCTATACTGTATCGTAAAGTCCATTTTTTAACAAAGAATGCAAAAAATATATTTTTTTTGCATATTGCTCGTGATAAAAAATCGAATTTTGTATACTGGGTTAAAAAAAAAATTATTTACATCGAAGGTACAATGCGGAAGATATTAATATTTTAAAGCGCGTAATTGATTTGAAATATATTTATAAAAATTATTTCAAAACTTACATCGTACGTGGACAAATCACGGTCTCAAAAATGACGAATCTTAAACTTTTAGAATGTGAAATCTTTTAATGTTACATTATTTAATCTTAGATTATATTACACATGCAGGCCTTGGATATTTATTAACTTTTTTAGGGTGCAGAATAAAGTGATACTTCTAATTGTAATTCAAAACTATTTTTGAGAAAACTTAAAAATATTTGGGTTCTTTTATGAATATTTTTTAAAATAGCGTCACTATAATGCTTATATTTTTTATTATCACAGTTTTATTGACAGTTTTTGGCGTCAAAATCTTGGTGCCCTATAATTTACATTATACTCAATCGTCATTTAATTATAATTATTAAATATTATATTGATCAGTAATAAATAAAGTTATGACTTTTAGACTTTGATGACTTAATCAGAAAGATAATAAAAAAAACTAATTCAAATTTATATACAGGAATCTTTAAATTTAGGAAGAAGTATACTTTGATAACATAGATACTTTAAAGTTAATATTTGATTGCTTTTAGTATGCCCAATTAACAAATATTCAATATTAAATATTTAAGCCAGAATGGCAATCGATAATTATTTTTGATGAACAAACTATTTTAGGTGTAAATGTTAAATATATTTCTGTAATTTATGTACCAATATTGTAGATTTTTCAAAAATAAACTTATCAATTCCAATAAAAATATCTATGTTACATAATAAATTATGCAATATGTATGTACAAATTATTTTTATTTTCAAGTATGACTTCTCCATTTTTACTCATAAAAGAAATTATTTTGATGTCAAAGTTTTGCATATTTGTTGACTCTATATTTTACATTACATTACTTTTGTTTTTATACATTCACTTAAAATTATTTTTATGAGGAAATGCATTATCTTTCTTATAAGAATCGTAATACTTCTGTGTACATGAAATTCTTACATAGTTAAAATATTTGATCCAAAAATTATTATTTAAAATTTTAGCTTGTGAGATTCTAAAAAGTATCATTTAAAGTGCATTTAATTTTTCTTTTACTTATATTTTACGATTGAAAATTTTTTTTATCTAAATGAACACTTCATTGGATCAAATATAAGTCCATGCTTGTTAAATGAATAATTATTATCATAATAAAATAAAAAATATTAAAAAATTTTGCGCATTAAGGTGTGATAGGGGTTGCTGCTGTCGACTTCTGAGAGCAAAATTTGCATATTGGAACAAGATTTTGAGTAGAATAACCTTCAAGTATTTTGTTAATTCCCATACACCGTTGGCATAAGACGTTTCCACATGACCAACAATAGTACTTTGGCACATAAAAAAATTTTGTTTAAGTAAAGATTTTTTAAGTAGGATAAGGATAAGATGAAAGATAACTTACTTTAACGTTAAAAGCATCAAATGTTGTACCACATTTACATTCACTCATATTTCTGCAAGACTTCCACTCTAAGGCAATCGCATTCAATTCAATTATTAATTGCTTTAATTCGATTTTGTTTTTACCATCCATATTACTAGTTAAATTTGCTAGTTGTTCTTTAAGACTTTCTTTGACACATTCATTGTCTAGTTTACATTTATTAGGTGACATTATCTCCATATTGTTTATAGAATTTAATTGCCCTATTGAATTAATTCTCTAAAAAATATTAAATGATAATTAAATATTTTCAGAATTAATTTTTTTTTAATAAAAAAGAAATTTACCTTTGTAAGAAATTTAACATGATCTTCTAAAGAATTGGTATGGTTATTCATAGTCAAAAGAAAATCATCACAAGATTCTCTGGGATGAACACCATTTTCAAATCTAAAATAAAGACCACGCCAGAGTCTACCGAAACAAATAAAATGAACAATATTGCTTGCCTTAATTTTATATTAAATGTATTTTTTCTTAATAACTTACACTATGTTCTGTGGAGCTAGTTTTGGTTTAAGAATTTGACTAGTTTCCTCTGTGTATTGGTTACTTGAATACAATGGATTTATGAAATCATTTATACGCTGGGCCATGTAACCCCAAAGAGAATAAGTTCTTTCTGAAAGTCTTCAAAATTTGATTTATTGAATATTTCTGATTTTTTCTGTTGAATAATTCAAATAAGTAACTATTAGCTTACTTTAAAGACTGACGATCTTTTTCACAATTTTCAATAAAAGTTCCAAATTGACAACTGTGTACATGATCGTGCAATGTTATTAAATATTGTTCATTGAATTGAAACATATAAGGATATTGTTGTAGAAGTTGGTAAGTTGAATCAATAAATTGTGTAAAAATAGGGGCAAGCTCTTTATTGTCAATTGTTATGAACCCGCATCTGTCATTAAATTTATGACCAAAAGCTAGCCAATCTTTTTCTATTAAAACCTATAATCATATTTATATGTTTTTAAATATATATTATTTTTTTTCCATACTTCATAAAGAATTTGTTTTCAGTTTTGTATACATACCTGAAATCCATGAATAGTTCTGTAAAATGGATCTAACATAAGAGCAGCTAAGGAACAAACTTGAGCTGTTCTGTCCCATCCATCACTGCAATGTACTACTACACTAATTCCATTTATCACATTTCGGGCTATAAACCATGATGTCTCTAATATGGCACGAATATGTTTTAACCATCCACTACTTTCAAGTCCACTAAGAAATGCAGTCATAGAGGTGCTTTTTTGCACTACAAAAATGTTTTATGACATTATGAATGTTTACATATTATAATAAGATTATATAAAAAATTACTTACAGTCTATAACTTTTGCAAGACTTGATCTCATAACATGAATATTTTCAATTCCAAAAAATTGAAATTTGATGTTATCATAAAAATTTTCATTTTCATAGCCTTTTCCTGCAGCTCGGTTTGCCATTGCATTAATCTAAATGCACACCAAATGTGATTTACTATTAGCAAAAATTAATATTGAATTTTTAATTGCTTACCCTTGGCCTGGTATCAACAACATAAAGATACTTAGAATTAGGATTTGTACAAAGCAAATTATAAAGCATTTGCTCATCTTTTAAACAACGTGCATTAAATCCCGATAGAGGTTGACTGCATCGACAAATGGATGCCTACATAAATAATTAATAAATAAGTTTTAAATATAATTTCAATATTTTTTAATATGTTTATTAAAACTAAAACCTTGTTGCTGTGGTACAAGTAAGTTAATACTGGTAGCCTTCCTTTACTGCGAAATTTAGCACTACCCATTAATACAGTATTGCTACAGGAACTCGGAACATACAGATATTTTGGGTAAGTTTCACATAACTGAAAAAGAAATTTGTCTAGAATATTTGTTTACAATATTAAATCTCAAACAAAAAAATATCACTAACTTCATAATTAACGTTAAGGTAAGATAATGACCACTCTTCATTTGGAACACCTTGCCTTTGAAATTCATCTTGAATACTAAAGAAGTTCCAACCAACTTCTTGAGATAATCCTTCGTTAATGCCTTTATAGTGAAAGCAATATAAGTCTTCTTTTCTTGCTACAAAAATAAAATAATTGAATGAATAACAATGTTACTAAAAAATTAAGTTTCAAGAAAATCAATAATAATTACTTGGAGAAGATAATCTTAGCAGAGTTAAATATGCTTCATGACAATCTCGTTCCTTTGGGATTACAAATGTGACAACAAAAAAATTTTTACATTTAATATAAAGTGGAGATCCTTTTGTCAATAAAGGTAATTTTTCAGCACTTGCAACATGTGTGTTTAAAACCTATAAAAAAATTTTTGTATTGGTAACATACAATTTATAAAGTATGAATTTTATCTAAAAAAAAATTACCCAAATTTTTTTCTTTCCACTTGGCTCCATAAAAATGAAATGTGTCTCGGTTAAGTAAAACGTTCCTGAGGTATCTTTAACTCCATACTTGTCAAGCATCAGTACATTCTCTACCTGATTTGTAAAAAATTTACTTTTTACTTTTTTAAAAAAGTGGTTGTTCAAACAGCAAGTTCAAAAAGTATGTATAATGATTGATAGTAAGTAATTGATATAATTGAAAAACAAACCTTTTGAAGTTTTAATACTGAATCTGTATCGTTCATTTTTATTAAATAAACTTATCAGACCTTGTGAAGAGATTGTGCTAAGTACTATATTTTTATATACCTACAAAATCAGACTTTTAATACACTTTTTCTAACCAAGTACAGATATGAAAATGTTCGACGTTTTACTCATGATGAATTCAAGCTAAGGCTAAGGATTAAAGTTAAAGATTAAAACTCATGAGCTGGAACTTTTTGGTCAATTGGATTTATCTCGATCCGATGTAAGTATTCATTTTTTAACAGTGTAAGTATATTGTTTCACGTCAAAAAATAAGACATACTTATTTTTTATTCGGTGTAGAGGGTGGAAGAGTTGTGTCAAGAATGTCAAGTTGTGTCAAGTTGAACTTATAGTATATATAGCTATACCTATATGCTGTATATTACTTGTGCACAGTGCAGTCTTGTTAGAGTTAGTTATGCTTTATGCATAGTAGCAGCAACGCAACGTAGCAGGTTGGTAGCAGGTCGTCCATCTAGTCGCCGCGGTTACTCTTACTCGGTTCCAGTTCCTACTATATATATAATATAGTTATAAGTGCGTATATATAATATAGTAATAGTGGCCAAATTACAGTTAAAATTTGTCGTAGAAAAGGAATAGATATTAAATAAAATAAAGAATTAAAAATGAAAACCTTTAATTTTCGTCCCATAATAAATGCTTATATTCGTCCCATAATAAATGCTTATATTCTAACTTTGCGAACGCCTCAAAAGCAAAGTTAGGTATATAGGATAATTAGGTGCTTTTAAAGCGTTCGATTTCTTGTTTATGTACTTAATTCAATTTCTATTAATTCATTTTTTGTTGCTTTGTTATTTGTATCTTTTTTTTTCTTATTCTCGAATCTGATATCTTTCGTTTTCTAATTTTAACTTTGAATATGTATGCTAAAATAAAATATTTTAAAATAAAATTAAAAATTTCAATTTTGCACATTATTATAATATTTTTCAAATTTTAATGTATATTATATAATATAGGTAATGCCAGGTAATACACACATAATCAATATGCTATCAGAGACTTAAAGAATTCCAAATGACTTTTATCAATTACTTTGTTAAAAATAAAATTTCTTTTACATACTGAAATTTCGTAAAATTTTGTAAAACTGCTTAATTTTCAACTGTAAGAAACGCATTAAAAATCATTTCAAACGTGCGATACGGCAACCCTGCCCAGAAATCCGTCGCAGAATCACGATTCGTGATTGGTTATTATACTGGTAGACTGTACTATATTAGTATGACGGGCGACGGCGTCAAAGACTCAAAGCCCAAAGTCCAAAAACACTACCACCGCACCACAGGATTTTTCTGTCAACTCTCCGTCTATCCGTGAGCTCATACTGCTACAAGTGTTTGTTTATGCTCACTCTGCTCTCACACAAAGAGCTGCAACAGCTTCGAGCGGTCGAGCCTCGAGCTCCGATTTGGTTCAATGTAATACGGAGGAGAGAGTGTGCATGCAGAAGACCATATTTGTCCTTTATACTTTTTCTCTTCGTCTGCCGTGAAAATACGCATGAGGGACTCAATGGACGCGATGCACTTCCTCCACGAATTTGTGTATTACTTGGCTAACTGTACATAGCAGCTGCTCAACAAGTTACACGTGAAAAATTTATGCAAAAAACGTATCGTCGATCGCCATAGTCGTGCAGAGTATTGCAAAATCTTTCTCGCCAAGAATGTCTCGACGCCTGGGACACACTTGATTTTTACTTGCACAGAATAATAAATATTCAAGTTTTGCGTGAGCGCATTTTTTCATTTGTCGACAAATCACTGCAAAGGTAACAAAGAACTATTGACTTTTAATATTTTTTTTAAACGAAGAAAGTTGTTATTTTAACGAAAACGTTGTTTTTATTATAATATAGATGTTCAGCTCAATTCAGATAAAACAAGAGTATAATGGTGTGGAAGATAGGGGTCATGAAAATATGGTTGGTGGACAAGGGAATAATATTGATTATTCAGTATTTGATAATCAAAATGTTCAGTATGCATACCATCAACTGCCACATTTTTGGGATCAAGCATTGCAAGTGCAAGCTAATCAGTACCCCAAGGATTTTTCTCAAAAAAATGATGGAGTCACTCGACAGGATATGTCTCGAATACCTGTAAGTAATTTTTTTTTCAATTATCAATTTGTTTAATATATTGCATAAAGATATATTACAGTCTTCTTTTTAATAAAACTATATTTTACAACAAATATAATATGTGTTATAATTAGGTCAAATGGTCATGTACTTAAATATAGATACATGCCTGCAGATATTAAATTTTGTAATTAGTCTTATTACAACTGTATAATTATTAATAATAATAACTTTTTATATTACAGCCAAGTGTACCTACAATTAGCGCAAATTATTTAAATCATCATCTGCAGCAACAAACACAGCAGCAGCAGCAGCAGCAACAACAACAACAGCAACAACAACAACAGCAACATCAAAATCCATTTCCACTAAATCATCAAACAACTGCTGATCATTCTCAAATCAGTCAAGTTAATCCACCAAACATAGAATCTGATCAGATATCATCTAGAGTTACATCTGACCTTATAAATAATAGTGGTTTAATGAATTCAGGACTTACAACTGGACAAGCAACTTCTTCTGTTGTCAAACGCAGTAACCCTGGAAGACCTTCAAAATCCACAAGTTCTACTGATAGCCTTGGGAAAAAGCTAAAGTGCCAGTGTGAAATTTGTTTTAAAGAGTTTGGTCATAAAAGTAACCTTTTTATCCACATGAGGACTCATAACGGTGAAAGACCATATAAGTGCAAACAATGCGATAAATGTTTTACTCATAGTGGGAATTTAGCAATCCACATGCGAACTCACTCTGGAGAACGACCATATGCTTGTCAAGTCTGTGGAAAAATGTTTAGTCACAGTGGAAATTTGTCAACGCATTTACGCACACATTCTGGAGTTAAGCCATATAAATGTAGTGTTTGCGCTAAAGAATTTCGTCACAGTGGAAATCTTTCAATTCATGAAAGAATTCATTCTGGTATCAAACCTTTTCAATGTAAAGTTTGTGGGAAAGAATTTTATCACAGTGGAAATTTAACTACACACATGAAGAAGCATCCAGTTACAGTTTCTACTGAACAATGTAAAAATAATGTACTTCCAGCAATTAATACAGATTATATCTGTAACAATGTTCATCAAGTCAAGGAGACTGAGAGTATTTTAATTTCGAATTCAAGTGATCTGAGTAATACAATACAAAATTCAAATGAAATTGTAATTGAAGAAAAGTTACGTGAAGAATCAAAAACAAGCTAATAGATTTAGACTTTTTTTAAGTCCATTGTATAATGTAAGTATAAAATGGATTTAGTTCCAGAATTAATTTCAATTTTTTGTTACACAATGAATTTAGAAACAATGAATATTACTTATTTTATACCTTTTTATAAAAACAAACAAAAAATAAAAAATTTGAGTACTTCAATTTTTACAATAACCAAAGAAGAATATTAATAAAAATACTAAGTATCTGTATAACAATTTAATTTTGAATATCTTCAATTTTGATTATCAGTGTTTGAAAACTGTTAAAATATAACAAAAATATTGCCTGTTTTTAACAGAAAATGAAATTAATATTGAACTGAATCTATTTTTAAATAACAAAAATATTTCTTAAAAATATTAATTGTTAAAGTCAATATTAATAAAATTTAGGTTTAAGTTTGCTATTACTGAAATTTTGTACTTTTAATAATGTGATATTTATAAATTTGGTTTTATAAATAAACTTAAAATGGAAATTATAACATTATCATTGTATAAAATTAAATATAAACAACCATTAAATTTTCAAGATTTAAAATAATCTTCAGTCATTGTATCTATATAATAGGTACTTGAGTAGAAAAAGCACAAAAAAAGTTATTTATAACAAAAGTAAACTTTTTTTTATTTCGTTTATAGATAAGTAAGACTGCAGTTAATTTTTGTTAAATAATATGAAAATTAAAATTAAGCACAATAAATGGTGACTAATTGTACAAACCTTGTTGAAAGGTTTCAGAAAGCTTCAAAAAGGGTGTCTGAAAGTTTCATAGTGCAACAAAAAAATTTACATAATACTTAATGACTCATGTATGATGAATGTTATTTAATGTAATTATATAAATGTTTTATTTTATTGTATTAAATTTGTAAATTATATTATAATTGATTGTATGTATCATGTATCAAGTGATGTCATAAAAATGTCAGTTATAAATATATATTATATAATAGGCATAAGTATATAATACTAAAAATAAAGTATATCTTATAAAAATTAATTTTTATTAAATAATTTTTATTATTACTCGTAATGTAAAATACATTTAACTTTTAGTACTTTTGATTTGAGTACAAATATCTTATAGTAAACTATATTTCGAAGTACAACTTGCATAATTTTTCATATTTTATACATTTACATGTTATTTGCAGTACGTATGTATATACTTTAAATGAATAATTTCTATCACAGAAATAATTTAAAGTTTTTGTCTGATAATTGTATGTACAACTTTCATTAGTTTATGTTTAATTAATATTCTACAGCACTCCTTTCTAAATCAAATCAAAGAACTATAAATAAGAAAAGTTTACTCCAGTATGATAAAATAACAAGTTTCAGAAGAGTGGCACATAATCATATACTTCATAAAATATTCGACGTAATCAGTTTTATTTAATCAATATGTTTTAAGCAATATTTTTCTCAAATTTCTTTTTACATTTGTCATGATTTCAAATTAAAAATATTTATACATATTAATGATACATGCATAGTTTCCACTTTTCAAGAAGAAATCCCTGCATTCAGTTAATCAAAGTATAAATAAAGTTGTATATGCAATGCAGGAGTAAAGTCGATCATTCCCTTAGGTAATTACTGCTTTTGCTTCATTCAAGCAATAAACTTATCCGCGAGTTTTCTACGATTTCAATCTCTTATAACACAGTGTGTTGTTTTATCTATTATTGGAATAGCTTAACAAATTGTACATACAAAGCTTTAGAAAGGTCATAGAAATCATAACTAAAAATAGATACATTCTAATCCCTACATTTTTTTATTATGCAGAGGAATCAAATTTTCACTCCATTTTCAATTCTAAAGACCTTCCAAACGTTAAGGTTTATTTTTATTTTTAATTGCGACATTGACATAATATTTATATCTGATTAAAGAATATCGTCCTTATAACTATGGCTTTATGTACAAAAAATACACAGTATTGATTATTGATAAAAAATAAGCCCCAAGTCAAAAATTTCTCAGTATTACAATTCACACCAAGACCATTTCACATGTGTATAAATATAATAAAATAATGTATATGATTAAAAAAAAATTATCTTTCTTTCTTTTACATGATTCACATTTAGCACCATATAAATGAAATGGTATTGATGATCTGATTAAAAATTTAATCAAATAGTTATAATACTGCATAACTGAACGATACTGTACAATTATCTATGCATTTAGCATTAGGAGACATCTATGTAAACATAAAATTGGTTCTATTAAACAGTGTCTGAAGGCTTCACAAATAAAGCTGTCAGAGCAAAGATTAGAAAGACAACTCCACCAATGATTGTAACTGAAAGATCAAGAGATATTTAAAATTAGATAAACGCATAAAAATTGTTATGTTCATATTGATTATTACAAAGAAAATTCTAACCTGTTCTAACTGATATCCTTTGAGCAATCATGCGACCTCCAAGAACAGCTAAACCTGTGCAAAGCGAATGTCCTAGAACTCCACCAATTACAACACCATAAACATCCTAAAAAAATTCAGCTATACATAAAAATATTAACATTTAAATTATACAATTTCATAACAATTTTTACCTCTCGTGCAGCAAGAATAATTGTTGTCAGCTGAGAACGATCACCCCATTCAGCAAGAAATGTAAGAGAAAATGCTTGAAGAAATATTCTTGAAAGTAGCATAAATGCACTTGTTTTTTGACTTTTTCGAATAACACCAGTTTCTGGATCTTGAACTAAAGTGGTACTTGTTTCTTTTTCAAACTAGAATAATATAATATATTTTAAATTTATTAAAGTAAAAAAATAAAAATAAAGTTTTGAATTTTAAATGCCTAACTCACTTCATCTTCTCTTTTCCTTAAATCAGATTGTACTTCTTCAAGCTCTTCTTGTCCTTCATTTGGAGACATATAATATCCATCCCTTAACATTTTTAAACCAAATAAAGCAAATAAAGCTGTTGAGATGTAATATGTATAAGCTCTAGGAATAATTGTAGCAGCATAGCCAAATATAACTGGTGACAAAAGTTTTAATTAGTGATAATTAATGAAACTATTTACACAATGTTAATTAAATAAGAAAATACCAGATAAAACAGTCATGACTGCAAGGGCACTTATTGCTCCAGCAAAAACTGTGAATCTTGGATGCCTCATAGCCATTATAGCAGCAATGAAAAATGTTTTATCACCTAATTCAGAAACTACTATCACCGATAGTGATGCTAGAAATGCATGTAAAAATCCTAAGTTCTCTAATGAAGTCATTGGAGTTACGCTATCTACTCTCTGCAAAGTTAAATTATAAATTGACTAACATGCATAAAGATTGATAATTAATAAATATTAAGACTTTAAATAAAAATATATATCTTACATCTGAGGAAGAAGACGACTGCTGTATTCTTTCCACGTCTGATGGCATTTTTTCTCCGGCAGTCAAATTGTACATAAAGTAAAATAAAATTAATAGTAAACAAACTTCTCGATATCCGATCATTGTATTTTCGTTTTTACAGCTCACAGCCAAGATATATGCACTAATAAATTGAGATCTACGCTGAAGATCCTGTTAATCCACAACAGATTGTTTAACGTATGTACCGTTGAGAACTTGAGAAAGAGATCGAATTCAATATGTAGATTGATGCGGTCAACTCGTGTGCGTCCGAATAAAAATTTGAGGTTATAAGTTACCCATTTAGTATTCGTTACTGCTGCGAGAAAGCGAGTGGAATCGACAAACGCAAAATTCTCAGCAACTCGTCTCCATCAGGCCTCTCAGTAAATTTGAGAGTTTCGCTACGACGGTAGGTAATACACCTTTACTCCTCGGTGCCTACGAAGTATTGTACTATCCTTATCTCGTGACGAGCCGATGAGACGAACTGAAGAAGAATCACCTAGTAACACAAATATATAAACTGCTTGAAACATGGAAGAATTCAAAAAAATTGATTGGTAAGTTGTACATAAAAGAGATCGTAAAGTGTGGTACACTCATGTAACTCTTCTCTTCTCCTTGACAATAAATTTACTCCACGCAAGAAAATGTATTAAGAAAATGTATATATAGCCACTGCTCTCAATGTTATTCTTTGTACTTACACTTAATTTTTTTATATTTTTATATAAGCCATACTGAGGTAGATCGTTTTATAATTATTGGATATTGCAGGCTTCCGAGTGTAGAGGATATTATAGACGATAAATTTCTCAATGAGGAGCGTTTACAGGAAGAAGGGTCGATGTATCGAATACTGAACGGCGCTTTTCAAGATCCATTTCTAGACATCAGACCAAATCTACTCAAGTCGTACAATTCTAATAAGGTTGACAATAAAGCCACAAACAAAACAACCAAAACACAGCCCAAGAACAGCAAGAAAGTCGTTTCAAAAGAGACTATTCAGAAGAACAATAAAAAGTCTGCTCCAAAAAAAAGTACAACTAATTAATATATGATATGTATACTTATTATATTGTAATTAATAACTCTATGATTATTCCAATACAGTACAAATAAACTCTAATTTTTATACGGGAAATTGCGGTAAAATTATTTGCGTATATTTATATACAAAAACGAAAAGATTTAGTTACTCATAATGTTTCATTATTAATTTGTATATTGTAATTATACCACCGTTAATCAATTCCGTGAAACTCGGTCATACAATTATCCGAAGTAATGCGAACAGATAGCACAGGAAGTGCATAGAATAGAGCAATTTCAAAGTATTTATATAGCAATTGGCCGATTCATTTTTCAATTAAGTCTTATAAATTATTTCAGAATGACTTTTATTTAATAATATAGGAGAGTCGATAATGAAACTGCAACGCGATAACGTCGGTAATATTATATTGCAACTCAGATTATTTGTGCAACCATTTCCACCTACAAACTCCTAAAACTTATAAAGTATTATATTATATACATATATGCATAAACATTTGCCACTTGGCGCGCGGCTCAACGACGTTGACGACGTTCATCATATTTTTACGAGGTGAATGCGCGCGTGATGTGTACAGTACAGTCTACAGCACAGAACAGTAACGTCTACAGTGTATGCACAGCCTGCATGAGCCACAGCTGCGAGCTGCATTGTAGCATGTATGCAGTTATACACATATATGTATACTCACACATGACACGACGTGTATCCCCCCCAGCCTCCCTCTTACGCTGTACCCCCACCGGGAAAAGTGCAACAACACACGCAGTATACACTATACCAGTGTATGCTCCCGACTCCACTCCGTAGCTCCGCTACTGCGCGAGTGCAGGCGACGAGACGCGTTCAAACAAAGGCCACGCGCGGAGTAAGTATACGCCAACCTTGCAGTATTTTCTTCTATCCGCGAGTGTGCAGCATACAGTGTATAGAATAAGAGGAGAGTGAAAAAGAAATTATTGTACTGCCAATACTGCCATGAAGCTGAACGAATCGCCATGATGATAGAGGGAAGCTATTGCAATTCGTAGCGCAGGCCTCTCAACGAAATGCAGGATCCTACGTGTAAGTCTGAGTTTTTTTTTTTTGACTGCCGACTTCTTTTCTCTGTGGTTTAGGTCAAGCAATAGATAGGGCTTTGTTTTTCCGCGGTGGCGGACAGAAAAAGAGAGAGAGAGAGAGAGAGAGTTGAGTCAGTATCGAGGTACTTATATTCTACACCTTCACAGCACATTTTAGGCTTTCCGCTAATCGTTGCGGAGGTATTCTATATACTAAGTTTTTTCTCTTTGATCTTTGGATGTTTCATCAGTCACGTTTAGCTCAAAAGGTTTGTGATTTCTGGCACTTTGATTCTATCGTTTCAGAATCGTGTGAATTTTTCATGGAATCTAATGGTTGTATATGGAAATAAAGTTTGTAATTTTGCTTTAGAAATTGTTTGTTGTACGATTTACTTCTGATTGACTTTAAATGTATAAGAGTGAATAGTGATTCATCGATCATTTTATGTTTTATTAATTGTTGCAGAGCTGTGATAATTAATTCATGGATAAGGTGTAGCATACTCTTCATCATGGAGCGTGAGCACCAAGATGTTCTAAAACGTATGCGTAGGAATATAATCGATGATGTTGATGTTAACAATGGAATAATCATTCCACTAACAAGTGAATTCATTTTGAGAGATGAAGATGTGGCTGAGATTAAGAAGGGAAAAACAAAATCAGAAAAAGCTCAAATCTTATTAGATTTACTTCCTTTGTAAGTTTTATTGTCAATGGTCATACGTTAGATACTTATTACGTCATATATTAAAAAAAAGACATTTTTCTTTACAGTCGAGGATCTCGGGCTTTTGCTGCTTTTCATCAATCTCTAAAACATCATTACTATTGGCTGAGTGATGAAATTGACAAAATGTTAGAATCAACAAGATCGGGAACTCCTGTTAATGATAATACGCCATTTGTTTTTCCTAATTTACAGCCAGTCTCTCCATTGACAGTAAAACGAGGAAATATGGTAAGATTCACATTAAAAGAATTTAATTTCTCAACTAACAACCTAATTCTTTACTAAAATTACAAACTATTCTTTTCCCTTCATGTGTTTTTGGATTTATATTTAAATGTGAGTTTATTACTTTTCTAATGAATGTTGCTTTGCCATTTATTTGAAGTATAGAGCTTTTTAAATCTGACATTTTTTTATACAAAATTTAATTTTTATATTTAGATTAAACAGTTCAAATCAGCACTCAAGAAACTTGAACCAAATGGATATATCGCTCTTCATGGTATGAAAGGTTTTGGAAAATCTTGTCTTACTGCTAGTATACTTAATGAAAAGGATTTGACTTCACAATTCTTTAATGTGAGATATTACTAAATAATGTAATATTATTTGATAACTTTACAGTTATTTAAAAAATTTTTTAAATAATTTTACAGAACGAAGTATATTGGATCAAGTTTAATTATAAACGTTCTGTTACTGAAGAAATATTGATCCAGTTAAACAATCTTTATCATCAAATAAAAAACTGCAATCCCTTGATAGAACCTTTAAATACAGAATTACTGGAAAAAAGCTTAAAAGAAGCAATAGATCACCATTTTAGAACCTCTGATCATAATAAAGCTTTGCTTATTTTGGATGATGTTTGTAATAAAGAAGTTGTAGATAAATTTGACTTTGCTTGTAAAACAATGGTTATTACTTCTGATATTGGAGTTTTGAGTGATAGGCATCATATTTTTGTTGAGGTAAGTTTTTTATACCCCCACCATTTTTACTTTCAATTCTGCAAATCTATACAAATTGATTTCATAAATTTTTAGATGGAGCATGGTTTCACTGAAGAAGAAACTTTAGGACTTTTTGCCAAAGTACTTGATATTGGAATAGATCAACTACCAGAAGAAGCAAAGCAAATACATATTGAATGTAAAGGAATGCCTTTGCTAATTGCTATGTTTGCTGCTCAATTTGAACATTTTAAGCACGATATGAAAGATAAAAATTATAAAGGAAGATGGGGTTACTATTTGAATTCATTACGAACAAAAAATGAAAAGAATAAGTAATGAATTTTCAATTATTGTGTAAAAAGACATTCTGTCAAATTCTTATTTATAAAATCGTTTTTTACAGAGTTATTGAGAAGTTTTTAAAAATTCAAGAAGCAACTTTTGATGTATGCATAGAACAACTTGATAATGAAATGAGAGAACGCTATAAGCAACTCGCAATTTTTAGTGAAGATGTCAACATCATGCCTCAGGTAATAACGTTATGTTTGTGGTAAATCTTTTAAATGATTGTTCGAAATTATTATCAATAAATTTTGATAAAGCTTATTCATAATCTGTTTATTTACTTTTTATACAGACCTTAGAAATTTTATGGAAAGAAGAACCTTTCTTAGTTGATGAACAAATGCTTGATTTTTGCCATAAATCACTTGCCGCGAAAAAATGGAATGATGAATTAAGAAGTTATATATATGGAGTACATGATTTGCTATTATGCCATCTTAGAAAAAAGTTAACATCAACAGAACTAAGAGATAAGCATAGGCTTATTATTAGCAGGTATCGGGAGTACTGCAATGGAGATTTCTTTAAGTTACCAAATGATAATTACAGCTTTTCTTACATTGGTCATCATCTTGAGCAAGCAGAATATTTTGATGAATTTCATTCTTTGTATACAAACTTTGATTTCCTTCAAGCAAAAATAAATTATACAGGTTTAAGCGATCTTCTAATAGATTTGAAAAAATATCGCAAATACATTACAAACAATGGAGATTTGATTATAGAATCAAATCTTCAAGATTTAGAAAAATTTTTAGAAAAGCAGGCTACTACTTTGGCAAAACATCGCCACATGAAATGCTTAGATTTAATTCAAATTGCTTTGGACTATTCTGAAGAAGGGTTTGTAAAAGAAACTGCTAAGCAATTAGCTTTATCAAAGCAACCATGTCTTTATTTATCTCATGATAAGAATAAATTAAAAAAGAATTTTTTGAAACTGTCCCAAGAAGTCTCAACTAAAGCTGCTTGTTTGGTTTTTACAAATGAACCAAATCATGTATTAATTGGAACTATTGATGGTGAAGTAATACTTTGGGACTGCGATAATCGAAAACCTAAAATTTTCCATGGCCATAATAAAAAAAAATCTATCATAAAAATTGTTTTATCTGACTGTGGCAATTATTTTTTGGCTCTAAGTGAAGATGGCATATTAAAATTATTTGTTCTAAATCAAAATGAATTGATGAGTAACGGATTGAGTATTCCTGCTCAAAGTCCTCGTCATAAGCAACCAAATTGGACGAACTTGTTTGAAACTACGCATGATGACAGCTTAAGAACATTTGGTATTGAAGATGAATTTATTACTGATATGAAATTCACACCTCAATGGTCACAAGAAGTTAATAAGTCATCGATGAAAATTGCTGCTTGTACTAATGCTGGAACTGTAGCTGTAAGTAAAACACAATTTTTTAATCAAATAGTTTTAAGAGTATTAATAAAATTATTAATAAAAAAATCAATTTATTTTTCTAGCTATGGGATAATAATGGAAATTTAGAGTGGCAAGACACTTATAAAGAAGCGTTAGTATTTTTTTACTTTATTAAAATTTCATTAAGTTTTAATAAATATCTAAACTTAAATAAATATATATATTTTTCAGGCATTATTTTGGAGGTGTAGCTTTTACATCTGGAGATACTTCTTCTGATACTTTCTTACATGTAATGAACGAAACAATTTCTGTTGTAAGAATTTATAAGAAGAATAAAGACAGTGGCTACACTTACCATTCTCAGTTTAATTTGCAATTAGAAAATCCAAAGGTTATTTATTTTTCTAAAAATCCAAAAGCATCTAATTGCTTAGTAATTGTTACAAATAAGATGGCTTTATTTTTAAAATGGTTTGCTAAGGATCATGAACATCTTCACAGTTATGAAAAATATATAAAAATTGAAGAAAAAGATAAACATACTTTTTACACAGCTGCTACTATAACTTACGATGCCAGATATCTCATTATTGGTAACTCAAAGGGAATTATAAGTGTGTTAAAAGCCGCCAATGCTGACGATCTGATAACATATTTCAAAGGCTATGTTACCTCATTAGATTCTTACTACTTTCCAGACGAGTGTTTTCATTTGGTAAATACATATGTTCATTCTGATTTATTTATTTATTTATATTATTTTTGTTAAAATACTATTAAAATATTATGGAAATATATTTTTTTAGATATGTGGAATTGAAAACAGATTGATTTATGTTTGGGACATAGGAGATGACGAAAAACCAAAATCTGTTAAGAAACTTTTATTTGATGCAAAAATGGGCAAACTAGATGAATGTAACGAAGTATTTCTAAAAACATCTCCAAGCACTATTACTGTTTATAAAGGGAAAGACGAGTTACGAAAAATTGAATCATCACACGGCAAAATTATAAGTGTAAATCTTTCTATTGATATTAAACAGTTAATTTACAGAACTGAATCCGGTTCAGTTGTTAAATACGAAATTGCTACTGGAGAATCACAAAAAATATCTCAATTAGATTCTGTTGACGATTATATTGATATATTAGAATGGCGGAATAATTATTTAGTGCTATGCAGAACTGTAAATAATGATATGCAGGTAAACTAATTCAACTTTGAAATAATAATTTTCAATAGAGTATCTATTACACGTGTCCATAAAGCTGTACTTTATCATCACGCATCCGTAAAATTGTAGTTAAAGTTTTTACAATCACTGATCGCGATTATTTTATCGAAAAATATTATTCATCATTTGGTAAAATAACTTTATTTTAATATAATCATAAAAAAAATTTTAAATTGTTATTTCAGGTATCACGAAGTCCAAAAGCATCTGAAACAGTAGAAAATATTGGTTGTGTTGTATCTGTTCATAAATTAAATGATGAATCTGTAATGACTGTATCAAAGGAGGGAAAAATTAAATTTTGGGTTATTGAAGACTACGAATGGCGATCTTTTTATGAGCACATTGACAATGATGGTACAATCATCTACAGTTGTTTAAGTGTATACAAAACTTATCTTGCTGTGCTCAAAGATGAACAATTATTAGTAATCTATAGAATGCCAGATATGGATGAAGTAGAATCGAATCCTGTAAAATTAGACACTCTTATGAAGCATAGTTACAAATATCAACTAAGCTCTTGCCAATTTTCCCAAGATGAAAAATATTTAGCTGTTGCATTTGAAGGTGGAGAAATATCTGTAAGTTTATCATAAAAATTTTATTTATTTTTGTAGGCTTAAAGACTTTTACGCGGATCCACTCGAAGCGTTATTTTCGCGTATTAATCGCTGACTTTCTGTATTGAAATTTCTTAAGTTTTCATTTGAAATTTCATATGGTTTTCGAGATTGTAAATTTCGTATAGACTATTTCAAAGTGAACAATATATATTAAGACTATTGGAGTAATGAAAATTATTATAGACTATTGAAACAATCAAAATTATTTTTAAAAAATAAATTAAATTCACGTAGAAATTCTACTGAAATTATATTGAAATGATCTGAAATTTGATATTACTGTGATCATGTAACGTAAAACTTCTTATGCCTTAAAAGCAATATTTTTTTATTCGCGGTTTCTATTCACGCAATCCGTTTGTGGAGAGTGTAATGAGGGTTCCCTGTACAACTACTTAACAAAAAGTAAAATTTGAATCCGTGATCAAAGTCAATCATATAAAACTATCTTTTCTCTACAGGTAATAGACATAACTACATTGGAATTGGCAACATTGTCCTTACACTGTAGTACTGTTTGTCAGTTGCACTGGTCGCCCAAATCAATAAATGTACCGATATTACTTTCGGTGAGTTGCGATGAGCTAGCCTGGTGGAAGATATCCTTATTGAAGACAACCGATCGCAGTCAGAACCGTCGAAGTCGCATGGGTATTAACCGTAGTGCTAGCAGTCCTATCGTCGGCATGAGTCCACAATCGAGCTACCGACTATCAAATAATCCTGTAGTACCTCCGACCTCACCATCAGTAGACATTAGCGAGTTCTGGAGTCGAAAGGTTCCGAAAACCAATGATGCGAATAGACCTGCGCTTCTTTGTTGCATTCAATTGCCTGCCAGTTGCGCCGGACCTACTAAAGTATGTGTATCCGACGATTTTGCCAAGTTTTTAACAGTTGACATTCATGGCACGGTCAGTAACTATACAATTTTTGGAATTTTCGCTTCGTAGAATAATAACGAAATTTTTAGCCAATTAATGAGTGTAGAAAGTAGATACTGATGCGTTTCTACTGACGGTTGCGTAAAAAGCGATTTTCGTTACTTTGATACTACTGAACCCGTTGATCGCCGTTTTTCGAATTATATATTGTAAACTTTGATGATACACTACCTAAGTGCAATGAATGGATTAACCAATTGAATTGTGCCATAATTTTTTATGAATTTTATTATTTCAAACTAATGTAAAGAACAAGTAAATTTTTAAATGTAACTGAAATATCTAAAATCATTACCAAAAGTGTTTAAGCGTCAAAGTAACGAAATTTACAAATGATTAGGTATGAATTTTAAACAAACAATACAAACAACATTTATCGATATTTTATTGTGATATTTCGATAGCGAATTTTATCGTATAATATTAAAGTTTTTATAGACAACAACTTTACGAAATCATGTAACGATGATTACGATCTTAGAAAGTAAACGTTGTATCATCTACTTACCTAAAAACAAAGTACTGAAACTTTTATAGTAATCTATATGGAATATGCATATAGAACTTTTTTGACTTTGAAAAATTTGTACTGCCAGTTGCATTTATTAGCCCCTTTTTTAAACGAAGAGATCGACATGGCGAGCAATTACGGACAAATAATTTTAGATCAATGATTTTAATGGCTTAAAACAAGATCTCGGGATTTGTTTTACTTTTGATTCTGGGGAAAATTAGTGCCATTGCTATGTAAGGATTGCGAATTTTATTAAATTTTGTTTTTTAAGTTTTATCCTTATAGTTCAAGTACATGACATAATTATTTATAATTAACTTTATACATCTTTTAAAAAAATGTATGGATTGAGAAAGTAATGATGCATGAATTTCTTTGATTAATTAATATTAAAATTGTAACATATGCAATTAAATAATTATTGATAGTTTAAATGTTTTTCTATAAATTAAACATATTTTTTATGTTACTATTATAGAACAAGTAAAAAGATTAAGTTATATGTAAAAGATTAAGAAAACATTTTTATTACAAAAATTGCTAATTAATGACCCTTTTTAACGAATTTTCTTTGAAATTTGTTAAAAAATGCTATATGTTCTGATTGTTACAATTTTAAAGAATAACATTTTTTTATGAACAAAATTTGAAAAGAATATCTCTCAGGCTCTTACATGTAATGACTATAATGGTACGGTGGTATAATCGTACGGTATGCATCTATTTTAGAAGTATAGAGTAAACGATTCTTCTAGACATATTGTGCAAATTAAATAAAAGTTTTTTGAATAGTGAGTATGAGATTAAAAAATTATGTGGTGCCTTAACGATAGTGTGCTACTGAAAGTTTTTATCATATTATATTTTAACGAGATCTCGATTGCATTTCTAGTTCTTAATTTTTTAAACTTATTTATTTTATCAGTCAAATAAAAAAAAAAATTTCTAAATGTACTCTGATGTTTCTTAAATTTATAAGACTTTGTATACACTTATTGACTGTGTACCATACATAGTTTTTTTAATTAAAATACATTTTTTATCTAATTGTACAATAATCATTAATCAATAATGTATAATTGTATATAAGTTCTAGTAAAAGTATATATTGTGATAAGAGAAGTTCTGGTTAAGTAAAAACTGCATTGCAATAATTGACAAAAAAAAAAGGGAAAGTGTAATAATTATTATCATTGCATTTTGTAAACCAGAGTTTTGGATGCCAAGCTATCAAGCTCACTTTTTTTAGTAAAGTTTGATACTAAAATATTGTATATTGTACACACATTTTGTAAATAATTTTGTTATGTATACATAATAATTTTTATAAAAAAAAAAATAAAAAATCGTATACATAAATTATGTTGTAGACTAAGTCTTTTAACTTAATTTCAATCCATAAATTAATAGAAAGGGAGAGAAAGAGATTGAAACCGTTAGTTTATGCCATTTTTTAACTTGATTTTATGTGGCAAAAGAAAAGTACAAAAAGGAAATGTTTCTAAGTGCCGGTGTGGATCTTGTGATCAAATGCAAGAAATAATCATTCACTTATAGTACAGCGGAAAAGCAGATGCGGCACTTTTCGTGACGTATACATATTACGCATTTGTGGTTTATTATTAGCATCGGCGTGCTAAAACATTACATAAAAAGATAGAACTTGGCAAGCACCAAGACATCTGGTTTCAATCTCTAGGTCATGGAGCAGACGACTAGAGGCCAATGTCAGTTCCTTGCTACCAACAATATATTTTTCTTAGTGAAACATTGTATTTAAAGGTGAAACAAATATCTTTTTTTCTTGAAGAGTTACCAAATACTGCATTGCTTTCGTCACTATCCGTATTTATATAGCCAGGATAGCCCTTTTCACAATGGATATAATTTCTATATGCAGACGACTCCTGTATTTTTAGATATAGCTTAGAATATAGCATATTCGGTGTTCGCGCATGGTAAAATTCAAAATTTTTAAATTTGAAAAGAAAAGAAAAGGCTTAAAATCAGTATAGGTATACAAGCAAAAGCAAGCAACCCGTTCCAAAATCAAAATTCGTAAAGCTCAATGAAAACTGAAAACTGACACTCGAGGCAATTTAATGGGCCGATTAAAATACCGCCACACAGAAAGCGGGAGCAGCTGATGCATACTTGTGTAATGTGTATATAGTTCGCGTATACTTATACGTATATCATGTTGTGCCGTGTACGGAGTACGGAGCAATAGATTATAGCCAGACTTTATAAGAGCAGAGCACGAGCTGCTGAGAGAGGGAAAATTCGTCGTCGCGCAGAGGTTCGAAAGTGGGGGAAACGGGAAAAAGAACGGCTGCTCGCGCGGATCAGCAGATCGACGTCAGCCAGTCAACACCACCGCGAGGCTGGGCGCCTTCCTCACTCTCTCTCTCTCTCACTGTCCTTTACTTTCTTTTTCAAATCCTCGCGTATAGTATCCCTAAAAACGCCCAGCCATGACTTCTGCTGTGTACAAAAACTCTATGCAGGCCATCGGCAAATTTGTTCCAAATAAGCTCCAGCCACTGTGGAATCATCCAGCAGGTACGTTGCGGTATATGCACAGGTATATACCTACACATCTCTACACGGTGCGGACGTTTTGCCCAAAGATCCGTGCAGTATCCGATGCTAATGAGAAATGACGCGCGATTCGCATCGATCTCGGGTTTCGCTGCGGCGTGCGCTTGACACGCGCCACGGATTAAGGTGTCACTTTCACGGTAGTAATCGTGGATTTGCTTTTTTTTTCTTCATACACTTCACGGGATTCACGTATTCACCAACTAGGTCAAGGTCAAGAATCTAGTCAATATTATTATGCGTGTATTATGAGTGATACTCTTGCTCCGAAACTCGTTCGATGAACTAACGAAACGTTACTTGCAATTTTTCGCATTACTGTATAATTTATGCAAATGAGCTTTTTTGCTGAATTGTTGACGAGAGCGTGAGATATTTCACTGCATAGGCGTGGAATATTAACGAAGAAGTGAAAGATTGTAATTTTTTGCTTTACTGTTTCACAAGTTTTCTTAGAACTTCTCTTGCTGATAACATTTACTATTAATCTTGTTGAAATATAAACGATGGCTTCATTATCATTATTAATGAAAGTAATGTATTTTCAACTATAAATTAATATTTCCCTTTCTAAGAAATGGTATTTTTAATATTTCAATAAATTATACATGACATTTGTGCAAAAATTATCGTCTTTTATATTTATCAATAATACTAACTAAATGTTTAGTTTAAAATCTTTGAATTCTTTGAATATTCCAGGTCCACAGACTATTTTCTTCTGGGCCCCAGCATTCAAATGGGTAATGATATATTGATAAAAGAATTTCATTTGCTTTTCAAAAGTCATGTGTCTATTTGGTAAAAAGCCAAAGTCACTTTGAACATTACCTATAGTATGAAGATACAAGAGCTTTCAAAAGTAGTTTTATGTGATATTAAAGTAACCTTCAATTTTTTGTCTATCAAAGCTTTGTACTATTTTTATACTTGTTCAAAGCTACTTGTACTATAAACATTTGTATTTGTAGGGTCTTGTTATAGCAGGATTGGGAGATTTGCAAAGGCCAGCAGATCAAATTTCCATTAGTCAATCATGTGCTCTTGGTATGACTGGTACTATCTGGACCAGGTACTCTTTGGCTATTACTCCTAAAAACTGGAGTCTATTCAGTGTTAACCTTTTTGTAGCATTCACAGCCTTATATCAAGTATCGAGAGCCATTAAGTAAGTTTTATTCAGGATTATTCTTTTAATTAAATTATATTTGACACATATATCATATAAATTTCTGAATTTATTTCTAGGTACCAATCTGAAAAAAGCAAAACAGCGTCGAACTAAGAATTTCAAGATGAAACTGGAACATTCCTGTATCCGAAAAGCACAAACTTTGCTCTTGTTAGTAATATTTCATAAATTTTCTTGGTGAATGATAGAAACCATAATCAAGTTAAATTAAATTGAAGTATTGGTACTGCATAAGTTCACTGTGTATTAGAAACATAGGTATTCTATTGTTGTTGTTTAATGGAAGTTTGGTTGACTCACCGAACAACTATGTGCATAATTGGTGCTTAAATTCAAAAGGAATATGTATCTAGAAAGTACTGTGACCTACATAAGTTTATTTCAAAAAAACTTTTTTATACTGAATACATGAAAAGGCAGGTCCTTGCTATCTACATAATATTTCTATTTTTGTTATAATGCACTGTTATTGAGATGTATCTGTGTAAACTGTAGTATGGACAAAGCTAAGGACTAAATAATATACCTACAGACAGTGTATATAATTTATAAATTACTATGTAATAGTCAAAATACGAAAATACTCCCTTACAGTCAGCACAGCTGATGGTAATGTTAAAGGGATGTATAATCTCAATAAATACTATACATATATTTTTACGAAAAACTAAACTATCAATTGCTTTTTTATAATAGTACCAATTTTAAATAAAGTCTAAACACCTTCCTTTAAATTTTCTTAAAATTACACACCTTATTTTTACTATCTATAAATGTGTATACAATTACTTTGATAAATAATCGAATTTGCAGCGTGTTTACCCGCGAGACGTGTCAATCGCAGCTTTTTAAGTATAAAAGTAAGTATATTGTCAAGTGATTAAAAAATACAAAAAAGTACTTAAGTTGGGATTATAAGTACTATAGACGTTAAAACTTGTAGTATCCTAGCTCCATTACATTATAGGAATGCACACATATATGTATATTTACATTCATTGAAACCATCACGTGGGTCCGCGAATCAATCATCTGTTTGTATTGCCATGATTCCATTAACCGCAATGGCGCAATGTAATAAAACATACGTGATTTCTTATATCTATGTATACTTATACATACTTACATATGTAAGATGTACGTATGCATATACTACGTGTCATCAATAACAGTATTCAGTTCGGTAGTGTTTCATTTCATTCAAAAAAAATCCGCCGAAACAGCGGTGAGCGGAAGTGCGTGAACAACAGCGCCACCAAGCGCACGCGTCTGTCACGACGTGAAATGACGCACTCTGATGGTGAGTGGTGACTGGTCTCACATATACGGAATCAACATATAATATATCAATATCATCATATACACGCACACACACGTACATACATAATATCTATTCACACATTGATTGCGTGGTACACTGCCACACTGGTACTTATACCTGGTAAAGTGGTGACTGGTGAGTCGTGATTCGTGAGTGGTGGATAGCAAAGCAAGCAAATAAAGCCTAGTATTACTATATGGCATGCAGTACAGCCTATAGCAACCAATAAACTATAGAGCGCAAAACCAGCAGTCCACCATCACCAATTGTGAGTAAGCAGCATCAGAAAGTCGGTGAGAAAGAGCTAGAGGAGCTCGCAGCTCGCTTATTGCGTGCGTCCGCCATCAGTGAAACGCGCAAGCCAGAGGAGGCCAATGGACACAGTTACGTTACGCGACCTGTGGCACTGTGCTCGTAGATAGACGAGTTTTTTTTATCGCAGTAAGCTGCTCTCCTTCCGCTTCCTTCCGTTCCATCGCTTTCAAGAACAGAGGGACTTCAGTGAGCTGAGCGAGCCATCGTTCGTCCAAGAGGAACACCGCCTCTCCGCTATATTCTAATTGGGTTTAGACAAGCCGATTGCTGCGTGCATATACAGTCTTGACACAATAGCACCCATGGGTCGTTACAGAAGGTAAATTTTTAACAGAAATTTTCAAGTATTCTGCTCCTATCGAGTCGCGCGTTGTTTCGAGAGAATGGAAACGATTGTTCGTTTCAAAACTTGAAACACGGCTGCTGAAAGTATATTAGATTTACCATTCTAATGAAATTGTCTAGTCTACTTCTGAGTACTTATTTTCCAACTTTTCATTTTTAATACTTTTGTAGTTGTTTGAGAGCAAAATATTAAAGAATTGAATTCAAAATCCAAGTGTGCATCTGTAAAGTAACTATAACTCGCATGATCTCTACAGCTTATGTTTCATTCTTTATTATGCATTAAACCTTAACTTTTATAGTGTTTGTTTCGATAAAAGTTTTGAAAAACATTTTCCCTATTTTTTTTTATTTTTATAATTTTAAATTTTATTTTTAGTCGAAGTCGTGATAGGGATCGAAGAAGAAGGTCACGTACTCGCTCTCGCAGCAGATCACCACTAAGGGATAGACGAGGATGGGGAGGTGGTGGTATTAGGGATCGAGGGGGTGGTAGAAATGGTAGAAGTCAGCCAGGAGCAAACTTGAAGAAACCTAGATGGGATATGAATAGATTGGAGCCTTTCAAAAAAGATTTCTACATACCTTGTGATTCAGTACAGAACAGAGATCCTCGAATGGTAGAACAATATAGAAGTGAAAAGGAAATCACGCTTAGAGGAAAGGGTATTCCAAATCCAGTTTTTTCTTTTGAGGAGGCAGGTTTTCCAGAATATGTTATGAGAGAAATTAAGTAAGCATGTTTTTTATAAGTTAAATTCCAAAAAGTCAAAATTATTTTCATTACTAATAATTATATTAATATAAATATAACATTTCAGACGACAAAGTTTTAAAGAACCAACTTCAATTCAGGCACAAGGTTGGCCAATTGCCTTGAGTGGTAGAGATATGGTTGGTATTGCCTCAACAGGGTCTGGAAAGACACTATCATACATTCTCCCGGCTATTGTCCATATCAATAGTCAACCCAAGCTCTGTCGCAAGGATGGACCGATCGCGCTCGTGCTAGCACCTACGCGAGAACTCGCACAGCAGATCCAACAAGTTGCTGATGACTTTGGACACTCATCTGGCATTAAGAATACATGTCTTTATGGTGGAGCACCTAAAGGCTCGCAAGCGAGGGACCTCGACAATGGTGTGGAGATCGTGATAGCAACTCCAGGACGTTTGTTGGACTTTCTTGAATCAGGCAGAACCAATCTAAAGAGGTGTACTTATTTAGTACTCGACGAGGCGGACAGAATGTTGGATATGGGTTTTGAGCCTCAGATTAGAAAAATTATTGAACAAATCCGACCTGACCGACAGACGCTGATGTGGTCTGCTACATGGCCGAAAGAAGTGAAAAATTTAGCTGAGGAATTCCTTAAGGATTATGCGCAAATCAACGTAGGATCGTTGCAGTTATCTGCTAATCATAACATTCTTCAAATCATAGACGTTTGTCAAGAGTATGAAAAAGAAATTAAGTAAGTTCTGATATTCATTTTAGTATCTCCACATTCGAATAATTTACTGACTAGTCCTTTTACTGACAGATTAAGCACGCTTTTGAAAGAAATCATGGCAGAAAAAGAAAACAAGACTATAGTATTTATTGAAACGAAACGTAGGGTCGACGAAATCACAAGAAAAATGAAGAGAGATGGTTGGCCAGCTGTTTGTATTCACGGAGACAAAACGCAACAAGAGAGAGATTGGGTTTTACAAGGTAAATGATGGAATAAGCTAAAAGGCAAATATGTGTAATGTGTATACTTTTACAAAGCTAAATTTAATAAACGCTTTTTCATCAGATTTCAGATCTGGCAAGGCTCCCATACTCGTTGCTACCGATGTAGCAGCTAGAGGACTAGGTAAGCATAGTTTTCAATCAATGTTAAATCGTTTACATATTAATGGGACGGGTTTGTATTTAATATAATGTATATTAGCTTTTCTTTAAAATTTGGGAAGTTGATAGAATCTGACTATTAATTGATTTTTCTAAACTAATATAGTTATTTAATTTTATTTAAAATGTATTTCTTTATATAATTTCTTGTACATATAAATGTAAAGTTAAACATTAAGCTGAAATAAACCATCAACAACCAAGGACGATCAGAGAGAGGTGAACTAAGCGGCTGGATGTTTGTTTGCATTGCAGAGGCACATTGCGCGCAGGCCCACGCCGGGTAATGCAAATAGCATTCATTGGGAGGTGCTCCCGCCGCCTCTTTATTCGGTGGTGCAGTGCACTCTGGTTTGCATTGTCTGCGCTGCGGCTGCTGCGCGTGCCTCTAATCACTGACGGCGGAAAGTGCCAGCGCTCCGTTGCCGCGGCCAGCTGCCGCTCTTGCTCCTCCTCGAGCTCACGAGTCGGCCGCTAAAGAGTCCGTACGAGAAAGAAAGAGAGAGAGAGAAATCGAGGCGAATCTCAGGGAGAGAAGGCTCGAAACGGCGCCGAGGGCTCGGTTGCTGGTGGCGGCGTGTCCGGGTGTCCCGCCGCAGCCCTGCTGCACTGCACGCAGCCTGAGAGATGATCACGCGGTGATCTGCGCTCCTCTGACGCGGCCTGCAGCGCGGTCGCGCGCCGTGCCGCCGACACTCACACACGCACGATCAGCACGAGAGAAAGAACGATTATCGGCAGCGATGGCAGATTCGCCTTCTCGCTCGAGTCGCCGAGCGAGTGGGTGCAGGATGACACAGAGAGTCCGAGAGAGTAGGAGAGCGAATTCGTCACTCTCCTCCTCCTGCTCCTGCTCCTTCCTGCCTGCCTCGCCTCCCAACGCCGGCGGCCATGTACGTCCTCCCGGGCAGGTGTGCGCTGCAGCTCTACCGCCACCGCCGCTGCCGCCGCCGCCGCCGTCGCCGCCGCCGTCGTCGTCGTCGCTCCTGTGCGCTGCGCTGCTCCTCGCATCGCCCTCGCGGGCGGCAAACAGACTCTGCGACGCACACCAGAGCACGCCCACGCAGACTTCTCTCTCTCGCCGACCCCCTGTGCAGAGAGAGAGACGCCGCTTTCCGGGAGATGACTATGACTACTCACAGTAAATTTCATTTGAGCGTGGATCGAACGACTGTTATGAGTGATTTGAGAGAATGTGCAGGTCGGATGAGACACGCGCCTCACTTTTTACGAAAGTGAGAGAAACAGAGCCGATGAGCGGTCATCGTATAGTTGCGCCGCAGTCTCGCGCGCTCGCATACTTATCCTCGAGGCTTTCATACATATACCGATAGCTGCTGCAAGCTCAGCCCTCCTAATTATTTATACTTTCCTTCAAATCTTTCATTTTCTTTTCTATTAGCGACACGCTCGCGCGCACATTTTCTCCTATTTCTTTATATTTATTTATTTTATTACTCTTGTTCAATTAGTCAATAATTTTCACTTCTGTCTTTGCAGTTCATGTCGTTATTTTCTTACGTTGTCTTGACAAGGATTCCGCAGTTCTTTTTCGTTTCTTCTTTTGAAACTTATTTTAGTCTTAAAAACACAGAATTTTTTACAAATTCAAATAATATTATCTTTACGCAAGTTGAGATGATAATTGTTAATCATACCGTCTAAAAGTTTTTGCGAATAACAAGTTTGATCATGTTTTCTTAAATCCCTGTACTGGTAAAGCTTCTTTACAAATTTGTAGCTTCATAATTTCAACTTTCTGCTTCAAATTTTCAACGAGCCGTGATTTTTAGTTTTTTTTTCGCTGCTTGCGGCGCCGTTATCAAATTCAATTAACTTGATTGCAATAAGAAAATTTTTACCAAGAATAAATTTTAAGTCTCAATTCAAAGCGTTAACTACTGAAATACGTCTTCAGACTATTCCCGTAGGTACGTTTCATTCTTCACAAAGACAATCCGTTCTTTTGTACAAGGAAATTTCTTTGCGAGCGTACTTACCACACACATATACAGTTCGATATACGAGGTAATCGCGGTGCAAAGAAAATTCGATTACACATCAGTCGCCATTGTTAAACATATATTCCGACGGACATAATTTATTTCGAGCAATAATAAATATACAAATACCCATTTAGAAAGTAAACTCATGTTCATATACACAATGAAAGATTCTTTTAGTTACTAGAGCCTTGCAAGCCAGATTCGATAATATGATATCTATTCGTTTCAGACGTTGAAGATGTCAAGTTCGTTATCAATTTCGACTACCCGTCCTGCTCGGAAGATTACGTGCATAGGATTGGGCGAACTGGTCGCAGACAGAAGACCGGCACGGCTTACACATTCTTCACCCCAAGCAACGCTGGCAAAGCTAACGACTTGGTGCAGGTGCTCAAGGAAGCCAACCAGGTCATCAATCCTAAACTCCTCGAGTTGGCTGATCGTGGCGGTGGATATGGCCGACACAGGGGCAAAGATAGTGCGTTGAGTCCACTTTAAGAAAAAAAGCCAACCTGAGCACTCGTAAAATATTCCTGACTAATAACATTTAATTTTTCACAGGAGGTAGAAATAGATGGCGATCGAAGATTGCACGTCGTGAGAAGGAGCGAAGTTTATCGAGGAGTCGCAGCCGAAGCATGAGCCGAGAGCGCAACGGCAAGGCTCGACGAAGTTACAGTCGTAGTTATTCGCGAAGCCGAAGTTATAGCAGAAGTCGAAGTCGCAGTCCGATAAATAATCGCTCAGGCAAGCATTAATCGTATTTTGTCGAGAGTTGATGTTGTGACACGCGGCGCATTGTTCGATAAGCAAGATAAATAATGCAATGTTGTATTTCCTTCCAGAAGTAATTGGAAAAAGTTATTGGAGTAGCGAGAGATGACTATTCCAGGTGTAATTTTGTTTCTCGACGATGTAAAAGAATATATGAATTAATAAATGAAACAAAATCAATTATTGTCGCGCAATGAAACTAATTGTGAACTGAAAATAATAAAAGATGTCAGTAATTTATACGTGAGTCCGTTTTCAGCATATGTGTTTGGCTGCTGAAAGAAAATGAACAGTTATTTGACATTCGTGATCCTGATCATGCTTTCGATGTTAATCTTATATTTTAAATTTCAACTTTATTATAAAACGTAAAAAAATAGACAGCTATCTTGAATTAAAGATAATAAATTGTATAGCAAGGAGTAGAACGTATTTGTGTTTCAATGTAAAATCCATAATATTCATTCCTAAATCTAATAGGTTTGGAAACTATGATTGTACAGTATTTAAGATGAAAAATACAAAAATAAATTTGTTAGCTATATTACATGGCGTATATTTATTTACCCTTCTTTATATCTATAACATTTCTGCGTATCGATTTTAGATTAAAAAAGAAATTCTTTATCGACGAAAATATTCCTCCTACTCTTTTACTGAAACATTAGACATCCTAACAAATATCTCTCAATCCGCGCATTGTAAATTTATTTATAGAAATCAAGATCACTTTAAAAAAAAATGTTGAAAAAATATATCTTACTTTGTTCAGAAATAGAAAGAGCTGCGAGTTCCTCCCCCCCCCCCCCTCAAAAAAAAGCCTCTCGCTGCAAAACGCAGCAAAAAAAGGGAAAGTAGCTCTTCCACTACAGGTAAAAGCAAAATAGCAGAATAAAAAGAAGGGGGAAGAGACAACCCATTTTGTATATGCAGAGTGTATAATAGTCGTCGTTTCAGGATAGAGAGATACGCATATATATATAAGCCTTTTATATTAAAAAGGGCTCGCCAGCGGCGGCAGCGGCTGGCTGCAGGCCTCGCGCAGTATCGATTTCGTCGAGCTCGAGAGAGAGAGAGCGCTGAGCGCATAATACGTAAGACAGAGAAAGAGATATACAGAGGCTTGTGCGCGCGCGCGAGCCCGGAGAGCTGGAGCGACGCGATTGGTTGACCCGCGAATCACGTGATCGGCCCGGGGACGACCGCAGCCGCACCACGACCAGCCAGCGGAAATCTCTGCCAGCTGCCCGCTTCCGTCTTCCCGAGCGCTTGTCAGCCATTCGCGCTCCGTTCACCGGGTCTCTGGGTAAGAATTCACGATTTTCACTGATTCCTCGGCTCTGATACTTTCCCGAAAGCGCATCGGCTTTCGCGCTAGTATCGGCGCAGAGTGTTGAGCTTTGCCCCGAGGCAAAGGCACGAGTCTAAAGCGAGATATTCGCATTCGCAGGTTTGATTGGGCGCAGTGCACTGACGACGTCGCGAATACCGTTCTACCGAGAGCTCTCTTGCCGAGGGGAGAAGGAGAGACGACTGCGGCAAAAGGTCAAGAGAAAGTAGAACGTTTTTTTTTCCGCTGAGAAAAATCATACGTTAGAAGAGGATTCGCCCCAGACGTTTGCGTCGTGCAACATGTACAGCAGCAACGGTTACAACGCCAATCAAACTTCGTGAGTATCACGATTTGCTCGTTCTTGGGTATGTAGTATTCATTACACATGCCCTTACATCTCTCCCTCTCTCTCTCTCTCTTTCTATTGCGCTGTTCTATCTTGACATAGATAATACGATCGTTTCTCGCGTCGTCTCAACAACAAAATTGATATGAGTATCTAAAAGTATCAGCGCGATATTCTACAAATCGATAATATGGCGTATATCGTGTGCCTTTCTGGCCTTCGCTGCTGTGCATGAATACTAGTGCAGCGAGAAAGGAACGGCCATTTTGTTAGGTCCGAGAATAAGCAATTGCGGGCTTTTAATTTTTGCTGAGCGACTAGCCATCTTGCAAAATGTCATAGCTGCACTGCTCTTGTCAACGTATTGATCACGAAAATTCTCGCATGACAAGTCCTAACGAATCTTTGCTGATACATTCTAATGATAATACGGTATCGCTGAGCATGAAATGCAAAACTCAATTAAAATGATGTAAGAGATAATATCAGTATATGCATGTGCATCAACACAATCAATAAAAAAAAATTACATTATTATGTCTCTTTTTATTTATTATTACATCTTATTAACAACTGGATCAGTAAACACAATACTTTTTTTTTTCAATTTATTTTGTGCATTGGTACACATGTAATTTCCACGAATGACAATTTTCATAACTAACTTTCATGCTAACACATTATTCATGGTATGATAATTTTAATTTTAGTGAAGTAGGCATCTATTTGTTATTTGTAGTAAAATGTGAATCACTTCAATTCATAAGAACAGTTCTGGGCAAAAGCATCAAATTGGTGACCTACTTTATTTAAATTATAATATGTCAAATCTTTATTAAGGGCAAAAATTAATAAAAAAGAATTAATTTTCATTTCTTAAAGTTTT